>CM068588.1:11348608-12813598 GCA_035048485.1 Pteria penguin | reverse complement strand
GAAAAATTAAGTAATCTCATCTCACCTAAAAACTAATATCCGACAGGTGAGATATTCTATGGGATATTCTCCATTTCCCATAGGATAAATCCTAAGGGACATAGTCCTAAGGGATAATCTCCTAAGGGATAAAAAATGTTTTACACGGTATTTATTTCATATATCTGGGTCTCTTATATTTTTTATTTTTCCATCTTAAGTGACATTATCTTTTATCTATTCTCAATACAGTATTTCTTTCTTTTCTTATTAAATACTTATTTTGTATTTCATAAAATATATAATTATAAAAACCTGTCACACATTACAAATACTTAAATTAAATTTTAAATAATCAAATTATACAGACTACAAATGAAATAAACATAAATATTACATACTAATTTTACAAAATAAAAAAAATTCTTGTGTTACAAAAAAAAAGAAAAGACAGTAGAACTATCTAAAACATTGAACCTTACAACAATATCAATAATAACAGTATTAATAGAAACATTAATTTAAAATTCTTAACATACTTTTATAAATATAAATATTATTATAATTATATATATAATATCAATAGTCCTGTGTTCACAATACAAATATGTATATTAGTAAATTAACACATTTACTTTCTTTAATAAATATATAATTAATAAGGATATTGTTACAATTCATTTATTTTTTTATTTTATATATACATGTGACTAATAATGATTATTGTATTTGTTTTTTACGTCATAATATTAACACCCATATGGTGACCTTAAATTATACATTAAAATATGACACTGATTTGTTTTTAAATTTAATATGAATATGACTTAAAAAAAAATTAAATGTATTGATATTAATTTATTTTTAAATCCCATATGGATGAATGATTAAAAACTTTTACATTACAAATAAAATATTTCTTATATATTTTATGGGATCATATTTTTTTTCTTTTTATAATTATGTGTACAAAATGAAATATTGATTTCATGAACTATATTCTTATATGATTTTATATAATTACATTGTATAATTTATAACAAAATTTAAAATATTTGGAAAGTTATTTCTTACAAATAAAAATGACATCAAAATAAAACAAAACAACACACACCCAAAAGAACAAAACAAAATAACACAAAATACAAATATTCTTTAATTAGCAAGTATATTTGATAAAATTTCATATGATAAATATAATGCTGTACGAATATGGTTCTGCACAATCAAGCAAAATTTTTATTTAGTAGACATTTGGGACAATCGGGGAGTTCTTATCTTTAGAAGGGAGTTAGTCATTCCAATACGTTACAATCTTTACGTTATTATATTTTAATTATTTATACTTTAGAACCCATTTTTCTTAGCTTTATAAAAAAAATGGAAAAATGATTTTTTTAAAAATTTTTCATTAACACGATAATCTCAAAAATTATGCCTTAAAATATTTATCTCAACATTGTATCTTTAGCTCACAAAAAATTGGATAATATTAGAATTTAATAAAAAATCCGGAACTGATATTTATTAAAAAATTAGATGTGTAAGAAAAAAAATTTGAAAGTATTTAAACTAAGTACCGAAAAAAACACACACACACACACACAACACAACACACACAACATTACACATGTCAACAGTTAAGTATTTGATCATTGATGAAAAAACTAGAACTAAACTTGATCTGTAACTATGTGGTAAAAAAAAAAAAAAAAAAAAAACTCTCCAAAACAAAAAAAACATTTAAAAAAAAACCAAAAATTGGATATCAAAACTTTCAACAATAAATACACCACAATTATGAAAAAATGATGAAATATCTATTTGAAAAAGAAATTTTCTAGAAAGACTTAAAAAAAAAGTCCGAAAAACTCAAAAAGTGAAATTTTTTTTCATTGGAACGAAAAAAAATATCAAAATTTAAAAACCAAAATTAGATTTAAAAAATGTTTTTAATGGGTAATAAAATTGGAGAAAAAATTTAGTAATAGTACTCACACACCAAAATTGATGATATCTAGAATAGAAAAAAAAGTCCGGAAAAAAAAATTTAGATGTAAAAAAAGAAAAAATTTGACACAGCTGAATTTGAACCGCTGCTCTCCTTTTTTTGTTTTTTGGCATTTTTTTAAAATTTTAAAACAAAAAAGTACTTACATTGGATAATGTTTGGAAAAAAAAAAATTTTTTTAAAAAAATTCAAAATCAATGAAAAAATTCTTTCACATGAAAAAGTGATATCAAATAGTAAAAAGACAATTTTTTTTTTTTAATGACTAAAAAGAACGTTTTTCTATAATTTAATCTAAACAACAATTTTTCTTTTTTATATTGTTGAAATGCATTGTTTATTTTATGTATTGTCTGGGAGGAGTTGTTTGAAGGGGGTACTGGGTTTTTTTTTATATTTTATGATTTTTTTTGGGTTTGAGTCTTTGGTTTTGTGTTCGAGTGGAGTTTTGTGAGAGCGTGTACTTTTTTTGATTTTGTTTTTTTGGGATTTTGTGGCTCATCCTGATTGCTTAGATGTTTGAACAACAAATATGCAAGCAACAAAAATAACGATCAATCTTTGAATTTTTAAACATGTAAGTCTTTCTTACGCTGTCAGATAAACTAATCTAGAAATTGATACAACCTTGCCCTGTATTCGTCTCAGTTGTATTTTGATCACCAACTTTGCCTGTATTCGTCTCCGTTGTATTTTTGATCACAACTTGCCCCTGTATTCGTCTCCGTTGTATTTTTGATCACAACTTGCCCCTGTATTCGTTCTCGTAGTATTTTGATCACAACTTGCCTGTATTCGTCTCCGTTGTCTATTTTGATCACAACTGGGCCCCTGTAATTCGTTCTCTCCGTTGATTTTCTTGTATTTCTGATCACAACTTGCCCTGTATTCGTTCTCCGTTGTATTTTGATCCACAAACTTGCCCCTGTATTCGTCTCCGTTGTATTTTGATCACAACTTTGCCCTGTATTCGTCTCCGTTGTATTTTGATCACAACTTGCCCTGTATTCGTCTCCGTTGTATTTTGATCCACTTGCCCTGTATGTCTCAGTTGTTATTTTGAATCACAACTTGCCCCTGTATTCGTCTACCGTTGTATTTTGATCACAACTTGCCCTGTATTCGTCTCCGCTTGTATTTTGAATCACAACTTGCCCCTGTATTCGTATCCGTTGAATTTTACTCACAACGAAGTATCAATTGGGTAAACATTTACATGAAATGGACAGCTCGGTATACATTGATATATACAGTAGTATGTACATGTATTTTTGTCATGCTGGGCTGTTTGTAGGATTAAATGATATGTTTTAATCTGCTTACGAAGTTTTTTAATCTTTCATGAAAGTGGTACTCGCCCCCATACATTTTGAAATATGGAAAAGAGAGTCTGCAAAGTGCTGGGCATGTTAAAAGAAAAGAAGAAATGAGAGATAAATGGGAAGAACTTTAGCATTCTCTCTCTCTCTCTCTCTCTCTCTCTCTCTCTCTCTGCTGCTTTCACAAAATATGCATGATATCTTTTGAGTAAATGACAAATCAATTTTATATTTATAAACAACAAACTTCAGTCATCTATATGAACTGAAGTGTAAGGTTAATTTTGTAAATCTGATCTGCCAGGCGTGGATAGGGGACATAGTGTTCGCCCCCCTAATGGGGATGTTTCTGTGCATACGCGAATGTAGAATGCTGTATACATTGTTCGTTCTTTATGTGTTGAACGGTCATTCCGTCAGTCCATTTCCTAGTATACACTGTCCTGTTCTTTATGTTTGATCTGTCATTCAGTCATTCCATCCTAATATACATTGTCCGTTCCTTATCATGTTGATCTGGTCATTTCGTCAGGGTCCAGCTCTAGTATACATTGTCCGCTCCTTATGTGTTGATATGTTTATTCCGTCACTGGCGTCAGTCCATCCTAGTATACAATGTCCGTTCTCTATGTGTTTGATGTGTCCTTTTGTTATTCAATATTATACTATTTTATATTCATTATGTGTTTGATCTTACATTGCATTCATTCAATTCTATTACCAAAGTCCGCACTGATAAATGCTTAAATCTTTCAATTCACTATACAATCGTATACAATGTTATAACAAAACGTGTTTGATCTGTCTTTCCACTATAGGTAAACAACGGCGAAATTTAAGAGGGCCTTCCGCACATTCCCTCTTCCACTCAGACCTTTCTCATTTGGGCACCCCTTGTCCCTTTTGGCCCATGATCTATCAAAATCTTAATTCACCTCCACTTTTCATTAAAACATTAAAAACATTTCGATTTTACTCTATTCTACTTCACTTATTTCATTCTTTCATTCCCCTTCATTTTAGTTCATTTCCATTTTTAAAATATTTTTAATCAATATACTTACGTTAGTTATTTCTTATTTCGGTTTACCGTGATAGAAATTATCTGACAAAAGTTAAACAAGAGGCTCAATTGAGCCCATACAGCTCAGCAAAAAAACAAAATATGCATTGTCCACAAACAATGAACTGCTTGAATAAATTCGCAGATCCAATATATTCTCTTACTCATTGTCGAAATTTGACAACTGACCAAAAATTCAAAAAAAACAAAACAAAAAAACAAAAAACAAGAACAAAACAACAACAACAAAAAAACAACCAACAACAAACACCACCTTCCAAAAAAAAAAACTGGCAAAATTAAATATTAGGACATATATACATGTGTAAATTTTGATGATTCATATGCGCCATTTCGACAACTTATGTCCCTTCCGTGATGTTCAAAGGCCTTAACTATGGAAAACGAGATTATAAATATTTGAAGAGAAAACCCATTACCAAACTGACCTAAAAGTCAGCGCCAAATAACCTTCCAAAGGACAGAGGCTAAACACAAATTATAGAGATCTGAAATGAATTTTCATTTCATACGGTATTTAATGAAACGAGTTGTTTGTTGTATATCCCCGAGCATTGGCAATGGAATATAAAACACCACATCCAGAGAGATATATACACATATGCAAAAACAAAAACAAAAAGACAACCAGAGGAGACATATATACACATATACAAAAACAAAAACAAAACAGCAACAACAAAAAAACAACCAACAACAACCACCACCTCCAAAAAAACTGCAAAATTAAATATTACGACATTATATACATGTGTAAATTTTGATGCATCATATGCGCATTTCGACAAAACTTTTGGTCCCTTCCGTGATATGTTTTCTACACTCAGTTTAAAAGAGTTTATTTCATCAAACACTGGCTTGACACAATTCTTTTCCACGCTATGACGTCACATATGTCAGAAATTATTTTATGAACACAGCCCTAGTGATATTTGACTGCATATTACAGCAAAACATGTGATAAATTAAGATATAAGCAACCTTCGCCGGTGGAACGACGTACACCACTAAGTAAGGTTAAGGGCACAACGTTCTGCAGTCTAAACATTTTTATTATATTCTGTATTCAGTTGATACTATAACTAAAAATTATTGATTCAATAACATTCGATGCGGGACGAGGTACAGTGGCCGGAGAAAGAATGGCATATAGATGGGACGCTTGAATGTGACAATTCGGACTCACGGGAGCTGAAAAATGGTAGCACTACCAGGATATTTGCAATATTCTGCATTCTATGAAGGAAACACTATCATTTTCCTTTTCTATATTAATGAATAGATTTAGTTGGGTGGTGTTCATTTTGAATTAAGGTATAAATGAAAATGGGTGAGCAAGGTTTCACTAAACGTTTGACCACAATATTTTAGCAAGAAAGACAACTTTAACAATATAAAAAGTGACATTATGTCATTCAGGCATGCGCAGAGGGACAAAAATCTACACGAAGTCCATTCATTTATTAGGAGTTTGAATATTACTGGAAAATAAAAAAATATTTTACCGCGTTTAATTATCAATTCCTTAGTGTTTAAAACCATCTCTGTACATTCTTGAAGCAAAAAGTTTATAAAGATTCCACTATATCTTGTGAGCCAAACATAGTTGTGTATTGCAGTTAGATAAAGAATATCTGGACCATCTGTCAACCCTACAGTGTATTAATGTAAGTTAATTAAATTAACTAGTATATCTTAACATTCATAAACATTAATTACATAGGAGTGAGAGATAAAAATGAGAGCAGTAAGGAAAGGGCAATTCTCTCTCTCTCTCTCTCTCTCTCTCTCTCTCTCTCTCTCTCTCTCTCTCTCTCTCTCTCTCATTGTAAATTACCTACAAGGATAATCGAATAAAACAGATTTGATGAATGAGATTAGAAAAGTATGGGCATGTAAAAAGCATAGAAAGAGTGAGGGGATACAGAAGAACTTTAGCACTCTCTCTCTCTCTCTTCTCTCTTCTTCTCACTCTCTTCACAAAATTTATAAGGTTTTTTTTGTTCAAAATAGGCAAATGCACTGATAATTATAACAACGCCTCCTCTGTGACGTTCCAATGCAAAATTATATGAAACTGAAGAAAATAGAGAATAACAAGCTGTTTTAAAATATCAAGGTGCAAATTTCGTGGAGGCAATGACGTCTATAAATGCAAATAAGATTTTGTCCATCTGCTTTAGTAAGCATCAAAATCCCCGATTCACGGGACTGGCACGATTATCTCTAGGATTGTTCAGGGAAATGGCTACTGGCGGGCCGATTAATGGACATTGTCGTGTTAGTGAAACTGGCTACTGGCGGACTGTTTATTTACATGTGTTAGTAAAAGTGGCTACTGGCGGCCGTTAATGGACATGTCGTGTTAGTGAAAACTGGGCGACTGGCGACTGTTTATTTACATGTGTTAGTAAAAGTGTGCTAATGGCTGCCGTTAATCGGACATGTCGTGATTAGTCGAAACTGGCTACTGGCGAATGCGTATGTACATGCAGTGCTACTTCAGGTATACGTAGGAGATATTGCATATGATTATAACGATACATTTCACTACAAACACGTAGCTACACGGTTGACATGCATCCTTGTTCAAACTCATAAATAGGTGATTAATATTACTTTTCTCGATTTTATGAACATTTTAATCATTTAATTCTAAAAAATACCGTACCATCCTGCAATATGTATGAAAAGCAAAGCCCGTTTTAGTCAAAGTTCAAAACTTCTATGTTACATTATGCCATTTCTTGGTAATTCGCTAATCCGCATTTAAATATATCTATTAAAGCTGTCTAACCTACAATTCGGTATAATTTCAAATTTAGGGCATGTAAACAAAAAACTGCAATTTTCTTGTATGTTCTCAAATTATTAACTTTGCGTTAATAACATTTTTTGTACTGCTTCAAAAACCCTGGAGATATCAAAATAAAAAGAAAATACTTCGTAAATACAAGGTGGGTATTCCATAAATAAAACCATAAACTTACTACGCGCATGCGCATTTTAATCAAAACAAATACGATGAATTGAGACTCAAAAAGAAAACTATTTAAGTAAATACTAAAATTATCAGACTTGAATGCAGATTTTTAAAATTACTCGTCAAGTTTATTTACCTCGCCCTCCATCAGTCTGCATGATCGTAAACATTCTGTTCACAAACATCGCGTTTCAGACAGTTATATCTCGCTTAATACCGACGAATTTGATCACAACATTTGCAAGGATTGCCTTTTCCAATTATGTTTTAGGCTTGTATATTACAAAACAATTCTAGAATAAAGTAACCTAAAATATGCACTGTACTAGCGAAACATAGGGTAAACAGCGTTAAGACATATGGTGAAATGCGTCGTTTAACCAGAGACATAGATAATATGTAAATAAAACGTAGCTATGTCTCTGGTTTTACTAATCAGCAAATCCGCCCTATTGAAATTTTCTAGTCTAATGTGGTTATAAAGGAATATGTAAGGAAGTAATAAGAAAATCGCTAAAAAAAACCGAATACATTTTAACCCGGTCATTTTTGCCATGGTAAGTACTGTTTCCCCTACACCCGTACGATCAAAATGATGTAAAAAGCTTATTTGTAGGTCAATAATAACTCCGGCGAATTTAAATCTGGAAATTTCTAGGCGAAGAGGACCGTTAATAACCTATATAAATATCGGAGATTTTACGAAATTGTGACATTTTAATCCAAAACAATGTTGATTTTAATTGATACATGCGGTTTGCCCATGTGTGGATCCATTTTTCTAGATATATATAAGTATATATCAACAGAACATTATTATAGACTGTTGAATATATTGTCTGCGAATTAAATCTAAATATGTGTTAATAAGCGATTTTTTCAACTTTACTTAGAAAATTCCATGGGGGGGGGGGGGGGGGGGGGGGGGGGGGGGCGACGGGGTAGTATAGTTATAAGTGAATATTTTAAATAAAGAAAGCTACTCTATAGACAACGGGTGTGTTCTATTTCTTTTGAACTGCAACAACGGATACCAATCAGGGTTGTTTTTTTTTTTTTTTCATTTTATTTCATATCAGAAAGCCCCCGTTAGTAAATATCGGATTACGTGTCATGAAGACAGGATCATTTAAAAATGCATTTCAGGTTTTTTTTTAATCAGTTTTGTGAATCAGAAGATGTTTAATAGAGTATTACGGAAGCGTATTGTTGCCAAGTAAGAAATAAATTTTAAAATGATAAGTCGCACGTAAGACACACTAAGCCCTACCTACCAGATACTAAGTCGTACGTAAGCCACACTAAGCCCTTCCTACCCAGATACTAAGTTCTACGTAAGCGTCCACACTAAGCCATACCTACCAGTTTACTAAGTTCGTACGTAAGCCACACCAAGCCCTACCTACACAGATACCAAATCGTACGTAATACATATCAAGCCCTACCTGCCAGATACTAAGTCGCACGTATGAGATATAAAGTCGTAGGTACGAGGAAACTATGTCGTACGTACGACATAATATCTTTTTCGTAAGAGATCGAGATGCTAGCAAAGGGGACGACATTTGATTCTGGAAAAGAGAGGGAGGGGGGACTGGCAAATTTGGTCCAGTCGGATTACTTTATTTTCAGATCTTTAAATGATAGAATATTTATTTCCTTTTCCTTTTTTTTTTTGTCAATAAATACTTGTTTGAAGTCATTAAAAATTGTAAATATATACCATTAACAAAACACATGCTGGTATAAAGTTAAACTAAATAATAACATACTAACACTACCTTTAATTGTGTAGGTATTTATATTACTTGTTTCTAATAGTGATGTGCATTGTCTCCCTCGGTCTCTGGTATCGAAGGAAATAATTTCCATTTATCACTATAGAAGGATGTATAAATAAGTGTTGCTGTTTTTGGATTCCTGTCCGAATGATAATATTCTTGACTTACTTTGAAACTATGTTATTTTAATACAAAAAAGCATTTCATAAATATATTTGATATATTTCATTTTTCACATTTTCAACTTTTTTCTTCCACTACTTCTAGGCTGAATTTGAGGACATTTGGTACTATTAGGCAAAGATGGCCCTGTACAATTTTGGACAATTATCTTGCTGTACCGATTTGAATGAAACTTACCAGGAATGGAACACTGTCAACAAATATGGCCACCATAAGTTTTGTAATGCACCATGATTTAATTTGAATAGCGACTTGTGCATATGTGCTCAGGTGACGAGATGAGGCGAATTCAATTAAGACCCATTTTGGTCATTCGTTTTAACGTAACATTATCGGTGTACCTTAGTCCTCGCAGATAAGGGAGGAGGAGCCACGAGAGGAAGTCGTGGAAAGGGGATAGAAATTGGATCCAAGAGGATGTGAACGGCACTTATTCCGAACAAGAAACTGAAGAAAAATTCCTCTCAGAAAAACAGATGGTAGAGTCCTTGTACTCTGTCAACTCCCGAAAATGGACATGCAAATATATTTTAAAAAATCTATCAAATTTTGTTTGAACATACTGTATAGCACCGATTCGCCCAATGCTATTAATTCCGCTGAAATCCGAGTTATATAGTTTAAAACTATAAACGCGAAGAGTAGATAATATAGGCCTGCAATCTGGCAAGTGAAGCCAGCCAGATAAATATCATCGTGTTTTCTTGATATTTGCATGCCCTGGTGTGTGTGCAAGCTAGCAGCCAGAATATTTATTTTCTTTATATTTGCATGACCTGGTGTATGTGCATGCCAGCAACCAGAATATTTATTTTTCGTTTCCAGTCAAAGCCAGATTTTTTTACTGTATTTTCCAGCATTTTCAGGTGTCAGAAAATTATTATTTTCAAAATGTGCCAGCCCCACCCCCCCCCCGCCTTGCCTAAGAGTCGTACCCCTTAGTAGATTGTATACAGACGACTTGTTATGTCATTTTAACAACTTAGTATGTTGTACGTCTGTACGTACGACCTTAGTATCTCGTACGTACGACCTTAGATATCTCGTTGGTACAACTTAATATATTTTCCTACGTTCGACTTAGTATATTCCTTACGTGCGACTAAGTAATCTCGTACGTACGATTTAGTATCTCCTCTCCTAGGTACCTGACTTTAGTATATCCTTCGTGCGACTTAGTATCTCCTACGGTGCGACTTAGTATCTTCCTTACGTACGAATTGGTAGTGTCGTACGTTTCAGATTTAGCGTATCGTACACATGGACTTTTGTATCTCGTACATACGACATAGCATTTTTAAAATTATTTTTTTGTCTTACTTTGGCAGGCAATACACTTCGTAGGAAGTATATTATGTATTAGATAATTCGGCGTTTTGTCTATATATCGATAGACAGAAAATGTTGACCAGTAATTATAACTTTCTTATAATTTAAATTCAAAGTTAAACTTTTGTCAAAAGCGATTTAGACTACAATCTTGTAATTATGAAAACTGATTAAATCAAAATTTCGCGCGTCAGTCTTATGTTAGCCAATCAGAATCGAGACCTGATTGGCGGTCGCGATTAATAATAAAGAGATAGTAAAATGCACGAGATAAGAAAGAATATCATGAAATGACAAGCAAAAACAGTAATGATTTATAAATATAAAATTTTTGTATATTTTATTTAAGATATAAAAACCGGCTATCTTATTCAGTTAGAGATCACTTGATATATAGATCTTATATCTAGGACCGAACCGGAGTTGTTTTAATTACTGTGAAGGGACATTGTATCTATACAGAAATAGTACTAGAAATTTTTACTACGTGCGTTTGGTATATACGTTATACGGTCAGTGTGGAAAATAAATTGGAATTATTCCTAAATACATAAATGAAATTTTTTATGTTTCTAAGGAAATACACAATAAATACAAGCGTAAGTATTCTAGCAGATATTGCAATAAATGAAGTTCTAATTCAAATGTTATATTTTTATCAGCATTTTGGACACATAAGATGATTTTATTATCCGAAAAAAAGTTATTACTAGATTATTTTTTTCTTTCTTTTCTGTTTCAATCTCCTAAGAATAATGCAGTCCACCCCCGGAAATATGAAGAAACAAGGCTGAGTTTGGTGAAAACACTTAATGCGCTCGGCGGCACCAATGCAAAGTCCCAAAAAGTTATTTTTGGCGTTAAAGGTCACTGTCAAAGTCAAAAGGTCCATCGACCTTTGGTGTCATTTAATAAGGGCTTCATTAGTTGAGTACGTATGTCAAATATGAAGTCTCTATCCCTCCAAAACTTACCGCTAGTTTGTCAACTGACAAGGACAAAACAGACAGGACAAAAACAATTATACCCCCCGATTTATCGTAATCCGGGGGAATAAAAAATACATAACAAATTTAGAACAAGTTAGAAGTGAAATACAATTTAGAAATTCATATATGAGCCTTACTCCTCATTATCGAGAATGCCACCTAAGAAAAATCAAACTTTGCAATTAAATACCAGGAAGAAGCTATCCAAATAACTCGAATCAGGTTACAAAATGACTTGTTTATCATTTATTGTGAGAAAAATGACTTGTGATACATTTATGTTGTGAAGAAAAATAGAACATGATTGAATAAAGTAAGATTCTTTTATGCTGAGCACAGTTTTTAATTAAAATTCCAATGTGATCGCAAGTTTTAGAAGAAAACAGAAAAATAATGCAAAATCGATATCTAACTATTACCAGAAAAATCTGAAATGGGGGTGAGGGGGCTCTTTAACAAACCTTAACTAGGGCATAAAGTAATGTACATCAGTAAGGAATACTAATGCCAAAAATATTTATTCGTTGAATTTTCTTGATTTCACGAGTATAGTTTATAATTAAGGCGTCATATGTCAATAATCAGGGTAACTAGGTGAAAATTCATTTATTTCAAAGTGAAAGCCCTTGTAATATTGCCATCTATATTTGAAATATATTTTGAAATATAAAATTCTTAACTTTACCATCACAACTGAAGGTCGCTGTAAAGTCAAACGAGTCAAACGAAAGTTCTTAGTCATATGTCGAAATAATACAAGCTATAGGTCTTACCATCTTCAAAGTATGGTCCACATGTGCCAAGGTCAAAGGTCAAAAGATCAAAATTTACAGTACCAAATAAGTCTTTATGGTTCATTGTGGATAATAGTGTTGATAAAATATCAAACCTCTGACCCTGAAAATGATTATGATAAAGGTTACAAAGTTTTAGAAGTTAAGATCAATATACTTAAATGTTTAAAATGTCATTGGGTCAAAAATCATGGCACTAAATTTGAAAGACTTTTCTCGGTATCATGAGGAATCTATGTGTGAAAAAACCCTAACCCTTAATTCCCAGTTAAAAAGATACGATAACAAATTTAAATTCAAGGTAAATCTCCATTGCGTCAAGGTCACTAAGTCCAACATGGCACTGTTTTGTTTCAA
Source organism: Pteria penguin (assembly GCA_035048485.1). Taxonomy (NCBI): domain Eukaryota; kingdom Metazoa; phylum Mollusca; class Bivalvia; order Pterioida; family Pteriidae; genus Pteria; species Pteria penguin. The sequence goes on along the minus strand of CM068588.1, from coordinate 12,800,789 downwards.
ATAAGCAAGGACCTGTGCACATCTAATACAAACGATGAGCTTTTTAATTTTCAGTAAACCGGACCGGAATAATAAACGGAGACAGACGAACAGACGGGCGTGTTTGATTCCCATATGCACGGTGATGACTTATACTACAGCTTGATTTTTCTTTTTTTTAAATGTGTACTACCTCACGATTTATTTTTCACGTACTTGGTGACAGCATATGGCCTAATGAATTTGTGACATAAAAATTATAAACACTTTTGGCAAAGGACCCACCCCCTCACTCTAAGCTGTTGAGCGATTTTTAACGGGCCATGTCTAACCGTGTTACGGGATCTCGGTTTTTATACTTTTGAAAAATATTTTAATCTATTTATTTACTTGTTTATATTTTATTTCGGTTTCCCGTGAAAGGAAATTATCTCACAAAAGGTAACAAGAGGCCCACCGTGAGCCTATATACCGCTCACCTACCACACAATATCAAGGTGGCCACAGATTTTGAAGTAAAAAATTTCCCTGATTCCAATATATTTTTTGTTTTTTTTTCCCCCCCCTGATCAAATATGCACTTTGTGGCTCCTCCACACCTTTACCCTTACAGCCACTACCTTCTCCCCCATACTTGTATTTTTATTTTCCTTTTAATACTTATAGATTGTTACACAAATATACATTTTATTTACCTTCCAGATATATAATGAACCATAGTGAAAAACTTTATCAAAAGAAAAACAATAACATCATTATTAATCAAACATTGCAAATATCATTCTATTTCTTTGCAGTTTGTTATAACATAATTTGTCTAAGGGTATGAAATTTGTTGAATAACTGTTTAAAAACAGGATATACATTTTTTTTTCGAAGAATGAACCGAAGAATGATCTAAATGTCTTCATTGGTAGGGTTCAATAATACCAAAGACAGTACTAACAATTTTAGCTGGTTAGCTAAGGTGTTATTGGTTACATGATTCTATTTAAGCAAAGCATTAGTATCATCTGCTGAGACATTAATTTGTACATGTCTTTCGTTTGATTATTGTTTGTAACAGCAAATTGGTAGAAAAAAAAACAATTCCCTGATTTTCCTTATTTTTATGCAAATTCCCTCATTTTTTTTTTATCCCCCTGCACGGGAAATTTTTTTCGTCCATTTTCCCCTATTTTCCATGAAGCCACCCTCAATATGATTAATCCACAAGCAACTGACTGCATGAGGAAAATTCGTCAGATTCATATACTTTTTTGTTGTTTGTATATTTGTGTCAACTGACAAGAATCTGTAAAAAATAAATAATAGGGAGCATATGTTCGTGTATAAATTTTGGTGCCCCAACTTTAAATATTTACGCATTTCCTACCAATCTTTTGTTTCCCTCCGCGTTGTTCAAGGCCTAAACAGTGAAAATTGAAAATTACGGCTGGGGGTATAGATGTTTGAAGAGCAAACTCCTCATTACCAAATTGACCTAAACGGTAAGAGCTATATATAACCTCCTCTAATAGACAGAGCTATAACGGCCACAAAATTCAAATATATTAAGCAACCTTCGACAAGAGAAGAACGTACGCCAACGAAAACTGCGCAGACGGACGTCAGGGCTATGACAATAGCTCTATTTGAGCATTCGGCTCAAGTGAACTGAAAAGTCCCGAGCTAGCAGAGTTGTGTACTTGAAGGAAACGCCATGCACGGATCAAGCGGTGGAGACCCAGGAGTCCTGGCCCACCCTGAGATTCCACAAATTTGGTTGTGTTGGTACTTTTTTTTTGCTGCAAAACAGGCGGAATTTACACTGCACGACGTACATTGATACTTCCCTCTAGGAAAACTTGGTTTGTGAAGGAGATGATGCCGCATATGGCGGTCCTTCACTGTAATGGAAGAAGAAAAAAAGGATCCCCCCTTCTCAACAAAATTCTGGATCCCATCTGAACACTTAATCAATTCCACATGTTTATTATTAATCTGTATTCAATTGATGTGTACCTGAAATCGGTGATTTTGATAACGTGGGACGAAGTGCTAGTGTATGGTCCGGACAAGGGGTAGATTGACACCTGCTGGTGGTGATCATTTTGGATCATGTGACCTTAAAAGGGTAGTATGCCTACGTACCAAGAATATGCAATGGTCTTGCAATTTCTTCAGAGGGAACACATGTATTCAGATGATTTGTCATTAAAATTAAAGGTATAAATGGAAAATGCATGGTGAACAAGGTTTTCACTAATACGTTTGAGCAACGGTATTTAAGCAGAAGAAAGACGAACTTTTACAATATTAAAAGTGGCATGACGTCATTCAGAGCGATTGCGCATGGGAACAAAAAATCTAAAACGAGGTCCAATTTCCATTTATCAGGGTGTTTGAATTTTAATGAAGAATACAAAAAAATTCTAGCCAAACTGTATTGTGTTTAATTATCAATCCTTAATGTTTAAATCATCTTGTACATCCTTTGAAGCAAAGGTCTATAAAGATTCCACGTATCTTGTGCAACCAAACACAGTTGTAATGTTACGGTTAGATGAGAATAAATAGACAACCTGTCACCCCTACAGGTATTAATGGAAGGTACTTCAAAACTTGGTAGTATATCTTAACATTAATAAACATTAGACTTGTTTATCATCTACAAGTGAGGATGATAAGCGACAACAAAAGACCTGAAAAGTCTTATTTGTGACACGTGGGGCATTATAAAAGGCATAGAAACGAGTGAAAGATTAAATGAAAGCATAAACTAAGGATATGGATATCCTTTCTCCCCTCTCATTGAAAAGTATCTACATGAAATAATGATAAATTATTATTATTATTATTATTATTATTCTATTATTATTATTTATTACTATTATTATATGTTGTTTAACGTCGCACCGGGAATATTGCACCCATATGGCGACGATTACAATTCTCATATTAAACATTTATATAAATACAAATAACTTAAAAATATTTGAAACAAGAGGCCCAAGTGGGCCTATATCGCTCACCTGAGTACCTAGATGATCAGTCATGCATGAAGGAATTTCGCTCTACTATGACTTAATAAAATATATCAAGTATATGGTAAATATCAATAAAAATTACAATGAAGTTCTTGATCCCTTCTTCATCCAGAGAGGAGGAAGTCGGAAAAACACCCTCAGATAAGAAATAAATGCTAAATTTTATTTATGCAAAGTATGTCGAAAAAACGTCAAAACTTTTATTTCGAAATGCAACCAAAAATAACAACACTTCTTCACACATCCCTCTAGATCATTTCTATGCATTTGGTTTGTTTCTGTATGCACCCGGTTAGCAGTTTGTCAAAGGAGGACACTCTCTGTGACCTATTTTTGCCCATGGTGGCCCCACCTCCTGATGGATCTGGATGAAAAATAACAACACTTGTAGGGGACCATTAGTACTTCATGCATACCAAGTTTCATCAAATTCTGCTCAGTAATTCTGGAGAAGAAGTTGTAAATGTGAAAAGTTAACGACGGACAGACAACGGACAACGATTGATTACAATAGCCCACTTGAGCCTTCAGCTCAGGTGAGCTAAAAATACCTCTTTTCTGTATTGAAATAACAAATTAAAAAAAAAAAAACTTGAAAAAAGCTCAAAAATTTGATCTCAGAATGGAACCAAAAACAACAGCACTTCTTCACCCATGCCTCTAGATCATTCCTATGCATTCAGTTTATCTCTGTATGCCTCCAGTCTGAAAAAGAAGTTTGTCAAAGGAGTGTACCCTCTGCTACTTTTCTTCTTCTACTTTTGCCTGTAGTGGCGCCATCTGCTGACTGATCCGCACAAAAAACAAAACCTTTGAAAACGACTATGAGTACTTGCATCCTACCCAGTTTTATCACAATCCTTCAAGTTGTTCTGTAGATCAAGTTGAGGATATGAAAAATTGTCCCCCCCACCCCCCTTTTCTTGGAAGTCTTAAAAAATTCATAAAAAATTCAAAAATCGAGATATTGAAAAAATTCCTACGCACCAGCATTCCTTACCATAGAAATGATTAAATGAAACCAAATGAATGCATCAATGTTTACTAAAAGAAAATAATAACTCTTTAATGCATTAAAATAACAAAGTCCAAAATAAAAATGAAAAAACGTCAAAAATTTGATTTCGGAATGGAACCAAAAATATCAACACTTCTTCCCATATGCCTCTTAATCATTCCTATGCAGTCGGTTTGTCGCTGTATGCACCCGATCTGAATAAGAAGTTTGTCAAAGGAGGGTACCCTCTGTGACCTACTTTTGTCGGTGGTGGTGCCACCTGTTCATGGATCCTGACAAAGATGACCACATTTGTCGGGGACTTTGAGTATTTGATGCATGCCAAGTTTCATTGAATTCCAGCACGTGGTTCCGAAGAAAAAGTTCAAACTGTGAAATGTTTACACCAATTATCCCACCCCCCTTTTTCTTGAAAGTCTTAAAAAATTCATAAAAAATCCAAAACATAAAATATTGAAAAATTTCTTCGCAGTACTATTTCTTACCATCAAAATGATCAAATTAAACCAAATTAATGCATCAATGTTTACTAAAAGAAAAAAATACCTCTTTTCTGCATTAAAACTACCAAGTACAAAAAAACGTCAAAAAAACATCAAAAATACGTCAAAAATTTGATTTCGGAACGGAACCAAAAATAACAACACTTCTTCACACATCCCTCTAGATCATTCCTATGCATTCGGTTTGTCTCTGTATGCCTCCAATCTGAAAAAGAAGTTTGTCAAAGGAGGGTACCCTCTCTGACCTACTTTTGCCTGTGCTGGTGCCATCTGCTATTTGATCCGGACAAAAAATAACAACCCTTGTAAGAGACCATGAGTACTTGCATCCTATCCAGTTTCATCACAATCCTTCAAGTAGTTCTGTAGAATAAGTTGAAAATGTGAAAAACTGTCCCCCCCCTTTTTTTTTCTTGGAAGTCTTAAAAAATTCATAAAAAATCCAAAACTTGAGATATTGACAAAATTCTTTCACAATAATATTCCTTACCATAATTATGATCAAAATAGTCCATAAGAACTCATCATTTTCAATTAACTGAAAAACATCACACTTTTCTGCATTGAAATTACTAAGTCCAAAAAAATGTCCAAAAAAAGTCACAAATTTTATTTCGGAATGGAACCAAAAATAACAACACTTCTTCACACATCTGTCTAGATCATTCCTATGCATTCAGTTTGTCTCTGTATGACCCCTCTCTGAAGAAGAAGTTAGTCAAAGGAGGGTACCCTCTGTGACCTACTTTTGCTCATGGTGGCGCCACCTGTCAATGGATCCGGACGAAAAATAACGACACTTGTAGGGGACCTTGAGTACTTTATGCATACTACGTTTCATCAAATTCTGTTCAGCGGTTCTGAAGAAGAAGTCAAAATGTGAAAAGTTTACGACAGGCGACGGATGCCGACTAACTATGACAATAGCTCACTTGAGCCTTTGGCTCAGGTGAGCTAAAAATCATAACTCTGTACAGACAAACGGGATATTTTCAAAATCGATGGGCATCTTCTTTTATTTTATCAGAATATTCTGTATAAGTTTTACGAAAATCCATTCACAATTACTAAAGCTATTGTATCCCATAGAAACTGCCATTATTCAGTTCATGAAAAAATATCAAAGTCCCATAACTCCGTAACTATAAGACGGATTATTCCAAATTGAAAGGGCTCTTTCCCATCTAATGTTTAATGCATTCTGTTTAAGTTTCAAGAAATACACTAACGTTTACTAAAGTTATCGCATCCCATAAAAACTGCCATTATTCTATCAATGTCAAAAATCAAACGACAAGGCAGAGTGTTCATTATTCAAGCGTTCTGTACAAGTCTCATGAAAAAAAAAACCACTGACGTTTACTAAAGTTACCGTGTCCCATAGCGGAAGGACAAACGAACATCGCCATATATATATATATACTGTCTATGACAGGCGTATAAAATGGCAACAAGTAAGTTGGTATTTGATTAATGGAAATAGAAAAATAAAAAATAACCTAAACCCAACACAAGCTACTTTCTTTTTGAATAACAGTATCATTTTAATTGCCATTTATTGTGTCTAAATCCAGTGATATATTAATACGCGGCTCTCGGAGCAGAGCTGACATTTCCTGTTGACAGTTTCTGGCTGTTCTCTGTACATGTCTCTCTGTTTGTTTGAGTGAACCTTCACCTTCCTTCCCTTCTCCTTCTTTTGTATAGAAATATATAAATAGCTCAGTAAGTAGCTCAGAAAAACAAACAGTGTTAATTTATACATTACCGATGTTTATCAGGCTTGTGGTTTGTCTCCTGAAAAAAATACAGTAGCGTGCACACAACGAATTAACAGAAAACGCAAATATAACCAAGACTACATGTACAAGAACTGCGTGGCATATAAGAAATTTTCATACCTCTGCCACAAAATAGTCCACGGACCGGAACCAAATACAAAATTCACATGCGGTTCATTGTACATATATACACAGTTTCACTTACATATCTGCTTTTTAACAGATATGTAATGAAACGAAACCAAGTTTTAATTATAGAAAAAGGCGGAAAAAAGGAAAAGGACAATACTATATACCCGATCATTTCATTGCATTTAAAATTCTTTGAAAAAAAAGAATTAATCAGTGCTCTATATATACCATGTGCGTGTCTGGTTGATTTATAGGTCCGCCTCGTCCTATCTACAGGTCGGATAGACCAAGAGTAAAGAATAAGTTAATGTTTCCCTTGCTTATACACTGTCACCTCTCAACGGATTTTGATGAAATAAACTTCGTAGATGACATACAGTGCTTTATGTATACCAAGTTTCATCCAAATCCTTAAAGCAGTTCGAAAGAAGAAGTCAAAAATGTTTTAAAGTTTATAGACAGACGCTCAGATAGACAAATAGACAGATGGATGGACGGGCATCGACCCACAGCCTATAAGAATAGCTCAATCTAGCTGAACAATTGAGCTTTCAGCTCACGTGAGCTAAAAATAAATGTATACAAAGTACATGTGTAAACGATACATCTTCAACGTAAATTTAAATCTCTACAGATCTGGAGTTTTGACAACGAATACCCTCCACAGAACTAGTGTACCAGTGTACAATGCTTTGCATTTTAAAGAAAAGCTATAATTTCCACATTTTTATCATAATCTGTATTCAGTTCATATCTAACGAAAATCAGTGATTCGACGCTAGACGACGTACTATAGACGGACAAAAGATGGGCAGATGGACGCTGGGACATGACAATTTGGATCATGTGAGCAGGAAAGGTAGCACTTCCAGGATATTTGCAAGGTTCTGAAACCTATGAAGGAAACTCGATCATTTCCTTTCATTTATTTAGTTGATATGTCAATAAAATCAAGGTATAAATGAAAATGGGTGAACAAGGTTTCACTAAACGTTTGACATCGTATTTAAGCAAGAAAGACAACTTTTACAATATAAAAAGTGACATGACGTCATTCAGGCATGCGCAAAAGGACAAAAATCTAAACTAGTCCATTCATTTATTGGGGGTATGAATATTACTTAAAAAAATGTATCTAGCACATTTAACCGTGTTTAATTATCAATCTTTAATGTTTAAATCATCTTGCACATCTTTGAAGTAAAGATTTTTAAAGATTTCACTTATCTTGTGAACCAAACACAGTTGTATATTGTAGTTGGATCAAGCCTATATGACCATCTGTCACCCTACAAGTACTAATGGAAGGTTCTTAAATTAATGAGTATATCCTTACTTTAATAAACATTACACTTGTTTATTATCTACAAGTGATAATGATAATTGATAACAAAAGACCTGAAAACGTAATTTGTGACACGTAGACACAGTAAAGGCATAGAAGGAGTATTAGATAATTGAGTGCAATAACGAAGAAATGTGTATTCATCTCTGTCTCTCTCTCTCTCACACACACACACACACACACATACACACACATTGGGTGCGTTCGGAATTATTCAGATGGTACCAACAGTCATCTACCAATGGTACCAATATCTGCCATTGTTACCATTGGCTGACAAAAAACTCTGAACGACTTATTGGCTACCAATGGCAATTTTTTTACCATTGGCTACCATTGTTAACCAATGGTGCTATTGGTACCAATATTAACCAAAGGTACAAATAAGTATGGCCAAACAAATAATTGCTGCTACTATAATACAGCAGAACCAAGTCCTAAATGCGTTTTTGACCAGTGAGCAGATGACATCGACTGATGCATTCATGAAGCAACGCCGTGAACAGGTGGCAAGGGTTCAAAACTTTCATGAATCTACAGTATCTAGCTATTCCCCTGACGATTTTAAATCGCACTTTCGATTATCACGGAATACTTTCGACTTAACATGTATGCAATTGCAACAGACAGCACAATTTCACAGAAGACGTTAGGGATAGGGTTAGGGTTAGATATCTGGAATCAGAGGTATAATAGAATCTGTGAAGTCTCGTACAGTCATGATAGTCTTAGTAGCCATCTTGAATGACGTCACAACACGGGGTTGGCAATCTTAATCACACTGGGGTCGGCCTGCGAGAATGGTTGCCAATGGTCGGTAAAATAAGTGACCATTGGTACCATTTGTAAACCATTGGTAAACTATGTTACCAATCGGTACCATCTGAATAATTCCGAACGCACCCATTGTAAATTATTGAAAGGAGATAATGATACTCGAATACCACAAATCTGATGAATGAGATTACCAAAGTCTGAGCATGTCAAAAGTATAGAAGGAGTGAGAGATAAAGGGGAACTTAAGCACTCTCTCTCTCTCTCTCTCTCTCTCTCTCACACACACACACACACACACACACACACACACACACACACACACATTGTAAATTATTGAAAGGAGATAATGATAATCGAATACCACAAATCTGATAAATGAGATTACCAAAGTCTGGGCATGTCAAAAGTATAGAAGGAGTGAGAGATAAAGAAGAACTTAAGCACTCTCTCTCTCTCTCGTTGTTTTCACACAATTTGCATTTTTTGTTTGTACAGAATGTACGTCTTGCTAGTGAAACTGGCTATTGCCGACCATTTAATGTAAACTGGCTACTGGCGACCGTTTATATACATGTCGTGTTTATGCAACTGGATGCTTATAGCGACTGCCAATGTACACTTCGTGTTAGTGTAACTTGCTACTAGCGACCGTGTATGCACATGTCTTGTTAGTGAAACTGGCTACTAGCAACCGTTTAAGTACATGTCGTGTTAGTGAAACTGGCTACTGGCGGCCTTTATTGTACATGTGTTTGTGCAACTGGATGCTTATAGCGACTGCTAATGTACATGTCGTGTTTTTAAAACTGGCTATTGGTACATGTCGTTAGTCGAAAGTTCTCAAAACCAACTATCTAGACAAGGAGAAAATCAAAGAGATTACTTAAGAATACTCAAATAGCATAAAGTTAAAAATTTGTTTAAAAAACCCCATCTTCCGATTTAAACGAAAATAACAAAAATGAATCTTACGTCCTTCTAGAACACTCACATGTCATAAGTTATTCAGTTTTCATGTATCTCTTCTGAAGAAGGTTTACTCACACTTTTCTCGATCTTGGCCCCACTTATTGGCATCTTTATGAAAACACAAAACTTTGTAGAAGTTTAAAGCTCATGACATTCTTGGATCCTAAGCAACAGTTCTGTGAAATGTTATTGGATTCTGTGTACAGGGTGAGAAATTATGGCCAGGACAAAGTTTTAATTATTGTGTCTATTATGACCTTGACCTTTGACCTATGGCCTTGGTTTAAAACCATAATCCACCCTTGGATCCTAAGAAACAATCCTGTGAAATATTATTGAAATCTGTGCACAGGGTGAGAAGTTGTGGCCCGGACAAGGTTTTACTTACTATATGTTTTATGACCTTGACCTTTGACCTATGACTTTTGTTTAAGTCATAACATATTCTTGGATCCAAAGCAACAATTCCGTGAAATATTATTGAAATTCGTGCACAGTGTAAGAAGGGTTATGGCCCGGACAAAGTTTTACTTATTGTGTCTAATATGACCTTGACCTTTCACCAATGACCTTGGTGCAGATCATAACACGCCCGTGGATTTTAAGCAACAACTCTGTGAAATGTTATTGAAATCCGTGCACAGGGTGAGAAGTTGTGGTCCGTAAAGGTTTGGTGGACAAACAGAGAGACAGAGGGACAGACAGACAAGCAGACGGATAGACAGACAGTCTGATTCCTATATAACACCCCCAACTTTGCTTTCGGGGGGTATAATGAACGGAAACCGTTCGGGCTACGGATCTACCGACTGACCTACAAAGTCTGACGAACAGACATACACACACTCATAGAGACTATGTGCTCCTCCGAGACAGATTTCTGGGAGCATAAAAACAGTTAAAGAAGATCTGCATTTTCACCATAATCCTTGAGTAAAATGGTTGATACTGAATTAAGATGTTCGACACTGGTACGAATGTGGTTCTTATATAATCTTTCTGTAGACATCACTTGAAACCACTGTACAAGTCCCTGAAACTTTTTTACTTTTTCATTAAGGAAATGTTGCTAGAATCGAACTACCTAAAGTACCATCATCATAATGAGCTAGAAGTATATAAAAATGAAAGTGCATTGTACTTCGTCACAAGCGAGTGCTTATAGCAATATTATCCAACCCACACAACAGAGATTTCGATTACTGATCACTAGGCATTACAATTACATCCTCAGTGACAATTGCTACTTCAACCTACGGCTACGGTTTACAATCAAACCATATGTTGAATAGCCTGAGGTCATCAGCAGTGAGATAGAATTAGTATTTCCTCCTCCTTGCACAGCCTTGCGTTGTCAAGTTGTGGACTTATATCTAATTATTACTAAATTAAAATGGGTGAGCAAGATAATTTAATCAAACGTTTGAAAACGTAAGCAAGAAAGACAACTTTTACAATATCAATAAGACTATTCCATTTATTCGACAGGGATGCACAATAATAAGGCAACTTAATAAATGCTCGTTTAACCTTGAATCATTAATCTTTAAAGTTTAAATTGTCTTCTTTTTCTTTGAGTTTAAGATTTTTAAACATTCTAAATGTGATGAAACTGACTATAGTAATATAATGCTGCTTTAGGAATCAACCTGACAACCTACTACCCCTACTGGGTGTAAATGGAAGTTACTCAAACATCTAAAATGTTGGATTTATAATCATTCAAATTAATGTTTAGTATCTTCAGGAGAAATAAAAATAGTGAACCGTTAAACAGCATGTAATACGCGCGCATTTTCTTATCCTAGGTGTCATACAAACTAGAACAGGGACGTCGCTGACTAGAACTAGCTATCTAATCTAATTGTGCTAAATTTAGATTACTTTATTACTAGTTAAAATAGTTCAGTTTTATTTTTCAATTGCTTGTAGGTTGATTCATCTTCTGCAGGCATCCATCATTTCCAAAATTAATACCCTCTCCTTAAGTTTCATTACTACACCGACTACAAATGCATTGAATTTTGAGGAGATGTGAAAAGTCCTGTTCAATATGCACGTCTTCATAATGTAATCTTTCTTTGTATCGAGTTTCATAAAAATCCACAAAAAGAATTGAAGTGTAGTTGCGAAAACAAGGCATTCTGCATATAAAATTCCAAGTTCAAGGGTCGTAATTCCTGTGAATATTGTTAGACAGCATTCCATCATATGATGTTCTTTCTTTGGACTGTGCTTCATCAAAATTCTTCACATGATTTAGAAAGAGTTGCGAAGAGTAAGTATTGTGCATAGAAACATCAAAGAAACTCGAAAAGTCCAAGGGCCATACCTCTTGTACTTTGTGTGTGTGTGTGGGGGGGGGGGGGGTTGTATGTGTGTCTGTGTGTGTGTGTTTGTGTGTGTAGGTGTGTGTTTATGTGTATGCGTGTGTGTGTGTAGGTGTGTGTGTGTGAGAGAGAGAGTATGATGGGAGGGGTGTAAAGGAGGGCAGCATAATGAAGTATTCACAGTCAGTATCCCTCAACTATCACCAGTGTTCACAATTACTATCTTATCAGGCATCACCAGTATTCACAGTCAGTATCCTATCAGCTATCACCAGTAACCAGTCAGTATCCTATCAGCTATCACCAGTATTCACAGTCAGTATCCTATCAGCTATCACCAGTATTCACAGTCAGTATCCTATCAGCTATCACCAGTATTCACAGTCAGTATCCTATCAGCTATCACCAGTATTCACAGTCAGTATCCTATCAGCTATCACCAGTATTCACAGTCAGTATCCTATCAGCTATCACCAGTATTCACAGTCAGTATCCTATCAGCTATCACCAGTATTCACAGTCAGTATCCTATCAGCTATCATCAGTATTCACAGTCAGTATCCTATCAGCTATCACCAGTATTCACAGTCAGTATCCTAACAGCTATCACCAGTATTCACAGACAGTATCTTATCAGCTATCACCAGTAATCACAATCAGTATCCTATCAGTTATCACCAGTATTCACAGTCAGTATCCTATCAGTTATCACCAGTATTCACAGTCAGTATCCTATCAGTTATCACCGGTATTCACAGTCAGTATCCTATCAGCTATCCCTAGTATTCACAGTAAGTATCCTATCAGCTATCGCCAGTATTCACAGTCAGTATCCTATCAGCTATCTCCAGTATTCACAGTAAGTATCCTATCAGCTATCACCAGTACGCACAGTGTCATCCCATAACTATAGTTTTGCGCCTGTCTGTCTGTCTGTCTGTCTGTCTGTCTCTCTCTCTCTCTCTCTCTCTCTCTCTCTCTCTCTCTCTCTCTCTAGGATGGGGATAGGGGGTCCTCTCCGCATCCCTCTGAATCCACCATTGACCAATTTGCTCACCAGAAGGCCACAAAATGAAAATGCCTCTAATATCAAAGGATGTTTTTAAAAACCTCTTGACTATGATATGGTGAACACTACAGTGGCCTTGGTGATGTTAAATCGATCACCTGTAGACCGAATGCACTCTTGTAACGCCATGAACCAAAGGGCAATGAGAAGTTACTTCTTTGTAGGCACAGGGGTCTGTCACACTCAACATTTCACACAAATGGCGAATATAATATATTTAAAGATCTCAACACTTGTATGACTAGATGATACTCCCCTGACTCCCCACTAACAGGAGGGGTGACCCCTCCTACTTTGCATCCACCCTCTTTCGGCGCTGCGCGCCTCAGTAAAGCCTTCCGCTTCAATTGTGCCCCCTCCCCCAACCGGCATTGACATTTCTGCATCCGCAAGTGTGCACCATCTTCCATGCCCCTCTTTTCGAACACGTGAATTTCATCATCCTTATTTATTCTAATGCATTATACTACGACGAACAGAAAATTTGGAAAATTGTTCTTTTAGATATAAATTTTATGAAAGAAGCCTTCCACTTTAATTATGCCCCAACCCCCATCTCGGCATTGACATTCTGCTTCTGTCCCTGAGCACAATCATCTGTCGAATGATTTTGATTAAATCTTCCTTGCTTTCTCCCTGAACACGTGAATCATCATTCTTATTTAATCTAATACATAGTATTACGGCAACGAACAGAAAAATTTCGTAAACTGAACACTGTTCTAATAGATTTGAATTTTAATCAGAAATTAACTCATGGTGCATACTAAAATTAGTACATGGACGAGAACTGGAAAAGTCCGACATTACGTAGAAAAATAATATTTTTTAAATGTTATTTTCATTTATACTTATTGTTAAGAAACGATTCTTACGACAAGATTACAATATTCTCGATTTTCAGCTTAAAAAAGATGAAATTTACTGAGAAAATTGTATTTCCATGAGCTATTTCAATTCGGACTTTTCCGCGTCTGTGTCCGCATTTGCGTACTAATTTTAGGAGGTGTCATGAGCCAGGGTAGTACTATTAACCGGAATGCCCTTTATAATCTAAAAACTCTTAGGTAAACCGAAATGCCTAATGTATCAACCGAAATACCCCATTATTATATCTTCCTGAGGTGATAATAATATATAATAGCAATCATGTATATAATTAATTTTAAAGTTCACATTAATCCATTTCAAAACTTACTCTGACGCAGTCACAGAAAGAGAGAAATGTAACTCCTGATTTCACACTAAAGAGGCGAATTTAGATTCATATTTTTCATTCTTATAAAGAAAATTGTGAATCAGTCTCAGACTGAAGATAAGTTTCACAAATAAAATTTAACAGTGAGATTTTTTATAGAAGTTTACAAATACGAATTAGTTATGAGATTTTATTTTACATTTTTTATTTCTTTCTCAGTGTAAAACAATACAATGCTATATACTTCTTTTTTTATCTTTTTTACAAAATATAAAAAATAAAACATGTATAAGAAGAAATCATGGACATTTCCGTGACATTCGTTTGGGTTTTTTTAATAAGGCATTGACCGGCATTGACCTTTCAGCATCCGCCCCTAGGTTGAAAGTGTAAGGTATATGATAAAATGTCATAATGCATTGGACACTTATATGCACCTTTAATTATTTAGCCAATTTGTATATTCGCACAGGGCTGAATTTGTGCAAAAGGTTCTGTGCAATGAGCTTAAATGTAATATTCACATATATTGACGATGCATTATCCGTAAATGATTATAAAATACAAAGAAACCAAAACCCTTTGATACATAGGAACTCACAATATATCCTTACGAACTTGATTTGTCTATGTGTCAAATGATCTGATATGGTATATGTAGAATAACTTTGGAGTTTCCTCATTTACCGATCTACTAAGTGGAAATACTACTCAGATATCAAAAGCTATGTGTTACGACAGTGAAATTCATGGTCGCTATACAGACCTTGTTTATATTTCTCAGAAATCATTGTCTGCTTCATTTAACTATTATTCTTGTAAAATTGTTTATTGTGATACATACAATATCACACAGTCATGCTATCATTAAAACTAAACGTGATGCCTACCAGTATTATTAGTTCGAATAATTCTATAGCACCATGGCGGGTGTGACTGCTTGGCAAGGAATGCTTACTCCTCCATGATACCTGATCCCGCCCATGTATGTCCCAGAATTCCATGATAATTTACAGGTCTCATTTTGATTTATAATAGCTAGGCCCCAAAAATATGTTTCCTATAACATGGCTGAAAATTTAAGGGTCGGTAGGTCGACTTTTTTTTCACTACTCAGAAAAGTTTTACAGGCTGGAATGTCTGTCTAATATTGTCCGGTATCCTGGTTTACTACATATTGCGGCCAGCACAGTTGCTTGCTGCAAGTTTGAAGCCTTTCTTGTTTGTGAAATACGATCTCAATGTTTTTGTCATGTCGATCCCGATATTTTTCTTGAAAAAAAAAACTTGAATCGGGGAGTAAAAAGAAGGACGGTCGGGTTATAGGAAACACAATTAATTTTTTTTAGACCTTATTGAAATTCCTATTTGAATACTACTCGGTATCTAATGGTGACATTTCGTCGAGTACATTCTGAAAAAAATCGCACGCAACCACGTGTACGCGCGACTATGACCGCAGCTCTGATTTCCCGTAGTTGCCGGCAAAATACGTGCGACCTACACCATTATTTTCTGTAAATGCTCTTTGTTTGATGTTATCTCGTGTAACCTTCGATGTGTACGCTCTGTCTGCGTCTTGTTCACTCTAGAGACGGTGCGACCTATACCCTCTGTAGATGCTTAACCTACACTCTACCTGTGTCCTATACGCTCTATAGACGCTAACATTCATTCTACCTGCTTCTTATACGCTCTATAGACGCTCTAAATGCGCTCTACCTCTGATACGCTCTACAGACGCCTGCATACGCTCTACCTGCGTCTTATACGATCTACAGACGCTCTACATATGTTCTACCTGTGTCATATACGCTTTATAGACGCTTTACCTTCACTCTATAGCTACCTGCATCCTATCCGTTTTATACGTTCTACCCCCGAATTATATGCTCTATAGACGCTCTACATTTGCTTTACCTGCGTCCTATATGCTCTGTAGATGCACTGCATATGCTATACATGCGTCCTATACGCTCTACATACGCTCTTCCTGCGTCTTATAAGTTCTATAGACGCTCTACATACGATCTACCTGCGTCTTATACGCTCTATAGACGCTCTAAATACGCTCTACCTGCGTCTTATAAGTTAAACAGACGCTCTACATACGTTTGACCTAGGTCCTATATGCTCTAAAGACGCCCCGCATACACTTTACCTGCGTCTGACACGCTGTGTATACGCTCTTTATGTGACCTATATGCTCTGTAGATGCTCTACATTCACTGTACCTGTGTACTGTACGCTCTATAGACGCTCTAAATACGCTCAACCTGCGTCTGATACGTTCTACACACGCCCTGCATATGCTTTATCTACGTCTTACACGTTCTACAGACGCTGTATATACGCTCTACGTGCGAGATATATGCACTATAGACGCTCTACATTCGCTATACCTGTGTCATATACGCTCTGTAGATGCTCTATATTCGCTATACTTGCGTCATATACGCTCTATAGACGGTCTACATACGCTCTATCTGCGTCCTATACGCTTTAAAGATGCTCTACATTCGCTATACCGGCAACATATATGCCCTACAGACGATCTACATACGCTCTACCTGCGTCCTTTACGCTCTACATTCGCTCTGCGTGCGTCCTATACGCTCTATAGACGCTCTACCTGCGTCCTATAAGCTCTATAGACGATCTACATACACTCTACCTGCGTCTTATACGATCTACAGACGCTCTATATACGCTCTACCTGCGACCTATATCCTCAGTAGAGGCTCTACACACGCTCTACCTGTGTCCAATACGCTCTATAGACGCTCAACATTCAGTCTACCTGCGTTCTATACGCTCTGTAGACGCTCTGCCTGCATCTGATACGCTCTACAGACTCCCTGCATACGCTCTACCTGCGTTTAATAGGCTCTACAGACGCTCTATATACGTCCTACCTGCGACCTATATGCTATATAGACGTTCTACATTTGCTTTACCTGCGTCCTATACGCTCTGTAAACGCACTACATATGGTATACATGCGTCCTATATGCTCTATAGACGCTCTACATACTCTCTACTTGCGTCCTATACGCTCTAAGGACGTCCTGCATACACTTTAACTGCGTCTGATACGTTCTGTATACGCTCTACCTGTGACCTATATGCTCTGTAAATACTCTAAATTCACTCTACCTGTGTTCTATTCGCTCTATAGTCGCTTTACATACGATTTACCTGCGTCTGATACGCTCTACAGACGCTCTGCGTACGCTCTACCTGCGCCTTAAACGCTTTTCAGCCGCTCTATATACGCTCTACCAGCGACCTATATGCTCTATAGACACTTTAAATTATATTCGCTATAACTGCGTCCTATACGCTCTATAGAAACTTTACATACGCTCTACCTCCGTCTTATACGCTGTATATGCTGTACCTGCGTCCTATACGCTCTATAAACGCTTTACACACGCTCAACCTGTGTCTGATACCCTCTACAGACGCTCTATATACGCTCTACCTGCGACCTATATGCTCTATAGACGGTCTACATACGCTCTACCTGCGTCCTATACGCTCTATAGATGCTCTACATTCGCTCTATATGCTTTCTATATGCTCTATAGACGCTCTACATACGCTCTACCTGCATCATACACGCTCTATAGACGATCTACATATGCTCTACCTGCGTCCTATACGCTCTATAGACACTCTACATTCGCTCTAAATGCTTTCTATATGCTCTATAGACGCTCTACCTGCGTCATATACGCTCTACAGACGCTCTACATACGCTTTACCTGAAAGAGAGAGAGAGAGAGAGAGAGAGTGTGTGTGTGTGTGTGTTTTATTATTACTAGAATTCTTATAATGTTGTTATTATTATTATTATTATTGGTATTATTATCACTGTTTTTTATTCATTCCTTCTATTTATTTGTCAAGAGAGAGAGACCTGACTACTTGAATATGTGGTATTACGCCGTTTATCAAATTCCAATTTTCTGCTTATTAGCAAGAATTTCACTCCACAAATAACAAGAATACCACTAAACAAATAACAAGAATCTCACTCTACAAATAACAAGATTCTCACTCTACAAATAACAAGAATGTCACTCTACATATAACAAGAATGTCACTCTACATATAACAAGAATGTCACTCTACAAATAACAAGAATGTCACTCTAATATAACAAGAATGCCACTCTACAAATAACAAGAATGTCACTCTACAAATAACAAGAATGTCACTCTACAAATAACAAGACTGTCACTCTACATATAACAAGAATGCCACTCTACAAATAACAAGAATGCCACTCTACAAATAACAAGAATGTCACTCTACAAATAACAAGACTCTCACTCTACAAATAACAAGACTGTCACTCTACAAATAACAACAACCTCACTCTACAAATAACAACAATCTCACTCTACAAATAACAAGAATGTCACTCTACATATAACAAGAATGTCACTCTACAAATGACAAGAATGTCACTCTACAAAAAACAAGAATGTCATTCTACAAATAACAAGAATGTTACTCTACAAATAACAAGACTGTCACTCTACAAATTACAAGAATTTCACTCTACATATAACAAGACTGTCACTCTACAAATTACAAGAATTTCACTCTACATATAACAAGAATGCCACTCAATAAATAACAAGAATGTCACTCTACAAATAATAAGAATGTCACTCTACAAATAACAAGAATATCACTCCACATATAACAAGAGTGTCACTCTACAAATGACAAGAATGTCACTCTACAAATAACAAAAACGTCACTGTACAAATAACAAGAATGTCACTGTAATAATAACAAGACTGTCAATCTACAAATAACAAGAATTTCACTCTACCAATAACAAGATTCTCACTCTACAAATAACAAGAATGTCACTCTACATATAACAAGAATGCCACTCAATAAATAACAAGAATCTCACTCTATAAATAACAAGAATGTCACTCTACAAATAACAATAATGTCACTCTACAAATAACAAGAATGTCACTCTACAAATAATGTCACTCTACAAATAACAAGAACCTCACTCTACAAATAGCAAAAATGTCACTGTACAAATAACAAGAATGTCACTCTATAAGTAACAAGAATCTCACTCTACAAATAACAAGAATATCACTCCACATATAACAAGAGTGTCACTCTACAAATGACAAGAATGTCACTCTACAAATAACAAGAATGTTACTCTACAAATAACAAGAAAGCCACTGTACAAATAACAAGAACGTCATTCTACAAATAACAAGAATGTCACTCTACAAATAACAAGAACGTCACTGTACAAATAACAAGAATGTCACTGTAAAAATAACAAGACTGTCAATCTACAAATAACAAGAATTTCACTCTATAAATAACAAGATTCTCACTCTACAAATAACAAGAATGCCACTCTACATATAACAAGACTGTCACTCTACAAATTACAAGAATTTCACCCCACAAATAACAAGAATGCCACTCAATAAATAACAAGAATCTCAATCTATAAATAACAAGAATGTCACTCTACAAATAACAATAATGTCAATCTACAAATAACAAGAATGTCACTCTACAAATAATGTCACTCTACAAATAACAAGAATTTCACTCTACATATAACAAGAATGCCACTCAATAAATAACAAGAATGTAACTCTACAAATAATAAGAACGTCACTCTACAAATAACAAGAATGTCACTCTACAAATAACAAGAACGTCACTGTACAAATAACAAAAATGTCACTGTAAAAATAACAAGACTTTCAATCTACAAATAACAAGAATTTCACTCTATAAATAACAAGATTCTCACTCTACAAATAACAAGAATGCCACTCTACATATAACAAGACTGTCACTCTACAAATTACAAGAATTTCACCCCACAAATAACAAGAATGCCACTCAATAAATAACAAGAATCTCAATCTATAAATAACAAGAATGTCACTCTAAAAATAACAAGAATGTCACTCTACAAATAATGTCACTCTACAAATTACAAGAATTTCACTCTACATATAACAAGAATGCCACTCAATAAATAACAAGAATGTCACTCTACAAATAATAAGAACGTCACTCTTCAAATAACAAGAATGTCACTCTACAAATAACAAGAACGTCACTGTACAAATAACAAGAATGTCACTGTAAAAATAACAAGACTTTCAATCTACAAATAACAAGAATTTCACTCTATAAATAACAAGATTCTCACTCTACAAATAACAAGAATGCCACTCTACATATAACAAGACTGTCACTCTACAAATTACAAGAATTTCACCCCACAAATAACAAGAATGCCACTCAATAAATAACAAGAATCTCAATCTATAAATAACAAGAATGTCACTCTACAAATAACAAGACTGTCAATCTACAAATAATGTCACTCTACAAATTACAAGAATTTCACTCTACATATAACAAGAATGCCACTCAATAAATCACAAGAATGTCACTCTACAAATAATAAGAATGTCACTCTACAAATAACAAGAATGTCACTCTACAAATAACAAGAATGTCACTGTAAAAATAACAAGACTGTCAATCTACAAATAACAAGAATTTCACTCTATAAATAACAAGATTCTCACTCTAAAAATAACAAGAATGTCACTCTACATATAACAAGACTGTCACTCTACAAATTACAAGAATTTCACCCCACAAATAACAAGAATGCCACTCAATAAATAACAAGAATCTCACTCTATAAATAACAAGAATGTCACTCTACAAATAACAATAATGTCACTCTACAAATAACAAGAATGTCACTCTACAAATAATGTCACTCTACAAATAACAAGAACCTCACTCTACAAATAACAAGACTTTCAATCTACAAATAACAAGAATGTCACTCTACAAATAATAAGAATGTCACCCCACAAATAACAAGAATGCCACTCAATAAATAACAAGAATCTCAATTTATAAATAACAAGAATGTCATTCTACAAATAACAATAATGTCACTTTACAAATAACAAGAATGTCACTCTACAAATAATGTCATTCTACAAATAACAAGACTGTCAATCTATAAATAACAAGAATGTCACTCTACAAGTAACAAGAATCTCACTCTACAAATAACAAGAACGTCACTCTACAAATAACAAGAATGTCACTCTACAAATAACAAGAATGTCACTCTACAAATAACAAGAATGTCACTCTACAAATAACAAGAACGTCACTGTACAAATAACAAGAATGTCACTGTAAAAATAACAAGACTGTCAATCTACAAATAAGAATTTCACTCTACAAATAACAAGAATGTCACTCTACATATAACAAGACTGTCACTCTACAAATTACAAGAATTTCACCCCACAAATAACAAGAATGCCACTCAATAAATAACAAGAATCTCAATCTATAAATAACAAGACTGTCAATCTACAAATAACAAGAATGTCACTCTACAAATAATAAGAATGTCACCCTACAAATAACAAGAATGTCACTCTACAAATAACAAGACTTTCACTCCACAAATAACAAGAATGTTACGTTGCAGAAGGTGTAACTATAATAATACACTTTCATAAAATGCATCAATCAGAGCTTTCATTTAGTTATCCTAATTTCTTGTAACGTTAAGATATACTGGATAGTTGAGTACCTTCCATTAATACCTGTAGGGGTGACAACTGGTCAGATAGGCTTATGTAACTGCAGTATGCAACTATGTTCCGTATCGAACATAAGTGGATTATTGAGAAATCTTTTAGTTCAATAAGACCGAACATGATTTACACTTTAATCATTAAAGATTAAAGTCGGAAAAGTTCTTAGAATTTTTGTTATCTTTCAAGAAAAATATTCACCCCTCTCTAATGAATGGACTCGTTGTAGATTGTTGTTCCTGTGCGCATGCCCGAATGACGTCATGCCAGATTTTAAAAAAATATTGTGAAAGTTGTCTCTCTTGCTGAAAAACGTTGTCAAACGTTTATGTAAATCTTAAATCACCTACTATTATTCATACCTTAGTTCTAGTTATATATCAAGTGAATACTAGGGACAAATACAATTAAGGAATTGGTTGGTTTACCATCAGAATTTGCAGTGCGTTGAATACTTAACTGCATTTTCAGCTTACCCAAGCTGAATTCTCAAAAAAAAATTTAGATATTGTAATAAAGGACCGTTTGTGATCCGTTTGTCCCTTGTACGTCGTCAGTCATCATAGGTTGATAATAACACATTTCTTTTTGTATTTTTCATATATTTTATGAATAAAATCATTCGAACACAGATATTACAAACTTTTAAGGAGTCTTTGTATTTATAAAACGGAATCTGCCTATTGGTTGAACGTAATGGCAACGGCGCGTTTGTATGCCGTTCCCCGCAATCCGTCAACGTTAACGTTGGTGGCCCATTACAAGGGACGCTTTGTCGGTTTAAAACGTCAATACCTAACTGCTTAAAGCTACTTAAATAATAATAATAATAATGATAATAATAATAATAATAATAATAATAATAACGTCGTGTCATTGTACCAGCCATAGTGGCAGAATGACTACAGGAGTGTAACAGTTGTCAATTAGAAATAACTATTATTAAAACAGTCCATGGAGCAAAATGTGGTTTGGTGTCAATGTTATATGCCATTTGCCAGTGCGGCACTATTAACAAAGTTAATACTGGGAAGATACACCATCAAGATTCTAGACGGAAAACTTGGTCCATCTTTGACATCAATTAAACAAGAGCAACACCTAGCGTGGCTTAATACGCCCGTCGCTTAGTTTGAAGGGATGAAATTTAAAAGTATGGAAACATTGCCCCTTTGCCTATTATTCAGGACCTCAGGACACCGCATGCTTTGGCCAGGTGCAACAACCTGGTCAAATATTATGGAAATCCATGAAGGCAATAAGAAGTTGCAGCAGAGAGAAGAATTTAATCCCCTCCTCTTTTTTTCTTCTATGTCAATAATGTAAGAGTAGGAGAAGAAATAAAATTCTGTAAGATATATTAAAGTACATATATAATTCTAGCACCACTTTAAATTTGAAAGAGTTGGAGTGAGAAATGAATTTCTTATAATTTCTCAATAAATAAGCAAAAAATCATAACTCTGTACAGACAAACGGGATATTTTCAAAATCGATGGACATCTTCTTTTATTTTATCAGAATATCCTGTATAAGTTTTACGAAAATCCATCCACGATTACTTAAGTTATTGTATCCCATAGAAACTGCCATTATTCTGTCCATGAAAAAAATATCAAAGTCCCATAACTCCGTAACTATAAGACGGATTATTCCAAATTGAAAGGGCTCTTTCTCATCTAATGTTTAATGCATTCTGTTTAAGTTTCAAGAAATACACTAACGTTTACTAAAGTTATCGCATCCCATAGAAACTGCCATTATCCTATCAATGTCAAAAATCAAAGTCCCATAACTCCGTAACGACAAGGCAGAGTCTTTTCTAAATCGAAAGCGCTCTTCCTCTACATTATTCAAGCGTTCTGTACAAGTCTCATGAAAAAAACCACGGACGTTTACTAAAGTTATCGTGTCCCATAGCGGAAGGACAGACGGACATCGCCATATATAATAATAATAATAATAATAATAATATATATATATATATATATATATATATATGCCGTCTATGACAGGCGTATAAAATGGCAATAAGTAAGTTGGATTTTGATTAATGGAAATAGAAAAAAAAAAAACCCCTAATATCAACACAAGCTACTTTATTTTTGAATAACAGTATCATTTTAATTGCCACTTATTGCGTCTAAACACAGTGATATATTTTAAAATAAGCGGCTCTCTGAGCAGAGCTGACATTTTATGTTGACAGTTTCTGGGTGTTCTCTGTACATGTCTATCTGGGGTTCCCGACAGGATACTTAGAAAACTAATAAAAAAAATCTCTGAAGGCATTCTGGTTGTTTGAGTGAACCTTCACCTTCCTTCTCCTTCTTTCGTATAGAAATATATAAATATACATGTACGAATACATAAATAAGTAGCTCAGAAAAACAAACAGTGTTCATACATTACCAATGTTTATCAAGCTTATGGTTTGTCTCATGGAAAAAAATACACTAGCTTACACACAACGACTTAATAGAAAACGCAAATATAACCCAGACTACAAGAACTGCGTGGCATATACAAAATTTTCATACATCTGCCACAAAATAGTCCACGGACCTGAACTAAATACAAAATTCACATGCGGTTCATTGTACATTTATACGCAGTTTCACTAACATATCTCCTTTTGATTACAGAAAACGGCGGGAAAAAGAAGGAAAAGGACAATACTATATGCCCAATCATTTCATTGCATTTGAAATTCATTGAAAAAATAAAACTGCTCAGTGCTTTATATATACCATGTGCGTGCCTGGTTGATTTATAGGTCCCCCTCGTCCTATCTACAGGTCGGATAGACCAAGAGTAAAGAATAAGTTAATGGTTTCCTTGCTTATACACTGTCACCTCTCAACGGATTTTGATGAAATAAACTTTGTAGAGGACATACAGTGCTTTATGGATACCAAGTTTCATCCAAATCCTTAAAGCAGTTCGAAAGAAGAAGTCAAAAATGTTAAAAGTTTACAGACAGACGGTCAGACGGACAAACAGACAGATGGATGGACGGGCATCGACCCACAGCCTATAAGAATAGCTTCAGCTCACGTGAGTTAAAAATAAATGTATACAAATTAATGTGTAAACGATGCATCTTCAACGTAAATTTACATCTCTATAGATCTGGAGTTATGAAAACGAATACCCTCCACAGAACTAGTGTACCAGTGTACAATGTTTTGCATTTTAAAGAAAAGCTATAATTTCCACATTTTTATTATAATCTGTATTCAGTTGATATCTAACGAAAATCAGTATTCGACGCTGTACGACGTACAGGCGGACGGAGGTTGGGCAGATGGGCGCTGGGACGTGACAATTCGGATCACGTGAGCAGTAAAGGTAGCACTAATAGTATATTTGCAAGGTTCTGAAACCTATGAAGGAAACACGATCATTTCCTCTGTGTATTAATGCATATATTTAGTTGATATGTCATTAAAATTAAGGTATAAATAAAAATAGGTGAACAAGGTTTCACTAAACGTTTGACAACGTATTTAAGCAAGAAAGACAACTTTTACTATATAAAAAGTGACATGACGTCATTTAGCAATGCGCACAGGGACAAAAATCTAAACTAGTCCATTCATTTGTTAGGGGTATGAATTTTACTGAAAAATGAAAAAAAAATTCAAGCAAATTTTAATGTGTTTAATTATCAAACCTTAATGTTTAAATCATCTTTCACATCTTTGAAGAAAAGATTTTTAAAGATTCCACTTATCTTGTGAACCAAACATAGTTGTATACTGTAGTTAGATCAACCTATCTGACTATTTGTCACCCCTACAGGTATTAATGGAAGGTTCTTAAGATAAATGAGTATATCTTAACCAGAGACATAGATACTTTCAAGTACCTATGTCTCTGATCTTAACATTAATAAACATTACACTTGTTTATTATCTACAAGTGATAATGATAATTGATAACAAAAGACCTGAAAACGTAATTTGTGACACGTAGACACAGTAAAGGCATAGAAGGAGTGAGAGATAATTGAGAGCATTAACGAAGAAATGTGTATTCATCTCTCTCTCTCTCTCTCTCTCTCTCTCTCTCTCTCTCTCTCAGACACACACATACACACATATTGTAAGTTATTTAAAGGAGATAATGATAATAGAATACCACAAATCTGATGAATGAGATTACCAAAGTCTGGGCATTCAAAAGTATAGAAGGAGTGAGATAAAGAAGAACTTAAGCATTCTCTCTATCTCTCTCTTTTGCTTTTACACAATTTGCAAGATTCTTTGTACAGAATGTACGTCGTACTAGTGAAACTGGCTACTGGCGACCGTTTAATGTAAACTGGGTACTGACGACCGTTTATGTACATGTCGTGTTAGTGCAACTGGATGCTTATAGCGACTGCTAATGTACACGTCGTGTTCGTGAAACTGGCTACTAGCGACCGTTTATGCACGTGTCGTGTTAGTGAAACTTGCTACTAGCAACCGTTTCTTTACATGTCGTGTTAGTGAAACTGGCTACTAACTACCGTTTATGTTCATGTGTTAATCAAACTGGCTACTGGTGACTGTATATGTACATGTCGTGTTAGTGAATCCGGCTACTGGCGGCCTTTATTGTACATGTCTTTCTGCAACTGGATGCTTATAGCGACTGCTTATGTACATGTCGTGTTTTTAAAACTGGCTACTGGTACATGTCGCTAGCCGAAAGTTCTCAACACCAACTATCTCGACAAGGAGAAAACCAAAGAGATTACTTAAGAATAATTCAACAGCAGAAAGTTAAAAATTTATTTTAAAAAACTCCATCTTCCGATTTAAACGAAAATAACAAAAATGAATCTTACGTCCTTCTAGAACACTCACATGTCATACGTTGTTCAGTTTTCATGTATCTCTTCTGAAGAAGGTTTACTCATACTTTTCTCTATCTTGGCGCCACTTATTGGCAAATCTTTATGAAAACACAAAGTTTGTAGAAATTCACTAGTACTACAATTATATCAGGTTTATTCAAAATCTGTCCAGTGTTTTAGGGGTAAAAGTCGAAAATGTGAAATGACAACAGATGACGGACTTCGCGCTATGGCAATAGCTCTTTTGAAATTTTAGTTCAGGTCCAGCACCAAGACTAATTCTAATGCAAATATATAGGTAACACGAAATTTCATCAGACGATGAAAGTAAATTTGAGGCATGTAAATACTTGATTACACGACGCCAATTTTAATTGCGCGTTAAGCCCCTGTTACACCTACATTTTCTCACAATGCGTTCATAGGACGTCCTTGGCGTTCTTTAAAAAATATCTGAACGTGGCGGGAATGAGGGATTTAATCTCCCGACTGGCTTGACTGCCATCCATCTGGGAATAATCGGCGATCGCAACAGTCTGCGATACATTTCACGTCTGTCCGTCTTTATCCCGTTCTCTACGCATTTTTACCGCGACCACTCACAAGTTCATGTGGCGTCTTTGGAGTTTGCACCACGTCTTCAACGTCCCCGTTGCGTTTGCGCGACGTTCTTTTGCGTTCTTACAGCGTTCGAGCTACGACCTTAACACGTACGTGTGAAATATTATCCGGACACGTGACATTTTTGTTCACATTTGTATTTTTAGCAATAGATATCTTTAGCGCATTCATCTGCAATGGTTAGGAAAGGAAGGCCAAGGGCAAAAGGTTGATTGATTGATTGATTTTTGTTTAACATCACACCACGAATATTTCACGTATATGGTGATGGCATCTGCCTGATGCGGGGCATACAATTTTTTACCTTTGCAACGGACCCACCCGAAGCAGTGAGGGATCTTTAACGTGCCATGCATACCACGACACGAGGCCTCGGTTTTTACTGTTTCATCCCAAAGACAGGACACTGGCATGACCAGAGCGGGACTCGAACCCCGGCCTCCCGATCAGGAGTCCAGCGCGATACTACTAGGCCATGCCGGCTTTCTAGGGCAAAAGGAAAAGGAAAGGGAATGAAAGCCTAGAAGGCCCATCTCGGCTTCGTCAATTCGAAGATGGGCAACATATTGCATTCTTAACATTATATCAACCATCGTGAACAGCAGAAGAGTCAGTTAATTGACAAGAGATGTTTATAAAACGTTTGTGTCTCCCTTCCCGTAATTGACCTACTGACCGATCGACCAAAACCCTGATCTAGATATTCTCATAATGTATGTGTATCCCAAATGTCATTTCAATACATGCACTCATTGCAGAGATAAAGAATGGAAACTGTGAATTATTGGAAATATTCTTAAGTTCAAGGGGTGCAACTCTGTCAAAAATTGTTCGATTGTAACTAAGTCAAAACATGATCTAGATATTCTCGTGATGTATCTACATGTCGAGTTTCATTGCAGAGATAATGGACGTAAACTGTAAATTATCGGAAATTTTCTTAGTTCAAGGGGTATAACTGTCAAAAATTGTTCAATAGTAACCAAATCAAAACATGACGTAGAAATTCTCGTGATGTATCTACATGCCAAATTTCATTTCAATACGTGCACCCACTGCAGAGATAAAGAATGGAAACTGTGACTTACTGGAACTTTTCTAAATTCAAGAGGTGTAATTCTCTCAAAATTGTTCGATGGTAACAAAATCAGAACTTGTATATGTATGTCAAAATTCATTTCAATATGTGCTTCCGATGCGAAAAACATGAGCGGAAACTATTCAGGTAACAGACCTACCGACTGACCTACAAAGTCTGACACACACACACACACACACACACACACACACACAGAGAGAGAGAGAGAGAGAGAGAGAGAGAGAGAGAGAGAGAGAGCGAGAGAGACTATGTGCTCTCTCGAGACAGATTTCTGGGAGCATAAAAACAGTGAATGAAGATTTGCATTTTCACCATAATCCTTAAGTAAAATGGTTGATACTGAATTAAGATGTTCGACACTGGTACGAATGTGGTTCTTATGTACTCTTTCTGTAGACATCACTTGAAACCACTGTACAAGCCCCTGAAGCTTTTTTACTTTTTCATTAAGGAAATGTTGCTATAATCGAACTAACTAAGGTACCATCATCATAATGAGCTAGAAGTATATAAAAATGAAAGTGCACTATACTTCGTCACAAGCGAGTGCTTATATCAATAGTATCCAACCCACACAACAGAGATTTCGATTACCGATCTTTAGGCATTACAATTCTAGTAGGCATCCTCAGTGATCACTGCTATTTCAACCTACGGTTTACAACCAAACCGTAAGTTGAATAGCCTGAGGTCAACAGCGATGAGATAGAGTTACTATTTCCTACTCCTTGCATAGCCAATGTCAAGCTACCGAGTTATATCCAATTATTATCAAATTAAAATGGGTGAGCAAGATAATATAATCAAACGTTTGAAAACGTAAGCAAGAAAGACAACTCTTACAATATTAATAAGACTATTCTATTTATTTTACAGGGATGCACAATTATAACGCAAATTAATAAATGCTCGAATCATCTTGAATCATTAATCTTTAAAGTTTAAATTGTATTGTTTTATCTTTGAGTTTACAATTTTTAAACATTTTAAATGTTATGAACTGACTATAGTAATATATTGCTGCTTGAGGAATCAACCTTACAACCTACTACCCCTACTAGGTGTAAATGGAAGTTACTCAAACATATAAAAATGTTGGATTTATAATCATTTAAATTAATGTTCAGTATCTTCAGGAGAAATAAAAATAGTGAACCGTTAAACAGCATGTAATACGCGCGCATTTTATTATCCTAAGTGTCATACAAATTAGAACTAGCTATCTAATCTACTTGTGGTAAATTTAGATTACTTTGATGCTAGTAAAAATAGTTCACTTTTCTTTTTCAATTGCTTGTAGGTTAACTGATCTTCTGCAGGCATCCATCATTTCCCAAGTTAATGACCCCTCCTTTCATTAAAAGACCGACTATAAATGTATTGAAGTACAAGGGTCATAATTCCTGAAAATATTTTTTAGACTCCATTCCTTTTCCAATATGCATTTTCATGTGGTGTTCTTTCTTTGTACTACGCTTCATCAAAATTCCCCACAGGGTTTAGACAGAGTTGCAAAGACTAGATATTTTGCATAGAAACATCAAAGAAACTGGAAAAGTCCAAGGACCATAACTCTTGTACTGTGTGTGTGTGTGTGTGTGTGTGTGTGTGTGTGTGTGTGTGTGTGTGTGTGTGTGTGTGTGTGTGTGTGTGTGTGTGTGTGTGTGTGTGTGTCTGTGTGTGTGTGTGTCTGTGTGTGTGTCTGTGTGTGTGTGTCTGTGTGTTGGGATGGGGTGAAGGGGAGGGCAGCATTC
Organism: Pteria penguin; assembly: GCA_035048485.1. Lineage (NCBI taxonomy): Eukaryota > Metazoa > Mollusca > Bivalvia > Pterioida > Pteriidae > Pteria > Pteria penguin. The sequence goes on along the minus strand of CM068588.1, from coordinate 12,770,681 downwards.
CCCTTTCAGTATGTACATATCCTTTTTCAATTTCATCGAAATCTCCTAAAGGGTTTAAGATAGGTGGCACAGAAGGACGACAGCGGTATAGCATAATACATCCACATTTTTATGCGAGCGTATACAAATGGATACGGTGTTGTCACAAGTTGCCAATGATGTCACTGAGAGTATTTAGAACATTGACTGTGAATGTATCAGGGCTATTGGTAGCTTATCTGTATATAGTAACATGTATATTTATAATACTTTAATAACCCTTGAATCCCCGGGATATATACCTATCGATTCGCAAAGAACCCTGAACCACAGCTTTCAGGACAAATTCTTTTCTATATGATAGCAGTTTATTTCAAATTCTTAGGAACACAGTCGCTATCCTAACAACTATCACCAGTATTCACAGCAAGTGACCTATCAGCTGTCACCTGTATACACAGTCAGCATCCTATCAACTATCACCAGTATTCACATACAGTATCCTATCAACTATCACCAGTGTTCACATACAGTATCCTATCAGCTATCACCAGTATTCACATACAGTATCTTATCAACTATCACCAGTGTTCACAATCACTATCTTATCAAGCACCACCAGTATTCACATACAGTATCCTATCAGCTGTCACCTGTATTCACAGTCAGTATCCTATCACCTATCATCAGTATTCACAGTCAGTATCCTATCACCTATCATCAGTATTCACAGTCAGTGTCCTATCAGCTATCACCAGTATTCACAGTCAGTATCCTATCACCTATCACTATTCAGAGTCAGTATCCTATCAGCTGCCACCAGTATTCACACTCAGTATCCTATCAGCTATCACCAGTATTCACAGTCAGTATCCTATCAGCTATCACCAGTATTCACATACAGTATCCTATCAACTATCACCAGTATTCACAGTCAGTATCCTATCAGCTATCACCAGTATTCACAGTCAGTATCCTATCAGCTATCACCAGTATTCACATACAGTATCCTATCAACTATCACCAGTATTCACAGTCAGTATCCTATCAGCTATCACCAGTATTCACAGTCAGTATCCTATCAGCTAAAACCAGTATTCACAGTCAGTATCCTATCAGCTATCACCAGTATTCACAGTCAGTATCCTATCAGTTATCACCAGTATTCACAGTCAGTATCCTATCACCTATCACTATTCAGAGTCAGTATCCTATCACCTATCACTATTCAGAGTCAGTATCCTATCAGCTATCACCAGTATTCACAGTCAGTATCCTATCAGCTATCACCAGTATTCAAACTCAGTATCCTATCAGCTATCACCAGTATTCACAGTCAGTGCCCTATCAGCTATCACCAGTATTCACAGTCAGTATCCTATCAGTTATCACCAGTATTCACAGTCAGTATCCTATCAGCTATCACTATTCAGAGTCAGTATCCTATCACCTATCACTATTCAGAGTCAGTATCCTATCAGCTATCACCAGTATTCACAGTCAGTATCCTATCAGCTATCACCAGTATTCACACTCAGTATCCTATCAGCTATAACCAGCATTCACAGTCAGTATCCTATCATCGGATAACTATAGTTTTGCGCCTCTCTTTCTATCTCTAGGATGGGGGGAGTGAGTCCTCTAAATTCATCATTGACCAATTTGCTCACCTGAAGGCCACAAAATGAAAATGCCCCTAACATCAAAGGATGCTTTTAAGAACCTCTTGACTATAATACGGTGAACACTACAGCCGCCTTAAGCCTGATGATGTTAAATCGATCACCCGTAGACCGAATGCACTCTTGTGACGCCATGAACCAAAGGACAATGAGAATTTACTTCTTTGTAGGCAACTGGGGTCTGTAACACTCAACATTTCACATAAATGGCGAATATAACATATTAAAAGATGACAAAATCTCAACACTTGTTTATAAGCCTTTCTTCAAACGTAGTAGGTGACAAACGAAATTGGCTTTTAAACACCCATTAAAATCTATTAAAATTCAAATTAAATATATTTAAAAAATAGAATTGTAAATCACAACGTTGTATGACTAGATGATACTCCCCTGATTTCCCACTAGCCTCAGTAAAGCCTTCCGCTTCAATTGTGCCCCCCCCCCCCCCCCCCCCCACCAATCGACATTGACATTTCTGCATCCGCAAGTGTGCACCATCTTTCATGCCCCTCTTTTGAACCCGTGAATTTCATCATTCTTATTTATTCTAATGCATTATACTACGACGACGAACAGAAAAAGTCGAAAAATTGTTCTTTTAGATATGAATTCTATGAGTGAAGCGGCTTCCACTTCAATTGTGCCCCATTGACATTCTGCATCCGTCCCTGAGTACAATCATCTGTCGAAATATTTTGATTAAATCTTCCTTGCTTACTTTATGAATACGTGAATTTATCATTCTTATCTAATCTAATGCATAGTATTACGGCAACGAACAGAAGAATTTGGTTGGTTGGTTGGTTGATTGGTGTTTTACGTCGCTTTCAACAATATTTCAGTTATATCGCGACATGGAAGCAGGAGGTTACCAACCTCTTTAACATAGTGGCGCAACCCGGGAATCGAACCCGGATCGTCAGCGCCGCAAGCCAAGCGCTTAACCACTACACCAAGCCTGCCCCTAAAGAATTTGGTAAAATGAACACTGTTTTAATAGATTTGAATTTGAATCAGAAATTAACTCATGGTGCTGACTAAAATAAGTACATGGACGAGAAGTGGAAAAGTCCGACATTACGTAGAGAAATAATATATTTTAAAAGTTATTTCTATTTCTATTTAATATTTAGAACGATTCTTACGACAAGATTACAATATTCTCGATTTTCAGCTTAAGATACATAAAATTCACTGAGAAAATTCTATTTCCCTGGGCTATTTGATTTCGGACTTTTCCGCGTCTGTGTCCGCATTTGCGTACTGATTTTAGGAAGCACCCTGAGCAAGGGTAGTACGATTAACCGGAATGCCCTTTAAAATTCAAAAACCCTTAGAATAAACTGAAATGCCTAATGTATCAACCGAAATTCCCTATATTTTATATTTTCCTGAGTTGATAATAATATATAATAGCAATCATGTATCTAATTAATTTTAAAGTTCACATTAATCCATTTCAAAACTTACTCTGACGCAGTCACAGAAAGACAGAAATGCAACTCCTGATTTCACACTAAAGAGGCGAATTTAGATTCATATTTTTCATTCTTAAAACGAAAATTGTGAATCAGTCTTAGACTGTGAAGATAAGTTTCACAAATAAGATTTAACAATGAGATTTTTAATAGAAGTTTACAAATAAGAATTAGTTATGAGATTTTTTTTTTACATTTTTTATTTCATTCTCAGTGTAAAACAATATAATTCTATATGCTTATTTTTTTATATATTATCAGGCATCACCAGTATTCACAGTCAGTATCCTATCAGTTATCACCAGTATTCACGGTCACTATCCCATCTGCTATCGCCAGTATTCACATTCAGTATCCTATCAGCTATCACCAGTATTCACAGTCAGTATCCTTTCAGCTATCACCAGTATTCACAGTCAGTATCCTATCATTTATCACCAGTATTCACAGTCAGTATCCTATCAGCTATCGCCAGTATTCACAGTCAGTACCCTATCAGCTATCACCAGTATTCACAGTCAGTATCTTATCAGCTATCACCAGTATTCACAGTCAGTATCCTATCAGCTGTCACCAGTATACACAGTCAGTATCCTATCAGCTAACAACAGTATTCATAGTCAGTATCCTATCAGCTATCACCGGTATTCAGTCAGTATCCTATCAGTTATCACCAGTATTCACAGACAGTATCCTATCAGCTATCACTAGTATTCACAGTCACTATCCTATTAGCCGTCACCGGTATTATTATTATTATTATTATTATTATTATTATTATTATTATTATTATTATTATTATTATTATTATTACTGTTTTTATCTCTCATTCCTTCCATTTATTTGTCCAAACATCCAAAACTTCAGTCCTCACATCTTATTCTTATCTTATTCTTATTAATTATCATTATCTCTTGTAGATCATATACATTGAGAGAGAGAGGGGAGGGGGGGAGTTGAATATTTTAATATCAAATTTAAATTTTTAAATATCCAGATAGTTGTCTTTATCGCTGAAAAACTTTGTCAAACGTATAATTAAATTTTGGGGACTCACTTTTATTTATACATTAATTCTAGTTATATTTCAAGTGAATACAGAATACAAAACACATAAGGAATTTGCTGGTTCTCCCATCAAATAATCGAGAAACTAAAACAATAAACTAATCATTAATGAACCATGTAGAATAATAACTATCGAAAATAAACTTGCATTTCTGTTTTCTGCTTTGCAATGGACTCCCCCGAAGCAGTAAGGGATACCATGCCCATGTGCCACAGGACCTCGGAGTTGTTTTTTTTTCTGTCTCATCTGAAAAATAGAATACCGGTATGCCCACTGCAGGTGTCGAACCCGGGACCTCTCGCTCACCAACGGAGCACCTCATCCACAGGCAGACAGACAGATAGTTAGATAGATAGATAGATAGATAGATAGATAGATAGATAGATAGATAGATAGATAGATAGATAGATTACTTGATTGATTACTGTTTTACGTCACTCCACGATTATTTCACGTATATGGTGACGGCATCTGCCTGATGCATTGTATACAAATTTAGACTTTGCAACGGACCCACCCGAAGCAGTGAGGGGCCTTTTTCGTGCCACTCCTACCGTGACACGGGACCTCGGTTTTTACTGTCTCATCCGAAAGACAGAACACCGGTGTGCCCAGGGCGGGAATTGAACCCTGGACCTCTCGATCATGAGCAGAGCACCTTATCCACTAGACCACACCGGCTTAGATGGATGGATGGATGGATGGATGGATGGATGGATGGATGGATGGATGGATGGATGGATCAATCGATCGATCGATCGATCGATCGATCGATCGATCGATAGATAGATAGATAGATAGATAGATAGATAGATAGATAGATAGATAGATAGATAGATAGATAGATAGATAGATAGATAGATTACTTAATTGATTACTGTTTTACGTCACCCCACGATTATTTCACGTATATGGTGACGGCATCTGCCTGATGCATTGTATACAAATTTAGACTTTGCAACGGACCCACCCGAAGCAGTGAGGGGCCTTTTTCGTGCCACTCCTACCGTGACACGGGACCTCGGTTTTTACTGTCTCATCCGAAGGACAGAACACCGGTGTGCCCAGGGCGGGAATTGAACCCTGGACCTCTCGATCACGAGCAGAGCACCTTATCCACTAGACCACACCGGCTTAGATAGATAGATAGATAGATAGATAGATAGATAGATAGATAGATAGATAGATAGATAGATAGATAGATAGATAGATAGATAGAAAAGACAGAACACCGGTGTGCCCAGAGCGGGAATTGAACCCGGAACCTCTCGATCACGAGCCGAGCACTTTATCCACTAGGCGACACCGGCTTAAATAGATAGATAGATAGATAGATAGATAGATAGATAGATAGATAGATAGATAGATAGATAGATAGATAGATAGATAGAATGTATAAGGTAGCTTGTATTTATGGAATTAAATGTAATCATACGATAGGATGTGTGTATAAGATAGATTGTGTGTGTGATATAACATGTATGTATGAGATAAAATGTATATATAACATAGAATGTAATTATAAGATAGAATGTGTGTATAAGATTAATTGTGTGTTTAGAATAAGATATGTGCACAAGATAGAATGTATGTATACGGTAGCATGTATGTATGAAATAGAATGTATGTGTCATTTGATAACTTTTGATACTCCTGATCGAAAGTGATCACATTTGTCACGAAGAAAAGTTTACTTTTTATATATAATGCTTATATTCAAATGAATTAAAATTATAAGTTTAGAAGTTTAATTCATTTGAAAATAAACATTATATATTAAAAGTAAACTTTTCCTTGTGACATATGTATAAAATAGAATGTAATCAATGTGTGTATAAGATAGAATATGTGTGTAACATAACATATATGCATAATATAAAATGTTTGTATCAAATACAATGTATACATATATAAGACAGACTGTAGTGCAGTTCTTTTAAAATGTGTCATAATAGCTCAGATAACTCAATGATAGATCGTAACAGGTCGACTGAGAAAGGCCAGGCTCCAGGACTGGTTTTTCACTCTTCCAGGGAGAATGTATCAGACAGGGATTCCACGTATACGTAGCTTTGTGGTGGATTGTAGGGACAGCTTACGCAATGATTGGCGTTCGAGTCCTGGTATACACCATTACTTTGTCACCTATCAAAGAATGCAGGTAGCGGACTGCAATCTATGAAGGAAACACCATCATTTCCTCTTCTGTATTAATACATGGTATTTAGTTGATATGTCATTAAAATTAAGGTAAAAATGAAAATGGGTGAACAAGGTTTCACTAAACGTTTGACAACGTATTTAAGCAAGAAAGACAACTTTTACAATATAAACAGTGGCATGACGTCATTCAGGCATGCGCACACCGACTAAAATCTAAACGAGTCCATTCATTTATTAGGGGTTTGAATTTTACTGAAAAATAAAAGAAAATTCTAGCAAATTTTACCGTGTTTAATTATCAATCCTTAGTGTTTAAATCATCTTGTACACTTTTGAACCACGGGTTTATCGGTATAAAGATTCCACGTATCTTGTGCACCAAACATAGTTGTATGTTGCATTTAGATGAGCATATCTGACCATCTGTCACCCCTACAGGTATTAATGGAAAGTACCCAAACTACCTAGTATATCTTAACGTTAATAAACATTAGACTTGTTTATTGTCTACAAGTGATAATGATAATCATTAACAAAAGACCTGAGAACGTAATTTGTGACACGTGGACATAGTAAAGGCATAGAAGAAGTGAGAAACAATCGAGAGCATTAATTACCCCCCTTCTCTCTCTCTCTCTCTTGTATATTATCTAAAAAAGATAATCGAATAAAAAATGATGAATGAGATTAGCAAAGTTTGGAGAGCATTAATTACGCCCCCCCTTCTCTCTCTCTCTCTCTCTCTCTCTCTCTCTCTCTCTCTCTCTCTTGTATATTATCTACAAGAGATAATCAAATAAAAAATGATGAATGAGATTAGCAAAGTTTGGGCATGTAAAAAGTGTAGAAAGAATGAGATAATGAAAAACTTTAGCACTCACTCTCTCTCTCTCTCTCTCTCTCTCTCTCTCTCTCTCTCTCTCTGGAGACTTGAAAAGGAAATACGATTCTGTTCATTTTCACGGGACTGACACGATTATGTCTATGATTGCTAGGGAAAGTGGCTGTTGGCAGCCGTCTATATACTTGTCGTGTTAGTGAATCTACCAGCTGGCAGCCGTTTATGTACATGTCGTGTTAAGGAAACTGGCTAATGGCGGTCTTTAATGTACATGTCGTGTTAGTGAAAGTGGCTACTAGCGAACGTGTATGTATCTGTCGTGTTAGTAAAACTAGCCACTGGGAGCCATGATATGCACGTGTCGTTAGTCGAAAGTTCGCAACACTAACTATTTCGGCAAGGAGAAAATCAAAGAATTACTTAAGAATAATCGAATAGCAGTAAGTTAAGATTTATTTTAAAAATTGAAGTCCATTTTCAAATTTACACGAAAATAACAACAATGAATCTTACGTCTTTCTAGAATACTCATGTCATAAGTTATTCAATTTTCATGTATCTCTTCTGAAGAAGGTTTACTCATACTTTTATATAAGTTTGTAGGGGTTTACTAGTGTTACAAGTATATCAAGTTTAACAAGCAAATTCGGAGAATAGTGGTCGCCCGCTTTCGGGGTCCTATCAGTAAGGGTGCAGTGATCTGTGACATATTGTCATGTTACTGAATGTCTACATGTATCTGTAGCGGAACTTTGTAAAGTTTGATGTTATTATACTAGATTCTAACATGATTGAGACCCCCCCCCTACATTTCCCATAGTAATCCACCGGGCATTATTCTCCAGTAGACTCACAGCCTGACTCAAATTGGTTTTCTGGACATCAAATTATTGAGTTTACTGCCAAGGTGACATGATAAAAAATTCTGGTACCAACGGAAAGGTATTGCCATTAGGGACACACAAGCCAAATATGAAGGCCCCATGTCTTACGGTTGAAAAGTTAAATGGAAGTAGGTCAAAGGTCACGGTCAAGATCACATGATAAAAAGTTTTGGTACCAACGTAAAGGTATTGCAATTAGGGACACACATGCCAAATATAAAGACCCTACGTCTTACGGTTAAAACGTTATGGCCAATGATAAAGTTTTTGTGACAAACGGACAGACAGACGGACGGACAGACGAATGAGAATTAATGTCCCCATGCTTTCGCGAAAAGCGGGAGACAAAAAACTCTGCGTGGTGCGTTAGGGGTAAAAATTGAAAATGTGAAATGTCAACAGACGACCGGCTTTGTGCTATGACAATAGCAGTGGCGGAGCCAGAATTTCGGATTGATTGATTGATTTTTGTTTTACGTCACACCACGAATATTTCACGTATATGGTGACGGCATCTGCCTGATGCAGGGCATACAAATTTTGACCTTTGCAACGGACCCACCCGAAGCAGTGAGGGATCTTTAACGTGCCATGCATACCACGACACGGGGCCTCGGTTTTTACTGTCTCATCCGAAAGACATGACACCGGCGTGACCAGATCGGGACTCCAACCCCGGCCTCCCGATCAGGAGCCCGACGCCATACCACTAGGCTACGCCGGTTTTCCAGGATTTCTGAAAAGGAGGCCCAAATGTGTATTAGTCAAACTACAAAGCCGTTTTTTCGCCAAATCTGTACTTGTAAATATATGGCAAAAAGGGGGCGGGGCAGGCTCCGCCCATCTAAATCCTCCACTGCTCTTTTGAGATTTTGGCTCAGGTCCAGCAACAAGACTTAGTATTCGCTACACAAGTCAAACAATTTTGAAAAAATGTCAATTTCTGGGAGGGAATGAGATTCAAAATTCAATCATTTAATTTTCTTTGTGCTGATGGTTTTGCGGTGAATCTGGTTGGTTAAAAAATTCAGTGGATTTCTGCATCAACAAAATTTTGAGTGCAGATATGTCACAATTGCCGGAACTACTTTCCTCTAAAATGCCAAACCCCGTTCTATTTATGGAAGAGTTATTCCCGTGTTGTTAATCGATTATACATAACGAATTCAAAGTACAAATGAAATCGCACTTCACTTCAGAAACTATCAAATATAAGATATAATTTCATACTATTATTCAATAGACAGACTGATAAAACCTACAAACAGTATTGAAATATAAATACCTAGATTATCATCCTCATATGCATGTTTCATTAATTCGTGTTTTTAATAATTCTTCATTCTATTTCACTTCTAATCTTTTCAATGGACACAAGGATAAAATTTCGAATTTCATGTTAGCCGCCATTATTGACTTCAAAATGTTGTTTACCTTGTCATTGTATTACTACGCGTTCAAGTCACATGTATCAGGGATAAAATAGCAATGTAGTGCCATAATAAATAATGTTTATTGCCTATTGGACACATAAATTTTTGTTTCCATATATAAGCTAAATAAAATGATAAGAAATGAATCCTATATTTTTTGGTTGATTGAGGTATCAACCTAAAATTTGGACGGAAAACTGCATCTAAAATTTGGACGGAAAAACTCTGCATCACTGCGCTTCGCGCACTGATGCAGTTTTCCGTCCAAATTTTAGGTTGATACCTCAACCAACCAAAAAAATATAGGATTCATTTCTTAAATAATGTATTCAAAATGGCATGCGTCTAACGTGAGAAGATGTTTGTAAGAATTCATAGAATGTAAATTTACATGTAAATAGGAACTTCCAGACGTGGATCGACGTAGTGTTCGTAATGGTGTTTCTGTGCATAATACAGTTCTAGCAGTGGTGCAGCTAGGCGAACGTGTGGAAGCACGTGCTTCCACATCATATTAGCGAATTGTTTTCTTCACGATTTTACGCTATGAGTCGTCTGCATTCACAACGTTATAATCCAGAAGAATAGCTGAAAACCAATTTCATTATATATACATACATATTTTTGATTTTCATAAATAAAACTGATGTTCGTAAAATTTTATGATTAACGTTTTTAATTATATTCGTCGCTTTGGATTCTTGTTGATATAAAAGTGGTAAATCATGTCACAACAAAATTTAGATCGGTATTGTTTAATTCTGGTCAAGAACAACCTGTAATAAACTCAAAGTCCAGATCCATGGTTTCATGAAGAGGGCGCTTGCCGTGAACCTAACAGTAACACTCCAAACAGATCTTTCACCGAGGGTCTGAACTACCCCGATTTATTTCCATGTGGGGCGTGTAACATGTAACAAAGAAGATTTAAAGAAAGACTCCTTCAAGCTTAATGTATTAAAATCTACATGGAATACATCACATACATTTGTTTTCTCCTACAGGTAAAGAAACCTTGAATACGTGTTACTGTAGTACCCGTGTACATTTTTTTGTTTTTCAAGTTGCACGCGCCGTCTCGAGGTGAAAATAAGCTTCAATCGAGAGTAGAAGAGGAATCTGTATTTCATCTCGAAGTGAAAATAAGCTCCAATCGAAAGAACAAGAGGCCCAAGTGGGCCTATATCGCTCACCTGAGTACCTAGATGATCAGTCATGCATGAAGGAAGAATTCATTTATTTTTGCATTACTGTGACTAAGTCAACACAAATGTTGAAAATATGTCAAATTTTATTTCAGACTAGAATAAAAAAACAACACTTTTTTACACATCCATTCAGGTGATTTTGATATTAAGCATTAATTTTCCTTTGTCTCTGCAAGATGTCATTCAGGGCAACAAGTTAGTCATTTTCTTTAGGTGGGGCCTTTAGTTGACTGATTTCAAGTCTGGGTCATGAACAACAATTGTTTCAAATATTGTCTAGATCTAACTTAAAATAGCCTAATTTCATATGTTGAGTGTTGAGAAACATCTAAAAACTTATTTAGATGTGTAAAGAAAAGAAAAAAATTTTTTTGACCACAGCTGGATTTGAACCGCTACTCTCCATATTTCAATTACCAAGTGGTATATGTACCATTGTGAGACCTACTTTTTAGACATGGTGGCATTATCAGTTAACTAATTTGGATGAAATTTACCAAATTGATAAAAGACCTTTAGTACTTCATGTATTCCATGTTTCATTAAAATCTTTCATGTGGTATAACAGCAGAAGTGAAAAATGTGATTGAATTGTTCCTATACACCCTCATTTGGAAGTCTTAAAAATTCATAGAAAATCCAAAAATTGAGATATTGACAAAATTCTTTCAAAGTAACAATCCTTACCGTAATTATGATCACTATAGTCCATAAGAAATCATCATTATCAATTAACTAGGAAATATGACACTTCTCTGCATTGAATCACCAAGTCCAAAGAAATGTCGAAAAAAAATTCTAAAATTTGATTTTGGAAGGGAACCAAAATCTTCACTCATCCCTCTAGATCATGTCTATGCATTCTGTTTGTCTCTGTATACAACTCGTATGAAAAAGAATATTGTTAAAGGAGGGAACTCTTTGTGACCTACTTTTGACTATGGTGGCGCCACCTGTAAAGAGGTCTGGACGAAAACAACAGAATTTGAAGAGGATCATAAGTGACTTATTTCTACCAAGATTTATTAAAATCCTTCCAACAGTTTTGTAGAAAAAGTTGAAAATGTGAAAAATGGCCAACCCCCCCCCCTTTTTTTTTTGGAAGTCTTAAACTTAAAATTGCCTAATTTCATATGTTGAGTGTTGAGAAACATCTAAAAACTTATAACAGGAGCAAATTTAATTATGCACAGCAAAAAAGTGCAAAAACGCGCCCACCTTAGCTGCAAGATAGAGAAAAACGGTAAAAAGCGGGTGGTAGATCTCACTCTACAGTTCGAAAAAAATGAAAAATTAAGTAATTATCTCACCTGACAGGTGAGATATTCACCTTTAAAAACTAATATCCCATGGGATTTTTTCTTTTTCCTGTAGGATTATTTTTAATCCCATGGGAAGAAGACAAATCCTATGGGATATTCTCCATTTCCCATAGGATATTTTAATTTTCCTAAGGGACATTTTTTCTCCTAAGGGATCTCTTTCTCCTAAGGAATAGTTTTATTTCCTATGGGATTTTTTTATTCCCATGGGATATTATATTTTTCCTGAGGGATTTTTTTTCTCCTGTAGGAAAATAAAACTATCCTATAGGTTATAAATATTTAAATTACCCAAAAATTCTCCTAAGGGATATTTTTACTTTTTTCTGTCTTACAGGTATTTCTTTCTCTATTTCTTCAATTAGATTTTCTTTTACAATAAAATAGAAAGAAACAAAATTATTTTCCTTTAAGTAGAAAAGTTTTATAATTTTTCCTAGTAATATTATAAAATATGAAAATACAAGTTTAAAAACTACAACTTATAGTAAATTCAGCAAACCTGTCTTAAAAATCAAATTCAATATTCAGACATAAAATAGACTTTATCATGTTGTTACAAAAGAGTTTTCCTCAAGACAGTTACAGTTTAAGTAAAGCAAACTCTAAAAAACATTAGACACCCTTAGAAAATGCTTCAATAATAACAATATTTTTATTACCAATGAAAGAACTGTATTCTGTGTTATGTGAAAATATTTTGTATCCATGTAACATTTACTTGAAGACTTAAATATATAACTAATTAAAACATTGTCTCACAGTCCATGTTATGCACCTACATACACTGTAAATATGATAACTTAAATTTGATGATGTGGAAACCTTGTCACTTTACATTACAAATACAATAAATGGTATATGATTAAATTTTATATGGGATATTGCATCATTTATTTTTCTTTTTATATATACATGTGACTACAGATGAAATATTGATTGATTGATTGTTGTTTTACGTCATGCCGGGAATATTACACCCATATGGTGACGTAAATATATAACTAATTAAAACATTGTCTCACAGTCCATGTTATGCACCTACATACACTGCAAATATGATAACTTAAATTTGACCCTGGATATGACACTCAGTAACAGTTGAAAAAAAAAATTAATATGTATTTAATTATCATAAAACACATCTGATATATGAATCAGTAAATACACAGTAGGCTATGAGATGATGTGGAAACCTTGTCACTTTACATTACAAATACAATAAATGGTATATGATTAAATTTTATATGGGATATTGCATCATTTATTTTTCTTTTTATATATACATGTGACTACAAATGAAATATTGATTGATTGATTGATTGTTGTTTTACGTCATGCCGGGAATATTACACCCATATGGTGACGGTTACAATTATAAATTAGCATTGTATGTTATAACAAAATTTAAAATATTTGGAAAGACCAGCTTTCATTGTAGACATTTTATACAAATAAAACAATGACATAAGAATGTCTCTTATACAAAGCAATATCACAGCTCCACTATATCAGATTGTATTAATAGAACCATTACATTTCAATACACTATATTTTCTTATACAAGTTTATTTCTTTTAAAAATCGCAATATGTTGGAAATATTAACCCTCTCGAATAACTCTTTCATATCGGATGCAGAATAATAATCTGTACGAATATGTGCTGTGTCTGCACAATCAAGCAAAATATGTTTTATAGTTAGTAGACATCCGCAAGGGACACATTCTGGGGGAGGTTCTTCCTTTAGAAGGTAAGAATGAGTTATCCAGGAGTGTCCAATGCGGAGTCTACTAGTTACAACTTCATCTTTACGATTATTATGGTGATAAGTTATTTTATATTTAAATACTGGTTTGATATAATGAAGTTTATTGTTATCTTCCTTATCCCATGTCTTTTGCGATAAAGTATCAATATAATTCAATATGGGTAACTTAAAATCTGTATGCGGTATTTTACCCATAATATTTGACTTATTCAACCCTTCTTTTGCTGCTTTATCAGCTTTTTCATTTCCAACGAGGCCCATATGACTTGGTAGCCAACAAAATGCGATATCAAATTTATTAGATATTAAAATATTCACCTTTTCTAGAATCCTCAAGATGTATGGATTACTCGTATTAAAATGTTTTATTGCTTTAAGGCACGATAAGGAATCTGAAAATATTATGCTCTTAAAATATTTATTCTGTTCAATGTGAACAAGTGCTAAAAGTATAGCTTTAGCTTCAGCTGTAAAAAAAGACGCATTATTTGGTAAACGAATAGACAACGAATGAAATAATCTGGAAGTGTAATACATGAACTGAAATAACATTACTGAGTTTAGATTAGCTATAGGAGATACACATGTGAAATATAATAATATAAAACAAACATTCTGAAAGTATTGCTAAGGCAATACTAAGTCCCCTACCGGCAAATGGAAAACTAAGACCCCCAAAACACACACACACACACACACACACACACACACCTACACACACACACACACACTCACACAACATACTGTCTTTCAGGCTGTCAGCAAGTTAAGTATTTGATCACAACCTTGGATGATGATGAAAACTAGAACTGTCTCGAACTTGATCTGTAACTGATGGTGGTAAACTCACACACCAAAAATTGGATGAATATCTAGAAGCGTTTAGAAAAAAAGTCCGGAAAACTGCTATTTTAAAGAAATTTTCTAATTCCAAGGGCCGTAATTCCGTCAAAAATCAGTGGACCGAAACGGAACTCAAACTTGATCTGTAACTCATGGTGGTAGACTCACACACCAAAAATTGGATGAATATCTAGAAGCGTTTAGAAAAAAAGTCCGGAAAACTGCTATTTTAAAGAAATTTAGATGTGTAAAAAAAAGAAAAAATTGTTTTTGACCACAGCTGAATTTGAACCGCTACTCTCCATATTTCAATTACCAAGTGGTATATGTACCATTGTGAGACCTTCTTTTTAGACATGGTGGCATTATCTGTTAATAAATTTGGATGAAATTTACCAAATTGATAGAAGACCTTTAGTACTTCATACATTCCATGTTTCATTAAAATCTTTCATGTGGTTTTGTAGAAAAAGTTGAAAATGTAAAAAATGGCCAAACCCCCCTCTTTTTTTTTTTTTTTTTTTTTCGGAAGTCTTAAAAAATTCATAAAAAATCCAAAAATTGAGATAATGACAAAATTCTTTCACAATAATATTCCTTACCACAATTATGATCAAAATAGTCATTAAGAAATCATCAATATCAATTAACTGAAAAAAATGACACTTTTCTTCATTGAAATGACTAAGTCCAGAAACACGTCAAAAAAGCGTAAATTTCTATTTGACCGATCTTAACCCCGAACACAATTTTTAATAACCCATCTTTATAGATTGTTGAAATGCATTAGTTTCCCCATTTATGTATTGGTTCTGGAGGAGATGTTTGAAGAGGGGTACTGTTTTGGGCACTTTTGGCCCCGCTCTGGATCCACCCCTGAGGGAATCTGGATCCCGAACACAATTTTAGTAGGGGACCTTGAGTACATCATTTACACAATGATCCAAATCTGCAATGTAGTTCCAGAGAAGAAGTCGAAAATGTGAAAAAGTTAACGACGGACGGACGACGACGACGACGGACGGCGCACTATGACTATAGCTCACTTGAGCCTTTGGCTCAGGTGAGCTAAAAGAGAAATCTGTACGTATTTCTTAGGTAGGTAGAAGAAAGTTATGAGCTGTCTGTTAATACTAAAACTTTGGAGCAGTCGTACTCCAATGTCGAGGGAGAATTTGAATTTCATAATAGTGATCCTCTCATCTTTTAATTCATACTCTTAATTTCAAAGTAGAGACGTAATCACTTTGACCGGCGTCTGTCTGTCTGTCCGTCCGTCCGTACGATAGTTACACTTTCACATAAATGGCTTTTACTTACTTTATTCACAACATACCTCCACCAACTTGGAGGGATAATCAATCATGATGAACACTCAACACCATGTGAGGGTCTAGGTGACCTTAAAGGTCAAAGTCTCATACAATGGGTCAAACATCCAGCAAGTGACAAACCTATTTGTGAACAGTGTAATCTTACATGCATGTGATGAGCCAGCGGACGTTACCACCCGGACAGGAGACGCTCACTCCTCCCGGACATGTGGCCTCATCCCTAGATTGCTAGATGTTTGTACAACAAATATGCAAGCAACAAAATTAACGATAAATCTTTGAATTTTTAAACATGTAAGTCTTTCTTACGCAAATGAAAAATGGCTGTCAGATAAACTAAATACTAGAAATTTGATCACAACTTGCCCTGTATTCGTCTCAGTTGTATTTTGATCACAACTTGCCCCTGTATTCGTCTCCGTTGTATTTTGATCACAACTTGCCCTGTATTCGTCTCAGTTGTATTTTGATCACAACTTGCCCCTGTATTCGTCTCCGTTGTATTTTGATCACAACTTGCCCTGTATTCGTCTCCGTTGTATTTTGATCACAACTTGCCCTGTATTCGTCTCAGTTGTATTTTGATCACAACTTGCCCCTGTATTCGTCTCCGTTGTATTTTGATCACAACTTGCCCTGTATTCGTCTCCGTTGTATTTTGATCACAACTTGCCCTGTATTCGTCTCCGTTGTATTTTGATCACAACGAAGTATCATTGGGAACATTTACATGAAATGACGCTCGGTATACATTGATATATACAGTAGTATGTACATGTATTTATGTCATGCTGTGCTGTTTGTAGGATTAAATGATATGTTTAATCTCTTAGAAGTTTTTTAATCTTTCATGAAAGTGGTACTCGTACATTTTGAAATATGGAAGAGAGTCTGCAAAGTCTGGGCATGTTAAAAGCAAAGAAGAAATGAGAGATAAAGAAGAACTTTAGCATTCTCTCTCTCTCTCTCTCTCTCTCTCTCTCTCTCTGCTTTCACAAAATATGCATGATATCTTTTGAGTAAAGGCAAATCAATTTATAATTATAACAACAAACTTCAGTCATCTATATGAACTGAAGGTAAGGTAATTTTGTAAATATGATCTGCCAGGCGTGGATCGACATAGTGTTCGTAATGGTGTTTCTGTGCATACGCGAATGTAGATCAGTATACATTGTTCGTTTTTTATGTGTTGATCTGTCATTCCGTCAGTCCATCCTAGTATACACTGTCCGTTCTTTATGTTTTGATCTGTCATTCAGTCATTCCATCCTAATATACATTGTCCGTTCCTTATATGTTGATCTGTCATTCCGTCAGTCCATCCTAGTATACATTGTCCGTTCCTTATGTGTTGATATGTTATTCCGTCACTGGCGTCAGTCCATCCTAGTATACAATGTCCGTTCTCTATGTGTTTGATGTGTCCTTTTGTTATTCAGTATTATACAATTTTATATCATTATGTGTTTGATCTTACATTGCATTATTCAATTCTATACAAAGTCCGCACTGATAAATGCTTACTCTGTCATTTCACTATACAATCGTATACAATGTTATATCAAAACGTGTTTGATCTGTCATTCCACTATAGTAAACAACGGCGAATTAAGAGGGCTTCCGCACATTCCCTTTCCACTCAGACTTTCTCATTGGGCACCCCTTGTCCCTTTTGGCCCATGATCTATCAAATCTTTATTCACCTCCACTTTTCATTAAAACATTAAAAACATTCGATTTCACTCTATTCTACTACACTTATTTCATTCTTCATTCCCCTTCATTTTAGTTCATTTCAATTTTTAAAATATTTTAATCTATATACTTACTTATTTATTTCTTATTTCGGTTTACCGTGATAGAAATTATCTGACAAAAGGTAACAAGAGGCTCAATTGAGCCCATACAGCTCAGCAAAACACAATATGCTTGTCCACAAACAATTGACTGCTTGAATAAATTCGCAGATCCATATATTCTCTTACTCATTGTGAATTTGACAACTGACCAAAAATCAAAAAAAAAAAACAAAAACAAAAACAAAAACAAAACAACAACAACAAAAAACAACCAACAACAACCACCACCTCCAAAAAAAAACTGCAAAATTAAATATTAGGACATATATACATGTGTAAATTTTGATGCATCATATGCGCATTTCGACAACTTATGTCCCTTCCGTGATGTTCAAGGCCTTAACTATGGAAAACGAGAATATAAATATTTGAAGAGAAAACCCATTACCAAACTGACCTAAAAGTAGCGCCAAATAACCTATCAAAGGACAGAGCTAAACACAAATATAGGATCTGAAATGAATTTTCATTTCATACGGTATTTATGAAACGAGTTGTTTGTTGTATATCCCCGAGCCTTGGCAATGGGATATAAAACACACAACCAGAGACATATATACACATATGCAAAAACAAAAACAAAAAGACAACCAGAGACATATATACACATAAACAAAAACAAAGACAAAACAACAACAACAAAAAAACAACCAACAACAACCACCACCTCCAAAAAAACTGCAAAATTAAATATTACGACATATATACATGTGTAAATTTTGATGCATCATATGCGCATTTCGACAACTTATGTCCCTTCCGTGATATGTTTACACTCAGTTTAAAAGTGTTTATTTCATCAAACACTGGCTTGACACAATTCTTTTCCACGCTATGACGTCACATATGTCAGAAATTAATTTATGACACAGCCTAGTGATATTTGACTGCATATACAGCAAAACATGTGATAAATTAAGATATAAGCAACCTTCGCCGAGGAACGACGTACACCACTAGTAAGGTTAAGGGCACAACGTTCTGCAGTCTAAACATTTTTATTATAATCTGTATTCAGTTGATATATAACTAAAATTATTGATTCAATAACATTCGATGCGGGACGAGGTACAGTGGCCGGAGAAAGAATGGCAGATGGACGCCTGAATGTGACAATTCGGACTCACGGGAGCTGAAAAAGGTAGCACTACCAGGATATTTGCAATATTCTGCATTCTATGAAGGAAACACTATCATTTCCTTTTCTATATTAATGCATAGATTTAGTTGGGTTTGTCATTAGAATTAAGGTATAAATGAAAATGGGTGAACAAGGTTTCACTAAACGTTTGACAACGTATTTTAGCAAGAAAGACAACTTTTACAATATAAAAAGTGACATGACGTCATTCAGGCATGCGCAGAGGGACAAAAATCTAAACGAGTCCATTCATTTATTAGGAGTATGAATATTACTGGAAAATAAAAAATATTTTACCGCGTTTAATTATCAATCCTTAGTGTTTAAACCATCTTGTACATCTTTGAAGCAAAAGTTTATAAAGATTCCACTTATCTTGTGAGCCAAACATAGTTGTGTATTGCAGTTAGATAAGAATATCTGACCATCTGTCACCCCTACAGGTATTAATGGAAGGTACTTAAATTAACTAGTATATCTTAACATTCATAAACATTAATTACATAGGAGTGAGAGATAAAAATGAGAGCAGTAAGGAAAGGGCAATTCTCTCTCTCTCTCTCTCTCTCTCTCTCTCTCTCTCTCTCTTCACAAAATATATAAGGTTTTTTTGTTCAAAATAGGCAAATGCACTGATAATTATAACAACGCTCCTCTGTGACGTTCAATGCAAAATTATATGAACTGAAGAAAATAGAGAATAACAAGCTTTAAAATAACAAGGTGCAAATTTCGTGAGGCAATGACGTCTTTAAATGCAAATAAGATTTTGTCCATCTGCTTTAGTAAGCACAAAATCCCCGATTCACGGGACTGGCACGATTATCTCTAGGATTGTTCAGGAAACTGGCTACTGGCGGCCGTTAATGGACATGTCGTGTTAGTGAAACTGGCTACTGGCGACTGTTTATTTACATGTGTTAGTAAAAGTGGCTACTGGCGGCCGTTAATGGACATGTCGTGTTAGTGAAACTGGCTACTGGCGACTGTTTATTTACATGTGTTAGTAAAAGTGGCTACTGGCGGCCGTTAATGGACATGTCGTGTTAGTGAAACTGGCTACTGGCGACTGCGTATGTACATGCAGTGCTACTTCAGGTACGTAGAAGATATTGCATATATTATAAGATACGTTTCACTACAAACACGTTGCTACACCTTGACATGCATCTTGTTCAAACTCATAATAGGTGATATATATTACTTTTCTCGATTTTATGACATTTTAATCTTTTAATTCTAAAAAATACCGTACCATCCTGCAATATGTATGAAAAGCAAAGCCCGTTTTAGTCAAAGTTCAAAACTTCAATGTTACATTCTGCCATTTCTTGGTAATTCGCTAATCAGCATTTCATCATATCTATTAAAGCTGTATACCCTACAATTCGGTATAATTTCAAAAATTAGGGCATGTAAAACAAAAACTGCAATTTTCTTGTATGTCTCAAATTATTAACTTTGCGTTAATAACATTTTTTGCTGCTTCAAAACCCTGGAGATATCAAAATAAAAAGAAAATACTTCGTAAATAAAGTGGGTATTCCATAAATACAGCCATAACCTAACTTCGCGCATGCGCAGTTTAATCAAAAGAAATACGATGAAGGCAGACTCCTAAAGAAAACGATTTCAGTAAATACTAAGTTTAGCTGACTTGAATGCAGATTTTTAAAATTACTCGTCAAGTTTATTTACCTCGCCCTCCATCAGTCTGCATGATCGTAAACATTCTGTTCACAAACATCGCGTTTCAGACAGTTATATCTCGCTTAATACCGACGAATTTGATCACAACATTTGCAAGGATCCTTTTTCAATATGTTTTAGGCTTGTATATACAAAACAATTTAGAATAAATTAACCTAAAATATGCACTGTACTAGCGAACATAGGGTATACAGCGTTAAGACATATGGAGAAATGCGTCGTTTAACCAGAGACATAGATAATATGAAAGTAGCTATGTCTCTGGTTTTACTAATCTGCAAATCCGCCATATTGAAATTTTCTAGTCTAATGTGTTATAAAGGAATATGTAAGGAAGTAATAAGAAAATCGCTAAAAAAAAACGAATACATTAACCCGGTCATTTTTGCCATGGTAGTACTGTTTCCCCTACACCGGTACGATCAAAATGATGTAAAAAGCTTATTTGTAGGTCAAATATAACTCCAGCGAATTTAATCTGAAATTTCTAGGCGAAGAGGACCGTAAAACCTATATAAATATCGGAGATTTTACGAAATTGTGACATTTTAATCCAAAACAATGTTGATTTTAATTGATACATGCGGTTTGCCATGGGTGGATCCATTTTTCTAGATATATATAATATATATCAGCGAACATTATTATAGACTGTTGAATATATTGTCTGCGAATTAAATCTAAATATGTGTTAATATGCGATTTTTTCAACTTTACTTAGAAAATTCACGGGGGGGGGGGGGGGGGCGACGGGGTAGTATAGTATAAGTGATATTTTAAATAAAGAAAGTACTCTATAGACAACGGGTGTTCTATTTCTTTTGAACTGCAACAAAGATACCATCAGGGTTTTTTTTTTTTTTTTTTCATTTTATTTCATATCAGATTAGCCCCCCGTAGTAAATATCGGAATACGTGTCATGAAGACAGGATCATTTAAAAATGCATTTCAGGTTTTTTTTAATCAGTTTTGTGAATCAGAAGATGTTTAATAGAGTATTACGGAAGCGTATTGTTGCCAAGTAAGAAATAAATTTTAAAATGATAAGTCGCACGTAAGACACACTAAGCCCTACCTACCAGATACTAAGTCGTACGTAAGCCACACTAAGCCCTTCCTACCAGATACTAAGTCGTACGTAAGCCACACTAAGCCCTACCTACCAGATACTAAGTCGTACGTAAGCCACACTAAGCCCTACCTACCAGATACCAAATCGTACGTAAGACATATCAAGCCCTACCTGCCAGATACTAAGTCGCACGTATGAGATACTAAGTCGTAGGTACGAGAAACTATGTCGTACGTACGACATAATATCTCTTTCGTAAGAGATCGAGATGCTAAGGGGACGACATTTGATTCTGAAAAGAGGGGGAGGGGGACTGGCAAATTTGGTCCAGTCGGATTATTTATTTTCAGATCTTTAAATGATAGAATATTTATTTCCTTTTCCTTTTTTTTTTGTCAATAAATACTTGTTTGAATTAAATTGTAAATATATACCATTAACAAAACACATGCTGGTATAAAGTAAACTAAAAAATAACATACTAACACTACTTTAATTGTGTAGGTATTTATACTACTAGTTTCTATAGTGAAGTGCATAGTCTCCCTCGGTCTCTGGTATCGAAGAAAATAATTTCCATTTATCACTATAGAAGGATGTGTAAATAAGTGTTGCTGTTTTTGGATTCCTGTCCGAATGATAATATTCTTGACTTACTTTGAACTATGTTATTTTAATACAAAAAGCATTTCATAAATATATTTGATATATTCATTTTTCACATTTTCAACTTTTTCTTCACTACTTCTAGGCTGAATTTGAGGACATTTGGTACTATTAGGCAAAGATGGCCCTGTACAATTTTGACAATTATCTTGCTGTACCGATTTGAATGAAATTTAACAGGAATGGAACACTGTCAACAAATATGGCCACCATAAATTTTGTAATGCACATGATTTAATTTGAATATCGACTTTGCATATGTGCTCAGGTGAGAGATGAGGCGAATTCAATTAAGACCCATTTTGGTCAGTCGTTTTAACGTAACATATCGGTGTACCTTAGCCTCGCATATAAGAGGAGGAGCCACGAGAGGAAGTCGTGGAAAGGGGATAGAAATTGGCGCCAAGAGGATGTGAACGGCATTATTCCGAACAAGAACCTGAAGAAAAAATCCTTCAGAAAACAGATGGTAGAGTCCTTGTACTCTGTCAACCCCGAAAATGGACATGCAAATATATTTTTAAAAATCTATCAAATTTTGTTGAACATACTGTATAGCACGATTCGCCCAATGCTATTAATTCCGCTGAAATCCGAGTTATATAGTTAAACTACAACGCAAGAGTATTAATATAGGCAGCAATCTGGCAAGTGAAGCCAGCCAGATAAAAATCATCGTGTTTTCTTTATATTTGCATGACCTGGTGTGTGTGCAAGCTAGCAGCCAGAATATTTATTTTCTTTATATTTGCATGACCTGGTGTATGTGCATGCCAGCAACCAGAATATTTATTTTCGTTTCAGTCAAAGCCAGATTTTTTATTTCCAGCATTTTCAGGGTCAGAATATTTATTTTCAAAATGTGCCAGCCCCCTCACCCCTCCTTGCCTAAGAGTCGTCCCCTTAGTAGATTGTACAGACGACTTGTTATGTCATTTTAACAACTTAGTATGTTGTACGTCTGTACGTACGACTTAGTATCTCGTACGTACGACTTAGTATCTCCTACGTACGACTTAGTATCTCGTTGGTACAACTTAATATTTCCTACGTTCGACTTAGTATATCCTACGTGCGACTAAGTATCTCGTACGTACGATTTAGTATCTCCTAGGTACGACTTAGTATATCCTTCGTGCGACTTAGTATCTCCTACGTGCGACTTAGTATCTCCTACGTACGACTTGGTATGTCGTACGTTCGATTTAGCGTATCGTACACATGACTTTGTATCTCGTACATACGACATAGCATTTTAAAATATTTTTTGTCTTACTTTGGCAGCAATACACTTCCGTGGAGTATATTTAATTTGTAATTCGGCTTTTGTCTATATATCGATAGACAGAAAATGTTGACAGTAATTTCTTATAATTTAAATTCAAAGTGAAACTTTTGTCAAAAGCGATTAGACTACAGCTTGTATTTGAAACTGATAAATCAAATTTCGCGCGTCAGTCTTATGTTAGCCAATCAGAATCGAGACCTGATGGCGGTCTCATTAATAATAGAGATAGTAAATGCACGAGATAGAAAGAATATCATGAAATGAAACAAAAACAGTAATGATTTTAAATATATTTTTGTATATTTTATTTAAGTATAAAACCGGCTTCTTATTCAGTTAGAGATCACTTGATATATAGATCTATATCTAGACCGAACCGGAGTTGTTTTTACTGGAAGGGACATTGTCTATACAGAAATAGACTAAATTTTACTACGTGCGTTTGTATATACGTTATACGGTCAGTGTGGAAATAATTGAATTATTCCTAAATACATAAATGAAATTTTTATGTTTCTAAGAAATACACAATAAATACAAGCGTAAGTATTCTAGCAGATATGCAATAAACGAAGTTCTAATTCAAATGTTATATTTTATCAGCATTTTGGACACATAGTGATTTTATTATCCGAAAAAAGTTATACTAGATTATTTTTTTCTTCTTTTCTGTTTCAATCTCCTAAGAATAATGCAGTCACCCCGGAAATATGAAGAAACAAGCTGAGTTTGTGAAACACTAATGCGCTCGGCGGCACCAATGCAAAGTCCAAAAAGTTATTTTTGGCGTTAAGGTCACTGTCAAAGTCAAAAGGTCATCGACCTTGGTGTCATTTAAAAGGGCTTCATTAGTTGAGTACGTATGTCAAATATGAAGTCTCTATCCCTCAAAACTTACCGCTAAGTTTGTCAACTGACAGACAAACAGACAGGACAAAAACAATATACCCCCGATTTATCGATCCGGGGGAATAAAAAATACATAACAAATTTAGAACAAGTTAGAAGTGAAATACAATTTAAAATCATATATGAGCTTACCTCATTATCGAGAATGCCACCAAGAAAAATCAAACTTTGCAATTAAATACCAGGAAGAAGCTATCCAATAACTCGAATCAGGTTACAAAATGACTTGTATCATTTATTGTGAGAAAAATGACTTGTATCATTTATTGTGAGAAAAATAGACATGATTGAAAGTAAGATCTTTATCTGAGCACAGTTTTAATAAAATCCATGTGATCGCAAGTTTTAGAAGAAAACAGAAAAATAATGAAATCGATATCTAACTATTACCAGAAAATCTGAATGGGGGAGGGGGCTTAACAAACCATACTAGGGCAAAAGTAATGTACAGTAAGGAATACTATGCCAAAATATTTATTCGTTGAATTTTCTTGATTTCAGTATAGTTATATTAAGGCGTCATATGTCAATATCAGGGTAACTAGGTGAAAATTCATTTATTTCAAGTGAAAGCCCTTGTAATATTGCATCTATATTTGAAATATATTTGAAATATAAAATTCTTAACTTTACCATCACAACGAAGGTCGCTGTAAGTCAAACGTCAAACGAAAGCTCTAGTCATATTCGAAATATACAGCTATAGGTCTTACCATTTCAAAGTATGTCACATGCCAAGGTCAAGGTCAAAAGATCAAAATTTACAGTACCAAATAAGTCTTATGGTCATTGTGGATAATAATGTGAAATATCAAACCTCTGACCCTGAAATGATATGATAAAGGTTAAAAAGTTTTAGAAGTTAAGATCAAACTTAAATGTTAATGTCATTGGGTCAAAAATCATGGCACTAAATGAAAGCTTCGGTCATGAGGAATCTATGTGTGAAAAAACCCTAACTCTTAATTCCAGTAAAAAGATACGATAACAAATTTAAATTCAAGGTAAATCTCCATGGTCAAGGTCACTAAGTCAAACATGGCACTGTTTGTTTCAAATAGCAAGGACCTGTGCACATCTATACAAACGATGAGCTTTTTAATTTTCTAAACCGGACGGATAAACGGACAGACGAACAGACGGGCGTGTTGATTCCCATATGCACGGTATGACTTTACTACAGCTTGATTTTTCTTTTATGTTACTCCACGATTTTTTCACGTACTTGGTGACAGCATATGCCTAATGAATTTGCATAAAAATTATACACTTTTGCAAAGGACCCACTCTAAGCTGTGAGCGATTTTTACGGGCCATGTCTACCGTGTTACGGGATCTCGGTTTTACTTTTGAAAATATTTTAATCTATTTATTTACTTGTTTATATTTTATTTCGGTTTCCCGTGAAAGAAATTATCTCACAAAAGGTAACAAGAGGCCCACGTGAGCCTATAACGCTCACCTACACACAATATCAAGGTGGCCACAGATTTTGAGTAAAAAATTTCCCTGATTCCAATATATTTTCCCTGATCAAATATGCACTTTGTGGCCTCCACACCTTCCCTTACAGCCACTCCTTCTCCACCATACTTGTATTTTATTTTCCTTTTAATACTTATAGATGTTACACAATATACTTTTATTTCCTTCCAGATATATAACGAACCATAGTGAAAAACTTTATTAAATGAAACAATACATCATATTATCAAACATTGCAAATATCATTCAATTTCTTGCAGTTTGTATACATATTTGTCTAAGGGTATGAATTTGTTGAATAACTGTTTAAAAACAGGATATACTTTTTTTTTCGAAGAATGATCCGAAGAATGATCTAAATGTCTTCATTGGTGGTTCAATAATACCAAAGACAGTACTACATTTAGCTGGTTAGCTAAGGTTATTGGTTACATGATTCTATTAGCAAGCATTAGTACATCTGCTGAGACATTAATTTGTACATGTCTTTCGTTTGATTCAGGTTGAACAGCAAATTGTAAAATTCCCTGATTTTCTTATTTTTATCAAATTCCCTCATTTTTCCCTGCAGGGAAATTTTTCGTCATTTTCCCTATTTTCCAGAAGCCACCCTCAATATGCTTATCCACAAGCAACTGACTGCATGAGGAAAATTCGCAGATTCATATACTTTTTTGTTGTTTGTATATTTGTCAACTGACAAGAATCTGTAAAAAATAAATAATAGAGCATATGTACGTGTATAAATTTTGGTGCACTATATACGCATTTCTACAACTTTTGTTTCCTCCGCGTTGTTCAAGGCCTAAACAGTGAAAATTGAAAATACCGGGGGTATAGATGTTTGAAGAGCAAACTCTCATTACCAAATTGACCTAAACGTAAGAGCTATATATAACCTCTCTAAAGACAGAGCTATACGGCACAAATTCAAATATATTAAGCAACCTTCGACAAGGAAGAACGTACGCCAACGAAAACGCGCAGACGGACGCAGGGCTATGACAATAGCTCATCTGAGCATTCGGCTCAAGTGAACTGAAAAGTCCGAGCTAGCAGAGTTGTGTACTTGAAGGAAACGCCATGCACGGATCAAGCGGTGGAGACCAGGAGTCCTGGCCCACCCTGAGATTCCACAAATTTGGTTGTGTTGGTACTTTTTTGCTGCAAAACAGGCGAATTTACACTGCACGACGTACTTGAACTCCCTCTAGGAAAACTTGGTTGTGAAGGAGATGATGCCGCATATGCGGTCCTTCACTGTAATGGAAGAAAAAGGATCCCCTCTCAACAAAATTCTGGATCCCATCTGAACACTATCAATTCCACATGTTTATTATAATCTGTATTCAATTGATGTGTACCTGAAATCGGTGATTTTGATAACGTGGGACGAAGTGCAGTGTATGGTCGGACAAGGGGTAGATTGACACCGCGTGTGATCATTTGGATCATGTGACCTTAAAAGGTAGTATGCCTACTACCAAGAATATGCAATGCTCTGCAATTTCTTAAGGAAACATGTATTCAGATGATATGTCATTAAAATTAAGGTATAAATGAAAATGGGTGAACAAGGCTTCACTATACGTTTGACAACGTATTTAAGCAAGAAAGACAACTTTTACAATATTAAAAGTGGCATGACGTCATTCAGGCATGCGCACTGGAACAAAAATCTAAACGAGTCCATTCATTTATCAGGGGTTTGAATTTTACTGAAGAATAAACAAAAATTCTAGCAAACTGTATTGTGTTTAATTATCAATCCTTAATGTTTAAATCATCTTGTACATCTTTGAAGCAAAGGTCTATAAAGATTCCACGTATCTTGTGCACCAAACACAGTTGTATGTTACGGTTAGATGAGAATATTAGACAACCTATCACCCCTACAGGTATTAATGGAAGGTACTCAAAACTTGGTAGTATATCTTAACATTAATAAACATTAGACTTGTTTATCATCTACAAGTGAGGATGATAAGCGACAACAAAAGACCTGAAAAGTCTTATTTGTGACACGTGGGCATATAAAAGGCATAGAAAGAGTGAAAGATAAATGAAAGCATTAACTAAGGAATGGATATCCTTCTCCCCTCTCATTGAAAGTATCTACAGGAAATAATGATAATTTATTATTATTGTTATTATTATTATTATTATTATTATTATTATTATTATTATTATTATTATATGTTGTTTAACGTCGCACCGGGAATATTGCACCCATATGGCGACGATTACAATTCTCATATTAACATTTATATAAATACAAATAACTTAAAATATTTGAAACAAGAGGCCCAAGTGGGCCTATATCGCTCACCTGAGTACCTAGATGATCAGTCATGCATGAAGGAATTTCGCTCTACTATGACTTAATAAAATATATCAAGTATATGGTAAATATCAATAAAATGTACAATGAAGTTCTTGATCCCTTCTTCATCCAGAGAGGAGGAAGTCGGAAAAGCACCCTCAGATAAGAAATAAATGCTAAATTTTATTTATGCAAAGTATGTCGAAAAAACGTCAAAACTTTTATTTCGAAATGCAACCAAAAATAACAACACTTCTTCACACATCCCTCTAGATCATTTCTATGCATTTGGTTTGTTTCTGTATGCACCCGGTTAGCAGTTTGTCAAAGGAGGACACTCTCTGTGACCTGTTTTTGCCCATGGTGGCCCCACCTCCCGATGGATCTGGATGAAAAATAACAACACTTGTAGGGGACCATTAGTACTTCATGCATACCAAGTTTCATCAAATTCTGCTCAGTAATTCTGGAGAAGAAGTTGTAAATGTGAAAAGTTAACGACGGACAGACAACGGACAACGATTGATTACAATAGCCCACTTGAGCCTTCAGCTCAGGTGAGCTAAAAATACCTCTTTTCTGTATTGAAATAACAAATTAAAAAAAAAAACTTGAAAAAAGCTCAAAAATTTGATCTCAGAATGGAACCAAAAACAACAGCACTTCTTCACCCATGCCTCTAGATCATTCCTATGCATTCAGTTTATCTCTGTATGCCTCCAGTCTGAAAAAGAAGTTTGTCAAATGAGGGTACCCTCTGTGACCTACTTTTGCCTGTAGTGGCGCCATCTGCTGACTGATCCGCACAAAAAACAAAACCTTTGAAAAGGACTATGAGTACTTGCATCCTACCCAGTTTTATCACAATCCTTCAAGTTGTTCTGTAGATCAAGTTGAATATATTAAAAATTGTCCCCCCCCCCCCCCCCCTTTTCTTGGAAGTCTTAAAAAATTCATAAAAAATTCAAAACTCGAGATATTGAAAAAATTCCTTCGCACCAGCATTCCTTACCATAGAAATGATTAAATGAAACCAAATGAATGCATCAATGTTTACTAAAAGAAAATAATAACTCTTTAATGCATTAAAATAACAAAGTCCAAAATAAAAATGAAAAATCGTCAAAAATTTGATTTCGGAATGGAACCAAAAATATCAACACTTCTTCCCATATGCCTCTAAATCATTCCTATGCAGTCGGTTTGTCGCTGTATGCACCCGATCTGAATAAGAAGTTTGTCAAAGGAGGGTACCCTCTGTGACCTACTTTTGTCGGTGGTGGTGCCACCTGTTCATGGATCCTGACAAAGATGACCACATTTGTCGGGGACCTTGAGTATTTGATGCATGCCAAGTTTCATTGAATTCCAGCACGTGGTTCCGAAGAAAAAGTTCAAAATTTGAAATGTTTACACCAATTATCCCACCCCCCTTTTTCTTGAAAGTCTTAAAAAATTCATAAAAAATCCAAAACATAAAATATTGAAAAATTTTCTTCGCAGTAGTATTTCTTACCATCAAAATGATCAAATTAAACCAAATTAATGCATCAATGTTTACTAAAAGAAAAAAATACCTCTTTTCTGCATTAAAACTACCAAGTACAAAAAAACATCAAAAAAACGTCAAAAATACGTCAAAAATTTGATTTCGGAACGGAACCAAAAATAACAACACTTCTTCACACATCCCTCTAGATCATTCCTATGCATTCAGTTTGTCTCTGTATGCCCCCGGTCTGAAGAAGAAGTTTGTCAAAGGAGGGTACCCTCTTTGACCTAATTTTGCCTGTGGTGGCACCACCTGTTGATGAATCCGGACGAAAAACAACAACACTTGTAGGGGACCATGAGTACTACATGCTTGTCAAGTTTCATCAAATTCTGTTCAGTGGTTCTGGAGAAGTCGAAAATGTGAAAAGTTTACGACGGACGACGGACGACGGACGACAGACGGACGACAGATGGCGATTGATCACAATAGCTCACTTGAGCCTTCGGCTCAGGTGAGCTAAAAAGACCTGCTTTTAATGTATATAATATATACAAATAAAAATGATACTAAAATCATTTTACAAATTCATATTACACATCGATACCATGATAAGAAATATATATATATATATATATAACCATTCAATATGCTATATTTTATTATACAAATTTACTTCTTTTAAAAATTCTATTATGTTCGTTATATTAACTCTCTCACATAGCTCTTTCATATTATCTGCAGAAAAATAATTAATTCTAATATGTGCAGTATTGCACAATCAAGTAAAATGTGTTTTACACTAAGTAGACATCCGCAAAGGATACACTCTGGAGGAGGTTCTTCCTTTAACAGGTAAGAGTGCGTGATCCAAGAGTGTCTAATGCGGAGTCTACTAATAACAACTTCATCTTTTCGACAGTCATGAAAATAATGTATTTTATTTTTAAATATTGGCTTGACCTCGTGAAGCTTATTATTATTTTCACGATCCCAGGCTTCCTGACATAACGTATCGATATAATTTGATATTGAAATCTTAAAATCAGTATAAGGTATTTTTCCTACAACGTTTGAAATATTTAAACCATCCTTCGCTGTTTTGTCAGCTTTATCATTACCTACAAGGCCCGTATGGCCAGGCACCCAACAAAATACAATGTCAAATTTCTTAGAGATAAGAAAATCTATCTTCTCCAGTATCCTCAATATATACGGATTGTTAACATTACGATGTTTTAATTATAGCTTGGAGACACGATAAAGAATCTGAGAATATTATGCTTTTAGAAATTTTATTCTGTTCAATATGAACAAGTGATAGAAGTATAGCTTTTGATTCTGCTGTAAACATAGAAGCATTATTTGGTAAACGAATTGATAAAGATATATCTTTATCAGTTACTGCAGCAGCGGCGACTCTATCATCGACCTTAGAACCATCCGTAAAATATAATTTATGATTTGAATATGAAGACTTGATTTCTGAAAGGAGTTGTTGATATTTAATGGAATTAGTATTTATTTTCTTGTGATCTGATAATGTGAGTATAACTGTAGGTTTTCTCATCAGCCATGGCGGTGAAGAAGGTATTTCATAATTTGTTATATCAGATAATGTTATGCCAGCCTGTACAATATGGGGTCTAATACGTAAACCTATATTTGTAATACAATTTTGTTTATTATTGTATAAAACTTCATGTTTAGGTTGAAATACACAGTCAAAAGCAGGATTTAATGGATTTGAATATAGCTTCGTTATGTATTGCAAGGTAAGTTTAAGTCTTCTCTCTTTTAAAGATGGTTCGCCTGCCTCAGCATATAAACTCTGCACAGGTGAGGTCCTGAAAGCACCAAGACTTAATCGTAAGCCCTGGTGATGTATGGTGTCCAGAAGCTGTAAATAAGACTTTCTGGCCGAACCATAAACAATACAACCGTAGTCCAGCTTCGATCGGACCAGCGATCTATAAAGCTGAAGCAAGGTTGTACTTTCAGCACCCCATTCCGTACTAGATAAAACTTTTAAAATATCCAAGGTTTTAATACACCTAAGTTTCAAATATTTAATATGTGGTAAAAAAGATAAACGATTGTCAAATATAATTCCAAGGAACTTGACTTCTTTAACTACTTTTATTGATCTCCATCTAAGAAAAGCTCAGGGTCATTGTGCATACGTTTCATCTGACAAAAATGTACACAAGAGGTTTTATTTTTAGAAAATTAAAAACCGTTCTCTACAGACCATTTATATATGTTATTTAAGCAAAGCTGCAGTTTTCGCTCTATCAGATTCATATTTTTTCCACGACAACAAATAAGAAAGTCATCAACATATAATGATCCGTCAATGTCATTTTTCAAAACTTCTGCCAAGCTATTAATTTTAATACTGAAAAGGGTAACAGAGAGAATACTTCCTTGGGGAACACCCATTTCCTGCTCGAATGTATCGGAAGTATGTGCCCCTAGACGAACATTAAAATGTCTATTTTTAAGAAAATTCGAAATAAAAATTGGCAAATTGCCACGTAAACCCATGGTATATAAGTCCTTTAATATGCCATACTTCCAAGTGGTATCGTATGCCTTTTCCAGATCAAAGAATATAGAAACAACATGTTCTTTATTAATAAATGCATCCCGAATATATGTTTCTAAACGAACAAGATGATCAGCTGTACTCCTTTGCTTCCTAAAACCGCACTGAATAGGAATGATAAGATTATTATGCTCTAGGAACCAAATAAGTCTCTCATTTATCATTCTTTCTTATGTTTCACAAACACAGCTAGTAAGTGATATAGGCCGATAATTAATTGGATCAGTGTTATCTTTTCCTGGTTTTGGAAGAGGAATTATTATTGAATCTTTCCAGGAATCTGGAAAATCTCCAGAACTCCAAATACGATTAAAAATATCGAGTAAAATGTTTAAAGATTGAATGGGAAGATGCTTTATAATCTTATAGTGAATATCGTCTGGGCCTACAGCAGTGTCATTTGATTTTTCCAAGGATGTAATCAATTCATCAATGGAAAATTTCTGGTTATAATCTTCATTGTTAGAAGATTTAAAATTCAGTTGTACTTTTTCGCTTTTCTGTTTTATACGTTTAAATTTTGGAAGGCAGTTATCTGATGAGGAGTTTTTAGAAAAAGTGCGACCTTAACAGTTAGCTATATCATTTTTAGTTGTTAAAACATGAGAATTATATTGCAGATGTTTAACATTATTGGAAGTATCTTTTCCTTTTATCTTCTTTATCATTTTCTATACTTTATAAGTAGGAGTTCGTGTATTTATTTTAGAGACATATTTTCTCCAAGACAATCGTTTACAATGGTTAATAGTATGCTTCGCAATAGCTCTAGTTTTGCGTACATTATTTAGATTTGTATTCAAGGGATGTCTTTTATATAGTTTTTCAGCCCTTTTACGTTCTTTGATGACGTTTTTACAATCATCATCAAACCATGGGTTATGTTTGTGTTTTGGAACTGCAGAGGTTTTTGGAATATTCTGTTCACAAATTTCAACCAGAGTATGTCTAAAAGAAAGTATAGGATCAGCTTCCTCTGAAAAGTTCACTGAATTTAGATTTGTAAGACAGTCAGATTGGAATTGGTTCCAGTCTGCTTTGTTAAGCTTCCATTGTGGAGTATAATTATCATTAGAAGATATGATATTCTTTAATACAAGTGGAAAGTGGTCACTTCCACATAGATCATCGTGTACTGACCAAACAAAATCTGTTAAAAGGGAAGGATCACTTATTGTAAGATCTATTGAAGAATACGTTCCATGTCCTGGATGTAAATATGTATTAGACCCATCATTAAAGATACATAAATTGTGTTTTGATATAAAGTCTTCAATTTTTTTACCTTTAGTATCTGTATGGTCACTACCCCAAATTTGATTGTGAGCATTAAAGTCTCCTAATAAAATGAAAGGTTTTGGTAACTGATCAATAAGATTATCTAGCTCTGCAGAATTGAAGTTAACACTTGGAGGAATGTATATAGAACAAAACGTGATAGTTTTCTGTAACGTGATACGGACAGCAACAGCTTGAAAATTGGTATTTAGTCGCAAGGAACTGTGTAAAATGGAATTTCGAACTAGAATAGATGAACCACCTTTGGCTCTGTCATCTGAACTATAAATATCATATTTTGCAAAATTCTTTAATTTGAGGGTATCGGTATCTTTTAGATGTGTCTCCTGAAGACAAAATACTGCTGGCGAATATTGCTGATCAAGAAGATGTATTTCATTTATATTTGTTTTAAACCTCTACAGTTCCACTGGATTATAGAATCAAAACGATTCATGCTGTTTTTAATCTAGGGAGAGAAGTTTTTCGACCCCTTTTGCCTGGGGATACACTGCGATCCCTAGAACGAGATAAAGAGTTTTTAGCAAGGGTATTTGAATTATATGAAATATCTGTATCTATCGGAGGCTAATTTGAATCCTCCATTTCTACCTCAAGTGCATCAAATTTGTTGCTGACAACCACTGCAGAACTTGTGCGTGCTGGGGATACGTTTGATAGACTTCGTTTTACTCTGTGGTTTATTCTGTTTGTTATTTTGTTTAACTGGAGATAATTTTGTATTTACAACTGGTGTTGTCAGTGATGAAGATGATGACTTTGACAAAGATGACGGCTTAGAAGATGATCGTGACGTCTCAGAGAAACCAGATGCATTATCAAGATCTTTTTGCAATCTTGTAATTTTGGTTTGACAAGCTACAGATACAGTTTTCTTGGAACTAAGAACATTAGCGTAACTCTGTGATGCGCAAGAACGCAGTTGTTGGCTATTATAAATATTTCTGGCCTCAGGATAGGGAATACGTTTGTCTACTTTTATTTTAATGATTTCAACTTCTTTCTTGTATGCTGGACAATCTTTTGAGGTAGATTTATGATTACCTTTGCAGTTAATACACTGCATAATAGAAGAATCACATGGTTCATCAAAGTGACCATCTTCGTATGAAGGTCCAGTGTGACCACATCGGTCGCATGTCTGATGGTTTTTACAGTGTCCTCTTGTGTGTCCAAACTTAAGACAACAAAAACAACGCAGAGGAGTAGGATAATACTGCTCTACGTTGGCCAAAACGTAACCTAGTTTAATTTTTGTAGATACAGTAGGCGTACTAAACGTCAGAAGAAAAGTATGAGATTTAATCTCCTTACCATCACGCTTAATGATAAAGCGTTTTACAGCTATAACCTTTTGATTCTTGAGGCCATCAAGAATGACATCATCAGCCAACAAATGTAAATTTCGGTCCTTGTCCCTGAGTATACCTCTACTAGTATTGAGAATGGAATGCGGTAATACTTTAACGGGTATTTCACCGATACGGTCACACGTTTGCAAGTTCAAGGATTGTTGTTTTGATGCACATTCGACTACGAGATTGCCGTTACGTTGTTTAGTGACGTTTTTAACAGTTCCAGCAATATACTGTATAGTCTTATCCACTAAGAATGGAGAAGCTTTCGATAAAGCATAGTCCTCAGCAGATATAACTAAATATCTTGACCAGTCATCATCTTGTTGTTGAGCGTTCTCTATTGTGTCAGCTAAACGCTTACGTTTGGTAATTGTTTGGTGTGGTGTTTGTGTAGAATCCATGAGAAAAGTTGTGATTCATTCCCGCAGCCACCCACCCTCCAAGGAGTGTCAACAAGGACCAGGCAATACACTGTGGATCTCCGACAGCAATGCACTGGAATGACTAGGAGAGGATACTCGGAATATAAAGCAAAGAAACACATTAGGCTGAATATAATGTATTCTCGTGTACCAAACGAGAAAACAACAATACAGTCCTTATCATGCCAATACTCTCCATTTATACCCGATTGACCCATAAGCCACCGCCTTCTCGCATTCAATATGTACATATCTATATCTAAGTAATGTAAATAAGGTAACGTATTACAAATATATAGAGAGATAGAAATCTCTAGTGAATGAATACTTCTACATGAATTACGAGGGCTCGGCATGACAAAGCCGATTGATCGAGATCGGGCCCATCCGACCGCCCGTCTAGCAGAAGTAAGGGCCAAAGTAGAGTGTTGAGAATTAGCATATCGCAACATGCCAACCCCCTCAGCCACCAGGATTCCGTCATTCCACGACACGGATCGCATCTTACGGCAACGAAGACGCCTCATTCGGTCTTCACCCGCGACCAGCAAGAGGGTGCTTGGGAATCTCATACGAGAATTCCCCGGGTTCCTCATTTAGTCGCCTCATACGACACGCAAGAGGATACGGAGGTCCTATTCTTATCACCCCGGGGACCCCACGGGGGAAATAATGATAATCGAATAACAAAGATAAGATAAAAAGCATAGAAGCAGTGAGAGATAAAGAAGAACTCTCTCTCTCTCGTTGCTTTCACAAAATAAGCAAGATTTATTTTTGTTGAAGAAGGCAAACTGATAATTATAACAACACTCCTCGGTGACGTTTAATGCAAAATTATATGAACTGAAGGAAACAAAGGGTTGACTCCTAAAGAAAACGATTTCAGTAAATACTAATTTTAGCAGACTTGAATGCAAATTTTTAATAACCCATTTTGGTCAGTCGTTTTAACGTAACATATCGGTGTACCTTAGCCTGGCATATAAGAGGAGATGTCATGAGAGGAAGTCGTGGAAAGGGGTTAGAAATTGGCGCCAAGGGGATGTGAACGACATTATTCCGAACAAGAACTTGAAGAAAAAATCTCTCAGAAAGCAGATGGTACAGTCCTTGTACCCTGTCAACCCCAAAAATGGACATGCATATATATTTAAAACAAAAACCAAAACAAAAACAAAAAAACAACAATTCTATTAAATTTCGTAGAACATACCGTATAGCACGATTCGCCCAATACTATTCATTCCGCTGAAATCCGAGTTATATAATTAAACTACTACACAGTGTAATAATATAAGCAGCAATCTGGCAAGTGAAGCCAGCCACGTGTTGTCTTTATATTTGCATAATCTGGTGTATGTGCAAGCTAGCAACCAGAATATTTATTTTCTTTATATTTGCATGGCCTGGTGTATGTGCATGCCAGCAACCAGAATATTTATTTTCGTTTCAGTCAAAGCCAGATTTTTATTTCCAGCATTTTCAGGGTCAGAATATTTATTTTCAAAATGTGCCAGCCCCCTCCCCCTCCTCAAATGGTCGTCCCCTTAGTAGATCGTACAGACGACTTGCTATGTCATTTTAACAACTTAGTATGTTGTACGTACGACTTAGTATCTCATATGCATGACAGTATCTCATATGTATGACTTAGTATCTCCTTACGTACGACTTAGTGTCTCCTACGTACGACTTAGTATCTCTTACGTACGGTTTAGTATCTCCTACATACGACTTAGTATCTCCTACGTACTACTTAGTATCTCCTATGTACGACTTAGTATCTCCTACGTACGACTTAGTATCTCCTACGTGCGACTTAGTATCTCCTACGTACGACTTAGTATCTCCTACGTGCGACTTAGTATCTCCTACGTACGACTTAGTATCTCCTACGTACGACTTAGTATCTCCTACGTGCGACTTAGTATCCCCTACGTACGATTTAGTATCTCCTACGTACGACTTATTATCTCCTACGTACGACTTAGTATCTCCTAAGTACGATTTAGTATCTCCTACGTACGACTTAGTATCTCCTACGTGCGACTTAGTAATTCCTACGTACGACTTAGTATCTTTTATTTCCTTCCAGATATATAATGAAACATAGTGAAAAACTTTATCAAAAGAAACAATACATCATATTATCAAACATTGCAAATATCATTCAATTTCTTGCAGTTTGTATAACATATTTGTCTAAGGGTATGAATTTGTTGAATAACAGTTTAAAAACAGGATATACTTTTTTTTCGAAGAATGATCCGAAGAATGATCTAAATGTCTTCATTGGTGGTTCAATAATACCAAAGACAGTCCTACATTTAGCTGGTTAGCTAAGGTTATTAGTTACATGATTCTATTAGCAAGCATTAGTACATCAGCTCAGACATTAATTTGTATATCTCTTTATTTTGATTCAGGTTGAACAGCAAATTGTAAAATTCCCTGATTTTCCCCTTATTTTCTTATTTTTATCAAATTCCCTCATTTTTCCCTGCAGGGAAATTTTTCGTCATTTTCCCTATTTTCCAGAAGCCACCCTCCACAAGCAACTGACTGCATGAGGAAAATTCGCAGATTCATATACTTTTTTGTTGTTTGTATATTTGTCAACTGACAAGAATCTGTAAATCAAAGGACTCAAAAGTCCTGAGAGTCGGCTTTGCTGATTTTAAGTATGTAATCATTTTACCATTTTAGTGGCGGATTCAGGATCTCAAGAAAATGGGGGGAGGGGGGCAAAAATTAGGTATTTGTTGCAACTACATCGTCATTATACCTATGTACAAAATGCTGATAAAATTTGCTCTCTTCATACTATCTTACGGCAAAGAGTTTGCAATTGCTTGTATCCGAAATGAACGTGCAATCGACAACTTCATGGCAACAAGTTTTACTGCATTGTTGTCACGAGTCGAAGCTGAGCCAAGGAACGACATTCCTTCAAGTGGGACATTAAATAACCATCTTATTCACGATTCTCATAATGTTTTAACATCATTTATATTTAGAAACATACAACATTTACCTAAATATTTATATTGCATTTTCATTATCAGAGGAAATGCGGGAAGATCGATCTTTAAATTTGTCACATATGTGAAAAAGAACTAAAGTTCCAGAACATGTTAGGGAAAACTCTAATTGAAATATCTCGATAAAAACAAGCGATACAAGATCAAGACTAATGCTTTGTCCGGAGAATACACAATCGAGTACATCCGACGGTGTCGGTGGTAAACACATCGTAAAGTAGTCACAGCTACATATTATTACGCGAAATCTGAAAACATTATTGCAACTCCTTTTTCGGGTTATTGAAACTAGTTTATGTTTAGCTTAAATTAACTGAGCTTAAGGTACATTGTGCTGATCAAGAATTTTTAAGACAACATCAGTAATTTTTCGGCACTTTATTTTTCAGCAGCGTAGTAAGCCCTATATCGGTAGTGAAAGTTATAACCCCTGAAAAGAAAGTAATTGCAATGATTACGGCTTCACCGAAGCCGACTCAAAAATCAATATTAGAGCATCTGTACGTGTATAAATTTTGGTGTACTATATACGCATTTCTACAACTTTTGTTTCCTCCGCGTTGTTCAAGGCCTAAACAGTGGAAATTGAAAATACCGGGGGTATAGATGTTTGAAGAGCAAACTCTCATTACCAAATTGACCTAAACGTAAGAGCCATATAACCTCTCTAAAGACAGAGCTATACGGCACAAATTCAAATATTTTAAGCAACCTTCGACAAGGAAGAACGTACGCCAACGAAAACGCGCAGACGGACGCAGGGCTATGACAATAGCTCATTTGAGCATTCGGCTCAAGTGAACTGAAAAGTCCGAGCTAGCAGAGTTGTGTACTTGAAGGAAACGCCATGCGCGGATCAAGCGATGGAGACCAGGAGTCCTGGCCCACCCTGAGATTCCACAAATTTGGTTGTGTTGTTACTTTTTTGCTGCAAAACAGGTGAATTTACACTGCACGACGTACTCGAACTCCCTCTAGGAAAACTTGGTTGTGAAGGAGATGATGTCGCATATGCGGTCCTTCACTGTAATGAAGAAAAAGGATCCCCTCTCAACAAAATTCTGGATCCACATCTAAACACTATCAATTCCACATGTTTATTATAATCTGTATTCAACTGATGTGTAACTGAAATCGGTGATTTTAATAACATTTGACGGGCGACGAAGCACAGTGTGTGGTCGGACAAGGGGTAGATGGACGCCGAGTGATCATTTGAATCATGTGACCTTTAAAATTAGTATGCCTACTACCAGGATTATGCAATGTTCTGCAATTTCTGAGGGAAACACAGTCATATCCTTATCTGTATCAATACATGTATTCAGATGTTATTAAAATTAAGGTATAAATGAAAATGGGTGAACAAGGTTTCACTATACGTTTGACAACGTATTTAAGCAAGAAAGACAACTTTTACAATATTAAAAGTGGCATGACGTCATTCAGGCATGCGCACAGGAAAAAAAAATCTAAACGAGTCCATTCATTTATCAGGGGTTTGAATGTTACTGAAGAATACAAAAATATTCTAGCAAATTGTATTGTGCTTAATTATCAATCCTTAATGTTTGAATCATCTTGTACATATTTGAAGCAACGTTTATAAAGATTCCACGTATCTTGTGAACCAAACATAGTTGTGTATTGCATTTAGATTAGCCTATCTGACTATCTGTGACCCCTATAGGTATTAATGGAAGGTACTTAAATTAACTAGTGTATCTTAAACACCAGACTTGTTTATCATCTACAAGTGAGGATGATAAGCGACAACAAAAGACCTGAACATTCTTATTTGTGACACGTGGGCATATAAAAGGCATAGAAAGAGTGAAAGATAAATGAAAGCATTAACTAAGGAATGGATATCCTTCTCCCCTCTCATTGAAAGTATCTACAGGAAATAATGATAACCGAATAACAAAGATAAGATAACAAGCATAGAGGCAGTGAGAGATAAAGAAGAACTCGAACGAACTCTCTCTCTCTCTGTCTCATTGAAAGTATCTACAGGAAATAATGATAATCGAATAACAAAGATAAAAAGCATAGAAGTAGTGAGAGATAAAGAAGAACTCTCTCTCTCTCTGTCTCTCTCTCTCATTGAAAGTATCTAAAGGAAATAATGATAATCGAATAACAAAGATAAAAGGTATAGAAGTAGTGAGAGATAAAGAAGAACTCTAGAACTCTCTCTCTCTCTCTCTCTCTCTCTCTCTCATTGAAAGTATCTACAGGAAATAATGATAATCGAACAACAAAGATAAGATAAAAAGCATAGAGGCAGTGAGAGATAAAGAAGAACTCTCTCTCTCTCTCTCTCTCTCTCTCTCTCTCTCTCTCTCTCTCTCATTGAAAGTATCTACAGGGAATAATGATAATCGAATAACAAAGATAAAAAGCATAGAAGCAGTGAGAGATAAAAAAGAACTCACTCTCTCTCTCTGTCTCTGTCTCTCTCTCTCTCTCTCTCTCTCTCTCTCTCTCTCATTGAAAGTATCTACAGGGAATAATGATAATCGAATAACAAAGACAAA
This sequence comes from Pteria penguin, assembly GCA_035048485.1. NCBI lineage: Eukaryota > Metazoa > Mollusca > Bivalvia > Pterioida > Pteriidae > Pteria > Pteria penguin. Next base: position 12,729,452 of record CM068588.1, on the reverse strand, counting down.
AAGCATAGAAGTGGTGAGAGATAAAGAAGAACTCTCTCTCTCTCTCTCTCTCTCTCTCTCTCTCTCTCTCTCTCTCGTTGCTTTCACAAAATATACAAGATTAATTTTTGTTGAAGAAAGGCAAACTGATAACTATAACAACATTCTTTAGTGACGTTTAATGCAAAATTATATGAACTGAAGGAAACAACGGGTTGCAAGCTCAATCTTACTAAAACGCGACTTGTATTTCGTTCCTCTAAAATACTCTCCGTGTACCGTGCAGAGTATCATAGAGGAGCGAGTATAGTAGTAGTTTATTTATCATAAGCAATACAGCTCATAGATCAGAGATATAAATACAAATAACATTATATATATACATAAGGTCAGTCAAATAAACACTAAATATGCTGATTACATAAAGCAATATTGATAATGACATTTTTAAAGTAGTATATGTACGTAAAACAAAATACAAAATGAAAATATTCTTGTATGTTTACAATTTTTCCTCTAGTTAAATGCTTGTTTAACAAATTTACCAAAGTTGCACAATTCTTTTGTATTGTTTGTGTTTAATAGTTGAACTAATTTGAAGACAGAGGGTCGACGATAGTAATAAGGTTTAAAAAATTTTACCCTAAGGTTATGATAGTAGGGACATTTAAGATAAAGTGAAATTCATCCTCGATTTCTGATTTACAAATTGGACAAGTGCATCTTTGTAGAGGTATATTTTTGTAACGACCGACTTCAATAGATAAACAATGTGAAGAAAGTCGTATTTTGCTGATATTTTTCTTGTACTGATTATGAATACGCTTTACCAGATATCATGTGCTCACTTTAAATCATAAAAATTTAAAGTTAGAAAAACACAGCTGTAACGAACTTTGGTCGATAATGTGTTAATACAAAAAGCATTTGGATGAGGTGTTAATATCAGACAAAATTTATTGTTGATAAACATCCATAAGTCTCTCTTTTGCAATGGCAATAATATCATGTTTGTCATCAATATTTATCTTATATAACCATAAATCACTTAGACCTAATTGAATATCATTTACATCCGATTGTCGAAAATTGTATATACCATCAAAATATATCACGTCCAAATACCTTTATATTTTATAACTTATTTTCATGTGAACAAGTCTCTATTATTAATAATCTTTGTAAATTTATAAAATTAATTAATAAGAGAGTTTTCCCTCCAGGTTAGAATACATATTGTACGATTGATTGATTGATTGATTGATTGATTGATTGATTATTGTTTTTACGTCACTCCACGATTATTTCACGTATATGGTGACGGCATCTGCCCGATGCATTGCATACAAATTTAGACCTTTGCAACGGACCCACCCAAAGCAGTGAGGGATCTTTTACGTGTCACATCTACCGTGACACGGGACCTCGGCTGTTACTGTCTCATCCGAAAGACAGAACACCGGTGCGCCCAGGTCGAGAGTTGAACCCGGGACCTCTCGATCACGAACCTAGCACCTTATCCACTAGGCCACACCGGCTCTTGTGTATGTGTAATATGTATGTTCTATGGTATATGTTATGTACATATCTTCTGTATGTTGTAAAATGTGAGAATAAATAGACTGTAAATTGAAACCCAGTTTTTATACTTTGGTCGGTCCCTAAACTCAGTTGTTAAGAAACTGAGACATGTTTTTAATATACAGTTGTCCGAGAGCATGAGTTTAAACCAATATTCTATGATTTTCAATTTTCTGAAATAAATAAGAGGTACTCCTCCAAGTTCACAATATCATGGCATTAGGTGTAGATCTTTTAACACCTAAAATACATTTACAGGAATCTAAATGAACTTTTTCTATATCTGGGGCGGAATGTAATCCCCATATTCCGCAACCGTAATAAGCAACATTAGCTACGTATGTATCAAATAGAGATAACAGCGTTGTATTATTAAAAGACATATTTATACATTTTCTTTTTAGAGCAAGCATAGCTTTCCTGTATTGTAAAGACAGTTGCTTTTGCGTTTTATGAATTTTCCTTTATAATTAAAAAGAAAATACCAAGCAAACGAAATTCATCAACTACATCGTTATTTTCACCATCAAAAATCCATCGTTCATTTTGTTTTACAGTACCGCCGTTCCTGAAAACCATGATTTCTGTTTTAGAGACATCAACAGTTAATGCCCATTTTTCAGTATACATTAACAATGAATCTAACATATTTTGAAGCCCTGTAATAGATAGAGTCAGAGAAAATAACAGTATCATCTGCGTTCATTGATAAAAAAAAAGACAACTCTTGTAATTCTGCTAGAATACAACCGTTCTGTTTGATTGATTTGATTGAATATTGTTTTACGTCACTCTAAAATTATTTCACGTATATGGCGACGGCATCTATCTGATGCATTGCATACAAATTTATACCTTTGCAACAGACCCATCCGAAGCAGTGAGGGATCTTTTACGTGCCACGCCTACCGTGACACGGGGCCTGGGTTTTTACTGTCTCATCCAGAAGACAGCACACCGGTGTGCCCCGGGCGGGAGTCCAACTCGGGACCTTTCGGTCAGGGGCAGAGCATCCTATCCACTGAGCCACACCGGAACGAACTACAAGTCGCGTTTTAATACGATTGCCTACAAGTCTTAAGAATAACAAAGAGGAAGATGGTGAAGAAATGGAGTCTGTAATTGGAAATAAAATTCTATCCATCTGCTTAAGTTTGCGACAGAATACCTAATTTACGGGTCTGTCACTATTGTTTGGGAAACTGGCTACTAGCGACCGTTTATGTACATGTCGTGTTTCTGAAACTGGCTTTTGGTGGCCGTTTATGTACATTTCGTGTTAGTGAAACTGGGTACTGGCAACCGTTTATGCACATGTCGTGTTAGTGAAACTGGCTACCTGCGGCAGTTTGTGTATATATCGAAAAAGAAAATGTGACATTTCACTTTTATTTTATTACTCTAATTTCAATATTCTTTGCGATAAACTTATTTCTGTGTAAGTGCTATAATTCCATTATTTCCGTCTATTAACTCAGAACTATTTTGTGTTTGTCAGCAATTACTTCTTTGTATATTTAAATATTTAAATGACACGGTGACTCAAAAAGTAAGAAACGAACAGTCAATACAATACTAGTATCTGAATTACATTATATAGTCAATACAATATTGGAATTATATATTACGCAATTATCACTTATCAAAATCTCTTATACAAACGCCCCTTGTATGGGCGTTACTGTAACTCGTTGTTATAAAAAAATATCTTGATCATACATTGTACATTTCAATTTTGGCGTCAGCGTCAGACTGACAATGTCCGATTCGTCAAAATAAATCTTGGAAAATCTATACTTCACGTGGTTTCGAAGTTATTCAAGAACGTAGTACAGGAACCACGGCACCGCAGTCTTACTACGCGTCGACATCCTCGTTCCTAGTTCAGTGACAGTCATCGTCACGATAAATTCCAGAACTTATAACATTGTATAACCAACATCAACTTGGTTATATACATGTCGTGTTATTGAAACTGGCTTTTGACGGCCGTTTATATACATGTCGTGTTAGTGAAAGTGGCTATTGACGGCCGATTATATACATGTCGTGTTAGTGAAACTGGCTACTGGCGGCCGATTATATACATGTCGTGTTAGTGAAACTGGCTCCTGACAGCCGATTATATTTATGTTGTGCGAGTGAAACTGGCTACTGGCGGCCGTTTATATTAGTATTAGAAATATATCAAGTTTAATCAAGATCTGTCCGGTCCTGTAGGGGTAAGAGTCGAAAATTTGAAATGCCAAAGGACGACTGGCTTCACGTTTTCATCCTAGAATACATTATCCGTTCTTTATGTGTTTGATTTGTCGTTTTGTTATTCAATCTTTCACAATTTTATATCATTCAATTTCGACATCCCTTGTTTTTTTCCCATGATCTATCAAGTCTTTTTTCACCTCCACCTTCCATTAAAACATTTTTAAAAGTCGGTTCCTTTCTATTCTATTTCATATCCTTTTATTTTTATTCCCATTGAATTCTTTTCATTGATATTTTGAAAATATTTTCATCAGTTTATTTACTTATTGATCTCTTTTGGTTCGTTCAATTGATTTATTTTATTTTTCATTTTTATGTATTTATTTACATCGTTTTTATTCATTCATATTTTTTTCGATTTGCTTCCAAGCTCCCTTTCCCCCCCCCCCCCCCTCCCCCCTTTGTGAATCCTGGATACTCGACTACAGGAAAATAATTTTGGTTTTGGGGTCAACAGACCTATTATTATGGTCACAACCACTGAAAAAGACTGAACTATGTATGTGAGTGCTGCAGATAAATCATGATTAAGTATTGCTATCGATATATTCTGACCCGGATTATCGAATATGTAAATAGATTTATACAGAAAATAAACTAATAATATAAATAAACATGACTATCAGTGAAACTGATGGATGCTCCCCGAACGGTAGTTATACTTACAATGCAGGAAATTGATGACTCAATTCATATACAAAAATATATCAGTAAATCTGATGAATGCTCAAAGATGCACAGCAATAATGATGGAAATGACTCAATATATAGGTAATCATTATATTAATTAATGACGATTTCAAATCTCAATGTATCATATGAATATTCAACTGAGTCAACTGTAGAACGACAAGTGATCACAGTCTCTTAAAGTAAAATGAATAAGCTTGACCTTGATTAGTTATGAAACAAAACTTTTTATCGTGACCTTGACCATTCAGAAATGACATTGAGTTACCTTTGTCCAAAAGCACTATAACCTAAATCACATTTTGGTGAAGTATGATCAAATCCTGAGGAAAGGTGTAGGAGATATAAATACTTCACGGTATTTTAAGTCATAGTTATTAAGCGACCTTGACCTTTCAAAATGACCTTGAGTGACATTTGTCTAAAAGCCCTTATCCTAAATAAAATTTTTGTGAAGAATGATCTAATTCTGACGAAAGGTGAAGGAGATATAAGTACGTCATGGTATTTTACGTCATACAGTAGTTAGTGTCCTTGACCTTTCAGAAATGACCCTGAGTGACCTTTGTCCAAAAGCCCTTAACCTAAATCATATTTTGGTGAAGTATGGTCAAATTCTGATGAAAGGTATAGAAGATATGAGCTCGGACGGACGGACGGACGGACACACACACGCACACACACACACACACACACACACACACACACGGACACGGACACGAAAGCAACTATATATGCTCCCCAACATTTTTCGGGAAGCATAATAAATAGATAAATAAATAATAATTAGATAAAAAAATACATGAAAAAGAATCTAAGCAGAGGTACATAAATGTAGACGTACCACAGGGTTTCATTTTAAGTCCTCGATTTTTATTAATGAAATTGTTAAAAACTCAAAAATGATTTTTCTATTCATGACAGTAAAGAACATCCTAAATCTTCAATCTAAACTATTGGGAAACCAATCTAAATGGCAAATACACACAATTATCTGGAACTAAATTGATCGACTGCACACAAAAGATTTACTAAAATAAATATTAACTGCAGACTGAAAAGATTTGCTAGACACATACTCTTTTCTTTATCTAGTCGGTTTGGGATACGTGAATATTGCCCCAGAAAATGCTCTAAATATTACAAAGAAACACTTGAAAAAAGCAATCTAATTGAAATCTAGCTCTATTTATTCCGTAAACTATATGCAGTATGTACAGTACAGTATCAATGGACATGTCCAAGGTAACTATAGGGAAAACGTGCTTGACAGTAAAAAGCCCGAAAGAGAGAGAATATACAAAATATTTTAAATTGTAATCGTCGGCGGTTTTTTTTTTTTTTTTTATTTGTGTTATATATTATTCAACATTTAAAAAAAACGTCAACATAACACTAGAATATAAGTAAATATTTAAAGTCTACTCACCATGTCCACAGTTTATTTCTCCGTGTGCCCGAGTTTGGAACTAGCTCCCTAACCACATTAAAAGAATAGATAATATCCAAACACTCAAATAATTACAACACTAGTATCACAAATAAAAATCCAGCAGTACTTTCCAAATATTACTTTGTTGGTTTGTGTCTAGTATGGAGCGCCGAAGGGATCAACATTCTATTTGTTAATGAAACTTGCATTATCAGCAGCGTAGCTAGTTTAAATTTCGTGTATTCATTTTTTTTAAAGGGAGGGGGAAAGGGGTACTCGGAAAGCGGAAATTATACATATAAATCAATGCAACCTTCAAAATATTACATTAAAAATTAATAAATTAATGACATGAATTGTATACACTCTGATAACTATCAGTAACACAATAAAGATATACAGCATGTTCTACAATTACCATGTACTCACTTGCGTTTTTGCGTAAGGGGAAAAGGGAGGGGGTTGTAGCCTGCTATGATTACTATTTTCCACTATTCAGTCTGGAAGGGGTTTTGGGGTGTTGTAGCCTAGAAAATTGCCGAAAGTAACCTTTTTGGTAAAATTTTCCGACCAAAGGAGGGGGGATAGCAATTCCCCCCTCTTCAAATTCCGCCAATGCTGACAGTCAATAATAAATTATTTCCACCTCCCAAACAAGGAAAATCGGTGTTTAGGGCCTGTCATTTCAACTTAGAAGAACTAAGAGGAACGGAAAATTGCGCCTATGTTTACACGAGTACATGTTTTCCAGAGTCCGAACACTTCTTTATCTTTACATGATAAAAATAACTTGTAGTATCAACGTTCAGAAAAAAAAAGAAATTTATACATACTGCTGCAATAAAATTAATAAACAATTGCATGTCAAGTATAATTTAATGAAAACAATTTAGTAAATTTGCAACAATGCGAAATGTGAACGTGTCAAATGTGGTATATGTATTTTCATAGTTGCTTGATGCAAATTCAGTATTCCAAAACGTCATTTGTACGCGAGTGCATCGTTGCTAGCCACGGTTACCGAGTACATTCGTCCCCTTTTCCCTCAAACCCACGTTCAAACTGTGGCTTCCTGCTGACATTTCATCTCCAGTGACGGATTAAGAGGGGGGTGGGCCTCCCTTTTGGCTACATATTTACTTGTAAAAATCCAGATTTAGTTTATTGCTAAAGATTACAGAAGCTGCTATCTGGGAATATTTTATATTTATGGATATTTTGACCTACACCCGTACGAATACTGTTTACCGCACTAACCAAAAAAGTGCGGATGTATAAAATTAGTATATAGTATTAAAGGTGTAGTATTACAATTTCAGCCAGAAAGTTTGCTGCACATAAGATCTGGGTATTTACAACTGTAACACTGTTACATAAGTATACATACTATCTGAGTACTGTCCAGTCCATATAATGATAACACTGTCATATAGGTGTACATACCATCTGAGTACTGTCAAGTGGTTACAGTGTCATATAGGTGTACATGCCATATAGGTACTGTCAAGTCTGTATAATGGGAACACTGTCATAAAGGTGTACATACTATCCAGGTAGTATTGAGGCTTTATAATGGGAACACCGTCATATAGGTGTACATACTATCCAGGTAGTGTTGAGCCTATATAATGGGAACACTGTCATACAGGTGTACATACTATCCCAGGTAGTATTGAGGCTATATGGGAACACTGTCATAAAGGTGTATATACTATTAAGGTAGTATCGAGGCCATATAATGGGAAAGCTGTCATAAAGGTTTACATACTATCCAGGTAGTATTGAGCCTATATAATGGGAACACTGTCATATAGGTGTACATACTATCCAGGTAATATAGAGGCTATATAATGGAATACTGTCATATAGGTGTATATACTATCCAGGTAGTATTGCGCCTATATAATGGGAACGCTGTCATAAAGGTGTGCATACTATCCAGGTAGTATTGAGCCTATATAATGGGAACGCTGTCATAAAGGTGTACATACTATCTAGGATATATGGAGTCTATATAATGGGAACGCTGTCATAAAGGTGTACATACTATCCAGGTAGTATTGAGCCTATATAATGGGAACGCTGTCATAAAGGTGTACATACTATCCAGGTAATACTAAGGCCATATAATGGGAAAACTGTCATAAATGTGTACATACTATCCAGGTAGTATTGAGCTTACATAATGCTAACGCTGTCATAAAGGTGTACATACTATCCAGGTAGCATTGAGCCTATATAATGGGAACGCTGTCATAAAGGTGTGCATACTATCCAGGTAGTATTGAGCCTATATAATGAGAACACTGTTATAAAGGTGTACATACTATCCAGGTAGTATAGAGCCAATATAATGGGAACGCTGTCATAAAGGTGTACATACTATCCAGGTAGTATTGAGCCTATATAATGAGAACACTGTTATAAAGGTGTACATACAATCCAGGTAGTGTTGAGGCTATATAATGATAACACTGTCATAAAGGTGTACATACTACCCAGGTAGTATTGAGCCTATATAATGGGACAGCTGTCATAAAGGTGTGCATACTATCCAGGCAGTATCGAGGCTATATAATGGAAACACGGTCATATAGGTGTACATACTATCCAATTAGTATTAAGGCCATATATTGGGAATGCTGTCATAAAGGTGTACATACTATTCAGGTAGTATTGAGCCTATATAATAGGAACGCTGTCATAAAGGTGTAAATACTATCCAGGTAATATGGAGGCTATATAATGGGAACACTATCATATAGGTGTACATACTATCCAGGTAATATAGAGGCTATATAATGGAACACTGTCATATAGGTGTACATACTATCCAGGTAATATAGAGCCTATATAATGAGAACATTGTCATAATGGTGTACATACTATCCAAGTAGTATTGAGCCTATACAATGGGAACGCTGTCATATAGGTGTACATACTATCCAGGTAGTATTGAGCTTATATAATGGGAACACCGTCATATAGGTGTACATACTATCCAGGTAGTGTTGAGCCTATATAATGGGAACACTGTCATACAGGTGTACATACTATCCCAGGTAGTATTGAGGCTATATGGGAACACTGTCATAAAGGTGTATATACTATTAAGGTAGTATCGAGGCCATATAATGGGAAAGCTGTCATAAAGGTTTACATACTATCCAGGTAGTATTGAGCCTATATAATGGGAACACTGTCATATAGGTGTACATACTATCCAGGTAATATAGAGGCTATATAATGGAACACTGTCATATAGGTGTACAATTACTATCCAGGTAGTATTGAGTCTATATAAAGGGAACACTCTCATACAGGTGTACATTACCAAGGTAGTATCGAGGCTATATAATGGGAACGCTGTCATAAAGGTGTACATACTATCCAGGTAATATAGAGGCTATATAAAGGGAACACTGTCATAAAGGTGTACATACTATCCAGGTAGTATTGAGCCTATATAATAGGAACACTGTCATACAGGTGTACATACTATCCCAGGTAGTATGGAGGCTATATAATGGGAACACTGTCATATAGGTGTACATACTATCCCAGGTAGTATGGAGGCTATATAATGGGAACACTGTCATAAAGGTATACATACTATCCATGTAGTATCAAGGCTATATAATGGGAACACTGTCATAAAGGTTTAGTTGCAAAGTACAAACATATCATCAGAGCAATTAATGCTCATGCTAAAAATAAAAGCATCTATCATGTCTCTCTACATAGCACAATGAACAGTGATGACTATTTCTCACAAAACTGGATATTTTGTAGAGTATATGAACTCTTTGTATGACCACAAAATGAGACAAATGTTGTATAATATGCATAGCTATTTCTGCATTTCACTGTCGTGTATGCTACAGATCAAGAAGTTCCAGAGATATCTTTATTTTTTATTAACTTGTGACCTCAAACTAAGATACATTTTTTAACATAACATAATATACATATGACACACACAAAACATGATACATAATGTGTATGTAACACACTGAAAATATGATAAATAACATGTATATGACACACACAAAATATAATGCATAATTAAATTATATGTATATGACACACACAAAACATAATACATAACATAATGTGAATATGATCCACTCAAAATATGATACATAATATGTATATGACACACACACACACACACAGTATGATACATAACATTATATGTATATGACACACACAATATGTGAAAGATAACATAAATTATGTATATGTCACACACAAAACATGATACATAACATTCTATATATATGACATACACAAAATATGATACATAACAAAATATATATATGACACACACAAAACAAGATACATAACATTATATGTAGATGACACACACAAAACATGATACATAACATTCTATGTATAGGATACACACAAAATATGATACATAACATGACATATTCAAAATATTTCATTTGTAAAGTATCTTAGATCTGGCCTGATCTATACACAAAAATAGCATCTTAGAAATCTGAATCATCATCTGATAAGCATTAAGCAACTGTTTATGCAGGCCAAATTAAAGTTCATAACCCTTAAATCTATAATAATTTATAACAAATGAATGCTCAAAAACCTGTGGACAGATCAGGATGAAAAACAGCTGCACTTGTTAGGGACACTTCAATCCTACAAAGTTTCATAAAAATCATTCAAGTGGTTCTAAAGAAGTTGAAAATGTGAACCCCCCCCCTTTTTTTATGGTCTTAAAAAGTTAATAAAAATCCCAAAATTCACAAAATTTTTACACAGTAACATTCTTTATCATAATTATAATTAAAAGAAACTAAATGAAAGCATCATTATCATCTAAAGGAGAAAAAAAATGCACTTTTCTGCATTGAAATCACCAAGTCTAAAATAAATGTTGAAAAAAAAATGAAAACAAAATGGTTTCAGAATGGAACCAAAATAACAACACTTCTTCATATGCATTCAGTTTGTTTCTGTGAGCAGCCAGTCCAAAGAAGAAGTTCTCAAAGGAGGGGTACCATCTGTGACATACTTTTGTCTGTGGTGGTGCCACCTGTTGATGGATCAGGACAAAAAACAACAATACTTGTAAAAGACAATGAGTATTTCATGCCTACAAAGTTTCATCAAAAATCCTTCCAGTGGTTCTGAAGAAGTTGAAAATGTGAAAAGTTTACAACTACAGACGCCTGGCGACATGCTATGACAATGGCTTACTTAAGTCTTTGGCTCCAGTGAACTAAAAAAACAAGAGGCCCAAATGGGCCTATATCGCTCACCTGAGCACAAATTGCTTATTTACAATAAAATGACAGCTCATTTCAGTAGAAAATTTTGCTTTTTTTCTACAAGACTTTCTTTAAGGTTTGGTGATATTTTGTGCAGTCGTTTTGAAGTCTCCAAAATGTGTCAACCAATCAGAGCCAATGGCGGCCATCTTGGATTAGGGATCGGCACGAAAAACACAAACTTGGTAGAGGACCTCAAGGACTTACTTCCTATGAGATTTGGTGAAATTCTGTACAGCGGTTCTGGAGAAGAAGTCCAAAATGTGTCAACCAATCAGGGCCAATGGCGGTCATCTTGGATTATGGATCGGCACTAAAAACACAAACTTTGTAGAGGACCTTGAGTACTTCCTTCCTATGAGGTTTGGTGGAATTCTGTGCAGCAGTTCTGGAGAAGAAGTCGAAAATGCGTCAACCAATCAGAGCCAATGGCAGCCATCTTGGATTACAGATGGGCACGAAAAACACAAACTTTGTAGAGGACCTTGAGTACTTACTTCCTATGACGTTTGGTGAAATTCTGTGCAGCAGTTCTGGAGAAGAAGTCAAAAATGCGTCAACCAATCAGAACCAATGGTAGCCATCTTGGATTATGGATGGGCACGAAAAACATTAACTTTGTAGAGGACCTCGAGTAGTTACTTCCTATGAGGTTTAGTGAAATTCTGTGCAGCGGTTCTGGAGAAGAAGTATAAAATGTGTCAACCAATCAGAGCCAATGGCGGCCATCTTGGATTACAGATGGGCAAGAAAAACACAAACTTGGTAGAGGACCTCAAGTACTTACTTCCTATGAGGTTTGGTGAAATTCTGTGCTACGCATTTGGAAAAGTCAAAAATGTGTCAACCAATCAGAGCCAATGGCAGCCATATTGGATTATGGATCGGCATGAAAAACACAACTTGGTAGAAAACCTTGAGTACTTACTTCCTATGATGTTTGGTGAAATTCTGTGCAGCGCTTCTGGAGAAGAAGTCCAAAATGTATCAACCAATCAGAGCCAATGGCGGCCATCTTGGATTACAGATCGGCACGAAAAACACAAACTTTGTAGAGGACCTTGAGTAGTTACTTCCTATGAGGTTTAGTGAAATTCTGTGCAGCGGTTCTGGAGAAGAAGTATAAAATGTGTCAACCAATCAGAGCCAATGGCGGCCATCTTGGATTACAGATGGGCAAGAAAAACACAAACTTGGTAGAGGACCTCAAGTACTTACTTCCTATGAGGTTTGGTGAAATTCTGTGCTACGCATTTGGAAAAGTCAAAAATGTGTCAACCAATCAGAGCCAATGGCAGCCATATTGGATTATGGATCGGCATGAAAAACACAACTTGGTAGAAAACCTTGAGTACTTACTTCCTATGATGTTTGGTGAAATTCTGTGCAGCGCTTCTGGAGAAGAAGTCCAAAATGTATCAACCAATCAGAGCCAATGGCGGCCATCTTGGATTACAGATCGGCACGAAAAACACAAACTTTGTAGAGGACCTTGAGTATTTACTTCCTATGATGTTTGGTGAAATTCTGTGCAGTGGTTCTGGAGAAGAAGTCCAAAATGCGTCAACCAATCAGAGCCAATGGTGGCCATTTTGGATAACGGATGGGCACAAAAACACAAACTTGGTAGAGGACCTTAAGTACTTACTTCCTATGAGATTTGGTGAAATTCTGTGCAGCGCATCTGGAGAAAAAGTGAAAAATGTGTCAACCAATCAGAGCCAATGGCAGCCATCTTGGATAACGGATCCACATTAAAAACACAAACTTGGTAGAGGACCTTGAGTACTTACTGTCTATGAGGTTTGGTGAAATTCTGTGCAGCGGTTCTGGAGAAGAAGTCCAAAATGTGTCAACCAATCAGAGCCAATGACGGCCATCTTGGATTACGGGTGGGCACTAAAAACACAAACTTGGTAGAGGACCTTGAGTACTTACTTCCTATGAAGTTTGGTGAAATTCTGTACAGCGGTTCTGGAGAAGAAGTCGAAAATGTAGAAAAGCTAACGATGGACGGTAATTGATCACAATAGCTCACTTCAGCCTCGGTTCAGGTGAGCTAATTACTATCCAACCTTTAAAAAAAACTTGTAACTATTAGTTGTAATGTACCCACAGACATATATTTTCATACTTGCGTCTATAAAACATACATAACAAAATAAGTTTATATCATTACAGAGATATAAAGGTCACAGAAACACATTATATTACACCAGTACAGAAGTATACAACTATCCAGTATTACTCAGGGCTAAACAGATATATAAGTATATATATATAATTATGTATAGTAAACTGGTCAATTTACACTCTACACTTGAAATATGTTTTCATTTCGGCCGTATGTATTCCTTCCACATATAAACAATTAAACTTCACTATACACACTATTTGTACTATTGTTCACACATTCACCCTGCCACATGAATCAATACAAATTATTATAAATATTACAGGAATTCTATGAATTGAATGTTTCATGTTCATGTTATCATCTGTCAACTACATATAACCAGTCTGCCTAAAATATACAACAAAACGTCATCAACTCTTACCAATAATAGCTTTTAAGAAAGAAAATGAGTGAATATAATATACAATGTTGCTAGTACACTACCATCTATTAAAGCCTTGTCTTGTATCTTGTGTATGATCTTGATTACTTATTTCACACCAAATTTCATCAAAATATCTCTATTGATGAAAAGATTAAAATGTGAAGGATAACACATAGTATGCATACCAAATTTCATAAAATTCCAGCTAGTGGTTCTGAAGAAGAAACTGAAAATGTGAAAGATTACAAATGCATAAGACTTAGAGAGACACAATGATAAATGAATAAGTTCTCTCGTATTGAGCAAAGCAAATTGGACATATTATACATAGTCCCCTTCAGGTGCTTTGGTGAGATTTACACATAAAATATGTGATCAACATGAACAACCTTCACCAAGGTTAGGATCCACTTTTCCTTACATGAACATGGGGACTTACATCCAACCATATGGCAAATAGTGCACTGAGCCACTGATTTTGCTGCATTATGCAAAATAATTTTCTTTGAATAGTTTTTAAATATATATGCATAAGTACTCAAATCTTTAGTGCTGATTTCTTTGAAGAAGGCAAAGGTATTCTGAAAAATAAGATAATAAAACATATACAGGTACATGCAACAAAAAGCTGGCAGTTTCACATGATTTTACTTCATATAGATTTGTTGATATAATCTAAACAAGAGGCTCACATAAGCCTGCATTGCTCATTTGGTCTACCATGCCCTGGATCAACCCCCTTGATATGTCTGGCTTATATTTAACCCAGTATCTTAAAGCAAGACACAATGTCTGGAAAACCTTGAGTGTGACAGACAAACAGCATGGAAACTTTAAGCCATCTTAAACTTTTCTGGTAAGGCACTCATTAACACACTTTGCAGAGGTGGATTAGTGATACATACATTCCAGGTTAGATCAAATTCTGTCAAGAGGCTAAAAGTCATGTGAACTAAAAATGAAATCTCCATACCATTATCACAGATGTACAACAGTTATGACTGTCAGTTTGGAGGCTTGAAATAATTTTTCCTTGTGTCCATTTGGCAGATAATTTATCACTGTCTTCAAGGCGGATACAGAGAAACTGCCTAAAAATTATAATCTTTCTTTCAGAATCATGGTAATAAATTATATGAATTATAAACAAGTGGTTCATGGGCCACATCACTCTCTTGAATAACAATGTAGTACAGTTAACGGAAATTTCCCTTAAAATTCTATGTTCAACTTTGGAAATGTTTTATAAAATTCCTTGACATGTAATAAAAATTCCTAATAACTCTAATGTAATAATATAGATATTGGTAAAAGCAAATAAAATGCTCCATAATTTCCATTTTTCAATAAATGAAAAAAAAAGGTGAAAATGACAGCTAATGAAAAGGTTCAAATGCATCAAATATTTGATTTGAAAACAATGTAGACAAAATTTCATCCAATGACTCACAAAATTGGTATGGTTTCCTAGTAATGAATCCAAAATTGGTCTTTCTTTTTTCAAAACATCTGCAACTATTCATAGGGGCAAAGACCAAAGACCTATCTATATTTTGATAAGTGAAACTGTAAAATAAGATATCAGACTATATGCTTCATACTAAAAGATTCCAATTTATCCTACATTGAAAGCTTTTATTCAATTCCTGTAAAATCTGTCAGAAGCATGTGACAAATATTGTCGAAAAAAAAAATCAAAACAAGAGGCCCAAGTGGGCCTATATCACTCACCTGAGTACCTAGATGATCAGTCATGCATGAAGGAAGAATTCATTTATTTTTGCATTACTGTGACTAAGTCAACACAAATGTTGAAAATATGTCAAATTTTATCTTAGACTAGAATAAAAAACAACACTTTTTTGCACATCCATTCAGGTGATTTTGATATTAAGCAATTCCTTTGTCTCTGCAAGATGTCATTCAGGGCAACAAGTTAGTCATTTTCTTTAGGTGGGGCCTTTTGTTGATTGATTTCAAGTCTGGGTCATGAACAACAATTGTTTCAAATATTGTCCAGATCTAACTTAAAATTGCCTAATTTCATATGTTGAGTGTTGAGAAACATCTAAAAACTTATTTAGATGTGTAAAGAAATGAAAAAAATATTTTTGACCACAGCTGGATTTGAACCGCTACTCTCCATATTTCAAATACCAAGTGGTATATGTACCATTGTGAGACCTACTTTTTAGACATGATGGCATTATCTGTTAACCAATTTGGATGAAATTTACCAAATTGATAGAGGACCTTTAGTACTTCATGTATTTTATGTTTCATTAAAATCTTTCATGTGGTTTTGTAGAAAAAGTTGAAAATGTGAAAAATGGCCAACCCCCCCCCCCCCCCCTTTTTTTTTGGAAGTCTTAAAAAATTCATAAAAAATCCAAAAATTGTGATAATGACAAAATTCTTTCACAATAATTTGAAGGGGACCTTAAGTACTTGATGCTTACCAAGTTTCATGAAATTCCATCAAGTGGTTCTGAAGAAGAAGTTCAAACTGTGAAATGTTTACAACCATTGTTCCACCCCCCTTTTTCTTGAAAATTTTAAAAAATTCATAAAAAAAATCCAAAACATGAAATATTGAAAAATTTCTTCGCAGTAGTATTTCTTACCATCAAAATGATCAAATTAAACCAAATTATTGCATCAATATTTACTAAAAGAAAAAAATAACTCATTTCTGCATTAAAATTACAAAGTCCAAAAAAACGTTAAAATTTGATTTCGGAACGGAACCAAAAACAACAACACTTCTTAACGCATCCCTCTAGATCAAACCTATGCATTCGGTTTGTCTCTGTATGCCCCCAGTCTGAAGAAGAAGTTTGTCAAAGGAGGGTACCCTCTTTGACCTACTTTTGCCTGTGGTGGCACCACCTGTGGACAGATCCTGACAAAGATGACCAGATTTGTAGGGGACCTTGAGTACTTGATGCATACCAAGTTTCATCAAATTCCTTTCTGCGGTTCTGAAGAAAAAGTTCAAAATGTGAAATGTTTACATCAATTGTCCCCCCTCCCCCTTTTTCTTGAAAGTCTTAAAAAATTCATAAAAAATCCAAAACATGAAATATTGAAAAAATTTCTTCACAGTAGTATTTCTTACCATAAAAGTGATCAAATTAATGCATCAATGTTTACTAAAAGAAAAAAAATACCTCTTTTTTGGCATTAAAATTACAAAGTCCAAAAAAACGTCAAAAATTATTTATCGGATTTCAACGATATGAACAAAATTGAGACATACATCCTTCTAGATCACTCAGATGCCATTAGTTTTATAGTCCATACACTGGTTCTGGAGAAGAAGATTTTCAAAGAGGGGTACCCTCTGAGATCTATTTTTAGCAATGGTGGCACCACCTATTGAGGGATTTATACGAAATGAACAAACTTGATAGAGGACCCCTAGTACTTCATCCATACCAAGTTTCATGAAAATCCTTTAAGCGGTTCTGAAGAAGAAGTTGAAAATGTGAAAAGTTTACAGACGGACAACAGACGACAGACGACGGACGGACGAAGAGTGATGACAATAGCTCACTTGAGCCTTTGGCTCAGGTGAGCTAAAAACCTCTCCTATATTTACCATCTAGATACCTCTAGGCTCTACAAAGCCTAGGAATAGTTAACTTTTTTACTTCATAAGGTTGAACTAAAAACCCATAGAGAGATCTTGTTACATACACCACAACACTGGTATAATTTACGCATCCCAAAAATGTCCATTATAAATGCAAGAAAATGGATAGGCTTTTGGAGGCGTCATCCCTTCATTACTCACTGATGCTTTTGCTATGGACCAAATGGCAATTTAGGCACAACAACACACTCCCAGTCTAACATATGCTTCAAACTCTACATCTACATACAATCTTTAAATTATAATGGTTTTCATACATATCATTAGCTTAAAAGTATCACACCATGTGAATGATGAAGAATTAACAAAGGTTCCGCAAAGCAGGGCATTCCATTGCAAGAGGACTAATTTGATCTAATAAACCTAACTGACCCCATGACCCAAAATTGATAGGGTTCGAAAATGATCAGTTTAAAACTGCAATGTGTATCACGTCCCCCAAGTTTCGACAGAAAGTTTGCCAATGTTGATCTTGACCTTTGACCCCATGATGCACAATCGATATAGTTCCTCCTCTCATCATTAACAAACGAGATGCAAAGTTTTAAAGTGTGCAAAAACTGTATCGCTTCCACAAGGTTTCACAGACAGTTTGACAATGTTGACCTTGACTTTTGACACCTACACTCGAAATCAACAGGGTTCTTCCTCTCATCATCAACAAGTAACCAGTGAAGTTTGAAAGTGATCGGGCAAAAACTGTAGTGTGTATTGCGCCTACAAGGTTTCACAGACAGTATGCAAAATGATGACCTTGACCTTTGCTCCTGTGACCAAAAATTGATAAGGTTCCTCTTGTCATCATTAACAACTGACATGAGAAGTTTCATAGTGATCGCACAAAATATGTAGTATGTATCACGCCCACAAGGTTTCAGAGACAGCTTGCCAATGCTGACCTTGACCCCATCATCTGAAATCAATAGGGTTCTTTCTCATATATGTACCCACCCATTCAATTACCCTACCACACATGAACATCTGCATTACTACATAGCCTCCAATGCTGCTGTGAGGGGAGAATAAGCAAGTTCAGATTTCCAAAAAATATCCCCTTTGGTACCCACAGCCCTTATACACAAGATTACAAAACAACAATATGTCTTGTGTACCTGCGATCAGACATGCAGACTCCCTTATGAAATCTTACATACATATATAGAGTATTGAATCCGTACCTCATTTTGAAACCTATTCCATATCCGATATTGTTCTACTGTAGGAATATTTCACGCGTAAATCTCAAGTTTCCGCATGGAAGTGAACAGAAATCCATATGGAAAGAACCCCTACATTATGCAAATTAATATGTATAGAATTAAGTATGATGATGACCAAATATTCAAGATTCAAGATTTTACATAAACTATACCTGTTGGCATTATCAGTATGTAACAGAATATTCAACTATAAATAAAGAAATAAAAAGATAAAGTAAAGAAAGAATGAACAAGTTAATATAATAAAATGGTTTTTTTTACATTCGTATCATTTATAGCAAAAAAAATCCATAGGGAATATTTCATTCTGTAAGGAACTTTAAGTACATTTTGTATGTATGGAATTTCTCGTTAACACTGAAAATTCTTTCTGTATGTATTTATCTCAAATTACATACCAGATACATTGTCTTTTCAAGATGAAATTAAATCAGTTTTATAATTTGTTGAATTTTATATCAATACAAGTTTATTCAGTCAAGTCTGTTCCTGTTTTTCCTTTCACCTTTTTTCTACCATAGACCACAGTCTCTGTAATGGCTTTATTAATTCTATGTTATCTTACTAAATAAGTTAGTTAAGATAATGATGATTGCAATACTACAAGATATTTAATACAAAAGGATACAATACAGTTCTGATTAGGTTTTAGCAATTCACTGATACATTGATAATATTTGACTGTGAGGTAAAACAATACCTACTGCGACCAAATGACCAGGATAACTGTTAGTCAATTAGAACTGTTGCTCCTGCTGTTCACCTTATATTCTGGTGCCTGATTCAATTAATTTTCTAATTCAATCGATCATACCTCTAAGTGAAGTTATTTTGGCTTCATTTAATGGTGGTCTTGTATCTCCTTTGGTAGGAGAAGCAAGTCCTTGGGCACGTGACAGAGGCATCTCATGATCCGAGGACAATGGTGGCATCATTTTCAGACACAGACCATACCCTGGATTCATGTGGGAAAGAGGTGTTTTTGTTACTTTACTTAACAATATCTTGTCAATAAAAACTTTTTTTCCCTCTAGAAGTGAAGCCATCTAAAATAAAAATATGAAAATTTTCAATAAAAGTTTTCCATAAGCATGATTATTAGTGTGGTAACAATTGCCGGTGACAATCGCACTATTGTGGTTAATGAATCAAAGTCGGTGACTATCGATAGTGTTTACAATAATTGTTTATTGCACTAGTTTAGAATGAACAGTTGCTCATAAGAGTTGTGCTTGTTAAAACGAACGTAACATGTAAATAATTATAGCCGACAGTAATGATGAATGTTTCTGATATCTATCCATATTCTGGGAACACCTAAATCAGTTGTATGGAAGTATTTTGGCTTCAAAAAGTAGAAAGAGAATCCACCATAAGCCTTCCTAGACCACAGGTATTCATAAATAAATCATGTGATTACTTGAATCGGCCCCTTTGACTTTGTCTATCTGTATACTAGTATCTTTTACAGTACGGATGAAGTTGAAGGGACCGTTTCAAAGGAATCACAAGATTTATTTATGAATACCTGTGACGAATGATGGAAGAGTAATACATTTTTGAATAAAATACAACAGTATACAATGCAAGTTGTTACTTTTAATGCCCTTTTCTAACTCCTGTAAATGTGCTGACTCGTGGAAATAGTATGTCATTTTGTATGATATATATACAATGTGCCAGTACTTGCGTTTATTGCGTCTTATCATGCATTAGATATTTATTCATTTACCATTGCCAATAGAGCAGTGATGGAACTTGAGATAAATATGAACACAATCAGTGATTTTGTGACAAATTAACCATAATTTGTTTCATTTGACTTGGTATTATTTATTTTTAACTACCCAATAGGCAACACTGATCAATGTTGTAAACCTTAACATGTTCCATTTGACTTAATATATATTTGATATTATTTATTTTGTGACTGGCTTAAATAGACAAAATTTTTGAATTATGTTTTTATTTCTTTGTTTACATAAAAATGAAATGTTTAATATGCTTGGATCTTTTTTTTCACAAAATAATTTCTCTTTAATTAGATGGCTGAATTTCAAATATCTGATTGTACCAGTTATTTTGATTATCAATCGATAGTACCTTTCCGATAGTATCCAAAAATAAATATCAAATTTTATCCGATTTTAACAACACTAATGATTGTGATCATCTTAATTCATACTAATGCTATTTTCCTTCATCCTGCTACACATATGCTGTATAGTTCTGACAGGAGAAAGAAGATATGCAAATGTTACAAAATTGATGTTAGTTAAATCATCTATACATTTGAATGATAACAATAACACAAGCATCTAACTAACTTTGTTAAAATGGAATCATTCATTACGACTTGACCCCTATAATGCCCAATGGAATAAACCAGTGACTATGTAAACCCTGCACCATGTGCTTTCAGTATAATGTTGATGCAAAGGCCCTAATAGAGCCAAATTATATAATAGTAGAAAATAGCTGACTATACAATAAGTCAAAATAATTTTTATGATAATTGATATGACACAGCATGGCACTTCGAGTAGGTTTACACAGCAATATTGTAAGTCAGGTCATCCACCAGTAGGAACCTTCAATTTAGAACTTGACCTGCATTTCATAAGGTTTAAGGCTTACTGGAAAAACACCCAGACACAAACACCAGTGGCACGTCATAAAGTGGCACGCCATGGAGTGAGGCATCAGGGAGTGACGGACCATTTGGTGGCAAGTCATTTGTTTGGCACGTCAGTACTTACTGGCACATCATAAAGTGGCACACCATGGAATGACGCGTCAGGGAGTGATTGACCATTTGGTGGCAAGTCATTTGTTTGGCACGTCAGTACTCACTGACATGTCATAAAGTGGCATGCCACGGAGTGACGCGTAAGGGAGTGACGGATCATTTGGTGGCAAGTCATTTGTTTGGCACGTCATTTGTTTGGCACGTCAGTTGAGGTCAGTCTGCGTTGATTACAAATCCAATCATTGTATGTACATATTTGATTCAAATGAATATAATCATTTGTTTATGACGGAAAGTCGTTGGGAAAATTGGTGTGTGTTATATTTGTATATTCTCTATGTAAATTAGAGGCTAACCATCAGTATAATATTCATAATAATCTGCTTGGACAAGTTCACTTTATACAAAACTTGCTTGAATGTGTGCATATTTTCTTAAAATAAAGAAAATGGTGTACATAGGGAAAGGGAAGTAGCAAAACTGCATCAGATACCAAAAAAATTATTTTTTAAATTTTCTAAGTCAAACTGCTAAAAATTTGAAATGTGCTTTTGCTTGACTAAGGTCTGCAGTCGACCATACTACATATGTATAACTTAACATAAATGTATTATTATATATAAATGGAAATCACAGTAGCTGATTCAACGCCCTTTTCCATTTTTAAAAGGGGGAGGGGTTTCTGGACCCTCCCCGTGGATTTGCAAATTACATCCCATGATTTATAAAATTGGATGCACTCATACTAAAAGGGTTTTTTTTTTTTTTTCTTTTGTTTCCTTTTTATTAACATATATAAACCCTTTTATATTTTCCACATATCCCGGGTCAGGATATGCTGATAATCAGAATTACATTATAGAAGAAGAAAATATAATCATTGCAAAAACTAAGTTATAACAGTAGTATGTCTATAGTATGTGATATATAATTAAAACATATCAAAGTATTTCATACAACTCGTTAATAACATTTACATACTTCACTCATACTAAAAGGGTTGCCTTCAAGGGTTTTTTTATTTTGTTAAAAGTTTAACCCCCTCACCCTCCTGAAATAATCCTGGATCTTTTTCTGAATTATTCAATGTGAATATTTTGCTGGTTTGGACTGAAATTAACTCCTGCCTCCATTCCCTTAAAAAACACATAACAAAATGAAATATTAAACAAGAATATTATATAAGTAAACCACTATCGGAGCCCCACCTCCCTTTTAATCCATCATCGCACGCTAGTTTTCATTTTAATTACATATGACATGACATCTGATAAACACGATGACATGTGACTGATCAATTCATAATAAACTTTGGAAAGGCCCAGAATTGGAATTAATTATGTTCACTCGAGATCTAGAAAAGGTGGAAGTTGAATGGTATTTGCAATATCATTACTATCATTTTTCCTTTAAAGTATTGCATAAATTGCAATAGCGGTATTCCTTCAGTACTTTGATTATGAAATTAGTCATAATCAAGTGAGGATTTTCGATTAGTATCATATCAAAAATTTCAGCAACTGAACCTCGGCATATTCCGCCTCTTGACTTTCAAATCTATAGATTTGAATGAAGTTGCCAGAAAAAAGAAAAGCTTTGCACATATGAAATCATTCGGATTAAAGGAAAACATAAAGAATCAATATAACAAGTTTCAGTATCATTGAATTATAATCATATATACCAATGTGAAAGTCACTTAAATACAGACAGATAAAACATTGGCCATGAATCAAATAATAAATTATCCCACTCAAATTGGCTCATAGGATACAAAGTGTACAACTTACTATCGTTATTGATTTCAGTATCTTAATTCTCCATCAGTACGGTAACCCCTTCATCACACTGAAATGTAAAACAAGCAATGAAATACCAGCATTTATATCTAATTTGCTCTCATCATGACTCAAATGAACATAAATCATTAATAAAACTAGAACTGTCCTAACCGGACAAATACATCCCCCCCCCCCCCCGGGCACCAAAATTCAAAATAGGGCATAGAACTATATATATGACCAATATTTAAGTTTTGGAGAAGAAGGTGAAGGTCAAGGGGGTTGTGTAAATTCTTCTTGTATCAATGTACAGGACTTGTCATACAGAATACACACATGTAAAATGGACTCCCTATCTCTCTATGACTATACTTTACCGTCAAAATGGAAGTTTTTCCAAAAAAAAGTCAAATGTCAAGGCCAAGGTCACAAGGTCAAAATGCTGGAACTGACTGAAAGGTCTTGCCACAAGGAATACACATATATGTTATGAAGGTCCCATCTCTTTTCTTTCAAAAGTTATGGCTAAGGTTAAAGTTTTTAAAATGTAGGTCAAACATCGAGACCAAGGTCACAAGGTCAAAAATGTTGGTATCGACAGAAAGGTCTTGCCACAAGGAATACACATGTGTAGTGTAAAGGTCCCATCTCTTTTCTTTCAAAAGTTATGGCTATAGTTAAAGTTTTTAAAAGGTAATCAAATGTCAAGGACAAGGTAACAAGGTCAAAAATTTTGGTACCAAAATAAAGGTCTTGCCACAAGGAATATACAAGTGTAGTATGAATACCCAGTCTCCTTTGGTTCAAAAGTTATGGCTAAGGTTAAAGTTTTTAAAAAGTAGGTCACATGTCAAGACCAAGGTAACAACGTCAAAAATTTTGGTACCAAGAGAAAGGTCTTGCCACAAGGAATGTACATGTGTAGTATGAATACCCAGTCTCTTTAGGTTCAAAAGTTACAGCTACAGTTAAAGTTTTTAAAAAGTAGGTCAAATGTCACAGCCAAGGTCACAAGGTAAAAAATCATGGTACTAAAAGAAAGGTCTTGCCACAAGGAATATACATGTAAAGCATGAATACCCAGTCTCTTTTGGTTCAAAAGTTATGGTCAAGGTTAAAGTTTTCTGGACAGACAGACGGACGGACAGACAGACAGACAGAGAGACAGACAGGGTGATTCCTATATACCCCCCCAAACTTCGTTTGCGGGGGGTATAATATACTTGAATAATAATAGGAGGTGAAGTGCTCTGCTCAATTTTCACTGAGTAAATCAAATATAACATATACCATATGCATCAAATATATACATATAACAAATTCACAGTCAATATACTATAGTAGTCCATAAAGTCCATGAAAGTCTGAAAAAATCGGAAATGTAAAACTCTTATTAATAAAAAATATATGTATTATTCCAATCCTCAATCAATACAGAATATTCTGACAATAAGTAAACAAGAGGTCCAAGTGGGCCTACATCGCTCACCTAAGTACCTAGATGATCAGTCATGCATGAAGGAAGAATTCATTTATTTTTGCATTACTGTGACTAAGTCAACACAAATGTTGAAAATATATCAAATTTTATTTCAGACTGGAATAAAAAACAACACTTTTTTGCACATCCATTCAGGTGGTTTTGATATTAAGTATTTCCTTTGTCTCTGCAAGATGTCATTCAGGGCAACAAATTAGTCATTTTCTTTAGGTGGGGCCTTTTGTTGACTGATTTCAAGTCTGGGTCATGAACAACAATTGTTTCAAATATTGTCCAGATCTAACTTAAAATTGCCTAATTTCATATGTTGAGTGTTGAGAAACATCTAAAAACTTAATTTAGATGTGTAAAGAAATGAAAAAAAAATTTCTGACCACAGCTGGATTTGAACCGCTACTCTCCATATTTCAATTACCAAGTGGTATATGTACCATTGTGAGACCTACTTTTTTGACATGGTGGCATTATCTGTTAACTAATTTGGATGAAATTTACCAAATTGATAGAGGACCTTTAGTACTTCATGTATTCCATGTTTCATTAAAATCTTTCATGTGGTATAACAGCAGAAGTGAAAAATGTGATTGAATTGTTCCTATACACCCTCATTTGGAAGTCTTAAAAAATTCATAGAAAATCCAAAAATTGAGATATTGACAAAATTCTTTCAAAGTAACATTCCTTACCATAATTATGATCACAATAGTCCATAAGAAATCATCATTATCAATTACCTAGGAAATATGACACTTTTCTGCATTGAAATCACCAAGTCCAAAGAAATGTCGAAAAAAATTTCTAAAATTTGATTTTGGAAGGGAACCAAAATGACAATACGTCTTCACTCATCCCTCTAGATCATTTGTATGCATTCTGTTTGTCTCTGTATACAGCCCGTATGAAAAAGAATATTGTTAAAGGAGGGAACTCTTTTTGTGACCTACTTTTGACTATGGTGGTGCCACCTGTAAAGAGGTCTGGACGAAAACAACAGAATTTGAAGAGGATCATAAGTGACTTATTTCTACCAAGATTTATTAAAATCCTTCGAACAGTTTTGTAGAAAAAGTTGAAAATGTGAAAAATGGCCAACCCCCCTTTTTTTTGTTTTGGAAGTCTTAAACTTAAAATTGTCTAATTTCATATGTTGAGTGTTGAGAAACATCTAAAAACTTATTTAGATGTGTAAAGAAATGAAATTTTTGAACACAGCTGGATTTGAACTGCTACTCTCCATATTTCAATTACCAAGTGGTATATGTACCATTGCGAGACCTACTTTTTAGACATGGTGGCATTATCTGTTAACCAATTTGGATGAAATTTACCAAATTGATAGAGGACCTTTAGTACTTCATGTATTCCATGTTTTATTAAAATCTTTCATGTGGTTTTGTAGAAAAAGTTGAAAATGTGAAAATGGCCAACCCCCCCCCCCCCTTTTTTTTTTGAAAGTCTTAAAAAATTCATAAAAAATCCAAAAATTATTATAATGACAAAATTCTTTCACAATAATATTCCTTACCACAATTATGATCAAAATAGTCATTAAGAAATCATCAATATCAATTAACTGAAAAACATGACACATTTCTGCATTGAAATGACTAAGTCCAAAAACGCATCAAAAAAGCGTAAATTTCTATTTTACGTATCTTAACCCCGAACACATTTTTAATAACCCATCTTTAGAGATTGTTGAAATGCAATTAGTTTCCCCATATATGTACTGCTTCTGGAGAAGAAGATGTTTGAAGAGGGGTACCATTTTGGGCACTTTTGGCCCCGCTCTGGATCCACCCCTGAGGGAATCTAGATCGCGAACACAATTTTAGTAGGGGACCTTGAGTACATCATTTACACAAAGTTTGATCCAAATCTGCAATGTAGTTCCAGAGAAGAAGTTGAAAATGTGAAAAAGTTAACGATGGATGGACGACGACGACGGACGGCGCACTATGACTATAGCTCACTTGAGCCTTTGTACAAAATGCGAATAAAATTTGCTCTCTTCAAACTATCTTACGGCAAAGAGTTTGCAATTGCTTGTATCCGAAATGAACGTGCAATCGACAACTTCATGGCAACAAGTTTTACTGCATTGTTGTCACGAGTCGAAGCTGAGCCAAGGAACGACATTCCTTCAAGTGGGACATTAAATAACCATCTTATTCACGATTCTCATAATGTTTTAACATCATTTATATTTAGAAACATACAACATTTACCTAAATATTTATATTGCATTTTCATTATCAGGGGAAATGCGGGAAGATCGATCTTTAAATTTGTCATATATGTGAAAAAGAACTAAAGTTACAGAACATGTTGGGGAAAACTTTAATTGAAATATCTCGATAAAAACAAGCGATACAAGATCAAGACAAATGCTTTGTCCGGAGAATTACACAATCGAGTACATCCGACGGTGTCTGTGGTAAACACATCGTAAAGTAGTCACAACTACATATTATTACGCGAAATTGGAAAACATTATTGCAATTCCTTTTTCGAGTTATTGAAACTAGTTTATGTTTAGTTTAAATTAACTGAGCTAAAGGTACATTGTGCTGATCAAGAATTTTTAAGACAACATCAGTAATTTTTCGGTACTTTATTTTTCAGCGGCGTAGTAAGCTCTATATCGGTAGTGAAAGTTATAACCCCTGAAAAGAAAGTGATTGCAATGAGTGCGGCTTCACCGAAGCCGACTCAAAAATGAAGATTCCATTGATATCTCATATGTAATATTTTGTTTTAAAAAATACTGCATTTTGACGAGTCGAAGTTTTAAATACCGCGCAAATTCGCCGACCTCGATAAGTACGTATCGGCGGCCCGGTTTTGTTTTTACAGGTAGTTTTTAAATGCGAATACGGAAGATAAGCAGGTAACCAATTTCCATGAAATTTGACAGCCAATCAGATGAAAGATTCACCTTTACTACCTAATTCAAATCATACCTGTCGGTCAATTAATAACAAAGATATGTAGTGTTACGAAATTTAAAATCAGCTATATGGAATATTATTGGTAAGTATATTTTCCTTTGAATATCATTGAAAAGAAGAAGTCTTGCAGATTATTTTGATATATATTACATTAAAATCCAGCAATGCTAAAACCTACGCATGATGTGTCAAAGTTGTCTACTCGCAGTGGACAGGAAACGATAGCGTGGGTTGACGCCATATTGGATTTATAAAATGAAAGGACTTGAAAGACCTCAAGGTCAGAATTGCATCGTCAAGTACATCAAAGGTAATAAAGTCGTGATCCACCAAGAGATCACACACCAAGCGTATAATGTTTAGGATCAGTATTGACAAAAACACGGTCTGCGCATAGGTGCTCGTTTTCATATAAACAACGGCTCCGCCCTGTACGTCTCCGTCTCGTACTATATAGTTATCTCATTCTCTCTTATCACTTTTGATCTTGACAGTAGTGTGAAATTAACAATCTCGACAGTCTCCCGCTGTAAATGTACATTTGGGGAAAACCACGTTTACACATGTATATCTATAAATAACTGGCTATTTTTAGTAGCATTACACATCAACAACTACCAAGACGTTTGTTTATCGTTGTGACGAAAAGACTGTAGAGTACTTTGAATTCCACTGCTATAAAAAGAAGCAATATTCTCAAGTTTTATTAATTATAATACAACGGATACTAGTCCGGACTAGTAGTGTATTTCTTAAATTACGGCACAGCTACACAATAATGTCAATCGTACTTTTTCGGGACTTTCCGTCGAGTATTCGGAAAGACTGCATGTCCTCCAGCGCATGAATATAACTCGTCTAAATCGATGGAATAACGGCACATCTATTTTCTCATATGATCAAACTTATCTTGTATTGACTCGTACAATATGAACTATAAGTACTAAAAGTAAATCTAATCACGCTTTTTCTAAATATCGACGCACTATTTATACACGAGGAGGTATTTTATGAACTATAAGTACTAAAAGTAAATCTAATCACGCTTTTTCTAAATATCGACGCACTATTTATACACGAGGAGGTATTTTCTGCGTTCCACGCGTTCACCACAGCATATTGTAACGACTAGGGTCTGGAATTGCTACGCAATTCCGACCAAAAAATTCAATATCAATGAACAAATAGTGATTGTAACTCACATTATTCATGATTATTATTGTTCACAGTTACTTAGTAAGACATGAATTTCATACGCTTATTATCACAACATAGATAAATATCCAAGTTTTGCGGCACATCGTTCTATTTTTACGTTCTTGTAGAGTCGTATCTGGTTCTTGTATAAAGTACCGGGAGACATTACAACGTTATCCGTATACCGCGTTTGTTATTTAATAACTAAATAAGTAAAAGAATAAACTGATAAAATTCTTGAATCTTAATTTGAAACAATTTAAATATTTTTACTGTATCCCTTGTTTACGACGTACATAAAATATTTCTTCTTGATATGAGTTCGGTTAAGACAGAGACATATAATTGGAAGAAGCGACACTTAATCATTATCAGCTATTTTCTCGTTTTATTTATGTATTAAAATTTATCAGAGACATATATACACAGTGTATATATGTCTCTGAATTTCTTATGTTATGGTTTCTGAATTGATAATTTAATTCCTTCCTGTTCCTTTTTTTACCTTCCCCCTGACACTCTTTTTATCTTCCCCCACCTTTCCTTTCTTATTTTCTTTCCTATCTTCCCTCACCCCTTTATTTATTCCTGCTTTCTTTCTTTTCTTCTTTCTTTCCCCTCTCTCTATTACATTACTTTAATACAATATTCTCTTTTTCTCTCTATCTCAACATACCGGTAGATAAAGTCTTATATGAGATTTTCAGATTTGTCATGTTATTTTGAAGAAATTTTAGTTGTGGTGTTTTTATGTGTTTGAATTTCCACCTGACCTACTCAAGGAAAGTAATTTTATGCATTTTTATTGACAGGTTGATTGGCCAGGCGGTGTGCATTGTGTTTGCATTTTATACAAATTTCACCATGACAGTGTATCCAGGATCTTACTGTGAAGCATTATGTCTGACAAAAGAGAAACTGAAAGAATGTGAGAACCTACCAATTCTGTCTACAGACCAATTCACCAATGGACTAGTAAATGAACTTCAGCTGTTCTTCAATAATGATTGGAAATTACTTCATTGTGTACAAAGATTAAATCCTAATTTTGAAGAAGTGAACCCAAAATCATTTATCTAATATCACTCTGAATGGACCTTAGATACTTATACATCAATAGATAGAACAAGATGTACTAGTGAAACATGAATGCCTCTTGTGGCAACAAAGTCCAAATAAGGCAAATTATTTTGTTTTCTTTAGACCCTTTATCTTAGTCAAAATTATTTGAAATACATTTTGATATTGCAAGGGATGCCTTGTATACAAGCAAATAACATTTTGTTTGAAGTTCATTGAGTTTTATCATTTTAACCACCTTTGGAAGAAGTTAAGCAAATATATCAACCTTTTTCAAACTAGATAGAATTTCATACATACCAGAACTGAAAGGCATTTCAATTTCTTCAAGTAACCACTGCCACTGGTTGACTTTTTCTCCTATAAATAAAACCAGTACATCCACATGATAAATCATCTGTAGGAGCTATGCATTTTACAGTAAGCAAATTTATTTGATCAGATGCATATTTTTGTTTTCAAAATTAACACTGCTGAAGCTAATATGATGTTGTAAATCTATATCATAATCAACAATTTACAACAAATTTTTCTTGTAGATTTTGAAGAACACAGGGCTCATCATAATATTATGAACTGTTCACTAATGTAGAATTAATAGAGTCTACCTCTAATGTCTGTTGATGATTGAGAAATCCATAAATCCAAGTGTCAAGTTCACTTTGTCATACCGAAGTTTTGCCGAGGCATGGATTATCTAACTTGACAAGAGGAATAGTGGATTTCTCATTCATCATCAGACATAAGGGGTTGATTGATATTCTCCCCTTGATTAATTTGTCTGCTAATATTGTCATTAATTTTTGTTATTTTTACAAATTTAGGGTAATCTGAAACCCATCTATAAAATAAGCGACTTGGTATTGTTTGTGGAAAAAGAACAACATTAACGTTGACTATGTCATGTTTACTTATGACGTCATGATAAAACAAAGCACAAAATAGGTCATATAGCTTGTCATCCACCTCCCTATGGATGACAGGCGAATCATTTCACATCTCTTCAAAGGATATCTCTGTGAGTATGGCAAAATAAATTTCATACATATTTTAAGTTGTCAAATTAGTACGGTCGTTTTCATTCTGTGAATTAACTTTCACCTTAGTTTATAAGAGGTTGCTTAATTTCTATGATAAAAAATGAAATTATTGTATGAATAAAATAAGCTACTTACACTCATTATAAATTCCTTATATGAAGTAATAATCCTAACGCAATCCTAGCATGTTACTCTTTTCTTCTCTGAAGAACAATGAAAAGGTCTTTAATGACTAGGTCATTCATGATGTATTGTATGCCACAATGTGATTGTTCTATGCCAAGACAAGAAGTTCGGACCATACCTATGGGCCCCTCTTCCACTGGCTCTTTTTAAAACCCAGGTTCATGACATCAAAATTCTTTATTTATAAGGCAAGTTAAATTTAGTTGGAACTTTAACATCCTCGCTTGGAAATCGTCCCACCCCAATTTTTTTTTATTTTTACAAATTTAGGGTATCTGAAACCCATCTAATGATCTATAAAATAAGGGACTTGGTATTGTTTGTGGAATAAAGAACCATTTGATGGAAAAAAGACCTATTGTTTGGCCCATTAACTGTTGAAAGACATTTTTTGACACCTATTTATTGCATATAGCCCCAATTTTATCACCAATAGTTTTTCTAAGATAATAAAAAATAAACAAGAGTTCCAAGTGGGCCTATAATCACTCATCTGAGACAGAAAACATTGCACATAATGATAAAGTTGAAAATGTGAAAAATCAACCCACCTGCCCCTTTCCTTTTACATTCTTAAACAACTGAATTAATTATTTTACAAAAGCATTCCTTTAATTGATTCTGGCTAAAATACAGCAATTAAGTGCATCAAAATGCTTATATCTAACAGAATATAGTAAGGGATGTTTTTTTGGGGGGTGGCTGTTTGAAAGAATTAATTTTTGGATTTTTACATTTTCAAGTTTACTCTGGAACGACTCAATAGATTTTGATGAAACTTGGTATACATGAAGTACTATGTCCCCTACAAGTGTAGTTGTTTTTTTTTTTCACAGAGACAAACTGAATGCATCAGAGTAATATAGAAGGGTGTATGAAGAAGTGTTGCTGTACATATACTTGTCTTGTAAAATAACCATGTGCATGATTTAAGCAAAGCTGTTAAAAAGAACTCCATGTGTCATGATACATTGTGTATTTCAACATTTCAGTACAAAACACTTAATGACTGGCCATGGGTATCAGGGTAATAGCACATTTGTTGTCTCCTCGGTTCCGACTATTGCCCTATAGCTTGGCTTTGCCTTGGGTAATAGTCATGGTACCGAAGGGACAACAAACGTGCTTTAACCTTATACCTAGTCAATAAGTGTACATGTATACTATTATTATAATATCAGTTAAATTTGTACAAATTCCTGCTTTCATTTGGAATCAAATAATTTACTCAAATTAAAACATACTGTAATGTAAATGTTATATGTCATTTGGGAAAAGGGTGGTCTTTACATATATTTATACATATACCTTCTTATCATGGATAATTTATATGGTTGTTTCTCAAGTGTCGCTTCGCCATGTGTGTATACATGTATAAGTGTACATTGTTACATTTTCCCTTGATATTTGATGTTGAGAATTATTTCGTCTACATGGTCACATCCCACATGGTGAGTATCAAAATCTAGAGAGATATAGTCAAGATGTTTGGTGTAGGGAATATTAACAGTTCGAATCAGATGTTAAAATCTGAGAAACAGGCAAATGTTTTGATTGGTACTTCTTCTGTGTTTGATCTTTCTTCGTGTTTTCTTTTACATTGATATTTTCTGACTTTCACTTTCGTATTCACAGTAAAAATTAAATTCAAGATTAGTAAACAGTAAATCTATAACACATCACATGGTGTAAAAATGTAGCACATGTGTACAGTCCACCTTAAGTCTGAACATGGCAGAGTGTTTGAAAGTAATGGAGATTAATACACCAAATATGTTGTGATGTATTGATTCAAGTATACATGGAGGTTTTACAAGAAAATGGATTGATATAAATAGTTAGGGATTTAATTAACCGAAAAGGTAAGGATTTGTGCCTGTCACTCCATTTTTTTGGATACAATGACCCAGTTTCTATTGGCAAACTTTTCCCACACATTAAATATGAACGGTGATCACGTAGAGATAGAAACAGTAGTGAAGTATGAGCCAAACTGTTTCAATAGAAATTACCAAAGAACTGGTCAACGTCACAATGGTTTGATGTCAGATTAACTTTCTCATATGGGAAATAACTCTGTACAACAAAAAAAAAACCCCAACAGAACATTACTGTGTTAAGCTTATGACAGTGAAATATAACTTAAGACCTTTGGTCAAGACACATGCTGACACAACAGAGAGCTCTCTAGGTCATAAGGCACATATATGCAAAGTTTGATTTAACAGACAGATCAACAGACTAATGGAGTCGGAGAGGAAAATTAAATTCCCCTCTGATGAGTTGGTTGGGCACTTACTAATAAATGCATACTCACCTTGGCCTTGCTAGAACTCTGCGGGGCAAATATCACAACAAACCAGGGTAAAACAATTTACCGAAATGCCCTTGAAATTTACCGAAGTGCCCCATTTAAATACAGAAATGCCCCTACAATCAACCGAAATGCCCTTCATATTTTATTTTATTGGCCTTATTTAATTTGCTTAAGAAGTCATTTATTAGTTTTCAAGCATGTTTATTAATTTATCAAGGTATTTAGTCCTGATTCCTCTGATTTCCACCAAATTATTTTTATCTAAAGCTTCTCATAATAAAATATTATCAAATGTTTTAAAAAATGACAACAATTGAAAACTTTTTCAAAATTATTTAATGATCAATTATCAAAACAATAATTATAAGAAGTTAGTCTTATAAAAGACCAACAGATGATTAACTTTTATTATACACATATTAAGTACAGTCATCTACCCCTTTGATCCATATAATCAGGGACGTATATAACAAATTGTGTTATATACAGCCCTGATATAATTATCATGATCGAATCTGAAAAAAGAACATGATTGATTAATTTTATAGAAAAATCATATAAATAACTTTATTCAACAATGTTAAAACAAGAGGCCCAAATGGGCCTATATTGCTCACCTGAGCACAAATTGCTTATAAAATGACAGCTCATTTCAGTAGAAAATTTTGCTTTTTTTCTACAAGACTTTCTATAAGGTTTGGTGATATTTTGTGCAGTCGTTTTGAAGAAGTACGAAATGTGTCAACCAATCAGAGCCAATGGCGGCCATCTTGGATTACCGATCGGCACGAAAAACACAAACTTGGTAGAGGACCTCCAGTACTTACTTCCTATGTGGTTTGGTGACATTCTGTGCAGCGCTTCTGGAGAAGAAGTCGAAAATGTGTCAACCAATCAGAGCCAATGGTAGCCATCTTGGAGTACAGATGGGCACGAAAAACACAAACTTGGTAAAGGACCTTGAGTACTTACTTTATATGAAGTTTGATGAAATTCTGTGCAGCGGTTCTGGAGAAGAAGACGAAAATGTGTCAACCAATCAGAGCCAATGGCGGCCATCTTGGATTACGGATCGGCACAAAAAACACAAAATTTGTAGAAGACCTCGAGTACTTACTTCCTATGAGGTTTGGTGAAATTCTGTTCTGCAGTTCTGGAGAAGAAGTCGAAAATGTATCAACCAATCAGAGCCAATTGCGGCCATCTTGGATTATGGATCAGCACAAAAAACACAAACTTTGTAGAAAACCTTATGTAGTAACTTCCTATGAGGTTTGGTGAAATTCTGTGCAGCGGTTCTGGAGAAGAAGTAGAAAATGTGTCAACCAATCAGAGCCAATGGCGGCCATCTTGGATTACGGATCGGCACAAAAAACACAAAATTTGTAGAGGACCTCGAGTACTTACTTCCTATGAGGTTTGGTGGAATTCTGTTCAGCAGTTCTGGAGAAGAAGACGAAAATGTATCAACCAATCAGAGCCAATTGCGGCCATCTTGGATTATGGATCGGCACAAAAAACACAAACTTTGTAGAAAACCTTATGTAGTAACTTCCTATGAGGTTTGGTGAAATTCTGTGCAGCGGTTCTGGAGAAGAAGTAGAAAATGTGTCAACCAATCAGAGCCAATGGTGGCCATCTTGGATAACAGATCGGCTTGAAAAACAAAATTTGATAGAGGACCTTGAGTACTTACTTCCTATGAGGTTTGGTGAAATTCTGTGCAGCGCTTCTGGAGAAGAAGTCCAAAATGTGTCAACCAATCAGAGCCAATGGCAGCCATATTGGATAACGGATCGGCACAAAAAAAAAAAACCACAAACTTAGTAGAGGACCTTGAGTACTTACTTCCTTTGAAGTTTGGTGAAATGCTGTGCAGCGGTTCTGGAGAAGAAGTCCAAAATGTGTCAACCAATCAGAGCCAATGGCAGCCAACTTGGATTACGGATGGGTACGAAAAACACAAACTTGGTAGAAGGCCCTTGAGTACTTACTTCCTATGAAGTTTGGTGAAATTCTGTGCAGCAGTTCTGGAGAAGAAGTCGAAAATGTAGAAAAGCTAACGACGGACAGACGGACGACAGACGGTGATTGATCACAATCGCTCACCTGATCCAAAAAACTCGTAATAATACTAAAAAAATAAAAATAAACAGATTGTAAGAGTTATCTTACGTATAATAAAATAGTCTTATATTATGAAGACACAAACTAAGATAAATTGCACATTAAAGGCCGATATTGGAGTATAAATAGCGGCCAATCAAGAAAATGGTGGCAGATTTGATTTTTCGAGACACGTTCAGATTGCAGCAATAAATTTGTAAAATTATCAACAATTACGTCGATTTAACTCATGAAAATTGTTGTGCTCATTCCTGTCCATAATATACAAGTTTGTATCAACTAATATTGTAATGAAACTTCCCCATAATTATATATTTATTCATCAAAGTTCTGAAGTAGACCACATTATCTAATTTCAAATTCAATTTGGTTCGTTAGTGGGCGTGTTTTCGTGTGTTATTGTTTACACCAGATGTAGTGTGAGCTAAGCAGCACATGTTGACGGTCTGATAAGAAATTTAGCGCCAACTGTGATAGCAAGAGTGTCAAAGTAATAACAGAAGATCTATAATTATATAAAATAATAAGTTGACTTACTGGTCTGTCTCTGATTATCCAAGTACATCCACGAATTTATAGTACACATGATGCGTTAAAACATTGTTTGCAATTGTACAAGACAGTTTGTGCATTCCGATGTTGGATGATATAAAAACCGAAAATCAAAATAGTTTGTACTTATACTGTTTTGGTTTTAATAAAACTGCATAATGAGTAAGTTTTATTCCCGCATATGTCCCATGTACGGTTTATCCTTTGGATTGGGAAGCCATGACCTCTCAACAAATTCACTACACACGAAGGCATTCAGCATCTGTGCCATTCTTGACCTTGCATGTCATGTTCTAGTGCTCTAGATTTTCTGTCAATGTATCTTTGATCATTCCACACACTGCCATGCAATAACATTGTCCAAACCCTTTCATATTTGTCTTTTCTTATCTTAGAGTTCCATTGGTATGTTACACTGGGTTCGGATTCCCACCACAATTACTGAGTATTACTTTCGTCCGCTTACCAAGGTCTACATAAACAAAGCGGACACTCTTCACTGCTCGGGTCTTGCGATATTACAAATGTCTCCTCGGCATTATGTTCGTCTCCATCGCATATAATATAATAGTATTTTCACCAAAGTACATCTGAGTCACTTTGTCCACTCCCTGGAATAGCGCGTACGAACTCCCGCCAATTTCAGTGTGTTGTGGTGGGTCAAGGAGGTGCAAGTCCCAATTGTTTTGCATAAATAAAGTTTTCATAGCTTCTAATTTCAACTCCGTAACATTTAAAGTTAATTTCTGTTTTCCTTCCATATTTAATGCCTATCATAAAAATACTGGGGGGGGGGGGGGGGGGGGGGGTCTATTGTATTTCTATATAACTTATTTTGAGAATATTCGAACGATTGTTATAGCATAAAACTAATCTTAGGTATTTTCAAGTACGAGGTGTAATTAATATTTATTGTTTTCTGTGATGCATATTTAGCCTTCCCTTTGTTAAGTTACCCATATGTGAAGCACGTGTTTGTACTCGGCGGAAACACGCTGTGTGCTATTTTTATCGCTGCTACAGCGACAAGGACCGCCCAACTCCAAATACGCTTAATTGCACTACCACCGGATTTTCATGTAGGTCAAGCTCGGCCTTTAAAAGATACATATTTGGACGTATTTTACCATGATTTATTCATATTTATATGTTGCTAAAGCAACAATTATAAAGATATAAGGGGCATTTCGGTATTTGAACGGGGCATTTCGGTATATGTACGGCATTTCGGTAAATCGTGCTAGCACAACAAACCATGAAACGTCAATGCTTTATCAACATTAAAATATACTGGTGCTATAGCAGTTTCCAGACGTTTTGGGGGGATTTGGTCGATAACTATTTTTTTATGCTATGAAAATGTTTGATATTTGGCAAAAATAATGATCGACTATAAAGATAAATAAAAATGTAAAAAAAAATCAACATTTGGGTGTCTTTTTGTCCAAATGAGCCCCTTTTCCACACGAGGTTTCGGTATCACTTTTCTTTGTTTACTGTGGCAGTTTCCGGTGTTGGCGGTTAATGCAGTATTGGGGCTAAGTATGGGATGTTAACATCATCGTTAAATAGACATACATTAATAATGGGTAAATAGTAAATCAACAGTCACAGGAATTTTAATAAATGTTACACAGACTTAAAAAAAAAAATTAAATTTGCATTTGCTTTCCGGTAGGCTGACTTCACTTCCCCAATACGATTATGAATATGAACAATTTTGGTGATATGGTGAACAATAGGCAAAAATAGTTGTTGGAAGTATCTCTAATAACGAGACGACGGGAAACTGTTTTAGTCCGGAAACTGCTACAGTACCAGTATGCATCACTGCCTGTCGCATGTTTGATTTAAGTCACGCTTTGATCCTGTGGAATTGCAATAACAAAAAATGACTAAATGTGAATGCAACAGAAGGTCAAACTGTACTATTATTAGCAAAACCTATGTTCCACGCGTTTTACATACATGTATTTTTAACCTCCTCGGAGACAATGTCGCATTTGAAAACTGCTTGAAAAACGGTGTTTATTCAAACAGTTAAATGATTCAGACAACGGCTATGAGTGGTAGTACGATTAACCGGAATGCTCTATAAAACTAAATGTCCTTATTTAAAAAACCGAATTCCACCGAAATGCCCATTATTTCTTGTTATATATATGTTTCGTTTTTTATGTTTTGTAAAAAGAAGAACTTAAGCATATAGAATTGTATTGTTTTATACTGAGAATGAAAAAAAAAGAAAAATTATTATTTGTAAATTGTTACATAAAAATGTCATTGTTAATTTTTATCTGTGAAATTTATGTTCACAGCCTTCGACAAATTCAATCTATACTGTATTAAATATTAATCTAAAATCGCCTCTTTAGTGTGAAATCAGGGTTTATATTTCTTTCTTTCTATGATATGCATCAGAATAAGACTGGAAGTGGATTTATGTGTATTTTAGAATTTTATATACATGATTGTTATTTGATATATAACAATCACCTCATGAAGATATCAAATATGCAGTATTTCATGATCAGTTAATACATGTACATGAGGCATTTCGGTTTTGTGTAGGGGCTTTTCGGTTATACAGGACATTTAGGTTAATCGTACTACCTTGGCTTCAGGTGCTTCCTAAAAGTCGTGCGCAAATACGGACACAGACGCGGTAAAGTCCAAATTGAAAGAGCTGAAAAAATACAATTTTCTCAGTGAATTTTACATATCTTAAGCTGAAACTAGAACAGTATTCTTCTGATGTAATAATTATCATCCTAAATTATAAGTATAAATGAAAATAATATTTTAAAAATTGTATTTCTCTATGTAAATCCGGACTTCTCCAGTTTTCAATCATGTTCTAATTTTAGTAAGCATCACGAGTTACGCCGTCGGGATTTTTCGTACTGATACCGTTTCGTACCGATTATTCGTACCTTTCGTACTTATAACTGGGATCCTTCGTATTTATAACTGGGATCCTTCGTACTTGTTAACAGTATGAGTGTTTTGATGCATATACACATGTTTGTTTGAGAAACAAAGAATGTCATACAGTTGTCAAAGCTAAACCACACAATTATCTTTTATACCAGTTTTCAGATAAATCTTGCACGCGGTATCACATAAATGCTCAAATTAAGACCTTCCCACTGATACCATATATGATAGGGTTTGTAGGGTCTTTATTAAAGAAAAACGGGCTTCATTCCAACAAATCTTCCTCTATTTACGATAAAAAGGGTTAGAATTCCGTCGGATCAAAAGAGAAAATCCTGCAAGTGGTATAACATGTAAGTTGAGGTCAAGACCTTTCCACTGATACCAAATATGATAGGGTTTGTAGGGATTCAGGGTCTTAATTAAAGAAAAACGGGTGATGTAACAAATTTCCTTTTCTTTGGTAGAAAAAAAGGTATAACTCCGTTGGACCAAAAGACAGAATCCTGCAAGCGGTATCATATAAAAGGTGAGGTCAAGACCTTTCCACTAATACCAAATATAATAGAGTTTGTGGGGTTTCAGGGTCTTTATTAAAGAAAAACGGGTTCTTCTTCTTCCATTACGAAGTGTACTCATAAATGAGTGTCCTACTTCATCCGAACAAATTTCCTTTTCTTTACGATAAAAATAGTTTATAAGTCCGTCAGATCAAAAGACAGAATCCTGGAAGGTGTGGTCAAGACCTTTCCACTGGTACGAAATATGATGGGGTTTGTAGGGTTTCAGGGTCTTGATAAAAAGGGAAATAAATTTCAACGTAACAAATCTTCAATTGTTTAATAAAAAGGGTTTTAACTCCGTCGGATCAAAAGACAGAATCCTGCAAGTGGTATCACATGAAAAGTGAGGCCAAGACCTTTCCACTGGTACCAAATATGATAGGGTTTGTATCCCTTATTGAATACTATGGCGAAGTGTAATGTAATTTAATGGTAGGCGTGTAAAATATCCCTCACTGCTTTGGGCGAGTCCATTGACAAAGGTCTAAATTTGTATGCATAAGGCAGATGCCGTCACCATATACGTGAAATAATCGTGGAGTGACGTAAAACAATATTCAATCAACGATCAAGTCTATATACTGGCAACACTATCACATAGGTGTACATAAAATCTGGGTACTGTCAAGTCTATACAATGGCAGGGGCGTAGCCAGAGTGCAAATAATGTGTACGCACTAGAAAGGCAGGGGGTTGGGGACTGCTTTAAAGACTCAGTGGGTCTAGGGCGAAACCCCCTGTAAGCTAATAGATTTTAATGTTTTAAAGAAGGGTAAATTCGTCATTCCGAACCTTTATTAAGGAAAGAAAATGTTCAAAATATGAAATTTGAAATACAAAGAAATGTAATACTGAATGCAAGGACTTATAAACAAGATGGATAGGCAACTCTATATCTCTTATTGAATACTATGGCAAACTAAACCTATTGTTATTCTAATCAAAAGTGATCACATGACAACCAGTGATCAATCTGATTGTTTCTGTCTCTCTTTTTCTGTCAGACGACCACACAACAAAAAACC
The DNA here is from genome assembly GCA_035048485.1 of Pteria penguin. Lineage (NCBI taxonomy): Eukaryota > Metazoa > Mollusca > Bivalvia > Pterioida > Pteriidae > Pteria > Pteria penguin. Next base: position 12,688,769 of record CM068588.1, on the reverse strand, counting down.
TTACGGTGGGAAAACAAGGAGATGTCTATTTTATTCGCGAAATAAAGAATTAATTATCTTGTTATAACGAGATTACATATAGAATTTTTTCTTAGTAAGTGAGCCTAATCGGCTTTCGTAGTTATGTATTCAAAGAATTTGAACTTAAAAGATGATTTACAGTTACACAAAATTGATTCTGTTTATCAAAATATTGCACCCCTCTCAAAAACTTGGATTCTTCGTGGGTTTTTTTTTCTGTTCAAATAAGCATGACCATGCCAATAGTACCTTTAGTTTAACTTCAAAGAGAGGCCCATCGTACGTAACAACGAAAAAGAGAGATGAGATTCGAATAACAAGCTGAGAACAAAACAACCGTTATATACACACATGTACTTAAGTAAAATTGAATGCCAATGGGTATGACCAATGTTATTGTGTTTAGATTGATTGATTAATTATTGATTATTGTTTTACGTCATTCGCGATTATTTCACGTATATGGTGACAGCATCTGCCTGAGACACTGCATAGAAACTGGTGACATCATCTGCCTGAGGCACTGCATAGAAATTTGTATCTTTACAAAGGACCCACCCGAAGCAATGAGGGCTCTTTAACATGCTACGCCTAGCTACCATGACACAGGACCTCAGCTTTACTCTCATTGGAAAGGCAGTACACTGGTGTACTCACAGCGGCAGTCGAACCCGGGACCTATCTGTCACGCGTAAAGGAACTCATACATTGAACCACACCGGCTTACATTGTTGTTAGACGTTTTCTTACAACAATGCAGATAGATGTAAACAAAAAAGAGTAAATCAAATATTTTGTCTTGTTTTTCGCCACTCTGTGATTATTTCTCCATTAAAGTGATATCGTCGTATGTATACTTACAGAATGTGAAAATCCTGTATTAACACGCAGTCAGACATAGCTTATAAGTTAATACCAAATTAAAATCAAAGTTTAAAAAAACTGAAACGAATAATGTTTTCGAACCCCTCATTTCCGACAGGCGCATACAAAAATATCACAATAATGTTTTTGTTCCATTTCCATGTAAGATTTCACTAAATGGCATGATAATAAAACACCTTATAAAATCCGAACCGACATTCCTAATGAATTACGGGATATCAGAGAGAGAGAGAGAGAGAGAGAGAGCACATTTACACACAGAGCTTCTGATTCCAATGTCTATAAATAAACCGTTAGTATTTACATATCTTTTTATACTTTATACTTAAAACAAATAATGAAAGGGCAGACTTTGTGTAGTGGTTAAACGTTGGAACTCTGAATGTCGGACAAGACAATTGACAATCCGTCTAAACGACTTTAAAAAATGGGACAAATAACCCACACCCACCCCGCGGCGGTAAAGTTGAATAACAACAAATTTGTTTGTAGACTAACAGTGAGTCCAGATGAAGATCTGAAGATTTGTACTGTAAATCAAAACCCTAACCCTTACTGTCCAAAAGGTATACATTGTAATCAATGAAAAGATATGAAACCCTCGTCTCATACAATAAAAGAGACATCTGCTTTCTATACCAAATTTTTATTACATGATCAAAGTCCAAGGTCAAAGTCACTAGGTCAAATGACCTGATATCAAACACAGAACTTATTATGGTGTGTGTGTGTGTGTGTGTGTGTGTGTGTGTGTGTGTGTGTGTGTGTGTGCGAAATATGGCAGCCCAACCTCACATACAGTAAAAGAAATCTGCTCACAGAACTTAATAACCAAATTATTAATACAATACCTAAGTTCAAGGTCACTGGGCCAAATGTCTTGGTATATAAAAGTATTACTTGTTTAGTTGTTATAGTGAATGTGTGTCTGAAATATGAAAGCCCTATCCCGTATATTGTAAGAGAATCAAACAGAGAGATGGACAGGGTGATTCCTATATACATCGAACTTCAATTGCAGGAGAGAAAGAGGGAGATGTAAAAATATCAGACTATCAATTTCGTCAGGTTAGATATTCAATCGACCAACTGGTCCATACGCAGTCAACAATCATTTTAGTATATATGTATATGCTTACTGAGCAAAATCTTTCAGGGAAAATTAACTAGAACACTGACAAAGTCATGAAGAGCCCCGCCACAGTATATTTGTTGAAGAGAAGATCTTACCTATAAGCAATAGTCTACCAAACAAATAAGCATTCCACTGTTCTGATACTTGTGTAAATGAATAACTGCATGTTTTACTTTAACATGTAATTGTAAATGTATTAGGATGAATAAAACACACATATATACCTCTTTATGTTTCAAGTTGTAAATATTAATTCAATAAAATCAAGGAAAATTTGTTTGTGGTCACTGTAGTATGTCCAAAGTTGAAGCAATTGACTGGAACATTTAGTTGAAAAATTCCAAAATATTGAAATGTTTGAAAAGGACTTTCCTGTTTTCTGATTTTTTCATGGAACTTCTTTATATTTTTTGTTATATTTTCAAAAATATGGAAAAACTCATTTGCCGGTCTGAGAAGATCTCAAATTCTAAAGAAATATGACTTATTCAAAGTATGACTTAAGAGGCCAATGATTTCCCAAATTGAGGAGGAATCTGCCTCTCAAAATATACTTGGCATCAACACATCATGCGATACACATATTCAGCAAGCAGCATAGACAATCTTTTATAGAACATGCATCATTCTGACAGAGGAACAAGATGTAGAAAAAGTAATGTTTAGCATAAAAAACAAGGTGTTAAAAATTATGACCGTGACCTTCATCTTTGTACCCCATAATGTATAAGTATCTTTCTCTCATCGCCATGCATCTATCTATAAAATATGAAAGTCGTATATGAAGAACAACTGAAGTTTTTGCGTTTGAACCAAAGTGTTGAAAATTATTACTATGACCTTGACCTTTGATCCCAGAATGTATAGGTATCTTCCTCCCATCATCTTGCATCTGTGTATAAAATGTGAAAACTGTATGTAAAGAAGTACTGAAGTCATCGGGTTAGAACCAAAGTATTGAAAAAGTTGACGGCGACCTTGACATTGAACCCCAGAATATATAGATTTCTTCCTTTCATCATCCTACATCTATGTATGAAATATGAAAAGTATGTGAGGAAATGCTGAAGTTATCGTGTGTGAACCAAAGTGTAACAAACAACTCTCATGTTCCTCTTTCTACAAGAGACTCGACATGGACCCTACATGTGAATTTGCCAAAACTATAGCTTCCGATTTGCTTGAGATGTGCGAGGCAGGTGAGATTGACGATGACACAACAGACAACCTTTGTCCTCAAAATCCCAGGTCGGGTCAATTTTACCTGCTACCTAAAATCCACAAGGAAGGCATTCCTGGCCGTCCCATTGTCAGCGCTATCGGCCACCCCACTAAGAAAATATCGCAGTTTTTAGACTGCCACTTGCGTCCTCACGTTGTACAATTACCATCCTATCTCCAAGATACAACGGATTACATCAATATATAAAACACCCAGCACTAACTTACCCCCCCCCCCCCCGGTACCCTTCTTGTGACTATGGATGTCACCTCTCTATATACCTATATCCCTCACGACGAAGGAAAAGAGGCTTGTAGAAAGGTATGGGATTCCAGGAAAACCAAAACGCCCTCCACTGAATCCCTGGTAAAGCTCCTGGAACATACACTCAAACTTAACAACTTTATGTTCAACGGAAAGCATTACCTACAAGTCAATTGTACATCCATGGGAACAAAGATGGCGCCCTCCTATGCTAACATTTTCTATGCTAACATTTTCATGGGTGAGTTAGAAAAAAGACTCCTCAGCCAAGCTCCAACCAACCCATGAGCTGGCTCCGTTTTATTGATGATATTGAAATGAAATGGACAGCAGGTAGAGAAAAACTGGATGAATTTATTAATTTTGCCAACAACTTTCATCTCTCCATAAAGTTCACTGCCGATATCTCAGAAACCACCAATGTCTTCCTGGACACCAGATCCACTCTGTGCAACGGAAACATCAATTTTGACTTGTTCACCAAACCTACAGATGCACACCTCTACCTTAGACCGGACAGTTGTCATCCGCCCCATGTCTTCAAAGGTATTCCTAAAAGTTTGTCCTCCAGATTACGACGAATATGCTCTACTGATGACTTGTATAAGACGAGGAGTTCAGAACTCAAACAGAGACTATGCCGCAGAGGGTATAATAAGAACTCCGTTAACAAAGCTATCTCCAATGCCATGTCAACCAGTAGAGCAGATTTGCTGAAATAGAAAACTAAGGACACTGCTCCCAGAATACCTGTAGTCATCACCTTCCACCCAGCTTTGCAAGGCCTATCTACAATCCTACGCAAGCACCTGCCTACCCTCCACAATTCCCAACGTATGGCGAAGGCCATCCCATCCCATCCTATGGTTGCCTACAGAAAGCCTAAAAGTATTAAAGATCATGTAGTCAGATCAAGGCTTGACAATCCACGACCAATTGGTTCGTTCACAACATGCAATGACAAACGCTGCAAGCTGTGCCCCCACTCAGACACTACATCTACCTTCAAAAGTTCTGTAACCGGTAAGGAGTACAAGATTTTGGATAAACTCTCCTGTAAATCCAAAAATGTGGTTTACCTTATCACATGCAAGGTATGTAAAAAAAACAGTATGTTGGGGAAACAGAAAATGCTTTGAACATGCTAGTGAACAACCATAGGTCGTCCATCAAAACCAAGAAAATGCATCTGCCAGTAGCCAGGCATTTTAACATGAACAACCATTCTTGGGAGGACATGATTGTTGTGGCCATTGACCATAGTGCGATGTGGACAGTAGATGACTGAGTGGCGAAAGAGGGCTTTTGGCAACATCTGCTTCACACTATAGAACCAAGCGGTCTAAACAAAGTGTCAGATGTCCTTTTGATGAACAAGAAGTATTGACACCAGCATCCTATATTATGAGATAGAGCAGTCTGCGTTTGTTTGTCCCAAACACCGTATCTTTTGTGGAGATGCCCATTTTTGGGTAGGGTTTGGTACGGACAGACGATAGGAATCCGTGTCTTTATACTTGTCATGTAACTCGCCATCCAATATTACCACTTGTCTTGACAGTATTTTTGAGTCGGCTTCGGTGAAGCCGCACTCATTGCAATCACTTTCTTTTCAGGGGTTATAACTTTCACTACCGATATAGAGCTTACTACGCCGCTGAAAAATAAAGTGCCGAAAAATTATTGATGTTGTCTTAAAAACTCTTGATCAGCACAATGTACCTTTAGCTCAGTTAATTTAAGCTAAACATAAACTAGTTTCAATAACTGGAAAAAGGAGTTGCAATAAGGTTTTCAAATTTCGCGTAATAATATGTAGTTGTGACTACTTTACGATGTGTTAATACCACCGACACCGTCGGATGTACTCGATTGTGTAATTCTCCGGACAATGCATTTGTCTTGATCTTGTATCGCTTGTTTTTATCGAGATATTTCAATTAAAGTTTCCCCCAACATGTTCTGGAACTTTAGTTCTTTTTCACATATATGACAAATTTAAAGATCGATCTTCCCGCATTTCCCCTGATAATGAAAATGCAATATAAATATTTAGGTAAATGTTGTATGTTTCTAAATATAAATGATGTTAAAATATTATGAGAATCATGAATAAGATGCTTATTTAATGTCCCACTTGAAGGAATGTCGTTCCTTGGCTCAGCTTCGACTCGTGACAACAATGCAGTAAAACTTGTTGCCATGAAGTTGTCGATTGCACGTTCATTTCGGATACAAGCAATTGCAAACTCTTTGCCATAAGATAGTATGAAGAGAGCAAATTTTATTAGCATTTTGTACATAGGTATAATGGCGATGTAGTTGCAACAAAGACCTAATTTTTGCCCCCCCCCCCACCCCCCATTTTCCTGATATCCTGAATCCGCCACTAAAATGGTAAAATGATTACATCCTTAAAATCAGCAAAGCCGACTCTCAGGACTTTTGAGTCCTTTGATTTTTTTATTGGTACTTACTTATTTTATCACTTATTTGTTTTTCACTCCCATTTATTTCTGTTATTTATTTTCTTTGTCCTTTTATCTATAACTTCTTATCACCTAGTCTAATTACCACCGGTAGGTCAATGCAAATACATTTTAGGGGGCGCCACTTGACCTGTAAGCAAGCTGTTAGCTTGTGTTTGGCTCATTTCCTATTATATAGCGCATAGAGAAACGCTCAATATGCAGCCAATTGAAGAAACCAGTTTTTATTAGACTAGTGCTTTGTATATATATTTTCTATCTTTCTTTTCGTGTCTTTATATTTATGTAAGCGTTTGTTTGTGTGTGTCCTGAAGAAGAAGCAGATTGCTTCGAAAATTTGGCAATTTTTTAATTGTTTTAGTATCGCTGTCGCTTACCTGTGCTTTTATATTGACCCTTTTTCTTGAGCGATTTGCATTAACCTTCATTGAGGTTGATCCGATACTTATGAATAGTGAATGTTGTTACAATTTCCTTTTTTGTGCTTTTATATATATATATATATATATATATATATATATATATATATATATATTCCTAGATGTTTATTGTGTTCTGACTACTTGATTCTGTAGAAGTCAAAAATGTGAACAGTTTACGACGGCGGACGGACGGACGGTAGACGAAATGCTATGACAATATCTCATTTGAGCCTTTGGCTCAAGTGAACTAAGAAAAATTATACCATACGATCTTTTTGTATATTCCTCGGTTATACTTATATGTTTCTAGGACTTTCAACTTTTGAAATCGTTATGTTTTGACACCATGTCGGTCATCACAAAACAATCACAGGTTTAGTTTTCATAATTAGCTTCCGAAAAGCAAACAAATAACTAGTTATGAATATGTATATCAATTTATCTTTACAAAAATCATGACCAAAATAAGGCCATAATCAGATATAAATAAACTTTTGTTTTAGATTAGGACCTCAAAAGCAACATAAAACTTAGTACGTTAGTGCTTAATATTATGCTGTAAAGTGCTACAGAAGGTTCATGTTCGGTACCTACAGTAATTAATGCCACTGGTGATTATTAATTATCAAAGGCACCGTTGTTCAGTGACCTTGACGTTCCTTTCCAACGTCATCTAAATGTCACTGACTGAACATGAAAGGCTTGAGCTTTTTCAGAAATTGACTTTTATCCGAAAAGCCATATTCCGAGTGACAGTTATATGAAATATGAACTAACGAACTGTTTTGGAGATATGAGTTCTAACGGACGGACGGAGACAGACACAACAGAGCCTATGTGCTCTCCAAAATTTGTTCGAGCAACATAAAATCGGCGAATAAAGCCTTGTATTTTCAGCAGACTAGATTCTTAAATAAAACCAGAGCTGTCCTAATTTGACAAATACGCCCGAACCCGCTGCAACATAGGTTGATGCATGCAATAATTCATCCTTACGTCACTGGTACTAGTGTAACGGATGTCCTAATATTGAAGAACTTATTTTGTTAAACTTTCTAGCCGGACAAACGGACGGATGTACGGACTAGATGACTCCTATAAATCCCCAACTTCATTTGCGAGGGAGGAGTTATAATAACTGATGTTAAATCAAGATATCATACTTGAGTATGGCAGTGTTCGTGTTATACGTTCTGTCGGTAAGACATCACATCAAAGTATTCAAGTTCTACAATTTCCTCACTTGATTTCAGTAAAGGTATGGTGTAAGAATCAAACTGACCAAGGTAGGTCATTATGGGTAAGATGTCTAGAAATAACAGTTCAATGCTCAACGTCTGTCTTCTCTATAGGATAATTACTAATTATGATTATTCATTCTACAAACCGTCCAATCAGAATTTTCCGTTGCATACCCTGATTATCAGGCATTACATGTACATCAAACACCCACCGTAACCATGGATACTCCCCTCCAAGATCCAAGTCAAGTAAAAATCAAGATGTGTTTGTGAAACACAAATGCCCCATATGGCAACAAATTCCAAATAAGGTAAATTTTGCAATATATTATATCTTGACGATTACATCCCACCCCATGAGAATCCACATGTGCTCTATCTGTTACCATTCATAACTTATAACCGAAGTTAAATGTAGGTTAAAGGTCACAAAATCAAAAATTATTGTTCTGACGGAAAGGCCCTGTCCCAATGATTATGCATATGAAATCCCTACCTCTTATAATTAAAACGTTATAACCAATGTTATAGATTTTGAAATGTAGGTCAAAGGTCACGGTCAAAGTCACGAAGTAAAAATTATTGTTCTGAAAGAAAAGTCTTGTCACAAGGCATATGCAAGTGGAATGTGAAAGCCCTACCTCTTACGAATCAAAAGTTAAAACCAATGTTAAAGTTTTTAAATGTAGCACAAACGCCACGCCACAGTCAAGTTCTCAAGGCAAAATAATTCATCATAGTATTTATTTTGTAAAATGAAAACATTAGCAAGCAATAATGATAAGGAATCAAAATAAAAACTTACCTTTACAGCTACTTACCTTAAATTTCAAACACACATACATACTACAGAAGCGAGAAGTCCAAGTTAAGCTTTTTTAAAAAGTAGGTCAAATAGCAAGGTCAAGGATTCCGGGTCAAAAGTCATGATCACAAATGAAAGGTTTTGCCACAAGGAATACAGGTTTCTGATTTTTACTAACCGGGAGCATCGGTGTTTCACAAACACATCTTGTTTTCCAGGACATGGAGTCAAAAGTCATGATCTCAAATGAAAGGTCTTGCCACAAGAAATACACATGTGAAATATGAAAACACTATCACTTACAAATCAAAACTTATAGCCCAGGTTAATCTTTAAAAAAAAAAAAAAAAAAAAAGTAGGTCAAACTCCAAGATCAAGATCACGGGGTCAAAAGTCATGATCCCAAATGAAAGGTCTTGTCACAAGGAATACATATCTGAAATATGAAAGTCCTATCGTCTATAATTACAATGTTATACCCCTTTAATAGAAAGCGGGACGGAATGACGGACAGACAGATAGACGGATGGACAGAATGATGACCCAAACGCTAATTGCCCCCTGATAAAACAGAGTGGCAGAACAAGTATCGGCTACACAGCATTTTTCCGTATTACCACATTTGTTGAGTAATAACCAAATAGAAGACGTATATCAATATAGGTGGTGTAAGTGTGAATGAAAATATGAAATATATAGTTAGATGAATAGATGAGATTTACAAACGTTTGAAAACGTAAGTAGGCAAGAAAGACAATTCTAGCAAGACAATTTAACGAAACGTTTGAAAACGTAAGTAAGCAAGAAAGACAATTCTTATAAGACTCCCTTTTCTGTAACAGGGATGCAAATTTACAGCGAAAGTCAATAAACCCTCGTACAACTTTAAATTATACTGTTTAAAGTATGCTTTTTTTTTTGGTTAAAGTAAGGATTCTTAAAGTGCCATTTCAACATAATTTTCAAAATCTAATTGTTCCCACTCAATTAATGCATGTTTATACAATAAATAAATTGCCGAAAACCCGAAGTTCATATCAACTGTAGATAACGAGATATTTGTGATAAACTTTTGTGCGCTGCTGAGCCACACGTGGTATTTATACAGAAACGCCAGATTCTGCGAGGAAGAAATGCTGACGTCATGTTTTGTATACAGTGCTGGGATCTTATTCACAAGAATTTAGACCTAAAATACTATGTGTCATTATTCTAAGAATTTGTCGAAAGTTTGTCTGTGGATAGCTTGTGAGATATACTGTTTACAGAAATTATTTATTAATTCTTGGAATTAAGACACATGCTGCCATATAGGTTCTCAGTTTTTAGACTTAAGTTTCTTTGTGAATAAGGCCCCTGGACTTTAGTATAGAAGTGTCCGAAGAGCAGAGTTGTTTAATAATACTGAAGAGAAAAAAAAATGCCTCGTGAAGACAAGGGCGGGTAAAGAAAAGTCGGGGGGTGGGGGTGGGGGGGGGTGTTCGTTGTGTTGCTGCTAATTGTCGGAACACCAATGCGATAGTGTGTCAATGCACAGTTTTCCTAAGACACCCAATAAAGGACGCCAGTGGATTCAGTTTGTTAAAGAAAAATGAGCAAATTGGGACGGTCCTAAAAATATTCGACCTTATTTTCTGTGTATTTTATATCAGAAAGTTTCCTATTCGCTTTGAAATGCAACAAATCGGGACAAAACCAAAGAAAGTATTGTTATTCCCGGTGCAATACCTTCTGTCCAATGTCGACCAGCAAACGCATTTGATTCACCTGGACCTTTAAGTAGCTTAGGAGCAAGTAACCCTTATTTGGAAATTCTAAGCTCGGATGAAAAAATGGCAAGTCAAACATCAGCTCCAAAGAAAATCAGAAAAGCGTAGTAGGAAGAGTAAGTATTGTATTATCACCTTTTTATATAAGAATAGACAGAGACACTGATCAGGTGGAACAAGACAATCATCAGGCAGAATCAGATACCCATGTGGATACAATGGATGTAGATGAGGTAACTAGAATATAGGTGATGGATTCAGAAAGTCAGTCGGAGGGCGCAATCCCAACCCCTCACTCACCCGGAATTCCTAGCATTATATGGATCACACATAGAACTCAGTTCCATAAGGTTAATTATTTTCATAAATATGAATGTACATACACATAAGATATCTGAACTACATTTTACATTACAATATATTGATGAATTACTTACGGTCCGTGCCGAGGCGCATACTAAATACTGCCAGAAACAGAATATTGAAATTAAGTCACATTTATGAATGTTACACAGCAAGATGGAAAATGAAGATTTAACAAAGACGCCTTTTTCTTGTCATTTTTCAATAAAACCGAACAAACGGTCGAAATCATGTCAAACAACGTCAAAATGGATTACTGGTACGGCTCTACTGACGTACGCAAAGTCATTTGGATTAAATCACTTCGTTTCCTCGTCACAATCATGATCACTTTCTTCGAATGACTATGTATCGCAAGAAAGGTGAACATCACTCTCGTCTAATAAATCTTAATAAAAGATTCCTGTGTACTCATTGTTTTGCTTACTAAATTTCATATAAAAAGCGGCATATCTCTGTATCCTATTTCCATGAAGTGACCACATATCGAGACGTCAGCGATCTCGATTCCAGACAACAGAGATTTATTGATATTCTCAGCAATAGCTACTTATTGCAGCATCTGATTGTAAAAGTTTTGGCACCAAGGGGTTTTATTTACATCAAATTTTTAAAATGGCATGAGAAAAAAAATTGGTGTAGTGGCACCTTGATGATTTTAAATGTAACGAAAATTACCACAGTTATAAATTGCAATTGGAAGAATCAACTGACCACTTACCACCCTTCAAATTTTTAATGGAAGTTACCCAAACGTCTTCTATTACAAGGATATACCACAAATAATAGCAAAGTTCAACTATGCCGCAAAACAGCAAATTATTTGATACTAAGAAAAAAGAAAACCCTGATGATATATGCACATTTTGATTCTATGTACAAACAGGCAGTCAAGTGAAAACTTACTCATATTAAAACTGTAGGAGGAGTTATCGAGAAAAGCATATAGAGCTTTTGCGAGGATATATCCAATAAATTACAAACTTCAACTTTGCCTCAAAATTGCAAATACAAAATCAATTTCGCGTCAATATGCACATCTTCAATGCATGTATAAACATCCAGGAAAGTAACAACTTTCTAGCACTAAAACTGTAGGAGGAGTTATCCGAAAAAATCATCACTTATGCAAGTATGTATTCCTAAAAAGACAAAGCTCTGATATCAACATCTTCAATCCAAGTGTAAGCATCCAGTCAACGACAAAGCTACATACCCCAAATGGGATTGACGGAATAACGGATGGACGGACAGCAGTTTATCATCTTAAGAGATAAGAATGATGAACATCAATGGACCCGATAGATGGCTGTGGAAAGCGTTGATCTATAATAGTCAAAAGTTGTAGAAGTTGCAGTAGAGAAGAACTTTCTACAACACAACACACAGAAAGGATATGGAGTATATTAATATTTTCCCTTTATGTTTTTCTCTTTTTTCATTAAGAAATACATATATAAAACATAAGATATATTTTTCTCGGACACTCATTTTATAAAATGTATTTTTAAATTACGATTTCTAAATTTTTGTTGAAATCGATTCATGCATTGAACATATTATACCAGAGCGGGAATGCCCGTCAGATTATATCAGTGCGGGAATGCCTGTCAGATTATACCAGATCGGGAATGCCGTCAGATTATACCAGTGCAGGAATGCCCGTCAGATGATACAAGAGCGCGAATGCCCGTCAGATTATACCAGAGCAGGAATGCCCGTCCGATTATACCAGAGCCGAAATGCCCCTCAGATTGTACAAGAGTGGGAATGCCCGTCAGATTGTACAAGAGTTGGAATGCCCGTCAGATTATACAACAGTGGGAAGGGAAGTTAGATTATGCCAGAGCAGGAATGCCCGTCAGATTATACCTGATCGGGAATGCCGTCAGATTATACCAGTGCAGGAATGCCCGTCAGATTATACCGAAGCGGGAATGCCAGTCAGATGATGTAAGAGCGGGAATGCCCGTCAAATTATACCAGAGCGGGAATGCCCGTCAGATTATACCAGATCGGGAATGCTGTCAGATTATACCAGTGCAGGAATGCCCGTCACATTATACCAGAGCGGGAATGCCGTCAAATTATACCAGAGCGGGAATGCCCGTCAGATGATACAAGAGCGGAAATGCCCGTCAGATTATGCAAGAGCGGGAATGCCCGTCAGATTATACAAGAGTGGGAATGTCCGTCAGATTATACAACAGTGGGAAGGCAAGTTAGATTATGTCAGAGCAGGAATGCCGTCAGATTATACCAGTGCAGGAATGCCCGTCAGATTATACCGGAGCGGGAATGCCAGTCAGATGATGTAAGAGCGGGAATGCCCGTCAAATTATACCAGAGCGGGAATGCCCGTCAGATTATAACAGATCGGGAATGCTGTCAGATTATACCAGTGCAGGAATGCCCGTCAGATTATACCAGAGCGGGAATGCCGTCAAATTATACCAGAGCGGGAATGCCCGTCAGATGATACAAGAGCGGAAATGCCCGTCAGATTATGCAAGAGTGGGAATGCCTGTCCGATTATACCAGAGCGGGAATGCCCGTCAGATTATACAAGAGTGGGAATGTCCGTCAGATTATACAAAAGTGGGAATGCAAGTCAGATTATGCGAGAGCGGGACGGTCCGTTAGATTATACCAAAGCGCGAATGCCAGTCAAATTATACCGGATCGGGAATGCCGTCAGATTATACCAGAACGGGAATGCCGTCAGATTATGCCAGGGTGGGAATGCCCGTCAGATTATACCAGAGCGGGAATGCCCGTCATAATATACCAGTGCGGGAATTTCAGATTGATCGATTGATTGATTGATTTTTGCTTTACGTCACACCAGGAACATTTCACGTATATGGTGACGGCATCTGCCTGATGCAGGACATACAAATTTTGACCTTTTCAATGTACCCACCCGAAGCAGTGAGGCATCTTTAACGTGCCATGCATACCACGACACGGGGCCTCGGTTTTTACTGTCTGGGACACTCATTTTATTAAATGTATTTTTAAATTACGATTTGTAAGTTTTTGTCGAAATCGATTCATGCATTGAACATATTATACCAGAGCGGGGATGCCCGTCAGATTATACCAGAGCGGGAATGCCCGTCAGAGTATACCAGAGCGGAAATGCCCGTCAGATGATACAAGACCGGGAATGCCTGTCAGATTGTATCAGAACCGGAATGCCCGTCAGATTATAGAAGAGCGGGAATGCCCTTCAGACTATACAACAGTGGGAATGTCTGTCAGATTATGCCAGAGCAGGAATGCCCGTCAGAGTATACCAGAGCGGGAATGCCCGTCAGATTATACCAGAGCGGGAATGTCTGCAAATTATACCAGTGCCGGAATGCCGTCAGATTATACCGGAGCGGGAATGCCAGTCAGATTATACCAGAGCGGGAATGTCCGTCAGATTATGTAATAGCAGGAATGCCCGTCAGATTATGCAAGAGCAGGAATGCCCGTCAGATTATACCAGAGCGGAAATGATCGTCAGATTATACCAGATCGGGAATGCCCGTCAGATAATACCAAAGCGGGAATGCCAGTCAGATTATACCAGAGCGGGAATGCCCGTCAAATGATGCAAGAGCGGGAATGTCGGTCAGATGATACCGGTGCAGGAATGCCTGTCAGATTACACAAGAGCGGGAATGCCCGTCAGATGATACAAGAGTGGGAATGCCCGTCAGATTATGCAAGAGCGGGAGTGCCCGCCAGATTAGACAAAAGTGGGAATGCAAGTCAGACTATGTCAAAGCGGGAATGTCCGTCAGATTATACCAGAGCGTGAAAGCCAGTCAGATTATACCAGATCGGGAATGCCGTCAGATTATACCAGATCGGGAATGCCGTCAGAATATACCTGAGCGGGAATACAAGAGTGGGAACGTCCCTCACATCATACAAAAGTGGGAATGCAAGTCAGATTACGCCACAGCGGGAATGCTCGTCAGATTATACGAGAGCCTGAATGCCTGTCAGATTATACCAGATCGGGAATGCCGTCAGATAATACCAGATTGGGAATACCGTCAGATGATACAATAGCGGAAAATGCCTGTCAGATTATACAAGAGCGGGAATGCCCGTCAGAAAATACAAGACCGGATATGCCCGTCAGATTACACCAGAGCGGGAATGCCTGTCAGATTATACAAGAGTGGGAATGCCCGTCACACTATACAAAAGTGGGAATGCAAGTCAGATTATGCAAGAGCGAAAATGTCCGTCAGCTTATACCAGAGCGTAAATGCCCGTCACATTATACCAGAACTAGAATGCCAGTCAGATTATACTAAAGCGGGAATGCCGTCAGATTATACCAGATCGGGAATACCGTCAGATGACACAAGAGCAGAAATGCCCGTCAGATTATGCAAGAGCGGGAATGCCCGTCAGATTATACAAGAGTGGGAATGTCCGTCAGATTATACAACAGTGGGAAGGCAAGTTAGATTATGCCAGAGCAGGAATGCCGTCAGATTATACCAGTGCAGGAATGCCCGTCAGATTATACCGGAGCGGGAATGCCAGTCAGATGATGTAAGAGCGGGAATGCCCGTCAAATTATACCAGAGCGGGAATGCCCGTCAGATTATAACAGATCGGGAATGCTGTCAGATTATACCAGTGCAGGAATGCCCGTCAGATTATACCAGAGCGGGAATGCCGTCAAATTATACCAGAGCGGGAATGCCCGTCAGATGATACAAGAGCGGAAATGCCCGTCAGATTATGCAAGAGCGGGAATGCCTGTCCGATTATACCAGAGCGGGAATGCCCGTCAGATTATACAAGAGTGGGAATGTCCGTCAGATTATGCAAAAGTGGGAATGCAAGTCAGATTATGCGAGAGCGGGACGGTCCGTTAGATTATACCAAAGCGCGAATGCCAGTCAAATTATACCGGATCGGGAATGCCGTCAGATTATACCAGAGCGGGAATGCCGTCAGATTATGCCAGGGTGGGAATGCCCGTCAGATTATACCAGAGCGGGAATGCCCGTCATAATATACCAGTGCGGGAATTTCAGATTGATCGATTGATTGATTGATTTTTGCTTTACGTCACACCAGGAACATTTCACGTATATGGTGACGGCATCTGCCTGACGCAGGACATACAAATTTTGACCTTTTCAATGTACCCACCCGAAGCAGTGAGGCATCTTTAACGTGCCATGCATACCACGACACGGAGCCTCGGTTTTTACTGTCTGGGACACTCATTTTATTAAATGTATTTTTAAATTACGATTTGTAAGTTTTTGTCGAAATCGATTCATGCATTGAACACATTATACCAGAGCGGGTATGCCCGTCAGATTATACCAGAGCGGGAATGCCCGTCAGAGTATACCAGAGCGGAAATGCCCGTCAGATGATACAAGACCGGGAATGCCTGTCAGATTGTATCAGAACCGGAATGCCCGTCAGATTATAGAAGAGCGGGAATGCCCTTCAGACTATACAACAGTGGGAATGTCTGTCAGATTATGCCAGAGCAGGAATGCCCGTCAGAGTATACCAGAGCGGGAATGCCCGTCAGATTATACCAGAGCGGGAATGTCTGCAAATTATACCAGTGCCGGAATGCCGTCAGATTATACCGGAGCGGGAATGCCAGTCAGATTATACCAGAGCGGGAATGTCCGTCAGATTATGTAATAGCAGGAATGCCCGTCAGATTATGCAAGAGCAGGAATGCCCGTCAGATTATACCAGAGCGGAAATGATCGTCAGATTATACCAGATCGGGAATGCCCGTCAGATAATACCAGAGCGGGAATGCCAGTCAGATTATACCAGAGCGGGAATGCCCGTCAAATGATACAAGAGTGGGAATGTCGGTCAGATGATACCGGTGCAGGAATGCCTGTCAGATTACACAAGAGCGGGAATGCCCGTCAGATGATACAAGAGCGGGAATGCAAGTCAGATGATGTAAGAGCGGGAATGCCCGTCAAATTATACCAGAGCGGGAATGCCCGTCAGATTATACCAGATCGGGAATGCTGTCAGATTATACCAGTGCAGGAATGCCCGTCACATTATACCAGAGCGGGAATGCCGTCAAATTATACCAGAGCGGGAATGCCGGTCAGATGATACAAGAGCGGAAATGCCCGTCAGATTATGCAAGAGCGGGAATGCCCGTCAGATTATACAAGAGTGGGAATGCCGTCAGAATATACCTGAGCGGGAATACAAGAGTGGGAACGTCCATCACATCATACAAAAGTGGGAATGCAAGTCAGATTACGCCACAGCGGGAATGCTCGTCAGATTATACGAGAGCCTGAATGCCTGTCAGATTATACCAGATCGGGAATGCCGTCAGATAATACCAGATTGGGAATACTGTCAGATGATACAATAGCGGAAAATGCCTGTCAGATTATACAAGAGCGGGAATGCCCGTCAGAAAATACAAGACCGGATATGCCCGTCAGATTACACCAGAGCGGGAATGCCTGTCAGATTATACAAGAGTGGGAATGCCCGTCACACTATACAAAAGTGGGAATGCAAGTCAGATTATGCAAGAGCGGAAATGTCCGTCAGCTTATACCAGAGCGTAAATGCCCGTCACATTATACTAGAACTAGAAGGCCAGTCAGATTATACTAAAGCGGGAATGCCGTCAGATTATACCAGATCGGGAATACCGTCAGATGACACAAGAGCAGAAATGCCCGTCAGATTATGCAAGAGCGGGAATGCCCGTCAGATTATACAAGAGTGGGAATGTCCGTCACATTATACCAGAACTAGAATGCCAGTCACATTATACCAGAGCGGAAATGCCAGTCAGATTATGCAAGAGCGAGAATGCCCGTCAGATTATACCCGAGCGGGACACAAGAGCAGAAATGCCCGTCAGATTATGCAAGAGCGGGAATGCCCGTCAGATTATACAAGAGTGGGAATGTCCGTCACATTATACCAGAACTAGAATGCCAGTCACATTATACCAGAGCGGAAATGCCAGTCAGATTATGCAAGAGCGAGAATGCCCGTCAGATTATACCCGAGCGGGAATGCCCGTCAAATTATACCAGTGCGGGAATTTTAGATTGATTGATTGATTTTTGTTTTACTTTACACCACGAATATTTCACGTATATGGTGACGCATCTGCCTGATGCAGCACATACAAATTTTGACCTTTGAAACAGACCCACCCGAAGCAGTGAGGGATCTTTAACGTGCCATGCATACCACGACGGCCTCGGTTTTTACTGTCTCATCCAAAACACATGACACCGGCATGACCAGAGCGGGACTCGAACCCCAGCCTCCCGATCAGGAGTCCGACGCGATACCACTTTGGGAATTTCGGTTAGATTATACAAGAGTGGAAATACCCGTTCGATTTTACCAGTCAGATCATGCCAGAGTGGGAATGTCCGTCAAATTATACAAGAGTGGGAATGTCTGTCAGATTTCACAAGAGCGGGAATGCCCGTCAGATTATACCAGAGCGGTAATGCCCGTCAGATTATGCCAGAGCGGGAATGCCCGTCAGGATATACCAGATCGAAATGCCTGACAGATTATACCAGAGCGGTAATGCCCGTCAGATTATGCCAGAGCGGGAATGCCCGTCAGGATATACCAGATCGAAATGCCTGACAGATTATACCAGAGCAGGAATGCCAGTCAGATTATACGAGAGTGGGAATGCCCGTCAGATTATACAAAAGTGGGAATGTAAGTCAGATTATGCAAGAGCGGGAATGCCCATCAGATTATACCAGAGCGGGAATGCCCGTCAGATGATACAAGAGCGGGAATGCCCGTCAGATTATGCCAGAACGGGAATGCCCGTCAGATTATACAAGAGCGGGAATGCCCGTCAGATTAAACAAAACTGGGAATGCCAGTCAGATTATGCCAGAGCAGGAATGCCCGTCAGATTATACCAGAGTGTGAATGCCCGTCACATTATACCAGATCGGGAATGTCATCAGATTATACCAGAGCGGGAATGCCCGTCAAATTTTACCAGAAAGGGAATACCCGTCATATCATACTAGATCGGGAATACCGTCAGATGATACAAGAGCTAAAATGCCCTCCAGATTATACCAGAGCGGGAATGCCGGTCAAATTATGCCACAGCGGGAATGCCCGTCAGATTATACCAGAGCGGGAATGCCCGTCACATTATGCCAGTGCAGGAATGTCCGTCAAATTATACAAGAATGGGAATGCCCGTCGGATTATACCAGAGTGGGAATGCCTGGTAGATTATACGAAAGCGGTAATGCCAGTCAGATCATGTCAGCGTGGGAATGCCTGTCAGATTATACAAGAGTGGAAATGCCTGTCAGATTATATCAGAGCGGGAATGCCAGTCAGATTATACAAAAGTGGGAATGCAAGTCAGATTATGTCAGAGCGGGAATGCAAGTCAGATTATGCCAGAGCGGGAATGCCCGTTAGATTATACCAGAGCGTGAATGCCCGTCACATTATACCAGATCGGGAATATCGTCAGATTATACCAGAGCGGGAATGCCTGTCTGTTTATACCAGAAAGGGAAATGTCTGTCAGATTTCACAAGAGCGGGAATGCCCGTCAGAGTATACCAGAGCGGGAATGCCCGTCACATTATACCAGAGCGGGAATGCCCGTCAGATAATGCCAAAGCGGGAATGCCCGTCAGGATATATCAGATTGGGAATACCGTCAGATTATGCCACAGCGGGAATGCCCGACAGTTTATACCGTCAGATTATGCCACAGCGGGAATGCCCGACAGTTTATACCAGAGCGGGAATGCTTGTCAGATTATGCCACAACGGGAATGCCCGACGCATTATACCAGAGCGGGAATGCACGTCACATTATACCAGAATGGGAATACCAGTCAGATTATACCAGAGCGGGAATGCACGTCACATTATACCAGGCCCCGCCGTCACCAACCTTCCTCAACTCAATACTCAGCCTCAAGTCTGAGTATTTTCCTCAATTTTCTTTCCTCAACCTCAAGTCACCGTCACCACCCAAATCTGAGTTTTATTCAAGACAGATATTTGAGTAAATACTCAAATATTTAAGTGAAGATTCATAGGTACCTTAAGTATTTCCTCAAGGTGAAAAATTTAGCGGAGAAGCATCGCAGACGACATGGATTGTTAGGGATGCTTGAGAGATGAGACAACAAGCAACGAAAGAGAGTTATAAGAGATCTTTAACCCTTAGAATGCCAAAATCGCGTCAAAGCCAAAACTACAGTTGGTGACGTCGGCATGACGTTGTGCATGACGTCAATCAAAGAAGGATAGTTTGCGCTCCACAGCCTAGTCACTATCCTAGATAAAATGACGTCATGATTTTATCTTGATAAGCTAGCTCAGTAGCTGAAAAAGCCATCAAGGAAAGAAATCGCGCACTTTCTATCATAAATCATTTCACTAATTATCGCTGTTTTATTTCCAAACATATAAATCTACATCTTTTCAGATTTTTATTATTTATTTATGTAGATCTATTTATTTATTTATCTATTGATTTGCATCGAGGAAATATAAAGTCGAAATGTAAGGTAAAATTTTAAAAAATTAAAAAATGACCGCATGACGGGTTAAATTGAAAAAAATGTAAAATACAAGGAATGATTTTCAATTTTCCGTTGTCTTTACAGTGCTGAACTAGACGTCTGTAATACACCGTTCCACTTTTCAGCATAGAAAGCAATGTTTAGCGGATTTTTGATTGTTATAGTTATGACGTCATAATCAAATGTCGGACTTGTCCAACCTTGCATGACGTCATCATAGTCAGATTTTGCGCTAAAGTGCTTGACTTTTGACGAAAGTGGAACGGTGTATTCATCGCAGGGTAAAATACAAGAAATCATGTATGATTTAAACCCTCAAATACATTGTAATATCGCAAAGCGTAATTGTTCATGAACATATTACCTTTGTCATACACCTTTGTCAGATGTCTTCAGTTTTCTGCAATCGAAGATTCGGAGAGCATATATATTTTCGTCTTTCCCTCTGTGAAATACGATGCTGTCCGGTGATTTTGCGCACCTAAGTGTTTGCCGATTAAATTAAACACTTTATCGTTTTGCAACTTTTAATTTGATTATTCTGATGATTACAATCGTCATTAAAAATCATTCACACCAAATATAAAAATTTCATTCCATTTATTTCGTATGATACCTGCATATAAATATGTGTATCCCCTTGTTTTGGCGATGGCAGATGTGTCCGATGATTTTGCGCAGTGCATACGTCCCTTCCTGAAGATTGGCTATGGAGCGCAAAGGGGACAATAAATAGTAGTGTTACGAAAATATACAATTTAATACATTTCACTTATATTGTTTAATCAGTTTATACATTATACAGAAGTTATATGTAAGTAAATATGGTTGTTTTAAGGAGTCACATAAACCTGGCCTCGCTCTAGGATCCGTGTTTACGTATCACAAAGTGTAACTACTGCATATAATAGATTTAATTTATCATTTATAGATCGTTATCACAAACTGAATAAGTGAAAAGTCATCATCAAATGGTTTTCAATAGATTTACAATATTTCAAAAGTATCAACTGGTCGCATATCACCCACTGGCCCCAATCTACGATTTATGACTAACATCTAGTCCTATGTAATATTAAACTTACTATTACTTCCATAAAAACACTTCCATTTAGTTCTTAAAAATATATACTCACTCTATCTGTCTGCGACCTACCCTATCTTACTTTTTCTTTTCCTATCCTATATGGTTTTTTTTTTCTTTTTTTTTCTTTTTTTTTTAAATAAAAATAATTTAGACTTGTTCATATTTTTTTAACCTTCTAACTATACAAAAAATAAATAAATAAATAAATAAATAATAAAAATAAATAAATAAATAAAAAATTCAGTAAATACAACTCCAACTGTTCAATATTTATCAAGTGCATCGATCTCCCGAAATGTTAATCATTTCATTTTCTGCATTCCATAGAATTTTTCTCACTTGATTTGCATATGGTGTTATCAGAGACCTATAATACATATAGGTCTCTGGTGTTATAACGTTTCAGCCAGTATCACTTGCAACGCTTTGTGATGCTCGAGGATCTTTTAAATAAGACTAAACAGTTGTCTAATTGGGAAATTTGGACAATGAAACTTGAAAACTGCCCTTTTCTATCGATAAATTGAAAACTAGGCCAAAGTGGGCAGGGCTACATAATATTCCTGAAATAAGCGACGTCACTTGACCCGTTGCTGCGTACGCATTATGGAAATATTTGTTCAGTGGTATAATGTAGAAAACGCATGTGGACATTTTCTTTGCTTTGTTGATAACTTACCAGACTAGATTACATATCACACAGAAAGATAATTTGATGATTTTGGTCTTAAGAAAGGATTAACAGACAGTAAAATAATATGGGTAAAGCGAACGTACGAGCTGCGCAAAATCACCGGACGCGCAAGATAACCGGACTTGACAGTACTGACGTGGACTCCCCCTCACGCACACGTTTTAATCATAGTGAGATGATGCCGCATATATGCGGTCCTTCACTTTAATGGAAGAAGAAGAAGCCGGACACTTTATTTGGAAAGTTGATACCTTTATCACTGCCGCTGAGAAAAAAAAAAGCGCGACAACACGTCTTATGAGATCGAAATTTGCATAACTACATGTCTCTGTTCAACGTAAAATTTAGATTATTTTCGGATTTTTATTTCTTAGATTTATTTATCGATTTATTTTTTTTTTTTTTGTATCGAAGAAATATAAAATTGAAATGTACAGTGAAAAATTAAAACATGACCGCATGACGGGTTAGATTGAAAAAGGTGTAAATACAAGGAATGATTTTCACTTTTTCGGTGTCTATACTGCGCTGAACTAGACGGTCTATCGTTCATCGCAAAAAAAAAAAAAATAAAAAATAAAAGTAAAATACAATAACCCCTCTAAATCAGAGACATATATGCACATATGTGTATATATGTCTCTGCTATAAAATGCCCCTGTAATCGAAAATTTGGAGAACATCATAGGTCTGTTCCTCTGTGTGTCTGTGAGTTTGTGTGTCCGCAAAAACATTAACCTTAGCTTTTGAATCTCATGAGAGAGACTTTATATATGGTATGTATACTCAACTACTTTCAAATGACACCAAAGTCAGTGACCTTGTAATCTTTACAATATATGTATATGTATATGTATATGTATATGTATATGTAAATATGATATATATATTAAAGATAGATAAAATATGACCCACTACTGCGGTTTAATTTTCAACGAGGGTCACATTTTCACTCTAGGTCACCTTTTCAAGCGTGCTGGGATCATTAAATAGCTGAACGGACCAAATCGATTTGTAACGTTTTAGTCGACGGGTCAGTTTTCGACGGGGTTCACTTTTTAATGTTTCAACAGCATCTACATGATGAAAAAAATATCAATTTTGGCCTTTGCAACGGACCCTTTCGAAGCAGTGAGGGATCTCTAACGTACCACGCCTACCGCGACACGAGGTCTTGATATTTACTGTCTAATCTGAAAGACAATACATCGGCGGGGATCGAACCCAAAACCTACCGAACTAAAGCCGACTCCCTAACCACAGTGCCACGCCGGCTAGATGTTTATTTATTTTATCTATGCCGGCGCAATTTTATCGTCAAATTTTCATTTTTACCATATCTCAACATAGGGACACAGTTGAACTGATTTTTTTTTCTACTTAATTAAAATATTTACAAGTATTAAGCCCAATTTTTGAGGGCTAAATAGCTGTGGACAACAGAATTATATTCCGAAATTTTCATGAGCATTTTTATAAATATTTCAAGAGAACTGTTATAAAACTTTGGATTTTATTTATCCCAAATTTTAAGTTTACATTTTTTTTCTATTTTTGACACATTGTTTCTCATTGGAAATAATCAAGGGGGAAGGGGGGGGGGGGGTTAACTTCATATCTAAAGGTATATACAGACATTCGGCTGGAATGAGGTACACTTTTAAGGTCACCCAATATATTAATGGGCATCATTTTCCGGTATCTTTCAAATCACAAAATGCATGGTACGCAGATGAAGATTTAAAAATTTATTTAGATCTTTTTATTTATTTATTATTTTATTTTAATTTTTATTTATTTATTTATTTATTGTTATTTGATGAAGAAAATCGGGAGGAAAAGCTATTTTATCAAAATTAGTGAAAATTTCAGGTAGATCTGCCTTGAAACTCTTTTCCACTCGTCATATTATAGTTCAGGAAAAAATATGACGTCATATCTGTGTCAAGTTTGTAGCCTTAAACTTGACTGATTCGTGACGTGTGCATGACGTAAGATGCATATTTTACACTAGTTCACTGTACATGTACATGTGTTTTTACTTCTACAAAAGTTATCAAAATTATTAGAAAAAGGAGTTCTTAGCGCATTTACATACAGGTAGGACACATTTTACGATTCCGAGCCGAGGGACATGTTCGCGTCTTATTTGCCTTCTTTTAATTTCATATTTATTCTTAGTCTAAAAAGTTAAGAATAAGGCTGCTTCATAAGCTTATGTATGGCGAGGCTAAGGCCCTCTGAGGAAACGGGGTCATCCAGTATTACTTGTACGAGTTATCTACCGTGCGCAACGATTCACGCGCCACGGTTAAACGTTACTTCCGGTGTAAACAAAGCGTCATTAGTAACTGTCGATAGATGAGAGTTAACACACCATAGCGGTTGATTATTGCAAATAGAAGTGCCGATTTTTTTTTATGATGTTCTCTTTGTCAACTTCTTGTATCTATTTACTATAAACTTTTTGTACAAATACACTGTACATAGCTTTGATGACTTTTCATGTATTTTAGTATTTTATTATGGATAATGATATCGATGATCTCCGCCCTCATTGGATTTTCTTCTCTCTCGGAAAATTGATGAACTACGTTCTTTCCTAGAAAAAAAGGGTCTAAGTCGCGATGGAACTACAACTGAACTCGCCGCTTTATGTTTTGCAGTATCAAAAATGCAAGTTCCAATTGTCACTTCTTTTAAAAATGCATCGAAAGATGACATCCGTCAATATTACCGAATTTCGACACTGGAAGATGGAACAGTAACCCTTTTATATGTATATTGTTATATGTTGGGGCAATCTGAGAATTTCCTAAAAACCAAAATACAAGACCTTCCTACGAGTAAATACGCATTATGACAATGTGCAGTGAGTAATAGAAAGAAAGGAAAAAGAAAGAAATAACAAAGAGAAAAAGAAAGAAAGGTAGATAGATAGGTTTTTAGGAAATATCGTACAGAAATTTCATTTATAACAACAGTAATATGTTGGCAGAATTCTATGTAAAACGTATGACAAAAATACTATTGGGTTCCAAACAAAAATTTTAAAATCTGCCCCAAAATGGACTTTTTGTATTTAAAGAAAAAAACACAATGCTTCCATATGATCAGTTATCGTCAGTATCTTATCAGTTATCACCAGTATTCACAGTTTGTATCTTATCAGTTATATGCAGTATTCACAACCAGTATCATGCCACTTATCACCAGTATTCACAGTTAATATACTATCAATTATCACCGGAATTCACAGTCAGTACCTTATCAGTTTTCACAAGCATTCACCTTCAGTATATTATCAGTTTTCAACAGTATTCACAGACGGTATCTTATCAATTATCACCAGTATTCACAATCAGTATTTTATCAATTATCACCAAGATTCACAAGCAGTATCTTATCAGTTATCACCAGTATTCACATTCAGTGTCTTTCGGTTATCACCGGTATATACAGTTTGGATCTTATCAGTTATCGGCACATTCAAAATCAGTATCTTGCCACTTAACACCAGTATTCACAGGTAATAAACTATCTACTATCACCAGTATTCACAGTCAGTATCTTATCAGTCATCGCCAGTATTCACAGTCATTATCTTATCAATTATCACCAGTATTCACAGTCAATATCCTATCAGCCATCACCAGAATTCACAGTCAGTATCATATCAGTTATCACTAGTATTCATAGTCAACATCTTATCAGTTATCACCAATATTCACAATCAGTATCCTATCAGCTAACACCAGTATTCACAGTCAGTATCCTATCAGTTATCACCAGTATTCACAGTCAGTATCTTATTAGTTAACACCAGTATTCACAGTCAGTATCCTATCAGTTATCACCAGTATTTACAGTCAGTATCTTATTAGTTGTCACCAGTATTTACAGTCAGTATCTTATTAGTTATCACCAGTATTTACAGTCAGTATCTTATTAGTTATCACCAGTATTCACAGTCAGTATCTTATTAGTTATCACCAGTATTTACAGTCAGTATCTTCTTAGTTATCACCAGTATTCACAGTCAGTATCTTATTAGTTATCACCAGTATTCACAGTCAGTATCTTATTAGTTATCACCAGTATTCACAGTCAGTATCTTATTAGTTATCACCAGTATTCACAGTCAGTATCTTATTAGTTATCACCAGTATTTACAGTCAGTATCTTATTAGTTATCACCAGTATTTACAGTCAGTATCTTATTAGTTATCACCAGTATTCACAGTCAGTATCTTATTAGTTATCACCAGTATTTACAGTCAGTATCTTATTAGTTATCACCAGTATTCACAGTCAGTATCTTATTAGTTATCACCAGTATTCACAGTCAGTATCTTATTAGTTATCACCAGTATTCACAGTCAGTATCTTATTAGTTATCACCAGTATTCACAGTCAGTATCTTATTAGTTATCACCAGTATTCACAGTCAGTATCTTATTAGTTATCACCAGTATTCACAGTCAGTATCTTATTAGTTATCACCAGTATTCACAGTCAGTATCTTATTAGTTATCATCAGTATTCACAGTCAGTATCTTATTAGTTATCACCAGTATTCACAGTTACTATCTTATCAGCTATCATCAGTATTCACAGTCAGTGTCTTATCAACTGAATAATACGAATGACAAAAATTGGGAATGCATTACTTGAAAGATCTGACCGAAAAAAAGACAGTCTTTGGCTCAGATGAACTAAAATAACAAAATTATCTTCATAACACTATTCAACTTCCTTTTTCAATATATATATTTGGTTTAGTAATAATCTTCATTTCGGAAAACAATATAATAATGTATTGCTACGCTATGAATCGGGACACCTCGGGCGGGGTTCTTTATGTATCATGAAATGATATGGTAAATTTTCAGATGTTAAGTTAATGTTAAGATCTATATCTCATCAATCCTTGTTTAATTCCATAAAAGGATGAGATACAATCCCCCCCCCAATTTTTAGCAATTTTTGTTAAATATTGATAATTTTACATGAAAAAACCAAACGCTCCAACGGCCAATGCATTTTGTATAGGTTTTCAGAAAACCATACCCTTCAAAATCTACGTTGGATGACAAACACATATCTGGATTATGGACTATATGGATTTCTTTGAGAGTCCACTTTGCCTCAATGAGTCTTTTGGTGCTGAAGGTCATGCCATCCATTCTCACTGGTTATAGCGTTATCCATGCTGTTACCCACGGTAATGGTGATAATTCATATAAATTGTCACCGGCATGAGGTTACTATATAAGTAGTGTAGGTCAATAGTATTTAAACAAACCTTTGCGTTGTGCATAGTCAAGAGACGGATATTTATTATTTACACATATTAATTCTAATCATAATTTACGCTACTATTAAATGCCGATATGTAACAAATGAACTACATATTAACAAACGTTTTATTTCATTCAGAATCATTTCCTTGCATTACTGCATATTTTCACAGGAGGGCGAAATGTTTAAAACTGAAATAAAAAGGGGTCGAGTTGTTTAGTAATTTCTAAGTGATATTCCATTAAAAGATGTAGGGGTGGTTTTTAGTTACCGTAACCAGTTTAAGTTACCTATCTACATTGTGTCCTTTATTTTCTGTCTCTCGTCTTTTAAAATTATTGTTTAAATGACACTATACTAAACTAAGACTTTGTAAAATAAGATTCAAAGTTGCATAATCATTTTTATTTTCCTAAATAATAAGACACCCCTCTCAAAAACTTGGATTTGTCGTGTTTTTCAGTTCAAGTACGCATGCCCAGAAAGTACCGTTAGGTGACTGGAAAGAAAATGTGAGAACATCTCACTATAGCCGTTATTAATCAATGATGTTTAATACCCTATGATTAAGTGAATGTCGTATGATGTACTTCTTTGTTTCTTTGTTTCTAGTTTTACATCCCACCAACATTTTTATTATTAAAATGTGATGGCATCTGCCTGATGCACCCCACAAAAATGAAGACGTACGTGATAAAGCCAGAGAACTTCACATTGCAGCGTCTACCATCGGCTTTCACTGTCTCGTCAGAACGGCAAGACATTTTCGAGCCAGTGGGGATTTCGAATCCTTATAATACCCAAAATAAATAGGGCACATCCACGACTCATGGGGAGTATGTGTGTGAAGATTCATAGTAATAGGTGGAATGTAAATACAGTTATAGCTTAGAAAACGCATTCTTTTATTAACCTCTTATGATCTTGACCTTTCACCTTTTGATCCCAAATTAAATAGGACACATCCATGATTCATGGAGAGTATGTATTTGAAGTTTCAGCACAATACCTAACTAGCTGTAGGAGTTAAGAGTCTGGAAACCATTTGTTGACACTCGCCGCCCACCCCACATCAAATTAAGAACTGAGATCTGCAACTCGGCTAAAAGGCTGCATAAGGATATATGGGACATCCTCTGACAAAATATAAAGTACATATGGTATCTATAGACCAGAACTGCTTTGTAATCCAGCCAACATAGCTCCTCAAAATGAACCCCTGGTATCAGTTTTGCAACTATATCACTTCTGATTTGTCCAAACCTGCGTTACCCAAAATGTCATGACGGAGTCTAACAAGCTAAATATATATGTCAAATGCAGTAACTGAAGCATGAACTGAACTTAGCATCTTGAAATGAAACACTGATGTTAATTCTTAAATTGTAATGCTTGTACTTTGTCCGAAATCGATACCAGGAGTATTATAGAAGCTCCTCGTAACTCCTTGATGTGAGTTACAGATTCAGAACAGGCAGTGTGTAATGCCGTACTGTGTTACTATTATTCCCGTACCTATACTGAACTCGGCATTTATCTGGTATGTATATATACTTCAGGTACAAATAAAATGGGTGTACAAGATTTAACTAAAACGTTTCGCAACGTATTTAAGCAAGAAAGACAACTTTTACATAATCATTTTTTTACAGTGACATGAGGTCATTAATTTGGGCATGCGCACATAGAGAAAAATCTACAACTGGTCCATTTATCTTAGGGGGGTGCAAATTTGTCTTGAAAAGAAGGAGAAACACTTTTAGAACTTTTACACCTTTCGATCATTAATCATAAGAATTCAATCATAATGTGCATCTTTTATATGAAGATTTCTGAAACTTCAACTACTTTTACAAACCGAACATAGTTCTATGTCACAGTTAGATTGCTCTACCTGATTTCTTATCACCCCTACATGTTGTTATGGAAGTTTCTTGTACTACTAAGCATATTTTAACGTCGCAATTGTTTATTATCATCATCATCAGATATAATAAGGATAATTAACTACTAAAGACCTGCAACTGAACGATGTGTTAATACAGTTTTCGATTTAATTACAATATTGAAAAATTGACATTCTTGTTAATAGTCAAAAGATTGAAATTTGTACATATTTTATATGAAGAATTCTAAAGTTTCTACTAATTTTATAAACCGAACATAGTTCTATATCAGTTAGATAGCTCTACCTGACCACTTATCACCCCTACATATATTAATGGACGTTTCTCGTATTACTGAATATATTTTAACATCATAGTTGTTTATGAACAACGCCAAGAAATGTCTTACTTGCCATCATTTAAACTGCAAGTCCAATATTGAATCTTCGGTTAATGGAAATATATTTAACACCAAATTAGACAAAGACATAGATTGAAATACTTCCAATGTTATATATGTCATCACTTGAGAAGCTAGAGGATGTGGGGCTCAATATGTCGGGGAAACTTCTCAAACTTTGAAACAACGTTTTCGAAATCATTCCTATAAAATTCGTAATAATTCACGACGTAAATACCAGAATTTTCTTTATAACCACTTTAATAAATACCAACATAATATTAACAATGTGAAAATAACTCCAGTAGAAAATATCTCTAAATTACCAGGTGATACGAAATCAGATGTTAAAAAACGACTTTTGGAAACCGAGCTCTACTGGATTAAACAACTACAAACCCCATACCCTCTTGGTCTCAACGACCAAATATATCGACAAGGTAATATTTCTTCTCGTCAGAATAAGATCAATATTTTTACATTAAGACATAAAACTATTAGAAAACGTAGGTCACATGGTCGTCGTCGTAATCGTAACATCAAAAAACGTAATCGTTTAAATAGGTCATTAAACGATCTTCTATTTATCGCAAAAAATAATGGCCGTCATGAACTTTTGCATGCACTATCCTCTATTCCGGTAAATAAATTGAAACCTATCCTGGACGAAGCTGATCTTCGAAGTTTACGCAATTCTGATTGATATAAACTCAATTTGATTATTTTATTTTCATATAATAAACTCTTTCCTCGTATTCCGTCTCTTCCACCCAAGCAGCAATTTCTCAAAATTAAATTTATTAATAAAGGCTTCGATCTACTTAACATTTCTAAGATTTTCCGTGATCATAGAGTCACATCTAAAATCCCCCAATATTTTGAGAATTTAGAACCTCCACTTATTTGTTACCAGTACAAAAAGCCTGTAAGAAATCTTATTTTAAATTATAATAAAGTCACATCTAACCCTGATGTTTCAGACTCTATTCCTTCGTCGTGTTCTGGTGAAAATTCTAAATATGTTTATAAACCGGCAGGTCATGTTATTACTGGTGACCTAAACTGTATTTCGGACAAGAAATTGCGCACCCTTTTTGGAAAAGGACCTAAATATAGGTTACCGTCCAGGATAGATTTCAATAAATGCCGTGACGTTATAGAAGATGCTTTAACTACATATTGTAAACGTTGGTGTAAAAAAGAACAGGTAAATGTTCATGCTCTTAATGATTGGAAATTCGAGATTTTAAGAATTGTCGATATCCGTATTAAGAACTTTACGGAAAATCCGCATTTATTTCAACAGCCTAATACATTGACGACAAATTCTATTAAAAAGAAGATAGCTGACTTACATGCTAAATATGTCTTTGTTCCCGCTGATAAAGCAGGTAATAACATAATAGTTGTTTGAAAACTATATTATATTGAAGTACTTAAAAACGAATTAAACTCCACTCATACATATGTTGAAAGCCCTACCTCAAAAGAGAGCACCTTGCACGATCATCTCATGACCATGTCCGACTTCAAAATTAAAACTGATAAATCTGATCTACCAACCATGTATTGGCTCCCAAAACTACATAAAAGTCCATATAAATCACGTTTCATATCTAATTCTAGCCACTGCTCTACTACGGTACTATCGAAACATATTACATCTGCTCTAACTGCTATAAAAGATCATATTATCAAATATTGTGATGTCGCATTTCATAATAGTAACATCAATTACTTTTGGTCGATTAAAGATTCTCATGAAGTTATAGACAAACTTCTTTCGCTAAATTTCAAAGCGACTCAAATTTCTACATTTGATTTTTCTACACTTTATACATCTCTGCCTCATGATTTGATTAAAAGCAAGTTGCTGTCTCTTATACAATGGTGTTTTCACAGAGAATCTAAAACGTACATATGTACTTCCAATAACTCTGGATTCTTTTCCAACAAACAATATACTTCATATAAATACTGGACTTGCAAGGAATTATGTAAAGCACTAGATTTTCTCATGAATAATATTTTTGTGCAATTTGATGGCAAGATATATCAACAAATAGTTGGGATTCCTATGGGTACTAACTGCGCGCCTCTGATAGCAGATTTATTTCTTTATTGTTATGAGAGGGATTTTATGGTTTCTATTCAAAAATCAAAACGTTTTGACCTCATTGACAAATTTAATAATACTTGCAGATATCTGGATGACATTTTGGTTATCGATAACCCTGAATTCGAACAATTTATATCAGAAATATATCCACCAGAGCTCACATTGAATAAAGCTAATACTTGAGATAAATCTACACCTTTCTTAGATTTAAACATCAAAATTATCAACAACCTAATATATACTAATATTTATGATAAACGTGGGGATTTTGGATTTCCTATTGTAAATTTCCTTTACTTGGATGGCGATGTCCCTCGACTCCCATCATATGGTATCTATATATCTCAATTAGTTCGATTTGTCAGAGGCTGCACCGATGTTTTGAACTTTCATAAACGAAATTTACAAATTACTACTAAACTTCTAACTCAGGGTTACAGATATCACAAGCTAAGAAAAACATTCGGCAAATTCTTCAGATCTTATTCAGAACTTCTACATGTATCTTAATTTGGAAATATTTCTTTTCAACAGTATGTATCCAATGGAATTTCCCATCCTAATTTTTACGGTGATCTCGTATATAAACTAAGGAAAGTAAAAGGCTCCGATAACGTTATTTTATCATGTAATAAAATAGTCAAACGTCTCCTAAATAGACAATATGATATTGAGATCATCAAAAAGACTATAGGTCTTGTATTTGGCCCCTCTACAGCCTTATGCAGACTTTTACTTGAACGTTGCACGCTGACTAACAGGGCGGTGGGGACTATATGACGGGCCTTGTCCAAACCTCTTTCAGAGGAGACATGGTCCTGAACCTCGTCCCCTCTGACTGTTAGTCGGGACTCCTACAGATCTAGGGTCTTAGCTCGCTTTCAGACTGGCAGAGCACGGTTTATCATGTTGATGTCGCATATATTTTTATACCATTATGTGTTTTACAATACCTCACGTGTTTATATTTTTATGACCTCTCAATATACGATACCTGTTGACCCTTGTTCTTTACATGGAGGATTATTTATAAATTTTTAAATGTGCGTCTTTTGATTGTTCTGCTGTTACGGTGAGTGGGAAGGTGGGCCCGTAAACCGGTTAACCACACCATTTGTTTGGCTTTTGTCAAATTAAATGACCGTCCTAAGTCGGTATCGTAATTGCACTACAATCAAATATTTTTGTAATGTGTTAAATGTTCTATTATATTATTTATATTCATGTATTGTATAGCTCCATGGTGACTTCTGCCACATAACTGAGCCGGTAACTCCTCTTTTTTCTTTTGTATCCGCATGAGCTAAGGATAACTGACTACAAACGACCTGCATATGATTGAATGTTGATATAGTTTTTGATTTAATAATTAGTTTAAAAAAAAAACTGACATTCCTGTTGATACACGTAAGATTAAAATTCGGCTTATGCCGCAAAACATAAACTCCTCTCTCTCTCTTTCTCTCTCTCTCTCTCTCACACACACACCCTCACACACACATACACCTACATACACACATACACATACACACATATATATATATAGCAAGTATCTTATCACTTATCTCCAGTATTCATAGTTAATATCAAATCAGCTATCTCGAGTATTCACAGTCAGTATCTTATAAGTTATCACCAGTCCTTACAGTCAGTGTCTTCTCAATTTTCACTAGTACTCATAGTTAGTATTCTATGAGCTATCGCCAGTATTCGCAGTCAGTATCTTATTAGCGATCGCAGGTATTCAGACATTCAAAATCAGTCTTTTATCACTTATCACCTGTATTTACAGTCAGTATCCTATTAACATCACAAGAATTCACATTCAGTATCTTATGAGTCATACCCAGTATTCCTAGTCAGTATCTTATCCGTTATCACCAGTATTTACAATAAGTATTTTATTGCTTATCATCAGCATTGCCAATTTGTATCCTCTCTGTTATCACCAAGAGTCACATTCAGTATCTTATCAGTCATAACCATTATTCAGTCAGTAATCCTATCAGCTATCATCAGTATTCAGAGTCAATATCGTACGAGCTGTCATCACTATTCACAGTCACTATCTTATCACTTATCACCAGTATTTGCATTCAGTATCTTAACAGTTATTACAAGTATTCACAATCGGTATCTTATCAGTCATCACCAGTATTTGCATTCAGTACCTTATCATTTTTCACCAGCATTCATATTCAGTATCCTATCAGTTATTACTAGTATTCCCAGTCAGTATCTCATCAATTATCACCGGAATTCACAGTCAGTATCTTATCAGTTTTCACAAACATTTACATTCAGTATCTTATCAGTTTTCAACAGTATTCACAGACGGTATCTTATCAGCTATCACCAGTATTCACAGTCAATATCTTAAAGTTATCACCAGTATTCACAGTTGGTATCTTATCAATTATCACCAGTATTCACCCAGAATTCTACCAGCTATCACCAGCATTCACAATCAGTATCTTATTCCTTATCACCAGTATTAACAGTCAGTATCATATCAGCGAACCCCAATATTCACGATCAGTATGTTATCAGTTATCACCAATATTCAAAGTCAGTATCTTATCAATTATCACAAGCATTCACAGTCAGTATCATATCATATATCATCAGTATTCACAGTCAGTGTCTTATCAGTTATCACCAATTTTCATAGTCAGCATCTTCTAAGTTATTACCAGTATTTATAGTCAGCTTCTTTTCATTTATCACGAGTTTTCTCCACAGTCAGTATCGTATCAGCTATTAAAAGTATTCGCAGTCAGTGTCTATGATGAATTTTCACTAGTATTCACAATCAGTGTCCTATCAGCTATCACAAGTGATCCTAGTCAGCATCTTATCATTTATCACCAGCATTTACAGTCAGTATCTTATGGCTTATAACCAATATTTACAGTATGTATCCTCTCAGCTTTCACCAGTATTCACATTCAGTATCTTATCAGTAATAACCAATATTAGGTCAGTATCCTAACAGCTATTATCGGTATTCAGGGTAAATAACCTATCAGCTATCACCAGAATTCACAGTCAGTATCCTATCGAGTATCCCCGGTATTCACAGTCAGTATCTTATCAATTATCACCAGTATTCACCGGCAGTATCAGCTATCAGCTATCACCAGTTTTCACATTCACTGTCTTATCAGTTATAACCAGTATTCACAGTTTGGATCTTATCAGTTATCGGCAGTATTTACAGCCAGTGTTTTGCCACTAATCACCAGAATTCACATTTAATATACTACCTGCTATCACCTGTATTCATAGTCAGTATCTTGTCAGTCATCGCCAGTATTCACAGTCAATATCCTATCAGCTATAACCAGAATTCATTGTCAATTTCATATCAGTTATCACTAGTATTCATAGTCAGCATCTTATCAGTTATTACTAATATTCACAATCAATATCCTATAAGCTATCAACAGAATTCACAGTCAGTATCTTATCAATTATCACCAGTATTTACAGTTAATATACTATCAATTATCACCGGAATTCACAGTCAGTACCTTAACAGTTTTCACAAGCATTCACCTTCAGTATATTATCAGTTTTCAACAGTATTCACAGACGGTATCTTATCAATTATCACCAGTATTCACAATCAGTATTTTATCAATTATCACCAAGATTCACAAGCAGTATCTTATCAGTTATCACCAGTATTCACATTCAGTGTCTTTCGGTTATCACCGGTATATACAGTTTGGATCTTATCAGTTATCGGCACATTCACAATCAGTATCTTGCCACTTAACACCAGTATTCACAGGTAATAAACTATCTGCTATCACCAGTATTCACAGTCAGTATCTTATCAGTCATCGCCAGTATTCACAGTCATTATCTTATCAATTATCACCAGTATTCACAGTCAATATCCTATCAGCCATCACCAGAATTCACAGTCAGTATCATATCAGTTATCACTAGTATTCATAGTCAACATCTTATCAGTTATCACCAATATTCACAATCAGTATCCTATCAGCTAACACCAGTATTCACAGTCAGTATCCTATCACTTATCACCAGTATTTACAGTCAGTATCTTCTTAGTTATCACCAGTATTCACAGTCAGTATCTTATTAGTTATCACCAGTATTTACAGTCAGTATCTTATTAGTTATCACCAGTATTCACAGTCAGTATCTTATTAGTTATCACCAGTATTTACAGTCAGTATCTTATTAGTTATCACCAGTATTTACAGTCAGTATCTTATTAGTTATCACCAGTATTCACAGTCAGTATCTTATTAGTTATCACCAGTATTTACAGTCAGTATCTTATTAGTTATCACCAGTATTCACAGTCAGTATCTTATTAGTTATCACCAGTATTCACAGTCAGTATCTTATTAGTTATCATCAGTATTCACAGTCAGTATCTTATTAGTTATCATCAGTATTCACAGTCAGTATCTTATTAGTTATCACCAGTATTCACAGTTACTATCTTATCAGCTATCATCAGTATTCACAGTCAGTGTCTTATCAACTGAATAATAAGAATGACAAAAATTGGGAATGCATTACTTGAAAGATCTGACCGAAAAAAAGACAGCCTTTGGCTCAGATGAACTAAAATAACAAAATTATCTTCATAACACTATTCAACTTCCTTTTTCAATATATATATTTGGTTTAGAAATAATCTTCATTTCGGAAAACAATATAATAATGTATTGCTACGCTATGAATCGGGACACCTCGGGCGGGGTTCTTTATGTATCATGAAATGATATGGTAAATTTTCAGATGTTAAGTGAGTGTTAAGATCTATATATCTCATCAATCCTTGTTTAATTCCGTAAAAGGATGAGATACGATTTTCCCCAAATTTTGGTTAAATATTGATAGTTTTGCATGAAAAAAACCAAACGCTCCAACGGCCAATGCATTTTGTATAGGTTTTCAGAAAATCATACCCTTCAAAATCTACGTTGGATGACAAACACATATCTGGATTATGGACTATATGGATTTCTTTGAGAGTCCACTTTGCCTCAATAAGTCTTTTGGTGCTGAAGGTCATGCCATCCATTCTCACTGGTTATAACGTTATCCATGCTGTTACCCACGGTAATGGTGATAATTCATATAAATTGTCACCGGCATGAGGTTACTATATAAGTAGTGTAGGACAATAGTTTTGTACCAACCTTTGCATTGTGCATAGAGTCAAGGGACGGATATTTATTATTTACACATATTAATTCTAATCATAATTTACGCTACTATTAAATGCCGATATGTAACAAATGAACTACATATTAACAAACGTTTTATTTCATTCAGAGTCATTTCCTTGCATTACTGCATATTTTCACAGGAGGGCGAAATGTTTAAAACTGAAATAAAAAGGGGTCGAGTTGTTTAGTAATTTCTAAGTGATATTCCATTAAAAGATGTAGGGGTGGTTTTTAGTTACCGTAACCAGTTTAAGTTACCTATCTACATTGTGTCCTTTATTTTCTGTCTCTCGTCTTTTAAAATTATTGTTTAAATGACACTATACTAAACTAAGACTTTGTAAAATAAGATTCAAAGTTGCATAATCATTTTTATTTTCCTAAATAATAAGACATCCCTCTCAAAAACTTGGATTAGTCGTGTTTTTCAGTTCAAGTACGCATGCCCAGAAAGTACCGTTAGGTGACTGGAATGAAAATGTGAGAACATCTCACTATAACCGTTATTAATTAATGATGTTAAATACCCTATGATTAAGTGAATGTCGTATGAAGTACTTGTTTGTTTCTTTGTTTCTAGTTTTACATCCCACCAAAATTTTTTATTATTAAAATGTGATGGCATCTGCCTGATGCACCCCACAAAAATGAAGACGTACGTGATAAAGCCAGAGAACTTCACATTGCAGCGTCTACCATCGGCTTTCACTGTCTCGTCAGAACGGCAAGACACTTTCGAGCCAGCAGGGGATTTCGAATCCTTATGATACCCAAATAAATAGGGCACATCCACGACTCATGGAGAGTATGTGTGTGAAGATTCATAGTAATAGGTGGAATGTAAATACAGTTATAGCTTAGAAAACGCATTCTTTTATTAACCTCTTATGACTTTGACCTTTCACCTTTTGATCCCAAATTAAATAGGACACATCCATGACTCATGGAGAGTATGTATTTGAAGTTTCAGCACAATACCTAACTAGCTGTAGGAGTTAAGAGTCTGGAAACCATTTGTTGACACTCGCCGCCCACCCCACATCAAATTAAGAACTGAGATCTGCAACTCGGCTAAAAAGCCGCATAAGGATATATGGGACATCCTCTGACAAAATATAAAGTACATATGGTATCTACAGACCAGAACTGCTTTGTAATCCAGCCAATATAGCTCCTCAAAATGAACTCCTGGTATCAGTTTTGCAACTATATCACTTCTGATTTGTCCAAACCTGCGTTACCCAAAATGTCATGACGGAGTCTAACAAGCTAAATATATATGTCAAATGCAGTAACTGAAGCATGAACTGAACTTAGCATCTTGAAATGAACCACTAATGTTAATTCTTAAATTGTAATGCTTGTACTTTGTCCGAAATCGATACCAGGAGTATTATAGAAGCTCCTCGTAACTCCTTGATGTGAGCTACAGATTCAGAACAATCAGTGTGGAATGCCGTACTGTGTTACTATTATTCCCTTACCTATACTGAACTCGGCATTTATCTGGTATGTATATATACTTCAGGTACAAATAAAATGGGTGTACAAGATTTAACTAAAACGTTTCGCAACGTATTTAAGCAAGAAAGACAACTTTTACATAATCATTTTTTACAGTGACATGAGGTCATTAATTTGGGCATGCGCACATAGAGAAAAATCTACAACTGGTCCATTTATCTTACGGGGGTGCAAATTTGTCTTGAAAAGAAGGAGAAACACTTTTAGAACTTTTACACCTTTCGATCATTAATCATAAGAATTCAAAATCATAATGTACATCTTTTATATGAAGATTTCTGAAACTTCAACTACTTTTACAAACCGAACATAGTTATATATCACAATTAGATGACTCTACCTGATTTCTTATCACCCCTACATGTTGTTATGGAAGTTTCTTGTATTACTAAGCATATTTTAACGTCGCAATTGTTTATTATCATCATCATCAGATATAATAAGGATAATTAACTACTAAGGACCTGCAACTGAACGATGTGTTAATACAGTTTTCGATTTAATTACAATATTGACATATATCACCAGTATTCACAGTCAGTATCCTATCAGCTAACACCAGTATTCACAGTCAGAACTCAATCAGCTATTACCAGTATTCACAGCCAGTATCCTATCAGCTACCACCAATATTCACATTCAATACCTTATCAGTTATCCCCAGTTTTCACATTCAATACCTTATCAGTTATCACCAGTATTCACATTCAATACCTTATCAGTTATCACCAGTATTCACATTCAATACCTTGTCAGTTATCACCAGTATTCACAGTCAATACCTTATCAGTTATCACCGATATTCACATTCAATAACTTATCAGTTATCACCAGTATTTACCGTCATCCTTATCAGTTATCACCAGTATTCACAGTTAGTATCTTATCACTCTTCATCAGTATACACAGTCAGTATCCTATCAACGCTATAGAACGTATCAAAAAAGTAATGCATTGTGTTCCTAACAACACTGGAATTCCGCCACTTGACAGATCTGGCCGAAAAACAGCTCTCGTAATGGACCTATAGTATTTCATTCCTACAAAGTTTTATCAAATCCATCCAGCATTCTGAAGAAGTCAAAAATATGAAATATTTAGGGACGACGGACGGACGGACGGAATAAGAGTAGTACATTATGCCAATAGCTCATATGACCCTTATGTTCAGATGAACTAAATCAACAAAATCACCTTTCAAGTAATCAAGAATCTGTCAAATAGATTTTTCCTGATAAATGATGGCAAACAAATGCTTTATGCATTCTCTGTATATATACATGTATTGAATAAATCAATAATATGACACAAAAATCTGTGGAAATGACTAAGATTAAAAAGATACAAAAATGTCAAATATTTTATTTCAAAAGGAAACCAAACCCAACAACATTTTTAAGACAATCATCTATATGACTGCTGTATTTAGGTTTATGATCTATGTACCCGCTCTGAAGAAGTTTGTAAAAGGAGGATACACTCTGGGCCTATGTTGTTCCACCCTGGAACCATCCCTTGGAAGATTATGTCGAAAAAAGCAACATTTGCTGGAAATTTATATTCTCCTTAAGTACTGCATACCTACCACGTTTACCAAGGGCAAACAAATCATTGAAATATGTGTTTTGGTGTCCATTTCTGTCTAATAACATTCATTAAAATAGAATCAGTTAAACTATATA
This sequence comes from Pteria penguin, assembly GCA_035048485.1. NCBI lineage: Eukaryota > Metazoa > Mollusca > Bivalvia > Pterioida > Pteriidae > Pteria > Pteria penguin. The sequence goes on along the minus strand of CM068588.1, from coordinate 12,648,648 downwards.
CACAAAATTAAAAACATTATACGGATGCTGTACGTCAAAAATTCTTTTTTCGATTTTAAAGAAAACAATCTAACTGAAAGAAACTCAAAGGAGGGCACTTCATCTATGGTGGTGCCATCTCTCAACATACTTAAATAAAAAAAATAAGTTAAGGGACTCGTTCGTCTGTACTTTCTTTACAACTGAGTTACTCCAAATAGCATAACTGAGTTATTCAAGCAGAACATGCGCGTCAAATGCAACATCCACAACATGCACTAACAACAAGCTAACGGTCAGTGTTGCATGAAACACTCGTCCCCTGCCACAACCTGCACCTTCGAAGTGAATAATACCTTATTAAATTAAACTTTATTTATTTTACAACAATAAAGAAACAAGTTAACAATTTATATAAATATTGCCCCTTTGCACAGATCTTGGCGTAAGGATGTCGTTTATGTGGGAGGAAACCGGAGTACCCGGAGAAAACCCACGAACCCAGGTTGGTGACAGCTTCACCATCTCACGTACCACACCGGGAATCGAACCCGGCTCGCATTAGTGAGAAGCGAGCGTGCTAGAAATTGCGCTACCTGGCCCCCATGCCTTATTAGCAACATGAAACAGTTATGTGAAATTGTAACCTTTTGCATGATTTAAATAGAAATAACATTGAATTCTGTGAAGTTTATATCAAGTTCTAATGAAAATGACAGCAAAAACATAGCCTCATTGTATTCCTATCTGGCATCAGTATCTATAGTCATCATCTGGAAACTGAAACAGTGATTAATTGCTATTTCCAGTTTTAAGTCTACAACTGAACTATGCTGATGTCTATTTTTAGTAACTACTTCTTTGGCAATAGGAAATCTCAGATTATGCATGTCTGCTTAAGGTTACAATGCAGCTCTCTGGGGTCTGATTTATATAGAAATCATCTTTCTGGTAGTGAGATCTGTGCACATTGTAACACTCCTGAGACAGCAAAACATTATTTACTACATTGTAGGGAATATGACAATATCAGAACACAATCAATTCTCTCATTAGACGTAGCCATAAACATAGATATTTTATTAAACGGGTGCCCCATGTATAATGACATCACAAATGGAGACATCTTCGCGATGGTACAGGAGTACATAAGGCTCACAAAACGGTTTGATTAAGGCCAGCATCTACATGTATCCCCCCCCCACACACACACACATACACACTTCCCATTCCAACTTCCTACTTCACAAATATAAATATCGCTGCTCTATCTATACCTAGCACTTCCCACGACCCATTTCCCCTCCTAACCTTCCCATCTTAAACAATATCCACTCCTCATCCTCGAGGATCTAACCCTGATTTCCCCTAGTCACGATAATGTATAATATTTTCTTCATCTCTCTTTTTTATTATTATTATTATTCATTTTCCATTGTTTTCATATATAAAAACAAGTTATTGTCATATATTCTAATCAACATAATATTTTGGTGTAAACTGTATTAATTTCTCCATCGGTTATTGTCTTGCACTGAAAATTATTCCATTAATCTAGGAGAGAGCTTTATATAAGACTCTCTTGTTGCTCAATCCTAAACATTATGTATGTATATTTAGAATATTGCATTTACCTGAATAAATACTGTTTAAACCAGTAACTGTGACTCTAAAAGTTGACCTTTTGACCTCAAAATCTATCCCATCCTAGACCTATATATAAGCTAGCATTGTACGAAATATAAAAGAAAGCAATTTTTCTTAAATCAAGTTATCATCTGGCAACCAAACTGCAGTGATAAATGTCTATTTTTAATAATAGTGATCTTTAGAATTCACCTTCTGACCCCAAAATCAATCTCACTCTACACCTTTACATAAGGTAGTCTTACATGAAATTTAAAAGAAATCAACCATTCTTAACTCATATCAGGCAAATGAAATGCAGTGATAAATGTCTATTTTTTAGTAACAGTTATTTTTGAATTGACCTTTTGACCCCAATATCAATCCCACCCTAGACCTTTACATGAGCTAGCCTTCCATGAAGTTTAAAAGAATTCAATCATTGAATTCATCACAACCTGCCAAAAGTGAAAAGCAAAAAAAAACAAGAGGCCCAAGTGGGCCTATATCGCTCACCTGAGTACCTAGATGATCAGTCATGCATGAAGGAAGATTTCATTTATTTTTGCATTAATGTGACTAAGTCAACACAGATGTTGAAAATATGTCAAATTTTATTTCAGGCTAGAATAAAAAACAACACTTTTTTGCACTTCCACTCAGGTGATTTTGATATTAAGCATTTCCTTTGTCTCTGCAAGATGTCATTCAGGGCAACAAGTTAGTCATTTTTTTTAGGTGGGGCCTTTTGTTGACTGATTTCAAGTCTGGGTCATGAACAACAATTGTTTCAAATATTGTCCAGATCTAACTTAAAATTGCCTAATTTTATATGTTGAGTGTTGAGAAACATCTAAAAACTTATTTAGATGTGTAAAGAAATGAAAAAAAAATTTTTGACGACAGCTGGATTTGAACCGCTACTCTCCACTATTTCAATTACCAAGTGGTATATGTACCATTGTGAGAACTGCTTTTTAGACATGGTGACATTATCTGTTAACCAATTTGGATGAAATTTACCATATTGATAGAGGACCTTTAGTACTTCATGTATTCCATGTTTCATTAAAATCTTTCCTGCGGTATAACAGCAGAAGTGAAAAATGTGATTGAATTGTTCCTATACACCCTCATTTGGAAGTCTTAAAAAATTCATAGAAAATCCAAAAATTGAGATATTGACAAAATTCTTTCAAAGTAACAATCCTTACCATAATTATGATCACAATAGTCCATAAGAAATCATCATTATCAATTAACTAGGAAATATGACACTTTTTTTCTGCATTGAATCACCAAGTCCAAAGAAATGTCAAAAAAAAAATTCTAAAATTTGATTTTGGAAGGGAACCAAAATGACAATACGTCTTCACTCATCCCTCTAGATCATTTCTATGCATTCTATTTGTCTCTGTATACAGCCCGTATGAAAAAGAGTATTGTTAAAGGAGGGAACTCTTTTGTGACCTACTTTTGACTATGGTGGTGCTACCTGTAAAGAGGTCTGGACAAAAGCAACAGAATTTGAAGAAGATCATAAGTGACTTATTTCTACCTAGATGTATTAAAATCCTTCAAACAGTTTTGTAGAAAAAGTTGAAAATGTGAAAAATGGCCTCCCCCCCTTTTTTTTTGGAAGTCTTAAACATGAAATTCCTAATTTCATATGTTGAGTGTTGAGAAACATCTAAAAACTTATTTAGATGTGTAAAAAAAAAAAATTTTTTTTTGACCACAGCTGGATTTGAACCACTACTCTCCATATTTCAATTACCAAGTGGTATATGTACCATTGTGAGACCTACTTTTTAGACATGGTGGCATTATCTGTTAACCAATTTGGATGAAATTTACCAAATTGATAGAGGACTTTTAGTACTTCATGTATTCCATGTTTCATTAAAATCTTTCATGTGGTTTTATAGAAAAAGTTGAAAATGTGAAAAATTGCCAACCCCCCCTTTTTTCTGGAAGTCTTAAAAAATTCATAAAAAATCCAAAAATTGAGATAACGACAAAATTCTTTCACAATAATATTCCTTACCACAATTGTGATCAAAATAGTCATTAAGAAATCATCAATATCAATTAACTGAAAAACATGACACTTTTCTTCATTGAAATGACTAAGTCCAGAAACACCTCAAAAAAGCGTAAATTTCTATTTGACGGATCTTAACCCAGAACACAATTTTTAATAACCCATCTTTATAGATTGTTGAAATGCAATTAGTTTCCCCATTTATGTACTGGTTCTGGAGAAGAAGATGTTTGAAGAGGGGTACCCTTTTGGGCACTTTTGGTCCCGCCCTGGATCCACCCCTGAGGGAATCTGGATCCCGAACACAAACTTGGTAGAGGACCTAAAGTACTTACTTCCTATGAGGTTTGATGAAATTCTGTGCAGCTTTTCTGGAGGAGAAGTCGAAAATGTGTCAACCAATCAGAGCCAATGGCGGCCATCTTGGATCACGGATAGGCATAAAAAACACAAACTTGGTAGAGGACCTTGAGTACTTACTTCCTATGAAGTTTGGTGAAATTCTGTGCAGCGGTTCTGGAGGGGTGTCGAAAATGTGTCAACCAATCAGAGCCAATGGCGGCCATCTTGGATCACGGATCGGCATTAAAAACACAAACTTGGTAGAGGACTTTGAGTACTTACTTCCTATGAAGTTTGGTGAAATTCTGTGCAGCAGTTCTGGAGGAGAAGTCGAAAATGTGTCAACCAATCAGAGCCAATGGCGCCCATCTTGGATCACGGATCGGCATAAAAAACACAGACTTTGTAGAGGACCTTGAGTACTTACTTCCTATGGAGTTTGGTGAAATTCTGTGCAGCAGTTCTGGAGGGGTGTCGAAAATGTGTCAACCAATCAGAGCCAATGGCGGCCATCTTGGATTACGGATCGGCATAAAAAACAAAAACTTTGTAGAGGACCTTAAGTACTTACTTCCTATGGAGTTTGGTGAAATTCTGTGCAGCGGTTCTGGAGGAGAAGTCGAAAATGTAGAAAAGTTAACGACGGACGACGGACGCTGCACTATGACAATAGCTCACTTGAGCTACGCTCAGGTGAGCTAAAAAAGGTGTCCGGCAAAACAAAGAACAAAGAAAAAAGCTACTTTTAGCACGAAGGTCACAGTGAAGGTCTCAAGGTCATTGACCGAACAGGGCTTCATTAGTGGAGTATGCATGCCAAATATGAAGTCTACCTTTTACGGTTCAAAAGTTATGCCTTATGGCGAAGGTTTACAACAGCCACCAGACAGGACAAAAACAATATGCCCCAGATCTTTCGATCCGGCGCATAAAAAAACTTCAGATTGAATTTATTCCAATTTCTCTCTCTCTGAATGATTAAATAAAAGACGAATTATTTACTTTTAGTGCTTTAGTGGCTACTATGGCTACTAATCAGCAACAAAACATGTTACAGTGTGGTTATTTTTTATTTCACACTTTTATGCACAAGTTAATTGGGTGGTATCCACATTAAAGGTCCGTGGCTGCTCATTATGTTACAATTCACAGTCAGTATCCTATCAGTCGTCACCAGTATTCACAGTCAGTATCGTATCAGCTATCATCAATATTCACAATCAGTATTCTATTGGTTTTCACGTTTTGTAGAATTACTGTAAATTTGGCACAAGAACTCCAAAACCGCCTTCCTTGTTTATTGATTACAGCCAGATATTTCATTTAATTTCACCTACTTGATGCAATACAAAGAAATTTCAGCTTACTAGTACGTCATGTCAACTTACCAGTTCGAAGCAATAGGTTCTGTCCTATGACATATTTGAAATATTCTGATATTTAAATATGCATAATGACTAGTAGTCATTATGCATATTTAAATATCAGAATAGTTCCATAGTCTATCGGACGTCACTGGCTGAACTCCAATTCCATATTTGAACAGGCGTCATTACTTAGTATAAATTATTTTCTCTTCATGTAGATTATCTTGTCTGTAGTTCACTAAATTTGCCAAGGAAATATTTCATATTTTATATACATATATTCACTGGGTATACTGACATTTGCATAATACGTCCGCCCAGACCTCTAGGGGCAAAACCCAACGGGCAACACTACAAGTCACTCTTCAATGCATCGTCATCACATCCTCTTGACATTTGATGTTTTAAAATGAGAAGCGTTGACAATATATTTATCTCACCCACTTGCCCATCCATGGCTTCCAACCCCAAGAGTGTTGCCCAGGTGCATAGGCCATAGCTGCAAGTGATGCCAATTCATATCGTCTGTAGTTTTATAGAGTTGTCGTTCCTGATAAATCATACTGTATGGTGCAATATGGATCTAGATATATAAAGGATATTGTGTAAAAGATAAATTCAACAGAGGAAAATACTGATAAAAAATCTATAACTGAACAAAATGTCAATCGATGATTACAATATCTGCAAAGAGTGTTGATACTTTCAATCTGAAATTGTGGATCACAGTAACATTGGTGATGAAACAGTGTTGTTTGATTGATAGCAATTAAATAAATAGAATGGGAGTGAGTGTGTGCAAGGTGGGTGAGAATTGCAAGATAGAACAATTGGAACAGGACACGTTCTGCTACATGTATAATCTAGGGATCTTATGATCCTCTTTCCCATTTTGATGCATTTCTTTGATTATATATACACAACAATCTTCCCCAGCCCTATCTACAGACGATTCTTTTTATTTCCGCGGAGGTTTATGTGGGAATCACCCTTTATATCTGTCCTTCGTCCGTTAGGTATATGTGGGAATCACCCTGTATGTTTGTCCTTCGTCCGTCAGGTTTATGTGAGAATCACCCTGTATGTTTGTCCTTCGTCCGTCAGGTATATGTGGGAATCACCCTGTATGTTTGTCCTTCGTCCGTCAGGTGTATGTGGGAATCACCCTTTATATCTGTCCTTCGTCCGTTAGGTATATGTGGGAATCACCCTGTATGTTTGTCCTTCGTCCGTCATATGTATCTGGGAATCACCTGTATGTGTCTTTCGTCTGTCAAGTTTATGTGGGAATCACCCTTTATATCTGTCCTTCGTCCGTTAGGTATATGTGGGAATCACCCTGTATGTTTGTCCTTCGTCCGTCAGGTTTATGTGAGAATCACCCTGTATGTTTGTTCTTCGTCCGTCAGGTTTATGCAGGAATCACCCTGTATGTTTGTCCTTCGTCCGTCAAGTTTATGTGAGAATCACCCGGTATGTTTGTCCTTCGTCCGTCAGGTTTATGATGGAATCATCCTGTATGTTTGTCCTTCGTCTGTCAAGTTTATGTGGGAATCACTCTGTATGTTTGTCCTTCGTCCGTCAAACCTATTGCGATCCATCTATTGTGTACGCTTGCATTGATCTGGTTCATGTTCCACACAACTATTAGTCATAGCACAGGATCTGTCTTCAATTGTACTTTAAATCACCCCTAGTTACAGTGAACCTATAGGGAGAATTTGTATGTGGTGTGGTTTATATTTAAACCTTGAAGTACCATGAATCAGCTTCAAACTTCATATAACAGTTATTCATTACAAGTTCTATAATAAACTTGAACCATCTAAGAAGCTAAGACGATTTTATGTGACGGATGGACGGACGTCAATATAATACCATGAAAGGATACATCATTTGTTGGGGGTATCTTGGATCTTGAATGACGACATTACAGTACTTCGTGAAATGGTAAATTGAAGACATTATAATACATTTATAATCTAGAAAGGGAACAGCGATACAATATATTTCTGGTCTAAAATCTTCAATCGTTTCTTATTCTTAAGTAAGATAGTTATAATAACTAGAAGAGTCCCCATGGATGACTTAAAATATCCCAGCCTCCTTGTCCTTGAAATAGATCAGATGGCCTTGATTAAATGTCATGAACCACTTAAGGCTCTAAGTTTCTTACCTTGATCTTATTTTAAATACGGTATTATTGGAGGGTTTTCTCTTATGCAAAAACCCTGATATTGTGGTAACATTGACAATGTAAAGCAAATAATAAAAATACATAGGAGTTTATTTGCGTGTTTGAATCAAAATTAGAACTCATAAATAATATGATATCAAGTTTCAAACAAATTGGTCGTTCCTAAATGCAGTCATCAACTGGAAACCCAAAATGACCTTGATAATTGACCTTTTGACTCCAAACACAGTCCCACACTAAAACTGTTCATAAACTAGTACAATATGAACTTTTAATTAAATTGGGCATTCCTATGGAAGAACTCTTCATAAACTATCACTGTGTAAAGTTTCATCAATATTGTTGTCATTCCTAAGTGGAGTTATCATCTGGATTCCCAAAACCTATTTTCATCAAGTGACCTGACCTTTGACCCCAAACACAAGCCCACATTGAAGTGTTCATAAACTAATATTAAATGAAGTATCAACTATATTGGTCAATCCTAACTCAAGTTATCGACTTGAAACCCCAAAATCTATTTTCATCAACAATGACCTACATATTTGACCATTTTAACCTAAAGACAATTCCAGGCAAGCACTCTTTATAAACTTTTAGTGTGTGAAGTTTCATCAATATTGATCTATCCTAACTTAGCTATCATCTGGAAACCAAAAATCTATTTTTAGCAACAGTGACCTACATATTTGAACCCAAACACAATCCGATGCAAATACTCTTCATAAACTATCACGTTGTGATTTCATCAATATTTGTCCATCCTAACTCAAGTCATCATCCGAAAACCATCCGGACAGACAGAAAGAAAGACACACATATCGATAGACAGACAGACGGGCAGACAACGACAAACGCTAAAGTCCCTACAGTTTCGCAGGCAGTGGACTAAAAACTAGAAAAATGTTTCTGCAACAACCGTGGAATAGATCATATGACCTTGTGTCAGATTATGACACATTTCTAGGGTCTGAAAAATATTTGTTTGAAGTTTGGTAAAGATCTATCATAAAGTAAATGGCATATAGCTCGGACAAGATCTGGAGGACGAACAAACGGATACAGAATTAGCCCGGATACGGTGAATCCTATATACCTCATCATTAGACAAGAGGGAAGGTATAATTAGAACTGCTGTTATGATAGTGAAACCGACATAGTTTGCTTGATAGCGTGCTGTGCTCGGGACCAAGAGATCTCAGATTCAAATTCTATCGACAGCTCAACTGTGCCATGTCTGTCGACTGATACATCAATACTAAAACCTCGTGTCACGGATCACAAACCATCTCTCTGCAGCTGAATGGTAACCGTTGATAGAGAAACAAAGAGAGTGATGAAGTACATCTACTTTAATAGAATCTGTCTGTATATATACATGTATATATCTCCTTATTCTGCAAGAATATCAACTTATAATTCATGTATCTCCTTATACTACACATATCTCCTTATACTACATATATCCTTATACTACATATATCTCCTTATACTACACATATCTCCTTATACTACATATATCCTTATACTACACATATCTCCTTATACTACACATATCTCCTTATACTACATATATCCTTATACTACACATATCTCCTTATACTACATATATCTCCTTATACTACATATATCTCCTTATACTACACATATCTCCTTATACTACACAAATACTACACATATCTCCTTATACTACATATATACTACATATATCTCCTTATAGTACACATATCTCCATATACTACACATATCTCCTTATACTACATATATCTCCTTATACTACACATATCTCCTTGTATTACATATATACTACATATATCTCCTTATACTACATATATACTACACATATCTCCTTATACTACATATATCTCCTTATACTACATATATACTACATATATCTCCTTATACTACACATATCTCCTTATACTACATGTATCTCCTTATACTACATATATCTCCTTATACTACACATATCTCCTTATACTACACATATACTACACATATCTCCTTATACTACATATATACTACATATATCTCCTTATACTACACATATCTCCTTATACTACACATATCTCCTTATACTACATATGTACTACATATATCTCCTTATACTACGCATATCTCCTTATATTACATATGTACTACATATATCTCCTTATACTACATATATACTACACATATCTCCATATACTACATATATCTCCTTATACTACATATATACTACATATATCTCCTTATACTACACATATCTCCTTATTGTACATGTATCTCCCAATACTACATGTATCTCCTTATAATTCCTGTTTCTCCTCCTTATAATTCATGTGTCTCCTTAATTTACATGTATCTCCTAATGCTACATGTATCTCCCTATAATTCATGTATCTCCTACTTCTTCTTCTTCTTCTTCTTCTTCCAATACGAAGTGTACTCAAAAATTAAGCGCGCTATACTTCATGTGGCAGTCAAGATAAAAGCCTCACAGGGCAATATGATACAATTAAAATCTTAAAATCCTGAAGTTTGCGGGTGGTATGTTGCCCATTGCAGTTCGATCGTCCCCAAAGGAACATGCTGATGTCATTGCTGATGTAGTCTGTTCCAATCCCTGATGGTACGTGGGAAGAAGGAGAACCGGTACACATCCTTTTTCGTTGTTGGGATGCGAAAAGTATGTTGTCCCCTTTTTCTGGTGTCTGTTTGGATTAAGTATTGTTCTGTTGGAATGGCCACTAGATTGTGCTTGATCTTGAATAGCAAAAGATGTTGATCTTTACCCTTCTGATCTGTAGCGGTTTCCAACCCAGGGAGTTGACCATGTTGATGACGCTGCCTGCTTTCCTATCCCAGTAGTTCCTTGTAGCGAATCGTGCCGCTCTACGCTAGACTTTCTCTATCTGGTTGATCTGTCCGCTAGTGTGAGGGTCCCATATGGAGGCAGTATACTTCAACGTTGGACGAACAATGGCTTCGTAGGGTATGACATGTGCTAAGGTTCTGCAACCTCTGAGATTTTGCGGTACAGAAAGAAAAAAGAGGAGTTACTGGCTCAGTTATGTGGCAGAAGTCACCATAGAGCTAAACAATCATCTGCAAACAACCTGGTCTCTGACAAGGTGGTTTCTGGGAGGTCATTGATGAATGTGAGAAAGAGCAGAGGGTCGAGTACTGTTCTACATGTATCTCCGTATACTACATATACCTCCTAATACTACATGTATCTTCTTATACTATATGTATCTCCTTACACTACATGTATCTCCTTAAAAACTACATGTATCTCCTTAAAAACGACATGTATCTCCTTATACAACATGAATCTCCTAATAATACTACAGGTATCTCCTTATACTATATGTATCTCCTTATACTACTTATATCTCCTTATACTATATGTATCTCCTTATACTATATGTATCTTCTTATACTTTATGTATCTCCTTATACTACTTGTATCTCCTTATACTATATGTATATCCTTATACTATATGTATCTCCTTATACTACTTGTATCTCCTTATACTATATGTATCTCCTTATACTACTTGTATCTCCTTATACTACTTGTATCTCCTTATACTATATGTATCTCCTTATACTATATGTATCTCCTTATACTACTTGTATCTCCTTATACCAAGTGGGCCCCTAACTTTTAAAATTTAGGAGCCCACTAAAAATTTCACGGGCCCACATCTTTTCAATGTACTTGTTCAGTTATACAGATGAAATTCCAGAATGATGAATGCATGAAAGGGCAACTAAACGACATGGCCGATGTCAGTTCGTTTGGTTGCCACTTCATTCTTGATCGTTTTGAAATTGACCAATTGCATTTAATTGTAGTAGTCAAATATTCTACTAGGGATATATTTTATTGATAGAACTACCTTATCTGTACAATATTTTCTACAGAAATAAGGAATCCTGCCCTTCCTGATAGATTTTATTAAACCTTACGCATAAATCGACAAAACGTCTATGATCGAAAAGGAAAATGAGCGAGACGACCTTATGTATCCATCGACGCTTTAATCATTCGGAACTATCTCGCACTTTACTCGAAACTTATTACGTAGGAAAAGGTCGATGTTATACAAATGACATTTTATTGAGTGTAACAGGAACTTCGCACATAAACTGCCATGCTGCGATGAGCAAAGACCTCTCGATGTCTTACGAAAATTACATTCGCCAAGTGGGCGATTTCTTTTGAGATTTCACGAGCCCACACCCAAGAACTGGTCGCCAATGCGAGTGGGCGAGTGGAAAGTTTCCCCCCTGTTATACTATATGTATCTCCTTATACTGTATGTATCTCCTTATACTACTTGCATCTCCTTATACTATATGTATCTCCTTATACTATATGTATCTCCTTATACTACTTGTATCTCCTTATACTATATGTATCTTCTTATACTATATGTACCTCCTTGTACTATATGTATTTCCTGACACTGTATGTATCTCCTTATACTATATGTATCTCCTTATACTATACGTATCTCTTTATACCGTATGTATCTCTTTATACTACATGTACCTCCTTGTACTATATGTATTTCCTGACACTGTATGTATCTCCTTATACTACACGTATCTCCTTATACTATACGTATCTCCTTATACTGTATGTATCTCCTTATACTACATGTACCTCCCTATACTACATGTATTTCCTTATACTACATGTATGTCTTTGTTCCACATGTAAATACATTGTACATGTATGTATCTCCTACTCCATGTATCTCCATACACTGTATGTATCTCCTTCTACTTTTTTGTATTTCTTTCTGTTACATATATTCCCCTATACTACATGTAGTTTAAAATGTTTTTAGATAAAAAAAAATGTTAGATTCTGATTCCAAGTTTCTTTTCCAACAGAACAAGGGCGCCCAACCTGTCGCACGATCGTGCAATAGAGAGACGAAAACGTGCGATAAGCAATTTGAAGTATAACCCCTTTTTATAGCATTTTTTAACATGACAATTTAACATTTATTGTAATGCGATATGGAAACGAGACCGACCATCCTATGTTACATCCCGACACTTTGCACTGAACATTAGCATTAATCTTATTCTACAAGTACATGTATATGAACCGAAGCAGAGGATTTTACACAGTTGACCGTATGGAACGTTCGACAGACTAGTATGAAAGAGAAAACAGGAGACATGTGACCAGGATCTATGACGCAAATCACCAAGGATATTCACATAAAACATGATAATAGTAAAATGAACACAGAAAACGACATTACAAAAATGCCCAAACAAACGTCTCACACTGGGTGCGGTTAACCGATTTACGGGCGTTCATTTTCCCACTCACCGCAAAAGCAGCACAATCAAAGAGCAAACATTTAAAAATTTTAATTAATCCTCAATATAGGGAACAAGGATCAATAGGTTTCTCAAGACGAGCGGTCATAAAAATTTACACACGAAACGTTTATAGAGTAATATGCTAGTTACAAAAATATGTAAGACAACAATAACATGAGTAAACCGTGCTCTGCCCGTCACTTAGCGAGGTCAGATGCTTGATCAGATGGAGTCCCGACTGACAGTCAGAGGGGACTAGGCTCAGGACCTTGTCTCCTCTGAGGTTTGGACAAGGCCCCCATAGAGTCCCCTCCGCCCTGTCAGTCAGCGGCTTACAAGTCTGTATAGGGCTGTAGATGAACCCTATACAAGACATATGGTCTTAGCGATGATCTCGGAGTCATACTGTCGAAGGCATAAATCCAATACTCGCATATATACTCGACTTTTCAATTTAGCTAAGTTTAGGACTTCAACCCCAACTCCACCCCTTTTCTGCCAGAAAAGCTTTCTGTGCAGGTCGATCTCCTTTTAAATAAATATTAGAACAAGTATACGTTATAATTTTGTTCGCGAGGTGCGGATTTCGACAGTATGATTTCTAGATCTGTTTATAGATGCTTCGGTACTGGAAGTTATGTACGTGAAAAAGTCAAGAGAAGATGGTGGATTCTGGGGTACAACAATGTCACATTTATTGTAAAAGCTAGATATGACTCAATTTTATGACATATTACACTACAGATACATGTATAACAAGAATAAAATGGTATGGAATATATATGAATAACATCACAAAAAGCCTCGATTACACGTCAGATGTGTACTGACTTAGGTGGTCATGAAGTGAAATCACACAATTTTAGGCCCTAAAATCGCCAAATTCAGGAACTCCCGGGGAAGGGGAGCTTCACCACTATCTGGATCAGCTCCTGCACACAGTACCATATAGTATGGTGTAAGTCACTTATGAGTTGCTGTGTTGGTGTTATTGTGTATATGTTAATGATTTAGCTTGCACTGCGGTGCATAGGTTACTAGGTTCGAATCCAGATACCGGGATTGGCATACGAATTGGTAAGCCAAACATTTACACATGTTGATGAAACGGGCTCCTGAAATATCTGAAGCGTCATTTGTTTCTGTGAAATATATGTACAGCGCATGCGTAAGAGTACTCGTAAAGTTAAGAGTTCGTAACTGACCTACGAGTTGTTTTGTACATATGATTTACGAATTCGTAACATTTTTCGTAAGTTACTCGTAAACTCTAAGAGTGCTCGTAAATCTACGAATCTTCGTACATATGGCACCTGGTGATCTGCACAGCAGTCTTGAACCGTGCCCCAGGCGAAAAAAGAAATTAAATTTTATTTTTCGCAATTTCTCCCACCTTTGGTATAATTCTTTAATGTAAACAAATTATAAGACTATGGTGAATGTGTGTATGAAGTGTCCAGAGGCAAGTATAAATTCACGTATAATGCTGCATTAATTTTCTAATGTCTTTCTTATTTTTCAACAGTCTCATAGATAATCGAAATGTGCAGGACGCTAAATAGTGCTATATTTGCCTGACAATTAAATGGCGGTCATACCATACAATTTAAAGACTGCTCTAGATAAGACACTTAAAGTCAGAGCTACAGATAAGGCATGTAAAAGCGTAATTAAGCACTGAAAATTGTTAAAAACGTATTGGAAAAATAAGCAGGGCATAAAAATACGCATTTATACATATCGCCTTACGTATTAGACGTAATTGTAAACATTAAAACAAAAGTAAAACTCACATTCGGATTTGTTCTGTTTATCTCGTACGAAACTAAGGCGTTTGGAACGGATCGGGACTTTCCCATATACTATTTATAGTCATACATCTTAAAAGTCCTCCGAAGGGAAGTGACATAAAACAAAGAACAATAAACTCAGCATTCACAATATTTCGGTCTCCTGACTTTCTTCAAGTGAATTTATTGGAATTGGTAGCGTAAGTTATCTGAAATCCATCACATTTCATATCGGTTATGAAATGTGATGGATTTCACATAACTTACGCTACCAATTCCAATAAATTCACTGGAAGAAGGTCAGGAGACCGGAATATTGCGAATGCTGAGTTTATTGTTCTTTGTTCTATTTATAGTGAAATTGTGCAATGAAAAGTGAAAGTTGCGTCATGTTTTCAATGAAGGAACCACTTTGATGATTTCAATTCCTGTGTGATAACGGAAAATCGTACAGGGGCGTAGGAGAAGGGGGGACAGCGGGGGCACGTGCCCCCTCCCCCCCCCCTTTGAAAAGTGGGGGGGGGGGCACAACCATGTTTGTGCGCCCCCCCCCCCCCCCACTTTTCGAGTAATATTTAAAGTTTAAATAAACTTAAATAAGACATTTTAAGCGAAGTAAATCTTTTTCTATTATATTCTTAGTGTCTGATTTTTAATCCGTAACTACAAAATTACGGATAAGGTTTTCTGTTTTACTAATGGTTGATGTATCCTGATTACGCAACATGTTCTTTCGGCTTATGCATTAATTAGTGTGATGTCATCCATTGTAAGTATTTATTATGTTTTGAATGATATTATATAAGTCCGAGATTATGCAACAGAGTCGCATTATAGTTTGCTCTTATCTGAAAGGTATAAGCAGGTGTAGCCCAGTGGATTAGCTGAGTTGTTCAGCTTGTGACCAAGAGGTACGGGTTCGACACCCGTCGGGGGCATACCGGTGCTCTGTCTTTCGGATGAGACTCTGACTGATAACGTCTCTGAAATTCAAATTGCAAGACAATTCGTCAGCAAGAACGAGCACTGTGAAGCTTTCTTTGGAAACTATTAAAGTGTGAACATTGTAACATTATGAGCAGCCACGGACCTTTAATGTGCAAACCACCCAATTGACTTGTTCATAAAAGTGTGAAATAAGAAATAACCACACTGTAACATGTTTTGTTGCTGATTAGTAGCCATAGTAGCCACTAAAGCACTAAAAGTAAATAATTCGTCTTTTATTTAATCATTCAGAGAGAGAATTGGAATAAATTCAATCTGAAGTTTTTTATGCGCCGGATCGAAAGATCTGGGGCATATTGTTTTTGTCCTGTCTGGTGGCTGTTGTAAACCTCTGCCATAACTTTTGAACCTTAAAAGATAGACTTCATATTTGGCATGCATAATCCACTAATGAAGCCCTTTCAATTGACACCGGACAAGGTCAATGACCTTGAGACCATCACTGTGACCTTCGTGCTAAAAATAGCTTTTTCGGCCGCCGGGGACACCTTTCTTTTTTTTATGCTTTTCACTTTTGGAAGGGTGTGCCCCCTCTTTTCACTGCCGAGCTATGCCACTGTCGTACTACATGTACATGTAAAAAAAGTCATCATAATGGGCAAAGAAAGAGGTCCGACTCAGATGTATGGCAAAATTCACCTTTTTTTTACACGAATAATCCAGTAAGTATATGCATCTATCAGGAAGTCCTCTTCTTCTGGAAGTGTGATACCAAATCTTCAATAGCATGTTGTGTGTCTAGTGTAATATGGCGCACTAGAAGATCACTATGCAACTTGGCAATATAATACTTCCAGTAGCAACAGTAAATTACGACCAAAGCTATATTTCAAAGATACCAATAATGGCCAAATGTTCCAAAACATTTACCCTCCTTTTTAGCTTTGCGAAAAAAATCGGGGGTGAAAATAACACTTGAAATTTTGAAAATTACCATTGAACTTGAAATCAGGGGGTAGATACCCTTTGTGCTCAAAAATTATCTGGAGCTCTATTAAATTAAGAAAAGTTTGAGCTAATTCGATGTCTGCCTTGTCTGGTGTCCAGGGGTAGCATAATAAAAAACGACAGAAAAAAAAGAAGAAAATTTTAACAATTTCCATGTCCTATGCCGTATGTCTTCCTTATCTCTCAAAACTCCTTTAACTTTTATACGTTCACCAGTCACAAATCTTATTCGCAATAATTAGAGAGAGAGAATTGTGACACTATTAAGATTTTAATCTTTGATTATCGTTTATCTGCATTTCTTTTCGATAATGAGAGAGAGAGAGAGAGAGAGAGAGAGAGAGAGAGAGAGAGAGAGCTGAATAAGTAATATTGTGCCATTAATAAATTAATAAGACTTTAATCTTAGACACTGTCCATTAGATGTAATGTAACTATATATCAATTTATTTTCCTAAAGTCCATCAATAAAGTCCTTCGCCATTTATTTGTCTTACCTCCTGTTGATAATACACAAATATAACGTTAAAAATTAAGTGGCCTCCATTAATACACGTAGGGGTGATAAGAGGCCAGACAAGCTCATCGAGCTGCAATATACGGCTAATTTCAGTTTCTAAAATAAGTGGAAACTATGGGAAATTTTATTTAAAGATACACAGGATTATTTAAACTTTAAGGGATAATCATTATAACCTGTAAGTGTTTTACAGTATTTGTCTTTTTTTTTCACGAAAAATCTGCACCCCTGTTGGATAAATGGACTCATTGTAGATCTTTGTTCATGTGCGCATGCCCAATTGACGTCATCTTTTTTTTATAATGAAAGTTGTCTTTCTTGCTGAAATACGTTGCCAAACGTTTAACATAAAGTTAAATCACCCACTTTTATTGATACCTTAACTTTAGCTAAATACCAACTGAATAAAAGTTACAATGAAACCTACTGTGTTGCCTTTGTAACTCCCTGAGCGCATCGTCTGTCCGCTGTCCTTCGTCCAATTTTATAGGTTTTTATAGGCTGTTTTAGCTCATCTCATGAAATGAGCGGGAGCTTATGCTATTGCCCTGCACAGGGCACGTCAGTTATGCTAAATAATCGTTGACGTCACATGTTGACATATAAAAAAAGAGAAGGGAGGACACTGATTTTTCGCCGATCTGGGGTTTCCCTAATTTTCCGTCTTTTTTGATGCAATAAAAGCTTTCGTCAGATACCTTGTACTTTATTATGCGTCTGTATGCACTCGCATTTTCTCTCAACAAGCTTTCACGGCAGCGAATTTCAAGGTAAGCTCTAATTGGTCGATATTAAATATACGTCATAATCGAAGAAGTGGGAAATTTAAATTGATCAAATATAATGAAAGAGTAAAAAATGTTGATTTCATGGCAAGTTATGCTCAAATAATACATAAATGCCAGAAAATGTTTAAATAATATTTTATTCATTATTTTGAAAGATATTATAGGGAGGCTTTTAACCTTATAGATCTACAGTGGTGGCTGTTTGATCAATTTAAATTTCCCACTTCTTCAAAGCTTATCCAAATCATATATGTATATTGAATATCGACAAATCAGAGCTTACCTTGAAATTCGCTCCGTGTTTACCGGAAGTCCCTTTGAAAGTTTAGAGCTGCAGACGGCTGATGGATAAAATTGACCGATTTCTGCCGTGAAAGCTTGTTGAGAGAAAATGCGAGTGCATACAGACGCATAATAAAGTACAAGGTAACTGACGAAAGCTTTTATTGCATCAAAAAAGACGGAAAATTAAGGAAACCCCATATCGGCGAAAAATCGGTGTCCTCCCTTCTCTTTTTTTATATGTCAACATGTGACGTCAACGATTATTTAGCATAACTGACGTGCCCTGTGTTGTGCTGTAGGCGTCCGTGTCCCAATGTTAAGAATTTCAAAGGATGTTCAAACTTATACCAATGATGCTTCTATGTTTTAATGAGGAATCTAGTAGTGAGTGGCCATTCAATCAGATCTAAAGTGGAACTCCCACATAAGTAACATAACCAAAAAGCAAATAGCACATCAGGTTTTCTAAAAAGGAATCAGTTCCGCCTCAATAAAGAAGCAGGCATACAAATCATTAGTCAGACCTTCATTAGAATTTGCCTGCTCAGTTTGGGACTCCTACTTTACTGAGGATATAAACAAAGTAGAAATGATCCAAAGGAGGACCGCAAGGTACGTAACAGACAAACACTCCAACACCTCCAGTGTCAGTAACATGTTAAATAACCTTAAATGGAGACTATTATCAGACCGACGAAAAAACTACAGGCTATCAATGTTTTATGAAATAATAAATAACAAAGTGGCCATACAAAACACAGACAGACTCATCTCCCCTCTCAGATTATCACGCAATATACACCCATTATCTTTCCAAATCCCTTCGTGTAAAACACAAAGCAGGCAAAACTCATATTGCCCCGTACAATTAAAGATTGGAACCATCTCCCACTGAACATTGTGATGAGCGACTCTGTTGAGTCGTTTAAAGCAGCTGTTTCAGCTTCAACATACACTCCATAAACAGCACAAGCATTGTAAATAGATTTAGATTTTTAATAATAATAATAATAAATTACATGGACTGCGCAATCCCAAAGTGACGTAAACTTTAGGACGTTGAAAGCGGTCACTACTAAGTAGAAGAAGTTTCAGATGCTGCGCGCGATCAATATTTTCCGTTTGACTGAGCATGTTTTGCACGTTCCTATAGTTATGTTACGAGGTTTCATTTCTTTAATATGAGGCATGGGATGTTCACAGTACACCATAGATGCATCTGTATGTGTAAATGTGAAATCTAGTTTCAGATGCTATGCCTGACCTACATGAATATTTTCGACACGAGTGAACATGTCTGCCCGTCAGTCCATTGAACCTTGTCCGGATAACAATTTCTCTATGCCTACTTAAATGAAACATAAAAAGAAATAACCTAATCATGGTCAAAACCTATGAGGTGAAGTTCGTAATCTTTGATCGATAAGATTGTGCCGGCGTAAGTGAATCAATCACGTGCTTGGCTCGGAAGTCCGAACGGATGCTCGTCGGTACCTCTATGGTTAAAGTTTGCTAACTGTAGCATCTATACTTTTTCCAATACTGAGGTACCCCAAGCTACTACACCGAACGTATAGGCAGACGCCGGGGGTAATGTACAAGCTCATCTCAACTTCGTCCAGGTGAGCTAAAATGCCTAACTTTTGGTGCACTGCCTTAAATAAGTGCAATAGACTTCATGTGCTGTAAAACAAAAATTCACTACGATTGAAAAGAGATGCATCGAAAAAAAAAACAAACTAACGAACAAAACCTATATTACTCACCCGAGCACAATTTGCTTATTCACAGACAAATGACAGCTCAATTTTGTTAGAAAATTTTGAGTACTTTAAGTATTTACTTTCAATAAGATTTGGTGAAATTCTGTGAAGCAGTTACTGAAAAGAAGTCGAAAAATATGTCATAGCTTTTGGCGACCACATTGATTGACAAATTATGTCAAAAGATACAATTTTGTTGTGGGACTTTGATGACTGATTTCCTGTAAGGATTGTTAATATATGTACTCTGTGCAGCAGGTATAATAGGACTTTAGCGTGTTTGCTGGAATAACGCTAGAGAGCATTAGTTCAATGTATGGCTAACACAAATTGTCATTAAATCTTTATTCCATTTTATGGCTTTAATATTCGTTTTTCTCACGATCTTGACAATCTTGTCATCATACCGATCTTGTCTTTTACACCCTGCCGATGTTATATCAACATGGCGACTGGCGAGCATAAATAAATAAATATATATCTGCTTTAGCATCAAATACCCGATTTAGTGAGCAGTTACAGTTACGTCTACAATTCTTAGTGTAACGTGCTACCGGTGAAATTTACGCACGTGTCTTTTGTTGGCAATATCAACTCTTTCAACAATGAAGAAAATCTCATAGTTCAGTGACGTAAATATCGATAGTACGATTCAAAGTAGATACTTACGAATGAAAGTGGGAGGAAATAAGAGTGATAAACACAAACCTTATAAGACATCAACAAAATTATCGGTCAGCAGCAAGCCATAGTATTTGCTATAAAAGCCAAACAATTGTGAAGAATGTTTTAGGGAGGGAATGCGATTAAAAATCCAATATGAGTTAAAATAGGCATGAGTTTAACGTGTGAAGAGGATGTTTATTAGAATTGATAGAATGTAGTTTTACGTGTTAATATGACCTTTTAGATGCCGATGGATCTTTAATGGTAGAAAAGTACCCGTATCCCAACCTTTTGCTTCAGAGTTCAGTACAAATCGCATCTATATTTAATTCAATCACATGTGTGTACTGTAAGTCTATTATCCCATCTTATACAATGTCTGACCATCATGTGTTTGTACTGCCATTCTGTTATCCATCCCATACAGCGTCTGGCCATCATGCGTTTGCACTGTCATTCTGTTATCCCATCCTATACATGTGTTTGTACTGTCATTTTGTTACCCATTCTATAGAGCGTCTGACCATCTTGTGTTTGTACTGTCACTCTGTTATCCCGTTTTATACAAAGTCTGGCCATCATGTGTTTGTACTGTCATTCTGTTACCCATCCTATAGAGCGTCTGGTCATCATGTGTTTGTACTGTCACTCTGTTACCCATCCTATAGAGCGTCTGACCATCATGTGTTTGTCCTGTCACTCTGTTATCCCATCTTATACAATGTCTGGTCAGCATGTGTTTGTACTCTCATTCTGTTACCCATCCTATACAGCGTCTGGTCATCATGTGTTTGTACTGTCATTCTTTTATCCCATTCCATACAATATCTGGCCATCATGTGTTTGTATTGTAACTCAATTATCCTATCCTATGCGATCTCTGGCCATCATGTATTTGTACTGTCACTCTGCTATCAAATCCTATAGAACATCTGGTTATCATGTGTCTGTACTGTCATTCTGTTATCCCATCTTATACATTGTCTGGCCATCATGTGTTTTTATGTCATTCTCTTATTCCATCCTATACAATGTCTGGCCATCATGTATTTGTACTGTCTGCTACCCGTTCCTATACAATGTCTGGCCATCATGTATTTGTACTGTCACTCTGTTATCCCATCCTATACAATATCTGGCCATTATATGTCTGTACTGTCATTCTGCTATCCCATCTTATACAATGTCTGGCCGTCCTATGCAATGTCTGGCTATCATTTGTTTATACTGTCACTCTGTTATCCCATACTATGAATGTCTGGTTATTATGTGTTTGTCCTGTCATTCTGTTATCCCATCCTATACAGTGTCTGACCATCATGTGTTTGTAGTGTCATTCTGTTATCCCATCCTATACAGTGTCTCACCATCTTGTGTATGTACTCTCATTCTGCTATCCCATCTTATACATTTTCTGGCCATCATGTGCTTGTATTGTCATTCTGTCATCCCATCCTATACAATATGTGGTCATTATGTGTTTGAACTGTCATTCTGTTATCCCATCCTATACAGTGTCTGGCCATCATATGTTTGTATTGTCATTTTGTTATACCATCCTATACAGTGTCTCACCTATACAATATTTGGTCATTATATGTTTGTACTGTCATTCTGTTATCCCATCCTATGCAGTGTCTGACCATCATGTGTTTGTATTGTCACTCTGTTATCCCATCTTATGCAATATGTGGCCATCATGTGTATGTACTGTCATTCCGTTATCCCATCATATACAATATTTGGTCATATGT
This sequence comes from Pteria penguin, assembly GCA_035048485.1. Classification (NCBI taxonomy): domain Eukaryota; kingdom Metazoa; phylum Mollusca; class Bivalvia; order Pterioida; family Pteriidae; genus Pteria; species Pteria penguin. The sequence continues at coordinate 12,626,237 of CM068588.1, read as the reverse complement.
TTGTACTCTCATTCTGTTATCTCATCCCATGCAGTGTCTGGCCATCACGTGTTTGTACTTTCATTCTGCTATCCCATTCTATCTGGTCATCATGTGTTTGCTCTGTCATTTCGTTATATCAATGTATACAATATTTAGCCACTGTGTTTTTCATTTGTCATTCCGTTATCCCCTCTTATACAATGTATGGCTATCGTGTGCTCTGTCATTCCATTATATCATCCTATACAATATTTGACTATTATGTGTTTGCTTTGTCATTCCGTTATTTCATCGTATACAGTGTCTGGCCTTCATATGTTTGTTCTGTCATTCCGTTATATCATCCTATACAATATCTGACCATTATGTGTTTGCTTTGTCATTCCGTTATTTCATCGTATACAGTGTCTGGCCTTCATATGTTTGTTCTGTCATTCCGTTATATCATTCTATACAATATCTGACCATTATGTGTTTGCTTTGTCATTCAGTTATTTCATCTTATACAGTGTCTGGCCTTTATATGTTTTTCTGTCATTCCGTTATATCATCCTATACAATATCTGACCATTATGTGCTTGTTTTTTCATTCTGTTATATCATCTTATACAGTGTCTGGCTATCATGGGTATTTACTCAATAAACAATAGCAAATTTAAAAAGAACCCGCGCAGACTTTTCGGGATCGAAATGCATAATAAAAGCATTAATTTCGGACACTCCTCACTCATCCATAATCATATATCTTAATTCACATTCTCCCTCTTATAAAACAATAAAAACAAAATATTTTCAAGTATTTATACTCTGTTTGCCTTTCCCTTCCCTTCCACTCCATGTTATTCTATTCCGGTTTTTCCCCTTTCTTTTATTCCACTCCAGATTTGAATTTGATTTGCTCAGGGTTTTCGTTGTTGTTTTGGGGGTTTTTTTTATTTATTTATTTATTTATTTATTTATTTATTTATTTATTTATTTATTTATTTATTTATTTATTTATTTGGGGGGTGTTCGTATTTAGTTTGGTCACTCAGAAGAACTCAACTTCACGAGATTCGTTGCAGAATATTTCTGAGAAAAAGATTCAAGAGAGAAGAAAATTCGGACTCAAAAATATGAATAATCCAAGTGATAACAAGAGCAACGCCTAACTTGGCTTAATACGCCCGTCGCTTACTTTGGACGGGATCAATGTGAACGTATGGTTTTATTACCCCCAAACTTGGGTCTCTTTGGTAATACTTTTATGAAAGATTGAAATCCAAAAGGAGGGACCCAAGTCCCACAGCTCTGTAACGACAAATCGAAATTTGCTCCAAACTTAAAGGTGGCTTCTCCTACATTATTTGAGCATTCTGTGTAGGTTTCATGAAAAACAACTTACTTAAGTTATCGCGTGACATCGCATCTCCATAGCATCTTATCATAGTGAAAATAAAATCCAAGTTCCATAACTCCGTAACGACGAAACAGAATTTGCTCAAAGTCAAAAGGCGGCTTCCCCTACCCTATTTATGCATTCTGTATGAGTTTCATGAAAAACAGCTGACGTTTACTAAAGTTATTGCGTTCCATAGCATCTTACTATAGCAAAAATTAAATCCAAGTCCCATAACTTCGTAACGACAAAACAGAATTTGTTCAAAATCGAAAGGGGACTTCCCCTAGCATATTTAAGCATTTTGTGTGAGTTTCATGGAAAACAGCTGACTTTTACTAAAATTATTTCGTTCCATAGCATCTTATCAGAGCAAAAATAAAATTAAAGTCCTATAACTCCGGAACGACACAACAGAATTCGCTCAAAATCGAAAGGCTGTTTTCCCTAAATTATCTAAGCATTCTGTATGAATTTCATGAAAAACAATTGACGTTTACTTTTAAAACTTATCGCGTTCCATAGCATCTTTTCATAGTAAAAATAAAATCCAAGTCCCATAACTCTGGAACGACGAAACGGAATTAGGCGGATTCCCCTATACTATTCAAGCATTCTGTATGAGTTTTATGAAAACACCTGGAGCCAGTTGTTCGAAACTTTAACCAATGGTTAAGCTAACCAAGGGATGAATTTCTTCTGACTATATCCTAGAAATGAGAAGACTTTAAGTCATAGTCTGTGTACTGATTTATAGCATACAAAACCAGCTTTGTAAAGTAATTTAGATTTATATACAGAAATTTTTATAATTTAATTAATTGTCTCTCAGACTTTAACCACTGGTTAGCTTAACCAGTGGTTAAAGTTTCGGATAACTGGCCCCTGCTGTTTACTAAAGTTATCGCGTTCCATAGCGGACAGACGGGCGGACAGACAGACGGACGGGCAGACGGACATCGCCATACCATAATACGTCCCGTCTTTCGACGGGCGTATAAAAACGATGTAAGTAATCATATAATCATTTTTTCATTATAGGCTATGCCAAAAATTGTATGAAAGCACAAAATATCAAACTGAAATGTTTGTGGCTTTTAATTTTTTTTTTATATACAGATAGTCTCCTTGATATCACTTTTTATCCAACAGTATACCACATTTCATTTTACTTTTGAAATATAGAAAGGTTCACATAGTTTATATCTACCATCATCCAACAATTTAGAAATTGGGTATAGGTATACAGGCACGAAAGGTGGGGGATCAAAATATCTTACACAAACCATATCCTAATAAATTCACACCAATTCATTTAACTCATCAGTTTAAAGTAATTCTCGTTGTACACACACACACACACACATAGATATATATATTGGACAGGGTCTACCACTTCAATGCCATCGTAACATTGGCTACTGCATCAACAACCCATCGCCCTCTGCAGGACAACAGAGAGTAATTGTACATTGTAAGTAGCATTTGGTCCTATTTATAATTCTATTATTAGTAATTTGAAACAATAATGGCATCTTCAATGTTTGAAGATGCCAATGAAAATGTGAATTCAACGGATTCAAAATATGATATTTATTTGTAAAATCATTTATATTGTATTCACAGAGAAAAATTTCCCTAGCTACATATCGTGAAAGACAAACGGCAACTCTTTGAATGGGACAAACTCTACTGTAAGTATTATACAGGTCATTAATTCTGAATTTCATTAAAACGTATACTTTGATACCTCTGTATAAAAACACAATGACTTCGAAATATTTATTTATCATTGCAATATCACTGCACTATCTCATTTCCTATATAGTTGAATGCAGTTTCCCTACTGAAAGTCATGGCAAGAGAAAGTGCGAAGGCGAAACCTTGCCCAAACACTCTCAGAAGCGCCAGGCAATCCAAGCCATAGCGTCTGAAAGACCAGACTGGATCATGGAAAGATTTATTGGTGCTTATGTTGTCTTTGTTAATGGAGAAGAAAGCCTTATAAATAAGGTCTCATGTACCTCTGAGGTGATGATAAGCAAAGCTCCTAATTACACCCCTGTCAGCATGGCATCCTCTAGTACGTTGTTGGAAGAGGAATCAAGGAAAGCTAAACGTACTGTGCTTGGTACCAGACGCAAATTACAGTAAGTGTTCAGTATTTTGTATTCTAGAGAACATGTAATATAAATATGTAAGAAATTGTGCATCCTTTACGGAGAATCTATTTTACCTTATGATTTTATTTTTATTTAATTTTTTTTAATTTTTTTTTTTATTGGGGGGGGGGGGGTAAGTGGCGTACTTTTATGCTTATTTCTACGAATTTCGCAGTCCTACATTTTTTTTTAACATTCACTCTGAATATCTTTTAATATTAATGTTTCTTTCAATGTGATTTGAAGTGTTCACGCATTTCTTACTTGATGCATGTTTGGGGAGGGGGGGGGTGTTTTGGGGGGTTTTTTGTTTTTTGTTTTGGTTTTTTTCTTGTTTGTTTGGGTTTTTTTTTTTTTTTGTTTTTTGTATATATATATATATATATATATATATATATATATATATATATATATATATATATATAAGAAACATATAGGTAATAGATATTACTTTATAAAACATACACACAAAAAATACAATTTCTGACATCACATAAACCAAAGCTGGTAACATAAATTGAATGCAAACTAAATGTGACCTGTTAATTTCTCAAAAGAAAAAAAGAAATTATGTATGTTTTATTAATTACAGAATGGTTCATGAAAACCAAAAGTCTGATTCACTGAGTAATCCATTTGAACTGAGCGATCGTCGAATCAACAAAAACTTATACTATGAATTCACAAAGAAGGAATGGTCCAAATGTATTTCCTCTGAAAATGACAATAACAGATCAAATGTAAACATGATAACAAAATCAACTTTCATAGTTAGCAGGACAACACAAGCACAACAGGAAACTAACAGACCTTATACAAGGCTCGGATTACAAAAAGGCAATAGAGCACGGCCAGAGGACATGAAAATTGCCAAAATGTACGCCGATCATTTCTATATACCAAAGAATCACCAAAGACCGAATCTGATCGTCGACTTGATTAAAGCACTCACTACGTAGACATTTCGCAGGACTTCAGAGTGTTCGAGGAGACAAAGAGAATTATATCTCAAGTTTCAATTGATATGATTCAAATGAGAAAGCAGATGGATGGATGGATGTTAAAAGAGCATGATGTGGATAAAATGATGTATGTGTTTTGACCTATATGTGGGATGTGTCACGTGGTGCATGCTTCTGCTAGTCGGGTGTGGTATAAAAGAGTTGTAGTATATTGAAATCTATTTTATCTGTGATATAATAATGTATTTAAATCTGTGTAGTGTTTTAATTATTTGTAATTATTATAATCAAACACTGTTACCATTGTCTGCCAGTAGAGTAGAGCTAGTGAATCATGCTTAATGTGTTACATACCTGGACGGTCTGCTGGTGTGTCTACCTACGATCTGGTTTTCTGTGAGTACATGTGTAAGATTTTCGTTATCATAAACACTGGACACGACTATATAGATGAAAATAATCAATAAACAAACAGTCAGACCTTATTCCAAATGTTTATTGTGCACTATATTGGTTACCTCCTGCTTCCATGTCGCAATATAACTGACAACTTGCTGGACCTCAATGGAGTACACTTTCTCTTTATACCAAATCAGAATCGAAAACGACAGGAATTGTTAGTCAGCAGGAGAAGCTTGCTCATCATGCAAGCACGATATCATCATCATCATCATCATCATCAGCATGGATAATCCGTGTTGTTCCCTACCATATTTGAACACTAGTTTTATTGTCACCACTCGTTTAGAAGTGTGTTCGATGCTTGCTTTACGTCACACCAAGTCTGCTGTATATGAGGCTGGGATCTGCCTGATGCAATGCAGAAAAAAATTAGACTTGTGCAATGGATCCACCCGAAACTTGTGCAATGGATCCACCCGAAACAGTGAAAGATCTTTCTACGTGTTATGCCTACCGTGACCTCGATTTTTGCTGTCTCACCCGAAAGACGGGACACTATCAACTTGAACCCGGTACCTCTGCGTCTCGAGTCAAACATGCAACAAATTGGGCTAAATCAGCTTCACCACTCGCTAAGGAGTATCAACTTGTTCTGGTAGACGTACATAAACGCAGACACACCACAAGGTTGCATTCTAGACCTTTTACTTTTAACAATGAATTTGTGAACGAATAAAATTATTTGCGAATGATATATCTATTTAAGCAAGTAGTAAAGATACTAAAACTTCAACCCAAACTTTAAATAATGATTATTGAAGAAAAGTCCAGTCGTGGTCGTAGAAAACTCCAGTCTTGGTCGTAGAAAACTCCAGTCGTGGTCGTAAAAAACTCCAGTCGTGGTCGTAGAAAACTCCAGTCGTGGTCGTAGAAACGATTTGTTGATTTTACCCAGCCTCCTACCCTCCTCTACCATTAACACTATCATCCAAAAACTAAATACCCAAAATAACCTGGAACTAAGATATAACAAACAGTGTCTATGTATCCCTATACTGATTCAATCTACAAGCAAACAATTACTAAACTAATATTCTCCGCAAACTGAATTATAGCTTTGACATGTACGTTTTTCATTTATCAGGTCACTTTTGGGATATGCAAATATTACCACGGGTAATGCCCAAAATATTACGCGGAAAACTTGAAAAATTCTTTCCTAGTGCCACTTAATTAATGAATATGTCATATGTAAACGTGGTTTGAATACACTCGGAAGACAATTAAGAAACACCAAAAATGTTAACAAAATTGTAATCGTCCGTGTTTTTGCTCTATATTCATGATGTGTTAGTAAACATCTGCAATAATATCAATCATTAATATCAATATAATACTAGAAATGCTGGAAATTATGTTCAAACCAATTGTAAGACTACTCACTATTCTCAGTTTTATTCCTTTTTGTGTCCGACTTTATAAGAATTATATTCCAAAAACGTTAAATAAATGCCATAAATGGGTAATATCCAATCATTCAATTACAATAAAGAATCCAGCATGATTTTCCAAATATTACACGCATCTTGTTAATTTCACGCTCCACTGCGGTTTGTTGTACTGATCGGAAACATTTGTGCGGATATGTAAAATCCACTGAGCATTAGAGGTCTGGCCGTTAAGCATACCGCATCGAGGAAAACGTATCTAACACGTATATACAAGTAAAAGTTGACACAAAACGGATCGTTGCTTCCAAATTTAAACTACGATTGAGCAATAAAATGCTTAAAATTGCAACTAAGTATAATTATTGTCATAACCTTTAATTTCTAGACAAAATTATTGCCAGGAAACTCATTCATACTTTGAATGTATGATTGTAAATCAGTGCGATTCGCTGTCTAACTCATGCATTATTGAGCACAAAAGGCGTACTTCATTTACCTTTCCCGAATAAAGCTCTTGAACTAAAATTGATCCGAGTGTTCGAAGGAGGAGTCTCTATAATGTCAATATATTTAAATATCTTCTCTCTCCCTCTCTCTCTCTCTCTCTCTCTCACTCTCTCTCTTGAACACATACACAATCAAAACAAACAATAAGCTTTATATCAAATTTCCTATTTATTCAAATTTACACTTTACTCATCATCAGATGATGATTCGGATGATATCGAAGAAGATGAGGGGTTAGAATCAGCCTGCACAAATTTCTTATTTTTTAATAGATATTGACCATTCTACTGGGCAATTACTCAATAGTTATCTGCCCTTTACCGATAGGTGTCGCGGTCGTATCCGCCATTACGGTACTGAAAAAAAAAGCTATCGAGATAGTAAAATGACCCATGAGCGTAGTGGTTAAAACAATATTTGTGTTTATTAACGTTTAATTGAATGGTCTCATCGGTGACTAGGACTGAAAATTAATAAACGTGTTTGTTTTTATAGTCCATTATAAATTTTAGTTTAAAATTTAAATATAAACTAAAAGAAACTGAAAAAGAAAAGGAACCTTTCTCCGGCCTTACCAAAAATGTTGGTCACCAAGCTAAGTTATTTATTCAGTAATGAATAATGTATTTATGTATTACAGATTAATTAGTTTTAAATAATAATAAAACTTATTAAATACATATCATAGACATAGACTACTTTCAAAACATAGTCTATGTTTCGGCAAATACCAATATCAGCACCTAGACCATTTCACAAACGAAGATTTTTCGTAACTTTTACTCAGATAGAATATCACTAACTTTCAGCAGAGACATATATACATATGTGTATATATGTCTCTGCTTTCAGTATGCAGATTAATTGTTGTATTCGGGGATGAGAAATATCATCTACTTAACTATTTCCAAATTCTCATATCTTAGAGAGTTAGAAAGAGAGAGAAAGAGAAAGTCACCGTTACAGAGGTGATTAAGATGGAATTTATAGAATATTTCAAATGTAAGTGAACGGAGAATCCTGTCTTGTAGAATATATCAAATGTAAGTGAACGCAGAATCCTGTTTTGTAGAATATATCAAATGTAAGTGAACGGAGAATCCTGTCTTGTAGAATATATCAAATGTAAGTGAACGGAGAATCCTGTCTTGTAGAATATATCAAATGTAAGTGAACGCAGAATCCTGTTTTGTAGAATATATCAAATGTAAGTGAACGCAGAACCTGTCTTGTAGAATATATCAAATGTAAGTGAACGGAGAACCCTGTCTTGTAGAATATATCAAATGTAAGTGAACGGAGAATCCTGTCTTGTAGAATATATCAAATGTAAGTGAACTTGCAATACATACATATTGTAATAAACGAGATATTATAATCTATGATACAGATATTGTATAATTTGTAGACTTCAAGCAATTTATTTGACTTACAATACAGTCCATGTGTTTTAGAGAAATTGCACAAAACACAGTGGGAATCCAGGTGGAAATTTACATTATGGCCAGGACTAGAATTTAAATGACATAAGTACTGTGACCTTAACCTTGCAGATATCTCCTTGGTTTAAGGTCATGGCACACCCTTGAGTTCTGGGCAACAATGCTGTGAAATAAATAAATATCTTAATTCATGCAAAGGGGTTAAGAATTATGACCCAGACAAAATTTTAATCGGCATAAGCGCTGTGATCATGACCAGATATGATCTTTAAAATCAAGAGGCTTTGTTCTCCTGTCGTATGAAATAAGTGTATAAAGTATAAAAGTTCCAGCATAACTTGTATGGTCTAAATCTTGTTTACAAGGTGCAAGTGCTTTCTCACAACTTTGCTCCTTTTGTCCTAAAATGACCTTGACCTTTGATCTAGGTATCAAAAATCTATAAGTTGCATACTCATATAATGCAAAAAATTGTAACGGAGTTTGAAAGTCCTAATCTAAACAGTGTGATCTGTATCTAAGACTTGTTTAGAAAGCTGCGATCAGACCCACAGACAAATGCAGAAAGTACAACATCATACCATGATATTGATAAGGATGCGTTCCGGCCAAAGTCCTGGAACGATGAGAAAATTAAGCAAAAAAATAGTTTGATGAAAAAAATCCTAATAAGTTCAAATTTCATCAGCTAAAACGCCGCCAATGTTTATAATGCCATCTGTGCTGCATAGAAGCTTGATAAGCATAACTCCCTTTAATTAAAATGTTTGAGTGATTTAGAATAATGGTTGCCGGTGTTATATAGTAGTTTTTTCCCCATAGTAGCTTTTCCACCCTAAAAAATGGCTATATAGTAGTTTTTCCCCATGACGGAAAAACTACTATATAGTAGTCTTTCCCCCCATAGTAGCTTTTCCCCCTTACGTAACGGTTTGGAAATTATACACGTTCGTTCTGTATCAGTCAGATAACATTTGAAATACTTGTAAATGTAATATAGTAATAGCCTGTGGATCAAACCGATGGTGTTATGGTTAATGGGTTTCTATATACTGTTAAGTGGTGTGTGTGTGTGTGTGTGTGTGTGTGTGTGTGTGTGTGTGTGTGTGTGTGTATTTATTTTTGTTTTATTTATTCATTTACAAGTCTTTCTTTTTATATATTTACCATAGTATGCTATTTTCTTTACGGTGGCGCAGAGGTGACATACACTACTCTTTTTTTTATCTCGAGGGAACGACTTTTTATCTCGAGAGAACGACTTTTTATCTCGAGGGAACGACTTTTTTTATCTCGAGTGAACGACTTTTTTTATCTCGAGGGAACGACTTATCAATTCGTTCCCTCGAGATAATCAACCTATCAAATTGTGTGTATTACTTGTCATTTATTTCATCATGGAATGACTGTGAATCTGTGACGTAATAAGATATAATAGATTGTTATCTGTAGATATGCTGCACTACACTCGTACATACGCATTTGTGTTTAGTAGGCCTATCAGCAAATCTACATATATATTATGAATGAACTAAAAGAAACAAACTCTTTGCTGCAAATTTTCGGCCTCCTGGCCTTTATCAAGCAATAGTTAGAATTATTCTAACTATTAGAACTATTCTAACTATTGCTTGATAAAGGCCATGAGGCCGAACATTTGCGGTAAAGAGTGTTTGTGTTATTTCTTTGAGTATATTTTAGTTCCCTTTGGAGGACTACTTATTATATCTTATATTATGAATGAGTTATTGTTTAATTTATGTGAACGAAAGTTCTATTAACCGGCCAATGTATCTCTTGATACCAGCGGACGACGCGATGCTGCATATTCCTTAAATTCAAAGTGGTCCAGATATATTTGAATAATTATTGTTTATTCTTTAAACAATAAACACAACATACAACACATAATTTTATTTGTGTAATGAAATCATATAAATAAATCAGCCTTATTTGATCTGCTGTTGACAATGTTGTCGCTTGCTCTTCTACGTACAGTACTCAGTAGAACTACAGTGGCGGATCCAGGATTTCCGAAAAAAAGGTACACATGTGAAAGTCAACAATTAGCCAAACTACTCAGCCATTTTGGATGCCAAATCTGAAGTCTTACTTGGAAATATGTCGTGAAAAGGGGGGGGGGGGCGCTCGGGCCCACCTCTAAATCCCCAACCGATATATATATATATATATATATGCGCAAAATTCATGTTTTGTAATAGATATACAAAATATAATTACTTTGGTTGATTATGTCCTTCCCTCGAAATAAAAAGTCGTTCCCTCGAGATAAAAACGTCGTTCCCTCGAGATAAAAAAAGTCGTTCCCTCGAGATAAAAAGTCGTTCCCTCGAAATAAAAAAGAGTAGTGTATGTCACCTCTGTGCCACCGTACTTCTTCCATTATTTCATTGTAAAAATTGTCGTTTACTTGCGTATAGATGTCAATCATGACGTCAGGCTGTGACTCAAGATTCGACCCCAGGCAACTTTTCGTAATACATCATAAGTAAAATAGGAATTTATCAATCAAAATGTTCCAATGATAAGTATAAGAATTGAACGTGCAAGAATTCCTTGAACATTCAATTCCTAAATAAATTAAGACTGATGCATTATATATATCACAATATCGCTCATCATGTACAAAGTACATGATGAATATGAAAATAACAGAAGGGAATTCCACCCAGGTGTCCACGATATGCAATCTACGACAAGGCTTGTCTATTCGCAGATGTTGTAAATCATGAACACAAGAATGTGATTTCCTTGTCCTTTGCGCAAAGTATGAAATGTGTCATCTTAAAATATATATATATGCTAAGTTTCAAAGCTCTACACCCTTTTGTGTAGAAGATATAATCAAAGTAAAAAATTTTGAAAAGTAGGTCACAATATAAGGTCAAGGTCATTAGGTCAAAAGTCATGGTCCCAAATAAAAGATCTTATCTAATCTATATATGAAACTCAAAACCCCATCTCCTTTTGGTACAAAAGATACAGCCAATGTTTAAGTTTTTTGAAAACGTAGAGCACCAAAGTCAAAGTCACTAATTTAAAAAGCTTGGTCCCAAATAAAAGGTCTTACCACAAGAAAACTATATGTGGAGATTCAAAGCCTTGTACCTCTTGGTACAAAGAATATAGTCAAGGTTTGCAACAGGGTAAGAGTCACAGACAGGTCAAAAACTAGATGCCCCCGAATTTCATTCCGGGGGCATAAAAACGAACTTGTTTTTCTTTTTCTATTTGTATATATAGAGATTTCTCGGATTAAATATTGATATCTCGAATGAAATTCTAGTAGATAAATCTCTGTTCTAAACATATGCATTTGTATTTGGAAAAGAGATTAAAATTGAAGACATTTTTACTTAAGAAAATGAGATATCTCTAAATTAATTGGATATATCTCCGTATCAAGACAAAAGTTGAGAAAATTAGAAATCTATTTATTGTTAACAAGGTAACAAGCTGGATTTACTTACATGTAGGGCAACGGTGGGAGTATTCGACCAGGGGGGAGTATTCGTCCAGTTATTTCAATCCATATATTATTCATATGCATTAGTATATTTTGATATGGTCCTCTAGGTTTATCCGACCAATGAAAAATATACCTACTCTCTCTACCGGTTCCAGATCCTTGCAAACGCTACAATGTCAAACAGCGTAAGTGTAAGTGTTTTCCAAAGTACTGGTCCAATTAACTCCTCGTCCGCCATTTTTTATAACTTCCTGTAAGACCCTTGTTGCATGTAGCATCCAAATAACCCATGAACTTTAGCGTATTCATTGATAAAATATGATAAATAAACACGATATGCCCCAAAGTTGTATGCAATATAAACATTCATACGTCACAATTTACTACTTAGTCACATGACCACAGTTTTGCTGACGCTCGCCACACGTGTCTTGCTTTAGTATTCGACCTTCACCTTGTGTCACTGTATTACCGTCATACTTGCGATAAATATGAATTGTTTTATCATTAGACCATGAGCTGGATATGCCCAGGTTGCACCCCCTGGGGAATTTATACCACTATGTGGGTTTGGTAGGGGGATGTCCCCTGACCACGAAATGCGGCATGCCCCGATCTAGATAGGGGGCTTTACTGAGATACAGGGGTCCAAAGTTCGGTTTTCGTGATTTTTTAAAAGTAAAAATCGAGAAATGGGTGCATTCATTAAAGTGTCTCAGATCTCTCAAAACTGTTATCATCATTCATTATTGTACATAAAATGATGAAGGGGTGTTATTTGTATGATAATATACCAATTTTATAATTTTCACATATTGCGATATTCATTTAGATGGTCTTAAATTTAGGGAAAATGCTCTTTTCACCGACATGTTTAGACTTACGGGATGGAAGTTTATGTTACGCCCATCGAATACTGATATTTTCTTGTCACAATATCCATAAGTAATATCTCCAACAATATCTATTTTCTTTTTATACATTTAAAATCCGGGCACTGAATAAATCGCTATTTAACAACTGCACCCTACTTATAGTTTCTCTCCGGAATGTATTTAGACCGTTAAAAGTCGTACTTTTACGCTGCAATCGGTAAATCCGATTAATGTTTAAGTATGGAATTGCAACGTTTAAATGAGAAAATCTGGAGAAAATAAAGCAAAATTAGAATTACAACCTGCTTTTTGTTCAGAAAGATGACAGAACGATATAAAGAATACCCATTTTCCATTCACTGACAGTGTATAAAACTTGCTATAGTGCCCCCCTTTCATCCCACGCAATACCATGACGATGTTGGTTACCGACAACAAAATAATCTTTAGTAGTTGGTTGATTGGTGTTTTACGTCGCTTTCAACAATTTTTCAGTTATATTGCGACATGGAAGCAGAAAGTGACAATCTTTAGTATATCGACTAAGTAAGAATCATAACATTAACTTTATCATATGACAATCAAGCTGATAATTGATTAGTTTAAACGATTAATTACAATTCATAAAAATTGTCGAGTTTTAATCTTGCAAGGTTCTGAAGTGCGTGCATTTACCGTGGCGGGAAGAGGCGAAAACAAAGTTAAAATTATTTATTTAGAGTTGGCAAGGCTGAAGTGCATTGGGATGTGAAATGAAAGGAAGGAATGTAATTGGAAAGGAAACCATCCTTTCATTGGTCACTGAAATGAAAAACTGGGTATCCACTTTTAAACCTTGATATGCGACTGTGAAAATCACAGATACGGACACCATTCCTAACATGGCAGTGTCAGTATATTCCCTCATTCGGTCATTTCGAACCCTTTTTGACAAAAGGTAGATCATATTTCGCATTACCGTTTTGCACTTTTATACCTAACAGATCTATCTGCAGTGTTGATATTAAAAAAAAAATGGATATATTTAATTTAGGTACACACATGTGCAAAATGCAGAGATATTGGATGACCTTTGCAATCTTGATTCTTATCAAAGTTGATGAAGGTGTAGTATTGATATATGATTTAAACATCTTACCTCTAAAACAATACACTTGTAAATGTAACATGTTTTCATGAAAACTGGTAACATTTAGATTAATGAAATCTATTCCATAAAGAAAAAAATACAATACTTAATATAGAATATTAAGAATTTGAATTCTATAATTACACATGTATCACGACCCGATGTGAGAGGTGGATATTTCAGTGGAGACCTCCAAAGTTAATGTCGCACTTCAGATCGGGCAATATTGATTTTAAAGTTCTTATTTCAAGTGTTGAAAATAGAAAAATAATAATAAAACAGAAATAATTGAATTTTAAACAAGAAGACGACAAAATGAAACAGATCTGACTTAGCCGTTTGACGAAGATGTTATATTAGTACACTGCGTCCTGGCAAAATGCATAATGTAGTCACAATGGTGTAAGATCGGGTTAGGACGGCCAGTTTTCATTATGGCTGTCTTCTAGTCGATATGGTTTACATTGTTGAAATCACGCTGCAGTAATGTAATCAAAAGGACATATATAAAAAATAAATGAAATCCATAATTACGGAAAACAGAAACAACAAACCATTAGTAGATAACTTTTTAATGAACAGGTCGGGTCAAAAGCCAATCAAGTAACTAAGTAACCCGACGTGCTGGTTATATTCCGAAGATAGCAGCTTGCTATGAAAAATAGACGATATACGAGGCCCGTAGGATCGAAAACTGTATTTATTTTTCATAACGAACTATCAAAGGCATATAACGTACTTAAAACTTTGTTCTCTGATATTTGTCGCGTGATCACGCAAGCATATTGCATAGGTTGTGTCTTTTTTTTAACTTTTAAGCCGGCGTGGCCTAGTGGTATCGCTCTCGTCTCCTGATCGTGAGGCCAGGGGTCGAGTCCCACTCTGGTCATGCCGGTGTCCCGTCTTTCGGATGAGACAGTAAAAACCGAGGCCCTGTGTCTTGGTATGCATCCCTCACTGCTTCAGGTGGGTCCATTGCAAAGGTCAAAATTTGTACGCTCCGCATCAGGCAGATGCCGTCACCATATACGTGAAATCAATTTATAACTTTTTATACTGAAGATCAAAACTTATCGCATGACCACCGGTAGTCATGTGATCACTTTTGATCATTAGTATCAAAACTCTTTGAAAAGACATTTGTATACATATGAGTCGTTTCACTAAATTTTAGACAATTTTATTTTAAAGTAGTCGCCTGTACATTGGACGGTGAAGAAAAAGCAGTAACATCACGACAATGGCATTGAATACTTAAAATATAGTATATAGGTCTACCTATCTGTTCACTGGACAGATCGGGCTATAATCAGGCTATTATAACTCGAGCGGGATATATATTATACAGTCAGATCAGCTATTAACCCGACTTGATTAATTACTGCTTTAGACATACTGTAAATAATGAGCATAGTAGCACTAATACATTGATTAAGTTTTTGATGGCCGGAACCCCCCCCCCCCTTGTTGCTCAAAGGAATGGGAGCCGTCAAGCGCACAATATCGTGCGACAGAGGCTGTGAAGAGTCCTACTTCCGATACGTGTCCCAATTATACCCCTGCAACAAAACTGCAACGTTTCAATGAGAATGTGTTATTCGCAAACGATATGTGCATATTCTGCAATAAGTCATGCAACATTCAAACACAATCATGTCAAGCAAAAACTTGTTACTTGCGTTACTTTTCACAAAACAGAGACATTCCTATAATTTAGGTATTCCTATACCTAAATTATAGGAATGTCTCTGTTTTGTGAAAACGCAGATTTCGTACAAACAGCCTTCCTCACAACGCTTCCATCCGCTATGTATATCTGACATAGAGGAAGAGTTTCCCTTTCATTTTGAAATATCAGTTTTTCTAATTATTCAGGTCAAAATTTATAAAACCCTACTTCTTTCGAAAACATTCTGCTTTCAAGCTGGTTCAATTGTTGAATTTATATAACACACAAGAACTCTGCAATCTAGGTAAATATCTAATGAAAAGCACAAAACTAAGAAATTCTTTCATTTAATTACATAGCATTTATTAACATATTCTATTCGTTTGTATATGCGTGTCTACACCTTCACTCACTTTGATAAGAATCAAGATTACAAAGGTCCTCCGATATCTCTGCATTTTGCACATGTGTGTACCTAAATTAAATACATGTATATTAATTTTGAAATACCAGTCATGCAGATAGATATCTATTAGGTATAAAAGTGCAAAAGGGTAATGCGAAATATGTTCTTCTTTCCGTCAAAGCGGGTCCGAAATGACCGAATGAAGGAATATACTGACACTGCCATGTTAGGAATAGTGTCCAAATTTCTGATTATCACAGTCGCATATTAAGGTTTAAAAGTGGATACACAGTTTTTCATTTCAGTCACCAATGAAAGGATGGTTTCCTTTCCAATTACATTCCCTCCTTTCATTTCACTTCCCAATGCATTTCAGCCTTGCCAACTCTAAATAGACAGTTTGAAGTCAATTGCATGCACTTCAGAACCTTGCAAGAATAAAACTCGACAATTTTTATCAATTGTAATCAATCGTTTTCACTAATCAATTCAGCTTGATTGTCTTATGATAGAGTTATATATTATGACTCTTACTGCGTCGATATACTAAAGATCATTTTGTTGTCGGCAACCAACGTCTCCATGGTATTGTGTGGGATGAAGTGGGGGGGGGGGGGGCTATAGCAAGATTTTTACACTGCCAATGTAAATGGGTATTCGTTATATCGTTCTGTCATCTTTCTTAACAAAAAGCAGGTTGTAATTCTAATTTTGCTTTATTTTCTCCAGATTTTCTCATTTAAACGTTGCAATTCCATACTTAAACATTAATCGGATTTACCGATTGCAGCGTAAAAGTACGACTTTTAACGGTCTAAATACATTCCGGAGAGAAACTATAAGTAGGGTGCAGTTGTTAAATAGCGATTTATTCAGTGCCCGGATTTTAAATGTATAAAAAGAAAATAGATATTGTTGGAGATATTACTTATGGATATTGTGACAAGAAAATATCAGTATTCGATGGGCGTAACATAAACTTCCATCCCGTAAGTCTAAACATGTCGGGGAAAAGAGCATTTTCCCTAAATTTAAGACCATCTAAATGAATATCGCAATATGTGAAAATTATAAAATTGGTATATTATCATACAAATAACACCCCTTCATCATTTTATGTACAATAATGAATGATGATAACAGTTTTGAGAGATCTGAGACACTTTAATGAATGCACCCATTTCTCGATTTTTACTTTTAAAAAATCACGAAAACCGAACTTTGGACCCCTGTATCTCAGTAAAGCCCCCTATCTAGATCGGGGCATGCCGCATTTCGTGGTCAGGGGACATCCCCCTACCAAACCCATATAGTGGTATAAATTCCCCAGGGGGTGCAACCTGGGCATAGCCAGCTCATGGTCTACATGTACGCAATTTTTTATGATAACTTCTTACTTTTATGCGAGTAAAGGGATGTAAATAGAAGGAAATGAGGGTTATATGTAGATCAGATCTATACAATGAAGGGTAGGGAAGATGAGATGAGGAGGGGGTGTTGGTGGTTAAAAAAGAAAAGGGGGAGGGGGGTCATTCAAGTTTGTCACCGCAGGATAATTGATATTGTATATCGTATTGTGTGTATCGTTCATTTCATTTTTTTGCCTTGAATGAAATTTGGGGCATATAGTTTTTTTTGTATGTCTGTCTGTCTTGTCTGTCTGTGACTCACTCTACTTCTCTTTGCGGCTTTGTGACATAACAAATATAAACTTGGCATAGCTTTTGAACCGTAAGAAATAAAGTCCTTTACTAATAATTGAAGCTCTTCCAAAAGACACAAAGTTCAATAACATTGTGACTGTGGTCGTGACCTTTGTTCTAATAGCCCAAAATATATAATAGCATTTTAACACCCCCTCCCATAAAAAAAGTAATCAACCATGGATATTATATTTTTAAATCATAAGAGACAGGTACTTTGCAAAGGAAGTATAAAATCCTGAACATTGAACTTGTCCTAATACAAAATTTTAAAATGGCTATTTAAAACTTTAAAATGACGACAGGATAAAATACAAATTGTGAGCAGAATGTGCTTTGTTTTTTCCAGAAAAAAACCCAAACAATCAAAAAGGGCTCCATATAAAACATGGACTCAAGATTCGTTAGTTCATGCCTTAGGCGAGATTAATGCCAATGAGATTTCCATTAATAAAGCCGCTGATAAATACGGTATCCCTAGGACAACACTTAAAGATAAGGTGTCTGGTAGGACCCCCCTTATTTCCACACAGGGCCCAAACCCCTATCTAACGAAGGAGGAGGAGGGAGAAATTGTCCAGTGGGCAATAAACATGTCTCGAGTCGGCTATGGGTGAACTAAGGAACAAATCTTTGATATTGTAAAAAGTTTACTCATCAAATATCCCCGTCCCAATCCGTTTGTAAACAACAGACCCGGAAAAGAGTGGTGGAATGCATTCTTAAAACGAAATCCATCCTTATCCCTACGATTAGCAGAGAACCTTAGTAAAGCTAGAGCGATTTCATGTTCACAAGAGGTAACCATGAATTGGTTCCAGAACTTCAAATTTTACATCACAAACGAAGAAAAATGTCCTGATGTTCTCTCAAACCCAGCTCAACTAGTCAATGCTGATGAGGATGGGTTTCCTCTAAGCCCAAAGTCTGAAGGGACGGTTCTGGCAGAGGTTGGTGCAATGGACGTATACAACATGGCTTCGGCAGATCGTACTCAGATTACAACCCTAGCTTGCTGTAGTGCCCCTGGATATGTGTTGCCGCCGATGCATGTATCTCCTGGTGAGCGTTTCAAATATAACCCGCTACATGAGTCTGTTCCAAATACTTTTCTTGGACGATCCAAGAATGGTTGGATGGATACGGAATTATTCTACATGTGGCTTGCCAATCAATTCATTGTGCATATACCTCCAACAAGACCAGTAATTTTATTGGCCGATGGCCATTCCACACATATAGACATTCAAATCACTAAGTTCTGTCGGGGGAACCAGATCATCCTTTATTGTCTGCCAGCTCATGCAAGCCACATCGTTCAACCACTGGATGTCGCTTTCTTTCGGTCTCTAAAGGTGAATTGTAGAAAAGCTGTCAAAACTTACAGAGACAAAAATCCGGGGCAGGCCGTCACCAAACAAATATTTGCCAAAGTGTTCCGGTCTGCATGGGAGGCAAGTGTGAAAGCCGAGACCTTCATCAATGGCTTTCGGGACAGCGGTATCTACCCCTTTAACCCTCAAGCTGTTGATGCCAAAAAATTCTCCCCTGCTCTCATCTTCGGCGTTCAAGATGTCGACTCCCCTTCTAGGAATGTGATGGATACCTCTGGTGGTCTGATGGATGTTGATAGATGCAACATTGACGAACCATGCGTGCAGGAAAGCGAGGAATCCCCCACAGCCATGGACACATGGGAGAAAGCAGACGGAGCTGAGGAAGCAGGAAGTGGTGTATCTAATAGACAGTAATAGAATTATAATCCTTACATTGTTGTCCTTTGACAGCCAACACCATTTCAAGTCATTACATGTAATGGTCAACTTTCTTTCACTTCTCATATTTGTTTTGTAATACATATCAGTGATGATATAATTCATGCTACTTTTTATTGAATCAACCAAGCAATATATTGTAATAGCGTTCAGTCAGTTAGCACTCTCCTGGGCAAATTTTTCACATTTTTAAAATTCTCTGAGACTGGCTCATGCCATGTGGTGCGATTCAGGTTTTTACAAATCCAAAAAAACATGATGGTATGTGACTTTTACTGATGGAAGTTTTTGTTGTTTTTCAGTTCATTGATAAAATAATGGTGCTTTTAACATGTTTAAATTTTGTCTTGTTGCTTCATGTTTTTACATTCAGTGCACTTTGTTCTTTTTGTTTATATTCAAATATGTAGCATGTTAGATTTGTTTATGATATTAGAAATAGTTTAGAGTATTTGTCTTTGATATTGTTTTTATTATGTCTGTCATAATTACTTATCAAGTCTTTCACAGAAAACTTTAAAATAATGTTTGTTGCTGAAATGTGATTGGCTCGCTTGAAATCCAAAGACATAAGTATTTAAACGTTATTTTCAGTGAGTACTTTTACAATCATTTTGTTGTTGATTATCTTCATTGATAAGAAACATCAAAAATTATTCAAAAAAATCTGACTTTACTACAATGTGTATGTTATACATCTACTGTACAGCATGATCAGGGCACATACTCTGAGAAGGAAAATTTAGTATTGCCACATGACAAATATTCCATTGCATTTATAATACTAATATACTTTAGCCAAAAACCAAACTAAAGCTGGGTACAATCTGTGATGCATTTTGGCAAAAAAAACCCCTAGTATTGTTAAGGTGGTATTATACAGCTCAACACTTCATCTACTTCATTTTGATAGCAAACATGTTTATACTTAATGACGTTATTGTTATAGTGATATTACCTTTCAGTCCCATTTATAAATGTATATATGTAGTACTAGTAGTGTCAGGTCATCAATGTAGCTTAAGTGCTTTATTTTTGACTGGATATCCTTGAGGATGTGTTTTGAAGGGAAAGAGTCAATTAAAGAAAGTATTTTATAGTTCTAGAAATGTGTAAGATCAATGACATAGTGAAAATTTCAGCATAGGAGTTTATTTAACAAGAATGTGATGTTGAAGTCAGGCGAGTCATTTAATCATTATTGGTATGTCCTTTATTGTGATAGAAATCATGATTAATTAAAATACTGTTTATGTTTATGAATCATTATGACTTTGCTCATTGTACCAGGTATTTATGTATATATATTGTTTATGTTTATGAACCATTATGACTTTGCTCATTGTACCAGGTATTTATGTATATATATGCCATTAAAGAAATATGAGATCTTTATAAATTTGCTCTGCCCACACTTGAGGATCATTCATGTATTGTTGGGTACATTTGAACATTAATTTTCATTGGATATACCCCTTGAACTTTGAAAAATTCCAATAATTCATAGATTCTGTTCATTATCTCCAATAATTAATTGTTTCCATCATTATCTCTGCAAAATTGGTACATATTGAATTTAAATATGGATTTATGAAGTGAATTTCTAGGTCAAGGTTTAATTTTGCTACCATTAACAATTGTTCATGAAGTTATGCCCTTTGAACTTAAAAAAAAGTCCAGTTATAAAGTATTTCCATACTGCCCATGATAAAGGATTATACACTCTTTAATGATATAATTATGAGGGGCATAAATGTCTCACAAACATCTGGGGTTTTTTTTCGAAAGAAAGTACACCTCATATCAAGGTAACACAATCTAATGTGGATTTTGATAATAAAACATTTATATATTAAAGTAAGTCTGTCGTCAATAATTGATAACAGTTTTGAATTTGTGATTGTATATTTTTATATCGTTTACATTTTTTACCAATATGCTATAGTATATTATAAGCAAGAGTATCGATGTCTTTCCAACAGAATCTGTAACATTTGATAATCATATATTTCCATATTGAGATTTATGATTGTTACATTAACTGCTCTGTTCTTACGATTGTAATAAAATTAAACAATATAGATTACAATTAAAATGACTTTGTTTCATTTCCTACATTATATACAGTGACTGACAACTTCTGTTGTACAATACATTGATGAGTACATATACTTGATTATTTGTACAGCTTATGAATATTTATAGGATATAAACTGTGATGAAATTCTAATTGTGTCTATTCGGGAGACTCGAGACTGGGTGACTGTTATATTATAAGCTTTCATAAGTTTCTGCATACTCATTTTGGGGGTGTGGCTCAGTGGTAGAGCGCTGGTCTTCTGACCTGGAGGTTGCCGGTTCGAGTCTCACCATGGTCATGCCATGTCTGTCCTTCAGATGAGACAGTAAAGTCCTATGTCCCGTGTCGTGGTAGACGTGGCATGTTAAAGAACCCTCACTGCTTCGGGTGTAAAAGTAAAAATTTCTGTAACCTGCATCAGACAGATGCCGTCACCATAAACGAGCAATATTCGTGGTGTGATAAAACAATGAAAAACAAACAAACATTTTGGGGGTATATAATATACTTTTTGGTCTGTTAATAAAGTATACCCTTTATAATATTGGAACAGTTAGGGATTAAGTAATTCTAATGAGCATTCCTTATGACAAGATCTTTTGATAGGAGAATTTAACCATAAAGTGTGACCTACTTCTTGACCTTCACTATAATGTTTGAACCGTTACCAATCAGGCTCACATTTTTAGCTCACCTGAACTAAATGTCACTTTGACATCCTTCATTTGTTTGTGTTAGTATTTTCCAACTATCTTCCGAAGTACTTGATCACATTTGATTCAAACCTGAGCAGAATAATTCCAAAAGTATGTAATTTCAAAACGGCCCCCTTAAAATTGCCAACCATAACCATGACCAGCACAACTGAAAATAGAATTGAGTTGCCAAGGTGGAGTGTTTGACCCATTCTTTGCTTCATATAATTTCTTAAAATGAAATTAAACAAATCCAACTCGTGACAGTACTTCAGTACTTTGATTTTATATTGTTTATTAAATCAGAAGCATTACAGCTTACAGATAATTACAAAGTATGCATGATGCATTATTATAAAATAATACAATAATGATAATATTAACACAATGTCAATCACATGTTACAAACACACAAATTAAACATAACTATAATGGTACATATTTACAAAGAATTTCTCACTGCAAAGGCTTGTTTTAAAAATTTCCCCAGGTTGCAGAGTACTTTTGTATTTGTGGAGCTCAAAAGCAGTATTAACTTATAGACAGAGGGTCTTCTAAAATAAAAAGATTTCAAGAATTTCAATCTCAAATCATTATATAAAGGACATTTTCAAATAAAATGGAATTCATCCTCAATATCTGTAGTGCAAGATGGACAGATGCGTCTCTGTAATGGAATGTTTTTGAATCTACCACTTTCAACCTCTAAACAATGTGACGAGAGACGTACTCTACAGATGATATTCTTATACTGATTATATATTGGTTTAGTTAAATATGGTTGTAAGGTTATATGATCAATGAGATGTCTATATATAGAACATTTTGAAGAGGAGTTAATTTCTGAAATCAATGATTGTTTATTGATGTCAATCAATCTCTCTTTTACCGAAGCTATGATGTAATTGTCTTCAAGTGTATCATGGTTAATCCAGATATAATTTAGACCATTTTCTGATAAAATATGATGAACATTGGCGATCCAGTTTTTACAGTTTGAATTTTCAACAAATTGCTCACAATAGTAATTATAACATGCTTTCAATATACAATTATCAGAATGCAACAACTTTAACCAGTATTTAATAATTCTAAGTTTTCTATAACATATCAAAGGTAGTTTTCCTAATTCACAATATACCATTGCATTTGACGTAGATCTTTTAACACCCAAAATATTTTTGCAGAATTCTAGATGAACCTTCTCTATATCTGGGGCAGAATGGAGACCCCATACTTCAATACCGTAATAATTAGTTCAACTCCTGAGTTCCAATAACACAAAGGAACTTCGTCTTTTTGGTAAATTTCTAAAATGTGCTTTCAAAATTGGAAGTACTTTAAGTCATAATGAAGACTTTAGTCACATTTTATAGTTATATATTGTACTCTATTTGACATATAAACATATCTATATTTTGAATTAATGTGATATATAAATTCATTATGTTGACTTTGACATTATACTATATTATTGTTGCTTATTATATATTTGTATATCTATTGAACATGAAAATGTTTTCTTAAGTACCTAATAAAAGTCTAAAAATTGCTAATTATAATCACTGCTATTATCATTGCATGGCTTGCACTCGATTAACTTTAGAATTAAACCCGTCAAAGGCATATATATCAATAATGGTGTCTGCACGTTTCTACAACATTCTAATATTTGGTACTAAAATGGTAGAGAAAAATGTTGGAGAAACGTGCAAACAATTCCAATACTTAATTGTGATAATGATCTTAATTACGGCAATTGTCTGTGCTTATCTAAACACACCAAATTTTGGTTACCTGTATTTTTAGTCAAAAACAAAGTGTCGCAAGATTTAAAGCATTTATTGAAGATAAATAAGACATTTAATAATAGTTTACATTTGTTCATATTTACACATGTACAGACAGTTCATACATTGTAACACATATTCATAAATATTACATGTATATATAAGGAAATTGTAAGTCCATAAGTACATAGCACATACAGTTCATATATATAGCACGAGTACATGTATTCTGTTATATTACATTGAAAAAATGAATTTGAAAGCACTGCAGATGTAATTAGTAGTACAAAACGTCCTAAATATCGCACATCACTATTCGAGGTGGAGGAGGTGGGAGGCGGCGTCGGCGTATTCCATGATGGTCATCTGGGATGCTACAAGTTGTTGCTTCAGTCGCATGAGTCTGCTGTCGATCATCTGGTACTTCTTCTTCTTCAGCTTGCTCTTACCGCCCGCCGACAGCTGGATTCTGGTTGCCTCTTTAGCGGCCTGTTCCTTCTGCAGCAATTCGATCCGCTGAAATATGTTGGGGTGAACCGTGAACATGGTTAAGTCTCTTGTTAATTCTACTGTGCCAGCCCTCTACGTTGTTGTTGGTCCTCGGTCTCTGGTTGGTGAAGTGGTTCCATCTCTCGCGGTCGCCCTCTACCTAGTAGTCGATGACGTGGTCTGCGAATGGAGTTACGTTGGTTGGATGGTGTTCTATGTCCTCGAGGGCCTGGAACCATACGTCATCAACAAGTGGCATAGGGATGAGTAGCAGTACTGCGGCCAATCTGATTAAAACCATATCTTTATTCGCTTCACTATTTGTTTCATTGCGTATAAAGCAATGGAACAAATAGAGAAGCGGAATAAAGATATGGTTTTAATCAGATTGTACTGCGGCATGTCGGATGAAGCGCTGGATTTCTGGGTCCTCTCTGTATGGCACTGCAAGTCCTTCTGCTTGAGTTCGTCGCCATATAGCCTGTGTATAGTGGAAGAAGCAGCCTCGGATGTGAGTACTGGGAAAGATCTAGACTGTATGGATGGCGTTCCGTACTGCAGTCTCGAAGTCGGCGAAAAAGACCTATGGATTGAGTTGATGACCGATGCGTTGACATACACCCTTGAGTAGGCGAAGGAGTCTGGTGTAGAATTGCTCGCTCTTCCCGGGTAGGAGGGCGTAGACTAGTGGGTAGGTGGATCCGTTGACTTCTGCATGGAAACTGTATAGTTGAGAAAACAGTGCTTGTGTTGCGTAGAATGTGCCATCCCCGAAGATAGTTGATGTTTAACACATACTCGAAATATGTTGTTAATAAAAAGTGCATGCAAAGTGTTGTAAAAGAGGTACAATGAATTAAAAATCAAGAATAAAGTAAATAATGTATCATCAACCATGTAGAAAAAAATGTATTGAATAAAAACAGACACCATACAGGTGTAGGTAATAAGCGATAATCGTTATAAAAACACCAATTATACTAATAACACTTCTATTGTTCTGGCTTAGATTGGAATGTTGGAGAAACGTGCATTGGAAATTTTCAGGTGTCTTCCCGGAATGCCCACTTTTTAAAATCCATGTATTCCCGGAATGCCCACACGGGAAGAACAATAGGTGTTGTTTTAATCAATTAATCTACACCCATTACCGTAAATGTTAAAAAAATCTAATGTTTATTATGAAAGGACATTTCTTAATAAGATGAATAGAAATGTACGATGTAGAATTCATAAATCATCATTATATTTTATTGTAATATATGATAAATTCAAATGATACAAGTTGCTAAATGGATGATGACCATAATTTTTCTATCATCATTATATTTCATTGTAATATATGATAAATTTAAATGATACAAGCTGCTAAATGGATGATGACCATAATTTTTCTATCATCATTATATTTCATTGTAATATATGATAAATTTAAATGATACAAGCTGCTAAATAGATGATGACTATAATTTTTCTATTATCATTATATTTCATTGTAATATATGATAAATTTAAATGATACAAGCTGCTAAATAGATGATGACTATAATTTTTCTATTATCATTATATTTCATTGTAATATAATAGATTTAATTGAGAGATGTATAAGCTGCTAAATGGACGATAACTATACTATGATTTTCATTAATATGTTTCATTAGTATATTTAATTGAGAGATGCTTTATTTTATATTATATTAATATGTTTAATTGTATCTTCAAAGTGAATCTTAGTTTAATATGAACAGTGTCCAAGCTAAGAAATTCGGATAAATAGTTTGTGAAACTTAAATTTTCATCACAAGTTTGAACAACCATGGCTAATGCACAAGTG
The DNA here is from genome assembly GCA_035048485.1 of Pteria penguin. Lineage (NCBI taxonomy): Eukaryota > Metazoa > Mollusca > Bivalvia > Pterioida > Pteriidae > Pteria > Pteria penguin. The sequence continues at coordinate 12,600,016 of CM068588.1, read as the reverse complement.
AATTTGAAGTACATCACCAACAGACTCGGAAACCGGAATTTGGTGCACAACAACTACCGCTACAGAGTAAAGAATAACAGAAGAAACAGAACATACTGGATCTGCTCCACCCAATGATGCCCTGCGAAAGTCACCACCCTAGACGATATGCTCATCAACTCAACAGACAACCACAACCACCCAGCGGACCCCTTTCAACTAGAAGTCAACGACGTGATGGAACAGATAAAGAGCTGATGTAGAGAGAACAGCCTCTATTCGCAACGCAGCAAGACTTTGCCAATGCTACCAAAGTCTATCACGGACATCAACCTAGCTAGTAAATGGACCCAAACTACTGCTGGTGAAGACTTCCTTATCGCAGATGATGGTACCAACGAACGCCTACTGATATTCGCTACACGTCAGAACCTCATTCACTTGACTGCTGCTACTACTATCTACGCTGACGGCACCTTCTATGCATGTCCTTCACTCTTCAAGCAGCTATATACAATCCATGCATTCGTAGACGGCACCATGTACCCACTCGTCTTTGCCTTATTACCAGGGAAGAGCCAGATCATCTACGAAAGAATGTTCCGCCTCATCATCGATGCTTGCAGCAGGTACAACTTGACTTTACTACCAAGCACCATCTTCCTGGACTTCGAAACGGCACCACGCAATGCAGCCCTACAACTCTTCCCAGACATCACCGCAAAATCCTGCTTATTCCACTACACCCAGTGTATTTGGCGCAAGGCACAGGAATGCGGTCTCCAAGTACCTTACCAAGAAGACGACAACGTAAAACAACTGGTCCGACGAGCTGCCGTTCTACCCCTCATCCCTTCTGAAGACATAGAGGATGCATGGTTTTATACGCTGGAAGACAACGACGCTGCCGACACCTACGCCAACACCACACCCTTCACGGACTATGTTACAGAATACCGGGTTGAAGGAAACAGACAGCTATGGAACCACTTCGACACCCACGGGCCACGGACCACCAACAACCTAGAAGGATGGCACAGCAGACTCAACAAGAACGTTCAACACCCGCACCCAAACATCTACCGACTCATCGAGATCATCCAGAGAGTCCAAGCAGCCAATGAAGTACAGAGGGTCCAATACGCAGCAGGCGGCAAGAGAGCGACAAGAAAGAGGAAGTACGTACAGATCGACAACAGACTGGGTGACCTGAAGACAAGATTGCGGAACGGAGACATTACTGTATTGGAGTACGCAGACGCAGCTTCACATCTTATTCATTTGGGGTGATTGTGATAAAGATACAGTGATAATGATATAGTGATGATACAGTGATATAGTATTAATGATACAGTGACATAGTGATAATGATATAGTGATATAGTGAAAATGATACATGTACAGTGATAGTGATGCAGTGGTACATAGTGATAAAAGTGACTTTTATATTTCATATATGTACTTTAAATCTATTATTTTTGTCATTTAACTATATCATGATACGTATGACATTTCTCCATCAATTAGTGCTTACATTTAATTTATTGATAATGTCTTCTTATGTATATAATATAAATGTTATGATATTATATCTTATGCATGTATAAATTTTGTTTATCATTGCTTATTATTGATTTATCGTTAATAAAATGTTAAACTTCTTTCGCTTTTTATTTGATAAACAAGCTGCGTTTGTGAAACACGAATGCCCCCGTTGGCGTCTTTGATAGTAGGTCAAAGGTCAAGGTCAAAAGGTAAAAAATGTGGTACCAAAAGTTGAGTATCCTGTAGATACATGCAACATATGAAGTCTCTGTGACTTACGGTTCAAATGTTATGGCGAAGGTTAAAGTTTTGTGCCACAGACTCACAGACAGACAAACAGACAGACAGACAGGACAAAAACTAGATTCCCCTGAATTCCATTCCGGGGGCATAAAAACTGTTTTACGGTAATCCAATTATAGACCAGAGTGTGTTGTTTTAACGAGTTTAATTATTCCCGGAATGCCCATATCTTTTTCTTTACCTGTTGGTCGGCACATCAAAGAATGTGGGTATTCCGGGAATAAACCAATTTTCAAATGTTGGAGAAACGTGCATGAACCATCAATAATGTTTTTATAACTTTCTGAAAATTGCTGCAATTACCGTAAATAGCGAAATAAAAATCGGGCCGATTTATCTATCATATATATAGTGAATAAAAAGTTAGGCCGTTTTATCTATCATATATAAAGTGAAAAAAGTTGGGCCGTTTTAGTAGTGGATTTGGGCCGTTTTGACCATACACCCTTTACCTAGTTTTTACCTCAACTGAGCCTTAGGCTCAGTGAGCTGTTATCATAGCGTGTTGACAACTTCTCGAGAACCACTAAAGGGAATTTGATGCAACTTGGTAAGCATGAAGTACTCATAGTCCCATACAAGTGATTTTTTTAAAACCAGTTCCATCGACAGCAGGAGCAAAAGTAGGTAACAGATGGTACCCTTGTTTGACAAACTTGTCTCCTTTTTTTTTTTGTTATCATATGTATGACAAAAACTTACGATGAAATATTTTTTTTCAACAGCTCAATCTTAAGATATTTTTTATTTAAAAAAGGGGGGAGGGGTGGTATTCACATTTTCTTCTTTATTCTTATGAACTGTGTGAAGGAATTAGATGAAGCTTAGAAGAAATGAAATACTTATGACCTCCTATTAAATTTATTTTTTTTTGTCTAGATCTCTCAATAGGTGGTGCCATTTAACTCATGTGGACAGAATTATGTACCTTGGACTTTGTTCATTTCTTAGAAATCAATAGTTTTCTTGACTTGTCTCATTATTTTTACAAATATTTAATTGTAATTGGTATGTATGTAGACATTTGATAGGTTGCAGAGTTCGTATTAATTTTAATAACTCCTTTCACACTAGCCAACACACAGGAATTTCAGTCCTTTGATTTTTAGAATACCTGGCAAATCAGCAGGATGACGTGCTAAATATATACTTGCGTAGATAAGAAAGGCATCAGACCAGACTTCTATTGAAGTTATTTTTTCGAGTTTGACTTTGTTTGCATGACCAATTGGCCATTGATTAAACTAATCTTTTGATCGTCAGCATATCCATTAAAATTGTCACCTTTGATAAGGTTTGACAAGTCAACAAATTCTTTCGACCATATTTTGTATTATATTTTGGGCGACGTGGACACCCAAATCATCACACACACACTTAGAAGTGGGGTAGGTGAGACACAATTATTAGATTGAGACATACTAGTGATTGTTATACCTTGTAGATCTGGCAGGGAAGATAGGCTGGTACCAGGAGTTGGGTCCACATTTTCAAAGGTGATGGATGGAGGAGAATTATCCACGATAGTAGGAGGGGTAGACCGCCTAACGTGGGATCGGGATCCAGATTTCGGAGCTGCAGACCTCGATGCAGCAGCGGCTCTCTTAGAGGTGGCGTAGGGCGACGAAGAGATCTAGCAGATAACTTTTTGATCAGAAATATCAAAAGTTATCAAATGACACTGTATACATATAGTTCTACAAAAAGAAATTGAGAAGGTGATTATATAATTACAATGAAATAACTAATATGCCGTTTTATAATTGCATACCTGAATAGCTTACTATAATTATATTAATGTTTAAACATATTAAATGTTTTAAATATTAGTGTAACATATATACATACTTACTTATTTAACAGAAGAAAGAAGAAATCTTACTTAGAAGTTCGATATTCTTAGCGATACTCTACTCGGGCAAAATAGATATCGTATACTACGAACAATGTAACAAAATTGGTAAAATCTTTTATTCTTATATCTAATATTTAATAAAGTAACATATAATAGACCAAATTAATGCCTCTCATTCATAAACTACTTATAAAAAAATGGAACGAACCACGTGGTGTGATGCATGCTGTCAGCCATGGCGCCCTGATTATAAGTTAGACAGACAATTGGTTTTAGACAAAATAGGGCCATATTTGAATTAAACAACAAATATAGAAATTGTGAATAACCAGTAGTTAATGAATTGAACTATACCTGTCCTTATTGAGTAGACGTAAAAATCAGTCAGATGTCAGAAGATGAAGAAAAGGGAAAAATTTGACGTCTGCAACACTAGCACTACCCGTTGAAAAGGAATAACTGTTGCTATTTATAGCCTTATATTCTAATGCTACCCGTTATAAACGAGTATCCCGGTACTAATAATAGACGTAAGAGTTAACTTTCTAAGCTCAAATTTTCATTTCGACAGCGTGACTTGTCACACATTGTATGAGATAAGTCTGATTAATTAGCAAACTTTTAATTAAATAATGATTGAAGTACCTATGGTTAAGATTATCTATGCATAATATAACACGATACATATTTTACTTCACTGTTTATTCACAAATAATAATTATGCCTTTTCAGTAAGTTAATTTGACATAATATTAATATTGATTCAAATCAACTCTTTACAATGATGACAATGGCAATGACAATTTCTTTATTCTCACAAACTGTACATAATATTAGTGTAGAGTGTAGAATGCTGCTATTTTTGAAACGTATCATAATAGATATATATAGGATCTGAAATGACTTTTCTTTTCATAAAGTATTTATGAAACGAGTTGTTTCTTTTATATCAACGTTCGGGGTCCCGCTCTGTCATGCCGGTGTCCTGTCTTTCGGATGAGACAGTAAAAACCGAGGCCCCGTGTCGTGGTATGCATGGCACGTTAAAGATCCCTCACTGCTTCGGGTGGGTCCGTTGCAAAGGTCAAAGTTTGTATGCCCTGCATCAGGCAGATGCCGTCACCATATACGTGAAATATTCGTGGTGTGACGTTAAACAAAAATCAATCAATCACATGTTTACATTCAGTCTAAAATGCGCTTTTTTGATTTCTAAAAAAATTAACAAACTGTTTATGGTAAATGTATACTTTAATAAGAATAAATATTACAATAAAGTATACAACAAGAGCAACGCCTAGTGGGGCATAATACTCTTGTTGCTTAGTTTGAAGGGGAGGATTTTGAAAGTATGGAAACATTTACCCTTAAATTGTTAAATTGTTCCATCCCGAATAGCTCATTCTGAATTCTGACCACAAGGTTTTCTAACCAAGTAGTACTACGACATTCACCTTTTACCTTGAAAGACAATAAGCGTCTTGGCATCAGGAATAAGTATATCGAGTCATGGCATTAGATGTAAGGAGTAAAGGTACCATGTTTGACAGTCTCAGCCCCAAAGGTTTGGTCTGTATTTTACCTACAAGGTTGTTCTTACCAAGTAGTACTGCCATCTTGACCTTTGACCTTGAAAAACAATGGGCATCTTTGTCTTGTCATGAGGAGAAATTGTATCAAGTCTGACAGTCCTAGTCCCAACGGTTTGATCTGTATCCTGCCTACAAGGGTTTCCTACCAAGTAGTATTACGACCTTGACCGTTGACCTTACCTTGATAAACAATAGACGTCCTTGTCTCGACTTGAAGAGTAAATGTATCAAGTTTGACCGTTTTAGCCCCAACGGTTTGGTCCTACCAAGTAGTACTATGACCTTGACTTTGAAAAATAAAAGGTGTTTTTGTCTCGGCATGAAGATTAAGTGTACCAAGTTTGACAGCCCAATGGTTTGATCGAAAATACTGCCTACAAAGGTTTCCTACCAAGTAGTACTACGACATTGCGTTGACATTTGACAGGTTTCCTACCAAGTAATACTATGACATTGACCTTTGACCTTGAAAAAGAATAGGCACCTTTGTTTTGGCATAAGGAGTAAAGGTACCAAGTTTGACATTCTTACCCTCAACAGTTTGGTCCGTATTCTGCGTACAAGGTTGGACAGATGGACATCATACCTAAATATGTCCCATCAATGAAGGGTGTATAAAAATTGTTTGTTGAATAGGCACCTTTGTTTTGGCATAAGGAGTAAAGGTACCAAGTTTGACATTCTTACCCTCAACAGTTTGGTCCGTATTCTGCGTACAAGGTTGGACAGATGGACATCATACCTAAATATGTCCCATCAATGAAGGGTGTATAAAAATTGTTTGTTGACTGTCTGATTCGAACCCACGACCTATGGTACCGAATCGCCTAGCTGTCATGCATCCGACCCTTTAACCGACTGAGCTACCCAAGCTCCAAAATAGAACTTTAATAGCCAATCATTAGCTAATCGTATGCATGACAACACGGCCGCGGAAAGTGAAGGGATTTACCCGACATAAACGCAGGCGGATCCTCTGAAAGAATACAATCACTGAAAGAGAAATAAACATATAAAGCACAAACAGACTCAGTGAAACACCTGGGAGTACTATGGACCTTGGATCTCCGAAGAAATACCTGCAGAAAATAAAGACAAAGTAGACAAACATATCAAGCACAAAGACACTACAGCTAACAAGACGCCCAATATTTCACTTATATTCGTTCCCCGGCTGGGATTCGAACCCACGACCTATGGTACCGAATCAACATAGCTTGATAGGAGCTTATTAAAGGTCTTGTCACATACAAACATGTGGATGATAGAATTCTTACCATAAACAGATCAAACAAGAGGTATAACCAATGAAAATGCAAGTTCCATTGTGTTTGGATCCAAACACATAAGTTGCTGAAACTCCCACATAGAGTTTCTGTGCCAGTTACTTTTCTGGTGGAGGCAAGAACCCATCAATAGGTATATCCAATAATGATACTTACTTGTAGATTATGGGGAATAATCCTGGGGGCCCCCAATTTCAACCATACAATTTCTTTGTTTTGAGGAATAAGAAAATATATGATTTAAGCGTGGGGATCTGAACCAGTTCGGGGATAATTGAAGATTTCCGAAATGAGAGGAGGGGTGTGGACAATGACCATGGGGAACCCTGACTTAATTATAAACGTTTTGTCATGAGTGGAGTCATGAGAAAATAAGTGGTTTAAGGGTGGGTATTTGAACTGTTTTTGATATAACTGAAAATTTCTAAAATGAGGGGGTTGAGGAAAGACAATGGAGACCCCCGACTTTTGCCATACAACTTCTTTTGTCATGAGGAATAAGAAATTGTGGGTTAGGGGTGGGGAAGTGAACTATTTTGGAGATAATTGAAGAGGGTGGGGAATGACCCTGGGTCTACAGACTTTTACGATACAATTTGTGTTGTCATGAGGAAAAAGAAAATATATACTTTAGGAGTGGGGATCTGAACAAGTTTTGAGATTATTGAAGATTTCTGAAATGAGATGGGTGGGGAATGACCCTGGGGATCCCAGACTTTTGATAAACAGCTTGTCTCGTCATGAGGAATAAGAAAATTTATGGTTTAGAGGTGGGAATCTGAGCAACTTTTGAGATAAACAAGAATTTCTGTGTGTGTGCACTCTGAACTTGACCTTGGATCACTATTGGGTAATGGACAACAGTAGTATGAAATATAATCTCCCTCCATAAGGAAGAAAGAGACTATGGCCCAAACAGGAATTCTTGTTTTTTTTCTGTGCACTGTGACCTTGAAGATATGACCTCGGTTTATGGTCATGACACATCTATGGGTCATGGACCCCAATTGTGCGAAATATAATCCCTCTCCTTGTAACAGGAAGAAGCTGAAGCGTGGACGAGAATTCTGGCTGTGTGAAAATGACTTTGACCTTGTAGATAAGACCTTGGTTCAAGGTCATTGCACACCCTGGGTCATGGACAACAATTGTGTAAACTAGAACTGTCCTAACAGGACAAATACCCCCCGTGGCACCAAAATTCAAAATAGGGCATAGACCAAGGACAAAAGTAATGGTTTCATATGAAAGATCTGTTCATGAGGAATCTCATGTGCAATATAAAAGATCTACTATTTACAATTCAAAGCAGAAACATCAGATACATGGTAAGGTTTCAATTCACAAATATATCAGAGGCAGCAATCTCCCGAAGATAAAGTCTCGTGAATAGTTTTTAAAAAGTAAGTCAAATGTCAAGGCCAAGTCACAAGGTCAAAAATTTTGGAACCAAAAGAAAGCTCTTGCCACAAAGAATATACATATGTAGTATGAATACCCAGTCTCTTTTGGTTCTCAAGTTATAGCTAAGGTTAAAGTTTTTAAAAAGTAGGTCAAATGCCAAGGTCAAAATGCTGGTATTGAGTGAAAGGTCTTGCCACAAGGAATACACATATGTAGTATGAAGGTCCCATCTCTTTTCTTTCAAAAGTTATGGATAAGATTAAAGTTTTTAAAAAGTAAGTCAAACATCAAGACCAAGGTCACAAGATCGAAAATGTTGGTAACGACAGAAGGGTCTTGTTACAAGGAATACACATGTGTAGTATGAAGGTCCCATCTCTTTTGTTTCTAAAGTCATGGCTAAGGTTAAAGTTTTTAAAAAGTAAGTCAAATGTAAGGCCAAGGTCACAAGGTAAAAAAGTCTGGTATCAAAAGAAAACTAAGTCTTGCCACAAGCTTAAGGAATATACATGTGTAGTATGAATACCCAGTCTTTTTTTATTCAAAAGTTATGGCTAAGGTTAAAGTTTTTAAAAAGTAAGTCAAATGTCAAGGCCAAGGTTACAAAGTCAAAAAGTTTGGTACCAAAAGAAAGGTCTTGCCACAAGGAATATGGTTGTGTAGTATAAATACCCAGTCTCTTTTGCTTCAAAAGTTATGGCTAAGGTTAAAGTTTTTAAAAAGTAGGTCAAATGTCAAGGCCAAGGTCACAAGGTAAAAAACTTTGGCACCAAAAGAAAGGTCATTCCACAAGGAATATACATGTATAGTATGAATACCCAGTCTCTTTTGGTTCAAAGTTATAGTTAAGGTTAAAGTTTTTAAAAAGGAGGTCAAATGTCAAGGCCAAGGTCACAAATTTTGGCACCAAAAGAAAGGTCTTGCCACAAGGAATATACATGTGTAGTATGAATACCCAGTCTCTTTTGGTTCAAAAGTTATGGTCAAGGTTAAAGTTTTCTGGACAGACAAGGACAAATTGATTCCTATATACCCCGCAAACGATGAGAGGGGAGGGGTATACATATAATCTCCCTGCAATGTGACAGGAGAAAGTTATGGCCTGGACAATGATTCTGGCTATGTGTGCACTGTGACCTTGAAAGTAAAAGAAATTTAAACTTCATTTATTTTAAAATGATCAAGAAATAAGTTTAACTTAATATATAAATCTTGCTCGTTAGCACAGATCTTGGTGGAAGGAAACTGGAGTACGAGGAGAAAGCCCATGAAGCCTTGTAGATTATAAGTTATGACCTTGCTTCAGGTCATGACACATCCTTGGGTCATGGACAACACTTTGTTATTATGTTATGTACTGTATTCACATTGTGTTGAAAGAAAAAATTAGAAATTTCCAGAGATATACAGGTATATTCAAACACTTCTTCACAGCTGTAATTCATGCATAATCAACAATTGCTCGCTAGTTTTAAATCATTTACAATCTAAAACAGAAATAATACATTAAGTATTTCATTTTTATTTTATTTGAATGAATGACCAAAACAAATGTTATTATTCAAGTCCAACAATGAACTTCACAACATATAAAATATACAAAACAATCTAGTATGAACATCTTTGGATGGCCATGCAATAGACATCTGTCACAAAATGGGTAAACAGGGGGGAAACTTTGTAAGAAAATCTTAGGGGCCAAGTGGGCCCCTAACTTTTAAAATTTAGGAGCCCACTAAAAATTTCACGGGCCCACATCTTTTCAATGTACTTGTTCAGTTATACAGATGAAATTCCAGAATGATGAATGCATGAAAGGGCAACTAAACGAAATGGCCGATGTCAGTTCGTTTGGTTGCCACTTCATTCTTGATCGTTTTGAAATTGACCAATTGCATTTAATTGTAGTAGTCAAATATTCTACTAGGGATATATTTTATTGATAGAACTACCTTATCTGTACAATATTTTCTACAGAAATAAGGAATCCTGCCCTTCCTGATAGATTTTATTAAACCTTACGCATAAATCGACAAAACGTCTATGATCGAAAAGGAAAATGAGCGAGACGACCTTATGTATCCATCGACGCTTTAATCATTCGGAACTATCTCGCACTTTACTCGAAACTTATTACGTAGGAAAAGGTCGATGTTATACAAATGACATTTTATTGAGTGTAACAGGAACTTCGCACATAAACTGCCATGCTGCGATGAGCAAAGACCTCTCGATGTCTTACGAAAATTACATTCGCCAAGTGGGCGATTTCTTTTGAGATTTCACGAGCCCACACCCAAGAACTGGTCGCCAATGCGAGTGGGCAAGTGGAAAGTTTCCCCCCTGGGTAAACGAGATGAAGATTCACAGTCAGATGGATCATTATTGTACACACAAATTAAATGATTAAATGGACATGTGTGTTGCCTGCTATCCATTTTTCAAATGTGTGACTCATACCATAGAAATGGACAGACAGATGCTGAACACAGTGATCCTATAAATATTTGCTTCACAGGTGACACAATGAAGTTGTCTTGTAAGTGTTGTGCTTTAGAGGTCATCTCTGAACAACTAATTTTTACATATTGATATCATTATAAATGTTTGCCATTTCGCTTCCATCTGGACATGATTAAAGTATGATGACCTTATGAAAATGTCAGATATATTTATACTGCGATGTCCTTGATATTTCATGAAAAATGAAAATATATTCCTTCTCTGAATAAAACTCATCAACTTTCAGGAATAAAGTTCATCCAATATCAGCAACAAACTCATGTCCACTTTCAAGATTAGAATCCATTCACTTTAAGGAACAAGTTCCACTCATTGAATAAACAAAGTTCATTCACTGCTGGAATCGTAGAGCTGCAACAACAACAAAAAATTGAAAATAAAAATTGTACAAATATACATACAAGTCTCCAAGTAAAAGTAATACATAATATTAGAATAAGGTGAACTGACATTACCACCTTTTATTTCAATGTAAATCAAATTTTCTTTACCATGCTTTCAAAAATATCCCTACTGTCCAAATTCTGAATTTACTACAATATTTTTTAGATTAGTTTCAACTGATCAACCAAGTAATAAGAACTTAACCATTTATGTAAGGTGGTAACACAGCCAACATAGTGAAACGTCATACATGATACATTCTGATCATATCCACTTTCTAGTCAGACTGACAGGTGTATATGGAAAACTAAACCTCCTCAAAGGTACAAATATTCTAAAAAGCAAAATTTAAACTGAACTTAATAAAAGAATGATTATTGGATCACATTAAATAAATTTTGCCTTCTCCTGATTGTTTACAAAACCAAAATATATGGGACTAGTGAACAAAAAAAATATAATTGATTTTACAAATTGCAAATTAGAAAGTAACTAAAAAACATTATATATATATATATATATATATATATATATATATAATATATATATATATATATATATATATATATATACATACATATATAAGATTTTATGCTCACTGAATGATATCACACAAAAGCTTCATAATCTGGAGTCCAAGGACAGTTTAACAAGGACCTAATGTACATTCTTGCTGTATGAAACTAAAAGGTAATTTTTTAAAAGACACAAGGATATAATCAGTGTTAAACCAAGAAAAGTACAATACTGACTTCAGTGAAGAGTCATTAAATTCCTAGAGGATGCAATCATAAAGTATGACAACTTGTTTCGTGTAAATATTTTACAGATAAACTTTATTTTGGAATTCTTAAAAATCTGAGGTCAAAACTTTATCACCAAATTCCTAAAAAACCTATTTATTCGCAATGATGTGACCTTAAAGATCTGTAGTGATCAGATCATACTTCAAAGGTTATATGTAGATATCTATGTGTGAATATTATAATGCAATGGGAAAGAAAACTGATTCCATATGTACAAGAAAAATAGAATGCAGACAGAAACCAATTTCAGTACTTATTGTATAAGTTATATGGAATAATGAGAAATCTGTTCGAAAACTTGGCCTAAATAACACTATGAACAATTCAAAAGATTAATGTTTGAAGATTTTGCCACTAATGTTGGGGACTATAACATTCCCCCACCCCCCTGCAAATTGACATTAATTTCATGAATCATTTTGCAGTTTCGCTCATATACGGATGTTCCTCAATTATGAGGTTCTGATCATCCAAATGTGTGTATACATCGCATACACTTTGAGGAAAGAGATACCCTGATAATTCAGAATTAAGGAAAAATATTCTTTTATGGATATTTTTGAACACTGAGATCTAAAATAAAAGGTTACTGTTCGTTATTTTAACAAATTTTGATGCTGGAAATCTGAAAAACAAAATCAATTTGGTGTGCCCTCACCAATAAAAGGTTCAGAGTGCTTTCAATTCAACTACAAGGTATATCATGACTTCCTCTATCCAAGCAATGAGTGTTTTATCCTAGAATGGTGTTTCTTTTTATCTCATTTCTTGAATTTCAACAGCAAGATTTTTTATTCAGGCATTGGTCAGTGTCTTTGATCTAAGCATTTAAACTTTGGTAAGTCGCAAAAATGTGACTCTTTGATCCAATCAGCTAGTTATCATGTGCATGATACTGATCAAAGTTCTTGAGCAGTGAAGTTTTCTTGATCAATACAATGCCTTTTTGTGAAGTAGAAGTACCCTTGATCTAAGCATTGAGTGGTCATGAATGCCACATGGAGTTGCCTTCTCGGAATGGTAAAATTTACATTCATATTAAATCTCAAAGTCTACAAGTAACAGCAACCACATATTTTCAGTTTCTTTCAAGAACTATTTCTGACTTCACCACAACTTTTCTTACTTTTATATTTTACTTGGTTTAGAAAATCTTACTAGCTGGACACTGACCTATAGTACATCCCGATGTGGTGTCTTTTGCTCCATCTGCATATGCTGAATTTCTCTCAAACCCTGAAATATTTTATACAATCAAAAGTACTCAAAAAAGAAAATGTAGTTTATAAACTAGTGTTTATATCACTTAACTTTACTGAAGAGAGCCAGTTACTAAATATGATTACATGTATACATATTAACAAGAGTTGTAGAAGACAACACTGCTTGCTGATCGGGGTCATAATAATCTCATGGACATTAAAAGCAAAGATTTATAGATGTGTCCTGTGTTTATGTTTTGTTGTATTCAAGGTCATGAGGTCAAAAGTGATGGTACCAAATGAAAACTGGTCATAAGGAATTTATCAAAGCCTATCTCTAACACTTTAAAGAATGAAAAGCCCAGAATATAATTTTTGAAAAGAAGGTTAAAGTTCAAGATCAAAAGTAATGACACCAAATGAAAGTTCTTGTCATAAGAAATCTTCAAGTGAATTACAAAAGGCCCATTTCTAATGGTTTAAAAGAATATAGCCTAAGTTTAGATTTTTGAAAAGTAGGTGAAGGTCTAAGACCAAGGTCATAGGCTAAAAAGTGATGGCACCAATGAAAGTTCTGGTTATATGGTATTTACATGTGAAATATCAAAGCTCTATCTTTAATGGTTGACAAAATATAGCCAAGTTACAATTTTTGAAAAGGAAGCAAAAGTCCAAGGTAAACATGATGTGTTTGTGAAACAATATGCCCCAGTGGTAACAAAGTCAGAAAAAGTTATTTCTAGTGTGAAGGTCATCTTTAAGGTCAAAAGATCATCAACCTTGGTGTCATTTAAAAGGGTTCATAAAAAGTTTACTTATGTACCGCATTTGATCTTTAAAAGGGTTCAGTTGAGTATTCTGGAGAAATATTAAGTCTCTCTCCCTCATGGTTCAAACGTTATGGCCAAGGTTAAAGTTGACAACAAACAGACAGGTCAAAAAGGGTCATGGAAGTAGTCTAGGACGGCACCTCAGACCACGTTTTGAATTTCCCGTGCGAAAAACTTTCGACCAGTCAGAGGCCGGCATTAAAAAATCACGTAAATTCCGGTCGTGACGTCTTCGTCGACCCCGGTCACATGACCCTAAAGGTGATCCCTTGACCTTTAGGATGACCCCTCGACCCCTCTCTTGACCCTTTCAGGGGTCTATTTTTATAGAAGGAATTACCCTATACATGTAGTTGAGGGATTTCCCCAGAATTCTATTTTTAGAGTAATCTATATTAAGTAAGGAATCAACGATGTGAACACCTCGATATCAAATGAATCAGCACTTTTTACGAGGAAATTATAGATTCAAATCTATTGTTCGTTATAGATTGATATTTAAATGACGTCACGTTCTCTAGTCTATTTTTAGAAGCTTATTGAATCTGAGAGGATGCAAAACTTATAAAAGGGCTAAATATTGCATCAGCCGTCATAAGGTGAAGAGTCGCCATGCTGTCAACACCATGTCCAGTGTGCTCGAAGACTTTTTCTCGTCCAGATAATATTAGGAGGAATAGGAGGATAGCCCATGGAAGAAATCAACCATATCCTCAGATCACTGAAGCGTATCCTCAAATCACTGATGCATATCTTCCTCCTCAGGATTTCAGTTCTTTTCCTCTGAACTTCACTCCTCCTCTGGACTTCCTCCTTTTCCTCCTCCTCCTCTGGACTTCACTTCTCCTCCTCATCCTCCTTCCAAGGAACATAATCCCACAAAGCAAATTATTGACGAGGATTCTTTCAAGTTTCAACATCTGTTCACCATGATAGTGGCGGGGCCCTCAATAAGCGGCAAGAGTACGTGGGTTAAAGAACTGTTGGCACTAAATAGAGTCATAATTGAACCTCCTCCAACAAGGATTATATGGGTATACAAGCGATGGCAACCTCTGTATGACGTCATCGGGGCATTAGTACGTCCCCCTGTTGAGTTCATTCAAGGATTGACAGACAAGATTCGAGGTGAAGATTTCATCAATCCAAGACAACAATTTACTCGTCATGGACGATATTCAAAGGGATGCGTCTGAAAGTCCAGAGGTCAGTGAACTTTTCACGGAAGGAGCACATCATCGTAATCTTAGTGTAGTGTGCTTGATGCAAAATATATTCAATAAAGGCAAAGAAAATAGGATGATGAATTTGAACAGTCAGTATCTCGTTCTATTCAAAAACCCAAGAGACCAACTACAAATCGGCACCCTTGCCAGACAAATGTATCCGGGGAAACACAAAGAAATTTATGGATATATATCGACAAGCGATAGAGAGGCCATTTGGTTATTTACTCGTGGATTTAAAACAAATCACTCCGGAATCCAAAAGACTGCAGACGGACGTCTTCTATACCTATAAAAGACCAGACTGGCCAGAAGTGTGTCATTCCTCGTCTGACGGTGGAGGTGTACAGACGTGTCCTTCCCAAGCGGTAAACATATTACAAGCCGTAGGTGAATCAAAGCCAGATATGTCGGAGAGACATGCACCATTCTACATGCAAAATCCTCGATTCAATTATGTAAATCCAGAATCAGACGAAACAGCCGTAGATGAATCAAAGTCAGACATGTCGGAGAGACATGTACCATTTTACATGCAAAACCCTCGATGGAAATATGAAAACCCAGAATCAGACAAACCTCCATATATGGAAAGACGAGCCCCATTTTACATGCAAAATCCTCAATTCAATTATGTAAATCCAGAATCAGACAAAACACCATCGTGTGTTGACTGTGGAATCGTATTTGCTACTGAATACGATCTCCAGAGACATATCAAACACAGTTGTCCGATGGATGAAGAGAGCATGGACGTCGAAGAAGAGGAAGAAGACGACGATGATGATGACGGTTTTAATTTCATCATCAATGAGGTCTGGGATGAACATAATCCCCAATACGAAATGAAAATCAATCAGTTGATGGCTGCAGATACAAATTTATTGAAACAGGATGCGAGGGAAGAAGCCAGTGAACTCATGTTACCGAAAGACAGATCACTGTTTATGAAAAAATATCGAACCTTTCTGATGAACATGCATCACTTGAATGATAGTAAACTCCATCGTGAAATCAAACAAGAGATTAAAGACTTGATTGAAGACGAATCCATGGACGTAGAAAAGGCTTGCACCCTTGTAATCAAACAACATAAAATGGATTTCGACCCTTTGTTCGAAGACAACGACGAAATCGAAAGTGACAATGAATGATTGTATAATGTTGTACATGCTTATTTAATACTTTTGTATTTATACTGTTTGAATTATATATTTGTGTATCTATAAGCAGTAATGCTTTTGCTTAATAGACAATACTTTACATGTATTATATATGTATATATTGGTGATGGTGTAATAAATGATTAAAATCTACATACTCTTTTGTTGTCATTTCCCTTAATGTCCTGAATTGGTCACCGTGAAATAAAGTCTTTACAATTATTAATATGAATAACTATTGTCATATCTGTACTGGTTTATTTAAGTTCACGTCTACCATTCAAAATCATTCACCGGTAACGCCAGCGCTGTTATCGTCATAAAGATGAATGGCATTTACTAAGGTTTACTGATCATATAACAAACTTACCTGTCGTAAAGTGGAAAAAGGGGGGTATATGGTTCGATATTCCTGTATAACTAATATATCCAACAGGGGAGCTTATGTAACTTAATTAATTCCATGAAGTAATCAGTAGCATCTAAAATAGATCCGGGAATTCCTTTTTGAGGTCATGGGAGGGGTTACAAGAGGTCAAGGAACAGGCCACAAGGGTCAATGGAGAGATCAAGGGGTCATCCGAGTGGTCAAGGGTTCCCCCCTAAGGTCAGCGGTCATGTGACCGGGGTCGACGATGACGTCACGACCGGAATTTACGTGATTTTTGAATGCCGGCTTCTGATTGGTCGAAAGTTTTTCGCGCGGGAAATTCAAAACGTGGTCTGAGGTGCCGTCCTAGACTACTCATGGACATTGGTGTTATATGAAAGGACTTCATTAGCCGAGTACGCAGATGAGATATGAAGTCTCTAAGTCTATCCCTCACTGTTTAAAAATTATGGCCAAGGTTAAAGTTGTCAGGCAGACAGACAGGACAAAATCAGTATGCCATCGATCCGGGGCAATTGGTGTGCTAAAGACTTCCGTACAGTGTGATACAACACGAAATGTTGGATAAAATTGAAAATGAAGTATCATTTGGCATTGGCAGCAAATAATGTACAAAGGTAAGGGTGTAACTGGAGTCATTTAACTGAATGAGTAAATATGTTGAATGTTTGTTAAAAGTCAGTTACTGTCATTTGCACAAAGTTATTCGGGATCGAGAAGATTAGGCAAAGTCATCAGTGGCAAATCCAGAGTTTTATTTGGAGAGGACGGCTCCTGTTTAATTTGATCAACACAGGAAGCCTTTGCTTCATCATTTTCTATTTGTCTAACATTTCATGTTGTTTTAAATACTTGTTATGAAAAATCGACTTGTCAACGTTTTTGAAGTCAAGGGAGGCCCTACGCTTTGAAACTGTGCCACAGGCAGTGGAGAAAAAAAACCTGCACTCATACGACACAGAATTGAGAAGATGCGGGCTTGCATAGTAGTTTCCTGGCCATTGACGCTAACTTGGAACAGAATTTGAACTTGATCTGCAACTTGTCATGGTAAAACAATGTACCAAATATCAAATGAACATATGCTAGCATGACCAAAAAAAAAAAAGAAAACCCCAATAAACTGGAATACTGATTTTTTAAGGCGTCGAGCATTTGCTCGACAGTCTTCTAGCGATCGTAAAAAGTTTACCTCTGCACCGCCTTTTTCATTCACGTAACAAATTAGTACCTCTTTAAAGTAGTAAAAGTTCTTGCAAAACCGGTTTTGTTATCCTTGTTATTGAAAATTCATTGCACAGAAATAGGTTTAAGCATAGGTCTGCTTAACTTAGATTATCAATGTATTGCGCTAAAACACATATTATTCTGTCGCTTATTGTGCGTGTTAAAATATTCATTCGCCGTAATGACACAAGCCGATTATGAATTACAATCGCATTTCATCGGAATTTATCCAAATATGGGGAAGACCACGTGACATATTGCCTCATTTGGAGAAATTGTAGTAGAACGCTTGTAGCACACGCGATCAAGGCCTAATTTGACATATAAGCGCCAATATGGAAACCGCTCGTGCGATCTTTGAAATACATATAATAATATGAATAATATAATAATAATATATTTAGATATAAATTTCAGTCTAAAAAAGAACAAATAAAATATTTCATAGAATCCTAAGTATAGACTGGCAATATATAGACAGGTGACCACTAATTCATGATGAGACTGACCTAGGTTCAAGCAGAGACATATATATGTCTCTGGTTCAAGTGAAGCGGTATCGGTTATATTTTAAATTATCTCACTGATTTTCGTTTTGTTTTATTCATTTAACCTAGAATCAAGAAATATCGACAAAATTAATTACATCCTCAAGGCTAAACATCACCAGCCTCTCGTAAATTACATCAGGTACTGTATACCTATGCTGCGCATGCTATTTCAGACAAATTTTTAAAATATTTACACGCAGTGTGTACAGCTTCTCATCTGCCCTTACCGCCTTTGCTATAAATAACCCCATGGGAATACACATGTGAAATATGGAAGCCCTATCTCTTGCAATTCATAAGTTATAAAAAATTTTTAAATGTAGGTCAAACATAATGGTCAGGGTCACAAGGTCGAAAGTTATTGTCCCGACAGAAAGGTCGTATCACAAGGAATATGCATGTGAAATCTGAAAGATCTTGTCACAAGCAATGTGCATGTCAAACAGTAAAGTCCTATTGCATACTACTCAAAAGATATAGTATGAACTATTTTTACCTAAATTTAGGTCAAACTCCGGGGTAGAAGTCATAAGGTCAGAGATTTTTAGTACTAGTAGAAAGGTATTCCTGCAAGAAAAGCACATGTGAAATATTTAAGCTCTATCACTTATCATTCAAAAGTTATAGCATAAGGTTTTTTCCTAAATAAAGGTCAAATTCCAAAGTCAATATCCTTGTACAAAAATAAAGGTCTTTTCATAAAAATACACATGTAAAATAATAAAGCCCTATCTTTTACTGAAAGTGGGACGGAACGAATGAAAATTCTGCAATACATGTCCTACAACATGAAAATCAATGAAAGTAGAATATAAATATGTAAATAAGACTACATAAAGACATCTGACTCAGCCGTATGACTAAAGTCGTCACAGACGAAGAAGGCAAACAACTATCAGAAGTTAAAAATGTGAAGAATTGTCCCTATACACCCTCATTAGGAAGTCTTAAAAAATTCATAGAAAATCCAAAAATTGAAATATTGACAAAATTCTTTCAAAATAACATTCCTTACCATAATTATGATCAAAATGGTCAATAAGAAATCATCATTATTGATTAACTATGAAACTTTTCTACATTGAAATCACCAAGTCCCAAAAAATGTCAAAAAATTTCTAAAATTTGATTTTGGAAGGGAACTGAAATGACATGACTTCTTCACTTATCCCTCTGGATCATTTCTATGCATTCTGTTTGTCTCTATATACAGCCAGCATGAAGAAGAAAATTGTCAAAGGAGGGTACTCTTTTGTGACCTACTTTTGACTGGTGGCGCCACTTGTAAAGAGGTCTGGAAGAAAACAACAGAATTTGAAGGGGATCATAAGTGATTTATTTCTACCAAGATTTATTAAAATCCTTCCAACAGTTTTGCAGAAAAAGTTGAAAATGTGAAATATGGCCAACCTCCCCCCCCCCCTTTTTTTTATGGTGTCGAGCATTTGCTTGACAGTCTTCTAGTGATTGTAAAAATTTTACCTCTGCACTGCCTTTTTAATTCACGTAACAGAGTAGTACCTTCTTTAAAGTACTTAAAGTAGTAAAAGTTCTTGCAAAACCGGCTTTGTTATCCTTGTTGTTGAAATTTCATTCCATAGAAATAGGTTTAAACATAGGTCTGCTTAACTTAAATTATTAATAATACTGCCCTAAAACACTAATTATTCTGTCTCTTATTGTGTGTGTTAAAATATTCATTCGCCGTAATGACACAAGCCGATTATGAATTACAGTCGCACTTCATGGGAATTTTTCCAAATATGGGGAAGACCACGTGACATATTGCCTCATTTGGAGAAATCGTAGTAAAACGCTTGTAACTCACGCGATCATGCCTGATTTGACATATAAGCACCAATATGGAAAGCGATCTTCGAAATATATATAATAATATAAATAATATAATAATAATATATTTAGATATAAATTTCAGTCAGAACAAATAAAATATTTCCTAGAATCCTAGATATAGACTAGCAATGCGTATCACAAAGATATCTAGACAGGTGACCACTAATTCATAACGAGGCTGACCTAGGTTCAAGTGACGCATTATCGGTTATTTTTATCTCACTGGATTTCGTTTTGTTTCATTCATTTAACCTAGAATCAACAAATATCGACAAAATTAATTACATCCTCAAGGCTAAACATCACAAACATCAGGTACTGTATACCTATGCTGTGTATGCTACTGCAGACGAAATTTAAAAATATCTACACGCAGTGTGTACAGCTTCTTATCTGCCCTTACCGCCTGTGCTATAAATAGCACTTGCTTGACAGGGAATAGCCTCTACAAAATGGCGGTGGTTACTTGTCTCTTCGCGCAGCGATAGCAAGCAAGAGCAGGTAACTCCAGTCTTTCTTAAACAAACATAGCTTCTAAAAAAGCTTAGGTTGCAATTGGAATAGCATTAAATGTTCAGGATGTTGGTCACAAAGCTTTATGTAAACAGGAATTACTTATTTTTGCGCAGTTGTGAATTTCCTTGGTAAAATTTATAAAGCCACGCCTCATTTTTTCCTTATTAGGGAAGTAGCATGTGTATATATCACATTGTCTTCCCCATATCTGGAAAAGTTCCTACGAGGGCATAAAAATGGAAGCCGAGAAAGTTTTCAAATCGCCTACAAAATTTAATGTCGATGTAAAGGATGATAGCATGGATTAAGACAGAATTTTAGATTGAATGCATGAAAAATAAATTACGTAGAACTTACATGTGAAGATTTTATTCCAAATCAACATATATCAATTTTATTACATAATGTAATGTTTAAAAGCTGCAGACGTATACTTTTCTCTGCAGGCGTATTTAAGTATGATCGCAATCGGCTTGCATCGTTACGGCGAACAGTATGGCGTTGTAGCATTTACACGTCCACATACAATAAACGACCGAATAATAAGTAGTGTGTTTGGACGATATAAAGAAGCTGTTAGCCCTAGTGACAGTGTTAGTGGCATAGACAAAAACTGTAACCTAGACCATCTTAAAACAAATTATAAGCATAAGGCTTCCATATTATACTGGCAATGGTAACAACTCGTCCATTTCCATCTTTGTAAAAAAATAATGGCAATGGTGTTCATTTGATTTCACATGTACATTTTTTGTGATAAGACATTTGACATATTTTTGCAAGAATGACGTAAAGAACAATAAAATGTTATGATGATGCATTATATGATATATGGCTGTTGGAACTTAAGCTTTTATTTTTACTCTATTCCAAAAATTATCGGAATTCAACAGAAAAGATGAATACGACTGGTCAATTTCTGCTACTTTTGACAACTTTAAATCAAATTTAGCTCGACGCCTTTGTGGCTCTTCAAGCCTTTGATTTTTGGAAGTCTTAAAAAATTCATAAAAAATCCAAAAATTGAGATGTAGACAAAATTCTTTCACAATATTATTCCTTACCATAATTATGATCAAAATAGTCCATAGAACTCACCATTATCAATTAACTGAAAAACATTACACTTTTCTGCATTGAAATTACTAAGTCCAAAAAAAATGTTGAAAATTATATATATATTCGGTTTTATAAAATTTGTTATAATGCATTTTCATCAAATTTGTGATAACAAATTTCATAAATTGTAAGAAAAAAATATTAATTTAAGAATTCGTTATTTTACGGAAGCCCATTTAGGACCTATCAAAAAATATTTTTAAATTTGATATAACGAATTCTTGAATTTGTTAAAACGGATCAAATTCATGATAACAAATTTGAGGAATTCGTAATAAGATGTTAAATCTGTTATAACAAATTTGAGGAATTAGTTATAACGAATAGGGACCTATCAAAAATATTTTTGAATTTGATATAACGAATTCTTGAATTTGATAAAACGGATTAAATTCGTTTCAACGAATTCTTGAATTTGTTAAAACGGATTAAATTCGTTTTCACAAATTTGAGGAATTCGTTATGACGTATTAAATCTGTTATAACAAATTTGAGGAATATATAAATTTAAGAATTCGTTATTTCGAATTTAATTTGTTAAAACGAATTTCAAAATCTGTTAAAACGAATTCAACAAATTTGTTATAACACATTGAATTCGTTATAACGAATTCCTCAAATTTGTTATAATAGATTTAATTCGTTATAACGAATTCCTCAAATTTGTTAAAACGAATTTAATCCGTTCAAGAATTCGTTAAAACGAATTTAATCCGTTTTAACAAATTCAAGAATTCGTTATATCAAATTCAAAAATATTTTTGATAGGTCCTAAATGGGCTTCCGTATTATTTCGAATGTAATTTGTTAAACTGAATTTCAAAATCTGTTATAACGAATTCAACAAATTTGTTATAACAGATTTAATTCGTTATAACGAATTCCTCAAATTTGTTAAAATGAATTTAATCCGTTTTAACAAATTCAAGAATTCATTAAAACGAATTTAATCTGTTTTAACAAATTCAAGGATTCGTTATATCAAATTCAAATATATTTTTTGATGGGTCCTAAATGGGCTTCCGTATCTATATGCATTGGGTTATTTATTCGTCCATTATATTATCTATTCATTGCAACAGAAAACAATTATATTTTGATTTATTTATTTTCATTATTTAGTTTATTTAGTTTTATTTTCATTATTTAGTTAATAAAATATTTCAGTTTTTATTTATTTATGAATTTATTTATTTATTTGTTTTTCATTTATTTATTTATTTATTTGTTTATTATTTATCTGTTTCTTTATTATTATTATTATATTCTTTATTTGCCCTTATAGACGTGGCCTCTATGTGGCAACAGCTGGAAACGTGATATTTCCATTTGCAACACCTAACTACCTCTATTTTATCATAGAAAGCATTCATATTTACTCAAAACATGTCATTACCTATTTAAAATCATTTAAAATACAATGATAACAAAACAATCTGCGCCTTGTTTTCTAAGTTCAACACTGAAAGCGATCCAGATCAAAAATGGCAGCGATATCAGAGTTTGGTATAGTTTTCTGTCAATAATGTCAAAAGTACGCGTCAAATATACAAGAAAAAGTGATATTTGGGTAAATATGATATATACTAACTACAAAATACGCTATCATACCAACATTTCCCCCTTTTATTTCCTCCCCCCCCCCCCCCAAAAAAAAGCTAGAATTCGGTAAGAGCTCGGTGTTTAGGAGCACCCTTAAAGTTTGGGACAAAAATGCCAATAAAAATGACATATAGAGTGTTCCCATTCAGCCCAGTTTTCCTGAAATTAGCTAGAGTAATCTCCCTCATTGGAGTACAATCCTTGGACATTATGTATCACTACCCATACTAAACTGCTTGATTTAACTTAATTTTGTAACATTATCACATTGTATAACTATAAAATGTTTTATTGAAAATATTCAACTGATTTATTATATTTACCAATTAATCGAGACTGAAGTCACAAAATCTGCCTTGAAAATTAGTAAATTCCTTCAAACTTTTATGAACTTTACATGGTAGTAATAGAAAATGCCCGAGAGTTGTACTCCAACATGGCCGTTAATGCTAGTAGTGTGACATCACATGGGCAGACTCTATATTATTTGTGTAAATTTTCAAAAAAGAACAGAGAATAATTAATATGCTCCTTATATATTTTTTGTCACCATTTCCTTCCTAAGGAGATAACAGAAGGCATGTGGATCTTTGATTTTGAAATTTACTCTCTTATTTGATGGCACATGCAAGTTTCAATTTTAGCCAGTATTTCCTCTGTCATTTGAGAACAATCAATGAATCAGAAAGTAGTCTATGTCTGTGGTCATCATAAAATAAAGATTTATTTGATATTTTAGAAGAACTTATTGAAATATTTCTAGAGTTCAATTGGGAAATTTCATCAGTTTTGGGGAAAATATCGGTCGATCTTTTTTGCATTGGGAATGAGGCTGATAACTGGCCCCCAAAACGCCCTTGAAAAATCTGTGTAGATAAAAGTCTGAAAAGACAAATTACTTTGACTACAGTTCACTCATGATATGACTGCAAAGATTTTAACAAACATCTATTATCTTACTATAGCATACCTCTAAGACAAGTTTGATATGGGCTTTTATTTTTGCAGCATCTTTGGTCAGTCCATCAGCTTTCTGGGTTAATTGATCTGACTTTCTTGAGATGAATTTCAAAGCCTCCTCATGGGTCAATTGTACAAAGAATCCAAATCCTACGGAAACATAAAGGAACGTTGCATCTGTTCTACAATTTAAATACATAGTATTTTAAACCTCGGATAATACCACTAGAATTGTAATCATATTAGATGTATGACAGTATAATGAAGTTACACTGTTAAATGTGTTATTATTTTTTCCCATTTCTACATTGGGTATTGAACATTACAACCAGTATCCAGATCACAGTCAACTAACTTGGATGTTAATCAACTGTGAACTGGATATTGGTTGTAATGTCTAATTAAAGGTACCTTATTATCAAAACAATTGCTGAAAGTTCAACAATCACATTTTGATGATGAGTCTCATTTTTGCGTTCACAATTTGCCTGCTTGCTAAAACAAAAATATACCTTAACTGAGTGTGAAAGAGGCTCTCTAAAGGGAACATAGATTAGATTAACTGCTTCACTCATTAGTGAAGTTTTACCATGTAAGATTAACAGGGGTTTACTTCAATTTTAAGTTAAAACATCAATATAGATCAATGTAGAAATAAATCTTTCCTTATTTTTATTTATTATTCAAACAAAGTTTTATAACTGACTTTTTAGTTAAAAACATGATAAGAAGTCCTCTCTGAAGAAAGTATGAATTTTAATAAAAGTGACGAGTAACACAAATTTTCGGCCACTTGGCCTTTATCAAGTGGAAACAAAAATAACTAAAAATGCCTTTGCG
Source organism: Pteria penguin (assembly GCA_035048485.1). NCBI lineage: Eukaryota > Metazoa > Mollusca > Bivalvia > Pterioida > Pteriidae > Pteria > Pteria penguin. Next base: position 12,574,858 of record CM068588.1, on the reverse strand, counting down.
CTGGGTTGATTTAAGCAGCAGATATGGATTTCACTTAGAGATTCACTTAAGAAGACCCAGGACTACTAACAATTTAGAAGGATGGCGCAGCAAGTTGAAGATGACTCAGCACACACACTTGGAAATATTCGCTGCATTACAGATGACAAAGGACACCCAGAACGCTAACAAGATTATGAGAGTTCAGGAGGATCCACCGGACCAAAGCCAAAGGATATACATCAACATCGACAGACGACATTGAAGGAAAGACATGAATCATGGCAGCATTGACTTGATGAAACTCCTTCCCATGTGATAAGTGTCTGGATAGCAACTTTATGTGGAAATAAGTTATATGTACATCTATAATTTGATCATTCATATTTATAATTTATCATTTTTATAAATTTCAAACATTCAATTATGAAATAAACTACTATTAAAACATACTCAGACATTAAATTAGTTTTTCGTTTACATATATATATCTATACAGTTGAAACTCGTTATGTCAAAGATGGGACCAAAGCAAATATTTTGACTTAAATGGAATTCGAGATAAACGTCAGCTGTTTATGTAACCATTTACGATCAATCTTAATATATGAATATATATTTCATTGTTTTCTTCTTCTTCCATTACGAAGTGTACTCATAAGTGAGTGTCATACTTCATGTGGCAGTCAAGATAAAAGCCTCAGAAGGCAGTAAAAAAAAAAAAAAAAAAAATAGGAGTAAGGTTTTAGATGGTGCATGATTGAGGTACATGTATGAAGTTTTGTGTGTGCTCGGGTTTATTAGGTTTCTGGGTCTGGACCCCTTTTCGCGTTGCGCTAGTTAGAAGGCCCAGTTAGTTGTGTGAAAAGGTCAGGGTGTTACAACTAAAACAATAAAATCTTAATTCCTCACTCTGTACTAAACTGAGCTGGTGGTAAGTTGCTGAGTGCTGTCCGGTACTCCTCCAAAGAACAGGATGATGTTACTGATGATGGTAGTTTATTCCAATCCCTGATGGTGCGTGGGAAGAAAGAGAACCGGTATACATTCCTCCTTGTTGTTGGTATTCAGATGGTGTGCTTTCCCCTGGTTCTGATGTCAGTCTGGATGAGATACTGCTCTGCTGGGATGGCCACTAGGTTGTGCTTGATCTTGAAGAACAGTAGAAGGCGGATCCTTACTCTTCTTATCTGTAGTGGTTCCCATCCTAACAAGTTGACCATGTTGGTGACACTGCCTGGTGTCCTGTCCCAGTAATTTCTTGTGGCAAAAAATGCAGCTCTTCGTTGGACTTTCTCTATCTGGTTGATCTGTCCGATGGAGTGTGGGTCCCAGATGGAGGCAGCATATTCCTGGGTTGGACGTACAATGGCTTCATATGCTCTGACCCGTGCTGTTGTTCTGCATCCTCTGAGGTTTCGTTGGAGGAAACCCAGGGTCCTGTTTGCCTTGGCTGTAATGGCATCAATATGCTTTTTCCATTGTAGATCGTTGCTAATCGTAACACCCAAGTACTTGCTGGAGTCAACAACTTCTAACTGATGGTTGTGTAGACTGTAGTTTGCTGGTATAGTCTTCCTTTTAGTGGCTACTTGAATTACCACACACTTCTCTGGATGGAAGGACATCTGCCACGTTTTTTCCCATTCCTCAAGTGCTGTTAGGTCCTTCTGCAGCATGTCGCTATCCTCTTCGCTGTTGATCCTGCGATATAGTAGGCAATCATCTGCAAACAATCGGGCCTCTGACTGGGTAACTTCTGGGAGGTCGTTGATGAAGGTCAGGAATAGTAATGGTCCAAGTACGGTCCCTTGTGGCACTCCTGATAACACATCTGCACTTGTTGAAGTATGACCGTCAAGTAAGACTTGCTGTTGTCTGTTGTTGAGGAAGTCCTTGATCCAAAGCAGGATGTTGTCTCGAACTCCATAGTAGTCTACCTTATGTAGTAATCTCTGGTGAGGGACCTTGTCGAAGGCTTTGGAGAAATCCAAAAGGATGATGTCGACTTGGCTTCCCTGGTCCAAGGAGCGGGCAATACTGTCTACTGTGGTGGCTAGTTGTGTCTCACAAGAACGTTTAGATCTGAAGCCATGCTTACCCGTTATTCTATATTTTAGTCAGTGTAATACATCTTTCTACCGACTAAATTCTAACTACTATCCATCAACTGTATGACAAGCCGATAAACGAAGAAAATTTTAAAAATCGTATTTTCAGCTCTTTGTATTTTTAATTCGCTTAATAATTTACAAGCTGCGAAAACGATACTGGCATATTATCTCCTCTAAATGAAGATGTTTTTGCTAATGAGCATATTCTAAAATAACAAGTGCCAATTCAATCCAATTATCTAATCATTGTCAATCAAAGTGAAATGGCTTCACAGTCAAACAATCAACCATTACCGTACACCTCGCTGCGATGATTGGTTGTTCGCATTCTTCTACCTTTACTGCGGTGTTAACAAAACATGTAAAATATGTAGAAAATGGAGTTTTGGGACTGTAAAATGCCTTTGACATAAGCAAAATTTCGACTTATCCGACTCTGACTTAACTGACGTAAAATCGTATAGAAATTAAAGAAAAAATTCAGGACTTGAACTTGACTTTGAGATAAACAGAATTTCGACTTAAACCACTTTGAGATAATGAGTGTCTACTGTATTGTTATTTTAGGCGTGTAGGCATAACATGTATAAACAGTCTCGGTTATTGATATATTTCATTAATTCCTATTATTTATAATACAAATTTATTGGCTAACTGCAATTAGAGGGAAGATAACAAGATATCTGTAGCGCTTGATCTCAGATATTTCGCCCCATTAATTTTGGAGTCCAAAGGTCAAAGTCACAACTGATAGGAGAGACTGATTAATGGTTGACTGGTGTTTTACATCGAACGCTTTCAACAATTTTACACTTATATCGCGTTATGGAAACAGGAGGTGACCAACCTCTTTTAACATAGTGGCGCAACCTGGGAATCGAACCCGGATCGTCGGCGCTTAACCACTACACCAAGCCTGCCCCTAGGAGAGACTGAAATTATTGGTCTCTATGTGATTTTCATATATTATCACACATCATTAACTGCTCATCAGAATTTTATCATATTTTACATATTTTAGAGGTCAAGTTCTTTTAAACAAAGGTAATTTAAAATTCTGTTAAAAAAGAAAGATGTCTACAGATTTGAGGGTCAATATGTCAAAAGGCAAGGTCACTACTGGTAATATTTATAAAAGTTATGGCCCATGGACTTATAATTTAGTAAAGCTTTGTTGCTGCTATGAATTAAGCCCATGCGGGTGCATATGTTTTACAAACATGGTCTACTGTCCGTGCCACTCACTTTGTAAACCGAAAAATCTGGATTTTCACTTATTTATTTTTAAAATAGTTTTACAAAATTAATATCAATCGACAGATCTTGTTTAGTCATAACTTTTGGTGTATTTTATATGTTTCTACAAAGAAGCATTCGTACTTTATAGGGAAAAAATCATTTTAGATAGGGCGTTTTCTATGTTAATTTTGACGTGACATTGCCGATGTTTAACATTGAGTCTATGGGAAACTTAGGGACGTCACGTCAAACTTTAACATGGAAATCGCCCTATCTAAAATTGATTTTTTCTATAAAATATGAAGGGTTCTTTATACAAACATAGCATACACCAAAAGTTACGACTAAACAAGATCTATCGAATGGTTTCGCCTTTTTGAAATTATTCTGAAGATGAATAACTGAAAATCCAGATTTTCCAGTTTCCAGAGTGAGTGGCGCAGACAGTAGTATGCTTTACATTTATCTCAGGACATTACTTTGTTTGATATTTCAGGGTTTTTTTCCGTTCGATTTGGGTCCGTTATTCGGGCCCATTCCCAATGCCAAATAGTACCTTTTTTTCCCAAGAAGTGACCCCAAATTCCAAAACCAAAACTCAAAAAAAAAAAAAAATTAAATCAACGTACAAAAACGGTAAAAACAGCAAAGAAATATACCAACGCTATCGTCGTGATAACGAGGAAACATAACACGCACACTATTACTTGAGTCCAGTACACGTTGTGGTGCTATAATTCAGTAATTTGTATAACCAGTTCGGGTTTTATGTTTTAGCATCTCGCTTTCGCTTTGCGATTCTCGAAGTCGGCGTGACATCACACTCAAATCTCAATAAACTTATTATGAAGATAATCCCCGAAACATTCTGAAGATGACCAGGGGGATAAACTCGGTGTTTATCATAGACCGTAATGCAACTTTGTTGAATTATATTTTGAGCACAAGAGCTAAATGACTCTTAAAACTTTTGAAATTCAATGAGGAATCTCATGAGGAATGACTCTCTTTTCTTCTTTGTATTCTATTATGACCCCAGTTTGCAGAAATTAGATTTCAAAATATTGGATTCTTCGTAGAAAGCGATGATAAATCCCGAGAGTTATCCCCCAACAAATATGATACAAATTAGGTCATGTGACCAGTCCAACTTCAAGAATTGATAACATCTCATAAAATAGCTTAATGATGCAGAAATTACTTGTGTTATTGATAAATTCAAAGCTATTAGATCCAGAGAAATCAATCTGTGAAAACTAACCTTAATAAAATTAGTAAAATCTTGATGTACATGTTTAATTTATGGTGTTTTTTTTATACTTTTTCCCAGAATGTAACAAAATTGCACTATTTTTCCCAACTGCAAGGGACCTGGCCCCATTCCCAAAGTACTGAAAAAAAAAACTATTTATCTTTGCATGATCAGGCATAAGTTTGAGTTACCAAGAGAATACTATGAAGAGTACCGGTAATAAATTGTGACTTTCAAAGTAGTTTGAAGTATCGAAATTTCGACTTATCCGAATTTGATAAAACAGGAAAATACAATGAAATATACAGAATAAATTCGGGACTTTTAGATCAGTTTGAGCTAATGAGATATTCAAGTTTTCAGTGTTTGAGTAAACCAGTAACCCTCGTATTTTACATTGATTGTATTCAATATTTTATTGTTCATGATGTGAAAGTGTGACATACAAATTTTATTTTGCAATCAAGTCCTATGATTTTGCAATCAAGTCCTATGAAGTCCTATGAATGTTAAGTTATCATCACAAGTAATACAAATCATATAACAAAATATCATATACAAAGTGTTCTAAATGAGCACCTATTTTGTGACTAAACTGTAATCAAAATAATGTGAAATTGATATTCTACTCTTTACAACACCTGAATGAATGAAAAATTCTTACATGTTTGCATGAACGTAAAAGTTGCATCCTAAATCAACTTTTGTCTTCAAAGATTCCTTTGTGTAATCTGTTTCCTGCAAAGAAATGAATGATTTTACACTTACTTTCAGACTGTTACACATAGTAATTAATGTACTAGGTAAGGAAGCAACCATTTGATTTAATAGGGGAGGGGGAGGGGGGGGGGGGGGCAAGAAGATTTACCGTTAGAAAAAAAACCCCAAACCAACCCCTCCCCCAAAACAAGAGGCCCAAGTGGGCCTATATCGCTCACCTGAGTACCTATATTATCAGTCATGCATGAAGGAAGAATTCATTTATTTTTGCATTAATGTGACTAAGTCAACACAGATGTTGAAAATATGTCAAATTTTATTTCAGGCTAGAATAAAAAACAACACTTTTTTGCACATCCATTCAGGTGATTTTGATATTAAGCATTTCCTTTGTCTCTGCAAGAAGTCATTCAGGGCATTCAGGGAAAAAGAATATTGTTAAACGAGGGAACTCTTTTGTGACCTACTCTTGACTATGGTGGCGCCACCTGTAAGGAGGTCTGGACGAAAACAACAGAATTTGAAGAGGATCATAAGTGACTTATTTCTACCAAGATTTATTAAAATCCTTCAAACAGTTTTGTAGAAAAAGTTGAAAATGTGAAAAATGGCCACCCCCCCCCCCCCCCTTTTTTTTTTGGAAGTCTTAAACGTAAAATTCCTAATTTCATATGTTGAGTGTTGAGAAACATCTAAAAACTTATTTAGATGTGTAAAAAAAAAAAAAAAAATTTTGACCACAGCTGGATTTGAACCGCTACTCTCCATATTTCAATTACCAAGTGGTATATGTACCATTGTGAGACCTACTTTTAGACATGGTGGCATTATCTGTTAACCAATTTGGATGATCCGCACAAAAAACAAAACCTTTGAAAAGGACTATGAGTACTTGCATCCTACCCAGTTTTATCACAATCCTTCAAGTTGTTCTGTAGATCAAGTTGAAGATATGAAAAATTTTCCCCCCCCCCCCCCCCCTTTACTTGGAAGTCTTAAAAAATTCATAAAAAAATTCAAAAATCGAGATATTGAAAAAATTCCTTCACACCAGCATTCCTTACCATAGAAATGATTAAATGAAACCAAATGAATGCATCAATGTTTACTAAAAGAAAATAATAACTCTTTAATGCATTAAAATAACAAAGTCCAAAATAAAAATGAAAAAACGTCAAAAATTTGATTTCGGAATGGAACCAAAAATATCAACACTTCTTCCCATATGCCTTTATCTCATTCCTATGCAGTCGGTTTGTCGCTGTATGCACCCGATCTGAATAAGAAGTTTGTCAAAGGAGGGTACCCTCTGTGACCTACTTTTGTCTGTGGTGGTGCCACCTGTTCATGGATCCTGACAAAGATGACCACATTTGTCGGGGACCTTGAGTATTTGATGCATGCCAAGTTTCATTGAATTCCAGCAAGTGGTTCCGAAGAAAAAGTTCAAACTGTGAAATGTTTACACCAATTATCCCACCCCCCCCTTTTTCTTGAAAGTCTTAAAAAATTCATAAAAAATCCAAAACATAAAATATTGAAAAATTTTCTTCGCAGTAGTATTTCTTACCATCAAAATGATCAAATTAAACCAAATTAATGCATCAATGTTTACTAAAAGAAAAAAATACCTCTTTTCTGCATTAAAATTACCAAGTACAAAAAAACGTCAAAAAAACGTCAAAAATTTGATTTCGGAATGGAACCAAAAATAACAACACTTCTTCACACATCCCTCTAGATCATTCCTATGCATTTGGTTTGTCTCTGTATGCCCCCGGTCTGAAGAAGAAGTTTGTCAAAGGAGGGTACCCTCTTTGACCTACTTTTGCCTGTGGTGGCGCCACCTGTTGATGAATCTGGACGAAAAACAACAACACTTGTAGGGGACCATGAGTACTACATGCTTATCAAGTTTCATCAAATTCTGTTCAGTGGTTCTGGAGAAGAAGTCGAAAATGTGAAAAGTTAACGACGGACGACGGACGACGGACGGACGACGGACGACGGACGACGGACGGTGATTGATCACAATAGCTCACTTGAGCCTTTGGCTCAGGTGAGCTAATAAATCTGGCACCAAATATTGAAAAAAAAAATACATTTTCCAGCACGAAGGACTGGTAAAAAAAAAAAATCAAAGGACTCAAAAGTCCTGAGAGTCGGCTTTGCTGATTTTAAGTATGTAATCATTTTACCATTTTAGTGGCAGATTCAGGATTTCAGGAAAATGGGGGGGGGGGGGGCAAAAATTAGGTTTGTTGCAACTACATCGTCATTATACTTATGTACAAAATGCTAATAAAATTTGCTCTCTTCATACTATCTTACGGTAAAGAGTTTGCAATTGCTTGTATCTGAAATGAACGTACAATCGACAACTTCATGGCAACAAGTTTTATTGCATTGTTGTCACGAGTCGAAGCTGAGCCAAGGAACGACATTCCTTCAAGTGGGACATTAAATAACCATCTTATTCACGATTCTCATAATGTTTTAACATCATTTATATTTAGAAACATACAACATTTACCTAAATATTTATATTGCATTTTCATTATCAGAGGAAATGCGGGAAGATCGATCTTTAAATTTGTCATATATGTGAAAAAGAACTAAAGTTCCAGAACATGTTGGGGAAAACTTTAATTGAAATATCTCGATAAAAACAAGCGATACAAGATCAAGACAAATGCTTTGTCCGGAGAATTACACAATCGAGTACATCCAAAGGTGTCGGTGGTAAACACATCGTAAAGTAGTCACAACTACATATTATTACGCGAAATTTGAAAACATTATTGCAACTCCTTTTTCGAGTTATTGAAACTAGTTTATGTTTAGCTTAAATTAACTGAGGTAAAGGTACATTGTGCTGATCAAGAATTTCTAAGACAACATCAGTAATTTTTCGGCACTTTATTTTTCAGCGGCGTAGTAAGCTCTATATCGGTAGTGAAAGTTATAACCCCTGTAAAGAGAGTGATTGCAAAGAGTGCGGCTTCACCGAAGCCGACTCAAAAAAAGGAAGACAGACAGGGGGTCATAGAAAATGGAGGTGTTTTATGGCAGTGACCCAAAGGGCTGATTGAAATGTTGAGTATATATAATTATATATATATATATATATATATATATATATATATATATATATATATATAAAAGCACAAGTAGGAAATATAACAACAACGTTCACTATTCAAAAATGTCGGATTAACCATGGGTCAATGCAAGTCGCTAAAGAATAGAAGAGGTCAAATATAAAAGCACAAGAAAGCAACAAACGACACTAAGATAAAAAAAAAATAATATATATATATATATATATATATATATATATATATATATATATATATATATATATATGGTGTGTTTGTTTGCATTAAAAAAATAATCCAGCTCTGAATATTGGTGAAAAAAAATTCCCACTCTGAAAATAAGCAAAAAACATTTTTTGGCTCACAAAAGTCTTCTTGCCCCCTTCTTACATCAACCTTCAGATTAGGAAGTTTTGAGGTTTTCCAAGATCACGGTGACACAAAATAAAGATAATGTTGTGGGATTTTTAATAATGATTATTTTAACTGTAAGTTTACAATATTTCAAAATACAATCTGATTAAAACCAAGTTTTTAATCCGCTTTTCTATTTGTCCTATTGCGAAAAGATCTGGCGAAACTCTGTAAGGGGTCATGTTCTGGTGAACTCTGATTTTAAGCCAATCAGTGGATAGGCTACAAATTCCTAGGAATAAAATTAACATTCACAGTGGGCTTGACCCACAAGGTAGTTTTTGAACAGACTGAGTGTTTGTTACACATTGCGTCACTAGCCGAGTCATTTATTGGCTATGGGAAATAACAGTTTCGGTGACTGAAACATCATCAGATTTCACCAGAACATGACCCCTTATGGAATTTCGCCAGATCTTTATCCGCAATAGGACAAATAGAAAAGCGGAATAAAGATATGGTTTTAATCAGATTGTTCAAAATTTAAATGACAATTACTCTTTTAATTATTAATATCAGTTTCTCTTTTGTTTCTTAACTGCATAACTAGTGGCCACTGCCTTGCCACTGGATTTGTACGCTCTACAAATTGGCCTCACTGTCGGCGTACCGAACGGAAGACCTATGTCCATTGCTATGGAATTTCTATAACTTATCAGTATACTAAATTTTGTAAGAGTACAATACAGACTGTTATGGCAGCCTTTTCAATCTGTTGAACTTAAATGAAGACCTACATATTATTTGATTTAAAACATGTTTAAAGATATAAAATTATCTAACACTTTATTATATATACATTTTCATAGCTTAGGAAAAACAAAAAAAATAAAAATTTATATTTAATTATAATATGTATATAAGTATGGGTCCTCCCTTTTATCTTCTGTAGGTCTTTAATTGGGTCTTTTCGATATGCAGAGTTATATCCCATTTGAGCAGGTATCTGACGTCAGTCCCTTGTGACGTCATACAATTTCTATATCACTTCCCGTAATTTTACACCAGTTGCCATAGAACTAGTTGACGTCACAATGTTTTGACGTCAGATACCTGCTCATATGGGAAATAACTCTGTATAACGAAAAGACTCAATTCTCTGTAGGTCTTCAATTAGATGGACCCCTCACTAATGATGTCCTCAAGTTTTCAAATTCATGATCCTCAAATTCTTCAGAAGTCGAAAATGTGAAAAAGTTAACGACAGACAGACAGCAGACAGCGCACTATGACTATAGCTCACTTGAGCCTATGGCTCAGGTTAGCTAAAAAAAAAAACTAAAAAAAACCCTTTGATTACTAATTGAACTATACTTGACTCACTAATAAAGGACTGAAACTTATTTATTAAACCTTATTTAGAACACAAAGAAAAATACATTACAGAGAAGTATGTCAATGTACAAAATATTCCCTGTTTTAGTGATTGAAATTTAACAATTTGTTTAATGAAAAAGATTTGCCTTTATTTGTATTAAGCATACAAAGTATAACAAGAGGCCCAAGTGGGCCTATATCGCTCACCTGAGTACCTAGATGATCAGTCATGCATGAAGGAAGAATTCATTTATTTTTGCATTAATGTGACTAAGTCAACACAGATGTTGAAATTAAGTCAAATTTTATTTCAGGCTAGAATAAAAAACAACACTTTTTTGCACTTCCACTCAGGTGATTTTGATATTAAGCATTTCCTTTGTCTCTGCAAGATGTCATTCAGGGCAACAACTTAGTCATTTTCTTTAGGTGGGGCCTTTTGTTGACTGATTTCAAGTCTGGGTCATGAACAACAACTGTTTCAAATATTGTCCAGATCTAACTTAAAATGGCCTAATTTCATATGTTGAGTGTTGAGAAACATCTAAAAACTTATTTAGATGTGTAGAAAAATGAAAAAAACATTTTTGACCACAGCTGGATTTGAACCGCTACTCTCCATATTTCAATTACCAAGTGGTATATGTACCATTGTGAGAACTGCTTTTTAGACATGGTGGCATTATCTGTGAACCAATTTGGATGAAATTTACCAAATTGATAGAGGACTTTTAGTACTTCATGTATTCCATGTTTCATTAAAATCTTTCATGCGGTATATAACAGCAGAAATGAAAAATGTGATTGAATTGTTCCTATACACCCTCATTTGGAAGTCTTAAAAAATTCATAGAAAATCCAAAAATTGAGATATTGACAAAATTCTTTCAAAGTAACAATCCTTACCATAATTATGATCACAATAGTCCATAAGAAATCATCATTATCAATTAACTAGGAAATATGACACTTTTTTTCTGCATTGAATCACCAAGTCCAAAGAAATGTCGAAAAAAAATTCTAAAATTTGATTTTGGAAGGGAACCAAAATGACAATACGTCTTCACTCATCCCTCTAGATCATTTCTATGCATTCTGTTTGTCTCTGTATACAGCCCGTATGAAAAAGAATATTGTTAAAGGAGGGAACTCTTTTGTGACCTACTTTTGACTATGGTGGCACCACCTGTAAAGAGGTCTGGACAAAAACAACAGAATTTGAAGAGGATAATAAGTGACTTATTTCTACCAAGATTTATTAAAATCCTTTAAACAGTTTTGTAGAAAAAGTTGAAAATGTGAAAAATGGCCTCCCTCCCCCCCTTTTTTTTTGGAAGTCTTAAACGTAAAATTCCTAATTTCATATGTTGAGTGTTGAGAAACATCTAAAAACTTATTTAGATGTGTAAAAAAAAAAAAAAAATTTTTGACCACAGCTGGATTTGAACTGCTACTCTCCATATTTCAATTAACAAGTAGTATATGTACCATTGTGAGACCTACTTTTTAGACATGGTGGCATTATCTGTTAACCAATTTGGATGAAATTTACCAAATTGATAGAGGACTTTTAGTACTTCATGTATTCCATGTTTCATTAAAATCTTTCTGGAAGTCTTAAAAAATTAATAAAAAATCCAAAAATTGAGATAACGACAAAATTCTTTCACAATAATATTCCTTACCACAATTGTGATCAAAATAGTCATTAAGAAATCATCAATATCAATTAACTGAAAAACATGACACTTTTCTTCATTGAAATGAATAAATCCAGAAACACGTCAAAAAAGCGTAAATTTCTATTTGACGGATCTTAACCCCGAACACAATTTCTAATAACCCATCTTTATAGATTGTTGAAATGCAATTAGTTTCCCCATTTATGTACTGGTTCTGGAGAAGAAGATGTTTGAAGAGGGGTACCCTTCTGGGCACTTTTGGTCCCGCCCTGGATCCACCCCTGAGGGAATCTGGATCCCGAACACAAACTTGGTAGAGGACCTTGAGTACTTACTTCCTATGAGGTTTGATGAAATTCTGTGCAGCCAATCTGGAGAAGAAGTTGAAAATGTTTCAACCAATCAGAGCCAATGGCGGCCATCTTGGATCACGGACTGGCATAAAAAACACAAACTTGGTAGAGGACCTTGAGTACTTACTTCCTATGAAGTTTGGTGAAATTCTGTGCAGCTTTTCTGGAGGAGAAGTCGAAAATGTGTCAACCAATCAGAGCCAATGGCGGCCATCTTGGATCACGGATCGGCATTAAAAACACAAACTTGGTAGAGGACTTTGAGTACTTACTTCCTATGAAGTTTGGTGAAATTCTGTGCAGCAGTTCTGGAGAAGAAGTCGAAAATGTGTCAACCAATCAGAGCCAATGGCGGCCATCTTGGATTACGGTTCGGCAAAAAAACCACATACTTGGTAGAGGACCTTGAGTACTTACTTCCTATGAAGTTTGGTGAAATTTTCTGCTACAGTTCTGGAGGAGAAGTCGAAAATGTGTCAACCAATCAGAGCCAATGGCGGCCATCTTGGATCACGGATCGGCATTAAAAACACAAACTTGGTAGAGGACTTTGAGTACTTACTTCCTATGAAGTTTGGTGAAATTCTGTGCAGCGGTTCTGGAGAAGAAGTCGAAAATGTGTCAACCAATCAGAGCCAATGGCGGCCATCTTGGATCACGGATCGGCATTAAAAACACAAACTTGGTAGAGGACTTTGAGTACTTACTTCCTATGAAGTTTGGTGAAATTCTGTGCAGCAGTTCTGGAGAAGAAGTTGAAAATGTGTCAACCAATCAGAGCCAATGGCGGCCATCTTGGATTACGGATCGGCAAAAAAAACACAAACTTGGTAGAGGACCTTGAGTACTTACTTCCTATGAAGTTTGGTGAAATTCTCTGCTGCAGTTCTGGAGGAGAAGTCAAAAATGTGTCAACCAATCTGAGCCAATGGCGGCCATCTTGGATCAGGGATCGGCATAAAAAACACAAACTTTGTAGAGGACCTTGAGTACTTACTTCCTATGAAGTTTGGTGAAATTCTGTGCAGCAGTTCTGGAGGAGAAGTCGAAAATGTGTCAACCAATCAGAGCCAATGGCGGCCATCTTGGGTCACGGATCGGCATAAAAAACACAAACTTTGTAGAGGACCTTGAGTACTTACTTCCTATGGAGTTTGGTGAAATTCTGTGCAGCGGTTCTGGAGGAGAAGTCGAAAATGTAGAAAAGTTAACGCCAGACGCTGCACTATGACAGTAGCTCACTTGAGCTACGCTCAGGTGAGCTAAAAATCACATCTATTATAAATTTTCCTAAAAGCAGCTGACTCAATTGTCAAATCTTAGAAAAATAAAATCAGTATATCTAGAGGGGGAATCCTAGCCTCCTTCAATAAACAGTTTACCTTCATCCTTTCAATCACAGATTTCAGTTGGAGATACTCTGCTATCTGGCTGTAAATTTTTTCTCTTTGCTCTAAAACCACTCTGAAGAAGACAAAGAATTAAATTATGGTGGAAGATAATGGGTCCTCTTACTAGAGTTGTAGTCAAAATGGCCCAGATTTAAAACACCATAGACCAAAAAGCCCAAATACAAAACTGTCTAAACCAAAACAGCCCACTTTTATCGGAATATCAAAATGGTGTACTTAATGGGAATTTGTCAGAAGTTTCCTTGCATTGCATTTGTTTAAAAAGAATCAAGGAAGTTTAAGATGAATAATTTGGAAAAAATCAAAGGAGTTTGAAAGTTGGCCTATTCATGAGAAGTCGAAGACACAGCTGATATTGACCTCTGAGGAAATTTTCTTTGAATACTCTATAGTCTACAGATAAAGTGTTTTGGTGAATAATAAACAGTTATTTCTCAAGTTCTTGAAATATACAACTTATGGCAATAACATATGTGAGCAAAAATAAATGAGGACCAAATATGCTTCATGAATTATACCATCTTTGACTAGTTAATTCATGGAAAAATAAAAATATCTTTGAATAATTTAATTTCAGAGGCAAACGCCGTATAAAGCTTATTTAACCGTATACAAAAAAAAAATTCGTTTATACCTCGATGGAAGTAAAAAATGTCATGTGATAATTGGCCACACCTATCGTTAGACATTTTATGATAAGCCGTTAATTTTGACTGGTTGGCATGGCTATCATTGCCCTAAATTTAAAAATTCCTTATTTACAATAAATATTTCAAATTTCATCAAAACGTTTGTTTATATTAATGGAAAACTGTATACTCCGCGAAAAGCTTCGCGGATTATACAGTTTGTAAATCAGTTTTACTTCTATACCTCCATAGAAAAATAAATAATTAATTTCATTCCTTAAAAAAACAATCAGAATATGTATCAACAAATTGAAAAAATAGTGACAGCATGATCTTTCATCAACATTTTCATAAACATTCTTTTAGTAAGAAAATGACTTTTCAGTATAAAGTGAAATCCTCTGTCGATATCGTATTAATTTATCACAGACACAAAATATCTTATTAATATTTTCTATAGCTAAAATGTTACAACTCCCTTTGTATCATGAACTTGTTATTAATGAAGACCCTCTGTCTTTACGTTCAATGTATGTTTATAATTATTTTTATAGAAATCCTTAGATGCTCAAACTTATTCAGCTGCTAACAGAGAAGAACAGGAAACTTTGTGTACATTCTATAAAGTTCTAATTTGTGCATCTAGATTGTTTTAAAATCAATGTATAATGATGTCCATTCCATTACACACATAATTAATATTCTAAGTTTTGCAAAAACAGTTAATAAGGTATTCAGCATTTGGTATTTGAATCTCTTTGATGTAAATCTGAGGTGAAGATCATGCCCACAACATTCTCTTCCTAATTTACATGTACTTTCAAGGATTCTTCATGCAGTGACTTGTACATTTCACATCTCTTTAGATATACAACATTTAATTCTAATTTAGATTATACATTCTTGAAGATAAAACTGCAAAAACTTTTCGATAAAAATTTCTTTTAATGTCATCAAATATGCTTTAATTTTTCAAATGATACCTTTCCATAAATGTGTATCTTTCTCTTCAATAGATTAGTCTGTATACTTTATGCAGATCTCAATTCAGTAATACACATACAATAATGTAACAAGAGGCCCAAGTGGGCCTATATCACTCACCTGAGTACCTAGATGATCAGTCATGCAGGAAGGAAGAATTCATTTATTTTTGCATTACAGTGACTAAGTCAAAACAAATGTTGAAAAAATATGTCAAATTTTATTTCAGACCCAAATAAAAAAACAACACTTTTTTGCTCATCCATTCAGGTGAATTTGATATCAAGCATTTGCTTTGTCTCTGCAAGATCTGATTCAGGGCAACAAGTTTGTCATTTTCTTTGGGTGGGACTTTTGTTGACTGATTTCAAGTCTGGGTCATGAACAACAATTGTTTCAAACATCTTAATAGTCCTCTGAAGAGAAGTGACATAAAACAAAGAACAATGAACTCGGTATTCACACCAGATAATTTGAAAATTGTTTCAAATATTGTTCAGATCCAACTTAAAATGGCCTAATTTCATATGTTGAGTGTTGAGAAACATCTAAAAAGTCATTTAGATGTATAAAGAAATGAAAAAAAAAATTTTGACCACAGCTGAACTTGAACTGCTACTCTCCACATTTCAATTACCAAGTGGTATATGTACCATTAGGAGACCTAGTTTTTAGACATGGTGGCATTATCTGTTGACCAATTTGGATGAAAGGGACAAAATTGATAGAGGACCTATAGCACTTCATCTATACCATGTTTCATTAAAATCTTTTATGTGGTATAACAGCAGAAGTTAAAAATGTGAAGAATTGTCTCTATACACCCTCATTTGAAAGTCTTAAAAAATTCATAGAAAATCCAATATAATTACATGTATGATAACAATAGCCCATGAGAAATCATCATTATCAATTAAGTAGGAAATATGCAGGGATCATTCTGGAATCTGGAAGTAATGGGATAATTATCCCATCAATTAAATTTTAATGGGATTTTCTAAAATTCCATGGGATATTTCTACTCATCCGTTTGTATTTTGTCCATCCGTAATCCAAGATGGCTGCCATTGGCTCTGATTGGTTGACACATTTTCGACTTCTTCTCCAGAAGTGCTGCACAGAATTTCAAAGAACCTCATAGAAAGTAAACACTCAAGGTCCTCTACGAAGTTTGTGTTTTTCGTGCCGATCCGTACTCCAAGATGGCCACCATTGGCTCTGATTGGTTGACACATTTTGGACTTCTTCTCCAGAAATGCGGCACAGAATTTCACCAAACCTCATAGGAAGTAACTACTTGAGATCCTATACGAAGTTTCTATTTTTCGTGCCGATCCGTAATCCAAGATGGCCGCCATTAACTCTGATTGGTTGACGCATTTTCGACTTCTTCTCCAGAAGCGCAGAACAGAATTTCACCGAACCTCATAGAAAGTAAGTACTCAAGGTCCTCTACCAAGTTTGTGTTTTTCGTGCCGATCCGTAATCCAAGATCGCCACTATTGGCTCTGATTGGTTGACACACTTTGGACTTCTTCTCCAGAACCGCTGCACAGAATTTCACCAAACTTCATAGGAAGTAAGTACTCAAGGTCCTCTACCAAGTTTGTGTTTTTTGTGCCCATCCATAATCCCAGATGGCTGCCATTGGCTCTGATTGGTTGACACATTTTGGACTTCTTCTCCAGAACCACTTCACAGAATTCCATCAAACCTTATAGGAAGTAAGTACTCGAATTTCTCTACCAAGTTTCTGTTTTTCGTGCCGATCCATAATCCAAGATGGCCACCATTGGCTCTGATTGGTTGACACATTTTGGACACTTCAAAACGACTGCACAAAATATCACCAAACCTTATAGAAAGTCTTGTAGAAAAAAAGCAAAATTTTCTACTGAAATGAGCTGTTATTTTATTGTAAATAAGCAATTTGTGCTCAGGTGAGCCCATTTAGGCTTCTTGTTCTAATATTAGAGTGACATCTCAGTCTCAAACGAAGGTCTGAGGAACTTCAAGCTGAAACAATGTTTCAATATTTTTTAGTGAATTTTTTTAAAGGTTATATAAATATTTAACGTAAATGAAATAAAGTAATTTCCTGCTAGCACAATTTACCGAAATGCCGCACATATACCGAAATGCCCCTTATGTTGCTTTAACATATAAATATGAATAAATCAGGGTACATTACATATGTATCTTTCAATGTGTAATATATTCTAGTTTGTGTCTTCATAATTTAAGACAATTTTATTACACAGAATATAACTCTTACAATCTGTTTAATTTTTTTTTTGTAATGTGTGTAACTTTATTCTTTATTCTGTTTTGAGAACATTCTCTTATAATATTGACATAGAGATCAGAAGTCAACCAACTATTAACAATATCATTTGTTGATAGATCATTAGCGCTATGAACACTACCCTTTTGTGTATTTGACTATTTAGTCAGAGGAAATGCAGAAAACATTAATAACAATAATTGTATGTAATTCTTTTTGCAAAAGTCAATGCAGTTTTAACAATGTTTACAATAGTATGTATATCTCATGATTGAAACGTAATTACGATTAAACGTACTAATTTGGTGGAAATCAGAGGAAATCGGGACTAAAAACCTTGATAAATAAATAAACATGCTTGAAAACTGATAAATAACTTCTTAAGCAATTAAATTAGGCCAATAAAATAAAATATGAAGGGCATTTTGGTTGATTGTAGGGG
The DNA here is from genome assembly GCA_035048485.1 of Pteria penguin. NCBI lineage: Eukaryota > Metazoa > Mollusca > Bivalvia > Pterioida > Pteriidae > Pteria > Pteria penguin. The sequence goes on along the minus strand of CM068588.1, from coordinate 12,556,939 downwards.
CATTTCTGTATTTAAATGGGGCAGTTCGGTAAATGAGGGGCATTTCGATAAATCGTGTTACCCGTAATTTCCAAGTAAATTTGATGGGCATTTCGGTAAAATAGGCTTTCGACCAAACGGTCGATTACAGAGGCATTCCGATGTTTCGTAGTACCCCTACTGTACAGACTACCATAGACGTATCAATAGTAAAAAAAAAAATGTTTAAATCCGCTATCACTTTATATGATTTTACGTAACGTTACGTGTTAATCATTTTCTGATAACAACATTGAATGGGTGTATTATGAAAATACTGACGTTTATGTATATAGACACAAAGATAAATATATTGTAAAAAACTGGCGGATGTAGGGGAGGGGTTGGGGGGTTGGGGGGGGGGGGGGCATTTGCAAGTTATGTAAGTTTTGCACAGTTGTTTTAAACATAATTAATCCCCACCTCTCTTTACCCAGCATTAAAAACTACTTTCCAAACTGCCTGCTGGATTCGCCACATAATTTGGTGCATTATTCTTTTATTTCCATTAGGGGCCTTACCAAGGATAATTTGACAAAACTGTTAAATATTTATGCACATATGATTTAAGAATCTATCATAGTTTTCTATCTATACATCGGTATTTAGTGTGTCTGTGCTTTTTTTTTCAGGTGAACACGCACCATATTACGAGCAAATACAGACTTTATAGTCCAACGAGCATGACAAATGCATATCTTGCCGTAAGGGATGGTAAGCAGAGCATACGAGGTGCTGCAAAACAATATGGAATCCCAGTCCAAAGTCTGAGAGATAGGACAAGTGGAAAAATTTCAATTGATGTTGTTAAATCAGGGAGGGCACCTGTTTTCAATATGGAAGAGGAAGCACATATTGTTGAGCATTTGAAAGAAATGGCGCAACTTGGGTATGGTTATACTCGATCCGAAGTTGTTGATATTGCAAATGATTTTGCGAGAATTTCAAATAAAAGAGATACAGACAAGCCATTAACTCTGCGGTGGTATCAGACATTCATGTCCAGATGGGATGCTGAACTAGAAGCCTTGAGTGGTAATGAAGATACAGTCATATTTCAAAGAATTGCAGGAAATTATTTCCAAATATAACTTGCAGGATAAGCCACATCTCATTTTCGCAAAATGAAGCGGTTTTAAATTCAGATTCTGAAAATGAGACAGAAATATCTGAGGAAGAGAAGTTAGACAAAGTGATTGTTTAATTTTTACTAAATGGGTTGCCTGTGATAGATGCTCACTGGGTTCATTTAATATATTGCACAATCAGGAAGGGAGATGTATTTCTATGTCCACATTGTAAAAGCTCATAGAAAATCAAAACTGTTCATTAATCTTGTCAAATTGTTTATGTTGTGATAAAATTCAATTTCAGATCAAACAATATTATTTGTTGTAACATTTTATTCCATATCTGGTACAAGAAACTCATTTAGTGATAGTAGTGGCCTAATTTTTATAAGTGTACGAATTTAGGGTATGACGTCATATAAATAAACATGGACGGCGATGTACTTGTTCCTACAATAAAATTAGTAATGAAATAAATCAGAGTTTGCTACATATCTGCATGACTAACACTTTGGATGGTTCATAAGAGAGTGAAGTGAGTTTGCAGAATAATACACAGTTTCCGTTGCTATGACGCAATATACCTTAGGTGTACGAATATTGGGTTCACTAGGATATATAAAGTGGCAATTAGTGTTATAACAATAGTCGCCGACGTCGGCGATATCGTCGATGGAACTTCCAAATCGCCGACTAGCGATATTGATTTCCGAGAATCGATTATCGCTCAAAATAAACGTGTATACGAAACGGCTTTTCAAAACGAAATAAAACTTGGAAAATGACATTTCTTTGTTACAATGGTGGAATCAAAACCAAAATAAATATCCACGTTTGTCTATTCTTGCTCAAAAATATTTAGCAATACCAGCTTCAATCCTCGGTCCCATTGAAAAATTTTCAGTCTTGCTGGAACTTTGGTAGATATAAAAGATCAAGAATGAAACCAAGTCTTGTTAACTCAATGATATTCTTAAAATCTAACATGGCACATTTTTGGTAGATTTATAGTTGTATTGAACCTACTATCAGTAGTTTATTTCAGACTCTCTATATTTTTCTTGTTTTATCTTAGGTTTACACTGTTAACAAGGAATGTTAAATTTTTAATATTTAATGTTATCTCTTTTGTTAAAAAAACTGTTGCAGTAAACATTTTGATTTAATTATCTGTTATCATTTTTATGATAAGTTAATATAAAGTGGACAGTAATGTGAAATGAAGGTAAAAAATGCAAAAAAAAAGCAGCATTAAAATCGGCGTACCTAATTGAAGACCTACGGGTAATTGAAGACCTACGGAAGACCTATGGAAGACCTACATTTCTAGAGACATTATTATTAAAAACTGTTATTAGAAATGTCTTTCTCATCATTAAAAAAAGACAATATAAATATTTATTTCTGTAATATTAATAATTTATACTGCATTTTTGACCAAAATATTGTGTAGGTCTTTTTTCAATTGAAATGGTCGCCATTAATATTTTATGGAGTAATTAAAAATTCATTGCCATTTATAAGATGTGATATTGTAGCTCAACAGCGGATATTTTTGTTTAAATATACATTAATATATATAAAGGAATCAGATCAGATATGTTCTGACTGTTGTATTGTATGTTTACAGCACACTTGAGTATACAGCTGTAATGGCAGTCATTTCGATCCACACTGAGAAGATTTACACATTATTCGATTTATAACATGCTATAAAAATACAAAGTTACCCAGCAGACATGCAACGTTGAATCAACGTTGAAATTTGGTTGATCCAGGTTGACGACGTTGATCAACCATATTTCAACGTTGTACAATGTTGTAAAAATCAACGTTGAAAGAAACAACGTTATATGACGTTGCATGTTTCAACCAATTACGATTATTAAATTAATGTTTGTATATTTTTTGAAGTCCTGTTTGTATAGGAGTTAATTTCCAGTTGTTTCATTATGAAAAAAAGTGAATTTAATTTAATCAATTCAACAACTGTTTTGAAATCAATTATGTTCCAAATAATCTTTCATAAAGACGAAAATTGAGATTTTAAAGAATTCATTAATCAATTAAAAATCTAAATGTAAAAATGAGAATTGTGTAAACTAATTTTTTGTAATAATTTTATAAGTATGAATTGCTGATTATCGCATTAAAGTATCAAAACTAAGATCGAGAGGTGGGTGAGGGGAACATGCAAGAATCGCACGAATGCATACCCAGATTGTTTCTGTATTATCAACACAAACGATGTTTGTTTCCTGTTCCCACACCCTGAGATCAAATTACGCCTTCGGACAAAGGATGGTACGTGTGACGTCAGTTCGCCGCGCATTTCCCATTTCAAACCAAGATCTCGGTACAGTAACGTTGCATTGACGAAGAAGACAAATATGTAAGTATATGTTTTCACATATTTCGTATATTTTAACACAGTATAATGTTTAAATGTTTATATGTAACAACTATATAGATTAAGGTGTATAATAAAAAGATTGATCTTAAATGTTTTAATCATTTCAGATTAAATTATCATACATCCTTTTAGCTTTATAAACATGGTTTGTACAGATAAAGTTTATCAAAGGAATTTTAATGAATTATGCAAAGAAAGTATATTATAATATCATCAACATGTATGTTATAAATTGTTAGCACGAATATGACAGAGAGACAGAGGAAGAGGTGCATGTATAGAATGTAGATTTTGAATAATTATATTGGAATGTGAATTCTTCAAATGTTACATGTGCCGGGGAAACAACTGCTTATCAACCTGACCATCCGCATTTTCAATGAGTATTTATAGCTTACTCGCGTGAAAACCTTGTGGTAATTACATAATCACCCAGCGGTCAGTTCTCCTGCACCACTATGTCCGTGCTACACATGCATTACAAACTCAGTTGAAAGCCCACAGGCTTTAGATCCTCTCTCTCTCTATCTTATGTTCTAGACTTCACGCTGATTCCAAACGAATAAACAGATCATTGTGAGACTATAATTAATAACATGTCGATTTTCAGAAATGTTTTAATTTATATTATTTTATCAATGGCGCGAATCGAGACGGTGAACGAGGGGATCACACTTTGCTTTGATTTTGTTTGTTTCTTTTGTTTTGTTTTTCAAAATAGGAATGCTAGACTGATTGAATTAGAGGATGGATGCTGATATTACTCAACCATCGTTGATGTATAGGCGTTTTTGATGGGAAAGGGGGATTTACTAAAATTCGGGTGTGAGAGGGGGGGGGGGGGGGGGCATTTTGCGCAGTTTATGATTGTATTGTATTAATTGTAATGTTAATTAGCTTTTAGCCTTGCGACTCACCAGCATGTTAACAAACATGATAACACCATAAAGTATAACGCAAAATTCTACAGTCCGTACATAATTATACCTGCATAATTATTCCAGCTATATATTAATCAATTTATTATTGGGGGTTTTTTTTGCATTGTCCAAAATGGAAGGCACATGTATTGCGCATGAAAAGAGGAAAAGAGGGGGGGGGGTGTTTCCGAACCCCCTGGATGAAAGCCAGTTGTTAGGCTACTGATTCAGCGTAATAATCAATACATTGTTTCATCAGATATCGATATAACGGAGATTTAAAAAAAAAAAGGAGGACGTTGGAGGCGCTATTTAGCTCATGTGGATGCACTTGCCCTATATAGAACTAGAAGTAATGACGAGGTGTAGTCTGCAGAAGATGAGTCTTTTCCAAAATCTAGATTTATCAAGTTGTAAAAGGTAAAATGTGAAAAATTTAAACATTCAAAGATAATAATGATAAAATTTCATCAAATACAATACATATTATTGTGATATTATAAGTCGATATTGTTTGCTTTATGATTTCCATTTGATAAGATGAGATTTCGCATATATGACGGATAAAAAAGAACGTCTGTGGTAAATATTTGAGTTATTAGTTATGCTTAAGGTAATATCAAGTCTAACAATTTCAACTTTTGATCTTTTAGATGTTGTTCTGCAAGCCCATACGAATTTATCTGAGGCAGAATTTAACAAAGAACTCGGTAACTTTTTGAAATATGCCCCAGAAGGTACTGGAGGTAGGGGAAGACGAGGCAGGCATCAGATATAGAACTTAAAATGTTGAAGCATGTTGTAGATTATTATATAATACTGTATCATTTTAAACAAAATTAAATTGTATAATGTGAAGTATTATGTTTGTTTTGTTTTGTTGGTTTTTTTCAAACTATCTGTTTGGATGAAAGAAGATAAGGATCTGTGTCAGTTTGAAGGCAAAGGAATGTCCAATGCCACACTGGTTCTGGCTTTTTAGCTTTTATATATTTTAGAAAAATTCACCGGACAGCCACTAGCAGTAGGTTTGCTCCATTACTTAAAATTGACAGCATGTTGTTTGTTGTCGGTGAAGAAACTCTCTCTTGCACAGAGGGCCAATGGAGTTTTAAAATTTCAGGGATCGATATGTTTTCAGCCATTTGTATGTTCAGTCCACAGGTGCCCGTAGACAAGCGAATATTCAGTTTGTTGAAAAGCAAGTATTCATGAAGTTTGTCAGTTGTTTATTTCAGATTCTGGAGGAAAGGCTGAATACTTGCTTGTAAACAGATTTTTGCTTGTCTACGAGCGCCTGTGGTTCAGTCATGCAAAAAGAATAGAGCAACTAATATTCAACCATAAACAAAATTGAGACTTCGACGTTGACACAACTTTCATTTTAAACCTTATTTCAACGTTGAAACAACGTTGAGACTTCCACGTTGAAACAACGTTGAGACTTCCACGTTGAAACAACGTTGAGACTTCCACGTTGAAACAATGTTGAAACATCAACGTTGAAACAACGTTGAGACTTCAACGTTGACACAACTTTCATTTTAAACCATATTTCAACGTTGATTCAACGTTGAAGTTCAACGTTGATTCAACGTTGAAATGTCTGCTGGGTATATAATTTTTTTGTGAAATATACATTTTTATCGCATGATAAACATGTTTATGAAATTGTTTTTTAATAATAATGTCGAGATAAATGTAGGTCTTCCGTAGGTCTTCAATTACCCGTAGGTCTTCAATTAGGTACGCCCATTAAAATTAAGAAAGAATAAAAATCTCCAATTATCGCGATTATAAATGATATCACTCGTCCAATTATTTTCGATAATCGGTATTAGATTTTCTCCGATTTCACAACACTAGTGGCAATAGTAAACCACAGCATAATAAAACGGCCACATGCAAAAATCTCAAAATTGATTACGTCTACTAAAGAACAGTATATCGGTCCATAGAATTACTGAAATCACCGAAATCCCCGTGTATTTACAGAAGTCCCCGCAAAAAAACACAGAAATCCCCATTACTTTATCAAAAATCACCGATATGTAAATAGATAAGACCATTATTCACCCTTATAGCGAGTTTCAGATATATTAAACAACAATTGATAGACTTATAACCATTTTCCTTTATTTTTCATGATGCGGCATAATTTCTATTGAAACGGTCGGCTCATACCTTCACCACAAGGTATGAGCCGACCGTTTCAATAGAAATTAGATGCGGCATGCCGACGGCGTGGCCATGTTGGATAACAGATTACTGCACGCAGGATGGCCGACGGTTTTAAAAAAGGATAATGTTATGCAGTGTCAATGTGTATTACAAGCCTCATTGTGAAATATATTTGCCATTTATTGAAGGTATTTTGAAAATAGAATTAATTAATACTACTGTATAATCTAATACTAATAATTTAATGGCCGTTGCCGGATGTTAATTAATTAAGATCCCCGTTACCGACCGTCACAGCGTGTGACAGGTATTTGCTGGTTTCACACGTTTTCATTGGCAGTTGCATGATAAACTTGACATCCATTTTGCCGCGCACCCAGGTGATATTAGACGGCATTCCAATGTAGCCATATATTTAGATGTCCAGAAATATCATTGTTGCAATCCAAGGACCCTTTTCAAATTCTGTACAAGAAACAACATAATCGGTGTCATGGGTATAAGCACGGTTTAATTTCCCCCATTATTTTCAAAGTAGAATATCTTTGAATAAAAAGATATCTAAATAAACAGCTATTTAAAGGGCCATCCCAATCTTTGAAAAGTAGCCAGAGCTTTAACCCTCAATACCATCACCAAATATATCCTTCAAAATGTCATGAAATATCTTCAATCAGTAACTGTAATGATATTTAACATTTCAGTTTAATTTGATATTTCTCTCTAAAAAATATAAAGATTTAAACAGTAGCTAGATCTATATATAGATAAAAAAACATTCATGTAGAATAAAAAGGTGTGCCAAAGAAAATAAAAAAGAAATATCTAAATAGCAAAAGTATCTTAAATTATACTAACCCTATATTAATTTATTTGAACATATTTTGGTAGAAATCCGGCAAAATGCTCCCTCGAAACCCCACGATCGGTTAGTTGGTTAATTGGTGTTTTACGTCGCTTTCAACAATATTTCAGTTATACCAACCTCTTAAACATAGTGGCGGAACCCGGGAATCAAACCCGGATTGTCGGCGCCGTAAGCCAAGCGCTTAACCACTACACCAAGCCTGCCCCACCACGATCAGCACCCACTGTTGAACATAAAGAGATGCTTCATCCGAGCTGGGATATACAGCCGTATAACAATACTAACGGCATATTTTATGTCATGCCACAATTATTTTTCATCAGTATCATTTTAAATTTTCGTTTTTTATTGAATAGGCCTTCCGTGTTGTCTAACAAAATCGTTCAAATCTCGCACAGCACGTGTAAATTTACAGAAAGGTCTATCTCAAATTTATGCATGATCTTATCCAACAAATATCTTTGAATATTGCCATTATCTTACAATATTTTAAGAATTAACAATAAGAATAAAATACTTATTAGATCTATATTAATATCTCATAATGTGAAATGTTAAATAAATGATATATGACTGTCAACACTTTTCTTGATTCCAAGATGGCGCCGACCGACATGTACTCTATGTTCGACAATTGTTAAAGGTATATTTCACTTAATATTTTATATATTTTGTTTTGGGGTGTAGAATTGGTTAGATATGCCCTTATTACATACAGTAACATTAAAATAAATTAACTGTATTCAGAAACAGCTTAAATAAAGCTTAGGTTCGACACGTTACCCAGTTTGACTCGACAACGTTCGATCGTTAGGTTCGACAAGTGATAAAGCTATATTTCAATTAATATGGTATATTTTTTATTTTTTGGTGTAGAAATGATTAGATATGACCTCATTACATCAATAAACATAAAAATCAATTAAATATATTCAAAAATAGCTTAAATAAAGCTAAGGTTCGGCTAGGTTCGACACATTCGTTAGGTTCAGCCTTTAGTCCCACCGATAATATCAAAAGTAAGCGTCAAATTTACAAGAAAAAGTGCAATTTGGGTACAAATGATAAATACTAACTACATAATTCACTCATATACCAGCAATTCCACCTTTTAACCCCAAAAAAGCTAGAGTTCGGCATTTAGGAGCACCCTACTGCTATGTATACTTCCAATCCAACATGGCCGCCAGTAGTGAATCATTAAAATTAAAAAAATAAAATGGTTACAAGTCTATCAATTGTTGTTTAATATATCTGAAACTTGCTATAAGGGTGAATGATGGTCTTATCTATTTACATATTGGTGATTTTTGATAAAGTAATGGGGATTTCTCTGTTTTTTTACGGGGATTTCTGTAAATACACGGGGATTTCGGTGATTTCTGTAATTCTACTGGTGCTGTAGCAGTTTCCGGACGTTTTGGGGTGTTTTAGGTCGATTTCTATTTTTTTACACTACGGAAATATTTGATAATTAGCAGAAATAATGACTGACTATAAAGATAATTAAAAATGTAAAAAAAATCAACATTTAGGTGTCTTTTTGTTCAATCGAGCCCCTTTTCCACACGAGGTTTCGATATCACTTTTCTTTATTTACTGTAGCAGTTTCCGGTCTTGACGTTTAATGCAGTATTGGGGCTCAGTATGGGATGTTAACATCATCGTTAAATAGACAAACATTAATAAAGGATAAATAGTAAATCAACAGTCACAGGAATTTTAATAAATGTTACACAGTCTTGCCAAATAATTAGACTTGCTTTCCGGTAGGCTGACATCATTTCCCCAACGCGAGAAATACAACAACACCATACAGACACAGAAAGTAAGGTGGAAATTATATTTATTTCTTCAAAACCGAGCTAAACTTTTGCATACGATTATGAATATGAACAATTTTGGAGATATGATGAACAATGGGCAAATATAGTTGTTGGAAGTATCACAAATAACGAGACGACCGGAAACTGCTTTAGTCCGGAAACTGCTACAGCACCAGTATGGACCCCAGACCCAGTATAGAGTGTTCCCATACAACCCGATTTTCCTCAAATTTAGCTAGAGTTATCTCCCTCATTGGAGTATAACTCTCGGACTTTATCCATCGATGCTCATATAAAACTGCTTGATTTAGCTTAATTTTATGAAATAATCGCATTGTATATCTAAATGTTTTACAGAAAATTTTCAACTAATTGATTATATTTACTGATTAATTAAGACTGAAGTCACGAAATCTACCCTGATAAATAGTAATTTTCTCAGAAGTTTAATGAAGTTTACATGGTAGAGATGGAAAAAGTCCGAGAGTTGTACTCCAACATGGCCGGTAATGCTAGTAGTGTGACATCACATGGGCAAACTCTATATTGACAAGTGACAACATATCCATAGAGTACTGTACCTCAAGTCTTCTCGAAGTTTTTCATTCAAAAAATGTTCATAATTCAGAATTTTCTGATGATCCATATCATGCAAGAAACGTTTCGAACTCCGCTGATTCAGGTAAATTCGGCCGAACACATGGTAAACGGTAGATTCGATAAAAGGTGAAGCGCGCCGGTAACTGGGTGTGTTTCTAAAATTCGGAGACGGATACGGAATTCTCTGCAGGATTTCTACATAAAATACGAAGGTGGATGCGGATTCTCCGGGTCCGTGTTTTATGATTATTTTTATGCCCCAGCCACGTATGGCAGGGGGCATCAATTGTCACACATTGGTTTTGAGATGATATCTTAAGTACCTTTCAATATATTCAAACCAAATCTCGATATATGCTTATCAAGAGAAGAAATTTGGAAATATGCTGACTTATTAAGAGAGGAAGAACCCTATTGATTTTGGGGTTATAAGGTCACAGCTGATAGAAAAGGTTGAAATTATTGGTTTCCAGGTGGTTCTCATGTGTTATCATATATTATTGAATGCTCATCAGAATTTGATCCTATTTCACATATTTTACAGGTCAAGATTTTAAACAGAGGTAATTTAAAATCTTATTAAAAGGGAAGGATGCCTATAGATTTGAGGGTCAATATGTCAACAGACAATACTACACTATTTGTAATATTTACGGGAGTTATTGCCCATGAAACTTATTATCTAAGAAAGTTTGTTGCTGCTATGAATTAAGCCCTCGCGGGGTCATATGTTTTACAAACATGCTCTAGTTATATTATTATTTTTGTTTCTTTAGTTTTTACATTACCTATACGATTTAGACGAACTAACTCATTTACACAATATTTATTATTCATATTCATGTGTCTCCATCCCTGTTAATGCCATTGTGTATAGAAAAATCGTTTCTACAAAGACTGTTACAACCAATTTTGGCTTCAGTCTCTCTTACAGATATATAGATGTCTTGCTTTCAATTAATAACCCTTTATTCGCGGACTGCCTTGGCTTCATCTATCCAAGTGAACTGGAGATCAAAGAAACCACAGAAAGTAGTAATTCTACTTCGTATTTAGAAATTATGTTGTCTTTCGACATTAATGGTCAATTGAACTCTATGACAAACGTGACGATTTCAATTTCGCTATCCTAAACTTTCCTTTCATAAGTAGCAACATTCCAGCATACGACGTATTCATATCTCAGTTAATACGTTATTCCAGAGCATGTTCAAATTACAGTGACTTTGTTCTGAGGGTCAGGTGACTTTCAGATAAGCTACTCAACCAAGGTTATATATGTGCTAGACTAACAACGTCACTGAGGAAGTTCTATGGAATGGAATTAACTCGATTTCACTCTTCTACTGGGTATATGTGACGGGTGTTGCTAGCAAGCAAGAGATGCTCACTCTCCCCGGGCACCTGATCTCACTCCATCAAAGGGGTTCACATATGCCCTTCAAGTAGACATTTTTCGTTATTTTCTACTTGGTTTTCATTTTCACTGATTTTGTATGTCCTCTGGTTTCATGATTTTCGGACTAATGGTTTGGATTTAATATCTTTACATTTCGTATTATTTGACCAGGTCTCAGTGACAGTCCTCGAATTAGCTAAAAGTTCTCAAATTTTTATTTATTTATTTATTTATTTATTTATTTATTTCAGACGTGGTCGTTTTCAATGTTATTATTATTATTATTATTATTATTATTGTTATTTATTTTTGTTTTATTGTCTTTTTCAACTTTGTAGTTTTTAATTATGTCTGGAAACTTCACAGTTTATGCGACAGAAGATCGATCCCTCACTAAAGAATGCGAACAGACTATTTGATTAAAAATAATTTGAATTTCGACTTTGTAGTTTCATTTTCCTGTTTTTCAAATACAAAATAATCACGCCATATCTCAGTCAAAATAGTTAAGACTATGTGCGAATTATTTCCCTTATCTTTTGCTTTGCCTCAAAAGCAGTTTCCGAGTCAGTAAATGTGTTTATAATACCAAATGTGTTTTGAAATTCACATTTTCAAAACTCTATCAAGTTGTAATCTGTGATATCTACTTCAGAATTATGATTAATTTATTATGGTTCGTTTGAATGTACGATCATGACTTGATAACGCAAGGGTCTCGATCCTGGATGTCGGATTATTTTACAAAATCGTCCCCTCCTTTTACCTGTTTATGTTGTTCGATTCATTTTAAAATGTTTCAGACAATGTTGGTGTGCAAAAATGGATAGATGCCCTACCATTAAGTTTGGCTGAAATCTATACAGTTATAAGAAATAATCAAGGTACATAAGTGTTACAAATTCTATTAGTAATCATTTTAAAATGGGCCAATACTTTTTAATTTACAGTAAAGCGTGCATGCCAACTTTTGTTGAAATCCATATAAAAATACCTATGGTTCATAACTGGTACAAATCTTTACAATAATTGAATGGGATGAAACTATTAAATTTTAACTTGACATGATTGGAAGGCTGACCAGCATCTTAGGCGTAATAATATGGGCGTAGGAACTTTCCGATGAATAATCGAACATACTACAAGAGTTTCTATGCAATTTACACGAAGAGCGGTATTAACAAGACTTTGGCAAGGCATGTTTATGCACCTGTAGATCCTTCTATAAAATTTGAATTGATTAACTACTTTAAGGATAAAACTCTTTCAAAACCATTTTCCCATCCTTCAGCAAAGACCAGTAAAAGACATTATACTATGGGACAGCTCCATCTGTCTTGGAAAATGCAAAAATATCCTCAAAACAACCATTTGTACAATATAAACATATGACCACTGCCCCGCAATGCATCCGGAATCATCAGTCCACAGTGCGACAGAGAACGCGTCTAGCTGACACAATGACGACATGTACAACATACAAGCACTGTACTTCCAATCACCAAATTTTATTTGGAAATTACAGATTTATTGCCTGAACTGGTTTGTGTCGTTGGGCAAGGGTTCGGGGTTTGGGTCTAGGAGAAACATATTTTGTCGGAAAATATTATTATACGAACTCATTCGAGGACTGTATTTGAGACTTGATCAAATAATACGAAAGAAAGTAATAATAATAAATACTAAATAAATCAATAGATGATAATAATAATAATGGTATGAAATGTCACTAAGCTATAACATATACATGTATCATGTTTTCAAAGTTTACACTATCAATGAAATAATAAAAATGAGTTGTTTATCATTTCTTAAATCATTTAAAATCCGTATTAGTAAACTAAAAAGGTACATGAAGCCCCATCATCCTTCTGCCTTTGACGACCCAGGCGTATATTATGTATGTATAATAGTGCTTAGTGTATTGTTATACTATGTTATACTAGTATTCGGGTTATGTGGAAAATATAGAAAAAGAAAAGAAAACAGGAATAGAACCCAATTCTAATTACGTCTTATTATACGGATTACTTAGATACAATGAACATAATAATATACATGTTAGAATAATGAATGTGAAAGTGTGTACCAATTTATTGGATTACATGTGTTTATTAGGTTGGTTGGTTGGTTGATTTGTGTTTCACGTCGCTTTCAACAATATTTCAGTTATATCACGACATGGAAGCAGGAGGTTACCAACCTCATAAACATAGTGGCGCAATCCGGGAATAGAACCCGGATCGTCGGCGCCGCAAGCCAAGCGCTTAACCACTACACCAAGCCTGTCCCGTGTTTATTAGGAAAGCAGTACATTGTCACATGGATAGTTAACAACTTGACAAGATTATAACAAACTACACGTTTATTTTCGACACACTAAGATCCACACTCACGCTCTGTTGTTGAGAGTGACCTTGCGAGTGTGTATGATTGCCATTTTTATTTCTTAAATATACTGATAACTCGGATAAACGCATGATGTGATTTAAACCCCATCATCAACGTCATTCGTTATCAGTAAAATACTTATGAGACATATACTCACACATATCTCGCTATAACTAGCTTACCCAATTAAACAATACAACATAATTGAGAAAAACTAACTTAAATAAATTTTCCAACATCATAATACTACAATTTTCATAAGTACCGAAATCATCCGCAAAATCAAGTACCGAATTCACCACGAATCGAAATCACAAGTACCGACGATTACAAGGAAACGAATTCCCAGAATTATGTTCTACTCTGCTAGTTTTTACTACTTTCTTATTGAATTCGATGAATAGATCATTTGTAATTTGTGATCCTATGTACGCGTATTTATGTTTTTATTTTCAGATATATACCTTGAACTGTGATGCAGGGTGTGGTTTTACCTATGAATTCATATTGGAACGTGGACACTAGACATTCACCTGTGATACCCACGCATCATACAATTTCTTCTTTTTTTGTCGATCAGGAAACCTGAAGAAACTTTGCTTTCCCTACTGATTTATTATGACACCCGAAAGCAACACAATGAACCATCATATAACTTAAAATACTTATTTACTATATATATTTGTAATGAGGCGCGTTAATCGAGGACCAAAACTACGTCATCAAAATTTACGCCGGAGAGTCACGAACATTCGCGATCGAACCCGAACACAGGTAAAATATGTTAACACATATTTCTCTATCAATAAGTGATCGATCGATAATTGGATTATGTAGATCTCCGTATGTAAACAATATTTACAGGATTTCAAACTTTCTTAATATATTTATTAATGTTATGTCCGTTGAACTTTAAATTCCCTGACATAGACTTGTCTCAATACATATTGTAACGTGGACACTAGACAGCATTAATTAAATTCCCTGACATAGACTTGTTTCAATACATATTGGAACGTGGACACTAGACAGCATTAATTAAATTCCCTGACATAGACTTGTCTCAATACATATTGGAACGTGGACACTAGACAACATTAATTGATAAAATTCTCTGACAGAGACGTGTCTCAATACATATTGGAATATGGACACTAGACAGCATTAATTAAATTCCCTAACAGAGACTTGTCTCAATACATATTGGAACGTGGACACTAGACAGCATTAATTGATAAAATTCCCTGACAGAGAATTGTCTCAATACATATTGGAACGTGGACACTAGACAGCATTAATCAAATTTTCTGACAAAGACTTGTCTCAATACATATTGGAACGTGGACACTAGACAAAACTAATTAAATTCTCAGACAGAGACTTTTCTCAATACTGTACTAGTGATACTTATGTTGGTATAACTATTATAGTAAATGTGTTATTTCAGTATTTGCAGAGATACGGGTAACTTTCTCTAGTATTTGTCAAATCGAGTTCAGGTTGAAAATATTTTGATTACTTGAACTGTCTTAGTGGGACAAATACCTTCCGCATCCTTGTTTGAAAGTCACTATGATGACCAATCTAATTAAAATAAGATCTTTTCATATTGCCACGGTTGAAAATCGTGGAGTATCGTAGCGATATCTTATTCTAATGAGATTGCTATGAGTTCTGGTCCTTGTGTCAACCCAAAGTACATCATAGCAAAGGCTGTATAAAATATGAAAACCCAGGTAACTTTACTGTTTAAAAGATATCACAAAAATTAATTAACTTTGAAGATAAATGTCAAATTTCAAGGTCAAGGGATCGAAATGCCAAGAATACTAGAAACCTTTCATCATAGACATTATATACAATATGAAAACCCTAGCTCTTATTGTTCAAAAATGTAATAAAGGTAAAGTAGTAAAAAAGAAAAAACTTCTGACACTCAAACTGACAGGGCACATTATTTACTGAAAGATTCTGTATGTGATGTTTTGCGGTAATTGGAGTAGAATGGAAATTCACTTGTGGTTTAAAAACCGTATTTATTATATATGCTCTGTGACATCGACCTTTGACCATTGAACATCAAGATCAATAGGGCATTAGTGAGGGATTGTTTTGAGCTCCACAGGAATGTCACTCCAAGAGTATAAAACGGATGGTAAGAAAGAATTTTGATAAGACGACACGGAGGTGTCACTACTACTAAAGGAAAAATTAGTTATGGCACGGATACCAATTTCAAATATCACTTGGCCATACTATGTGACCCTGAACTTTAGATCTCCACATGAATAAGAAATTTAAACGAGACTTACCTGTAAGGTGAAATTTGACTGGAACTTCCTCGACGAATACAGATTTGAATTCTGACTTGACTCTTTCATTTATCTTGTACTTTATATATAAAATGACAAGTTTGAATTTCTTCATTTTTATCTACACATTTTTATTCAAACATGCACATTCAAATATATTCTACTATTGCTTCCGCTTGATCTGTCATTACGCTGTAAAACACAACTTGCGAGACTGAAAAGACAGAAGTATACTATATAAGATATTATGTCTGTGCTTTGAATACTGAAAGCATCTACTAGTTCAATCTCCAAAGCAGAGTTGTCATTCCTTTACAATCCACACACATAAGGGGATGTAAGGACCGTAACTCTACTCTGGAGATTGCTACTATTTTTAAAAAAGCATTTCCGTCAGGCCCAAATGATGCGTATGGTTTAAACTGATAGTTTAATTTTGGAGCAAAAAGGTCAAAGGTCAGTTATATCATGCATTTTAGTAAAAATGCGTCTTTCATCGTGTTGTTTATCTGCTAACAGGTCAATGTCAAATATATATATATATATATATATATATATATATATCATAACTTTAGATTGAAAACCTTGTTATCATAGACGACCCAATTAAAAAAAAAATTAAATACAACATAAAAAGACTATTCTTCACCGAATTGCGAAGCCCTGAAAAAGAGGAAAGACAACGTCATAATGAAAAGGGAATCATTCTGAGAGCCGACATTTTCAGATCATGAATGCACATATCAAAAAGGAAATTTCCTTACAAAAAACTTTTTTCTTCCACAGTTAGTGGCCGGTTAGCCCGCTCTGACAACATACAAAGGAAACAATGTTTCGCATGTCTCCCATAGAAAAAAAGATACAAATATCATTCTGAGAACATTGTTATGCAAATTTTATTAGCAATGCAATTTACAAAATCGCGCTTCTAGACCGAGGACATGTGCGACATAGTGGAAACTGATATGAAATTTTGTAAGTCGTATGAATTATTTTTGTCGTAAATATAAATAATGTCTTTCAATATCATCACTTAAGACAATATGAATCGAACAACCAGAATACAGACCAGAGACATATATACATGTCATGTGTATACATGTCTCTGTACAGACCTACTGGAGAAGGATCAGTTTCTAGCTTCTTTTTTTTTTTTTACTTTGGCTGTTGAAACACAAATTTACAGGATCTTTTATGTGTTTGTCTGCAATACATAGGGTACCTACTATTTCACATGAAATCTTCTTAAAGTCACGTTTTAAATCAAATATCCTTAATAAAAATAGTAGCCGGGAAATGATTTGACCAGTATAGGTTTGACCTCCATTCCAACACTTTTGTCAATTAAACCAAACATAGAAGATATGATTCGGATAGGCCTATAATTCTTGTTCTTATTATCATCAAGGACTTATATCATTAGCATTAAGGATATGACATTTTAAATGATGAAAACTTAACAACATTCTTTAAAACAACGAGAGTTCTTTCGGGTTCTTTACCTACTCTACGTACAGTAAGGTTCTTCTTTTGGTAGCACTGCAACATTGGGGATGGCCGAACTTCTTCTTGACTCGAACATACGATTTTGGGTGTTTTTACCCATTGTTATCATAACCTTTCTCACTGGAATTATAAGACATTATGTAACAATCCTACTGACATCAGAAAAGAAGACAGAATTACAGCAAGTTACAGATAGGTAAACAAAATTAATCGTAGTTCAATTATACTGGATTTCCTCTGTCTGTCAGGGGTGCTACTAAATGAAGTCCGGAAGAAAAGTACAGGGGGTGAGGGGTTGGAAGGGGTATCCGGAGATAGATTATGATGATATCTAATACATATCCAAGTTTCATCCAAATATATTGAGTAGTTTTGATTTTATAGGCTCACAAATTTTCCCCGATGAATTCCAACTACTGAGTGTCGTGATATTGGATCGGGATCTGTACTGTAGTGTGGTTATATATATATATATATACTTATACCATATACACAATGAATTGTATAGTCTTAGACAATTTGACAATAATATAAAATCAAAACTACTCCATATATTCGGATGAAACTTGGATATGTATTAGATATTATCTTAATCTTTCCGGTACATAGAATCACCGGAATTACCGCTATTAACCGGAATTACCACATAAATGACCGGAATTACCGTTTAATGGACCGGAATTACCGTTGTGTAAGTAAATAATAACCCAATGTACCTAGAAAGTATCACTTTATACTATATTATATAATTAAAAGTTTATTTTAGCAAAGAAAAACGACATATTGTCATTTTTCGCACCGTGTTTACATGTATGTACAAACAGAACGGGTTCGGAGTTTGAAGTGCGAACTACTATCCGAGATTTATAACTCTGTTATATTTCATTCACCTTTATATTGATCTGTTGGTAAATTTAGATTCCAGTTTATGATTTTCTGAAAGAACAGATGAAATTTAATGTAAAAGTTTATATATAAGAATTAGATTTTATCAGTAGTCAGTTAGACGAGATCAATATGGCTTTAACCCAAACCCGACCCCAAACTGAAATTGCTGAAATGCAGAGGAAGCACAATTATTGTCATTTTTCATCAGAAACAGATTTTATGTGGTATAAAGTTATACTTTCTAGGTATATTGGGTCATTATCTACTTACACAACGGTAATTTCGGTTCCTTTAACAGTAATTCCGGTCATTTATGTGGTAATTCCGGTGAATAGCGGTAATTTCGGTGATTCTATGTACCCTAATCTATCTCCGGTTGCCCTTTTCAAACCCCTAACCCCGGTATTTTCCTTCCGGACCTCATTAAGTAGCGCCGTCTGTGAGATGAGTGTTCCTAAATACCAAACTTTTACGTTTTTTCGCTTTTAAATTCAATTTCTAGGTGTTTCAAACATGTTTTATAGTCCATACGATCACTGTCCATAGATTTTACCTGAAAATTTTACACATTGAAGACCCATTCATGAATGAAGACGACTGAAGAAATTATTACGACAGCACGCCACCATATTGAATCAGGAACGATAATGGATTACGTACGGGAATGCTGTCTTAAACTCTCAAATTATGTTTCCTCTCCAGAATTTGCACTTAGAAAAAAAGATATTCACAAAATTTAAGAATGTAACATGATCATGTATGCCAGCAGTGGTTAAATCAGGGTGCCACTAAAAAGAGTACACCTGAGTACACTAGGTTTTATTTGATAATTACAAACTATTATCTATATATTATTGTTGCATATGGTGTATATATTACATCAAATTACATAAAAAAAAACTTAAAAAAAAAAGAAATTTAAAGAGTTTTTTTGTGATCCATTTATTATGCAATTTATTCATGAATATACCGATCCCGATATTTCTAATACAAACAAATTACCTTGATCATTATCTGAACAAAAGGACCTGCATGTAATTAAATTTATTTGTGAGTTGTTGTTCTTGCATTTAATTTGTATTTATGGCACGATTTCAATAGAGCACTTTAAATAGGGGGGCAGTTGCAAATTTCAGATCATTTTCTTAAGTCTCGATTAGGGTATTTAGCAAACTTCCAGTGATCGTTGAAGGTATATGCTCAGTGATTAAGGTTATTTCCTTCCTAGAAATACACAGGTCTGTAAATTAAAGCATATAACAGATAGTTTTCAGTCCAGTTTTCTGCATTCATTTACATTTTCACACAAATGTACATGTATACTACTTGAAATTTCAGGGATCGGTATTTCCTTATTGTTAAAGAGGAAACTTTTTGTCGGTATGGTTGAAGTCACATGATTACACTGGGGCGTGGTTTAACTAGTCGCCGAAGTCACTGCTTGTCTCCAGCTCGGGGTATTGCTTAGAGGCGCTTGGTAATCGGGGTATTGGGTATGCCTAGAGGCGCTTGGTAATCGGGGTATTCGGTATGCTTGTAGACGACTGGTAATCAGGAGGTGTGAACATGTGGTGTAAACAGTGTGTGAGGGTTTGAATTGGTAATATACAAAAGTACATTATTCCCAGTTATGAAGATTCTAGCAGTGTTTTATTTTTTTTCATTTGATTGTATTTGTTTGTTTTTATCTCTATTCGGAAAGTTTTATTTGAAAGAGTTTGAGGGCATTAGCCAATATTTCTCTCGTACTTTACACAGTTGGGTATAATTTCCTCCCAATATCAATGGGACTGCCATACATATCTGTTTCACCTTCTGTCCAGACTGACTTCCCGAGGCTTTCTATCTAGATATTGAAAATCGTCCCACACAAACTTCTTGTATAGGACCTGTCTCCTTCCATGATTACGATGGTGAGGAGGGACATCTGATTCTGGTCAGCACATCAGCCGGTTGCGATCATCTATCACGCAAGGTGACAAAAAACAATCTGGGCATTCGTGTCCCCCTTCAAGTTGTGGAATGAGAGAGGCTCATTGCCAGGCAATTTGGTGTCCACAAGGTCCTCTGTCAAAGTGCTGGCAGAGTATTTATCCAGTCCCAGTCATTGTGTGCAAAAACACCTGTAACGCTTGAAGCTTATCAGATGATAGATTCAAAGTTACTGTGTTCATAGTTGGGTTTTAGAAACAGAATGCTGATATGTGGAAAAGATTCAGATATATTAAAATGCTTTTTTATAATTAATTTCTAATTGCAATTTTTACTTTGTTCTCTTTATTACGTTAATTATTTGTTATCAATTTCCTTTCCTTGTAAAACAACGCACTAACATTTTCTCTTTATTACGTTAATTATTTGTGATCAATTTCCTTTCCTTGTAAAAACAACGCACTAACATTTTAGGAGAAAATAATAGATCGTGGCTTCACAGATTTTGAAGATCGTTATTTGCGTCCATATTGAAGTTTATGTCGCATGGTTGACCACAAGTACCCCGGTCATCTGCTCTTGTGGTCAGCGCGATGAAACCATACGTGACTGACAGCTTCAAATTATCGCTATCCGCTAGCTGTCCAAGTAAGAGGCGGGGGCTCACACCTTCTCCTTTAACTGCATATTCATAGTTTTCTTTGACATAAGTTTATAGTTTTAAGTGAACTAAATGAGTATCTTTCAAAAATATCTTTATTGATTATGTTTGCTGTCAATAATACTAAGGTATATCACTTCAAAACATCGATAAATAGTTTGTAATAATTAAATAAAACCTTGTGTACTCTAGTGTACTCAGGTGTACTCTGTTTAGTAGCACTGGTTAAATCAATTAACAGTTTTTCTTTTGGTTTCGTCAGATTCCACTCTGATTTAGAAACAACGACCAACAACTTCTAAATCTGTAATAAGTGAAGAATGTATTGGATAACATAACAGTATTTAGAAAAAAAATTCTCAAAGTCCGGGGTTTCTTTGCAAAATTTACCAGGTGGTAAAGCATTAAGCAAATTTGGAGATGTGGGCAGCCTCACAACACCGATATACTGCGCGGTCATCGTAAATTAAGCTGCATAATTTCAGGATAGTTTAATAAATTAGCACAGTCAGATCATAATTGTTTTGAATGAAATATATATACCTTTATCAAGATGAGAATTTTCAATACAGATAGAATTAACAAATTAACGTTAACAAATTTATTATTTTCGTTTCTCGAAAATGTCTCTAGTAAAGCAGTTCCAGATATTGTCCTGAAATTGAAATGTTAATTGTTTTGTAGCATTTCTTTCCGATTTTGCTTCTGGGGTGCCTATAGTATTGTTTGGCAAATTCCATACTGATGTGAATGGCCTGTCCACATTTTCATTCCAATGACAAACTGCAAGATTAGCTCTTGCATTGTATTGTTTGTCGCTGAATGAAATCCGTTTATCTTGATATATATTTACAGCATTGTTAAAGCTCTTGACATAGAATGTGTCCTTTCCTAATATACAGTCACCGGGATATTGATAAACTGTAGAATTTCTAATAATACCTCTGAGTAATTTTTCTGCTTTTTAAAATTTCATAATCCAGCTCTTTACAATGAGATGTTGAATGGCAACATGTATGGTTGTTTTTGTAATGTTCAACAGTGTTGTCCAGTGACGATCGAAATTAGTTGCATCTCCATTACTGTTCCGAATACTCTAATGGATATGAGTCGCTACTGGCTCTACTTTGTCACTTAGCTGAAACGACCAAGTTTTGCCCTACAAGTAAGACGGACCGCTTGCAGCTTATTTAAAAGTTCCCTTTAACATTTTGATGCAGTGCCACGGCACGTATCATTTTGATTTGTTGCTTCAGTCTCTTCATGTACGTACTTATCAATTGACAGATTTCTGTCGTGTACATGAACACGAAGGGAAACCTCATTCTGCGCCAATTGTTGGTAAATTTTTTCGGTTCCTATTTTTTCATGTCTCTGCGTCACAAGGTCATCATTTTTCGTAATATGCTGACATGTAAGAACCTTGTGTGTTCTATCTCCCAGGGCAACATTGGTTGAATCCTTAGCATTCTTCTGCCATCCATGGCGTGTATCGGTCATAATGTCTATTTCACCAAGTTCTTCATCATCATAATGTGCAACCTCCTCAAGTATTGCAGTTGACCTAGATTCCTCACATTCCTTCTGAATTATCAGGTGATGGGACTTGAAAAAACTTCTTCTTGCTTGCTTTCCCGATTTTCCATATACCAGCGCCATCAACAAATCTGGTATAATGTGACGGCAACATCCCACTACTGATCAGTCTAGGGTTGACGCAGCTGTTCACTAAGTACTCTTTATTTGCCAAGTAAGGTGAAGAGGACCATTTGATATTATGTGGTTGCAGTACGTGTTCACATTTTTGATGTGGCTTAACTACATGTCCGTGTCTTTTTAATTTCTTAATTTTCAGTTGTCCACCACAGTTGCGTGCATGGACGTCCGCAGTTTCCACTAATTTCTCCAAAGACTGCTCTGCACGTAAAAACTTTCTGTTTCATTCCCATTTTGGATGCCATTACATGTGTTGACCAAACACAATTACTGTCCTTGGGCCTTTCATTTCCATTACCGTTTTGTTGTTGGTTAAAAAGCCCAAATAAATATTCAAGAGTTTGCACATTCCTGAAAGGCTTATTAGCTCTACTGGTCTCGACCAGTCGAGCTCATGCGATGGTCCTTCGTCCGTTGTCCGGCCGTCCGGCCGTCTGGCCGTCCGGACGTCCGTCCGTAAACAATTTTTTGTTCCCTCTTCTCCTCTGAAGGTATATACCCCAGAGACCTTATTATGGGTTCTTCTTGTTGGGTAGGTGGTCTAGTTGTGCATGTGCAATTTTGGTCCAGTTCTGACCCCTTGGGGGCCCACAAAAGGGCGTGGTCCCAAAATCTTGTTCCCTCTTCTTCTCTGATTGTATATATCCCAGAGACCTAATTATGGTCTCATCATGTTTTGTAGCTGGTCTAGTTGTGCATGTGCAATTTTGGTCCCGTCCGGACCTCCTGGGGCCCCTACAAAAGGGGCGTGGTCCCAAAATCTTGTTCCCTTTTCATTTCTGAAGGTATATATCATAGAGACCTAATTATGGTCTCATTTTGTTATATAGGTGGTCTAGTTGTGCATGTGCAATTTTGGTACGGTCCGGACCCCCCTGGGCTCCCAGAAAGGGGCGTGGTCCCAAAATCTTGTTCCCTCTTCTATTCTTAAGGTATATGTCCCAGAGACCTAATTATGGTCTCATTATGTTTGGTATGTGATCTAGTTGTGCATTTATTATTTTGGCCTGGTCCGTTCCCCCCCCCCCCCCTGGGGTCCCACAAAAGGGTGTGGTCCCAAATTCTTGTTCCCTCTTCTGTCCTTAAGGTATATGTCCCAGAGACCTAATTATGGTCTCATTTTGTTGGATAGGTGGTCTAGTTGTGCATGTGCAATTTTGGTCTAGTCCGGACCCCCTGGGACCCCACAAAGGGGCGTGGTCACAAAATCTTGTTCCCTCTTCTTTTCTGAAGGTATATGTCCCAGAGACCTAATTATGGTCTCATCATGTTTGGTATGTGATGTAGTTGTGCATGTATAATTTTGGTCTGGTCCGGACCCCCTTGGGTCCCAAAAAGGGGCGTGGTCCCAAAATCTTGTTCCCTCATTTTCTCTTAAGGTATATATCCTAGAGACCTAATTATGGTCTCATTTTGTTGGATAGGTGGTGTAGTTGTGCATGTGCAATTTTGGTCCGGTCCAGACCCCCTGGGACCCCACAAAGGGGCGTGGTCCCAAAATCTTGTTCCCTCTTCTTTTCTTAAGGTATATGTCCCAGAGACCTAATTATGGTCTAATCATGTTTGGTATGTGATCTAGTTGTGCATGTATAATTTTGGTCCAGTCTGGATCCCCTGGGGTCCCACAAACGGGTGTTGTCCCAAAATCTTGTTCCCTCTTTTTCTCTGAAGGTATATATCCTAGAGACCTAATTATGGTCTCATTTTGTTGGATAGGTGGTGCAGTTGTGCATGTGCAATTTTGGACCAGTTTGGACCTTCTTGGGCCCCACAGGGGGCGTGGTCCCAAAATCTTGTTCCCTCTTCTTTTCTGAAGGTATATGTCCCAGAGACCTAATTATAGTCTCATCATGATTGATATGTGATGTAGTTGTGCATGTATAAGTTTGGTCCAGTCCGGATCCCCTTGGGTCCCACAAAGGGGTGTGGTCCCAAAATCTTGTTCCCTCTTTTTCTTTGAAAGTATATAGCCTAGAGACCTAATTATGGTCTCCTTTTGTTGGATAGGTGGTGTAATTGTGCATGTGCAATTTTGGACCAGTTCGGACCCCCTGGGGCCCCACAAAGGGGCGTGGTCCCAAAATCTTGTTCCCACTTCTTCTCTTATTGTATATGTCTGTGAGACTTAATTATGATCTCATCATGTTTGGTAGGTGGTCTAGTTGTGCATGTGCAATACAAAACATACATGTGTGGTCCAAATATATTTTTACCCCTTCTTCTCTGAAGGTAAATTGTTGTTTGAGTAGAGGATAACAGTAGAGCTCCAGTCTCGACAGAGACTTCTGGTTTTTAGTCGTGTGAGCTCATTTCGGATATTCTGCATTGTGTCTAAAATATGTTTTTTCTTTTCATCATCACCAGAAAATTCAATTCGAAAAGATGGTGTACGCTCTCTAATCTTTGAAGGTGTAGCCATTATGCATTAATGAAATATTTTGATTCCATCCATCCTAATAAACCACCCAACTCCAAACTCAGTGTAGAGGTGGGGTGTTCCAGAGGGGTTGTAGATTTATATTTTAAAACATTGAATCTATTTTAAAACTTATTTAGTATCTAACATTAATTTAATCCATATTGTTGTTCTTACAGGTTTTTTTTTGTCGAAATTTGACACGATTGCTCTATAAATGTAAATATTCGTGTACTAGCATGCATATCACAAAATATTTTCTTCCATAATAAACCCCCTCAGAGCGGTCAACTTTTGGCGGAATTATACAGGGTAGCCGCATACAGCAGCTGAGGAAAACCCCATGATGGAAGACCTCATGTTGGGAAAGGGGAGGCACAGAAGATATTTATAAAGATAATTTACGTATTCTTTGCTTATCTCGCGTTGCATCACATGTATACGTCAGATAGTATATCTATAACCTTCCTTCTGTCAATATAGCACTTACGTATATTGTAGAAACAAAGCACCATTATAAGGTAAGAAACACCCACCCCCGACCTTTCCACTGAAAATTATTTGTTCAATGCATTAATTCACTCAAAGTAAGCGCCATCAAGACAAAAGACGGAATGAGTTCAGAAGGAAACCGTGAATCTATGTTATGTTTAAAAGTTACTGAAGAACAAAAGGAATCAATACGTGTATTATTTGCTAGCAACGAATGGGAATTTAATGAAATTGAGATAGTAGATTTAGCAAGTAATGAAAACCAAAATGACCAAGTGGAGCAGTTTGTTATTGACCATGACCCAAATTCCGACAAGTGTAAATATTGTTTATGTCGGCCTTGCATAACAGATGAAAGAAGGAGACAGTCATGGTGGGAATTAGAGGAACATGCTCCACATAAGAGAAATTCTGCTCTTTGCAAAGACAAGTATAAACATTTTTGGACTAATCTGTTTCACCACCGGGTATGGAGCAATCCTCGGTATCTTGAGAGAAAGCAAAGACCTCTATCGAGGGACCGACAATAAGATGATGTTTTTCATCGACGGGACCTTATACCAATGTGTGTTATAAAACTTGTAAGGGGTTGGTTGTCAAATGAACCTGGGAAGTCTTACATGGGTCATAAATGGGATTAAACTCGAGGAACGCATGTAAGGTATGAATATATATATATGCTTGACACTTTTTTCCTGCTTGTGTTTCGTAGAGAATGTAAACACTGGTCGCTGTAGTAATTCTTGATTTGACAAGTGATAGCTCCACCCCGTCATGTCAGTCAACTTCAAAATTCCTATACACAATGCTGGCTTCGAGATTTCATTTTCAATTTTCTCGATAATTCTGTGGAGAATTTAAAATATATTGGAATCGTGAATTAACCATTTATTGAGACACAGTCCTTGCAAATTTCAAGAGAAAACAACACATGCACTTGCGCTATCAGCTATTTTGCATTTTGTTCCGCCGACTTGAACGTGACCAGGAAAATTGAAATTCACAGACATTTTTCGATTGGCCAGTATTTATACCCTGACCTCGGTCTTTAAAGGCAAAAGTTCAATACAGCATTTCCGTACGTAAGCCATTATCTTTTCTGATTCAGTATGGCGGCGAGATGTCGTAAATAATTCCTTTATTCGTCATCATTCATGAATGGGACTTCAGAATGTAAAATTTTCAGGTAAAATCTATGGGTAGTGACCAAATGGACTATAAGACATGTTTGAAACACCTAAACATTGCATTTAAAAGCGAAAAAAACGGAAAAGTTTGGTAGAGTTTGGTATTTAGGAGCACCTCTGTCAGATTGGGGGCAACCTCTCGTTTGAGAGATTATCACTCTAATGAATAACAATCTTTGTTTTCAGTAAAGTTTCAAGGGTTGAGCAGAAGTAAACATGTACTAAAAAGTTAAATTTTCAAAATTTTGACATCATGAAAACTTGAGGCCTCTCTACATGTGTATGTACATTTTACATGTACACTTTGCTTGGATATACTGGTCCAGTTACAGTTTCCTGACAATTTTTAAGGTTTTCAGCAAACAAATTTTGCTACAGTAGACCAAATTACATGTAATTTGGTACATTGCATGGTTTACTCATTATGTATAGAACAATGTCAAACTTATGACAAAACTCAAGCATTAACCAAACGTTTTATGCTTTTTTACGACTCTCCTTTTCTACCATTTCTACGACTTCACTGTAGTAGTTCCCGGACGATCTAGTCTACTGATATTGTAAGTGGATAAAAAGACAAGACATTTGATAAAGTCAAAGGTCAATCTCTTATAAAAATACTTATGATTAGTGATGCAGAATCGGACAATTTTCATAATCGATGATTGGACAATAATCGGAAATCATAACCGATCGATGATCGATTATGATTGGATGAATAAGAAAACCATTTTGCAAGGGGATATTTTTATCATTTGACAATGTAATCATGTATGTAGAATTTTTTTATTTGAAAAATACAGTAAACTAGAAATTTTAAACAATAAAATATATCTCAATAACAAGTGTCTTTACCAAAGACCAAACAAGAATAACTAGCAATTCCTTTATTCCATGGAAAAATTAAGAGGGGACAAACTATTTAAAAAAGCATCATACATTCATTCTGATGATTCTTTGAAAATTACAAATGTCATGAAATTGATGAATAAGTTTGGGGTTTTTTTTCACTTTCAGTCCTCTGTGTATGAATCAGAGGAAATTCTGCAGGTGGCAAGATAAACGATTTTTTTAAACAATGAAATTTATACAAAGATAAGAGAATCAAACAAAATTACTAATGTTCACACGTTTTTATCCTGATCCTTTCAAATTTATATGTAAAAAACAATAATTATTGACATTTAAATTCCATTTCATGGGCATTTCAGTAATTAGATGGGGCATTCCGGTCAATTGGGTCATTTCGGTAGATAAGCAACACTACATTTTACGAGTCAACATGGGTGACTTCGTTTTTTTCCCGGCGATTTTTAAAAACAGAATCGGAATCGGCGCACTTTCAGCGATCGATATTCGATCATCGGTGATAATCGTTTCATCACTACTTATGATGAAAATATTGCATTATTCAACCTTAAAAAGCAAAAAATAAACTTGTAGTTTGTTATAATCTTGTCAAGTTGTTAACTATCCATGTGACAATGTACTGCTTTCCTAATAAACAGGGGTTGCGCCACTATGTTTAAGAGGTTGGTAACCTCCTGCTTCCATGTTGCGATATAACTGAAATATTGTTGAAAGCGACGTAATACACCAATCAACCAACCAACCAACTTAAAAAGTGATTTTAGGTTCATTGATCAAGTCGGATCAAGAGCACCTTCCACCCACGTATGGATACTGAAAGTAGGTCAGAATGGGATAAATAGAATAAGATAGAAGTCATAAATCAAAACTTTTACCAGAAAAATCTTATTTTCCTTTATCATTTGTTTTGTATAAAAATTTTGGATGATTTCTTCCCTGTTGTGTTAAAACCAGCAAAACATCCAGGAACTGTTACTGTCCTGGAACTGTTACAGTACCAGTACAGGGATTGAATTTAATGGGAAATACTCGCAAATTGCAAGTGAAATTTGGAAATTGTGAGTTGAAAATTTAGGAACAAAAAAAAAATCGCAAGTGACTAATTCATATTGTGCCATACGATCTCCGCTGTTTTCAAATCCAGGATGTCAGTTTTACAGGTTTTGGACAACATCTGCATTAGTAAAAAGCTTGAATAATCTTGTATGTTTTAGGCAGTAAGTAAAGCATTTACAATACGGCTGATGCTACTCATCGTGTACGTAAACCAGAATTTTTATGTACACGAAGGTCGTGTAAATAGCTGAGGGTGTATTGAATGACTATTTACATGATGGTAGTGTACCAAAGTGATATGGCTATATACACGACGGTCGTGTACCTAAAATGATTTGCCTTTTTTGGACTCCTGAAAACTAGAGGTTAGACCAGGTGCTCAGGGGAAATTTACATATGTGTTTGTCTGCCCTGTAATCGTTTGCAGAACGTATACTGATAATGATTTATCAATTAATGTATTTCAGTCATGCACTCATCAGAAGTCGAATCTTGAGAGAAAATGGAAAATATATACCAAAGCAGGTGAGATGCTGTTTGTACATTCCAAAAAAGTCCTAATATTTAGTCATATTTACTCCTGGGTTTATTTTTATCTATGATGACTCTGATTGCATTTAATGAATGTTACACTGTGAAACTCTTAGTACAGAGAATGTGAAGAGAGTACATGTAGACTACAGTAATCATTATAATGTCATATCACTGTCTGGTACATGTGTAATCATTATAATGTCGTATCACTGTCTGGTACATGTGTAATCATTATGATGTCGTATCACTGTCTGTGGGAAATGGTACATGTGTCCAACACAGAGAGATTTTAAAGGCATTACTTGATAAAGGGGAAAATTTTATGAAGTAGATAACAGGAAAAACAGGAGTAAATGCATAAGTAAAATCATTTTATACAATTTTGTATTTGTAGTTGTTCATGATGGACATTACATCAAACTATAAGTATCCTTTTCTTCAAAGTTTCAGAAAAACTAATGAAATTAAACTACAGAAATACTTTTTTTAATGCCTGAATTGAAATATGGGTGTATTATGTCTCTGTCATCTGTCTGTATGTCCCCACGATCTTGTCTATGCTTCTCCTCCTTAACTATGATAAGTGCAAATGATGCATAATCAAATGTTTTTGTGGTGGTATATGAAAAGATATGGTTGTGCACATGGGTTTTAAGCTTTGGTCTGGGCTAAGGAATCATGTCAGCATAAGGATGTATCATTCACCTGTTTAGTGGTGACTTATTTTTGGATACAGAAGTCATATTAAATATAATTCTGAAAAAATTATACATTCAAGGGAAATATTAAATTTATAATTGTGATTTTTTCCTAGATGACACTGCATTTTTAGACTTTTTAGGAGAGAAAACATTCTTTTGTGAAGGGAGAAGGACATGTTCAATTTCAATCCCACTTTTAGACAGTCAGATGCTCTAAATATGTCTTTGTTTACAATGTATTTACATTGTTAACCACTTAAAGTCTTATACATGTTCATTACACCACAGTCTGATTACCGGGTAAAACCATATCTTTATTCCACTTCTCTGTTTGTCCCACTGTAGATAAAGTTCTGGGGAAACCCAATAAGGGGTCATGTTATGGTGAACTCTGATTACGTTATACTGGGTAGTCACTGAAACCATTATTTCCCATAGCCAATCTATGACTTGTCTAACTTCTAAGCACATACAAGTGATGCAATATGTAACAAACATTGTTCAAAAACTACCTTTGCAGGTCATGCTTATACTGAAGTGAAACATACAAATGCTGGGAATGTTAATTTCATACCTTGGAATTTGTAGCCCATCCACTGATTGGCTGAAAATCTGAGTTCACCAGAACTCAACCCTTACAGGGTTTTGCCAGATCTTTATCTGCAATGGGACTATAGAGAAGTGGAATAAAGATTTAGTTTTAATCAGATTGATTACACTACTGAGCAGTAAAACCCCTGAGAATTTGTTTTCCTCTGAAAAACTGAAAAACACTGAAGTCTACCCTAAAAGATAAGAAACACCCCTGACGGCTTTGATAAACACTGCCAATCTCTGAAGACTATGAAATACTCAGATGACCCTGAAAAACTCTGCAAAATTGAAAAACTCTACACAACTCAAAAAAACACTGAAAAAATCAGTAAAACTATGAAGTCTGTATTGGAAAACTCAAATGACACTGAAAAACTGCAAAATACTGACGACACTGAAAAAATGGGACTAAACTCTGCAGAACTGATAAACATTGATGCCTACCATGATGCCCTATAGCCATGCGGTCGATCACATTTCTATAAGTCCTTAAAATGATTCGCTGCAATCTGTCTGTGAGCTTTATTGTATACATACAAAATGTGATGAGTTAAATAGTGAGGAATTAGAAAAAAAAAATCATGCATTTCTTTGTACAGTTTTTTTAAGTATTATTATTTTAACGATTTTAAAAAGATTAATTTTACTGATATATTGTTCCTATTCTGACTTTTGTTTGTGTCCTTAATTTTACATTTGCAGTTTAATAAATCACAGTATGATAAAATGAATTACTAAGCAAAAATTATTTATTGGCACAGGGTTTTCCAGTGCAATGTCACTTGTTTAAAGGAACACCATCCCTCATCGGATTTATAAGTTTTGAAACTTACTCTAAGCTTTAAGTTCACATATGTATATATGAGACCTGTTTGAGCGCTACCCATTCGCCAAATGCAAATTCAAAATTGAAATGGCTAAACGTTTTTAATACATGAGTATTAAGTTGGGGAATACATTTCGCAAGTTAAAAAAGTCTGGCTTTTCTTTTTTTTTTTCTGTGTATATCTTTAATATAAATCATGGTCATCACATCACTTTAATGTAGTTACTATTGATATCAACTTTATCAAATTTCAAAGTGAGCGTGATCATCTCTTAACATTCTGAATAGTGAACATGGCTAGACAAAGTTCCTTGACATCTCAAGGGCATAAACAATCGCCGAGCAGCACCCCATCATTAGAATCTGTGACAACAGACACAGAATTCAGGTATTGATGTTTGTAGATACGCATCATACCACCTGATTTTGAGGTACATGTTTAATAAAATGCTTGTCAACAAACATCAATACCTGAACCTTGTGACAACAGATGAACAAGATGAAGCAGTGATTAAGAAAAAGAAAAATGCTAACAAACGTAACAAGTCAACTTGGTTTACAGAGTTTGGATCGTTAATAAAATATAAATGATAAATTTTATTGTCAATTTTGTTATCAGTCATTTTTAGCTCACCTGAGCCAAAGGCTCAAGTGAGCTATAGTCATAGTGCACGTCCGTCCGTCTGTCGTTAACTTTTTCACATTTTCGACTTCTTCTCTGGAACTGCATTGCAGATTTGGATCAAACTTTGTGTAAATGATGTACTCAAGGTCCCCTACTAAAATTGTGTTCGGGATCCAGTTAGGGGTGGATCCAGGGCAGGGCCAAAAGTGCCCAAAACGGTACCCCTCTTCAAACATCTTCTTCTCCAGAACCAGTACATATATGGGGAAACTAATTGCATTTTAACAATCTATAAAGATGGGTTATTAAAAATTGTGTTCGGGGTTAAAATCCGTCAAATAGAAATTTATGCTTTTTTGACGTGTTTTTGGACTTAGTCTTTTCAATGCAGAAAAGTGTCGTGTTTTTCAGTTAATTGATATTGATGATTCCTTAATGACTATTGTGATCATAATTGTGGTAAGGAATATTATTGTGAAAGAATTTTGTCATTATCTCAAGTTTTGGATTTTTTATGAATTTTTTAAGACTTCCAAAAAAAAAGGGGGGGGGGGGATGGGTTGGTTGGCCATTTTTCACATTTTCAACTTTTTCTACAAAACCACTGGAAAGATTTTAATGAAACATGGAATACATGAAGTACTAAAGGTCCTCTATCAATTTGGTAAATTTCATCCAAATTGGTTAACAGATAATGCCACCATGACTAAAAAGTAGATCTCGCAATTGTACATATACCATTTGGTAATTGAAATATGGAGAGTAGCCGTTCAAATCCAGGTGTGGTCAGAATTGTATTTTTTCATTTCTTTACACATCTAAATAAGTTTTTAGATGTTTCTCAACACTCAACATATGAAATTGGGCAATTTTAAGTTAGATCTGGACAATATTTGAAACAATTGTTGTTCATGACCCAGACTTGAAATCAGTCAACAAAAGGCCCCACCTAAAGAAAATGACTAACTTGTTGCCCTGAAAGACATCTTGCAGAGACAGAGCAAATGCTTAATATCAAAATCACGGAATGGGTGTGCAAAAAAGTGTTGTTTTTTATTCTAGTCTGAAATAAAATTTGACATATTTTCAACATTTGTGTTGACTTAGTCACAGTAATGCAAAAATAAATGAATTTATTCTTCATGCATGACTGATCATCTAGGGACTCTGGTGAGCGATATAGGCCCACTTGGGCCTCTTGTTTCAATATTAAATTTGCTAAATTTCTAAGTTGTTTTGTCTTTGTATACATGGCTAATCACTTACACATTTGGCTAATTGATTTGTGCTCACATAAGCCAAATTGCTACTGAATAATTTATGCTACCGCTAGCACAGTAGACACTACTTCAAAGACGTACAAAAAAGATTTTGAAAATGTGGTTCATGTACCATTAACGAGATACAAGTGTCGGAAATCCATGCTTTTCTCTGCAATTTCACGTCTAGATAAGGAATATTCATGAGTTATCAATCATGTGACCATTTCCTTTTCACTTTCTCCAATTTGCTGATACATTTGTTTACATCTTGCTTTGGAATATATCATTGCACATGCATGAAGGCCTCGCTTTCAGCAAATATGCACAATTAATATCATTTATGTGCACCTCTCAAGAAATCATTTTATTTTATGAATAATGCATGATCTTTGCAGAAGTAAAGTTTTAAATTCTTGTATTAACAAAAAGTTTATATCTTTAGGAATCATACTGAAATAGTAAATCAATGATTTTCTTTTGATATAGCCGTTATTTCATGCTATGAGGGTTAGTGCCTCTTTAATTGATTTTCTAAATAAGAAATAAGAAAAACTAAAACAAATAAACATACAAACAAGCAAACAAATTAACATACAAATATATATATACATGTATATCAATAAATAAATGATACATAAATGAATACATATTAAATAAATTTTCTCATATTTTGTTCCACGATTTTTTTGCTTCCAGATCGATAGATTTGGTGTATATTGTCTTTGACTTGTCTGTCTGC
The DNA here is from genome assembly GCA_035048485.1 of Pteria penguin. Classification (NCBI taxonomy): domain Eukaryota; kingdom Metazoa; phylum Mollusca; class Bivalvia; order Pterioida; family Pteriidae; genus Pteria; species Pteria penguin. The sequence goes on along the minus strand of CM068588.1, from coordinate 12,522,936 downwards.
TTGTTTGTCTGTTTGTTGTCAACTTTACCATAACTTTTGAACCATGAGAGATACAGAATTCATATTTAGCATGTATACTCTACTAATAAAGCCCTTTCAAATCACACCAAGGTCATTGACCTCATGTCCTTGACCGTGACATTTGACTGACATTTCAGAATTTGCCTTATTTGGACTTAATGTTTCCATTCTTGTTTCATTATTATTTTCTTCAATCAAAGGGCACAAATAAGGGAGGAGGGTTGGTGAAATCGGTATGTAGGCAAATACTTAACACTGTACAACTCTATGGTTATGAAAATTGGACATCAAGCTTTCACTTTTTGGAAGCCAAATCTTAAAGTAACCCCTCCTTCTCTCCTGCTTCTAATGTCATACATGTCTTGTGCTTCAGAAAAACTTACTATCACACGCGTGCTAAATGTATTGTAAAAGGTATATCAAATATCACTCCAATAATGAAATAAGATACAGAAGCTCTGATAAAGGTATTAAATTTACATCTACATACAGAGGGGAAAAGTTCGAGAGCTTTAAATATTTATCATTAAAAAGGTGTTTACTGAACTTTTTTTGGAATTCATTTAACTTTGAAAATGAAATTTCCTTATACCCCAGTGTATCACATGATCATGTTATAATTTACTAATATTGATGAAAGGTGAAGCTTCATTTGAACACTTGTAGCTGCTCATGAAGTATACAATCAGTAAAAAATGGTTTCTACACGTAACAGCAATTAAATATTATTTGAATATCGTACAGTCTACAAAGTTGTGCTTGTAAGTTGAATTAATCTAAAAACAAAATTTAATATGACACATTTAGTATGCTTTTCTTGCTATTATATATCTAATGGAACTTTAAGATTATGTGTGCCATCTATTCTATGATCAGGAATAACTGACGAATATTCCCCATTAATATAGCGAAGGAAAAATAACAAATCACTATTCAACAAGACATTGTTAAACATTTGTTGAAAAAAAAAAGTTAAAAGTCACAAGAACTATAAATGAATAAATATATACAATATACACAATGTATATATAAACAGATAAATGAATAATAATTTTTCACTTCAGAGTTCACTTCAGAGTTTTGCATTGTGTATCAGGGCTGTTGAGTTTTTGGTGTTTTTCAAGGTAGATTCAGTGTTTTTCAGAGTTGTGTATTTAGATAAATATTGGTAATCATCTGTGTAATAGAATCTACTGCTCTGACAGAACTATGAGATCTATTGCTTATGTTTTACTTGTAAAGACGTGTTACAAATTTTTTATCATCAGAGTTTTTTGATGCGAAAAAATTTTTTCAACGATGAAGACTCAGGCTATTTCAAAGCGGAAAAAAGAGAAGTGACTGCAAAAAATCCTATGACAGGTAAATAGTAAAACTTAGTATATATATGAATAAATAAGTTTTATGAAAGAGTGAATGACAGAGATTCCAATTAATACATGTAAATGCCACATTTATTTAGTACATATACTTGGACTTCTAACATTCACTAAGGAGGAAAAATTTAGAGAAAATGTTGGTAGCAATCTAGACCTTCAGAATGAAAATAAATGTTTCAGAGGTCCAGTTAGATCCAAGTGTTTTTTTTAAAAATGTCAAATTAGTGTTTCATCTCTGTATGAGCCAGGTTGATTTATCATTGTGGTTAAAGGAGTGTGGTTTTCTTTGAGTATTCTAATTTCTTTTACAACTGAATACATTTATTGTACTGCCTTTACTGGTCAATATAACATATCAATATGTCATTACTATAATAGAAATATTCATGATTCAACTTTCTTCTACTTCTGTAGAGTCAGTGTTTTGAAGAAAACACACAGAACAGTGGAAAAATTACTACATGTACAAAACAAGAGAATTTAACTGTTAATTTTCAGGTCCTTGTTTACACCTTTCTTATTAAGTCACTGTGCTTTGTGTAGTTTCTAATTTAACACTATTATCAGGATCATTATGATTATGTACCATGGGAAAATTCTGGAACTCCCTGGACTGTACTGTACTGGGGAATCTGTTCAATATTAATTAGACATAACTGACAGAATTAATATGAAGAGTATGGAGATTTGGTAATGTTTGTCTTTTCAGATCCCTCAATGATGACTGATATGTTGAAGGGGAATGTCACGAATGTACTGCCTATGATTATAATAGGAGGATGGATTAACTGGGCCTTCTCTGGATTTTTAACAAGTAAGTACATTGGACACCACTCTATTTCATACTATGTAAAAAAGTGTGTATTCTTCTAGAATACCACTATTCCAAATCATTTCCCATTTCATTAATGTTATTGATAAATAAATGTTATTGATTTCATTATTGAGTAGTCATTTTCTACAATCCTACATTATGGACTAGAAAACTGTGTAAGTGTAAAAAATTCTAACACAGATTGGCAACATTGGCTGTCCAAGTAGTAATTGCTGGGTTAGTTGAATGTCAGCTCCAACCCCATACATTACAGATAGTCAAATGGCTGTACATCTTTAATAAACAATTAAAGGATAATTTATAATACCAGTAACAGTTTGTATATATTATTAATCAATAATTTCAGCTGGCTAAAAAAAAGTTAATATTTAAGGACTGTCTCTGCAATGGGTGCATATATTAAAATGAAATTTGACATACAAATACGTCATGAGAGAATATCTAGGAAGGTAAATCGGTTGGTGGGTCTGTAATTATGGGAAAGGGAGCAGAATTTTTTTGCAAACATCTCTTGTTATGTAGACATTTAAATTTAGTTTCTCATTTTTTATACGCCCGCATTTAAAAATGTGGGCATATTCTGCTATACCGCTGTCCATCAGTCAGTACGTCCGTCCATCCATCCTTTTCAGGGCTTCTCTTCCTTAACTAAAAGGGGAACAAAACTTTTGATAGTGTCATATGAAAGGATGTGGCTTGTAGTTGCGCATGTGGGTTTCAAAGTTGGGGTCAGGCCCCTGGAGTGGGGGAAAATGGGCGGGGTCGGAAAAGCTTGTCCGGGCTTCTCCTCCTTAACTAAAGGGGGAACAAAACTTTTGATGGTGTCATATGAAAGGGTGTGGCTTGTAGTTGTGCATGTGGGTTTCAAAGTTGGGATCAGGCCCCTGGGGTGGGGGAAAATGGGCAGGGTCGGAAAGGATTTCTGAGCTTCTACTCCTTATCTAAAGGGGGAACAAAACTTCTGATGGTGTCATATGAAAAGATGTGGCTTGTAGACCACATTTAAACATGATGCCTGTTATCGGTGCCTTATTTTTACCTTGTAATTCAGTTATCATATATTTTTTTTGGGGGGGAGGGTGTCATGACCTTGAACCAAGGTCATAGGTCAAAAGTCAAGGTCATAATAGACACAATAAGTAAAACCTTGTCCGGGACATAACTTCTTCCCCTGTGCACTGATTTCAATAATATTTCTCAGAATTGTTGCTTATGGTCCAAGGGTGTGTCATGTCTTGTAACCAAGGTCAAAGGTCAAGGTCATAATAGACACAATAAGTAAAACTTTGTCTGGGCCATAACTTCTCACCCTGTGCACAGATTTCAGTAATATTTCACAGAATTGTTGCTTAGGATCCAAAGGTGTGTCTTGATCTTGAACGAAGGTCATAGGTCAAAGGTCAATATCATAATAGACTAAATTGGTATTACCTTGTCTATGCCATAACTTCTTCCCCTGTGCACGGATTTCAATAATATTTCACAGAATTATTGCTTAGGATCCAAGGGTGGGTCATGACCTTGAACCAAGGTCATAGGTCAAAGGTCAAAGTCACAATAGACACATTGGGTAAAACCTTGTTATACCTGCTCTATGTTATATGTAATATAAATCTTATCGAGTATTAGATATACATGTTACAGATTAATCAGCAAATGTAAATGTATTTCAGACTCGAAACTTTAGGTTTCCTCCAGTACCTCCTTACCATGGTGAATTTTATCAGTTGATCTTATGTGAAGACTTTTAGTGCCAGCATAAAATGTAAATCCCAATAGGATGAACATAGCTTACCTAGTCAAATAAATCAATGTAAACTTGTATGTATACCTTTGAAAGAGCATATCAATAAAAATAAATCTAAACATTACAAATGCACAGGAAATTACCATATCACATAATAGTATAAGTGCTTATTAGCTCACTTGGCCCAAAAGATGTCCATCGTCTTTCGTTGTCCATAAACATATCATATTTTCATCTTCTCTTTTGAAACCAACAGTTTGATTTTTACCAAACTAGTTTGAAGGTGACTTGGAGTATATACTTTTAATATTGTATATAGATATATTTTAGCACACTTATTTTTTTAACTGTATATCTACCATTTTATATAATATGTCAGTATACTTTATACAATTATTCTATATAATTTTATATAGTATGATAATTTTCTATGCGGTATAGGTTAAGATACGATATTCCGACATGTATTTTAACATTAACGTCAGTCAGTTTTAATGCTATACTCACGCACATAATAATGATGTTATGACATCATTGTTTATTTTAGTTTAGAAGCTTATGTATCTTTGAAATGTAAACATGGATTTTACATAGCTTTGTATTTGTAATCTGACAAATTGCTTGATAAAGGTCGTGAGGCTGAAAATTTGCAATACAGAGTGTTTGTGTTCCTTTACTTTTTAAGCAAAACATTTTAGCTTTAGCCAAATATCTTAAAAACAATATGGTAATAGTTAGAGATATCCTGTAAATTACAAAAGCATTCCATTATTGAAGACCTACATTTCATTCTAGGGGTCAACTTTTGACCTTTTGATCTTGACCATGGACTTTGACCTACTTTTCTAAACTTTAAGATAAACAGTATCTTTTGACCACATGAGAGATGACTTTGATATTCCACATATAGATTCATTATGACCAGAGCTATCAATAGATATTGTGTCATTTGATGTAGTGATTTGCCCTTGAACTTTATGCCGCATTTTCCTGGTGTGACATAAAATAAGAAGATATCTATCTCTCTATGAGCCACATGCAATAAAATCTTGATTTTAGCGATGTGATATTTACCATTAGGGATAGAGGATTTATATTACAAATATGGAGTCCTTGTGATTGGGCCTCTTATTTGGGTCCATGACATTTGACTTATTGACCTTTACCTTCAAAGTTTTGTTTTATGCCCCAAGATTGATAGATCAGGGACATATTGTTTTTGTCCTGTCAGTTTGTTTGTTTATTTGTCTGTTGTCAACTTTAAGCTTGGCTATAACTTTTGAACTGTGAGGGATAGAGACTTCATATTTGACATGCATACTCACCTAATGAAGCCCTTTCAAATGACACTAAGGTCATTGACCTTTTGACCTTGACAGTGACCTTCACCTTAGTTTCCTTAGATTAAATTTATGTTGATAAGAAAAAGATACTCTAAAGTTTACAAAGTTTTGAATTGCATAAACACATGATTATTGTGAAGTAACCATTTGCATGTGTACACAATTACTTCTTAATAGCTATCTGTTTATAACAAGTGCTGTTTATAACATATGTATGCAGTGAAACTATGTGATGTGTAACAATGTGATATGTACACAGTAATTTAAAGCCCTTTATTTATTGAAAAAAGATATTCTTTTTCTTCGAAACTTCTCAATTCATCAACATGTGGAAAACTAATTGCTACTTTGATACCTTATACAGTTATAGTATTGCTTCAATGATCAAAAACACACTTTAAGTAAGTTAGTATTTGTATTTATTCTTTAGGTACTCTTATCTTCTAAAATACTGGCAAAGAATTGCATGTGCCAGAGGAAATTTGTAATATGAGATAATAATTGAAAACAATTACATGGAATATTAAGTTTAAAAATATAAGTGCATATTTATTTCAAAAATAGGGGAGGGTAGAAAACCAATAAAATAATGATTCCTCATGTAGGCAGTAGTACCAGATATTTTTTGTATTTCACTATTTTTACAAAATTTGTTGCATCATATTGTAAGCTTAGCTCCTGGTAATACTAAGCAGTTTGGTAATGTGTACAGCTATGGAGTAATATTATAGTAACTACAGAAGTTTAAATATGCAAGTCTCTGACATTTTATGGCTATAAAACATGTACACTGTTTGATACCAAATATAATTCAGTTGAGTTAACTTGTATTTATATGTTCATACAATTATCTTGGCTATATCTTTTGAATGTAAGGGTTAGTAGTTTTATATTTATAATTTATATACAGTGACTTAGGAATGGGTATCGCCAAAAATTTTGTATCGCGTTATATCACGATTTTTTCTCACAGTATCGTGATTACATTGTATATCGTAAAAAACACTGTTTTTCCTTACTTCTCTGTTATTTTTCATTTCATTACTACTTGGGCATTAAAACACAAAAACTTAAATTCAGTTACTTGGTGGCAGTTACTTTAATAAAACAATCAAATAACAAATAATTAAAACAAAACAAAAATGATTCACGACCTGTAACTAGGAATATATATAAAAAATAAAATGTAATAAAAATATGAACATACACACTTGATTTTCCTTTAGAAAATTTTACAATAATCCTTATCAGGTTCAGATGCCTTATTGTTATTTTTGCTACTTCCTGGGACAATAAATTTAGAACCTAGAACATAAATTTCCAAAATTTGCATAAGTAAAAAATACCGTTTTTTTCTCCGTTGTATCGGGATATGTATTGCTGGACAAATTATCGTAATATATAATGGTAAAATTGAACATCCCTGTAATGACTTCTGGCTTATTTATATTCACCTTGAAATTTGAGCTACTTTTCAATAACTGAAACTTTGAATATATCTTTTGAGCTGAACTGAATTTACCAGATGAGTGATTCAGGCTACCAGGAGCCTATTGTTATTATATCAAATATCTGACAAACAGCATTTACTAATAAGTAAATTCTGCTGAAAAAATGTTGTAGAGAATACATTATTGATCAATCCAGTGACATTCAGATTATGAGATGACTACACTTACTATGTTAATATTAATCTTTGACCATCTTAACCTTGATCTTGCTTTTTAAAATTTTTGCACATAAAGTTTTTATTGGTATCCATTCTCATGTTTGTGTATATTGATATCTTTTCTTTCCTTTTTAGATTCTGAATCTCTTTTCTTTTCAGCAAAAGTGCCATTTCCATTAACATTGAGATTTAAACCCATGTTACAAAGAGGGGTAGAGTTAGCTTCGTTGGATGCCTCATGGTACGGTTAAAAAGTTTGTCAAAGAAAAGATTGTCGTTTTCAGCCTAGGAAACATTTCATTATGAATGATGGCAGTAGAAATCTGATTGCAAGTAATCCTGTTAACATCTTCGTTCTAGCTCTAGAGGTCATGATGCAAAAGAAATTTTGAAATTTATTCAATTGAAATTTTGTTAGATACATAAAAAGGTATTTTTGCAACAATGCTATTTATAATATACAGAGGCAATGAAATTGCAAAGTCTCTTTTAAATTGTTTTCAATTAGATATGATTTATGATAAATAAAAAACTCTCTTTAAGAAATTTTTGGCCTCTTGGCCTTTATAAAGAGAAATAAATGTTAAATCCTAAACTATGTAAATTCCATGCTAACATCTCAAATCATAGGAGTAAGAGATATGATTGAGATTGAATTTTGTCAGATAAGAAAAAGATGCAACAATTTTGAATCGCATAAACATGTGGTTATTGCGCAGAAACTTTGTTTATGTGTACATGATTGAGATTGAATTTTGTCAGATAAGAAAAAGGTGCAACAATTTGAATTGCATAAACATGTGATTATTGCGCAGAAACTTTGTTTATGTATACACACTGTTATTTATTGATAGCCATTATTTATAATGAGTGCTATCTATAATACATGTACACAAAAGCAAACAGTCATAGGATCTCTTCAAAACAGTTTTCAATTAGTTTTAGCTAATATTATTTCCATATTTATTAAAATGCACACAAAATGTGTTTTAAGTTGTATTCATTCAACTTGATAAGTAATTTTCTGTTCTGAAATCCAGGTAAAGAATGACACATGCATAAAAGTCAGAGTAAATTTGTTATACAAGATGTAAATCATTAATAGAATGCTAAGCTACCCAGTAGACAGAATTATCACATCTGTAATTACTTTCATGTATTTGATTTTTACTTTATAGCATTCTATATCTGATTTGTTCGTGAATGTTATAGAAAATTCTTGTTCTGAAATGTGCTTGTGAAAAAAATGGGGAGGATATACAGCCAATGAAATAATGATTCCTTATGCAAACAATAGTAATACTTTTTTTGAAATTTTATGAAATTGGTTACCACATCTTAAAAATTTAGCCCCTGATAATACTAAGCAGTTGAAATATACAAGTCTCTGGCACATTTCTGGTCTGTGTTTTCTTAATTATTGTATCATGGCTATAAACATATACACTGGTTGATGACAAATATAATTGAGTTCATTTAAGAAATGAATGTTATTCAGATGTTTGGCTTTCATCTTTGGCATGTGCATTCCTTGTGATTAGTCCTTTACATGCTACCACTGTTTTTGACCTAGTGATCTTGACTGTGACCTATGACCTACATTTCAAAAAACTCTAACATTTGTCATGACTTTTGAGTCATTACAGCTAGGATTTTCATATTTTGCATGTACAAGTCCTTTACATTGCTACCATAGTTTTGACCGAGTAACGTTGACCATGAATTTGACTTACATTTCAAAATTTGTCTTATTTGAACTTTGTTGCTGTCTGGGACATTCATGCTTCACAACGCATCTTGTTGTTTAAGGTGTTAGATTTGAAGTAATATTTTCATTTTTTGATGTTACCAAATTTTGTAGAAGGAAATCCAAAGAGCTGGAAATTAATTTGGTGTTGCACATTTGTAGTATTTTGATTCATACATAGTTGATTAGTAGATAATTTCACCTTAAAAAGTGATGCCATGTTGTATTCTTCTGTCCTAGACAATTTGGTCCATGAAAAAGAGAATTCTAAATCACATTTTATAATTATGTTCTAATATAGATTATGGGAAATAAAATGAATTACCAGTAACTTATTATACCCCCTGCAAACAAGGTTTGGGGGGTATATACAAATCACCTTGTCCATTTGTCTGTCTGTCCAGAAAACTTTAACCTTGACCATAACTTTTGAACCAAAAGAGACTGGGTATTCATACTACACATGTATATTCCTTGTGGGAAGACTTTTCTTTTGGTACCAAATTTTTTTACCTGGTGACCTTGGCCTTGACAGTTGACCTACTTTTTAAAAACTTTAACTTTAGCCATAACTTTTGAACCAAAAGAGACTGGGTATTCATATTACACATGTATATTCCTTGTGGCTAGACCTTTCTTTTGGTACCAAAATTTTTGACTTTGTGACCTTGGCCTTGACATTTGACTTACTTTTTAAAAACTTTAACCTTAGCCATAACTTTTCAAAGAAAAGAGATGGGACCTTCATACTACACATGTGTATTCCTTGTGGCAAGACCTTTCTGTCGATACCAACATTTTCGACCTTGTGACCTTGGTCTTGATGTTTGACCTACTTTTTAAGAACTTTAACTTTAGCCATAACTTTTGAAAGAAAAGAGATGGGACCCTCATACTACATAAGTGTATTTCTTGTGGCAAGGCCTTTCAGTCAGTACTAGCATTTTGACCTTGTGACTTTGGCTTTGACATTTGACTTTTTTTTTGGAAAAGCTTTAACTTTGACAGTACAGTCATAGAGAGACAGGTACACTGATACAAGAAGAATTTACACAACCCCCTTGACCTTCACCTTCTTCTCAAAAACTTAAATATTGGTCATATATTGTCAGCAGGGAGAAATAGGATTTCCATGTTTCATGTATATATTCTTGTAATCTTGTTATGAATTACACTGTTAACCCATGACTTTATCTTTTTAATCTCTATCAGCGAGATTGCTGCCCCTGATATACAGGTATTTGTGAATTGAAACTTTACCATGTATCTGATGTTTCTGCTTTGAATAGTAAATAGTAGATGTTTTATATTGCACATGAGATTCCTCATGAACAGATCTCTCCTTTGAAACCATTACTTTTGTCCTTGGTCTATGCCCTATTTTGAATTTTGGTGCCGCAGGGGGTATTTAGGACAGTTCTAGTTTTTAACCAATTAAAGATGAATCATCTTTTGAAAGTCTGAAAAGATGAATCATCTTTTGAAAGTCTCAGAATCTCATAGCCACAAAGGTTTAGAAAAAGCAGTTTTGTACCTTTTGTATAGAAAGCACAAGGGCATAGTGGTAGTTGAATCATAATTTGTATAACAATCATACCTAATTTAATTATGATTTCATGATTTTCATAAAAGTTATTTTTATCCCCAAAATATACCTAAATATTCATACAAGTTTTTGATGTGATATATTTCAGGGTGAGTTCTGCTTCTTGGTACTTCTTGAACGTATTTGGCCTCAGAAGTCTTTATACTCTCATACTGGGTCAAGATAATGGTAGGTATCGCTTCACATGGTATCTTTTCCAGGTCTGTTAATCTGTTGTACAGGGTTATATTATACATGTATTTTCCAGTAAGTGCTTGGACATTGCATTGAGGAGTCTTGAAAGTGCTAGGATTGAGATGTAACATGTTGGACGATCTGATCAAAACCATAACTTTATTCCGCTTCTCTATTTGTCCCATTACGGATGAAGATCTGGCGAAACTCCGTAAGGGGTCATGTTCTGGAGAACTCTGATTTTCAGCCAATCAGTTGATCTGCTGCTAATTCCTAGGAATGAAATTAACATCCACAGCGTGCGTGACCCACAAGGTAGTTTTTGAACAGCGTTTTGTAACATATTGCGTCACTATCACGTGCCTAGTTGAGTCATTGATTGGCTATGGGAAATAACAGTTTTGGCTACTGAAATGTCATCAGAGTTCACCAGAACATGACCTCAAATGGGGTTTTGCTAGATCTTTATCCGCAATGGAACAAATAGAGAAGCGGAATAAAGATATGGTTTTAATCAGATAGATTCCTTGCGGACAAGCTCTCAACAACATAAGTTACCATGATGACTGTTGAGTTTTCATACCTAAGACATTTCTTTTCCTTCACAAACATATTTCATTAATTCAGATGCACAAAGTATTTAATCATAAATCATGTATTAAACAAGGGAATATGTGCACATAGTTACAGAGTGCATTACATGTGACATGATAGTTTCAGGTTTCTCTCCCAGGTTATTGACATGAAATCTGTAATTTTTTTGTGTATGGAAAAGCTTCAATACCATCCAATAGCCACAATGGTATAGGCGGAATGTGATATTTGGATACATTTATCTCAATATACCCCCCTCTACTTTGTTGCAGGGGGTATATTGCAATCACCTTGTCCATATGTCAGAATGTCTGTTTGTCCGGCTCTTTGTCCGAAGTTTTTCTCGTTTACCTTCTCATAGATTCCATTTAAATTATTGATTTAGCTTCATTAACACAGAAAGATGTGCACCTCCCATTTTCATCTCTGGAACCAATTTTGGCCGGATTGTAAAGCGTCTATCTGTCCATCTGTCTGTCAGTCCTTCAACATTTTGGTTAAGAGTTTCTTGTTGAAGCAAAATCTCAGCAACTAAAAGGAGTATAAACATTATACTTCACACATAGGTTCGTCATGACCAGAGCTTTCAAATTATGCCATGACTTTTCACCTAGTGATCTTGATTTTTGACTTTGAGCTACTTTTAAAAAACTTTAAGTTTGGCTATATCTTTGGAATTAATACAGATAGAGCTTTGATACTTTATATATGAGTGCTTTCAGTTGATACTATGACTTTTGACCTTGTGACCTTGACCTTGGACTTTGACTTACCAGGTACTTTTAAGAAACTTTCACTTAGGCTTTTTTAAATGTACGTCCTTTGATTGTTCTGCTGTTACGGTGAGTGGGAAGGTGGGCCCGTAAACCGGTTAACCACACCATTTGTTTGGCTTTTGTCAAATTAAATGACCGTCCTAAGTCGGTATCGTAATTGCACTACAATCAAATATTTTTGTAATGTGTTATATGTTCTACTATATTATTTATATTCATGTATTGTATGGCTCCATGGTGACTTCTGCTACATAACTGAGCCAGTAACTCCTCTTTTTTCTTTGATACTTCACACATAAGTTCTTTATGACAAGTACTTTCACTTGATACCATGACTTTTGACCTTGTGACATTGACCTTGTTTTGAATTTGCTTTGTAATCCTGCAATACTGTCTTCAACCATTTCTTGTTCAACATTTTTTGGTGGTTTTTTTTTTTCCATTTTTTGGACTTTGTTCTCTAGATACAACCTTGTTCAGAGTTTTTCTAAATTTACTTTCCCGTAGATTCCATTGAAATTATAGATATAGCTTCATTATCACATAAAGGTGTGCATCTTCCTTTTTGAGACAATTTTTAACTTTTTTAGCTCACCTGAGCTCAAGTGAGCTATTGTGATCAATCATAGTCTGTCGTCCGTCTGTTGTTAACTTTTCACATTTTTTACTTCAGAATTTGATAAAACTTGGTATGCTTGAAGTACTCATGGTCCCCTACAAGTGTTGTTGTTTTTTGTCCAGATCCGTCAACAGGTGACGCCATCACAGGCAAAAGTAGGTCACAGAGGGTACCCTCCTTTAATAAACTTCTTTTTCAGACTGGGGGCATACAGAGACAAACCAAATACCAAGGAATGATCTAGAGGGATGTGTTAAGAAGTGTTGTAATTTTTCATTCCGTTCAGAAATCAAATTTTTGACGTTTTTTCAACTTTTATTTTGGACTTAGTAATTTCAATGCAGAAAAGTGTCATGTTTTTCAGTTAATTGATAATGATGACTTCTTATAGCCTAATTTGATCATTATTATGGTAAGAAATATCATTGTGAAAGAATTTTGTCAATATCTCAATTTTCGGATTTTTTAAGACTTCCAAAAAAAAGGGGGGGGGGGATTGCCCATTTGCATATTTTCAACTTTTTCTGCAAAACTGTTCGAAGGATTTTAATAAATCTTGGTAGAAATAAATTGCTTATCATCCCCTTTAAAGTTTGTCGTTTTCGTCCAAACCTCCTTACAGGTGGCGCCACCACAGTTAAAAGTAGGTCACAAAAGAGTACCCTTCTTTGACAATCTTCTCCTTCATACTGGCTGTTTACAGAGACAATCAGAATGCATAGAAATTATCTAGAGGATGAGTGAAGAAATCATGTCATTTTTGCTCCCTTCCAAAATCAAATTTTAGAAATTTTTTTTTGACATTTCTTTTGACTTGGTGATTTCAATGCAGAAAAGTGTCATATTTCCTAGCTAATTGATAATGATGATGATTTCCTATGGACTATTTTGATCATGATTATTGTAAGGAATGTTATTTTGAAAGAATTTTGTCAATATCTCAATTTTTTGATTTCTATGAATTTGTTAAGACTTCCAAATGAGGGTGTATAGGGACAGTTCTTCATATTTTTAACTTCTGCTGTCATACCACATAAAAGATTTTAATGAAACATGGTATACATGAAGTACTATAATAGTTTCTCTATCAATTTTTACATTTCATCCAAATTGCTCAACAGATGGTGCCACCATGTCTAAAAAATGGGTCTCACAATTGTACATATACTACTTGGTAATTAAAATAAAGAGAGTAGCGGTTCAAATCCAGCTGTGGTCAAAAAATTTTTTCATTTATTTGCACATCTAAATAAGTTTTTTAGTTGTCTTTTTGGGAACACAATGCATTTATTTCATTTTGGGACTTTGTGCTATCCATAGTCATGAACTTGTCTGGAGTGGTTTTTTAGCTCACCTGAGCCTTCGGCCGTCGTTAACTTTTCACATTTTCGACTTCTTCTCCAGAACCACTGAACAGAATTTGATGAAACTTGATAAGCATGTAGTACTCATGGTCCCCTACAAGTGTTGTTGTTTTTCGTCCGGATTCATCAACAGGTGGCGCCACCACAGGCAAAAGTAGGTCAAAGAGGGTACCCTCCTTTGACAAACTTCTTCTTCAGACCGGGGGCATACGGAGACAAACCGAATGCATAGGAATGATCTAGAGGGATGTGTGAAGAAGTGTTGTTATTTTTGGTTCCGTTCCGAAATAAAATTTTTGACGTTTTTTTGTATTTTGGTACAGAGACAAACCGAATGCATAGGAATGATCTAGAGGGATGTGTGAAGAAGTGTTGTTATTTTTGGTTCCGTTCCGAAATAAAATTTTTGACGTTTTTTTGTATTTGGTAGTTTTAATGCAGAAAAGAGGTATTTTTTTCTTTTAGTAAACATTGATGCATTAATTTGGTTTAATTTGATCATTTTGATGGTAAGAAATACTACTGCAAAAATTTTTCAATATTTTATGTTTTGGATTTTTTATGAATTTTTTAAGACTTCCAAGAAAAAGGGGGGTGGGATAATTGGTGTAAACATTTCACATTTTGAACTTTTTCTTCGGAACCACTCACTGGAATTCAATGAAACTTGGCATGCATCAAATACTCAAGGTCCCCGACAAATGTGGTCATCTTTGTCAGGATCCATGAACAGGTGGCACCACCACAGACAAAAGTAGGTCACAGAGGGTACCCTCCTTTGACAAACTTCTTATTCAGATCGGGTGCATACAGCGACAAACCAACTGCATAGGAATGATTTAGAGGCATATGGGAAGAAGTGTTGATATTTTTGGTTCCATTCCGAAATCAAATTTTTGACGTTTTTTCATTTTTATTTTGGACTTTGTTATTTTAATGCATTAAAGAGTTATTATTTTCTTTTAGTAAACATTGATGCATTCATTTGGTTTCATTTAATCATTTCTATGGTAAGGAATGCTGGTGCGAAGGAATTTTTTCAATATCTCGATTTTTGAATTTTTTATGAATTTTTTAAGACTTCCAAGAAAAGGGGAGGGGGGGACAATTTTTCATATCTTCAACTTGATCATCTAGCTGTTCAGGTGAGCGATATAGGCCCATTTGGGCCTCTTGTTTTTCGATAGATCGGGGGCATATTGTTTTTGTCCTGTTTGTTTGTTTGTCTGTTGTCAACTTAAACTGTGGCTATGATTTTTGAACCATGAGAGATAGTGACTTCATTTTTGATATGCATACTCAACTATTGAAGCCCTTTCAGTTGATACCAGGGTCAATGACCTTTTAACCTTGACAATGACCTTCATGCTAAAAATACCTTTTTGGACTTTGGTGCTACAAGGGACATAAGTGTTTCACAAACACAGTTTGTTTTATTGATTATACCTCATGTTTGATATATTTTTGGCAAGAAATGCTATAATCCACAGTTAAATTGTTGTGACAAGACCCGTTAATAAGCACCGAATGTTCAGGTTCCTGTCAAGCTATGTTGTCTCCTGAGTATTCTTCTTTACTGGCTTATCATACAAACACTTCAGGCTGAAACCAGAAATCTCTTGTAGGGTATATAGGAATCACCCTGTCCATCTGTCTGCCTGTCAAGTTAAGAAGTTTAACAAAGCAATTCTTCAAAATGCACAATTGGGACATCCGTTACACTTACATGTATACCAATGATATATCTTGGGATGAATTATTGCATGTTTTAACTTTGTTGCCATAGGGGTTATTTGTCCCGAAAGAACAGCTCTAGTTGTAATTAACAATTAAATTCCCTAATGCATTGCATGTTCTGTGTGAAACAATTCACCCTTCCACAAAACAAAATTTTCATCATGATGACGTCATCTAAGGTCCGACAAAGCTCCGACAAACAATGCATTTGTTGATGACATCATGGATAGAGCAATTAAAAAGAGACTGTCACATTGTTTTACGAACCATAGAAGGGTGAATAGTGAATGTCATAGATCTAACTGTAACTTCAGCCTTTTAACGAAATTTCGGGTGAAGATACCTAAGATAATTCTTTAGTAATTATTACATGTATTGTTTTTCAGTTTTGCTTTTCATGGAAAAATAGTTAAACAAATATAAAGTTAATAGTAAAATACGAAATAAAAAATATGCAATTTTAGTAAAATCAAAAATTGCAATAGATGTTAAATATGAATGAAACGATTTTTAAATCACTGAAACAAATGTGGGGAGCTAATGTCATACCTCTGGCTTCCGCTTTCGGCATCTAGTTTCCAAAAAAATTTTAACGTGGGCAACAACTTTTGAACCATAAGAGATAGGACTCAGGTATTTCATAAGTTGATTCTTCATGATCAGAGCTTTCATTTAGTGCCTAAGCCGGCATGGCCTAGTGGTATCGAGCTGGACTCCTGATCGGGAGGCCGGGGTTTGATTCCCGCTCTGGTCATACCGGTGTCCTGTCTTTCGGATGAGACATTAAAAACTGAGGCCCAGTGTCGTGGTATGCATGGCATGTTAAAGATCTCTCACTGCTTTGGGTGGGTCCATTGCAAAGGTCAAAATTTGTATGCCCCGCATCAGGCAGATGCCGTCACCATATACATGAAATATTCATGGTGTGACGTTAAACAAAAATCAATCAATCAATCATTTAGTGCCATTATTTTGACATCTTGACCTTGGACTTTGACCTACTTTTCAAAAACTTTAACCTGAGCTGTATTTTTTTAACCCTGAGAGATAGGACTTTATGTAATATTTCACATGATTGATCGATTGATTTTTGTTTACCTCATACCACGAATATTTCACGTATATGGTGACGGCATCTGCCTGATGCGGGGCGTACAAATTTTGACCTTTGCAACGGACCCACCCGAAGCAGTGAGAGATCTTTAACGTGCCATGCATACCACGACACAGGGCCTCAGTTTTTACTGTCTCATCCGAAAGACATGACACCAGCATGACCAGAGCAGGACTTGAACCCCGGCCTCCCGATCAGGAGTCTGACGCGATACCACTAGGCTACACTGGCTTAATACTTCACATGAAAATTCCTTATGACAAGAACTTTCATTTGGTGCTATCTCATTTGACCTCATGACCTTGACCTACTTTTTAAAAACTTCATTTTGGTCTTTATCATTTGAAGTGTTAGAATTTGGTGTTTGATATTCCACGTATAGATTTCTTATGACCAAAATTTTATTTGGGTTTCATCTCTTGATCTCATGACCTTGACTTTGAACTTTGACTTACTTTTCAAAACACATTACAGACTTTGCTTTAATGTCCATGAGATGATTATGACCTGCACCAGTGAGCTATTGTCTTTGAAAATTCTTGTTCTTATCTAATAAATATTTTCTCCAAGTTACTCAAAATGGAGCATTTAAGATTTACAATCAGCCTAAATTATTATGGCAGTTTGAAGGTTTTGAACCCCTCCCACATGTCATAGACATTCAGTTTATACATTTATAACCTGTTTTATGATTTCAGATCTTCTGATTTAATATTCGGTTTGAAGTCCAGTTTAGCATATCTAAATCAATAAACATTTTACAAATACATGAATGTATATTTGACCTCTGTGACTAGCACACAAGAAAAAACTGATATAAATAAAGTTTGGGAGGGCAAATATTGAAGCTAATGAGATAAACTTTATTGTTTCACCAAGTACTGTATGAGAATGTAATTACCAAACCGGGTCTGATCACATTGGCTACTGTACACAAATCTACATAAATTTATGCTAAAGATGAAAATTGATGACTATTTTAAAAGAAGATTATTACATGGAGTATCATTCTTACAGCTGCTGACCAGACTAAAGCTATGCAGGAACAGATGTCTGGGTCAGGAATGATGACCCCTCCTGACCCCATGAAGGCCTTTAAGGCTGAATGGGAAGCCCTGGAGGTTAGTAATCCACAGTGGTGTCTTCAAGGTGTGGAAGAAGAACTTATTGATGCTCCAATACAGCCAGAAACCATATATATTAAAAACAAATATGCTTAGTACAGTATATTTTAATTGTACTTGCCAAAAATGAAGTACAAGATCTTCCTAATTTAAGTCATGAAATGCCAGTTTGTACATCTATGTATAATGTCAGTAGGGAAGTGTTTTTGCTATTTATAACATAGTGGAGATTTCTATGAGCTTTTTTTCGATAACTTTATTTTGTGCAATCTCATTATAATTACTCATAATTGCAGAATATAAAATTTTGTAAATGTTGTTGGACTTGTGTCTTCAGTAAATGATTAAATGTACTGTAAGAAATATCATGTCAGGTACTGTGAATAAATGTGCAAAATTTATCTGGTTTTCATTTACTTATATCCATTTCTCAATCCAAAGCACATTAGAAAATATGAAGGTCTGACCAGTTGTTGGCAGTAATTTTATAATCAGGTCAGTTTAATGAGAGTCTGTGTAGTTCAATTAGCAAGGTGCTTGACTCGTGACTAAAAGATCTGTGATTGGAGTCCTGTTTTTAGGATAAGACTTTAAAAATGAGGTGCTGTATCACAGTGACAGTTTTCTGCCTTGGGTTGGCCTACTGGGCATAATTTAGAAGCCATGCACCAGGCAGGTGCTACCACCATAGGAGTAAAATAATCTGTGCAGGGACGGAAATTGGCGGTCGCCCAGGGCTACCAAAATTTTAGCTGGGCCCTCAAAACCTCAAGTCCTGATCTCCCATGTGGCGACTGAAAATGAAAAACTACAAGTTATAAAAACACTCAAACTTTTCATATTTTGAATCGAATTCCCGGATACGGCTTCAGCCATTTTAAAAGAATCAGTCTTAATCAACAAAATTCTTTAAATGTAGTTGTATGATGCCTAAATCTTAATGCAATTTTAACCCAAATTACAGGCCATTGATGTTGCAATAATTGCATAAAAATGCCACTCACAAATGTGATCTTGTCATATATGATATAACAATAAATTAACGTAAGCAATGACATCACCACATACATGAGTGATGTAGATTTTTTAAAACATCAACGACCAAGCTCAGATCACCAACAATGTGGAGATTCCTGGAAGGGGTGTGTGCCCTCCCCCTCCCCCCCAGGTAAAAGGAACAAATACTGATAACTGAAGATGAAAACAAACAATAGACCCTTTCACTCACATTAACTGCGGGACTTATGTGTTGAGTGGCAAAATCTTCATTGTTCCCGTAAAATGATGTAAGGTACAATGAAAACTACATATGACCTCAAATATTTACAGGAAACTATTTTTAACTCGAAACATCAATCCCACAGTTAAGGTGAAAGGGTCTATATCAAAAGAATTATGAAAAAAAATGGAGTCAACAGATTGGTTAAAGTCAATGCCAAGTTAATTTTATGTGTTTTTTTTTCTGGGCCCATAATTTTTGTTCTGGGCTCCTAAATATTTTAAAGCTTGGGGCCCAGTTGGCCCCATTTTGATTTTGTAAAGGTATGTCCCTGCTGTGTGTGGTGTACACATTCAAGCTAGTAAACTATAAAAAGGTATTTGTATGCATTTGTTCGCTAATAAAAAATTACAAATTCTCATGAAAATACTTACAATTTGCTTTGTTCTTACTTTAATCTTTCAATCTAAGATTGACCCTGTGACCACAGATAATTTTCACAGTACTTACCTTTTATATCCTCCCATATAGTCAGTCAGTCTTTAAACCATATGTTCTTAGTTATACCCCCTCCATATGTAAGAATCTGTCTGTCTGGGTCATAACTTCTTCATGTTATAATGCAGGCCAGTAGATTTTTCACACAGTTGTTGTCATAACACAATTTTTGGTTTTTATTTCTTTCTGCTATTTCACCTTGAACCAAGGTCATATCTACAAGTTCAAGGTCAGTGTACACATGGCCGAAATTTTTATCCAGGCTGTAACTTCTTCATGCTACATCATGGACAATTAATAAGGATTTTCATGATGGATATCTTCTTCCATTATGAAGTGTACTCAAAAGTTGAGCGTTATACTTCATGAGGATATAATTCCATGTTTAAAATTTTTATATAGAGTAAGAGCCTTTGCAATTGGTTTTCATTTTCACTGATTTTGTATGTTATACTTCATGAGGATATAATTCCACGTTTAAAATTTTTATATAGAGTAAGATTCTTTGCAACTTGTTATTATTTCACTTAATTGCCACGAGGGGTTTTTGTCCCGTTATAACAGTTCAAGTCAGCTCACATTGACAAAGTTGAGAGGAGCTTATACTATACTCCTGGCATCCATGTTCCTGTCCACATTCGATTAAATAGTTTGGGGTAACTCATTATTGGAGAAAGTATAGATGCTGCAGTTTCCATCTTAGGATGCTGACTTAAGTGCATGCATGCATCATATGGTGCATCTGACCTACATTTTCCACTTGAGTGATTTTGGTTAAGTAGTTTCAGGGAAATTTAGTGAGTAGAAGATGCTCACTTTCCCCGGGCACCTGATCTCACTCCATCATAGGGGTTCGGCTTTATATCTCCACTCTCCTCGGGCACCTGATCTCACTCCATCATAGGGGTTCGGCTTTATATCTCCCCTTTCCCCGGGCACCTGATCTCACTCCATCATAGGGGTTCGGCTTTATATCTCCACTCTCCCCGGGCACCTGATCTCACTCCATCATAGGGGTTCGGCTTTATATCTCCCCTTTCCCCGGGCACCTGATCTCACTCCATCATAGGGGTTCGGCTTTATATCACCACTCTCCCCGGGCACCTGATCTCACTCCATCATAGGGGTTCGGCTTTATATCTCCACGGGCACCTGATCTCACTCCATCATAGGGGTTCGGCTTTATATCTCCCCTTTCCCCAGGCACCTGATCTCATTCCATCATAGGGGTTCGGCTTTATATCTCCACTCTCCTCGGGCACCTGATCTCACTCCATCATAGGGGTTCGGCTTTATATCTCCCCTTTCCCCGGGCACCTGATCTCACTCCATCATAGGGGTTCAGATATATATCTCCACTCTCCCCGGGCACCTGATCTAACTCCATCATAGGGGTTTACACATGCTCTTCAAGTAGACATATTTTGTTATTTTCCAGTTGGTTTTCATTTTCACTGATTTTGTATGTCCTCTGGCTTCATGATTTTCAGACTTATGGTTTGGATTTATCCATCATCTTTGCATTTAAAAGGTTCTGACAGGCAATCGTGTTACTTTCAGAAAAACGACTTTTATAATACTTGGAAGTTAAACTCGCATACTGCAATTCTTTACTATAAGTCATTCATACATGCATGTATTCATCCAACTGCTACTGTGTGCCATAGGGTACTGGTAGATTAGTGTTGCCTTAACACTAACCCAAGCCAATTTAATGGATGCTTTTAGTGAAATACATTATCTGGCACACTAAACAATGAAATCAAATGTTTTCTTCCACTGCTATATTTGTAAACACCATTTTTGTCCAATGTCTACAACCAAAAGATTTCACATGAACCAAACTTTATAATTTTTCTTTCTTATTGGAAACAATATCCAAAAATTCTAAACCCTTGAACCCACGAAAATTTATTATTTCCTTGTACCTTTTCCTCTAATACTTAGATTCAAACTATAAAATAAATGATTAAACAAAGAACAATTAACCGGGTTTTCACTGATTCTCGGTATTCAGTGAATACTGAGTTAATTGTTCTTTGTTTTATGACAATTCCCTTCGGAGGACTATTAAGATGTTTGATATACCGGTTTCTCAAGTTTCTCAACTTTGCAAAAATCCAGTCAAGTTTTAAAGAAATCTAAATATCATACATTGCACATGTATACAAACTGTATATTCAACATTTAATAAATTCATCAGTTGATGAAGTTATTTTTGTAATACACTGATGCCACCAGCTTCCAGTCAATATTAAAGTTTTTGAAAAGTAGGTCAAGAATCACATTCAGGGTCAAGTTAGGGCTTTCTGTTGTCAACAAAAAGGAATTATCATAAGGAATACATACTGTAATAGTAAAATCCTATCTCTTACTGTTCAAAAAACATGAATAACTATAGCTTTTGCCACAGACAGATGGATATATCAAACAATATATGCCCCTGGAACATTTTATTTTTGAGACATAAAATATCTACATTTTCAATTTTAATGAGCTTATCCAGTCTTGTTTCTCTATAACAATAGCACCATTCTTTGTAGTGGCCTTTACAGATCCTTTGCTTTTCTCTTCCTTTGTTTTGTATGCTGTAAACAGATAAAAGTGCATTTTAGCATGATTGACTGACTGTTATGAACTGGAAGGGTATGGAATACCCTTTGTTTCTAGTGGCAGAAAGTAAATCCTCTACTTTCTGTCATAGACATTTCATTCAGATGCATCTTCTTTAAAAGAATTTATCATAAAATTATTTCACAGGAGGAAGTATGACAATTATAGTTGCTATAAACTTGAATTATGATATTATGCTGTGAATGTTCCTTTTCATAAAAAGCATAAAAATCTATAAACACTACAGCCAAACCATACTGAAGAGACTTTACAACAATAATGTATTCACGATGAGCAAAAAGTGATTGTTACATATATGATGAAATAAATGTCCATGTTAAAAATTTCAGTCTTAAAAAGTACAGAAACATTATTCTTTTCTAACTTCATTCATTCAAAATGAAGTAATATAAGGAGACATTTTTATATCTAGAGATACGAAACAAACACATGTACACAGACAAAAATTTGTTACATATTCAAACATGCAACTATGTGTGTACATTTTGTTTGAAATAAGAAATTGTTCACTGAATAATACAAGTACTATAATCTGATTCTCTCTGGCTCTTGTCACTTGTCTATATAGATTTGTGTTTGTTAGGACAATACAGGTAAATTCTGCTGTTTTCGCTACCATTTCATTGAAATGTAAACTTATATAAATTTTGATGCTCGTATGTAGATTCCCATGTCTTATGTGTGGTATAAGACTCGAGGTTTTTAAAAATCTAAACAGACTTACATTGACAGTCTAGAAATAGTTCAGATTTAATTTTATGTCAGCTTGGATGTATTTGGTTGGTCTTGTTGTAAATCTGATCACATTTAAGATACCATGATTGTTGAACGATAGGTTGATTTAACAGTTAAGTATATCATTTATAAGAGAATATCATGCCAAAAAGACACAAACTGCTGTTCAGGCTTGGGTTTTCTTGTTTTGTTGTAAGATTTATTGCAAAGACAAAGTAGATTTTACTGGTAGAAAGTATCTGGTAGGCTTCCTGACATGTCCACTTGATCAGATCAATGCAGGTCTCTTTTTGTTACAACTATATATATTTCAAGCATTTTCACTGCCTCCTCAAAATTACATTTCATTTTGTTTAATGTGAATTTCATCTGAATCAATTGTCTCATAAAAACAGATAATGGAAAAATAACTTGTAATAAATTTATACCATCTTTTTAACTCTTTATGATAATTATACAACATTGTTTTAGACGTGTTTTTATGAAGATGTACAAAACACTTGTGTGGGTAATTTTCTTAGATTTTCCTGTGTCGCATACCCTTAGGCAGATATCATTGCTCTTATTGTTTTTTTTTTTATTCTATATTTAGGAGTTTCTACTTGTATTGTCTTCATGTTGAAGAGAGGAGGATTTAACCTATAGACTGAAGTTTTTATATCAATTATCTTGATGTATTCATCACATTTAGACCAGCAGGCCTATTAACACACTATGAGGTATATATACCCGGTAGCTGGATTTATCCGGTGGCCAAATGAACCCCATATTACCCTATACAATGGTACTCTTCCACCCTGCATGTTTAGAGATTATTAATACTTTGGTACTTACGGCCAGATTGTTTTTTATTTCAGATATCAAAAGAAACCTTTAAATATGTAAGTAAACATAAACAATAATTGTGAATAATAATGAAGATACTGATATAAAAAATATAACCATAAGATTCGAGGAAGTGAGGCTGAAAATTTGCAATACAGAGTGTTTGTGTTCCTTTACTTTTTATATAAGCATTTCACATATTCTCTAGTTGTTATTTTTGGTATGTATACCCTTTCAAGTTAACTGCAAGACAAATATTTTGAGTGGCAAATAGTATCATTTTCTGTAATTGTTTTGATGTTATAATATAAATTTGATTGTATCTTGCATCATTTTGAAGGAATAGTGATGATTTTGCCAACTAATGTGAGAGGGTTTTCTGAGGTGACCAAAGTGACACTGACATAGGTACTCCACTTTTACTTTAGTAAGATCCATTCAGTGTTCAGTCATCAGTGCTGGTGGGGTTTAAACCCAGAACCCTCAGGATTTAAGTGAAAGCATGAAATTGACTGAGCTCAAATTCTTGAGACGGATATCTTTATTATTTAGATTTGGCTTAAGGCTAGGTTTGAACATTAAGAAAATGTTGATGACACATTCTGATACTGGATTTGATCTATCTTCACTTCAAAGTAATTTCGTAACTCATAAACATTATCACACACTGTAAATATAAAACATGAAAACTCCATATATATACATGTTTCCAAGGGATACACAGTGTGTTACAGTAATAGAAAATCTGTTATTTACCTTCATATGATCCATGTTTCTGTATGTGATTATCATGGATAAACTCCCCCTGAATAGAGCTTCCCACCAAATCAAATGAAGGTAGTACACTGTCCAACATCTTAATAGTTATGCTTCCTTGAAATTTAAATGATGTCTGCCACATTAAAATCGTTTAACATGTTTAAGTATAGTATACATTCATAATAAAAGATGAAGACCTTATGGTAATCTACATGTATTGATAATGAATCTCAGTTCTTCAAAACAGCAGAGTAGCTACAGTACAGTCCGGGCGGAATTTTGAATGCCCACTGTCCACAGTGGGCAGTCCACCTGAAATTTCAGTGGGCATTAGGAGTGGACATTTACCTGAGCTATCAAGCTGTCCACTTACCTGTATGTTAATTCTGACTCACTCTTACATGAATGTCCACTGTGTCCATTGGACATTTTTAATGCCCACTCTAAAAATGCCCACTGTGACCAGTGGGCAAATGAAGTTCCACCCGGACTCTACTGTATAAATAGCTAGGTCTAATCGCTATACACACTCTTATTTTAGTACAATCTAATTTAGCACAAAATATTGAAAATAAAAGATTTGACAAATCATTCAGAGTCTTGAATTTTTGTGACCTGTGTCTTCCTTTCTATCTTTGATAACATTTCATCGGTGTAGTTATGAATTCTTGCACAAAGAACAGACACACTCGGCTAAAATATAAAAATACCGCAAAGAACAGATACATATACTTTATATTCTGCCACAATATAAATACCACAAAGAACAGTTATACTCCAACCAAAATATAACTACCACAAAGAACAGATATACTCCAACCAAAATATAAATACCACAAAGAACAGTTATACTCCAACCAAAATATAAATACCACAAAGAACAGATAGCCTCCAACCAAAATTTAAATACCAGAAAGAACAGTTATACTCCAACCAAAATATAAATACCACAAAGAACAGATATCCTCCAACCAAAATATAAATACCACAAAGAACAGTTATACTCCAACCAAAATATAAATACCACAAAGAACAGATATCCTCCAACCAAAATATAAATACCACAAAGACCAGATAGCCTCCAACCAAAATATAAATAACACAAAGAACAGATATCCTCCAACCAAAATATAAATACCACAAAGAAAAGATATCCTCCAACCAAAATATAAATACCAGAAAGAACAGTTATACTCCATCCAAAATATAAATACCACAAAGAACAGATATACTCCAACCAAAATATAAATACCACAAAGAACAGATATACTCCAACCAAAATATAAATACCACAAAGAACAGTTATATAAATACCACAAAGAACAGATAGCCTCCAACCAAAATATAAATACCACAAAGAACAGTTATACTCTAACCAAAATATAAATACCATAAAGAACAGATATACTCCACCCAAAATAGAAATACCATAAAGAACAGATATACTCCAACCAAAATATAAATACCATAAAGAACAGATATACTCCACCCAAAATAGAAATACCATAAAGAACAGATATACTCCAGCCAAAATATAAATACCACAAAGAACAGATATACTTCAACCAAAATATATATACCATAAAGAACAGATATACTCCACCCAAAATAGAAATACCATAAAGAACAGATATACTCCAGCCAAAATATAAATACCACAAAGAACAGATATACTCCACCCAAAATATAAATACCACAAAGAACAGTTATATAAATATCACAAAGAACAGATATATTCCAACCAAAATATAAATACCATAAAGAACAGATATACTCCACCCAAAATATAAATACCACAAAGAACAGTTATATAAATATCACAAAGAACAGATATATTCCAACCAAAATATAAATACCACAAAGAACAGTTATACTCCAACCAAAATATGAATACCACAAAGAACAGATATCCTCCAACCAAAATATAAATACCATAAAGAACAGATATACTCCATCCAAAATATAAATACCACAAAGAACAGATATACTCCAACCAAAATATAAATACCACAAAGAACAGATATACTCCAACCAAAATATAAATACCATAAAGAACAGATATACTCCAACCAAAATATAAATACCACAAAAACAGATAGCCTCCAACCAAAATATAAATACCATAAAGAACAGATATACTCCAACCAAAATATAAATACCACAAAGAACAGATATACTCCAACCAAAATATAAATACCAGAAAGAACAGATATACTCCAACCAAAATATAAATACCACAAAGAACAGATATACTCCATCCAAAATATAAATACCACAAAGAACAGATATCCTCCAACCAAAATATAAATACCAGAAAGAACAGTTATACTCCAACCAAAATATAAATACTACAAAGAACAGATAGCCTCCAACCAAAATATAAATACCACAAAGAACAGATATACTCCAACCAAAATATAAATACCACAAAGAACAGATATACTCCAACCAAAATATAAATACCACAATGAACAGTTATACTCCAACCAAAATATAAATACCACAAGAGCAGATATACTCCAACCAAAATATAAATATCACAAAATAAGTATACATACAATCATTGTTTTGTATAGTTTGACTGAAATAAACTTCTTCAAGTCAAACATCTGATATTTGACATACCTGATTTGGTAGACATTTGAACATGTTCAGGTCTTGTCATATACAAATCTAGTGAACCTTTTCCAATATTGGCACCCAAATTACCTTCAAATGATCCTGACAAACAGAATAAAGCTTTACTGACATTATCTTTAAATACATAACATTACATAAATATCATTGCACTTATAACTTGAGCAGAACGTTTCATCTAGAGACTGACATGATGAATTACATCACTTAGTACATATATACATCATAGGTGTGATCCAGCAATTCATGTCATTTAATAGGTATGAAAAATTAGTTCGTTAGTTAGATGTGATGAGTAGGTCATGGATAAATTCCGAAGTCATGAGATCAAAATATATACCAATGGATATATCTTACCATATGGAATACACAAGTGAAATATTAAAACCCTCTTATCACTCATGTCTGTGTTTGGTATTTTAAAAACAATGCCAAAGGTCTTGTTTGTCAAGCATCAAGGTCTTGCTATAAGAAGTAATTATGTGCAATAAAAGCTATTTTAAAAATTGTTTCTAAAAAAGAAAACTTAGAAGAAATTTATGGACTCTCAATTTTGATTCTCTTCTGAAAATAAGGGGAGGACATACAAATTGTGTAGACACTGTGGGAAATGGAGACATTTTCTCTTAGACTACATATACTCTTACAGTAACCAACATTTAGTACTTATTTCATGGATACAAACTGATCAACTATGCAAATATTAAGAATTGTATTTTGTTCTCTTGGTGTCCTATCCTCTTTCTGTGGATATTTGTGCTATTTATTCATTTCAATTTTATTCAGTTACCAATATTCTGATGATACTTAATGAATATCAGCTATGTATATATAGAAAAAATGTAAGTAAGACAGATTTATGACAGCATGGTAGAATCAATAAATTGAACAACCATTTTGAAATGTGACTGGCAATTGCATTGATGCACTGTGACCCATTTGGAAGTCATTAGAATGGGTGCGAAACACACATTTGGGGTATAAGACAGTCGTCAAAGAAAGAGTAAATAGGAATAATTTAGTCCAATGTGAGAAAAATACATGTGAGACAAAATGCCAAGTTACTTACCTATTATGACATCACCAGACTCTATCTGTATTTGACAATTATTGCTGTGACAGTTCTGTAACTTAATATTCCCAAATGATGACTGAAAACTTGATTTCTGAACATAAATAGAAGAGGCTGTGATATCTCCTTCTTCTGTCTCTATAGCAATATCTTGACCTTGAAGTCGTTCACATTTAATGTGCTGTGTAATGGAAAAAAAATACAGTATTTATAGACTCATATTCACATACACATAAACTTATGGACAATTTCAAGACTTTTTGTAACTTTTGTTGTTGATTGATTATATTTTGTCAAGCAAAGACATGGTGATGGCATCTGCACATGCAATGCATAGGCACAGTAATTTCAACCTTTCATTGTATTATCCAAAAGAGTAGACAAAGCCGTGCCACCAACAAACTGGACAAAGAGGAGCCACAAAAAGACTGGACAAAGAGGTGCCACCAACAGACTAGACAAAGAGGAGCCACCAACAGACTGAACAAAGAGGAGCCACCAAAAGACTGTACAAAGAGGTGGCACCAGCAGGATTTGAACTCAGGACTGCTGGGTAACAATCTGATTACTTCACCAATTGAGCTTTGGTGGGTCTATTTTGTAAAGTAGAAACAAAATTATTATTATTCTAAGATCTTCGTGAAAGCATTTTATTTTGTAATTACTACTATAAAGCTGTTTGTGTATTTCTGTATTTGTTTTTATTACAGACATTATGAGGAACTAACAGAGAATGCAGCTTTCAGAATGATCCAATGGACAAGCAGCAGACAGATGACAAACATCACATAAACTCCACTGATTGGAACCAGGTGAAGTAAGCTTTGAATTTCCATCCAAACTCTTAATAAATAAGAAACACAACTTCATTTTACCCCTTTGTCTGTAGTTACCAGGTCAGCATTTCCTTGTAAGACTTTTGTACTAATGATATCACCCTTCCAGCACTTCACTTTCACATTTCCACTCTACAAAATACAAAACAAAACTTTTTAAGATGATCAACTTCACTTTGCAGTGTATTTAATGTAATTTGGTGCTAATGACATTTTTTAGCTTGTAAAGTAAATTGTTTTCCAACAGTCCATCCAAACACTTTTATCAAAACTTCAGTCTATCTAAACATTACTAAATTACAAGCAGAAAATATAGAAAATCTAGGAGAAAAAATAACTTTTTATAAGATACACTGGAAGACTAGTGTTTTGTACATAGTTCATACTCTGTTTCCAGCCATGTCAGTTCACCAGTCATTTAATTTGAAACAAGAGGCCCAAGTGGGCCTATATCGCTCACCTGAGTACCTAGATGATCAGTCATGCATGAAGGAAGAATTCATTTATTTTTGCATTAATGTGACTAAGTCAACACAGATGTTGAAAATATGTCAAATTTTATTTCAGGCTAAAATAAAAAACAACACTTTTTTGCACTTCCACTCAGGTGATTTTGATATTAAGCATTTCCTTTGTCTCTGCAAGATGTCATTCAGGGCAACAAGTTAGTCATTTTCTTTAGGTGGGGCCTTTTGTTGACTGATTTCAAGTCTGGGTCATGAACAACAATTGTTTCAAATATTGTCCAGATCTAACTTAAAATTGCCTAATTTCATATGTTGAGTGTTGAGAAACATCTAAAAACTTATTTAGATGTGTAAAGAAATGAAAAAAAAATTTTTGACCACAGCTGGATTTGAACCGCTACTCTCCATATTTCAATTACCAAGTGGTATATGTACCATTGTGAGAACTGCTTTTTAGACATGGTGACATTATCTGTTAACCAATTTGGATGAAATTTACCATATTGATAGAGGACCTTTAGTACTTCATGTATTCCATGTTTCATTAAAATCTTTCATGCGGTATAACAGCAGAAGTGAAAAATGTGATTGAATTGTTCCTATACACCCTCATTTGGAAGTCTTAAAAAATTCATAGAAAATCCAAAAATTGAGATATTGACAAAATTCTTTCAAAGTAACAATCCTCACCATAATTATGATCACAATAGTCCATAAGAAATCATCATTATCAATTAACTAGGAAATATGACACTTTTTTTCTGTATTGAATCACCAAGTCCAAAGAAATGTCGAAAAAAAATTCTAAAATTTGATTTTGGAAGGGAACCAAAATGACAATACGTCTTCACTCATCCCTCTAGATCATTTCTATGCATTCTGTTTGTCTCTGTATACAGCCTGTATGAAAAAGAATATTGTTAAAGGAGGGAACTCTTTTGTGACCTACTTTTGACTATGGTGGCACCACCTGTAAAGAGGTCTGGACAAAAACAACAGAATTTGAAGAGGATCATAAGTGACTTATTTCTACCAAGATTTATTAAAATCCTTCAAACAGTTTTGTAGAAAAAGTTGAAAATGTGAAAAATGGCCTCCCCCCCTTTTTTTTTTGGAAGTCTTAAACGTAAAATTCCTAATTTCATATGTTGAGTGTTGAGAAACAAAAAAAAAATTTTTTTGACCACAGCTGGATTTGAACCGCTACTCTCCATATTTCAATTACCAAGTGGAATATGTACCATTGTGAGACCTACTTTTTAGACATGGTGGCATTATCTGTTAACCAATTTGGATGAAATTTACCAAATTGATAGAGGACTTTTAGTACTTCATGTATTCCATGTTTCATTAAAATCTTTCATGTGGTTTATAGAAAAAGTTGAAAATGTGAAAAACGGCCAACCCCCCCTTTTTTTCTGGAAGTCTTAAAAAATTCATAAAAAATCCAAAAATTGAGATAACGACAAAATTCTTTCACAATAATATTCCTTACCACAATTGTGATCAAAATAGTCATTAAGAAATCATCAATATCAATTAACTGAAAAACATGACACTTTTCTTCATTGAAATGACTAAGTCCAGAAACACGTCAAAAAAGCGTAAATTTCTATTTGACGGATCTTAACCCGGAACACAAATTTTAATAACCCATCTTTATAGATTGTTGAAATGCAATTAGTTTCCCCATTTATGTACTGGTTCTGGAGAAGAAGATGTTTGAATAGGGGTACCCTTTTGGCCACTTTTGGTCCCGCCCTGGATCCACCCCTGAGGGAATCTGGATCCCGAACACAAACTTGGTAGAGGACCTTGAGTACTTACTTCTTATGAAGTTTGGTGAAATTCTGTGCAGCGGTTCTGGAGGAGAAGTCGAAAATGTGTCAACCAATCAGAGCCAATGGCGGCCATCTTAGATCACGGACCGGCATTAAAAACACAAACTTGGTAGAGGACTTTGAGTACTTACTTCCTATGAAGTTTGGTGAAATTCTGTGCTGCAGTTCTGGAGAAGAAGTCGAAAATGTGTCAACCAATCAGAGCCAATGGCGGCCATCTTGGATTACGGATCGGCAAAAAAAACACAAACTTGGTAGAGGACCTTGAGTACTTACTTCCTATGAAGTTTGGTGAAATTCTGTGCAGCAGTTCTGGAGGAGAAGTCGAAAATGTGTCAACCAATCAGAGCCAATGGCGGCCATCTTGGATCACGGATCGGCATAAAAAACACAAACTTTGTAGAGGACCTTGAGTACTTACTTCCTATGAAGTTTGGTGAAATTCTGTGCAGCAGTTCTGGAGGAGAAGTCGAAAATGTGTCAACCAATCAGAGCCAATGGCAGCCATCTTGGATCACGGATCGGCATAAAAAACACAAACTCTGTAGAGGACCTTGAGTACTTACTTCCTATGGAGTTTGGTGAAATTCTGTGCAGCGGTTCTGGAGGAGAAGTCGAAAATGTAGAAAAGTTAACGACGGACGACAGACGCTGCTTTATGACAATAGCTCACTTGAGCTACGCTCAGGTGAGCTAAAAAAGTTATATAACCATGCACACAGAGACAAAGCTCGCTGTTTCTATGGTGATTTATCATCTCTTCTTTCTCTCTACAGTGATTATCATCTTTTGCATCCCTCTAGGGTGAATTATCATCTTCTGCTTCCCTCTGCAGTGATTTATCATCTTTTGCTTCCCTCTGTGGTGATTTATCAGTTTCTGCTTCCCTCTGTGGTGATTTATCAGTTTCTGCTTCCCTCTGTGGTGATTTATCATCTTCTGCTTCTCTCTGTGGTGATTTATCATCTTCTGCTTCCCTCCGCAGTGATTTATCATCTTCTACTTCCCTTTGCAGTGATTTATCACCTTCTGCTTCCCTCTGTGGTGATTTATCAGTTTCTGCTTCCCTCTATGGCGATTTATCATCTTCTGCTTCCCTCTGCAGTAATTTATCATCTTCTACTTCCCTCTGCAGTGATTTATCACCTTCTGCTTCCCTCTACAATGATTTATCACCTTCTTCCATCTGCATTGTTAATCACCTTCTATTTCCCTCTTCTGTAATTTATCATCTGCTTTCCTCTGCGGTGATTTGTCATCTTCTGCTTCCCTTTACTGAGATTTATCATCTTCTGCTTCCCTCTACAGTGATTTACCACTTTCTGCTTCCCTCTATGGTGATTTACCACTTTCTGCTTCCCTTTATGGTGATTTACCACTTTCTGCTTCCCTCTGTAGTGATTTATCATCATCTGCTTCCCTTTATGGTGATTTGTCACCTACTTTCCTCTGCAGTGATTTATCATCTTCTGCTTCCCTCTGTGGTGATTTATAATCTTCTGCTTCCCTCTGCGATGATTTATCACCTTCTGCTTCCCTCTGTGGTGATTTATCATCTTCTGCTTCCCTCTGTGGTGATTTATCATTTTCTGCTTCCCTCTGTGGTGATTTATCAGTTTCTGCTTCCCTTTGCAGTAATTTATCATCTTCTGCTTCCCTCTGCAATGATTTATCACCTTCTGCTTCCCTCTGTGGTGATTTATCATCTTCTGCTTCCCTCTGTGGTGATTTATCATCTTCTGCTTCCCTCTGTGGTGATTTATCATCATCGTCTGCTTCCCTCTATGGTGATTTGTCATCTTCTGCTTCCCTCTCTGTCTTTTGAATGAGACAGAATAAGCCGAGTCATGTCATATACATGATTCCTCATTACTGTCCGCGCCACTCACTCTGGAAACTGGAAAATCTGGATTTTCAGTGATTCATCTTCAGAATAATTTCAAAAAGGCAAAACCATTCCATAGATCTTGTTTAGTCGTAACTTTTGATGTATGCTGTATGTTTGTAGGAAGAAGCGTTCATATTTTATAGAAATAAATCAATTTTAGATAGGGCGATTTCCATGTTAAATTTTGATGTGACGTTGCCAAGTTTCCCATAGACTCGATGTTAAACATCGGTGACGTCACTTCAAAATTAACATAGAAAATGCCCTATCTAAAATGATTTTTCCCTATAAAATACAAATACTTCTTCGTAGAAACATATTACATACACCAAAAGTTACGACTAAACAAGATCTGTCTATTGATATTAATTTTGTAAAACTATTTTAAAGATAAATAAGTGAAAATCCAGATTTTTCGGTGTACAAAGCGAGTGGTGCGGACAGTAGGTAAGTCCATAGCATAAAACAAAATTACGAAGCAATGCACCAGGCAGGTGCCACATCCACTTAAGTTTAATAACTTTGGAGTGGCATCAAACAATTACAATAAAAAAAAATCCTAGCTTACACTGACTAAATAGGGAAGTATTATCAAATCATTACTAATTTAACTAGACTGTCACATCTGCAAAATACAACTCATTTTTTAGGCTCAGATTCGGATTATTGATTTTTGGT
The DNA here is from genome assembly GCA_035048485.1 of Pteria penguin. Lineage (NCBI taxonomy): Eukaryota > Metazoa > Mollusca > Bivalvia > Pterioida > Pteriidae > Pteria > Pteria penguin. The sequence goes on along the minus strand of CM068588.1, from coordinate 12,488,998 downwards.
ATGACCGCCAATGATAGAAAATACAGCAACTTCTGGTAAAGTGTACACTTTTCATTATTCTCATAATATAATTTTTTGCATGTTAAGGCTTAAGGTATCAACACTAAAAAACTACTATATCCAACATTTAAGTTTACAGACTGATCTATTTTCTTCTAATTTCATGCATTTAAAGCTGGACAAGCTGGACATTAGATTATGACACCAAAAGCATAACAATGGACAGCCTTCTAAATGTCACTTTCCTGATAGATCAGTGTAATTGGTGGTAACACCACTTGTGATGTACGATCTAATACGAAACAAACATAATGCTTTTACACATACCTTAATGTTATGTAAATGACATGAGGAACTAGGTGACTGGTCATTTCTATTGCTGTGAAGGTCAACATCTATTGTTGTGCATTCCATTTTTTCTATTTTTACGTTATTACTGTTACTATGGACATATACATCTGAAAAGTTAAAAAATGTATACCTGTTGATGACAAATAGTAAGATCAGAGCTTTGCCAACATGGATACAAATGTAAGACAACTAGGATCAAAGTTTTCAAATTCAGGTAATACATCATTGGAAAAGGACTACCGGTATCTTATACAAGATGATCAGAAAATCTGATTCTAGTATTGTATTTTTTTGTTAGTTTGTGATGTAATTTTTTGTCGTCCAGCTTTATATTTCACTCACACAGTAATGACACATGCCTAATATAGAATGTATAAAAATTTCTACCTGTGGAATGGACCCATCAAAGCAGTGAGGAATCTACTGTTTCATCTGAAAGAGTGTACTATAACAAGTCTGGAGCCCAAGATATCTGGACACCAAGCCAAGTATGCTACCAACTGAGATAGATTTGCACATGATATATTAATAACATATAAGCTAAAAGTTATAAAAACCTACTGAAATATGTCAATTTCCAAATACAAATCCATACCATCCATTTTTGGATTTTATGTACACCTTGAGATGCAAGCTGAGGTAAAGGTGGGACACTGCTGGACATATTACAGTGATTATAGTAAAGGATATCTCGGTAATTGTGAATTGTAAGAAATAAGAAGTCAGGGCCGTCTCTGTGTATTTTGGGACTAGGGCCAGGGCCTTTGCAATTGGGAAAAATAGCGTCGTTTTGGATCAAATTGGGAAAAAATTCAATAAAAAGAGAAAAGCAGTATTATCAATGGCATTTGTTTATTTCCAGTACATCTCGTTTTATTAATTGATATGCATGTCCTTCATTTGTTTGAATTTATTTATGGCTGCATCCAGTTGACATTGAGACAGCTGGTTTTGATTGTTGGCCGTGATCACTATCAGTGCGTTGATTTCTGTGTTCTCTTGTTGCTTTATGTGATTATAAAAGACACAGCGTTCTCATTAAACGTAAAACCATTACTCGTTTTTTGTAATATTAATTAAGCTACATGCAATAACATAAATTAGTTTCGACTGCCATGGCTGTGTTCAAATGTGCATCGAAAAGACTTGTCAAGAATATGACTATTCGAAATAACCTCGCACCTGTCGATTAAAGGATCCACAAAACGCTTCAATACTACTCTTCAAAACACTGCATTTACAAAAGCTATTTGTACATTGATGGTGTTTACATTTTGTGTCGGATGCACTGATGTTACGGTTGAAAATATCGAGCGATTGAAAATTTTCGGTCAATAAATTTTACTATGTACATTTGGGAATTTTAAGGGAACAAGGTGGAAAAAAGATACTATTTGGCGTTGGGCATGGGACTGAATATCGGCCCCAAATAAGCCCTAGCAACGGCCCTGGATGTTAATGTATTATATTTTCCCTGGTAATTTTTTACAATTCTTTGTAGAAGCCAACTTTCCACCGGTATCCGCTGTATTGAAGATCTACAATTTATAAATTGCCACAAAAAGATAAAAACAGAACAAATAGTTCTCAGTTTTATTTTTTAAATCTATTTGAACATGTATTTTTAAATTATTTGCATTTAAACTGAGCAGGGCATTAGCTTTACACAGAGACGGATAGAAACATGTCCTACCTTTGCCATGAGGAGCATGAAAATTTAAAAAATGTCGGTCTAGATCGGTATCTCGAAATTTGCGAATTAGAAATGAGCAATGAGATTACAACCAGGGGGTATTCATTCCCTTGACTTTATATCTCATCTGCATAGAGCTGTGACTGAGCATAAGTAAACAAAATATCTGGCATTACTTTTACTTTGCTTGATGAATGCATCTCATACATGTAGGTAATGTTGTCAACTAATTCAGCATATGACATCACACCACGACATCTTAAATTGTTCTAAAGTATCAAGTCGGCATTGGCCTAGTGGTTTTGCACTCGCCTCCTGATCGGGAGGCCAGGGCTCGAATCCCACTCTGGTCATGCTGGTGTCCTGTCTTTCGGATGAGACAGTAAAAATCGAGGCCCCGTGTCGTGGTATGCATGGCATGTTAAAGATCCCTCACTGCTTCAGGTGGGTCCGTTGCAAAGGTCAAAATTTGTATGCCCTGCATCAGGCAGATGCCGTCACCATATATGTTAAAAATTCATGGTGTGACGTTAAACAAAAATCAGTCAATCTAAAGTATCAGATACATATAAGTATTTTATTTAGTAATTAAATTGAAGCAAGATATTACAATGCATTACCAAATTTTAGAGGAACTTCAATTCTGCACAGAATTGGAACTTCAACAGCTGTTTTAAACTCTCCTATAATATTAACGTTACACTGTTCTTCAACATCTATCATAAAATCATAACAATTTTTTAGAGAATTTAGTGTCAATGCGTCAATATCAGCCATGTTTTTGTCCTTGTAGTAAAGTTTTATAAAACATTTGTTCATTTCTGGATATTTTACTTCATTTAGAGGCCGAATATGAACATCAAACGGGCAGCTTATATTCAGTTTTCCGTAAGTTTCAACTCCATGAAAATGTGCCTCTAGTAAGTTCGAATGAGAACTACAGAGTTTCAGAGTTTTATCTTCTGTGGCGATTTCCTTCCCTGCCTTGTCACGTAGTTTCATTATCGGAATGATAAATCTGCAGTGTTGTAGATTATGGAACCTGTTATTTAAGACAGAAATGTTTGCAATTGGCATACGCCAATTATTAATGAGGCATCTTTTTAAGGAATGCATCCCTTCTTAAAATTGCATAAGCCTCAAAACCGGATATAAAAGATCACGTATTTATCAAAGAATATAGAACCAAAACGTGCAAGAAAGAAATCCGTCTTCAAGTATAAATTCACGTTGCTACCTTTATTGATAAACTTATGAATACGTCTATGCTTTATTCCACCTTTTAGAACCCAGTGTAGATGAGGATTTCGGCTCATGATCGAGAGATGCTTAGTTCGAGTCATGCTAAAAACAGCCCGGGGAAAGAAAGGTGCGCCCGGGGTTTTTTTCTCTCATACTTTTTTGTCTAAATGACAAATAAACTATCTGATGTAAACTGCGACGCCATCTCGGAAATGTCTACTTTTCCTTCTTTTTGTAATCGAACTCGCCGCACTCGATAAAGTTGTCAAAAATTTGTGGAATAGCGGAGTGGTTTGTTATTTTATATTTTCACCCAAGCCATATCAAAGCATATCCCATATTTCAAAGCATCGGTAAATGGTCATTGATAAAAACAAATTTATTCCTGTTTTTTATTTATTTCACATGACTGAAAATGCCAATTACATATACTGAATTCACTATGTACCGAAAATACCATGTACCGAATGTATTTTCTGTATGTACCGGATTTACCATTTACCGAAATTACCCGATCACTTTGGATTGGTTATTCATGATTAAACTAAAACATGCAAATATTGTTAAAATTCATACCCAATAGAATACAAACAATATTAAAACAATAAATAAAGTCATATATAACCATTAAAACCCATACACAAACCCCCGGGTGCACTATTCTTTTCCCGGGCTGCTCCGGGCTGCCCCGGGCTGTTTTTCGCACGACCGGCTTAGTTCGACTCATGCTATCAATCACTGCGTCAATGTTTGATGTTTCATGAAAAGACTATGTACGGCATTGGCTTTTGGTATCGAAAACGATCAGAAATCAGGACATTTCATCTAAATGTACTGTTCTCCTTTTTTTCCCTATAAGTTTAAACAGAGACACACACACACACACACATATATATATATATATATATATATATATATATATATATATATATATATATATATATATATATATATATATATATATATATATAAAGCACAAAGACACTACAGTTAACAAGGCACCCTATATTTCACTTATATTCGTTCCCCGTCTGGGACTCGATATATATATATATATACGTCTCTGAACAGAGTAAACGCTTCTAAAACTATTCAAACATGTATTAAACTTATCGTTATTAATCCTCTCAATCAAATTATCAATTATGGCAATCTTTGTGTTCCGTCGTCCGAAAGGTTTTCATTTTCAACTTCTCCTAAACCTGCGGCCAGATTTTAATCAGACTTAGTATTTATAGTACAAGTAAACTTTCTACAAGATTTGTCGACAGTTGACGCCACCTTAGAGAAAGTATGCGCATGAGAGTACTCTCCCTTGAACTACTCTTTTTCAGAAGTGATGCATTGTTGTAAAAACTAATGGTATCTGAGTGTTCTAAAAAGGATGTAAGATTCAAGTTTGTTCTTTTTGTTTAAATCGAAAAAGGAGAATTTTTGAAGTTATCATTTGTTTTACGTCGCCCTAATTTCATGTAATTCATTAGATTTTGTCCTAGAAGGTTGCTCGTAATACATTGGTTTTGTGTATTTTAATCGCCGGGTTTTATTGTAATAAATGTAATTGGAAAGAAATGGGATACAGATTTTGTTATTCAATTTTTAAGATAAAGCATACTGCACACTATAACATGTAACTTTGATGGACTTCACCTTCATAACTAATTGAAGAGATTTTTAGGAAGCTTAATAGATATGGAGTACTCGAGATCCCTTACAAATGTTTCTGTTTTCAATAGTGATGAAACGATTATCGCCGATGATCGAATATCGATCGCTGAAAGTGTGCCGATTTCGATTTTCGATTCTTTTTTCAAAAATCGAAAAATCGCCGGAAAAAACGAAGAAAAAGAAGTTTTATCACCCAGATTGACTCGTAAAATGTAATGTAACTATCTACCGAAATGACCCAATTGACCGGAATGCCCCATGGCCCCATCTTATTACTGAAATGCCCATGAAATGGAACTTAAATGCCAATATTTTTTTTACACATAAATTTGAATGAACCAGGATAAAAACTTGTGAACATATAGTATTTTTGTTTGATTCTCTTATCTTTGTATAAATTTCATTGTTTAAAAAAATCGTTTATCTTGCCACCTGCAGAATTTCCTCTGATTTTTACACAGAGGACTGAAAGTGAAAAAAACCCCAAACTTATTCATCAATTTCATGACATTTGTAATTTTCAAAGAATCATCAGAATGAATGTATGATACTTTTTAAATAGTTTGTCCCCTCTTAATTTTTCCATAGAATAAAGGAATTGTTAGTTATTCTTGATTGGTCTTTGGTAAAGACACTTGTTATCTTGTTATTGAGATATATTTTATTGTTTAAGATTTCTTGTTTATTGTATTTTTCAAATAAAAAAATTCTACATACATGATCACATTGTCAAATGATAAAAATATCCCCTTGCAAAATGGTTTTCTTATTCGTCCGATTATAATCGATCATCGATCGGTTATGATTTCTGATTATTGTCCGATCATCGATTATGAAAATTGTCCGATTCTGCATCACTAGTTTTCAACCAGATCTGCTGAGGAATGGATCCAAGAAGGGGCAACACCCATCGGATGGGGTAACATAGGCCCAGGAGTGTACATGCCTTCGACAAATTTCTTCATACCAGCTGCATAAATCATCAAATTAAATGCATCACAGTGATCTAGAAAGGTGTTTTAAGAAGTATTGGTAATTTTGGTTCTGTTATGAAATCAAATTTTGACACTTCTAATGATTTTATTCGTTTGTTATGTCCCGTCAGGCATGGCGGGGGAATTTAGTGTTTGCTTTGTCCGTCCTTCCGTCACACATTTGATTCCAGATGGTAACTCAAGTACATTTCGTCATACCGGTATTCAAACCAAATTTGCATATTTGCTTACCTATCAAGAGAGGAAGAATCTTTTTGGTCAAATGTCAAGGTTACAGCTGATGAAAATAGACTGTAATTGTTGGTTTCCGGATGATAACTCATGTAACTATCTTCATATTTAATCCAGATTTGAATACATGTATATGCCTATTCATCAAGAGAGTAAGAACCCTTTTTATTTTGGGGTCAAAAAGCCAAAGGTCAAGGTCAAAGCTGATGAAAATAGACAGTAATTATTGGTTTCCAGTTGATTTTCGTATATTATCATTGATCATATTTCCCATATTTTACAGGTCAAGTTCTTTTAAACACAGGTAATAATAAAATCTTATCAAAACGGAAGGATGCATACATTTGAGGGTCACTGTGTCATAAGGCAAGGTCACCACTGGTAATATTTATAGGGGATATGACCAATGAACTTCTAATTTAGGAAAGCTTTGTTGCTGCTATGAAATAAGCCCACAACGGGGGCAAATGTTTTATTTTGAATTTATTTATTTTCACTTTTATTTCTTGGGGCGAGTATTGTCCGTTTCGCCTGTTTTCACTAGATTTTCTTCATGTAGGATGCTTATAATATATCAGGAATGGAATTTTTTTCTAGGATTTCCCCCTTTTCTAAAGATTAAAAAAGGACGAACTTTGATGGACGTCTGCATCAGAAGTAATGAAATTGTTTTATTGAAACTTGGATGAAGTACTCGAGGTCCCCTACAAATCCGTTTGGTGCATCCTGAGCTGCGTGAGATAGGCCCTACAGGGTACCCTCCTCTGACAAACTATTTCAGACTGGTCTTTGATCATCTATCCAAATGCATCAGAGTGGTTTAGTAGGGTGTTCTTAGAAGTGTTATTGTTTTGGTAAACTTCCTCCGATCATTCACACATTTTTGGTGTCATTTTATTTATTTATTCAATAAAGAGAAGCAATACAGCGCTTATTTGCTAACGTTTATTATCTATTTGGGGTTTTTTTTTTCACGATTTTTTCTCTAATTTTGATATAGGCCAGTTCTGGCATGCTGAAGGGAAGCGGTTCCGACCGCTTAACGACAAACAAAATATTCATTTTACATTATAACAAGATTTTTAGAATCGAATCAAAATTAAGACAAGAACATGTCATAGAACCGATAAACACGTATAGCCAGGTCAATGTCAGTGGACATATATATTGCATGCCTTTTTTTTTTTCAATCATTATCAATAATTCTTTATTCAAGTAGAGCTGGCAGATGAAAGTAAGAAACATTCATTATCAACTTTTTGTTTACGTCGTTCCAAGATTATTTCACTTAGATACATGTAGTTACATTCAGTGATATTCTGTTATGCACGTGCAGATTATGATGTCATTGGCGAAGTTACAATATTGATTTTATGTATTAGCCAGAAATGAATAGATGGAATGCATTTTGGCAATATTGAAATTTTCGGTGGATTTAACTCAGAACCACACTCAAGAAACACATCGCTATAAGGGTTTACGACGTAAAACACAAGGGCTTACGTTTACTTGAATTTATACTTGCAGTTTGTCATATACATGTACATAACACGCAGCTAAGTTTAGTGCGAGTTTTCATGGGATGGTTTTGGATGACTCCAGGTTATGGAGTCAGGGGTCGAAGTCAGGCGATGCATCTGGATTAGTTCCTCAGCTGGTTCAGCGCGGAACCTTTGATCAAGGGGCAAAGTCCCCCCCCCCCTTTCCCGGAAGCTCCTGTTATTTGACGGTTTTAGGGCCTAAAAATCACACAAATTCACGCTCTTCAGTCAGTACCGCTGCTGCGAGGCAATGGAAGCATTTTGAGATGTTATTAATGTTTATATATACCTTGATTGCTGGTTGTACCTGTGGCGGTTTTCGTCATACAGTTGAGTCAGATGTTAATTTGTCATACAGCTGAGTCAGATGTGATTTTCTAATAAATCTGACTGATCTGCATCGAAGGGGCAGACTTGGAGTAATGGTTAAGCGATTGGCTTGCATCGCCGACGATTCGGGTTCGATTCCCGAATTGTAACCCTATGTTTAAGAGGTTTATTACCTTCTGCTTGAATATCGCGAAAAATTGTTGAAAGCGACCTAAAACCATCAACCAACCATCTGCATTGCAAAATCCACCATTATCTCTTGTCTTTCTAACCCATATCACTTCTGGTGGAAAGGAAGAAGCAGATATAGACGTAGTTTTTTTAAAAATATATTACGACTTCTCATATAAAGTTTTCAGTTATGGGGAGGGATTGAAGCCTAAAACTTCGCCAAAATGATCCGGAGAAGCCAAGTAGATGTACAATTATTGGATTCGTACTAGTCCGTCTTTGTCTGTTAGTCTGTCTGTTGGTTTTAGGAAGGGGACGACTGTCACCCTCAGCCTCCCTTCTTTCCGAATACACTAATGATTTTTTTACATTAGATTCTATCGTGTATGCGTACCAGACATCTTGTATCGGAAACTGTAGCACTATCGTCGGCAGCCATTTTTCAGGTGCAATTTTCAACTAGTACATGAACTACATGTATTTCTCTAAATCAAATTCAAAGTTCTTCATAACTGTATTTTTCTAGTTCAGATTGAAAATCAGATGGTGTGGCTTGAGGGTTTTTTTTTTTTATTAGCGTATTACTTTTTGTTTCTTTGTTTGTTTGGTGGTTTGCTTGTTTTATTTGTTTTTTTAGTTTTAGTTTTGTTTTGTTTTTTGGGGGGTTTATTTTGGTTTTGTTTTGTGTGTATGTTTTTCTGGGGTTTTTTTTTTATTTATTATTGGCTGGATTGCAGGTATGCATGGACCCAGTTCTCTGTTTTTTAAATAATCTCTCACCGAAATGAGGAATCATATGCATATTTCTCTGTTATCGCTTGGCAGTCTAACCTATTTCAAACACTCCACCTTTCCTATTTTTTATTTCAAAGTAGCTACGATTAAACAAAATCAACCAAATCATATTTCGGCCAATCGATTGGTGCATGTCTTTGATTATGAATTATGATTATGAATTAGGCAATAGGCTTAAAATTGAGATCGACTACGATATTTTTACACCGAAATTTGATAGATAAAACTTGATATAGCAACTTTTTCCGAGTTTCTTACACTGTATTTTAAACTCGCAAACCTGAACCTCAACTTGCATTCACTTAGTTTGCTAATGTAAATTTCAACCCTGTTGAGGGATTTACCTGTGACTCATCGGGAATCGAAGCCTCTGAGGACACTTGACTTTTATTATAGGACATCTGTGTACACACTTGATTTATATTATAGGACATCTACGTACACACTTGATTTATATTATAGGACATCTGTGTACACATTTGACTTTTATTATAAGACATCTGTGTACACACTTGATTTATATTATAGGACATCTGTGTATACACTTGATTTATATTATAAGACATCTGTGTACACACTTGATTTATATAATAGGACATCTGTGTACACACTTGATTTATATAATAGGACATCTGAGTACACACTTGATTTATATTATAGGACATCTGTGTACACACTTGATTTATATTATAGGACATCTGTGTACACACTTGATTTATATTATAGGGCATCTGTGTACACACTTAAATTATATAATAGGACATCTGTGTACACACTTGATTTATACTATAGGACATCTGTGTACACACTTGATTTATATTATAGGACATCTGTGTACACACTTGATTTATATAATACTAGTAGGACATCGGTGTACACACTTGATTTATATAATAGGACATCTGTGTACACACATGATTTATATTATAGGACATCGTGTACACACTTGATTTATATTATAGGACATTTGTATACACACTTGATTTATATAATATGACATCTGTGTACACACTTGATTTATATAATAGGACGTCTGTGTACACACTTGACTTTTATTATAGGACATCTGTGTACACACTTGATTTATATTATAGGACATCTGTGTACACACCCAACTTCTATCATAGGACCTGCGTATACACTTGACTTCTGTCGTGATGCACCACTGACTTTTATCATAGGAATTCTTGGTAAACCCTGATTTTCACTTATATCTTCGGACCTCTGGGTACCGTCCTGACTCTTATCATATGATCTCTTGATATACCCCTGACTTTTACCATGGGACTTTTGGGTATACCTCTGACTTATATAATGTGACCTCTGGTTTCATCCCGGAGTTTTATTATGAGATATTTGGGTACACATTCATGACTTTCATTATGGCACCCCTAGATACACTAATAGCTTTATTATTGGATTTTTATTTGCTGCTTCTGATTACATCCGCCATACTGCTAGACTACGTGTATCATTTACTGCAAAACCATATTGCATTTTATATATTACAGAAATACATGTATATCATAGTTTAGAGAAAACAATCAGCTGTATACACTGTGAGAATAATACAAATTCTCAAGCATCCTGTCTCTGTCATAGCGAGGCAGGAAATATGTAGATTTACTATTCATACGCGTTGGAAAATGTTCATTTTGTACAGAAAATCCACCAATGTCTTTGTAATCAGGTACCGGCTCGGAGTGCAGAAGGTATCTGTGTTTCTTCTGCTTACGTCTGTATGCGAGTACAATGCAATAACATCCACACACACTGGCAATCGTCAGCATGGAAACAGTCCCAGATAATGTTATTCCCCATATCATTACTAAAGAAATCCCTGCAGCACAAATATGAACTTTAAATATACAATTCATTTTTTCACTTAATATCTTATGTAGAATGATGTATGTATGCTTTTATGATTTATTTCCTATACTTTAGAAATAATAAAAACTAAACTGTAATTCAAGTAAATTTTTATTAAACTTTAATCATATTTACAGGGTATTGAATTTTTTATCTAATTTTTAATCCAAATCAAATTCGATTTATAATTTTTTCCCTTATTATTTAAATCATTTTGAGAGAAGTTAAATATTATATGAAAAGATCATGATCATCTATTATTTTCTCTTTATAAAGATAACACGTTTGACTGTTTATTAAAGCAGGTATTCTTTACCTTCCGAAATGTTGTTTGCATTCTGGGAAATTGGTATATTTCTTGGAATCTCAGTGAAACCCCCAGTCGTACTGACGATTGAAGGCACTTCGAATGTAGAAGGGTGAACATCAGTCGAAATCTTTACTGCCTGTGTAAATGGTATTGTAGTAGTTGCTAACTGTGTAGTTGATGTTTCATCAAGGGTTGTCTGTATACTTGATGTTGCACTAGGTGTTGTCTGTGTAATCCATGTTGTACTCGGTGTTGTCTGTGTCATTGATGTTGCACTAGGTGTTGACTGTGTAACCGATGTTGTACTCGGTGTTGTCTGTGTCGTTGATGTTGCACTAGGTGTTGTCTGTGTAATCCATGTTGTATTCGGTGTTGTCTGTATCGTTGATGTTACACTAGGTGTTGTCTGTGTAACCGATGTTGTACTCGGTGTTGTCTGTGTCGTTGATGTTGCACTAGGTGTTGACTGTGTAATCGATGTTGTACTCGGTGTTGTCTGTGTCGTTGATGTTGCACTAGGTGTTGACTGTGTAACCGATGTTGTACTCGGTGTTGTCTGTGTCGTTGAAGTCACTTTAAGTGTTGTCTGTATAGTTGATGTTGTACTGGACGTCGTTTGTGTAGTTGATGTTGTACTTGGCGTTGTCTCTTTGGTTGATGTTGTACTGGACGTCGTTTGTGTAGTAGATGTTGTAATTTGCTTAGCCAGTGTAGATGATGCATTAAGCGTTGCCCGTGTATTTGGTTTTGAACTAGGTGTTGTATGTGTAGATGCTGCTGCACTTGGCGTGGTTTGACTATTTAATGTCGTGTCGGGCGTTGTCTGTGTTGTTCTTTCTGCACTGGGCATGGTGTGCGTAGATAATTTTGAACTTGACGTGATCTGTGAAGTTACGGTTGCATCAAATGTTGTTTTTGTATTTTGTCTTGTATTAGGCGTTGTCTGTGTAGTCGAAATTGTACTAATTTTTTTCTGTGCATTTAGTTCTGTATTAGTTGTTGTCTGTGTAGTCAGTGCTGTACTAGGTTGTGTTTGTATAGTTGTTGCTGTACTAGGTAATGTTTGTTTTATTGATGTTATACTTGGCGTTGTCAGTATATTTGAAGTGGTATTGGGTGTTTGTTTAGTTGATGTAGTTGTTGTTTTAATGGGCATCGTCTGCAAAGTTGAAGTTGTACTAGGTGTGTTTTGTGTAGTTAATGTTGTAATGGTTACTGTCCGTGATGTTGAAGTGGTGCTTAGTGTTGTTGGTGTAGTTGATATTGTAGTAGGTGTTATTTGTTTAGTTGATGTTGTACTAGGCGTCGTCTGTATTGTTGACGATGTACTGGACGTTGTCTTTGTAGTTGATGTTGCTCTGGATATTATCTGTGTAGTTGATGTTATACTCGGTGTTGTCTGTGTCGTTGATGTTTCACTAAGTGTTGTCTGTGTAAACGGTATTGTACTCGGTGTTGTTTTTATCGTTGAAGTCACACCAGATGTTGTAAGTATAGTTGATTTTGTTCTGGGCTTTCTTTGTGTTGTTGATGTTGTACTGGGTGTTGTCTTTGTTGTTAACGTTGTCCTGGGCATAGTTTGCGTGGTTGATTTTGTGCCCTTTGTGGTTTCTGTAGTTGTTGTTGTACTGGGTGTCATCCGTATTGTTGTACGGAGATTTGTCTGTGTTGTTGTTGTACTGGGTGTCATCCGTATTGTTGTACGGAGATTTGTCTGTGTTGTTGTATTGAGCGTTGCCTGTGTAGTTGATAATGACCGGGGAATTATTTTTTTTGTTGACGTTGAACTGGGCGTTGTCTGTGTTGTTAATGTTGTAATGCGCGTGTTCTGAGTAGTTGCTGGTGTAGTGGACTTTGTTTGTGTTGTTGATGCCGTACTTGACGTTGTCCATGTAGTAGATGTTGTATTGAGCATTGTTTGTGTTATTAATGTACTGGGCGTGGTCTGTGAAGTAGAAGTTGTACTAGATGATGTTTGTGAAATTGGTTTCGTAGTTAGCGTTGTCTCTGTTGTTATAATTGCACTAGGCTTTGTCTTTGTTGTTGATGTACTGAGTATAATTTGCGATGTGGACGTTAATCTATGTTGCAGCGTGCTAGTTGATTGTTCTGTTGACAGATCTGATTTAGTTGTAGTAAACTGTAGCTTGATGGATTCCTTCTCAGCTGTACATATTAACTCATTCAAAAGATTCGCTGTGTTGTCCAACACGTCAAAGCTAGAAACTTCAAGCGCATAATTAGCGTCGGTAGCTATACTTTCTATTTCACGTGCATCGTATCCCGCGATTCCCATTGCAATGATGACAACTCCGTCATCTCTAAGTTTTTGTGCCTCTTCGAGAGTTTTACTAGGGGATGTAGAGGCTCCGTCTGTCATAACAATGACTATTTTAGCTGTTTCAGCCCTCGCTCCATTAGACATTCGAAACACATCTTCTCGTACCGATTGTAAGGCTTTATGGGTGTATGTGATACTTTTTCTTTGGATGATTTGATTCAATACAGAGATAGCTGCGAAAGCTGATGTAAACTCATGTAAATAGAATTGGACAAAAACAATGTCAGAGTATGTCAGCACACTTATTCGTATGGCATCTGTACCGAGGTCAAATCTTAGAATGATATCAGCTACGAAAGATATCATGATCTTGAAATCTTCTGTCTGTATACTTCCTGACTCATCGAGGACAAATACGATATCAGCCTTTGCACCTTGACAAGCTACATAAAAACAACAACTAGATTAGTAAACAAAGAATTTAAGGTCCAAAATATTCACAATGACTGACAAACATGCGTATTTTGTCATCATTTATTACACAACGCACCAGGAATGTACCGCCACCATACAAGGGAAGTAGTCCTAATGTGACTTAAAAGAAATGTCTTAGTCAAGCAGATGTATAGAAACTCTGATATAACAGATATCATTTTTTTTTCTCAATGTCCTTTGGAGTGGAAATCCGATTCGCCCGATACTGTTTCCAAGAAAACATGATACAACGAATTCGAATTCAATTTGTACATGTACCATGCTGGATTGAGATACTGAAATGAAACTCAAATCACCCCATTCCAGAAAAATACACTTTTGATAACCGTTTTATGACATACTTTTGAAAGACGAATATTGTATTCAAGTTACGACTACACATCTAAATAACACTTTTCTAAAACACAGATCCACTTTCGTCGAATTTCAAGCACTTTAGCGCAAAACACGATTGTAATGACGTCACACCAACTTTGTACGCATTACAATAAAAAAGTCCACTAAACATCGCTTTCTGGGCTGAATACTGTACGTGTACATATATTAGCGCAATCAAATTTTAGCGCAAAATGCTCGAAAGAAGGGTCGGCAGTATTTTAGCGTAGTCATGAGCGCATTTGTCATGTTCGATTAGCGCAATTTATCCATTAAATCGGCGCATTCAAAACAGTTTTTGGGTAAAAATAGTGCGTTTAAGTATCTTACATACGAGGAATTGAAATATATGCCACACGTGCGATTATCGAATCGGCTGGTATGACACGTTTGCCATTGGACATAATTAACGAGTACATGTACCTGGAGTTGTTAAACCGTTGATTGGCTTGGATGACAAGCGTCGGGTCAATTACCTTACTCACAGTATATGCAGTGAATCAAATACAACCTCATTTCATTCATGTTTATCCAATAACCTACCATATCATTGAAAGCAAAACACCTAGTTATAATGATAAGTAATATTTTTTTTAAAAGAAAGACATATAGAAAACAAAATGCCATTCTTACGTTTTACGGACGAAGCCATTGTTTTCATAAGTTCATATAAGATAAATTACTTGTATCGCTGACCGCTCTTTGCCTATAATTACGTAATAAACGGTATTGTAGAAGCGATATGCTTAGCGGGGGATTAATTCCTAAACTTCAAACCACGTTTTTTTTTTTTAATTCTTGCGTTGGTTTTGTGATAATCATATCGACAGTGTCCGGTACTGCAAACATCTTTAATCGATCGTTACTTGTGTCCTCTTTATGCTTTATCAAAATAAATGATGAATTTGTTCTTGATATTTATTTAATAGACATAACTATAGAGTTGAAACGGAAGTGCCCATTTAATTCTATCGATCTCATGTATTTTATATTAGCGTAGTCATGAATTAGCGCACTTTGAACAGCGCTAATTCCGCTAAAATATGAATCCCGCTAAAATAAGTACACGTACAGTAGTGGATCTGCGTAACGGTGAATGAGTAATAGTTTTGAGGATTTTGGAGCTGCAAAATCATTAAAAAGAAATATTTTTATTTAGATTTGTTATTATTCAATAGACATGCGTGACCAACTTTTTGTTTTCCAACTGAATACCTTTGTGTTTTATAATTTTTAGATAATTAACTGATGGCCAAATGACCAAATGGCCCCTGTTTGCACTTTTCAATTATGACGTCATTCGTATGTGGCAGACTGGGACATCGGCCCAGATAGCTCAGTTGGTAGAGCATCCGTCTTATTAGCGGAAGGTCATGGGTTCGAGTCCCAGTCTGGCCAATGATTTTTCAACCATCCTGCTACAGTTTGGAGGCTCCACCAACTCTCATCAGTTGCCAGAGGTTGTATGCCACTGTGAGAGGAGGATTTGGTGTGAGGTTTCAGGGAAACCTCAATGTGGTTGATTGATTGATTGATTGATTTTTGTTTTACGTCACACCACGAATATTTCACGTATATGGTGACGGCATCTGCCTGATGCGGGGCATACAAATTTTGACCTTTGCAACGGACCCACCCGAAGCAGTGAAGGATCTTTAACGTGCCATGCATACCACGACACGGGGCCTCGGTTTTTACTGTCTCATCCGAAAGACAGAACACCGGCATGACCAGAGCGGGACTCGAACCCCGGCCTCCCGATCAGGAGTCCGACGCGATACCACTAGGCCACGCCGGCTTACCTCAATGTGGCAGGGGAGCTGTGTGGAAGACTGGGACATCGGCCCAGATAGCTCAGTTGGTAGAGCATAGCGGAAGGTCCTTGGTTCGAGTCCTGGTCTGGCCAGTGATTTTTCAGCCTTCCTGCTACACGTAAATAAATGGTCCGTCAAACATGGAATCACGGAATAGCTTGTAGGTCGAACGGTGCTAGAAATTTTAATTAATTAAATCGGATTGGAAATTGATATAACAACTTTATAATTTGTTTTAACAAATTCATTAATTCGTTATCACAGATTACATTCTGTGATAACGGATTTGTGACATTGAAATTTTGAATCCGTTTAATTTGTTCTCACAGTGTATGAAATTTGTTATCACAAATTTGATGAAAATGCGTTATAACAAATTTTATAAAACCGAATATATGAATTTAAGAATTTGTTATTTCGAATTTAATTTGTTAAAATTAAATTTCAAAATCTGTTAAAACGAATTCAACAAATTTGTTATAACAGATTTAATTCGTTATAATGAATTCCTCAAATTTGTTATAACATATTTAATTCGTTATAACGAATTCTTCAAATTCAAGAATTCGTTATATCAAATTCAAAAATATTTTTGATAGGTCCTAAATTGGCTTCCGTAATATCGCTCATCTGATCACCTTCATTACAATCACATAACACGAAATGTAAAAAAAAGTTCTCCTAAGTATCTGCCAAAACATGGAAGACAACGACTTTAGAATGTAATAATAAACAACATTACGACTATCTCAAATATTCTTTAAATTTCCATTTTTCATCATATAAATTTCTATTTTTATCATATAAATTTCCATTTTCACATAGACATTTCCATTTTTCATTATATAAAGGACTAGGATCAGTAAGGGCTTAATTTTGCCTCGCTTTGAAAAAAAGTTTGTGTTGTTTTTCTGATAGAAAATGTTGAATTTAGGTATTTGAAGAAGTTTTCATTCTTAATTCTTATATTTTATCAATCTGAGGGCAAAAGCTTGAATTTGGATGAAAAATCACAGATTTTTGGATCTAATCAAGGTGATACTTTGTCTTAGGCATGGTTTCTGTATACCCTGTTGGATTAACTTCATAGTTGGTAGAAATTGTCATATTAGGAAGACGCTGTGTTATGACCTTGAGCTAAGGTTATACCTCCAAGGTCAAAGTCACAATATATTAGATGGGTAGAACTTTTCTGGGCCATAACTTTTTACAGCCTTCATCGATTTTAATAATATATCGCAGAATTATTGCCGATGTCTAAATGTTGTGACATGACCTTGACAAAGGTCATACCTCCAAGATCAAAGTCACAGTGCATTTGATTTATCAGATCTTTTAAGATGTGTATATTTAGATATTTGTTGCATCTGAAATAATATATGATCGAAATATTATGCTATGTTGGTGTTGCTCTTGTGAATGGAAAATCGTGGATTTCTGGAAATAGTCAGTAAAAAGTAAAAGAGTGAGGTCATAGGGGTCAAGATATGTTTTGATAGATATTCTGAGTTTAACGTATGCAATTTGTACTGCAGAAGAATAAATGACAGCTTTTATGTAATATAACAACATACATAAATCTCAGAAAAAAAATAAGCGGATTGGCAAAGGAAACAGCAGGAACGAGATCAATGCCAAGCACGGCATCCCCTCATATTGCAGCAAAATTCATGGTACTACACTGACCCTGACCTTTGACCTGTTGACTCCCAAGTAAAAAAAAAGTAAAGTAACCTCCTGCTTCCATGTCGCGATATAACTGAAATATTGTTGAAAGCGACGTAAAACACCAATCAACCAACCAACCAACCCAAGTAAATAGGGATGATCCTTAAGCCATATGTGAAGTATGAACCCAATAGGACCAAAACTGTGACTTCTAGAGTGTCTATATGGTTTGTCTGTGATGACCTCTAGTGAGCTTAAATTTGTACCTTTTAACCCCAAAATCAATGTGATCTTTCTCTCATTATGTTTAAGGGGTAGTCTGGTGAGCTAGTGAGAAGAATAAAAATCTACAATTGGCTATTTCATGCATATTCTATAAGAACTGACAGAGGTAGATTAAATAATAACAAAAACGTATCATGTTATGGGGCAAATTATTGTGCTAGAATCAATGCAAATTAACACGGTGTCATGCCTAATTCGATATACAGAAACTTCATGTTAGAGCAGTTTATATCTATTTTTTTTTCACAAGTATAACACAGAAAAGTTGGGGTTTTTTTATTTTGGTAGATACACTTATGAATTTATACTAATTGATTGAAAAACAACAAGGATTAGGTAGAGCCCTGACAATTAATGGAGCCTTACATAGTGGCTATAGTAATTAAACAAACCTATTAAAATGATGACAATTTCACAAATGCACTTATTTGATAATTTCTGAAATCTACATCACAGTGATATTACACTGTAATGTGCAATGGTCTGTAGTAAGTCAAAACAACATAAAATTATAGTAGGTAATATGGAATTTTAGAAAGGAATTTGATAGATATTACACCCTCCCCCCATTGTGGTATAGTCTTATTTATTTTGTGTGTAGTATATATTGAATGATATATTTCTATTTGATGATCAAGAAAGGGATTTGTATCCATACGAGCTTCAAATGACATTTTAAATCAAAATCATATTTAGATTTGATATAATCAAGATATATAAACACATTAATCCCCCCTTTAGGAAGATGGAGGCTATATGGAAAACAATTACATATATTTCCTTAAAGAATTTGCCTTTATAGTACATATATAACTGCTTCAATGAAAATGTCAGTAACAATATCGTAATATTATTTAAAAGTTTAAAATGTCTTCTTTATGATGATCTGTAAATCATGCCTCTACTTTGAACGAGTCCTGAGATACAACGGCTAAAAGATCGGTTATCATGCTTTTTCACAGTGCTACACATATACAGCAGGTGCGACGACGTCATGTCACTACGTAACGTCACAATGACGTCATCATCTGCTGCATGACGTCAATCTGCAGCCCTTTTCAAAATCGTTGGCACTATTAGGGTTAAAAATGAAACCCTCTCTTGTTCATTAAATTTAGTTGATTGTTTCAAAATAATTAAATAGGCCGGCCTTCGCTATTAGTTGCCTATCTTGTGGTTTTAAAATCACCGTCATCGATTGTTAGAGCGACGGAAAGCGGTATGTCGTAAAACTCTAATAATGTACAAATACACGCGTAATAGACAAATTATTGAATATTACTATTGCATTTTCTATCACGACTGAAAATGTCACATCATCGCGACATTACGAGTTACCTCCCGTTAGGCAGATTACTTTTCGGCCTAAATTGCTCACCAGACTACGTCCTTAAGTCATAAGTGAAGTATTATCCCAATGGGGCCAAAACGGTGACGTCTAGGGTGTCTACGAGGTTTTGTTTCAAACACATGTACCCACGACGGTATCATTACAACAATCACCATTGCAACGCTGTTGCGAGTGGATAAAAAACTACAGCCTTTGGTCTTGTATAGGCCAAAGAATGGTTATTAACGAGATGTGTGATTGGCTGATCTGCAGTAAGGAAAGAGGGACTACTATTTCAATGTATCAGGGGCTCTGATTGGATGAAATTATTTGTGATCAATCTATAAATAAAGACTGTGCAGTAAAAGCGGTAAAATCACAAATTTTAACATCATTGCGTTAATATAAAGATTTTATGACCTAAAAAAGTTCTTTACATTTGAAATTTAGCAATTTTGGGGGGTGGGGTGGGTTGTTGACCCCTTTTCAGCAAGATTTTTATAATAGTATTGTAATACTAATGATCCGAACTACTATATTCGTTATTCTTTTATTCGATCGATCAATAAATATGTTTCGTGTGATATTTACACACTCATTAAACACATTTTTGAAATTAAATTGTTGTCATTGTTTATTTGTGTATCCCGTGTAAAGATACATAATGTCTAATTTTATAAAATCAGAGGTACAATAAAATATATTTCTAACTTATTTTACTTAAGATAAAATAAGATAATAAACTGCAGCGACCCCCAAACCTAATAATTATGCAAATTAATATTTCCGAGGTCGACCGAGATGAATAAAAGTGATAAGGAAAACGTGGGTTATGTAGCGTTTTTGTACGCGATAGCTGCATTTAATACTGATGAGCAGTCAAAAGATACTGTACTAAACAAATTAACGATGTTACTTTAATCACTATAGTAGACGCTACAGGAGACCATATGTATCTTTAATAATTGTGCCTTAACGTTTTAGTGTCCGCATTATTGAGGCCGCGCGATGTGACGTCACGATTGGTATTATACGATGTTATTATACGGGTATGAATGGGACTATTTCACTGTACGTGTCCGTTTTGAGTTTTACATATTGCAGCATTCTTTTGTGAGTAAAGGCGGGAGAGATTCCGAATGCATGAGGGGGTATGACTTTGGTTTTATCCTAGACCACAATGCAATTTTTCAGTGATTTTTAACAAATCCTGTTATAAATATCTTGAAATCCACATTTGAATTCAATGAAGAAGTATACATAGATTACATATATTTCATTATTTTCTCATTTAAGATACTAATCATGGTAAAACAAAAGATTGAAAAATAAGATTTTACTTAGAAATTGAAGATATACCTCATAACAATTCACGCATCTGGATCATCTAAGCGTTTGTGAAAATTCCCCATTACAACGGGGTTAAATGAGTTCATCTCAGCAAGTTACATTGATTGTGCATATATATATATATCTTTGCATGTCGCGTTCCTCACCACGTTGAAAGATTTATCCTTTTTAGTGTCCGAAATATCCTTCATAATAATAATGTCACAAATATCACACGCGCAATTTTCCTCTGTTTTTCCTAGAATCTTATCGGTCTTCCGGTGTACCAATACGTCACACAAATTGTTATCGCGTCTAAATGCTAGTAATTGTGGTTAGATATCGCGCATGCGCTCTGATTTATGTAATGTCGTTTGGTGTTACCGTAGTATGGCCCTTATATCGGGTAATAACTCTTAATATGTCAACACCAAAGGCACTCTGTTGGTCTTTTCTTTTTTAGTTTTATATTCTAACAATTTTGCCCTATCCAATTTGTCTACTTTTTGTAATTGTTTCTCTATAAGTTTTCCACTGTATCCCCATTTATGTAGTTGTTGCTTTGAGTCTGACCAGTGTGTCTGAAATAATCGTCATCGTTTCATATTTTCTATGTGCCCGAAAATTTGTGGCATTTGAGTGTAGCTTTATTTATTTATGTATAACATAATAGATTTATTTGTCATTCCATATACATCTAGTCTACCTCTTCTGGATCTACCTTGTCATGCTTTGTATCCATTCCATGACAGAGGCCGAAGTAAAAGTCTAGTGTGGAATCTTTGAATAGTACTTCTTGTGCTAAGTTTTATAAAAAGAAATTCCCTCCGATATATATTTCTCACTTTTAAAACACTCTGATGCATTAAGGTATTTATTCTATTCTGCCTATTAAAAGAAAGTACCCACATGAACTTATTTTGCCCTGTCCTTGATCCACACTTGAGCGGATCTACCCCGAAAACAACAGAAACTGTTGTTTAGTTAATCTGTTTTGGGTTTTATCAAAATCAATTATGTGGTTCTAAATGTATAAAAAAAAATGTGAATTTAAACAGACCGACTAGGGACATTTCCATATGACTACTGTAACAGAACATCTTTGCTCAGATGAAATGAAAATAAACAACGTTTACACGGTTTGCCAGTCAAAGACAGCCGTATTCATGTGAGATTGAGCAACCAATGGCATTACCAATTGTCACATATTATCAAAATGAAAAAAGAAAATACTACACAGACTAAACTGACCATATGAAAAATCAATGATTACATCTTACTTCGATTTATCAGGAAATATTCCAAAAGAAATCCGCGTAATGCTCTCCTCTCGTCATAAAAAGTAATATTCAATTCAGTGGAAGTAAAATACTGCTTATATACATCAAAGGAATTTCTATCACAAAACCTTTTAATGGGTTGCCCACTGGTCACTGTAAAAATGAGAAAACAGAAAGATCATAAAAAACTGACATGATGAAAATACCTTCAATCAAAAGTATCATATTCATAATCAAAGAAATTAAAGCGTTTTTAAAATCAAATCCAACAAAGGAACAATCCTATGCATACATTGACCAGGATCTACACAATATCAATGCCAATAGTAAGCGGTAAGATTAACGTAGTCAAAATACAGAGCATCAAACTATAATAACGTTATAAGAATGGCAATAAGAGTAAGCGGTAAGATTAACGTAGTCAAAATACAGAGCATCAAACTATAACGTCATAAGAATGGCAATAAGAGCAAGCGGTAAGATTAACGTAGTCAAAATACAGAGCATCAAGCTATAACGTTATCAGAATGGCAATAAGAGTAAGCGGTAAGATTAACGTAGTCAAAATACAGAGCATCAAACTATAACGATATAAGAATAGCAATAAGAGTAAGCGGTAAGATTAACGTAGTCAAAATACAGAGCATCAAAATATAACGTTATCAGAATGGCAATAAGAGTAAGCGGCTCCTGACATGTATGGTTCCAGTCTAATGTGGTAACAAAATACTCAGTGATGTCATATGCACATGAAGCACTTTCTTTGTTTAAAGAAAGAACATGTGAAATATTTGGTTCCATCCCATGGGTCTACAGTTTGTGCACATATTCTTTAATAAGTTCAATTATAGCAACTTCTTTACAATTAACAACAGGTACAGTCGCCATGTTAGTAGAATAATCTTGGTGTGACATAAAACAGTTTTGAGTTGATAACATTTTATACTTCACATGATATGTCTTCCAGCTAAGTTCAATGCCGAGAAGCATCCGACTGGCGGCTCGGCGTGTCCTGTCTTCCAGATTTAGATCATTGCCGAGAGGGTCCCGAATTTGTATCCAACTGGCGGCTGGGGTGTCATGTCTTCCAGATTCGGTCAGTGTCAAGATGGTCCCGGGTTTGTATCCCACTGGCGACCCGGGATGTCATGTCTTCCAGATTAGTTCATTATCGAGTTTGTCCCGGGTTTGTATCCCACTGGCGGCTCGGAACGTCATGTCTTCCAGATTAGTTTATTATCGAGTTTGTCCCGGGTTTGTATCCCACTGGCGACCCGGGATGTCATGTCTTCCAGATTAGTTCATTATCGAGATGGTCCCGGGTTTGTATCCCACTGGCGGCTCGGAACGTCATGTCTTCCAGATTAGTTCATTATCGAGTTTGTCCCGGGTTTGTATCCCACTGGCGACTCGGGATGTCATGTCTTCCAGATTAGTTCATTATCGAGATGGTCCCGGGTTTGTATCCCACTGGCGGCTCGGGACGTCACGTCTTCCAGATTAGTTCATTATCGAGATGGTCCCTAGTTTTATCCCACTGGCGACTCGGAACGTCATGTCTTCCAGATTAGTTCATTATCGAGTTTGTCCCGGGTTTGTATCCCACTGGCGGCTCGGGACGTCACGTCTTCCAGATTAGTTCATTATCGAGATGGTCCCGGGTTTCTATCCCACTGGCGGCTCGGGATGTCATGTCTTCCAGATTAGGTCATTGCCGAGATTGTTTGCCACTGGCGGCTCGGGGTGTCCTGTCTTCCGGATTAGGTCATTGTCGAGAGGGTCCCGAGTTTGTATCTCACTGGCGGCTCCGGGCGTCCTGTTTTCCAGATTCGGTCTTTGCCGAGAGGGTCTCGAGTTTTTATCTCACTGGCTCCTCGGGGTGACCTGTCTTCCGGATTAGGTCATTGCCGGGAAAGTTCCGAGGTTGTATCCCACTAGCGGCTCGGGGTGTCCTGTCTTACGGATTAGGTCATTGTCGAGAAGGTCCTAAGTTTGTATCGCTCTGACGACTCGGGGTGTCCTATCTTTCTGATTAGGTCATTTCTGAAAAGATCGCGAGTTTGTATCCCCCTGGCGGCTCGGGGTTTCCTGTCTTCCTGTTGAAAAACCCTATCTGAAAGAATTTCGGTCCTTTTTGTAATTCTCAGAAATAAAATGTTATTGGCAATGTATGACCTATTTTTCGCGGTTTTTATTAGACTAGTGCTTTGTATATATTTTCTATCTTTCTTTTCGTGTCTTTATATTTATGTAAGTGTTTGTATGTGTGTGCCCTGAAGAAGAAGCAGATTGCTTCGAAAATTTGGCATTTTTTAAATTGTTTTAGTATCGTTATCGCTTACCTGTGCTTTTATATTGACCTCTTTTTCTCGAGCGATTTGCATTAACCTTCATTGAGGTTGATCCGATACTTATGAATAGTGAATGTTGTTACAATTTCCTTTTTCGTGCTTTTATATACATATATATATATATATATATATATATATATATATATATATATATATATATATATATATATATATATATATATATATATATATATATATTTCACTTTCAAAATAATTAGATATATGCTAAAACCAAGTTATAGTGGCACTTTGCCTTGCTTTTGAATAATTGTTTTATTTCAATTAATGATATACTGTCACAATCCATCTATATATAGATTTATAAAGGTATTATAATGGGTAAGTGAGTGAGTGAAAGTTGACTCGTCTTGTGCACTGTCATATAATAATATAATATATGTATGTCTTTTGTTGTATATATTTATCTATCTGTGTATGTCTATTATTGTTTTCATATGTATGTTAACAGTAAATATATTTAAAAATTATGACATGAAAACAGCTTGTAATTATATCACCATTGGCAATCTCTAAGTAATCCCTGCTACATTGAAGATTCCCGGAACGAATGTCGACAAAATGGAGGTAAACAAGAAGTTTCATATTGGCATCGTACTGAGCTATGTTCCATGTACATGTCATGTTCCTGGTATAAAACAAAATCACCATCCGTAAGTTTAATATTACATGTAATTGATTCAGGAAAGCAAGTGCAAAACGAGATTTCAAATGTACATAAATTTGTACGTCACTGTGAAACACTCATATTTCACGAAGACCTCACTTTGGGCACATTCGCGAGATGTAATATACCAGTATTATTTAAAAACAGTAGAATAAAAGAAAGTGAGAACTCAATTTTTATACCCCCCGCAAACAAAGTTGGGGGGGGGGGGGGGTATATAGGAATCACCCTGTGTGTCTGTCTGTCCGTCTGTCCATCAACCTTTGTCCGGGGCATAACTTTGTTATTCTTTATGATGATCATACTTGTTACATTTGTTCCTTTGGAGATGCCGGTGTGTCATGACCCTGAACCAAGGTCGTGGGTCAATAGGTCAAGGTCACTATGCCCTATTTTGAATTTTTGTGCCGCGGGGAGTATTTGTCCCGTTAGGACAGTTCTAGTTTAAAATGTCAAATTCGCTAAATGCGAAAGTCACAGTAAACGGACCCTATAAAGTGCGGAAAGAAACAACTCAAAACGAAATGAAATGAAATCGCGTAGAAACAAACAAATCGAAATGAAATAAAAAATACAAAAATAAACCCAACCAGATTTTAAAATTTAAGAATGACTCACCACCAAAGTTGAAGTTTTTTTTAATGTTGGTCAATTGTAAAGGTCAGAGAGTCTAAGATTTTGAAACCAACTAAAAGGCAATAGCACAAGTAACCAGCATGTTAAATGTGATACTGCCTGACATGGTTCAAAAGTAATGCCCAATGTTAAAGTTAACAACAGACAGAACAAATCAATATGCCCTCGATCTAGGGGGCATGCATAAATCTTACCTACGAGTCTACGACCTTAATGTTATCATGTAATGTAATCTGTTGTTTACAAGTTGGGAGTCTCTAATTTGAACAGTTTGCGGCAGTGAAACGTAGGTAAAATGGAGTATATTCGTCTTTTCTTTCACAGAAATACTCATTGAACCCAGGAACAACTTGGACTTCACGTAAATCTGCCGTCTTTCCCCCTCGGGTTTTCTTCATTTGCTGCATGGAATACCCTATACCTGCATTCGCTGCATGGAATACCCAACGTCTATAGTCGGTAGTCTATGTCTGCGTACACCAACCTCTCAATACCCCTTGTCTCTATGCTTCATCATAGACTTTGACTAGCTTTGTGTTTGATGTCGTTTCGATTTGTTGCGTATCGTTTCTGTTTGATTTTGTTTCGTTTCGATTTGTTTATTTAGTTCCGTTTCGTTCAAGTTTTGTTTCGCACTTTATCGGGACCCCATTTAAGTGCCACAAGGTTAACAAGTTTAGTTTCAATTAAAGGTATTGTCACATGGAATATACCTATGAAGTTTGAAAGTCCTGTCTCTTACTGTTCATAAGTGATAGTCAATGTTGAACTTTCGAAAATTTGGTGGAAGGCAACAGTTACGGCCAAAGTATCTAAATACATTTTTGCCACAGACAACAACATTCCGAAACAAACAGACGGTCGGATGAAAAACATATATATTCATATTCCCCCCGAGTCCTCCGTTTTGTGCTCACAATACTTCACACTTGTTCTAAAGATTGATCTTCCTCGTTTTACCATAGCTGATGTTTTCGAATTTTTATTTTCTCTTTGTTGGTTATTAGTTAAACGAAAAGAGGAAAAGAAGTCAATTTTGGAAGAGCGATAAGTTCACTCATAAATATCGATACCATTTTTCACCCTGATTACATAAGTATATAGATGACACAAATGCATTATAAACCAAAACTCAGTTGTCTCGCATTAATCGTTTGAAATAATGACATCATGCCTCGTCTGGGAAATTGACTATTATGAATGCTTACTACATTTCATATTTTCAAATAGTCCGAGATTCTTTGTCCATATCTCACTTTTGATTTTGAAAGAAAATATACTTTTATCTTTTTTTAAATTTTGAGCGGCCTAAAAGATCTAGAATAGATTCTATTCGTTGAGTTATTTCGCAGAGCATTAGAGGTCTCACCCGAGACCATCATCCAGGGGTCTGCTATGCATTTGATTGAAATGATGATGCAGTTTTAGACCTTTGGTTTAATATTTGTAAGGATGTCTTCATTACTAGTATCTTACAGTACTCATCATCAAATAAAAAAGCGTACATAGATACATGCAATAGATAGATTTAAAATACCCATGTTGTAAGATGAAGGAGTGTGTGTGTTGTGTGTTAAATCATGATTGCTCATACAGATGTATCTAAATACACAATGTAGAAAAGAGAGACAGTCCAATCATAGGTCACTTCATTTGCTAAATAGACACAAGGACAATAAACAAACTGTAATGCATTTGTTATGTTCTAATTTTTTAATTTACTTGGGATGGTTAATACAAATGTTGTCATGATCTAATTTTTGTATTTACCCCCCCCCCCCCCCTTTTAGTAAATTCAAAAATTACAATATGAAACATTTCTAAATCTATAAATACATACAGAGTGTAGAAGTTTGGAAAATTTGGTGAACTGATGAATTGTGGGCTTGACAGAGCTTTCAGAGTCATGCTTGCGCCACATGCTGTCCCCGCTGAAAACAGTATAAAGCAGAGTATGGAAATCGTAAGTGCAACTGGCAAGTCAAGACTCATCGATTTTATTTTCTAAACACTAAGGACAAAGTTATGCCAGAGAATGAATAGACATATGCTACATACCATGTTAATGTCATGTTCTAATTTTTGAATTTGCTTGAGGGTGGTAAATATATAAATTAGATCATGACAATTCAAAAATTAGAACATGACATTAACAAAAATGGTTCCAAAACAAAGAAGCCGGTGTGACGTAGTGGACAAGGTGCTCAGATCGTGATCGAGAGGTCCCGGGTTCGACTTCCACCATGGGCACACCGGTGTTCTGTCTTTCGGATAAGTCAGTAAAAACCGAGGCTCCGTGTCATGGTATGCATGGCGCGTATAAGATCCCTCACTGCTTCAGGTGGGTCCGTTGCAAAGGTCTAAATTTGTATGCAATGCCTCAGGCAGATGCCGTCACCATATACGTGAAATAATCGTGGAGTGACGTTAAACAATAATCAATCAATCAATCAATCAATCCAAAATAAAGACTTTTCAATAGCTTTTCACTTGACATTAACCCCTAATAATATTTGCCTCTCTCTCTCTCTCTCTCTCTCTCTCTCTCTCTCTCTCTGTGTGTGTGTACATAAAAAGATATATTGTCTTTGCTTACGAAAAGATAAATATGAAATATTTACAATAATAATGCCTGGATAATGTGGTCGAACAAGCATAAGATAAATTTCATAAGAACTCCCTTCCGCTTTATATGATACATATGATGTATGAAAATCAAATCATATCAACACACTATGCGTAAAGAGGTGTTGGTGTGAGTTTGAAATAAAATTTCAAGATTTAAAGAAAGCATACGGCGATCAAACTATATGGTAAGATTCGTCTACAAAACTTACAGAAATCTGCGGCTCCAAGATAACGAATTTGATATTGCGAGTTCCTTGTATAGTCTTCTAGTGTTGTGATAGTCTTGATAATGAGGGGTTGACCTCGAGGTACCACCATGGTGTCCAGCGTTGTGTCATTGCCACAAACACTAACTGCATCTATAGTATTATATATCGTTTATTGTTTGAATTCACGTCTAAATTATGCCTTATCGTGACAAAGCTCGGGTAGCTCAGTCGGTTAGACGGTCGGATGCAAGACAGCTAGGTGAATCGGTACCATAGGTCGAATGTTCGAGGAGTCCCCGTCGGGGAACGAATATAAATGAAATATAGGGTGTCTTGTTAACTGTAGTGTATAAATTAATAGTATTATTATTATTATCAATATATATATATATATATATATATATATATATATATATATATATATATATATATATATATATATATATATATATATATATATATAAAGCACAAAGACACTACAGTTAACAAGGCACCCTATATTTCACTTATATTCGTTCCCCGTCTGGGACTCGAACCCACGACCTATGGTACCGAATCACCTAGATGTCATGTATCCGACCCTCTAACCGACTGAGCTACCCGACAGCTAGGTGATTCGGTACCATAGGTCGTGGGTTCGAGTCCCAGACGGGGAACGAATATAAGTGAAATATAGGGTGCCTTGTTAATTGTAGTGTCTTTGTGCTTTATATGTTTGTCTAATTTGTCTTTATTTTCTACAGGTATTTCTTCGGAGATCCAAGGTCCATAGTACTCCCAGGTGTTTCACTGATTCTATTTGTGCTTTATATATATATATATATATATATATATATATATATATATATATATATATATATATATATATATATATATATATATATATATATATATATATATATATATATATATTAATAATAATGATAATAATACTATTAATTTAGACCCACTGTATGTGAATGGATTGAAGACTTCAAGTAGAAAGAATATGGGAATGACTACTGTTAAAAAGGTATTCACAAGACAACGTACCACGATAGACATTTATGGATTCCTTAACGATAATTTCCTGTAAAGGTGAGACTTGATACTCCGGTGGAGGAAGCGTGGGCTGTAGCAAGCAACGCCCATTAAGAATGTCCAAATATCATACAGACGACACAGAAATATGCGAGCACTGCGTACATGAAATGCTTGTAGATAGCGTCACCGCTACAGAACACGGGCATGATAACACTTTAGTCAAATCTATAAAGATTGCCGAAACTATCTTACATAGGTACAGTAACAAAAGAACAGAATAAAATATTCAGCTGCTTCAATACCGGTACTACAAATTCTTGTTATAAATTTTATGAGTGAAAACACTTATCTTTGATATAAACTTTTACCATACAGTTGTAAGTATTTCAAGTCATCTTGTTCTTATGATACATATCAGTAGGTACCCCATTATGTCCTATACACTGATACATATCAGTAGGTACCCCATTATGTCCTATACACTGATACATATCAGTAGGTACCCCATTATGTCCTATACACTGATACATATCAGTAGGCACCCCATTATGTCCTATACACTGATACATATCAGTAGGCGCCCCATTATGTCCTATACACTGATACATATCAGTAGGTACCCCATTATGTCCTATACACTGATACATATCAGTAGGTACCCCATTATGTCCTATACACTGATACATATCAGTAGCCGCCCCATTATGTCCTATACACTGATACATATCAGTAGGCGCCCCATTATGTCCTATACACTGATACATATCAGTAGGTACCCCATTATGTCCTATACACTGATACACATCAGTAGGTACCCCATTATGTCCTATACACTGATACATATCAGTAGGTACCCCATTATGTCCTATACACTGATACATATCAGTAGGTACCCCATTATGTCCTATACACTGATACATATCAGTAGGTGCCACATTATGTCCTATACACTGATACATATCAGTAGGTACCCCATTATGTCCTATACACTGATACATATCAGTAGGTACCCCATTATGTCCTATACACTGATACATATCAGTAGGTACCCCATTATGTCCTATACACTGATACATATCAGTAGGTACCCCATTATGTCCTATACACTGATACATATCAGTAGGTACCCCATTATGTCCTATACACTGATACATATCAGTAGGTACCCCATTATGTCCTATACACTGATACATATCAGTAGGCACCCCATTATGTCCTATACACTGATACATATCAGTAGGCGCCCCATTATGTCCTATACACTGATACATATCAGTAGGCGCCCCATTATGTCCTATACACTGATACATATCAGTAGGCGCCCCATTATGTCCTATACACTGATACATATCAGTAGGTACCCCATTATGTCCTATACACTGATACATATCAGTAGGTACCCCATTATGTCCTATACACTGATACATATCAGTAGGTACCCCATTATGTCCTATACACTGATACATATCAGTAGGTACCCCATTATGTCCTATACACTGATACACATCAGTAGGTACCCCATTATGTCCTATACACTGATACACATCAGTAGGTACCCCATTATGTCCTATACACTGATACATATCAGTAGGTACCCCATTATGTCCTATACACTGATACATATCAGTAGGTACCCCATTATGTCCTATACACTGATACATATCAGTAGGTACCCCATTATGTCCTATACACTGATACATATCAGTAGGCACCCCATTATGTCCTATACACTGATACACATCAGTAGGTACCCCATTATGTCCTATACACTGATACACATCAGTAGGTACCCCATTATGTCCTATACACTGATACATATCAGTAGGTACCCCATTATGTCCTATACACTGATACATATCAGTAGGCACCCCATTATGTCCTATACACTGATACATATCAGTAGGTACCCCATTATGTCCTATACACTGATACATATCAGTAGGTACCCCATTATGTCCTATACACTGATACACATCAGTAGGTACCCCATTATGTCCTATACACTGATACATATCAGTAGGTACCCCATTATGTCCTATACACTGATACATATCAGTAGGCACCCCATTATGTCCTATACACTGATACATATCAGTAGGCACCCCATTATGTCCTATACACTGATACATATCAGTAGGCGCCCCATTATGTCCTATACACTGATACATATCAGTAGGCACCCCATTATGTCCTATACACTGATACATATCAGTAGGCGCCCCATTATGTCCTATACACTGATACATATCAGTAGGCGCCCCATTATGTCCTATACACTGATACATATCAGTAGGTGCCCCATTATGTCCTATACACTGATACACATCAGTAGGTACCCCATTATGTCCTATACACTGATACACATCAGTAGGTACCCCATTATGTCCTATACACTGATACACATCAGTAGGTACCCCATTATGTCCTATACACTGATACATATCAGTAGGTACCCCATCATGTCCTATACACTGATACACATCAGTAGGTACCCCATTATGTCCTATACACTGATACATATCAGTAGGTACCCCATTATGTCCTATACACTGATACACATCAGTAGGTACCCCATTATGTCCTATACACTGATACATATCAGTAGGTACCCCATCATGTCCTATACACTGATACACATCAGTAGGTACCCCATTATGTCCTATACACTGATACATATCAGTAGGTACCCCATTATGTCCTATACACTGATACATATCAGTAGGTACCCCATTATGTCCTATACACTGATACACATCAGTAGGTACCCCATGATGTCCTATACACTGATACACATCAGTAGGCACCCCATGATGTCCTATACACTGATACACATCAGTAGGCACCCCATTATGTCCTATACACTGATACATATCAGTAGGTACCCCATTATGTCCTATACACTGATACATATCAGTAGGTACCCCATTTTGTCCTATACACTGATACATATCAGTAGGTACCCCATTATGTCCTATACACTGATACACATCAGTAGGTACCCCATTATGTCCTATACACTGATACACATCAGTAGGTACCCCATTATGTCCTATACACTGATACATATCAGTAGGTACCCCATTATGTCCTATACACTGATACATATCAGTAGGTACCCCATTATGTCCTATACACTGATACATATCAGTAGGTATCACATAGTATTCGGTAGAGAATATTGAAAACATCAATAAGTCAGAGGAAATAATGCAAAATGTTGATCCACGTATTACAGAATAGCTGATAAGCACGAAACAAAAAACAACAACAACAACAAACATTTTATTTGAAATTATTGAGGACTGACTACAATGCTTAGGACGCGTTAATTTTGTTATATGAGGTACAACTCGTTTATGTGGGTGTGTTTGCGTTAGCAAAGAATTTTCATACGCCCCTCATAGACGGACGTAGTATGGTATGGCGTTGTGGGTCTGTCCGCACTTTGTTGACACGATACAGACTACACCGTTATGACTAGGACTTTCAAACTTGGTACACTTTTTCTTTATGGTATAACAACTAACACTATTGATTTTCAATATAAAGGTCAAAGTCATTTGGAGGGGCATAAATAGCAAATTTTTGCGAATGCAACTTGTGAACATGGTACAAATCAAGCTGTTTATGCGAGAACTTTTAAACTTTGTACACTTATTTCTTATGACTAGAGGATGAAACCTATCGATTTTCAATGTCATATTTGCAAGGTCAAGATCACATTGCTTATGTCAGTTAGATTCTTAACCAGGCCATAACTTTTAACACAATGCATGGATATGAATAATTTTCCACGGAATTGTTGCCCAGGACCCAGGGCTGTATCATGACCTTGATGCAAAGGTCATATCTGCAAGGTCAAGGTCACAATGCAAATGATGGGTAATTCTTTGTCCGTGCCAAGACTTTTTACCCCTTGCATAGATTTGAGTAATATTTCACAGAATTGTTGCCCAAGACCCAAGGGTGTATCTTGACCTTAAATCAAGGTTATACATGCAAGGTCAAGGTCACAATGTATATGATGGGTAAATCTTTGTCAAGTCCATAACTTTTTATCCATTGCACGGATTTGAATAATATTTCACAGAATTGTTCTGAAAGGGGGAATGTTTCCATACTTTCATATTCCATCCATTCAAACTGAATGACGGGAGTATCATGCTACGCTAGGCGTTGCATCTGTTTATCTATTTGATGAAAAAGAGTC
Organism: Pteria penguin; assembly: GCA_035048485.1. Classification (NCBI taxonomy): domain Eukaryota; kingdom Metazoa; phylum Mollusca; class Bivalvia; order Pterioida; family Pteriidae; genus Pteria; species Pteria penguin. Next base: position 12,455,203 of record CM068588.1, on the reverse strand, counting down.
ATTCTTTACAGGTTGAATAAAGAATAACTAAATGCTGAACAAAAATTAAAAATAAAATTTACCTTTTGAAAGAATTAAACATTATTCTGAAAAATTAACACACACTGTACTGTAAAACTGTAAAATATAATGAAATGCATCAAGAATAATGTGAAAATTGCAATGAGGCTTCGAATGATTTTACAAGAATTTACTTACTTCCGTCTATAGAAAATTTGTATTGTAATTGGGTATGCGCACACTCAAAGTGCAGAGTTCGAAGGGAAAACAAAATGGAGTAATCCGCGTCTTCTGGCATGAATCTCCATTCACATACCGTATGATTCTTGTGTCTGGAAAACAAATACCTGTATGCTACAAAATTCATACATACACATATACATTATTTCAAATTATGTGTCTCGCTGTGAACTTTATATTACTGAGCATGAACATGTATTTCCGTTAAACAATACATGGAATTTTCTATTGACCGGCGCTCACATCTCGCTTCTTACATTGAACCTTTTCCTTGCAAGATAACATGTTTCAGAAATATATTATCAAAATTATTCATGATACTTCATAACTTCAAAATACAAAAGCGTGCCAAAATACTTTGTCTGAGACAAAAATTAAACTCAAGTAGTCGAGAACTCTTTTTGAAAAACGAGTGAAATAAACAGTTTGTCGGGCATGTTATTGGATATAAATTGTTTTCAGATGGAAACACAGTATCTTAAAAAGAAATGCCCGCTTAAGTAACAGACAATACAGCTATGGATGTTGACTTGTTTAAGTTCATTACAAACGGATCAAACATAATAAAGTTAACAATTGATATAAATTTATCAAAAGTGATCATTTATAAAACTTATCTACAGACAATATTATAACCACAATATTGCTTTCTACAGCGGGTCGCTTTTATTGCTACAAACTTCTCTCTATCTTTTTCTCCTTGGCTTTAATTTCTTTATGAAATTATATATTTTAAACCGGAAAAAAATCTTGCAGACCATCGGACATACCATGGCAAAATGTAAATAATCATAATCTTAACATTTTCAGAGGAGATAGGGGTCCTAAACTTCAGAACAATAAGTCGGGACATTTACCAAGGTCCTAAACTCCAGAACAATAAGTCAGGATACTTACAGATCAATGACCTTAGTCCGCATACTTTCAGATCAATGACCTTAGTAAGAATACTTACATATCAATGACCTTAGTCAGACTTCTTACAGATCAAAGACCTTAGTCAGGATACTTACAGATCAATGACCTTAGTCCGCATACTTTCAGATCAATGACCTTAGTCAGAATACTTACAGATCAATGACCTTAGTCAGAATACTTACAGATCAATGACCTTAGTCAGGATACTTACAGATCAATGACCTTAGTCAGCATACTTTCAGATCAATGACCTTAGTCAGAATACTTACAGATCAATGACGTTTGTCAGGATACTTACAGATCAGTGACCTTAGTCAGGATACCTATAGATCAATGACCTTAGTCGTCATACTTTCAGATCAATGACCTTAGTCAGGATACTTACAGATCAATGACCTTAGTCCGCATACTTTCAGATCAATGACCTTAGGAAGAATACTTACAGATCAATGACCTTAGACAGAATACTTACAGATCAATGACCTTAGTCAGGATACTTTCAGATCAATGACCTTAGTCAGAATACTTACATATCAATGACCTTAGTCAGGATACTTACAGATCAGTGACCTTAGTCAGGATACCTATAGATCAATGACTTTAGTCAGACTACGTACAGATCAATGACCTTAGTCCGCATACTTTCAGATCAATGACCTTAGTCAGAATACTTACAGATCAATGACCTTAGTCAGAATACTTACAGATCAATGACCTTATTCAGGATACTTACAGATCAATGACCTTAGTCCGCATACTTTCAGATCAGTGACCTTAGTCAGAATACTTACAGATCAGTGACCTTAGTCAGGATACCTATAGATCAATGACCTTAGTCGTCATACTTTCAGATCAATGACCTTAGTCAGAATACTTACAGATAAATGACCTTAGTCGTCATACTTTCAGATCAGTGACCTTAGTCAGAATACTTACAGATCAATGACCTTAGTCAGGATACTTTCAGATCAGTGACCTTAGTCAGAATACTTACAGATCAATGACCTTAGTCAGGATACTTACAGATCAATGACCTTAGTCCGCATACTTACAGATCAATGACCTTAGTCCGCATACTTTCAGATCAATGACCTTAGTCAGAATGCTTACATATCAATGACCTTAGTCAGAATACTTACATAAACTTAGTCAGGATATTTACAGATCAGTGATCTTAGTCAGGATACCTATAGATCAATGACCTTAGTCGTTATACTTTCAGATCAATGACCTTAGTCAGGATACTTACAGATCAATGACCTTAGTCCGGATACATACAGGTCAATGACCTGAGTCAGGATACTTACAGATCAATGACCTTAGTCAGGATACTTACAGATCAATGACCTTAGTCCGCATACTTTCAGATCAATGACCTTGGTCAGAATACTTACAGATCAATGACCTTAGTCAGGATACTTACAGATCAGTGACCTTGGTCAGGACACTTACAGATCAATGACCTTAGTCAGGATACTAACAAATCAATGACCTTAGTCGGGATACTAACAGATCAATTACCTTAGTCAGGATACCTACAGATCAATGACTTTTGTACGGATATCTTACTGTCACTAGTTGACCATCCTGTGGATGCCGCATTCGTGTAATGTTCTCTGTTTTTGGTGTATGAATTATGTCATGCTGCTTGGTTAGATTTCAGGTCTTTTGACATATACCACCCAAGCGGGAACAATATCTGAACATACAATATGCAGGTATTTCAGCTATAAAACTTCATTCTCATTAAGAAATGATACATACGAATAATGAAATGGTATAATGTTCTTGGTCGTCAGCCGTGGTGACACAGTGTGTCCAGCGTAAAGGCCTGATCCAGAGCATTCTGTACATAGGACTGAAAAAAATATTAAACATCTATTTAATCTGGAAACAATGGATAGGCGACCAATTCATTAATTTCAAGTCAGTTTATGCTGCAGTTTATATATATATATGTGTGTGTGTGTGTGTGTTAATCTAGTTGATCTATGAGAAAAAACTTCCATTGATATATCTACTTTTATTTTATGGCAACCAATTATATCGATGTATGACACCCCCCTCCCCAATGTAAATTCTTCTCGGGTTTCATTGATGACCTGGGCTTTTGAAATATCCTTACATTACATATGTGATATGATATATATATATATATATATATATATATATATATATATATATATATATATATATATATATATATATATTATATATATATATATATATATATATATATATATATATATATATACTCAGGGGCTTTAAAAACACCTATCTAGTATCATTATAGTTTAATCAACAACTAGGGTAAATAATTGCATCAAACTTGATTTATTTCGAAAATTTGAATTATATTTGACAATATGATTTATACTATCACACTTTTCTTTTAACAAATGATTTGATGTCATCAGTTATGTATACCACGTCCAAAATTTCTTGTGTTTTGTTTAGTAACGAGTATGCCCCCATTTGCTTTAACGCATGCACGCAATCTGAACCGCATGGATTGACATAAAGTTCGAATTTTTCTCATAGGAATATTATTCCACTCTTGAAGAGCACGTGTCAACTCATCCACAGTTCTTGGTTGACGGTGACGTTTACGTAAGCGTCTCCCTAACTCATCCCACATGTGCTCTATAGGATTGAGGTCGGGTGAACGTGCTGGGAAATCCATTACGTTAATTCCCTGGATGTTTAGAAAGTTGAAGGTGCGTCTAGCCGTGTGCGGACGTGCGTTGTCTTGTTGAAACGTCAACGGATTGTTGACAGTTTGATGACGTTGAATTAATGGAAGGAGCTCAGGCTGTAAAACGTCATCAATGTAGCGCCTCGCGGTAGGAGTGTTCCTCAAAATAACCAGTGATGACTTAAAATGTTGATTGGTGGCTCCCCAAACCATGACGCCACCACAGCCAAATTTGTCACGCTCAATTATGCAGTTTGCGGCAAAACGTTCATTGCGTTTCCTATAAATGCGCTGTCTTCCGTCAGCCATGGACAAATTGATTGGTTGGTTGGGTGATTGGTGTTTTACGTCGCTTTCAACAATTTTTCAGTTATATCGCGACATGGAAGCAGGAGGTAACCAACCTCTTAAACATAGTGGCGCAACCCGGGAATCGAACCCGGATCGTCGGCACCGCAAGCCAAGCGCTTAACCACTACACCAAGTCTGCCCCTTGGACAAATTGAATCTTGATTCGTCGCTGAACACTACGTCACGCAAATTACGTCGATTAGCAAGCATTTTCCTGGTCCAGGTCAGCCGATTTCTTCGGTGGCGAGGAGTTAGGATCAAGCCTTTCAATGGGCGACGGCATAGCAAACCTTGCTCTTTCAATCGTCGGCGTACTGTCCTGGGGTGGATTTGCCTACCGTGACGACCTATCACATCTCTTGACGTGCTTACGGCTGTCGCAAACCTGTCACGTAGATAACGTTGCCTTATGAAAATGTCTTGACGTCTTGTCGTTACACGTGGCTGACCAATTCGAGGACGATCCTTAACACTTCCTGTGGTCCGATACTTCCGTACAAGTCTCGTGATTGTAGATTGTAGATTGAAGCGTCCTGTGATGATACCTTAATTAACGCCGGCGTCTACAAGGTCAAGAACAGCATACCTCTGTTGCTCAGACAGTCTCGGCATTTCACGCGTTAGTTTTAATGAAGCAAAGTTTGAAATCAGGATAGATAAAGGCACTAGGTACCAGTATACGTTATTTCTGAAGAAAATGACTCAATGTAGAGCACGTGGTCAAGTACTTTTTGAAAAGCGCACGGGTGAGCAGTATTACGTTTTGGTTGAGTGATTTGTCTCGCCGATAGCATTAAAGTTACCGCAATCACACGATATCAAGCAGATATTCAAATCGATTTATTTTCAAAATATTTATGTTTTTACTTGAAAAAAAAAACATGTAGGCCTTTTTAAAGTCCCTGAGTATATATATATATATATGTGCAATAAAAATTTTAGAACAAAAAAGAAAAGAAAAGTACATGTAGATAAAATTACGGATAAAAACGGATGACGGCGAGTCGGACAGTACAACTGGAATGTCTATTTGTTTTTGTTTTTTATTATATAAAATAATACAGAAACCGTTACAGCATAACTTTCACATCTAAAAATATAATACAACAGCATAACCTTCACATCTAAAAATATAATACAACAGCATAACCGTCACATCTAAAAATATAATACAACAGCATAACCGTCACATCTAAGAATGTAATACAACAACAAAGCCATCACATCTAAGAATGTAATACAATACAACAACTATCACATCTAAAAATGTAATACAACAATTAACATAACCGTCACATCTAAGAATATATTACAACAACATAATCATCACAACTAAGAATGTAAAACAACAGCATAACCATCACATCTAAGAATATAATACAACAACATAACCATCACATCTAGGAATGTAATACAACATAACCGTCACATCTAAGAATATAATAAAACAACAAAGCCATCACATCTAAGAATGTAATACAAAAAATAACCTTCACATCTAAGAATGTAATACAACAACATAACGGTCACATCTAAGAATAGAATACAACAACAAAACCATCACATCTAAGAATGTAATACAAAACAACAACCTCCATATCTAAGAATGTAATACAAAAAAATAACCTTCACATCTAGAGAATGTGATACAACAGCATAACCGTAACATCTAAGAATGTAATACAACATAACCTTCACAAACATCTAAGAATGTAATACAACAACATAACCATCATATCTATGGATATAATACAACAAAACCATCACATCTAAGAATGTAATACAACAACATAACCATCACATCTAAGAATGTAATACAAAAAAAAACCTTCACATCTAAGAATGTAATACAACAATATAACCGTCACATCTAAGAATATAATACAACAACATAACCATCACATCTAAGAATGTAATACAACAACATAACCGTCACATCTAACAATATGATACAACAAGAGCAACGCCTTGCATGGCTTAATACGGGCATCGCTTACTTTGGACGGTATCAATGTGAACGTATGGTTTTATTACCCCCAAACATGGGTCTCTTTGGTAATACTTTTATGAAATATTGAAATCCAAAAAGAGGGATCCAAGTCCCATAAATTGTAATAACAAAATGGAATTTACTCAAAACTAACAAGTGGCTTTCCCTACACTATTTCAGCATTCTGTATAAGTTTCATGAAAAACAACTGTGGTTTATTTAAGTTATCGCGTTACATAGCATCTCCATAGTATCTTATCATAGTAACAAGGTTTTATTCACTTTGCATGTTGTAACCTTGACCTTTAACATATGACCTTGGGTCAAGGTCATGGCACACCCTTGGGTCCTAAGTAACAATTCTAGGAAATATTATTGAAACCCATGCACAGGGCAAGAAGTATTGACCTGGACAAGGTTTTACTCACTTTGCATGTTATGGCCTTGACCTTTGACCTATGACCTTTGGTCAAGGTCATGACACACCCTTGGGTCCTAAGTAACAATTTGGTGAAATATTATTGAAATCCATGCACAGGGGAAGAAGTCATGGCCCGAACAAGATTTCATTCACTTTGCATGTTGTGACCTTGACCTTTGATGGTCATAACACACATCTTAGGGTCCTAAATAACAATTCTGTGAAATATTATTGAATTCCATGCACAGGGGAAGAAGTTATGGCCCGGACAAGGTTTTACTCACTTTGCATGTTGTGACCTTGACCTTTGACCTATGACCTTGGGTCAAGTGTAACAATTTTGTGAAATATTATTGAAATCCATGCACAGGGGAAGAAGGTATGGCCCGAACAAAGTTTTACTCACTTTGCATGTTGTGACCTTGACCTTTGACCTATGACCTTCGGTCAAGATCATGACACACCCTTGGATCCTAAGCAACAATTCTGTGAAATAGTATTGAAATCCGTGCACAGGGAAAGAAGTAATAGCTCGGACAAACTTATCCTGGACGCTGGACGGACAACGCCATCTTAAGACGGGCGTATAAAAACATAACCATCATATCTAAGCATGTAATGCAAAAACATAACTGTCACACCTAAGAATATAATACAAAAAATAAGCGTCACATCTAAGAAACAATACAAAAACATAACCGCCACATCTAACAACATAAGGAAAATTGCTTAATTTTCCGTTTGCATCGTTCTCTTTTACATGCACTTTCTGCAAAATATATAAAATGTTTGTTTCTTAGACGAATTTAGACGTGTCCAATCACACTCTACTTGGATTGACTTTTTGTATTGATCTTTCAGTGCCGTGGTACTGGTGACTGCATCTACATCTGTTTATATTATAGTGGTTTATGGCTACATCAGCAGGTTTCTATTTGTGTACTTACCGAGGATCAAGAGTTTTCTTCCGGGCAGTACGGTTTCCCTCATCAATAACCACTAGTTACTAATATGAAATAATCTTACAGTGGAGTTCACCAATAATAGAAATAAAAATGAGTACTGGTCGGGGAGGGAAATCAGGACTCGAGGTAAATGTCCATTAAAAAGATGTTCTTCTTGTTCTGCAGTTAAAATTACTTGAAATGGTCAGTAAGTAACAAAAAAGTCCGGATATATCACGCGTCCGAATTGACCTTCCCGACCAACATATACAATGATAAACAAAAATACACAATGGTCAAGTTAGTTCTTTTAATATAAAATGTTAATGAATATATATAATACCTGGATTTGTAAAAAGGAGCAGATATACCCATCCTGTTATGATGTACATAATATCAAATGTATGATAAATCTAAACGTTAATTCGACTTGTCGATAATAAAAATAGTTATTTTCCAGTCGAAATATTATGAAAATAACACCAGAATATGGAATTACCCACTCACAAATCGTGATGGTGAATTAAGACGTTCCGTAACATTGATTATACTTGCTGCGAACTGTAATCTAAGGTGTTTTGTACATGGAGATTAGCTAGGGATTTTATACCCAGGGGGTTTTAAAAATGAAAATGAAATGCAAATTCTTAATAAGATTTCCATAGCCGTATCATCTCACTAATTATTTCAGATATTTACTATACAGAACAATATTATGCAGATGGATGTGCGTGTGTGTGTGTGCGTGTGTGTGGGGTTTTTTTTATATTGTTTCCCACCAAATCAATGACATGTCCCCTATATAATATGAACTTATACTGCTACAACAATCAACTGATGGTGGCAATTTACGGAGGGGGTATTTCAAAGGATTATCGCATTAAGAAAATCTCGGGTCAGATTACTGCCGGTAACATGTTTATTTTTGCGGAGACATTTTACCGGCAGTAATGGATTTCACATAGATTTCTTCACTGTATTTGTTTCCACTTGATAAATGCCAAGGGGCCAAACATTTGTGGAGAAAGAGTGTTTTTGTTATTATTTTATTCTAACTTCCCTTTGGAGGACTCAGTACATTTTTTTAACTAATTTTAAGTCACAATAAAATCATGTCACTGATGCACTGCACAGATTTTAAGTCACAATAAAATCATGTCACTGATGCACTGCACAGATTTTATTTTCACTAACACTTATGCAACACACATGAAACTTTTAGGAGTCTTATGTAACAAGGTTTACTGTTAAGCAGGATCTGGAGGGTATGTATGTGTGTTTATCTCATCTCGAGGGACTGTATATGAGTAATTCATCTGAGGTGCGTGTACCGGGGGATATTGTCTTATGACATATTTGTAATTTGGAAAATAAAAATCTGCATGAGTGACAATTATTATAAGAGTCATTCATACATGTTTTAATTTCCCAAATTACAAATATGTCATAGTGAAGTATGTGTGTTTATATCATCTGGAGAACGTGTATGTGTGTTTATATCATTTGGAGGATGTGTATGTGTGTTTATATCATCTGGAGGATGTGTATGTATGCTTTATCTCATCTGGAGGATGTGTATGTGTGTTGATATCATCTGGAGGATGTGTATGTGTGTTTATATCACCTGGAGGATGTGTATGTGTATTTATATCATCTGGAGGATGTGTATGTGTGTTTATATCATCTGGAGGATGTGTATGTGTGTTTATATCATCTGGAGGACGTGTATGTGTGTTTATATCATCTGGAGGACGTGTATGTGTGTTTATATCATCTGGAGGATGTGTATGTGTGTTTATATCATCTGGAGGATGTGTATGTGTGTTTATATCATCTGGAGGATGTGTATGTGTGCTTATATCATCTGGAGGATGTGTATGTGTGTTTATATCATCTGGAGGATGTGTATGTGTGTTTATATCATCTGGAGGACTTGTATGTGTATTTATATCATCTGGATGACTTGTATGTGTGTTTATATCATCTGGAGGATGTGTATGTGTGCTTATATCATCTGGAGGATGTGTATGTGTGTTTATATCATCTGGAGGATGTGGATGTGTGTTTATATTATCTGGAGGATGTGAAAGTGTGTTTATATCTTCTGGAGGACGTGTATGTGTGTTTATATCATCTGGAGGATGCGTATGTGTATTTATATCATATGGAGGATGTGTATGTGTGATTTATATAATATGGAGGATGTGTATGTGTGTTTATATCATCTGGAGGATGTGTATGTGTATTTATATCATCTGGAGGATGTGTATGTGTGTTTATATCATCTGGAGGATGTGTATGTGTATTTATATCATCTGGAGGATGTGTATGTGTGACTTATATCATCTGGAGGATGTGTATGTGTGTTTATATCATCTGGAGGATGTGTATGTGTGTTTATATCATCTGGAGGATGTGTATGTGTGATTTATATCATCTGGAGGATGTGTATGTGTGTTTATATCATCTGGAGGACGTGTATGTGTGTTTATATCATCTGGAGGATGCGTATGTGTATTTATATCATATGGAGGATGTGTATGTGTGATTTATATCATCTGGAGGATGTGTATGTGCGTTTATATCATCTGGAGGATGTGTATGTGTGACTTATATCATCTGGAGGATGTGTCTGTGTGATTTATATCATCTTGAGGATGTGTATGTGTGTTTTATCTGATCTTGGAGGGTGTATATGTTTTATCTCATCTGGAGGGTATCTGTGTTTGTTTTATCTCATCTGGGGGCCAGTGTGTTTTTGTGTTTTTAATCTCATCTGAAGGGTATGTATGTGTGTTTTATCTCATTTTGAAACCGACGAGTAGCCGGCAGGACTCACACCCGAGACCTTTGGAATGCTATTGAACTACGCGCACATTCATAACAACGGAAATTACTGAAAACAGACAAACGCAATAAATGAAAATGTAGAAATGATATTATGCTTCATCTTTTTTCACAATTTGCGAAAATTGCAATTTCATAATAAACTTTTAAAATAGTTCGAGCCTGTGATGGATCCAGAATTTAAGATATAGGGATGCACCACAAGAACTTGATATGAAGAAAAAGAACATCATACATGTACATGTACATTGCTGTTGGTTTGATTAGCGCCAGAGAAGGGTCAGATTGATGCCCCTTCTTCCCTTCTGTATCCGCTACTTGGAGTTTAAGGAATGCATTCTGAAGCATTCATCTGAAGTTAAATGGAGCATACGTGTGATAAAAAGGTACGATGGATGGTTAGCTACAGCGACTGCACACACTTATGGTCATAAATGGAGATAATTTCTGCTCTTCATAATTCATTTCAGTCGAACAGACAAAAGACATACGCCATGCCCTAGAAATAAGCTAAAATTAATGGTGCATATTATACTTTGATTGCTATTAATGATCCACACAACATCTTAAAATGGATATATTTCACGACATAAAAGAATAATGAAGTCAATTATGTATATCCGTTCGAAGTTAAATTGTTGTGTGAATCATCAGTTGTCGATAGGGACTTTTCTTTCTTTCTTTCATTCGTTCAAATGTATTTATTTTTCTTCATTAATTGTCTTGGGACGGGTCTGTCGTGACGATTAGTTCTCTGTATTGCACCAGGCAGATGCCGTCACCACATAAATTCAATAATTTTGGCGTAATAGTATTGCGTATATTCGCAATAAAATTATTTTTTTACGTGAAGCTATTGGGCTTCCGTATAATACAACAACACAACAAAAAAGATAAATATCATGTCAATGTTTAGAACTTACGTGAGTGAAAGGCTTAAGTGGGCTTTTGTCACTGTCAGTCATCAGTCCTCCGTCCGTAAACATTTACATTATGGAGTTTTGTTTAACTGCCTGACAGATTTTGATTAATCTTGGCATATTCGTAGTACTAAAGAACCTCTACAAAGTTTCAGTTTTTATTCAGATTTGTCTCTAGGGAATGCCAACATAAACAAACGTTTACTCGAAAAGATAACATCCTTTGAAAATTTCCTTAGAAGGATGTACGGATATAATATACTAATGGTATCTAAGTGTTTTACAAAGATGTAAAATTATAGTTTGATATTTTTTGTTAAATCGGAAAAAGACGTTTTTGTGCTTTGTTTTCCGGTTTTTTTGGGGATTTTTTTTTTTTAGATTTTCTCCCTATTTGTAGCTTATAATGCATGGATTTTATGTATTTTAACAGATTGCATTGTAAAAATTGTAACTTGAAAGAGATGGAATATAATTATAATTTATAGGAGTTTTTGCAATGTGCTGATATTTAAAAAGGTGTGCCTTTATATATTTAGTAGTACGTAATAAAACTTTGGTGGTTTTTCTCAGAACTGATTGAAAGGCACTTATGAAACTTTGTAGGGATGAAATACTCAATGTTCCTTAAAATGCTGCTGTTTTTCAACCAGATTCGCCAAGGGGAATTTGGGGAGGGGGATTCCTTCTTCCTTTTTCTTTATCATCTTTTAAAATTATCATTATTTGGTTGGGGGTGGGTGTCTTCTGTTTTTTGTTGGGTTTTGACGTCTTTTTAGACTATGTCATTTAAACACATTTTTGTATCATTTTGCTTATTTATTCAATACACAGAGGCAATGAAGTATTTTTTGCAAAACATTTCTTTCAAATATCTATCTGAACCGTTATTTGAAAGTGTCATGGTATAATGTGTTTTGGATTCATTATGATTTTTTTTTTTCAAATTTTTGATGTTTCGCGTTTTATAATTCAAATTCAAGTCTTTATTGGAGAAACAAATTTCAGCTAGTGAATCAATTATTTACAAATATAGCACGGCACTAGTACAATGTATTTGAAGTACCCGAACACGGAAGTTACCTAACACCGAGAATAGTCATGAGGCGGTCCGAGTGTTCATTTGGAAAAAATTTGAAAAGTAAGATTCGGAATACGATAAGCTCGACCTACTTCGCAGTAGATTAGCCTACTGTATTTATATTCAATTTTTAACATTTATTTTCAAATGAAATAATGTGCATAATTGAGCATGCAAACTTACAATTATAATAACTACATAACTTTCCTCTACGTGTTAATGGGTTGTAGTTGATCCCTTTAAAGGAATTTCGTTATTTCTGTCAGTTGATTGTAGGTAAAATTTTATGATAGTCTTAGAAGAAGTCCAAACCGAGACGTACAATCCTTCTATTACATTTAAGGTAGTTTAAACTCCGTGCATATTTTTTGCAGGCTATGTACACAATATGAATCTCAAGAGTTCCAGATATTGCGTCAGAGAAGTACTTGACTCTAGATAGACATGGTTACGTAACCAATATGATAACAGTTGCAGCATACCAAGTGTGAAAAGAAGATGAGTCAGTGCGCAGTGAGCATACCAAGTGTGAAAAGAAGGTGAGTCAGTGCGCAGTGAGCATACCAAGTGTGAAAAGAAGGTGAGTCAATGCGCAGTGAGCATAAATCTGCATTTCGGATCCTGCTAGTTTTTGTTACTCACGAAAATGTGAATGGCCATTTTAAAGTTGCTCTAGCTGTCGGAATAAGTATAAGACGAATGTTAAGTATCTTTTAATTATCAGAAACTAAATACGATCAAACTACAAAAACACAGTTACACTAGATTGAAAGCCAGCTCTGTCAACTTTTTTATAAACCGGAAAAATTTGTTACACAACATTTGACACGTATGTAGATCGTGTCAGCAAATCACGTGACAAAAATAATAGCTTCGAGTGTGACGGTGAGTACAACTTGGTAAAAACACCTGAGTTTGATGAAGATGTATAAGCGCGCACACACACCACACAAAAGGAAAGGAAAGGATGATTAGTCGTACTATTGTAAGTTATTTGGCTTCATACAATGAACATTTTAAAACTCATCAAATTTATGTCACATTTGTTGTTCAACATGGTTTGATTGAGAGGTCCCCAAAGGGACTCTTAAAGAATTTGATCATAATGTAATCACATCAAAGTGGAGAACATGTATATAGAAGTATAAGAAATTCTACTTTTTCCATCTGTGGATCCAGAAAAAGGAAGTGTTTCGTGAGTTAACCCCCCCCCCCTTTTTTACCTCTGTTTTTAGCTCGCAGGAATGAAATGTCCGCGTTTGCGTCCTCGTGCACAAAATACTTTAACCTGGGCTATATCTTTTTAACTGTCAGTGTTAGAGTTTTGACACTTCACACATAGGTCCCCCTCGACAAGAACATTCATTTGATACCATGACGTGACCTTGACAATCTTCAGATGACACCAAGGTCGATGACCTTTTGGACTTTCGTGCCACCGGGGGTATTAGTGTTTCACAAACAGTTTGTTAATTTTGTAACCTTGACCTTTGACCTACAATAACTTCATAAAACATTTATCTGGACTGTACCTTTTGAAACAATAAGGGTGGGGCTTTGATACTTCACACATAGGTTTCTCACTACAAGAGCTTTTATATAATACCTTGATTTTTGATCTTGTGACTGAGCTTTCATTTAAGACCTTGAATTTTGATCTTGTGACCTTGGACTTTTACATACCTTTAAAAAATTTAACCTGGGCTATATCTTTAAACCAACAGGGTTAGTGCTTGATACTTCAAGCATAGGTCCCTCATGTCAAGAGCTTTCATTTGATACCATGACATTGAACTTGAACTTCGACTACTTTTCAAAAACGTTGACCTGGATTATATCTTTTCGACCAGTAGGGATAGGGCTTTGATACTTCACACATTAGTGCCTCCTGTCAAGAGCTTTCATGAAGTATCATGACTTTTGACCTTGTGACCTTGATCTTGGACTTTGACCTACTTTTCAAAAACTTTTACCTGGACTTTTTCTTTTGAAATGTTAGAAATAAACTCATTGTGACCAGAACCTTCATCTACTTAAATTTTGACCTTTACCTTGGACTTGATCTTGAATTTAAAAAAAAACATTGAAAATATATGCTTTTCCTCTGACAGTGCTCCACCAGCGGGCTATGTTAGTCATCGACAAGTCTTGTTGATTTGTTGTCTTCACTTATAACCATATTATTTTCAACGGTTATATTGTAATTTATAGTACATTATAGTAGATTCTGATTTACAAATTAATTTGTCTTGAAGACAACATGATGACAACATTTTACTCAGATGTCTAAATACAAACCCCTTTTCTTTCTCTCCCCACCATATTTCATTATGTTTATCCATACCTTTCATAGCATAATGAATATATAATGTTGAAGGAAATATTTGTTGTCTAATGTTCTCTTTAAAGGCCACAATTTACACTAAAGATGTCCTATTATAAGAGAATGACCCTGTTTATTGGAAAATATCTCGGTATTTCGGAAATGGAGTTGTGTAAAAGTCAAATTTTGATGCAGTCTTTTACTAAAAGTGATTTTCTGTATGTTAAAAAGTTTGATCCCCCAAACGGGCTCTTAAAGAAATACTTTTTTATCATAAATTTATAACAAAGTGTTAACAGTAAAAACCGAGGACCGTAAAAACGGCGCGTAAAAGATTCCTAACTGCTCCAGGTCCGTTACAAAGGTATAAAGTAATGTTTCATGTCCGTTACAAAGGTATGAAGTAATGCTTCATGTCCGGTACAAAGGTCTAAAGTAATGCTTCAGGTCCGTTATAAAGGTATAAAGTAATGCTTCAGGTCCGTTACAAAGGTATAAAGTAATGCTTCATGTCCGTTACAAAGGTCTAAAGTAATGCTTTAGGTCCGTTACAAAGGTATAAAGTAATGCTTCATGTCCGTTACAAAGGTATAAAGTAATGATTCATGTCCTTTACAAAGGTATAAAGTAATGATTCATGTCCTTTACAAAGGTATAAAGTAATGATTCATGTCCGTTACAAAGGTACAAAGTAATGCTTCATGTCCGTTACAAAGGTACAAAGTAATGCTTCAGGTCCGTTACAAAGGTATAAAGTAATGCTTCATGTCCGTTACAATGGTATAAAGTAATGCTTCAGGTCCGTTACAAAGGTCTAAAGTAATGCTTCAGGTCCGTTACAAAGGTATAAAGCAATGCTTCATGTCCGTTACAAAGGTAAAAAGTAATGCTTCGTGTCCGTTACAAAGGTATAAAGTAATGCTTCAAGTCCGTTACAAAGGTAAAAAGTAATGATTCAAGTCCGTTACAAAGGTATAAAGTAATGCTTCATGTCCGTTACAAAGGTATAAAGTAATGCTTCAAGTCCGTTACAAAGGTATAAAGTAATGCTTCATGTCCGTTACAAAGGTGTAAAGTAATGCTTCAAGTCCGTTACAAAGGTGTAAAGTAATGCTTCAAGTCCGTTACAAAGGTATGAAGTAATGCTTCATGTCCGTTACAAAGGTATAAAGTAATGCTTCAGGTCCGTTACAAAGGTATAAAGTAATGCTTCATGTCCGTTACAAAGGTATAAAGTAATGCTTCAGGTCTGTTACAAAGGTATAAAGTAATGCTTCATGTCCGTTACAAAGGTATAAAGTAATGCTTCGTGTCCGTAACAAAGGTATAAAGTAATGCTTCAAGTCCGTTACAAAGGTAAAAGGTAATGCTTCAAGTCCGTTACAAAGGTATAAAGTAATGCTTCATGTCCGTTACAAAGGTATAAAGTAATGCTTCAAGTCCGTTACAAAGGTATAAAGTAATGCTTCAAGTCCGTTACAAAGGTATAAAGTAATGCTTCATGTCCGTTACAAAGGTGTAAAGTAATGCTTCAAGTCTGTTACAAAGGTATGAAGTAATGCTTCATGTCTGTTACAAAAGTGTAAAGTAATGCTTCATGTTCGTTACAAAGGTGTAAAGTAATGCTTCAAGTCTGTTACAAAGGTATGAAGTAATGCTTCATGTCCGTTACAAAGGTATAAAGTAATGCTTCAGATCCGTTAAAAAGGTCTAAAGTAATGCTTCAGGTAGATGTAATCCTATACGTGAAATAATTGTGGTGTGACGTAGAACAATAATCAATCAATTTTTTCTTGGGTTGTTTTAATTTTTTAAGTATTGTAAGATTAATTCTCAGCTAAGTTATGAGAATGTCATGACCTTCTAGATAGGAAAGAGGATAGTGTTGAAATATAATCACTTTAATGATTTCCATATGGATTATGCGTGCATTGTGCTGGGCGTCAAAGGGAGCTAATACGCAGGTTTAAACACTATGGATATACATTAGGAGTTCCCTAAGAGTTGGTTGGTTGGTGTTTTACGTCGCTTTCAACAATTTTTCAGTCATATCGCGACATGGAAGCAGGAGGTAACCAACCTCATAGTGGCGCAACCCGGGAATCGAACCCGGATCGTCGGCGTCGCAAGCCAAGCGCTTAATCACTACACCAAGCCTGCCCCTTCCCTAAGAGTTATGTCATATAAAAATAAACAAAAATGTTCTGTCGAATTTGATTTGATATATAATTGCAAATTACCGATATTAGAACTTCACACCGTGCATACTGTCACCGCGCAGCACGCGCAGATCCAAAGGGCAGATCGGGGGTATGCACCCACCCTAAGATTCGATAAAAATACTTTTCTTTTTTTTCTATGTAAAATAAGATATTTTACAAACAAACACATGGGTAACAAAATTCATTAGGGTGGACCCCCTCTCGATAGAATGTCTGGATCCGCGCCTACATTAATGTATAGTGATGTGCTCCATTTTTTAAAGAAGTCTATGTCTTTACCCACGTGTACTAAAAAAGAATAATTTGTTCCTTGTTAATCATAATGGGCATTGCATTATTTTCTCAATGTTCTAATCGAGTTTATCGCCGTTCATAGACTGATGTGTCATTCCATTCTTTTCATTGTTTCCCTCTGTATCTTCATAATAATCAAAGTCATCGTCGTTTATATTATCCGATTCATCATCGTCGTTGTCATCATCATAGTCATCGTCAGCCTCATCATCATCATCATCATCATCATCATCATCATCGTCGTCGTCGTCGTCGTCGTCGTCAGTTATTTCGTTCCTGATGACATCATTATCATTATTGGTTTGGTTCTCCTCTTCCCCCTCCTGTTTCTCCTCATCATCATCAGAGTCGCTATCGCCCTCACCATAATTGTTTTCTATTTCATCATCATCATTATTATCATTATTAGCGTACTGTTCAGTATCATTTCTCTGATCATCATCTTGTGTATGCTTTCCTTTGTCAATAATATAGTTATTGACGTGACTGTCGACGTCCTTAGTTTGACCTTCATGGCTAATATACTGCACATCATCCTGGTCATCATTGATGTTATCATAGTAGTGATCGTCTACATAATCGTCGTCGTCATAATATCCTGTTTCATCTGTTGAATTATCATTGTAATCGTATGTATCTACTATAAGTTCACTTTCCCCATTTATATCAAGCATGGTTCTGGAGAAATCATCTTCCCACGGAGCGCTTGCATCACTTTGAGTGATGGAATCTGCATTTTCGCCAATTTTGAAATTTACTGATGCCAATTCGAATTCTTGCCTGCTGATCTTGCCGTCTTCTGCAATAACAAATAGAAAAAACTTATTGCGTGTTACATAACACATACAGAAAGAAATGGCGCTAATGATGAGGAAAACCTTTGATGTATTTTCTCATGCACTATCATATTTAAATATCTACTTTATTTGATATCTTCTTCTTATTTACAGCTTAAAGATATTACGTATATATATTAATAAAAGTACTGCCGGCATTGCCATATGGTGAATTTACTGATTGATAAACCGCCGACTTCGATATACCGTAAATGAGCATGATTTCTTTCTTTCTCTCTTTGAACTAACACATCTTTTCAACATGTGTGTTGACTTAGTCACTGTAATGCAAAAATAAATGAATTCTTCCTTCCTGCATGACTGATCCTCTAGGTACTCAGGTGAGTGATAAGGACCCACTTGGGCCTCCTTTTTAAGGCGTCGAGCATTTGCTCGACAGTCTTCTAGCGATCGTAAAAATTTTACCTCTACACCGCCTTTTTAATCCACGTAACAAAGTAGTACCTTCTTTAAAGTACTAAACGTAGTAAAAGTTCTTGCAAAACCGGCTTTGTTATCCTTGCTATTGAAATTTCATTGCACAGAAATAGGTTTAAGCATAGGTCTGCTTAACATGAATTATCAATATATTGCCCTAAAACACATATTATTCTGTCGCTTATTGTGTGTGTTAAAATATTCATTCGCCGTGATGACGCAAGCCGATTACGAATTACAATCGCACTTCATGGGAATTTTTCCAAATATGGGGAAGGCCACGTGACATATTGCCTTATTTGGAGAAATCGTAGTAGAACGCTTGTAACACACGCGATCAAGGCCTAATTAATTTGACATTAAGCGCCAATATGGAAACCGATCGCGCAATCTTCGAAATATATATAATAATATGAATAATATAATAATAACATCTGTAGATATAAATTTTAGTCTAAAAAAGAACAAATAAAATATTTCATAGAATCCTAAATATAGACTGGCAATGCGTATCACGAAGATATCTAGACAGGTGACCACTAATTCATAACGAGACTGACCTAGGTTATCGGTTATTTTTATCTCTCTGGATTTCGCTTTGTTTCATTCAGAGACATATATACAGTGTGTATTTCTCTGATTTAACCTAGAATCAACAAATATCGACAAAATTAATTACATCCTCAAGGCTAAACATCACGAGCCTCTCGTAAATTACATCAGGTACTGTATACCTATGCTGTTTGTGCTACTGCAGACGAATTATAAAAATAACTACACGCAGTGTGTACAGCTTCTTATCTGCCCTTACCGTCTGTGCTATAAATAACACTTGCTGGACAGGGAATAGCCTTTACAAAATGGCGGTGGTCATTTGTCTCTTCGCGCAGCGATAGCAAGCAAGAGCAGGTAACTCCAGTCTATCTCAAACAAGCATAGCTTTTTAAAAAGTTTAAGTTGTAATCGGAATAGCATTAAATGATCAAGATGTTGGTCACAAAGCGAAATAGCTTTATGTTAATGGCAATTACTTGCTTGTTTTTGCGCAGTTGTGAATTTTCCCGCTAAAATTTCTGAAGCCACGCCTCATTTTGTCCTTATTAGGGAAGTAGCATGTGTATATATCACATGGTCTTTCACATATCTGGAAAAGTTCCCACGACAGCATAAAAATTGGCAGCCGAGAAAGTTTTCAAATCGCCTACAAAATTTAATGCGGATGTAAAGGATAATAGCATGGATTAAGACAGAATTTTAGATTGAATGCATGAAAAATAAATTACGTAGAACTTACATGTGACGATTTTATACCAAATCAACCGATAAAGTGCGATTGTGATGCACAATCCGCTTGCGTCATTACGGCGAACGGCATGGCGTTGTAGCCCTTACACGTGTACATACAATAAACGACCGAATAAGTAGTGTTTTTGGACGATATATAGAAGCTGTTGGCCCTAGTGTCAGTGTTAGTAGCGTAGACAAAAAAAGAGAAACCTAGACCACATCTTAAAACAAATTAAGCATAAGGCTTCCATATTTTACAGGCAATGGTAACAACTCGTCTGTTTCTTTGTAAAAAAAGAATGGCAATGGTGTTTGATTGATTTCACATGTACATTCTTTGTGAAAAGATATTTGACATATTTCTGCAAGAATGATATAAAGAACAATAAAATGTTATGATGATATATTATATGATATACTGCAGTATGGCTGTTGGTCCTTAAGCTTTTATTTTTACTCTATCCAAAAAATTATCGGAATTCAACAAAAAAGATGAACACAACTGGTAATTTCTGCTACTTTTGACAGCTTTAAATCAAATTTAGCTTTTGTGGCTCTTCAAGCCTTTGATTTTATTTGAAGTTGAAGTTGCTAAGTGATGTGGACCAGTCAGAAATTATCTGAGTAACTTATGTTTGAAATCACATATCCGAGGGACAATTTACATCTATAGTAAGTATGGCCATTGCTTGGTGAAAATTCACTAAAATTTAAGTCTTTTTAACATTTCAAGTTTTATTTCTGAGTGACCTTGACCTTTCAAATTGAGTTAGTATTGTCAAGGAATCCATTGAACATTTGTCCAAAGGAACATTAGTGTAAAAAATATGATAAAATTCTGCTTAACGGTCAACGAGGTAAGCAGGAAAAAGCCTTAGGGCCCTTCCGATTATTTTAGGATTATATGTTATGTGACCTTTACCTGGCAGAAATGGCCTTGAATCACATATTGTTCCCTTGTGAGCATTAAGAGATAGTGTATATTCATTGTGACAAAACCTTTCATTTTTTACGTTTTGACCTTGATCTTGAACACTAACCGACTTACAAAACCTTTTGCTCTTTAAATTTGGTTGTCATTGGCGAGCTCTGTTGTCTTCTGACATTTGTAGTTGTATACTCAGGTAAGGTAAAATGGCTAGGTAGTAATTGGACGTCAGGGAGAACAGGAAGCGATAATAGATATAAGGATACAGTCTGTTTTATCTCCATTATTGCCTTGCGGCGCCGACGGTCCGGGTTCGATTCCCGGGTTGCGCCACTATATTTTTAGGTTGGTTACCTCCTGCTTCCATGTCGCGATGTAACTGAAAAATTGTTGAAAGCGACGTGACACAAAACACCAATCAACCTCCCAACCAACCATCTCCATTATATACAGTTATTATATTCATATGTAAAGAATACGTTGTTATTCAACAATCAATAATATCACAATGGTCAGTCATGGGTTAAAAGTTGCATTTTGATGAAAATAATAAGATATAGTATATTAAATATATATATTGCATCGCCTATTTCAGAAATACGTTTGCGACAATTTACTAAAATGATTGTTTTGTATGAGAGATATTCTTGATTGATGGGATTGTGGTAGCAATATGTTTTTGGTAATGTTCATATTGTTGTACATTGTGAAAGAACACTTTTGAAATAATACAGTCAAACAACGGTTGATAAATTACTTTCAACAGTCCAATGCAGTCATCATCGATGGTATATAGTTTTCAAAGGAATCGCCGTAAAATAATAATTTCATGATTGAGATGAATTCCACCGTACATTTTGTTGTATTTCCCACATAAGTAACAAATGCCGCTTTATTATAGAATGTATCCATTAAAATCAGGATAACATTGTCCCGGGAAAACTTGTTGATTTATTGTGGGCGGCACTAGCCGGCCCATCCTTTGATATAAGTTTAGGAAAGTCGCATGCGTTACCGCGGTACAGTAAAACCACAACCCCAAGAGTTTACACCAATGGTAAAATTAGGATTTAATTTAGTGCAGATGACCACGTGTAAAGTCGCTTACACGTTCTAATAGATTTACATGGGTGTAGTATAAAGATTATTTTGATTGCCAACTTTTATTGAAAAATAAAAGCGAGACTAAAAGGAATTCAAAGACATTCTATTTTGGTTCCCCAACATGTTTGACCTAGATACGCTAGATGTAGGCACCGTCCATTTGACCTTCAAGGGTGTACTCTGATATTTATGCTAGGATCACTAAGAGCGATATTTTTTTCACATAAAATTTGTAGAAATAAAGTATTCCGTTATCTTGTGAAATTGGGTTTGCTCGCTTAATATACTTATGAAAGTTTTTCTTTTTAATCTTTTGCACAAACGCCCCCCCCCCCCCTTTTCATTAGAAGAACTATGGACTGTGCCTTATTATGCTTACATAAACCGTACATTCGGGTTACTTGTGTGTTATCGTTACACAAACGGATTTTTTTTTCTCTGAAACCTGGGTCCAGAACGGATGATAATTAGAATAAAATTGCAGTTCAATATATTTTTATGTAGTTTATATTTCTGCAATAAACATTTGTGAATTTATTTCTTTTCTAAACTTTGTTTAACACAAAATTTTGATTGCCATTGTGAACGTATATGCCAACATGTTAATAGTTATTAGTAGGTCAAATAAGTAGGTCACTGTTACTAAAAATGGACTTTGGGTTTCCAGATGATAACCAGTAGGAATCTTTAATATTGAAAATACTTTACACAGTGATAGTACATGAAGACAGCTTGCATGGGATTGTGTTTGGGGTCAATAGGTCAAATAAGTAGGTCAAATAGATCAGATGAAACATCTGTTTGCAATGTACAATTTTGAAGTAACTTTACACAGTGATAGTACATGACGAGCATTAATTCCTTATGTTGGAACGAATTAAAAGTTGTGTTTCAAAGACTGGTGAAGGCAGGGCACAAGTGTTGCATGCAACACTGACTGTAAGCTTGCTCGTTGTGTATTAAAATTGTATCAGCCTTTAACGTACTTCATAGTTTTAACACGCACGTGTCCCGGCCCATCAAATTGTTTCTTGTTAAATACATCTATATGTGTATTTTCGGTAGCGTAGCTCCCCTTGCTTGATATTTCTTCCTGCCTTTGTAGATCTATGTATTCACTTATGTATGTTTGTGTATGAACACTGCTTAATATTATAGATATATGTAGATATGATTTTCTTGACACCAATGTATTCATTGATTTATAAGGGTAAAGGAAATTAACCATATGGACGTGAAGTAATGTATAAAACTTTTAATTCTATCATTCTATATAAAATTATAAAATTTTATAAAGTATTTTAAAATAGACTTTTGCATTTATATCATGTAATTAAATAGTAATACGTACGCATAAGAAAACTACCTTTAGCATAAATAATGAAAAATATTTATATATATTTATTTTTGTCATATATTATATAATGAAGAGCTCAGACTTCTCTTTTGGGTTAATAAATTACCCTTGAATTCGTATTACACATGCCTTAATATATACTACAGTTACGATCAATCCTATCTGAAATCTGAAATATTGTCCGAGTTGGAATACAAATTTTCAAAATGCTGGCTAGATGTGAATGAATTAGTTAACACGTGTTGACTAATGGAACTCCATAGGAGACCCTTGTCACGCTATCGTGAGTTGGAACTGCAAGTTACTACTTGAGCTTGCAAGTTATAACTCGTCTGAAATTTAGCAAATTGTATACGATTTTGATGACGGAATATTCGTTTGACCTACATTTGAACTTAACTTCAACAGCATTTGCACAATCTGTGTACGATCGACACTTTATCGTCAGCAGAAACCAAGAAGTTCTACGATACTATACGAGTATATACAAATTGTAATATATGTGACTGAATTTATTATAAGTTATAACGACTAAATTAAAGTTTGGGTATTAATTCTATGAAGATATTTTTCGAGTTTTGGGGCGACACTCAATCGGCATGTTTTTGACATGTACGGAACTGGAAACTCTCGCGACAATTTTACAGGGTTAAGCGTGCTAAGTAGTGCAGTGTATTTAAAAAAAATTAAATTAAATTTATAACTTGCAATTGTATGCATTCATTTGCTCGTGCGAATACGAGGATTAGGTTAATACTCTCGGTTTCCTATGGTCCACCAGAGGTACCGACCTGGTAACAATGACGTAATTATAACAATGTACATCATTTAATTCCTATCTGTCATCTGATACGGCCAAAGAATTCTTGAAAAAGGACGATTTTATAAGTCTTGCCTATGAATACGATCTGGTCTATAAGAATTGGTCTGATATCGGTCCAAATATCCGATGCGAAAAAATGTGGGAATTCATTAGTCACCGATGACGGAGCTGGCTTTCACATTTTTACTTAAAATGGACAACTATGGCCAGTCATCAATGAGAGTGTCAATGAAATGCAAAGAAATTTCGGCCTTTACAACTGGTATAATACTTTTTATTCATTTGGTAAAGTAGTTTTCACAAAGCTGTCAACAAATCATTTGAGTCAATAAATAAATATCCAAACAGTATTTTCAGTTTGAATGCCTGACAAAGAGGCCCACTTTCAAGAACTCTGTTGTTAATTTGTCTGTTAGACTTCTCTCCTTATTGTCTTTGTGATAGGTTTATTATTTGTATGAACCTCTGATGTTCACGACGAAAACAAACTGCGTTGTCGACGGTAGTGCGGTGTAGAGACTCTAAATTATAAAAGATTACCCATTACCTACATACATGTAACGTTATGTTACATCACTTTTCAAGTTTAAAGTTCTCTTCACAAAACTCTCCTGGGCATTAATAAATTAGGGTTTGAATAAGTATGAGGACAACAATTCTATTTTTATTTTAGATGTTCAGTCTCCGCGTTAATTTATGTCTAAACGTTACAGTTGAGATACATCTGACTACGGCACTGTATTTACCAGCAAATTAATTTCTTAGAAAGTTGTTAATATTTTCAAATAAATAGGAACCAGACAATAGCCAAACGATTAACAGTGGCGGATTTACAAGTAAAAATCAAAATTTGGTACAAAAACTGGCTAAGGAGTTTGGCTAAGACACCTGTGCCCCCCTCCCTTTCCCTCTTTCCGGAAATCCTGGACCCGCCACTGACTTATGACAAAAAGAACAAACGAAAGTTGTATTCAAAGTGACTTTCTTTCTCAAGACAAAAGGATTTGCTTAAAGACCATTTTCCGAGTAAAACATAGCTATATAACCATTTCTCCGATGTATGTGTGTGTAGGTGTGTGTGTGTGTGTGTGATAACACTCGCTATTCAGCACATTAGTGATCGGAAACGAAAGATATAAAGTTACATGATGTTAGAGTGCATCTGTTGATGAAAGTTCTTAGTTAAAGAATAATTTAAAATGTTTCGAATCCGTGAGTTTCACACAATACACAGGCACTACGTTATATATGAAGAGTGCCTTTTACTATCCAAATCCCCTATATCGTATCGTTCCCATTCCACTAAGGTAAGAAATGACAGCCAGAATACTTGAATCAGATTTTCTTACAAATTCCGATGCTAATCAAAGGAAATAAAGCACCAGCATGTAAAACAATACAATAATGATAACCATAGACCTATATACATATAAAGGTCTATGCAATAACACTGGCATTTCTTACTTTTGAGGAAAGGGAACGACGCGATATAGGGGGTTTGGATAGTTAAAAGGCATTCTTCGTGTAACGCAGTGCCTGTGCACAATACTGAATTTACTCAGATATGCGTTTTATCTTATATGGCAAAATTTTGATAATTAGGGTGTAACCATTTGACTTTTATAGGGAAAGGGGGGGGGCAGGAAGACTTTTGTAAGCCGGATTTTTCCCCTATTTTCAGAGCCGGAATTTTTTGTACGAATATTCAGGGCCAGATTATTTTTCTCACTTATCTATGAAATTTACATTCGTGGGATGGTTGGGTTGAGAGGGGGGGGGGGGGGTAGGGGTGGTATGAGTACGAAAAAAAAATGCCCACAACCAAACACACCATATATATATATATATATATATATATATATATATATATATATATATATATATATACTCAACATTTCCAGCAGCATTCGGGCCACTACCATATATAATACACTAATACACCTCCATTTTCAGTGATCCCTTGCCCGATTTATTTTTTATTTGCTCTTCGGGCCGGAAATTTTTTTTTCCTGCATTAGGAATCAATATTTTTTTTTTTTTTTTTTTTGCAAAGTCTTCCTGCCCCGGCCCTCATAAAACCAAATGGTTGCTCCCTTATTTAAATAGATCCTTGAGTTAATCCAAATCTTCATTAACATACACTCTTCAATTCCAAACATATAAGCATCGCTGTGTAATGAGCGGACTCCTTTCTTTACTCCCGTCTGTTCGGATTCCCTCGGATGCTTCGCCGTCTGGTGCATGTACTTTACGAGTACGTCCGGGATTATTTTGGCACGTAAATAATATACAAGCTTAGCTTTTAAAAAAGCTTAGAATGCAAACCCTGTAGCATTTTTAATTGCGAGGAAAATGGTACTTGTGGGTCAGTTTAAAATGAAGACCCTATTGTATGATGTTAGCTAGGTTGTTGTCTAAATAATAGTTAATACCTCCTTTCTAATGTTTATTTATGTTTAGACTTGGGTTGGGAAAGCTGACCATGTTTGTTACCGTTTAGACATTTCGAACACCCTAAGTACAATTAGACATGGAAGAAATCATACAAACTTCTACACCTAAACAAGGCCTCTTGTGCCCAAATAATCGCTGGGGAAGTTTGCATAAGTACAAAGAATGCTACAAACTGCGCAGTGATTGCTCCACCAATTAAACTGCTAGATATCCTTGACACTCCGCCTTCATTTACTCGGAACTTTTCGAGATTTTCTATAGCCAGATAATGTACATACGCTAAAAGGTACGAACATCTAATTAGTATTAAGCGGGAAAATTCTGTTGGATTATTCCACTGCTGCCGTGGGAAAGGTTACACGAATGTTGATTTCCAAAAATATAAATATCCTTCATATTTATACATGTTTATGTGGCATCCACTAATTTATCTAGAAATAAGTATTTTAAAGTATTTTTTTTTTTATTTTTAGAATACATTGCATGTAAGGCTTATTTATCATTTATATGCATTCACTAAAGAGAATCACCCCCAAGTCATAATGTTTATCCTATAAAAGCTCTATCCTCATATACTCCCCTCTGCGTTTGAAAGTACGGTAAATACTACTCGTTTGTAACGCTTAACTGTAACATTGATTTAGTAATGAGCATTGCCTTTGAAAGCAAGGGCATTCTTCTTCATTCCTTTTCCTTTTAAGCGCATTAGAAATATCGATGTCATGGACAATACAAAACTTATACTGTCTGACCTCGTAAAGTAAAGCAACTACTTTTTGGAGGCTATGTTTTCCCAGAATGCAGCATAATCATGTCGCACATGCGCATTTCCAGATTAGACATCAACGTAATATGCAAACCCCCGACGGGGTTTGCAATAATGAACGAATACGACGGCCAGTTGTGGGGAGGATGTGTTAAGGCATAATTTGCTGAGTTCATTTTTTCATTTTTAACATACTTTGGACAAAATATTTATCTTCTTGATGCTCGATTATAAATTATTATTTACTTTCTTTTTTCCACTGGAGACGAAACTTATAAAGTATAGTTTGTTCATCAACAGCATACTGCTAATAGATATAGAAACATATTTGCAGATATGATTTGAAATTGGTTGCACGTGGCTCGGTTCCGAGGTGGGGATATCACATCCTCGACACCAGCGGATGTCCATGTAGGTTGGGTTGTCTCCGTGGCGTGACGTTATATGCGGCATGCTTTATATATTTTCCAATGTAACACATCTTTTGCATGATCTGAGCTAAGCAACTGAAGTAATTTAAAAATACGAGGTCTTTGAAAATATTACCCCGACCAATAATAAAAAATAACACATATAATCAATTCACAGCAGCGGTCTTACTGTTCGTGTATGCGCAATACCCAATCTGAACGATTAGCTTCAAACCTGAAAGTGAACTATCTTTTGTAATTCTATACTATTCTATTCTATTCTATTCTAACTTATACAACTTTCATCTACTACTACATTATATATTTACATACACATGTTTATCAGTAAGATCAATTTTTACTACCGGAAACACGTGCGCATGTATTTTAAGTTGAAATAATTTCTCACGTGTGCTTAGTATTTATTGTATAGTTGTATCAGTAAATATTTGCATGAATTATTTCAGTACTAAAAGATATAAAATAATATCATGATTCTTATATAAAGATTCACAAAAAGGGTAAACCTACCATTGATATCAAAAGATAAAAAAGGGTACACCTACCATTGATGTCAAAAGATAAAAAAGCCATCTGTGCATTTTCCTCCGCCCCTGAGGTTTTAATAAACTCGTTAAGATTAATTTGTCCATCATCGTCTTTGTCGAAATCAATGAAGTTAAATGGTTTTTCTCTCGAAAGGTCATTCAATATTCTCCCGCTAGACCGGACATTTTCTGCTAAGATCTCCTGTCCATCGTAAGACACCGTTTTATCATTTACATTTTCCAGTGGCAAAAGAAATGTACTACTAGCAGTTTGAACACTATTATCTCCATTTTTAATGCTGTTTAATTCTTTTTCAGCTGCTAGTTCGACTTTCAGAGGAGGGGGTGCTATCACACAGTATGGAATCATTAGAAAAGCCAGTATCGAAGCCATTTTCCTCATCCTCGCTTTTGTTCTTTGTTGAATGTAGGTGAAGATCTTGGAGTGTTCTGTCAGATCACAGTGAGTAATTACGCAGCATCTTTAGTCTAACACGAGGAGGATTGACAATTGCTGCTCTGCCGTACAGATTTTGTAATAGTTATATTTATTCTACATTGCAGTGCAGAATATCTGCAAGGCATGCATGCGTATTTATGTGTGGTTAGAAGCAGAAGAGATGTCTTTTGATGTGGCGGGCAGTTATTTAAGCTGTATTACAGCATTACTAATCATTACGTGTCGGCATAGGTCAGTCGGTAAAGTGTTTGGCGCCGACCCAATAGTTTCCGGTTCGAGTCCAATTGGGGAACAATGTAACCAAGGACGTTGGCACGTGAATGATACTTCAGTCGTGTGCGGAACGTATCTCGAATGGTCCCGGGTTGGGATGAGACAGTATATCCGAGGTACTGTGTCACGGTAGACAATGGTGGCCTGTCTTTCAGAAGAGACAGTAAACACCGAAGTTCTGTGTCACGGTACACCGACACGGGACACCGACGTCTACCGTGACACTGTGCCTCGGCTATACTGTCTCATCCGAAAGACAAGACACCGACGTCTACCGTGACACTGTACCTCGGATATACCGTCTCATCCAAAAGACAAGACACCGACGTCTACCGTGACACTGTACCTCGAATATACCGTCTCATCCGAAAGACAAGACACCGACGTCTACCGTGACACTGTACCTCGGATATACCGTCTCATCCAAAAGACAAGACACCGACGTCTACCGTGACACTGTACCTCGAATATACCGTCTCATCCGAAAGACAAGACACCGACGTCTACCGTGACACAAGACTTCGGTATTTACTGTCTCATCCGAAAGACAGGACGCTGACTTCTACCGTGACACAGGACCTCGGATATACTGTCTCATCCGAAAGACAAGACACCGACGTCTACCGTGACACTGTACCTCGGATATACCGTCTCATCCAAAAGACAAGACACCGACGTCTACCGTGACACTGTACCTCGAATATACCGTCTCATCCGAAAGACAAGACACCGACGTCTACCGTGACACTGTACCTCGGATATACCGTCTCATCCAAAAGACAAGACACCGACGTCTACCGTGACACTGTACCTCGAATATACCGTCTCATCCGAAAGACAAGACACCGACGTCTACCGTGACACAAGACTTCGGTATTTACTGTCTCATCCGAAAGACAGGACGCTGACTTCTACCGTGACACAGGACCTCGGATATACTGTCTCATCCATAAGGCAGGACACCGACGTCTACGTCACGGTAGGCGTGGGATGTAAAAATTCCTTAGACTTCAGAAGGGGCAGGTGGAAAGGTATAAACTCAATCTAATTAAAATCAGATCTTTTCATATCGCTACGATACTCTCCGCTAGAAAAGGATCTGAATGCACTGCGTTTGAGGTCACGTTTTTAGCTCACCTGAGCCAAAGGCTCAAGTGAGCTATAGTCATAGTGCGCCGTCCGTCGTCCGTCGTCCGTCGTCGTCGTCCGTCCGTCGTTAACTTTTTCACATTTTCGACTTCTTCTCAGGAACTACATTGCAGATTTGGATCAAACTATGTCTAAATGATGTACTCAAGGTCCCCTACTAAAATTGTGTTCGGGATCCAGATTCCCTTAGGGATGGATCCAGGGCGGGGCCAAAAGTGCCCAAAACGGTACCCCTCTTCAAACATCTTCTTCTCCAGAACCAGTACATATATGGGGAAACTAATTGCATTTCAACAATCTATAGAGATGGGTTATTAAAAATTGTGTACGGGGTTAAGATCCGTCAAATAGAAATTTACGCTTTTTTGACGTGTTTTTGGACTTGGTCATTTCAATGCTGAAATGTGTCATGTTTTTCAGTTAATTGATATTGATGATTTCTTAATGACTATTTTGATCATAATTATGGTAGGAATATTATTGTGAAAGAATTTTGTCTTTATCTCAATTTTTGGATTTTTTTATGATTTTTAAGACTTCCAAAAAAAAGGGGGGGGGGTTGGCCATTTTTCACATTTTCAACTTTTTCTACAAAACCACATGAAAGATTTTAATGAAACATGGAATACATGGAGTACTAAAGGTCCTCTATTAATTTGGTGAATTTCATCCAAATTGGTTAACAGATAATGCCACCATGTCTAAAAAGTAGGTCTCACATATACCACATATACCATATACATATACCACTTGGTAATTTAAATATGGAGAGTAGCGGTTCAAATCCAGCTGTGGTCAAATATTTTTTTTTCATTTCTTTACTCATCTAAATAAGTTTTTAGATGTTTCTCAACACTCAACATATGAAATTAGGCAATTTTAAGTTAGATCTGGACAATATTTGAAACAATTGTTGTTCATGACCCAGACTTGAAATCAGTCAACAAAAGGCCCCAACTAAAGAAAATGACCAACGTGTTGCCCTGAATGACATCTTGCAGAGACAAAGGAAATGCTTAATATCAAAATCACCTGAATGGATGTGCAAAAAAGTGTTGTTTTTTATTCTAGTCTGAAATAAAATTTGACATATTTTCAACATTTGTGTTGACTTAGTCACAGTAATGCAAAAATAAATGAATTCTTCCTTCATGCATGACTGATCATCTAGGTACTCAGGTAAGCGATATAGGCCCACATATGGCCTCTTGTTTGACCTTTCTAATCTAAATATTAAATGATTGTTCGACCAATCAGCGGAGAGTATCGTAGCGATATGAAAAGATCTGATTTTAATTAGATTGGGTATAAATTATGCAATGCGTCAGGTAGATACTGTCACCATATACGTGAAATAATCGTGGAGTGACGTAAAACAATAATCAGTCAGTCCCAAGTAAATGAGCAGCAATTCATTGGCGCAAATTTTGTATTCGACAAAGATGATTTGTGCCAACTTTGATTGAAATTTGCATAGTGGTCCTGCAGAGGAAGATCTTGAAATCAAGTTCTGGGGATTTTTTTTCTATTTTCAAATACACTGCATTTCTAATTTATATCTGCTTGCACTGTTATATGAAATAAGCCTGCAACGATAGCATTATTCATGCCCTTTGGCATTGATTTTGGTACAAATATTTAACGGTTTGTGCGAGATGTTCTCAGATTTTCATTCGAATCATTTCTCTCTATTTGGTTGTCACGAAGTTAAAGGCGAGGAGATCCGATGAGCTTTTCTCAGAGTTCAAGCAAACGGTACATATTGGTCATGCTCAGTGGAGCAGAAAAAATATGAAGAATCCAAGTTTTCGAGAGGGATGCAATATTATAATACACAGTCAAAATTCTGGTGTAACCTGGGGTCATGTTTTTCCCCCTTTTTTCAACTTAAATACTTTTGAATAACATTAAAGTTTAGATTTCAACCGATATAAAATATAACATAAGTGACATAGTGTACTTGATGACACGAGCTGTTTATGATAACCTAGGACCACCCCTACATTTTTAATGGAATAACACATAAAGTTACTAGAAATATCAAACGTCTGCATTTTGACCTTGAATGGTTCGAGCCCTGTGATAACATGATAATATAAAGTAATAATTCCAAATGATATAAAGCGGATTAAAAGTGGTTTATTGCAGTGTGTTAAAGGTACTTGATCACTGCAATGTGTGCATATATTAAAATGAAATTTAGCAAACAGATACATCATGAGAATATCTAAGTCAAGTTCTGATTTGGTTACTATCGAACAATTTTTGATAGAGTTACACATCTTGAACTGAGAAAATTTCTTCTTCTTCTTCCATTAAAGTGAAGGACCGCTTAAGCTGCATCATCTCACTGTGATAAAAACGTGTGCGTGGGGGGATCCACGTCAGTATTTACAATTAAAAAGCTGCAAAAATATGTGCTGTAGGTCTTGTGGCACTGTGAAATACTGGATCCTGGTTTTGAAGATCTCGAAAGATTCTGCCTCTGTGAACTGTGCTGGCACACAGCTGATCGTTCGGTCAGCAGGTCCGTTATTATGGGAAGGGGGCGTAAATGTTTTACAAACATCTCTTATTTAATTTTTCAATTTACTGAAGGGAATGGGGTGGTAAATATATTTCTGAATATGTCATCTTTCATAAACGGTAAACCTTCATAAACACCCTGAGTTTATGCCCGAGTCCCCTCACAATATAGACTAGATTAAACAATTGTTTGGGTTGTTCGACTTGAAATAATCTCGTTACCATCATATAAATAAAAACATATAAACTTGATTGTTGTGGATTGTGAGTAAATATAGTATACTGAGCTAAATATTAAATTATAGTCTTTATTAAAGGTCTACCAAGTAAACTGATTGGTTCTGTTGATTTTATTGAAATTATTGTATATAAAAACTAAGCAAAATGAAATGAAGCAAAAACTCCAGCTTCACCTCCAAATTGACAGAAAAGGGAAGCAACTCCGATTAAATTACATACATTAGAAATTTATCTATTCTTGAGAAGTTGTTTTTAACTCTGTATTGTGTTTTTCATCTGATCCATGGCTCAGTGGATGAGGTGTTCGGCTCTTGATCCATGGCTCAGTGGATGAGGTGTTCGGCTCTTGATCCATGGCTCAGTGGATGAGGTGTTCGGCTCTTGATCCATAGCTCAGTGGATGAGGTATTCGGCTCTTGATCGGTATGTTCCAAGTTTGACTCTCACCATTGACACTTCGATACCTTGTCTCTCTGAAAAGTAAATAATTGAGGTCCCATGTCACGGTAGGCGTGGGATGTAAAAGAGCCCTTAGACTTCAGAAGGGGCAGGTGGAAAGGTATAAACTATGCAATTCCTCAGATAGACACTGTCACAATATACATGAAATAATCGCGGAGTGACGTAAAACAATAATAAGTAAGTAAACGAGCAGCAATTCATTGGCACAACTTTTGTATTCGACAAAGATGATTTGTGCCAACTTTGATTGAAATTTGCTGAGTGGTCCTGTAGAAGAAGATCTTGAAATCTTAAAGTTCTGAGTTTTTTTAGCTCACCTGAGCCGAAGGCTCAAGTGAGCTATTGTGATTAATCGTCGTCCGTCGTCTGTCGTCCGTCGTCCGTCCGTCGTTAGCTTTTCTACATTTTCGACTTCTTCTCCAGAACCGCTGCACAGAATTTCACCAAACTTCATAGGAAGTAAGTACTCAAGGTCCTCTACCAAGTTTGTTTTTCTTGCCGATCCGTAATCCAAGATGGCCGTCATTGGCTCTGATTAGTTTACACATTTTGGACTTCTTCTCCAGAAGCGCTGCACAGAATTTCACCAAACCTTATAGGAAGTAATTACTCAAGGTCCTCTACCAAATTTGTGTTTTCATGCCGATCCGTTATCCAAGATGGCCGCCATTGGCTTTGATTGGTTGACACATTTTGGACTTCTTCTCCAGAAGTGCTGCACAGAATTTCACCAAACCTCATAGGATGTAAGTACTCGAGGTCCTCTACCAAGTTTGTGTTTTTCGTGCCCATCCGTAATCCAAGATGGCCGCCATTGGCTCTGATTAGTGGACACATTTTGGACTACTTCTCCAGAACCGCTGAACAGAATTTCACCAAACCTCATAGGAAGTAACTACTTGAAGTCCTCTACCAAGTTTGTGTTTTTCTTGCCGATCCGTAATCCAAGATGACCGCCATTGGCTCTGATTGGTTGACGCATTTTGGACTTCTTCTCCAGAACCGCTGCAAAGAATTTCACCAAACCTCATAGGAAGTAACTTCTCGAGGTCCTCTACCAAGTTTGTGTTTCTCGTGCTGATTCGTTATCCAAGATGGCCGCCAGTGGATCTGATTGGTTGACACATTTTGGACTTCTTCTCCAGAAGTGCTGCACAGCATTTCACCAAACCTCATAGGATATAAGTACTCGAGGTCCTCTACCAAGTTTGTGTTTTTCGTGCCCATCCGTAATCCAAGATGGCCGCCATTGTCTCTGATTAGTTGACACATTTTGGACTACTTCTCCAGAACCGCTGCACAGAATTTCACCAAACCTCATAGGAGTTAAGTACTCAAGGTCCTCTACAAAGTTTGTGTTTTTCGTGCTGATTTGTTATCCAAGATGGCCGCCATTGGATCTGATTGGTTGACACATTTTGGACTTCTTCTCCAGAAGTGCTGCACAGAATTTCACCAAATCTCATAGGATGTAAGTACTCGAGGTCCTCTACCAAGTTTGTTTTTTTCGTGCCCATCCGTAATCCAAGATGGCCGCCATTGTCTCTGATTGGTTGACACATTTTGGACTACTTCTCCAGAACCGCTGCACAGAATTTCACTAAACCTCATAGGAGTTAAGTACTCAAGGTCCTCTACAAAGTTTGTTTTTTTGTACCGATCCGTAATCCAAGATGGCCGCCATTGGCTCTGATTGGTTGACACATTTTGGACTTGATCTCCAGAACCGCTGCACAGAATTTCACGAAACCTCATAGGAAGTAACTACTTGAAGTCCTCTACAAAGTTTGTGTTTTTCTTGCCGATCGTAATCCAAGATGGCCGCCATTGGCTCTGATTGGTTGACGCATTTTGGACTTCCAGAGGCGCTGCACAGAATTTCACCAAACCTCATAGAAAGTAAATACTTGAGGTCCTCTACAAAGTTTGTGTTTTTCGTGCCGATCCGTAGTCCAAGATGGCCGCCATTGGCTCTGATTGGTTGACGCATTTTGGACTTCTTCTCCAGAAGTGCCGCACAGAATTTCACCAAACCTCATAGGAGGTAAGTACTCGAGGTCTTCTACCAAGTTTGTGTTTTTCGTGCCCATCCGTAATCCAAGATGGCCGCCATTGGCTCTGATTGGTTGACGCATTTTGGACTTTCAGAAGCGCTGCACAGAATTTCACCAAACCTCATAGGATATAAGTACTCGAGCTCCTCTACCAAGTTTGTGTTTTTAGTGCCCATCAGTAATCCAAGATGGCCGCCATTGGCTCTGATTAGTTGACACATTTTGGACTACTTCTCCAGAACCGCTGCACAGAATTTCACCAAACCTCATAGGAGTTAAGTACTCAAGGTCCTCTACAAAGTTTGTGTTTTTCGTGCTGATTTGTTATCCAAGATGGCCGCCATTGGATCTGATTGGTTGACACATTTTGGACTTCTTCTCCAGAAGTGCTGCACAGAATTTCACCAAATCTCATAGGATGTAAGTACTCGAGGTCCTCTACCAAGTTTGTATTTTTCGTGCCCATCCGTAATCCAAGATGGCCGCCATTGGCTCTGATTAGTTGACACATTTTGGACTACTTCTCCAGAACCGCTGCACAGAATTTCACCAAACCTCATAGGAGTTAAGTACTCAAGGTCCTCTACAAGGTTTGTGTTTTTCGTGCTGATTTGTTATCCAAGATGGCCGCCATTGGATCTGATTGGTTGACACATTTTGGACTTCTTCTCCAGAAGTGCTGCACAGAATTTCACCAAATCTCATAGGATGTAAGTACTCGAGGTCCTCTACCAAGTTTGTATTTTTCGTGCCCATCCGTAATCCAAGATGGCCGCCATTGTCTCTGATTGGTTGACACATTTTGGACTACTTCTCCAGAACCGCTGCACAGAATTTCACCAAACCTCATAGGAGTTAAGTACTCAAGGTCCTCTACAAAGTTTGTGTTTTTGTGCCGATCCGTAATCCAAGATGGCCGCCATTGGCTCTGATTGGTTGACACATTTTGGACTACTTCTCCAGGACCGCTGCACAGAATTTCACTAAACCTCATAGGAAGTAACTACTTGAAGTCCTCTACAAAGTTTGTGTTTTTCTTGCCGATCGTAATCCAAGATAGCCGCCATTGGCTCTGATTGGTTGACGCATTTTGGACTTCAAGAGGCGCTGCACAGAATTTCACCAAACCTCATAGAAAGTAAATACTTGAAGTCCTCTACAAAGTTTGTGTTTTTCGTGCCGATCCGTAATCCAAGATGGCCGCCATTGGCTCTGATTGGTTGACGCATTTTTGACTTCTTTTCCAGAACCGCTTCACAGAATTTTACCAAACTTCATAGGAAGTAAGTACTCAAGGTCCTCTACCAAGTTTGTGTTTTTCGTGCCGATCCGTAATCCAAGATGGCTGCCATTAGCTCTGATTGGTTGACACATTTTGGACTTCTTCTCCAGAAGTGCTGCACAGAATTTCACCAAACCTCATAGGAAGGAAGTACTCGAGGTCCTTTACCAAGTTTGTGTTTTTGTGCCGATCCGTAATCCAAGATGGCCGCCATTGGCTTTGATTGGTTGACACATTTTGGATTACTTCTCCAGAACCGCTGCACAGAATTTCACTAAACCTCATAGGAGTTAAGTACT
This sequence comes from Pteria penguin, assembly GCA_035048485.1. Classification (NCBI taxonomy): domain Eukaryota; kingdom Metazoa; phylum Mollusca; class Bivalvia; order Pterioida; family Pteriidae; genus Pteria; species Pteria penguin. The sequence goes on along the minus strand of CM068588.1, from coordinate 12,418,261 downwards.
CAAGGTCCTCTACAAAGTTTGTTTTTTTGTACCGATCCGTAATCCAAGATGGCCGCCATTGGTTCTGATTGGTTGACACATTTTGGACTACTTCTCCAGAACCGCTGCACAGAATTTCACGAAACCTCATAGGAAGTAACTACTTGAAGTCCTCTACAAAGTTTGTGTTTTTCTTGCCGATCGTAATCCAAGATAGCCGCCATTGGCTCTGATTGGTTGACGCATTTTGGACTTCCAGAGGCGTTGCACAGAATTTCACCAAACCTCATAGAAAGTAAATACTTGAGGTCCTCTACAAAGTTTGTGTTTTTCGTGCCGATCCGTAATCCAAGATGGCCGCCATTGGCTCTGATTGGTTGACGCATTTTTGACTTCTTTTCCAGAACCGCTTCACAGAATTTTACCAAACTTCATAGTAAGTACTCAAGGTCCTCTACCAAGTTTGTGTTTTTCGTGCCGATCCGTAATCCAAGATGGCTGCCATTAGCTCTGATTGGTTGACACATTTTGGACTTCTTCTCCAGAAGTGCTGCACAGAATTTCACCAAACCTCATAGGAAGGAAGTACTCGAGGTCCTTTACCAAGTTTGTGTTTTCGTGCCCATCCGTAATCCAAGATGGCCGCCATTGTCTCTGATTGGTTGACACATTTTGGACTTCTTCTCCAGAACCGCTGCACAGAATTTCACTAAACCTCATAGGAGTTAAGAACTCAAGGTCCTCTACAAAGTTTGTTTTTTTGTACCGATCCGTAATCCAAGATGGCCGCCATTGGCTCTGATTGGTTGACACATTTTGGACTTGATCTCCAGAACCGCTGCACAGAATTTCACCAAACCTCATAGGAAGTAACTACTTGAAGTCCTCTACAAAGTTTGTGTTTTTCTTGCCGATCGTAATCCAAGATGGCCGCCATTGGCTCTGATTGGTTGACGCATTTTGGACTTCCAGAGGCGCTGCACAGAATTTCACCAAACCTCATAGAAAGTAAATACTTGAGGTCCTCTACAAAGTTTGTGTTTTTCGTGCCGATCCGTAGTCCAAGATGGCCGCCATTGGCTCTGATTGGTTGACGCATTTTGGACTTCTTCTTCAGAAGTGCTGCACAGAATTTCACCAAACCTCATAGGAGGTAAGTACTCGAGGTCTTCTACCAAGTTTGTGTTTTTCGTGCCCATCCGTACTCCAAGATGGCCGCCATTGGCTCTGATTGGTTGACGCATTTTGGACTTTCAGAGGCGCTGCACAGAATTTCACCAAACCTCATAGGATATAAGTACTCGAGCTCCTCTACCAAGTTTGTGTTTTTAGTGCCCATCAGTAATCCAAGATGGCCGCCATTGGCTCTGATTGGTTGACGCATTTTGGACTTCCAGAGGCGCTGCACAGAATTTCACCAAACCTCATAGAAAGTAAATACTTGAGGTCCTCTACAAAGTTTGTGTTTTTCGTGCTGATTTGTTATCCAAGATGGCCGCCATTGGATCTGATTGGTTGACACATTTTGGACTTCTTCTCCAGAAGTGCTGCACAGAATTTCACCAAATCTCATAGGATGTAAGTACTCGAGGTCCTCTACCAAGTTTGTATTTTTCGTGCCCATCAGTAATCCAAGATGGCCGCCATTGGCTCTGATTAGTTGACACATTTTGGACTACTTCTCCAGAACCGCTGCACAGAATTTCACCAAACCTCATAGGAGTTAAGTACTCAAGGTCCTCTACAAGGTTTGTGTTTTTCGTGCTGATTTGTTATCCAAGATGGCCGCCATTGGATCTGATTGGTTGACACATTTTGGACTTCTTCTCCAGAAGTGCTGCACAGAATTTCACCAAATCTCATAGGATGTAAGTACTCGAGGTCCTCTACCAAGTTTGTATTTTTCGTGCCCATCCGTAATCCAAGATGGCCGCCATTGTCTCTGATTGGTTGACACATTTTGGACTACTTCTCCAGAACCGCTGCACAGAATTTCACCAACCCTCATAGGAGTTAAGTACTCAAGGTCCTCTACAAAGTTTGTGTTTTTGTGCCGATCCGTAATCCAAGATGGCCGCCATTGGCTCTGATTGGTTGACACATTTTGGACTACTTCTCCAGAACCGCTGCACAGAATTTCACCAAACCTCATAGGAAGTAACTACTTGAAGTCCTCTACAAAGTTTGTGTTTTTCTTGCCGATCGTAATCCAAGATAGCCGCCATTGGCTCTGATTGGTTGACGCATTTTGGACTTCCAGAGGCGCTGCACAGAATTTCACCAAACCTCATAGAAAGTAAATACTTGAGGTCCTCTACAAAGTTTGTGTTTTTCGTGCCGATCCGTAATCCAAGATGGCCGCCATTGGCTCTGATTGGTTGACGCATTTTTGACTTCTTTTCCAGAACCGCTTCACAGAATTTTACCAAACTTCATAGGAAGTAAGTACTCAAGGTCCTCTACCAAGTTTGTGTTTTTCGTGCCGATCCGTAATCCAAGATGGCTGCCATTAGCTCTGATTGGTTGACACATTTTGGACTTCTTCTCCAGAAGTGCTGCACAGAATTTCACCAAACCTCATAGGAAGGAAGTACTCGAGGTCCTTTACCAAGTTTGTGTTTTTGTGCCGATCCGTAATCCAAGATGGCCGCCATTGGCTTTGATTGGTTGACACATTTTGGACACTTCGAAACGACTGCACAAAATATCACCAAACCTTATAGAAAGTCTTGTAGAAAAAAAGCAAAATTTTCTACTGAAATGAGCTGTCATTTTATTGTAAATAAGCAATTTGTCCTCAGGTGAGCGATATAGGCCCATTTCGGCCTCTTGTTTCTATTTTCCAATTATCTCCAGTACACATTCTGTCCATTCTAAAATATTTGATCTTCACTATGAATTTGCCCCACTTCTCAATAACTTAACTCTTGTCCGTGACTGGTCAACTACTAGGGTAAGGGCTTTCATATTTCAAAAGAGTATTCCTTGTGAGTAGACCTTTTGTCTGGACGTGTACCAAAGAATTTCACCTTAAAAATTCACAGTATGACCCCTTTTTTAAAAGCTTTAATCTTGCTTCTCACCGATCATTGATCAACTAATAGGAATAGGTAGAGCTTTATTATTTCATATGTGTATTCCTTATGGTTATACCTTTCTGTCTGTAACAACATTTTTAACCTGTTGGGTATATACATTCTGTGTCCAAATTATCGCTTTGAAATTTTGTCGAAACTAGGAACTTATATCACTTTATCATCACAACTTTTGAATGGTATTCGCCCTTCTTTTAGATATCCTTGTCCACCACCACCACCACCATCAAAGAAAGGACAGGTCTTGCCCTTACAACCCCTTCAACATTGTCTTCATTCACGCAAGGGTTATACAGACGTGCGGCTCGAATGGGGTATCCCTTTAATGTCATTCAATAATTGAATAAGATGTTTTTCGTGTTTTGAGTTTTGTATTTAACACCCCCCCACCCCACCCCTCCCCAAGTAAATTCAGAAATTAAAACATGACATTTTCATGACAAATTCACCGATAATAAAAAGGTAAATTTACTGGTGTAATGAATGTTCATTAACAATAAACTACTTTTTTTAAGACTAAATTTAAATTTTCTTCGGTCATCGTATTTCAGATTGATATTCTTTTATCTATTTTGAGAGTTTTGATGGTCCGGAATTCCGTCTAATTAATGCAAAACATGTCGTATTTCCTGCAGCTCAGAATTTATTCTGTAATCTCTCTCTCTCTCTCTCTCTCTCTCTCTCTCTCTCTCTCTCTGACAGTCTCTCTTTCTATCCCTTTCTAATTTCATTCAGTGATCTCTCTCTCTCTCTCTCTCTCTCTCTCTCTCTCTCTCTCTGCGTGTAAGTATGCGTGTGTGTGTGTGTGTGTGTGTGTGTGTGTAGGTGTGTGTGTATAGGTGTGTTGAGTCTCCAAAGGGGGTAGGCGATCCCCGAACTCCCTTTCTGTATCCTTTCTGTATTAAAAAGATTTCCAAAAGTAAAGTATATGATAATCTATTTGTGTATATTTTTGAGAGAATGTCTTTTAAAAAGTACTTAAAAGAACGACTGTTCTATAATAATAAGGAATGACTATTGCCATATAGAAGGAAAACTACTTTTTGACATTTTGAAAAGTACCAATAGAGGTACACTTAAAATATTTACAGTGTTTTTATGTCAAATAGTAAATTTCATAATCCTGTAGCTTTATTTACTTTTATTGATGTTTAAAAGTATTTCAATTATATACACGTATTTATATATGTAAATTGAATTCTGTCTAATATTTTATCGGTGTGGGTATCGAAATATGGAGTTTTTATTATATCTTTATCATTAATAGTAGATATACATGTTGACAAAATAATCATTTAGATTTGTCATCAGGATCAATTTCTGCTGACAAGTGGATGTAATAATGGAGGTACAGCATGGGAAATACCCTCTGTTTTGGTAATAAATCTCATTACTTTTCACAATTCTTGTTTATTATCATCAAAGTTGGTCAGTAAGACAATTTCGAAGTAGAATGATCCCATATTTATCGATCCATGTGTATAATTTTTGACTGTCTAATCGAACACTCTCTTACTAATATCGGATTAAATAAAGTAGGACGAGAGCTCCCTAAAAGCGTTGGGCCGTGAATAACATTTCAAAATGAGCTAATGATATCGTGTATTTCATGGGATCCGTCCGATGGTCGACGTTATTTGGATTATAAGATAAAGTATATTCGACTGAAATTTTCCCAAAATGATTGCATACAACCTTGAGGTCTATGTATTGTATAATGTGAGAAGATACTTGGGAAACTGTATTTCTACCCACATATTTTCACGAACATTAGCAAGATGCGATGCGATAATACAGATATTGTATCGCTGCGGTAAGCAATTTTGTTTTACATACTTCTAATGTTTAAATGAAGTAATTTAGCAAGTGCAGTAACAGATACGGGGTATGGATGAAAATCCATACATAAAAGTAAAAGCAGTGAAATATAAAGCTTGTGTTCCGAAATAACCACCCATGCCAACAGTGAACAAATACAAACATTTAAAATGAAGAATTTCACGTAAATCTAGACGAGTAATGCTTATGAATTATTTATTAAATTTTGGCCTAGTGCGTCCAAGTGTGGTGTTATGTGTTTGTAGTAAGTTCCTATTGCCTCTCTATACTGACATATCGTTACCCTTGTCTAAATTTTATAAGTGAAATGGGTTCAGGGTCCGATGCCATAAACTGAGAAAATACTCGTCAATTTTTTCATTTTAATTCATTCCATTATCAAACACTGAAATAAATTGTCATGCAGAATGCTTTAATTCTATTTATGAATATAAATTACGAAAGTAACTGGTGTCACATGACTATGGCACTAACAACAATGTACCACAGTAGACATTCACGGACCCCTGAAATTCAGGGGTAAGACTAGGTGCGCGGGAGGAGTGAGCATCTCCTATTTGGCTAGCCACACCCGCCGTGAATGCCCTTACATACAGATAAAACAAATATAATTCAGCACTGTATTTATACGTAAATGTGCACAAACACTGTAGAAGGTGTCACAGCCACATAACATCAGGAAAAAGGGTATAATTACACTCAAACCCTCCGCGGGGAACTTTTTACGAGGTCCACACTGCAAAGGGAATAAGTGTGAGATTAATGTAAAATACGAAAGTAACTGGTGTCACATTAATAGAATAAAACTCAATGAAATCCAAATCTCAGTTAATAACTCGTTGTTGAGCAGAAGAATTTGAAATTATGTATATTCTCAGTTTATGTTGCCGGACCCTGGTCACCAGGTTACGGCAATACTATCACACAAGCTTGAGTAAGTTGGAGTAGAACTGGACACTTAGTTGGACAATCTGCATTTCAAATGAATTTTGATGGCTTTTTGTACGGTGATTTTACCAGTATGTAATGCGTGACAAGTTCCTTCAAGAAGTTTATCTCACTAATGACGCAGAGCTTTTCTCAATACGTCTGTAATACGTCTGTACACTTCCAAAACAATTTGTTTCAAATTAAAAGAGCAAAACTGAAGTAGATTTTTCAGATAAGAAAGGAAAATAATATTACAAAACAATGTTGTGCTTTATCTTAATTATTATATACACTAGTCACTAATATGGTATAAAGCCGGTGTGGCCTAGTGGATAAGGTGCTCGGCTCGTGATCGAGAGGTCGCGGGTTCGACTCCCGCCCGGTGTGCCCGGTGTTCTGTCTTTCGGATGAGACAGTAAAAACCGAGGTCCCGTGTCACGGTAGGCGTGGCACGTAAAAGATTCCTCACTTCTTCGGGTGGGTCTGTTGCAAAGGTCTAAATTTGTATGCAATGCATCAGGCAGATGCCGTCACCATATACGTGAAATAATCGTGGAGTGACGTAAAACAATAATCAAACAAACAAAACAAAACTAATATGATATAACGAAAAAAAAATTTGGGTGAAACCTTGTCCATAGACAAATCTGACGCACTTGACCAAAGTCACACGCTTTCGAACTCCTTGGGAATGTGTATTGCCGGACAAGATTATATTGTATTGCTTATTTCTACGAAATAGTATTGAGCTTTTTGGTGTTATCGTCGCGTACCAGTGACGGATTGAAAGGAGACACATCCCCATCTCCTTTTTCGCCACAAATTTACAAAGCATATAAAGGTGATAAGGTTGAAAACACTCAAATGATATGGAGCAAAACTCTAAATTTAGCACCAAAACTGGCTGAGTACTTTGCTATACCTTCACTTGTGCCCACCCTTTTTCGGAAATCCTGGATCCGCCACTGTACACTACTTCGCCTTAACAGTGTTGTACAATGCAGTTTGTGGAAAGGAAAGTAGTCTGTGTCTCTGTATCTAGACGGTGACATATATGCAATGGAATGTGGTGATTTAACGGTATATATTATCGCAAATGTAGATGTATTGCACTTAATCCGATTGTTTTCTGCATGTAACTGCTGATATTCTAATTCTACTTCTTGACATATATATGATATAATTCTACTTCTTGACATATATATGATATAATTCTCCTTCTTGACATATATATGATATAATTCTACTTCTTGACATATATATGATATAATTCTCCTTCTTGACATATATATGATATAATTCTCCTTCTTGACATATATATGATATAATTTATCAGATTTACTCTTCACAAAAATTCTATCACAAGTATCAAGTGTTACTTGTCTAAGCAGTTAATTCGAACAATTGAACACTTTTCTCAATACCACTTTTGTGAGGGATGCGGGCGTTCAATAAATATATTATCTTTCAAATCTTTAACCCTTTGTCTATGTGCGAGTCCCTGTTGTAGACTGGATGAAACAAATTTTGCAAGGTTGGGTGGGTATTACAGTAGCGGATCCAGGATTTCCGAAAAAGGGGGGGGGGGGGGTTTAGCACATGTGTATTAGTCAAACTACTCAGCCATTTTTGGTGCCAGATCAGGATTTTTACTATTAAATGTGTAACCAAAAGGAGGGGTAGCTCTCCCTCTAAATCCGCCACGGTATTATATAACTTCTCCTATGAACTGTTTTAGCTTAAGCTATCGTAATTAATTTCGATGCTTGATATGCTTCTATTAATATCTGTTCGATTTTTCTTGACTGCTTGGCATGAAATTATTTTTCTGTATCTGAAAAAGCATGAATATTTGATTGTTGTGGATTAGGAGTTATACAGAATATTTGACTACATTTTGAGATACCTAACACTTTGCTCATACCAAATATTTCTGACTCTGAAATGCCATTACAACTTGAGATAAGTTACTTTTAGGACGTTAACTTTTCACATTTTCGACTTCTTCGTATTTCAGATTTCTAGAAAACTTGATAGGGATAAAGTACACAAGTGTTGTTGTTTTTTTGTCCCAATCCGTCAACAGGTGACGTCACCACAGACAAATGTAGGTCACAGAGGGTATCCTCCTTTGACAAACTTCTTCTTCAGACCTAGGTCCGGCGCCATAAACTGAGAATATACTTAAGTCAAAAATTCATATTCTTCTGTTCATCAATGAATTAGTAATTTGGATTTGGATTTTATTTAGTTTTATTCTACTGATAAATAGAATTAAACCATTCTGCATTAAGATTTATTTGAACTTTTGATAATGGAATAAAATAAAATAAAATTTTTGACTTAAGTTTATTCTCTGTTTATGGCGCCGGACCCGGGTTCATACTTCACATAGAGACAAATTGATTGCATAAGAATGATCTAGTATGTGTAAAGAAGTGTTGTCATTTTGGGTTCTATTCCGAAATCAAATTTCTGACGTTTTTGCAACATTTTTAGACTGAGTAATTTCAATGCAGTTTTCAGTTTTTCAGTTAATTAATAATGATGACTTCTGATGGACTATTTTGATCATAATTATGGTAAGGAATATTGTTGTGAAAGGAATTTTGTCAATGTCTCAAGTTATGGATTTTTTATGAAATTTTTAAGACTCCCCCCCCCCTCCCCAAGGGGGAGGTGGCCATATTTCCCATTTTCAACTTTTTCTGCAAAAGTGTTTGAAGGATTTTGATAAATCTTGGTAGAAATAAATAACTTTTGACCCCTTTCAAATTTGGTCGTTTTCGTGTAGACCTGTTTACAGGAGACGCCACCATAGTGAAAAGTAGGTCACGAAAGAGTACACTCCTTTGACAATCTTCTTCCTCATACTTGTTGTATACAGAGACAAACAGAATGCACAGAACTTATCAAGATGGATAAAAAATTCTAGATGGAAAAAGTATTGTCATTTTGGTTCCCATCCAAAATCAAATTTTAGAAGATTTTTCGACATTTTTTTTTTTTTTTGACTTGGTGATTTTAATGCAGAAAAGTGTCTTATTTTCTAGTTAAGTGATAATGACAATGATGATTTCTTTTGGACTATTTTATCATAATTATGGTAAGGAATGTTATTTTGAAAGAATTTTGTCAATAGCTCAGTTTTTGGATTTTCTATGAATTTCTAAGACTTATAAATGAGGTTGTGTAGGGACAATTCTTCAATTGCAATTTGACAATTTTAAGGCCTAGAAGTCGCACAAATTCGCCGTCCTAATTTAGTACCGCGGCTGTCGTATGATTAAAGCTTTTTGTGATGTTATTCATGTCTTTTCCATACCTTGTTATTCTGATTGTACCTGTGGTGGATTTTGCGATACAGCGGACTTGACTCTGATTTTCTAATAAATCTTTCTCGGCTGCATTGGAAAATCCGTCATAATCTCTTGCCTTTTCTCATGTACAATACAAGTTAATATACATGTATAGATATTATTATTATTTTATTATTTTGTGTAAATTAGTCATGAAATGCAGCTTTCTTCCATGTTTGGATAAAATTGACACGGAATTCGGATAGATGTATTTACAAAAAATGTATGTGAATAATGATTTACTGATACGAATTGCTGGACAATTCAAGCTGTACGGATGAGATTTAAGCTGTACGGATGAGATTTAAGCTGTACCGATGAGATTCAAGCTGTACGGATGAGATTTAAGCTGTACCGATGAGATTCAAGCTGTACCGATGAGATTTAAGCTGTACGGATGAGATTCAAGTTGTACGGATGAGATTTTAAGCTGTACGGATGAGATTCAAGCTGTACGGATGAGATTTAAGCTGTACGGATGAGATTTAAGAATTAAAATCCTCCTAATGATTGGGGCATGTTGTATAGCAAATCCAGATTTAAACACAATAATTGGTTGATTATTAAGTGGTTTCTTAATTTTGGTTCTAATTGGTTCAATAATTTCATAGTGGAAGAGAGGGGTAAAAAGAGGAATAAGATGGGATTTCTCTACATCGTTGAAATACCTGAATTTTCGTGACGATATTGTATTAATATTTTACTAATTCCAGGATTGAAGCGATGAGAACAGAAAAAAATGATTGCAGAGGTAAAGGAGGACTAAAGCTGAATGCCAAGAAATGTAAAACATTGAATACGGAGTACATCAGGAACAAATACTACAATATAGTAAACAGTAAACTCGTAGAGTATTTGAACCAATTCAGTTTCCTTCGGTGCGAATGAAGGTGGAGGAGATAATGGTATTCGGAATAAATTACAGAAGGCGAGAGGAGCATTCCACAGACTTAACAGAGTTTGGAACACAAATAGGCAGAACTACAAGGCAAATGTCTGAAATGAAGAATATTAGCTGTGAGGTCAGAAGGAGATGGGGAATCTAGACTGGAAGACATCACTTCAGCGCCAGCGTGAAGGAAAAACGAGCAAGGGGAGGCCTAAGACCGCATGGAGGAGATCATTGGTGAAATAAAAGAAACACAACCGAATGAACAAAAGCAAGTACGTAACAGCAAGAATAGGAAAAAGTGGAGCGATAGCGTGGCGGCCTTGTGTGCCTTCTGGCGTGAATAGAACAAAGGTTAAGGTAAGGAAGGAAGGCATTTAGTTGATGTTATTTTTAAAGTGTGGTCCTCTCTCTCTCTCTCTCTCTCTCTCTCTCTCTCTCTCAGTGCCGTGTCACGATATGATTGATGGAAACCTTCACTGCTTCGCATTAATCTGTTTACCTTGAACAATTGTTTGACGTCATACGCCGAGCAGGTACATGTACGGTTACCATGAAAGTGAAATAATACAACTAAATGAAACAAAAAATTTTTCGTTTTCTCTGTGAAAGAGGACTCAAAGATCAGCGTAGACCTCGGTATGTACATGTACCTGCCACGGAGGATGGGTTCGATTGTTGTCTTTTCACTCTTTCAAATTTCGTTTTCTCTCGAGCTCATTAATGATTTTAATATCTAAAGATAATTACGATTTTTAGCCGGGCTTAATGCCATAGGCATAAGCCAAGGCTACAGCCGCCGAGCACGATTCTCAAAACGAGGCAGTCTAATTATAAGTTTTAAAGCCCTTTCTCTCACTCAATGTGTTCTTGCGCTTCAAAACATAATCTCTGATATAATTTCTAGCATTATAATATTCAGAACGTATTGAATCTTTATTAGATCATTAATTATATGTTACACTGCAAATACAGATATACATGTGTATATTTGTCAGGGGCGTAGGAGAAGGGGGGCAGCGGGGGCACGTGCCCCCGCTTTGAAAAGTGGGGGGGGGGGGCACAACCATGTTTGTGGCCCACCACTTTTCGAGTAATATTTAAAATTTAAATAAACTTAAATAAGACTTTTTAAGCGAAGTAAATCTTTTTTCTTTTATATTTTTAATGTCTGATTTTTAATCCGTAACTACAAAATTACGGATAAGGTTTTCTATTTTACTGGCGGTTTATGTATCCTGATTACGCAATATGCTCTTTCAGCTTATGCATTAGTGTGATGGCATCCATTGTAAGTATTTATTATGTTTTGAATGATATTATACAAGTCCAAGATTATGCAATAGAGTCGCATTATTATAGTTTGCTCTTATCTGAAAGATATAAGCAGGTGTAGCCCAGTGGATGAGCTGAGTTGTTCAGCTTGTGACCAATTGCAAGAGGTCCGGGTTCGACACCCGTCGGGGGCATACCGGTGCTCTGTCTTTCGGATGAGACTCTGACTGATAACGTGTCTGACATTCAAATTGCAAGACAATTCGTCAGCAAGAACGAGCACTGTGAAGCTTTCTTTGGAAGTATTAAAGTGTGAACATAGTAACATGATGAGCAGACACGGACCTTTAATGTGCATACCACCCAATTAACTGAACTTGTGCATAAAAGTGCGATTTGAAAAATAGCCACTTTGTAACATGTTTTGTTGCTGATTAGTAGCCATAGTAGCCACCAAAGCACTAAAAGTAAGTAATTCGCCTTTTCTTTAATCATTCAGAGAGAGAGAAATTGGAATAAATTCAATCTGAAGTTTTTTATGCGCCGGATCGAAAGATCTGAGGCATATTGTTTTTGTCCTGTCTGGTGACTGTTGTAAACCTCCGCCATAACTTTTGAACCTTAAAAGATAGACTTCATATTTAGCATGCATACTCCACTAATGAAGCCCTTTCAATTGACACCGGACAAGGTCATTGTCCCTGAGACCTACACTTTGACCTTCGTGCTAAAAATAGCTTTTTCGGACTTTGTTGCCACCGGGACACCTTTGTTTTTTTGTTTTGTTTGTTTGTTTTTTTTTTTTTTTTTTTTTTTTGGGGGGGGGGGGGGGGGGTTTTTTTTTTTTTTTTTTTTTTTTTTTTTTTTTTGCTTTTCACTGTTGGAAGGGTGTGCCCCCCCCACTTTTCACTGCCGAGCTACGCCACTGTTTGTGTAGACTGAAGTTACCTGCTCTTGCTTGATATCGCTGCGCGAAGAGGCTGGTGACCACCGCCATTCTGGAGAGACTTCTTCTCCAGCTAGTGTTAATTGTATCATATGTCGTATGGTCAGAAACAAGCAGTACACACTGCGTGTAGATGTAATTCGTCTGCAGTAGCATACACAGCATCATTATATAGACTGGCAATGTCTGTCTAGATCTTAAAATATCTAGACAGGTGACCACTAATTCATAACGAGGCTGACCTAGGTTCAAGTGACGCTTTATCCGTTATTTTTCTTTCTCTGAATCTCGTTTTGTTTTATTCATTTAATTCTTGAATCAACAATTATTGACACAATTAATTCAATCCTCGAGGTTATACATCGCGCGTCTCTCATAAATTACATCAGATGTGTATACTAATGCTGCGTATGCTACTGCAGACGAATTATATCTACATGCAGTGTGTACTGCTTGTTATCTGCCCTTGCCGCCTGTGCTGTAAATAACACTAGGCTGGAGTGAATCGAGCCTCTCCAGAATGGCAGTAGTCACCTGTCTCTTCGCGCAGCGATAGCAAGCAAGAGCAGGTAACTCCAGTCTACATCATTATACAGTATTTAATGTAATTTATGAGAGGTGCGTGATGTTTAGCGTCGACAGGGACGTATATATCTAAATTTAGATATATATGTTCCTGGCGTCGAGGATGTAATTAATTGTCAATATTTGTTTATTCTAAGCTAAATGAATAAAACAAAACGAAATCCAGTGATATAAAAATAACCGATAACGTTGTGGATCTCGTTATGGTCATTGTCAAGATATTTTTAAATCTAGACAGGCATGACGTTGCATGTGTGCTTGTGTATGCGAGGGGTTTCCCAATGTCTATTTTTGCCGACTGCAGCATGTTTCTAATTCAAGCGTCATACCATAGACCTGGTCATACATCAACATTGGTATAGCGCTGTGTATTGCCCATTGCCTTATCGCTTGGCAGAAAGAAAACGGGTGCACGTATTGTTCCCTGAGCTGATTAGCATGTCTGACATTATTCTCCGATCGACGTCATTTCCAACAAAGTAGTAGTCAAGATGTAGTTTATTCTAATGTCGCTGGTCCATGAATGGAGACAAATAAACCCAATCTAATTAAAATCAGATCTTTTCATATTGCTACGATACTCTCCTTTTCTATCGGAGAGTATCGTAGCAATATGAAAAGATCTGATTTTAATTAGATTGCAAATAAACCAAGTATCATTTCAGGTTTTCTCTCGGATTTGTTCCGTAACATCTAAATTTTTGCAATTTGAACAAAAAATAAAAAAAGGCGGTAACTAAATTTCATTTCATAAATAAACCTACTTGACATTACAGTATGGATTCTCAATTCGGGATCGGTATAACTCGCTCCACTAAAACCGAAAGTAAAAAACTGCATACTTCCGGCCTGAAAACCCCGTGATTCAGTTTCTCTTTTCGGCGCCCAAAGACGGTCGTCTTTTGGGCGAGCTCCGCTTTTAAAGAGTTTTTAGTTTGGTTTAGGCAGCTTTGAAGTTTTTTTTATATATTATACTTTGTTGCTTTTCCGTCTTGCGTGCGTTAATGGAAGACAAGGTGGACGGTGTTCAACCGCGTGAACGTGCAGGTGAAGAACACGAACTGCACGACTCTGACCGCCATGACAGTGGGACGGCAGGTACGGGGACGACTTCCAATGCCGGAACGTCGTCTAAGAAAAAGAGGTAGAAGTCAAAGTATGATAGACTTGAGGAAAAATGGAGTTCTAAAATGGCCACTTTAGAAGATAAACTTGATAAACTGGTCACTTTGGTCGGGAGTCGCACTGCAAACGGGGGCGAATACTCTGACCACGAACATCGTGTTCACGAAAGTCCTGAGCCACAAAGGCATCATGTGGACCAATTGTCTGACATTGATGACCAATTTCACTTCAACCTGGCCAACAAGTAAGGCGAGAGGTGTTAAATGTGTCAGATGGTGACTATGACTCTGAAAAAAAATCACTCAAAATGTGAAAATTTGTCGTCAGAAACGAAGAAGAGTTTACTAGATTTATTTGGTGAAGATGCACTTATAAAAAAGTCTGAATCAAAAGTAGGCATAGAGTCAAAAGGATGTCTTAGATTTACATTACAGGAGTAAAACTCCAAATGACATTACAGCTTTTTCAGAAGATCACGTAGACTTATTCCCCATTAGTGAAGATACACACTAATATCTTCAAGTGCCTTCCCTGGATCCATTAATTGAAACGTGTTTAGTAAAACGGTACGGATCGAAGGGTTCGTTCAATAAAAGTAACATGAGCGGAAGGTCACTCGTTACTCAGCCATGCAAAATGATAGAAAAGATTGCATACCGTGGCCAGCAAGCAGCCAAATTTGGCATTGTCATTCAACTATATATGCAACGAAGTTTGGGGGCTTTATTGGAAATTTTGCAATCGGACAATTTTGACGAGGACCAGGCATGCCGTATGGTCAAAGATATATTTTCCATAAGTACCAAAAGTCTGGACCAAGCTGGTCGAACTGGCGCTTTTCACCATATCATTAGACATACTGCCACTATGACCGATGCAGCCTTGTATGAACTCGACGATGCAAATTCTTTCACAACTTTGCCGTTATCTGGTGATGGTGTATTTGGAGAGGAGTTCGAAAAACTTCTCAAATCTAGAAAGGAAAAGAAAAAGCAAATTGACGATCTTATTCCTGACATTCAGAAAAAACAGGGTGTAAAAAGTAAGGCGAATTGTGAGTCTGAAGCTGGTCCGTCAAAAAAGGGTTCATCAGGCACAAACAGTAACAGTTCCTATCAAGAAAAAAATTTTGGTGGCCAAAAGTCGAGTTCTTGGTCACAGAATTCCAGGGGTGGTCGATCAAATTACCGCTCAGGAAAGTCAGAGTACAGGACTTTGGATACGACAACAACACCTCCTCCAAATCCTCTTACTCCAGGGGACGTGGTAAATCATCCAAGAGGCAATGACAAGGTGAGAAATATTATGAAGTTTTCGAAGATACCAGTAGGAGGTCGATTGACACATTTTGTAAAAGACTGGGAACAAATAACCCAAGACAAATGGGTACTGGAAATTGTAAAACAGGGTTACAAACTCGAATTAAGAACAATTCCAGTTTTCAATGGAGTAGTTAATTCAGTGGTGGACAAAAAACACATTTCTTTGGTAAAAGCAGAAATATACGATCTTTTAGAAAAAGACGCAATCGAAATAGTTCCACCAAACAAAATTCTGAAAGGTTTTTACAGTACGTTGTTTCTGGTTCCAAAGAATAATGGGGAAATGAAACCAGTCATAAATTTAAAACCTCTAAATCGGTATCTTCGGAAACATCATTTCAAAATGGACACAATACAAAAGGTTTTAAACCTAGTGAAGACAGGAGATTGGGCAATACCTCTAGATCTAAAAGATGCTTACTTCCATATACCAATTTGTTCAAAGCACAGGAAGTTTTTAAGGTTCAGCGTGCAAGGCAAAATTTACCAATTCAAAGCCCTGTGTTTTGGACCAACGTCAGCTCCCAGGGTTTCACAAAAGTAGTTTAAGTTGTAGCAGCTCATTTACGAAAACACAACATTCGCCTAGCTACCTTGTGAACAAAACTCGAACAGGTCTATTGAAAGATCGAGAATTAACGCTCAATCTTCTGACAAAACTGGGTTTTATAATCAATACCCAAAAGTCAGCACTGCCTTCTTCACAAGACATAACATACATCGGGGGTCATTTCAGGTTGGACAAGGGGCTTGTGTTTCCAACTCCAGAGAGAATTGCAAAATTGTATCATACCATTCAAAGTCTGTTAAATGGCAGTCTGTCCGCTCGGAGTTATCTGATAGTGCTGGGAGTGATTGCCTCAGCACTGGAATTAATTCCGAACGGCAGATTGTTCATGAGACCGATTCAGTTGCACCTCCTTCAGAATCGGCACCCCTCAAGAATAAGTTTGAATCACAAAATTGCCTGTTCTCAAGAGTTAAGATGCCATTTGTCATGGTGGGTAGATCAAGTAAACACTTTGCGGAGTCGATCTCTTCTCCAATTCACAAATTCAGTCACAGTGACCACGGATGCATTCACAACGGGATGGGGCGGTCAATCGGGAAATCAAAATGTACAGGGGACATGGTCTCTTCTCTGGAAATTGGAACAGTGAAACATTTTCTCCCAAGTTTGAAAAACAAAAATGTTCTGATTCGATCAGACAACACAACAACAGTCTTATTGAAACGCGACTTGTACTTCGTTCCTCTACGCTACTCTCCATGTACAAGATCTTACAACTGTCGATTCGAGGTCGTCTCAGGATGACCTTTCAGTACGGCCAATCAGAATTTGAGTTAGAGATCTTTCGGTATTGTTTGTATGTAATATAACACCGAAAGATCTCTAACTCCAATTCTGATTGGCTGTTCTGAAAGGTCATCCTGAGACGACCTCGAATCGGCAGTTGTAAGATCTTGTATATGGAGAGTATCGTAGAGAGCGAAATACAAGTCGCGTTTTAATAAGATTGCAACAGTCCAGTACATAAACAAACAGGGGGGAGGGGGGGGAGAGACACTCGATCTCCCAAGCTGTGTCAGCTGACGTGGAAACTATGGCAGTTAGCAATACAGAACAACATAGTTCTTCGAGCGG
This sequence comes from Pteria penguin, assembly GCA_035048485.1. Lineage (NCBI taxonomy): Eukaryota > Metazoa > Mollusca > Bivalvia > Pterioida > Pteriidae > Pteria > Pteria penguin. The sequence continues at coordinate 12,401,272 of CM068588.1, read as the reverse complement.
CGCATATAGCCGGTTCGAAAAACGCCCTAGCAGACAGGTTGAGCAGGGTCAAGGTCAAGGAGACGGAGTGGTCATTGAACCCCAGAATCATCAATCAGATTTTCTTTCGGCTGGGGCATCCTCTGATCGATCTGTTCGCTTCTTACGAAAACAAGAAGACACAAATATTTTGTTCATGGACACCTAATCCACAAGTATTAGCATTGGATGCCCTCTCAATATCTTGGGAAAACATGTTTGCCTATGCCTTCACCCCAACATGCTTGATTCCCAAGGTTTTACAATACATGAAACAGTTTCACTGCAAGCTAATACTGATAGCACCACATTGGCCACGTCAACATTGGTACCCACAACTTCTGGAGCTACTGATAGCTTGTCCTCTAAAACTTCCAGTAGAAAGCAATCTTCTAAATCAAGCAAAAGGAAAAATTCTTCATCAAAATCCACAGGCCTTAGATCTGACTGCATGGTTGCTATCGACAGACAATTCAAAACAAAGGGATTTTCTAAAAACACTAGAAAATTACTGTCTGCCTCTTGGAGGACAGGTACACAAAAAGATTACAAGTGCAAATTTCGACAGTTCAGTAGCTGGTGTGAAAAACAGAAAATTGATCCCTATGCTGCAACTTTAGCTGAATGTACAAAGTTTCTGACTTATTTATTTGACAGGGGATTAAAGTATAGGACAATTGCAGGGTACAGGTCAATGCTGTCAACAGTATTAGCTCCAGTGGAAAAGTTTCCTGTAGGTCAACATCCCTATATTATTCGTTTGCTCAAGGGTATTTTTAATTTAAAATTTAATTTAGAAGACTGCTACCTGAATGGGACCTTCTTACTGTTTTAGACTGTTTAAAGAAGGTACCATTTGAACCTATGAAAGATGCAACTTTGAAATTTGTCACTTGGAAAACTGTCTTTTTGGTTGCTATAACCACTTTCAGAAGGTACAGTGACATCAAATCTCTTTGTCGGTGAGGGAACAGTCAATGTGCAATCTCAGGGCATTACTTTTATGAGACGGGTCTGTCCAAACAAGATAGACCAAATCATGAACCCACAAAGATTGTTGTTCCTTGTTTTTCAGAAAACAAATTACTAGACCCGAAACGGGCTGTAGCTTACTATTTGAAAAAGACCGAAAATGTTCGTAGGTCAGGGTCACAGGATAAGGTTCAGCTATTTTTATCTACAATAAAACCTCATAATCCTGTGACTTCCCAGACAATCTCAGACTGGGTTGTCAAGTTGATCAAATTTGTCTACAAGAAGGAAGGGAAGACAGTTCAGAATGTAAGAGGTCATTCAACTCGTTCAGTTGGTTCCTTTTGGGCTCTTTTTAAAGGAGCAGCGATGAAAAATGTATGGGAAAGTGCAGACTGGTTTAAAGAGACCACATTCACAAAGTTTTATTTGAAGTCTGTAAATGTAGATTTTTTGAAGACTTCAGAATAAAGAGTGTAAAAATCTTTTTTTTTTTCGGCGAGTTTGTTTCAGAAGATTAACAAAGTTTTTATTACACTTTTCAGTTTGTGAGATGCAGGCATGGTGACTAGTGTGGTAGGGGACAAACATCTATATGAAGAGAAGTCAGTCATATGTGTTGTTTCCCGCAGTGAGTCAAGCTCTCATACGAAGCAGTATTCAGTAGTATGATGTATCGACTCCATATCGTATTAGGATCTGTACAGTATGCGTTCTATGTGCCATGCCTGGATGCTGGATGTTTTTGTAAATACACATATTGATACTCTCAAACGTTTAATTTACTAAACATTTTCAAGATATGTAAATGTCCTGTTGTACAAATTGTAAATAGTGCTGTACAATTGGTGGGAATGTTTTAACTTCATTGGTGATGGTTCAGAGATACAGTGAGAGACAGACTCCCTCCGCCAGATAGGTGATTACTGCTTTAAAATCTGTATTAATCCATATTGTAATGTCAAGTAGATTTATTTATGAATTGAAATTCAAAAATTTGAATTTCAAGTTAAGATTTTATGAATAAATAATACCTACTTGACATTACAACTTTCCCACCCACCAACCCCACAGTCTGCTAAGTAAGGCGCCGTCTTTGGGCGCCGACTTAGAAACTGAAGCACGGGGTTTTCAGGCCGGAAGTATGCAATTTTTTACTTTCGGTTTTAGTAGAGCGAGTTATACCGATCCCGAATTGAGAATCCATATTGTAATGTCAAGTAGGTATTATTTATTCATAAAATCTTAAATTGAAATTCAAATTTTTGAATTTTTTCATGCATTACTCTTTCGACCATCGGCTTCTATCAAGGTATGCTGAATTTCTATGGTAGATCTGTTGAACTTTTCAAGGATAAACAGAATATCCTGCTAAACAAACTAGGTGTAATGCTCTTTAAGGATAAATAGAATATCCTGCTAAACAGAGTAGTTTTAATGGCCATGGATTGTCAATGCAAGTGAAAATGAAATAAAACAATTAATCCAGAGAGTTATAGTCAAAACGGCCCAAGAAAAAACGGTCCACACCAAAACGGCTCATTTGTTTACCACACCAGTCGAACTTTGTAATATTTTGACGATGGATATCGATTTTGATTTCAAAATAGTTTTTTCACCTAGACACAGACAAGGACTTATAAACTTATTAGTCCTTGATACAGATAGTAAAAGGACAAATAATTTGACATTTTAATAAATTGCCTTCAGCATAAAATTATTCCTATTTTCGTGTGGGCCGTTTTATTTTGGACGGTTTTGACTATACACAAATCAGGAAGAAAGGTAATAATTCTGCTCTCTATAGCGATAGAAAATGACAGATATATCTTTTATGTTCAAGAGAATAAAGCGTGACAAGGGCAGTGTAACTTTTAAAACAGTAAAGAATCAATGGTTTTCATCATGATCAAGGGTAGATGCCATGCCTCACGAGATATTTTATCAAAGTTAACCAGTGATAAACTTCATATCACTATTACTCAAGAATTGTTCTTCCATAATGAAATGTGTCAATCCTTCTTTCCTTGAATTTGTTATCAATTGTATTTTAACTCCAATCTAATCTTTTGCTACTTGGCCAATTACTAGTCCGGCTACCAGTACTGTAAATGCTTTGATGTTTATTATGTCTCAGCGCTTTGAAATACCCACATGATTTCAAACTTTTGTAAGATACATGCAACAATATCGATAAAGTGAAATAATGTTGGAGTGACGAATATGACACAGAAGATATAGTTTACTCTATTTCCTATTTAAAGCCGACGTGGCCCAGTGGATGAGGTTCTCGGCTTTTGACCGAAAGGTCCGGGTTCGATCCCCGCGGCGGACACACCGGTGTTCTGTCTTTCGGATGAGACAATAAAAACGGAGGTCCAAAGATCCTTCACAGCTACGGATGGGTCCGTTGCAAAGGTATAAATTTCTATGCGATTCAACAAGCAGATGCCGTCACCATATACGTGAAATAATAGTGAACTGACGTAAAACGATAATCAATCAATCAACCAACCAATTGTTTCTTATTTATCTGTCTGCACTGTTGTATGTCCATGCCCTTTGGCATTTGCTTAGGTACGGGTAACTGGTATTTAACGGTTCTTGTGAGATGTTCTCGGCTTTTCATTCGAATCACCTGTGACTCTTTCTTTGTTAAGAAGTTAAAGCCGAGGAGATCCGATGGCTTTTCTTTGAGTTCAAGCTAACGGTACAAACTGGCCATGCTTACTGGAGCAGAAAAAATATGATAAGTCCAAATTTTAGAGAGGGGTGTAATATTAAAATAGCGAAAAAACGGTTCTTGTTTAACTTTGAATCATGTTTCATTTAAGTTTTAGTTCCTTTAAGTATTATCGAAATAAAGATTCCAAATGATGTGAAATATAACATAAGTGATATAGTGAAGTTAGATGAATAGACCTGGTTACGATTACTTAAGACCACCCCTACATCTTTCAATGGAATATCACATAAAAGTTACCGAACATTTCGAACGTCCATTATTTCGGTCTTGAACGGTTCGTCATATATGAAATATGTAGCAATGTAATGTAATGTTATGACTCCATTGACATAAAGCGGAGTAGATGTGATTTATCACAAGTTGAATGTACCTGACCACTGACCATCCATTTGGACGAATTGGAAGATACTCGCACATCAGGGAGGGGTCAATGACATGATATTGATCTGAAATTTATAATAAATCGAAATACATGTAATTGCTAATTAAAATAAATAACTTGTTATATCTTATTTCATACTAGTAAACCATACTTAGTGATATTTTATCATCAGGATTATAAGTGTATAGTTTAAGGAGATAAAAATAGTAAAAAGCTGTTTTTAACTACATGTACATGCAAAAGTGTAAGGTTGGTTCATTGCTGTTGCACTCCGTTTCTAATATGGCTACCGAGTTTGGGATCTGTGTTGCTTTATATTAATTATTACCATCTGCTTTCAACATCTATTAAAATGACTAAGAAGAGGCGAGTGATATTGTCGTGACACCATCCTCCATGGCATGGCGCCTATTTGAACAGGTCATAATTCTGCTCTCTGTAGCGATAGAAGATGACAGATATATCTTTTATGTTCAAGAGAATAAAGCGTGACAAGGGCAGTGTAACTTTTAAAACAGTAAAGAATCAATGGTTTTCATCATGATCAAGGGTAGATGCCATGCCTCACAAGATATTTTATCAAAGTTAACCAGTGATAAACTTCATATCACTATTACTCAAGAATTGTTCTTCCATAATGAAATGTGTCAATCCTTCTTTCCTTGAATTTGTTATCAATTGTATTTTAACTCCAATCTAATCTTTTGCTACTTGGCCAATTACTAGCCCGGCTACCAGTACTGTAAATGCTTTGATGCTTGTTATGTCTCAGCGCTTTTAAATACCCACATGATTTCAAACTTTTGTAAGATACATGCAACAATATCGATAAAGTGAAATAATGTTGGAGTGACGAATATGACACAGAAGATATAGTTTACTCTATTTCCTATTTAAAGCCGACGTGGCCTAGTGGATGAGGTTCTCGGCTTTTGACCGAAAGGTCCGGGTTCGATCCCCGCCGTGGACACACCGGTGTTCTGTCTTTCGGATGAGACAATAAAAACGGAGGTCCAAAGATCCTTCACAGCTACGGATGGGTCCGTTGCAAAGATATAAATTTCTATGCGATTCAACAAGCAGATGCCGTCACCATATACGTGAAATAATAGTGAACTGACGTAAAACGATAATCAATCAATCAACCAACCAATTGTTTCTTATTTATCTGTCTGCACTGTTGTATGTCCATGCCCTTTGGCATTTGCTTAGGTACGGGTAACTGGTATTTAACGGTTCTTGTGAGATGTTCTCGGCTTTTCATTCGAATCACCTGTGACTCTTTCTTTGTTAAGAAGTTAAAGCCGAGGAGATCCGATGGCTTTTCTTTGAGTTCAAGCTAACGGTACAAACTGGCCATGCTTACTGGAGCAGAAAAAATATGATAAGTCCAAATTTTAGAGAGGGGTGTAATATTAAAATAGCGAAAAAACGGTTCTTGTTTAACTTTGAATCATGTTTCATTTAAGTTTTAGTTCCTTTAAGTATTATCGAAATAAAGATTCCAAATGATGTGAAATATAACATAAGTGATATAGTGAAGTTAGATGAATAGACCTGGTTACGATTACTTAAGACCACCCCTACATCTTTCAATGGAATATCACATAAAAGTTACCGAACATTTCGAACGTCCATTATTTCGGTCTTGAACGGTTCGTCATATATGAAATATGTAGCAATGTAATGTAATGTTATGACTCCATTGACATAAAGCGGAGTAGATGTGATTTATCACAAGTTGAATGTACCTGACCACTGACCATCCATTTGGACGAATTGGAAGATACTCGCACATCAGGGAGGGGTCAATGACATGATATTGATCTGAAATTTATAATAAATCGAAATACATGTAATTGCTAATTAAAATAAATAACTTGTTATATCTTATTTCATACTAGTAAACCATACTTAGTGATATTTTATCATCAGGATTATAAGTGTATAGTTTAAGGAGATAAAAATAGTAAAAAGCTGTTTTTAACTACATGTATATGCAAAAGTGTAAGGTTGGTTCATTGCTTTTGCACTCCGTTTCTAATATGGCTACCGAGTTTGGGATCTGTGTTGCTTTATATTAATTATTACCATCTGCTTTCAACATCTATTAAAATGACTGATAAGAGGCGAGTGATATTGTCGTGACACCATCATCCGTGACACGGAGCCTATTTGATGAAGGCGAGTGATATTGTCGTGACACCATCCTCCGTGACATGGAGCCTATTGACGAAGGCGAGTGATATTGTGACACCATCCTCCGTGACACGGAGCCTATTTGATGAAGGGGAGTGATATTGTGGTGACACCATCCTCCGTGACATGGAGCCTATTGACGAAGGCGAGTGATATTGTGGTGACACCATCCTCCGTGACATGGAGCCTATTTGATGAAGGCGAGTGGTATTGTCGTGACACCATCCTCCGTGACATGGAGCCTATTGACGAAGGCGAGTAATATTGTGACACCATCCTCCGTGACACGGAGCCTATTTGATGAAGGGGAGTGATATTGTGGTGACACCATCCTCCGTGACATGGAGCCTATTGACGAAGGCGAGTGATATTGTGACACCATCCCCGCCGTGACACGGAGCCTATTTGATGAAGGGGAGTGATATTGTGGTGACACCATCCTTCGTGACATGCAGCCTATTGACGAAGGCGAGTGATATTGTGGTGAGACCATCCTCCGTGACATAGAGCCTATTTGACGAAGGCGAGTGATATTGTCGTGACACCATCATCCGTGCCTCGGAGCCTATTTGACGAAGGCGAATGATATTGTCGTGACACCATCATCCGTGCCTCGGAGCCTATTTGACGAAGGCAAATAATATTGTCGTGTCGTGACACCATCCTCAGTGACTCGGAGCCTATTTGACGAAGGCGAGTGATATTGTCGTGACACCATCCTCAGTGACACGGAGCCTATTTGACGAAGGTTATTGCTACTTGTACTATCAAACCATTTCATACATTAGCAAAAATATGACGTTTAATCGACACGTCACATCAGGTCCATAATTGATCGTATAGCCCTTGTAAATAGCATCGGTCGCTTCACGGAAATGTTTTGTCCAAACACTATATTGTTAGAGTTTCGCTGAAAGTACCTCTAGATCACTACAACTTACACCAATCTCATTGCTTATCTAAAAGCCAGCCTTGTGTGTTTCAATAATAAAAATCCAGAATGCAAAATAGGATACCGACAAGCTGCCAGTGAGAATCGAACCGCGGATTCCGGTATCATGAACCAAGCACGATACCGACTGAGTCTGACCAGTTTGTATTATCCTATGACATATTTGTAATTTAAAAAATAAAAACATGCATGAATGACTATTATGGCCCCGTGTCGTGGTATGCATGGTACGTTAAAGATCCCTCACTGCTTCGGGTGGGTCCGTTGCAAAAGTCAAAATTTGTATGCTCCGCATCAGGCAGATGCCGTCCCCATATACGTGAAATAACCTTGGAGTGACGTTAAACAAATCAATCAATTAATTACATTATACATGTAGACTTACATCCGTACTGTATGATACCAGTCAAATATGAAATAATAGACACATAACTAAATGGCTTAGTCTAGTGCTGTACATGTTAAATATCAAAGTACTGTTCATAGTGAGGAAATAAAGTTTTCATGCATTTTGACTGGCCGTGCAGGTAGTTAGATGTCACGGTTTGTCGATTTGACATTTCTTTTATATGGTGAGCGAGGGCATTTGGATCGGACGTTCATTTAGTATTCATAAGATATACGGGAGCGAGGTTGACCTAGTTCGACCTCACTGCCATAAATTTTGTTTTCGAAACATCTCGGCCTTTTATGGTGAGAGGCCAGCTCTAAGGCACGTCCGAACGACATTTCAATAAAGTCTTTTTAAAATGGGCAGTGAACGGGTAAATATTCCGTAGGTAGCCCGACTGGACGAGTTTGCCGTTGAGCATATAGTATAGAATTTTGTTATAGCTGAAGCATTTCATTGTGAATGTTATGAAATTGCCATTTATCAATTTACGGATTCTCAGTTGACAAATGTGAAATCAGAATTTAGATTTCAACAATAGCAATAAGTAATATGGGTCTTTCAGAACGAAATTATGGTGTAACAAAATACCAAAACGGTTCAAAGAGAGACTATAGAAAGCCGCTTTCTTACATGGAAATTATGTGAAATAAAGTAACATTTGAACATGTCCTATGATAAGTAGATGATATTCTTATTTATATTGAAATCAACATTGCCATAATGCTGTCAATTATATCATTTTATGTTGGTAATTAATCGCCTGCCAGTGAAACTGGAGGAAACTATAGTGTTTGTCGTTGTCCGTCTGTCTGTCCGGACGGTTTCCGACAGTAACTTCGGTGAGGAATGACCAATTCAATTAAAGCTTCATACAATGTTAGCTTATATAAAGATCTATCATGAGATTGATTTTAGGGTCAACACGTCAACTCGAGGGTCACCGTTACTAAAAATAGACATTTATCATTGTATTTTGGTTTCCCGATAATAACTTGAGTTTGGAATGATTGAATTCTTTCAGACGTCATATAAGGCTAGCTCATATAAAGGTCTAGGGTGGGATTGATTTAGGGGTCAAACGGTCAATTCTAAAAATAACTTACTGAAAATAGACATTTATCACTGCATTTCATTTGCCAGATAATAGCTTGAGTTAAGAATGAATGATTTCTTTTAAACTTCATATAAGGCTAGCTTATATAACTGGAAGGGGCTATAGTTTTTGTCGTTGCCCGTCGGTCCGTCTGTCTGTCCGGATGGTTTCGAGACAATAAAATAACTTCAATGAGGAATGAGCAATTTTATTCAAATTTCTTACAATGTTAGCTGATATAAAGATCTAATGTGGGATTGATTGTAGCGTCAAAAGGTCAACTCTAAGGGTCACTGTTACTAAAAATAGACATTTATCACTGTATTTTTGGTGTCCAGATGATAACTTGAGTTAGGAAAGATTGATTTTTTCAAACTTTATATAAAGCCAGCTCATGTAAAAGTCTAGGGTGGAATTGATTTCGGGATCAAAAGGTCAATTCTAAAAATATTTGTTACTGAAAATAGACATCTATCACTGCATTTCATTTGCCAGATGATAACTTGAGTTAATAATGATTGAATTCTTTTAAACTTCATACAAAGCTAGCTTATGTATAGGTCTAGGGTGTGATAGATATTGGGGTCAAAAGGTCAACTTTAAGGGTCACTGTTACTAAAACTACACATCAGCATAGTTCAGTTGTACAGTTATACAGAAAATAGTGATTCATCTCTTTTTCAGTTTCCAAATGATGACTATAGATACTGATGCTAGATATGAATAAAAAGATGCTATATTTTTGCTGTCAGCTTCACTAGAACTTGATTGATTATTTCTTATTAAAACATTACTAAATATTTTTTAGTCTCTTATAACATGTAATACTTTAGTATCTGGACTTAAATCACTTTAGCTACATAATGTAATAAAGGTCCACCTGGATTTGAATTTGGATGGGTATAATTTCCGTGAGATTGTCCAACTGGACCACCGTTCTCCAAAGTTAATGTCGAATACTGAAAAAGGTCTTTCTTAGGTACTAACATTGAAAGTGTCATGATATTTAAATCTCTTGAAGCAAACTTGAGATATTGCAGATATACATGTAGAAAGTTCTGATATACGATTTATTTATAAAGGTCTGGGTCTTAAGGTCATTGAAAAGGTCTTCATTGTAGAGTACACATGCCAAATATGAAATGTTTATAAGTGACGGGTAAGGTTACTGACAGACAAACAATCAGACAGGAGAAAGACAATATGCCTCTGCTCTTTCACTCCAGGGGTATAATAAGGAAAACTGTGCCATACTTTAAGCCATATAGTAGGTCACAGTGCACCAATATGATTGAAATGCAAACTCACTCTTACACTGCTTGTGAAGTACATTTTACATGCATCTATTTTTTCAGTACTTGTAATTTGGACTTTCAAAGGACGGATCCAAGGACAGACAATGCCATAACAAAATAGTCCAATCTTACGGCAGATATATAAAAACCTAGGACTTCTCATTCTAATGATACCTGTATGTGAATGAATACTATATATTGCACTCTTCAATAAGTAACTTCTGTCAGGATTTGCACCTGAATCTTTCATACCGAGAATGAATGTGTTAATCTGCTTTACACCACAGAAGTGTCACACATATGAAGAGTACAGATAATTTAAAAGCTGTATTTTTATTTTATCTCCATAGGACTTCAAGAGAAAACAGAAGTTGTTACAGACCAGGAGGAAAAAATTCACAGGGATTGTGATCTTGATCAAGGAGACGTCTGTAAGATAGTGCACTCATCTTAAAATTAGACCAGTGTCCTATTCAAATCAATTCTTAAATGTTGTTCACACTGGTACACAAGCATATAAATGAGCAATGGACTGTGTTTCTGTTTTACAAACATTGCATACAGAATTGTTCTTGATTTAAAAGTACAAAGAAAATTATTTGTAGCCAGTATTCCATGCATTATTCTGAACTGGAAATATCTCATAAAAATATCTTGTTGGTGGGTGTATATTTCCAACTATACACATTTTAGATTTTAAAGAATGGATTTCATGAAAACTGCATGTACAAGATTTTTACATCTTTTTTCAAAGAGAGAGAGAATTCAAAAAAAAGGGAGAGAGGGAAAGAGTGATTGTGAGAGAGTGAGTGAAAGATGAGGAGAGTGAAAGGGAATGGAGGAGAGAGAGAAAAAGAAAGAGTAAGTGATTGAAAGAGTAGAGAAAGTGAAAAGGGGAATGGGAGAGAGAGAGGAACAGTGACTGAGAGAGTGTGTGTAAGGGAGAGATAGAAATAGAATAGAGGGAGGGAGGAAGAGAGTGAAAGAGGAGGAGAGTGAAAAAGGCAATAGGGAGAGAGTGTGTACAAGAGAGAGAAGGACAGAGAGAGAGAAAGAATGAAAGAGGAGTGAAAGACTGAATGAAAGAGAGGGGGAGAGTGAAGAGTAAGGGAGTGAGAAAGGGAATGGGGAGAAGGAGTGTGTAAGAGAGGGGGAGATAAAGAGAAAGAAAGAGTGACTGAGTGAAAGAGGAGAGTGAAAGGGGGAATGGGAGAGAGGTGTGAAGAGTGACTGAGACAGAGTGTGTAAGACGGAGGGAGAAATAGAACAGGAGTTAAAGAGAGAGAGAAAGAGGGAGAGTGAAAGAGAAAGGGAATGGGAAAGAGGGAAAAGTGATTGTGAGAGAGGAAAGAAGGGAGGAAGAGAGTGAAAAGGGGAATGGGGAAGAGAGAGTGTGTAAGAGAGGGAACAAGAAAGAGAATAAGTAAGAGTGAAAGAGGAGAATGAAAGGGAGAGAGATGTGAAGAGTGACTGAGAGAGAGAAAGAGAGAGAGCATAAGAGGGAAAGGGAGCAATAGAAAGAAAGAGTGAGTGAGTGAAAGTGGAGAGGGGAATGGGAGAGAGGTGTGAAGAGTGACTGAGAGAGAGAGAGAGCATAAGTGGGAGAGAGAGATAGAAAGAGTGAGTGAGTGAAAGAGGAGAGTGAAAAGGGGAATGGGAAAGAGGGGAAGAGTGACTGAGACAAAGTGTGTAAGAGAGAGGGAGAAATAGAAAGAGAGTTAGTGAGAGAGGGAGAGTGTGAAAGAGAAAGGGAATGGGAGAAAGGGGAAAGTGATTGTGAGAGAGAAGGGAGGAAGAGAGTGAAAGAGGAGGAGAGTGAAAAGGGGAATGGGAAAGAGAGAGTGTGTGTAGGAGAGAGAGAAAGAAAGAAACAAGTGAATAAGTGAAAGAGAGTGAAAAGTGGAATGGGAGGGAGGGGAAGAGTGACTTTTCTTTCTATCTCTCCCTCCTTCTTATATACATCCCATTCCCCTTTTCACTCTCTCTCTTTTTCACTCACTCTCTTTCTCTCTCTTTCCCTCTCTTACACACTCTTTCTCCCCCATTCACTTTTTCACTCTCCTCCTCTTCCAGAAAGAAGGAGAGTGTGAAAGAGAAAGGGAATGGGAGAGAGAGGAAGAGTGGTTGTAAGAGGGAAGAAGAGGGAGTGAGTAAAAGAGAAGAAGGGAATGGGGGGAGGGAGAGAGAAAGAAAGAGAGGGACGGAGAGTATGATAGATAAAGGGAGAGAGAATGAAAAGGGGGATGGAAGAGTTGGGGAGAAAGGATGAAAAGAGAGAAAGCGAGAGTGCGTGTGTGAGAAAGGAAGGTGAGAGGGAAAGAGAGAGTGGGGAAAGTGGTAGATGGGAATGAGAGAGGGGAGATAGATTGAGGAAGGATGCAAGGGAGAAAAGAGAAATGGAGGGGAAAGATAGTGCGAAAGAATGAGAGAGGGAGAGAGAGAAAAAAGTGCAAAAGAGAAAATGAGAGCGAGAGGGAAGAAAGATAAATTGCAAGAAATCTGTGAAAGAATCATTGAAGGGCATGATTTTCTTTAAAAAAATATTTGAAATACAGCAAAATTGAAATTAAAACCATGTTGAGGTTTTGTATCTTTTGTTAAAAAAGTGACAGATGCCATAAATAACTTTGAAAGTCATGTTCATGTACACATTTTATTTAATTAGCAACTTTGGGACAATTCTTTAAGATTTGATTTAATTTAATTCTAAAATTAAAGTTAAGCTGAAACCTCTTCAGAATCTCTTTGGAATAACCATTGACGTGATTGTGCACAGGATTGGAAAAACAAGATGGCAGCCAGGAATATTGTCGAGAAAGTAGCACTAACAAACTTGAGGTTTATTTTATTAATAAATAACAATTTATAGCAATTATATACACTATATTAATACGACACTCACTTGTTTAGCACTAAATAAATAAATTATGTGTGTAAAATTGTAAATTTCTTGATGAAAGTTCATCCTGGGGATTTAGTTTGAAGCGACCTGTGCATGATTTTGCTCTGGTCACGAAAATATGTCGGGTTGAATTTTTGTATATGTGCAGGATTGGTATTGCTTTTTTCATTCAAAATGTGCCGGACTAGATCTCAAATTATGTTCGGGATTGGACTTTTCTCGATATCTTGGTGTATGTTGTATTTATTAACTTATTGACTTGAATGGTTGACCGTTTTGACGGAAAATTCATATAATTTTTTGGGTGAAAAAGTAGCCACTCCAATCCTTCACAGAACAAATATTCAGCTCGATGGATTTTTGTTACTAGGGCAAAATTATGCACAGGTCGCTTAAATTAAATGAAGCTTAAGGTAAATCTTTCCTAGTGGATCTATTTAACCGACAGTTTGTTTCTTGACGTGCGTTTAAAGTGGAAGAAAAACATCGTCATCCACTTCAGCCTAAATCTCCGAGATAGCTTGTGCTTTCATCAAAGAGTTTACAATTTTACACACACAATTTATGACACAACGTGGGGCCGCACCACTTGCTAAATTTTCTGTAATTTAGCTTTGAATTACGATTTTTGACCAAAATTGGTGATTTAATTTACAATAAGTATTTATGCCATTCTTCAAGGATCATTTGTGATGCTTCTCATATTTATAAAGTTAGAAACAAGAATTCATGGAAAATGTGTGAATATACAGTTTTTGCCGCTTTCCGATTTTTTGTTGAAAATTCATTCTTAACTACAACTGTCCTAACGGTACAAATTCTCCCCGCGGCAACAAAGATGAAATATGCAATAATTCATCCCAAGATGCATCACTGGTATTAGTTAATTTCTATTGAAACGGTTTGGCTCATACCGGTCTCTTTTTCTAACTTTAATTTTTTGTTATTTCAAGTGAGCACATGACTCACAAAAAATATGTTGTGATGTATTTATTCGAGTATAAATGGAATTTTCTTTACAAGAAAATGGATTGATATGAATAGTTAGGGATTTATTTAGCCGAAAAGGTAAGTGAATTGTGCCTGTCACTTAATTTTTTGGATGCAATGACCCAGTTTTTATCGGCAAAGTTTTCCCATACAAAATATGAATGGTGAAATAGAAACGTTTCTGAAGTATGAGCCGAACCTTTTCAATAGAAATTATGGCATTAGTGTAATGGATGTCCAACTTTTATATTTTGAGAAACTTGCTTTGTTAAACTTCTTAACCGAACAGACAAACGGACAGGGTGATTTGTTTTCTAGGGGATTATAATTAGCCCCAAAACTTTGAATGACCTTAATGACCAAAAATAGTATTGTGGTTCAATCTCTGACAGTATAAGCTTTCAGAATATCAAACCATTTATAATTTATATCTTCTTCTTACATGTAGTTTTAAGCATGAATTTTTGTTTTAAATTTTGCTTTCTTGAATTTTTACAATTTTTCTTTAAATTCAGATTTTAACCCAGACATTGTAAATTAAAGAGGAAATGGCCATAAAACACCATTTTCAAGATCTTGTTTATAAGTCCTTGCCATAATGTAGTAAGATATCAGTTATATTCCTCATGGTTTAGAAACATACATCTAAAACAAGAGGCCCAAGAGGGCCTATATCGCTCACCTGAGTGCCGTAGATGCTTTAATTAGGTTCAACTATGTCAGAAAAGTAAACAAGAGTGCTTTGTCTGATTAAATCTTTAGATGTGGTCAGAGGAAATTCAAAGCATTGGAACAAAATACCGGTGTTGTAGCATAGACTATCCTCCCGCATAGACTCCCCCCCCCCCCCGCCCCGGATAAACCGACCCAGTATATATCTTCTCCATCTAAAGGCTATATTCTATCCGTACGATTTTCCCCCTTCTGATTATCAGTATAGACTTCCTCCCCGAGGCAGAAAAACCGACCTGGGGTCATCTTTCCCCCTATTGATTCCGGATTCTCGTCAAATCGGAAAACTCAAACCGTAATTTAGTCTTGATTTTACGTCCTTTTGAAACTGAAATACCTATCAGCCGGCCGTGGAGGAAAATAAACAACCATGCATACAAAACAAAGTTCCCTTTTCATCATTCTTAATGGTGTAGACTATATCAAATACACAGCAAAAAGTAACAATAAGATATACATGTATTATTACTGAGCAGAATCATTGCGAAAATTTCATTATCATTACGTCAAGATGCCATTTCATATTTTAGATTACATTTATATTAGAATAGAAAAGATTTGGTATTGAGAAAAAAGGTTTCAATCCCTGAAATGGTTTTCCTTTGGTTGTTTTCATGGTTTGGGGGTTCAAAATCTTATGGCACAAGAACGCAGAACAAACAAACAAACATACAAAAAACAACAAAAAATCAAAGGCTTGAAGAGCCACAAAGGCGTCGAGATAAATTTGATTCAAAGCTGTCAAACGTAGCAGAAATTGACCAGTTGTGTTCATCTTTTTGTTGAAATCCGATAAATGTTGGCTTTGACTGCTGTGACCCATTGAGGGACTAAACCTAGTATGAAAGTGTGTTCACACCATAGGACAAACTTCTCGTTGTGAGGGTTATCTTTCTTGTTGATGTCAAAATAAATAAATGTATAGTGTCCACAGAAAACATGGATGGCTGCAGTATCATAATTTCATGGCTTTGACTGTGATCCATGGAAGGTACTAAAGAGACACTCCAAACCAAGGGCCTTGAAATTGTGGTTTTTATCATGAGACCCTGGATACACCCATTACATCGACGGATGAGTCATATTTCTTGTTGAAGTTCATAGAAATCATTTCGTTCTCTCAAGTGGCTTAAGATAAACTGAATGTAGTATTATGATTTCTACATATACTTCATGTACCATAATTTACAATTTTGCCAATGGTGTATTTTTAAAAATGTGTGTGTGTGTGTGTGTGGGTGTGGGTGTGGGTGTGTGTGTGTGTGTGGATGGTGGGAGTTCCTACAGGCCTGATCCAGTACATGTATTAATATATAGATTTAATTATTGCCCTTTTGTCTGTTGTGGTAGGGAATTGTAAAGTATTCTTTTTAATATCATTGAGGGGCAGGCTTGGTTGATTGGTTGATTATTTTTACGTCGATTTCAACAATATTTCAGTTATATCGCGACAATGAAGTAGGAGTTTACCAACCTCTTTAAAAAAAGTGGTGCAACCCGGGAATCGAACGCGGATCGTCGGCGCTGCACGCCAAGCGCTTAACCACTACACCAAGCCTGTCCTTTCGAAAAGCCTGATATTCTACAATAGATATGATGATTTGTATAATAAAATTCAGTAAAATGTACAAATGTAACCAGCATGATGTTCTCCTTCAATAACTTGAGAGAAATTTGGGTTAAATCTGTACTATCAGTACTTTGATTTTTCTATTGAGTCCCTTCTACTTCTCTATTGCATTTCATCATGAAATGGGGGTCGAGGTAGGAGAGCATGGTATGAGAGAAAGAAGACAAGGGGAATATGAAGAGGGGTGATGGAAGTAGGCAGCCATATATCGCTTGTCCCTCTATTTTATCGTTTTTGTAGATAATGCAGTGGAATCTGTCGTAAGAGATCACAGTGTGATTGATTAATACAGGTTATCTTTACAGCGAGTTTGACAGTTTACGTAAAGGTAGAAAATGAACAAGTGGCAAAGATAACATAACATTATCAAAAAGAGAAACAATGATTTATATGGTGCATGGTTTTTATTAGCTCACCTGAGCGTAGCTCAAGTGAGCTATTGTCATAGTGCAGCGTCCGTCGTCCGTCCGTCGTTAACTTTTCTACATTTTCGACTTCTCCTCCAGAACCGCTGCACAGAATTTCCCCAAATTCCATAGGAAGTAAGTACTTAAGGTCCTCTACAAAGTTTGTGTTTTTTATGCCGATCCGTGATCCAAGATGGCCGCCATTGGCTCTGATTGGTTGACACATTTTCGACTTCTCCTCCAGAACTGCTGCACAGAATTTCACCAAACTCCATAGGAAGTAAGTACTCAAGGTCCTTTACAAAGTTTGTGTTTTTTATGCCGATCCGTGATCCAAGATGGCCGCCATTGGCTCTGATTGGTTGACACATTTTCGACTTCTCCTCCAGAAAAGCATCACAGAATTTCAACAAACTTCATAGGAAGTAAGTACTCAAAGTCCTCTACCGAGTTTGTGGGGTTTTTTTGCCGATCCGTAATCCAAGATGGCCGCCATTGGCCTTGATTGGTTGACACATTTTGGACTTCTCCTCCAGAACCGCTGCACAGAATTTCACCAAACTTCATAAGAAGTAAGTACTCAAGGTCCTCTACCAAGTTTGTGTTTTTTATGCCTATCCGTGATCCAAGATGGCCGCCATTGGCTCTGATTGGTTGACACATTTTCGACTTCTCCTCCAGAAAAGCAGCACAGAATTTCAACAAACTTCATAGGAAGTTGGTACTCAAGGTCCTCTACCAAGTTTGTGTTTTTAATGCCAGTCCATGATCCAAAATGGCCGCCATTGGCTCTGATTGGTTGAAACATTTTCAACTTCTTCTCCAGATTGGCTGCACAGAATTTCATCAAACCTCATAGGAAGTAAGTACTCAAGGTCCTCTACCAAGTTTGTGTTCGGGATCCAGATTCCCTCAGGGATGGATCCAGGACGAGACCAAAAGTGCCCAAAAGGGTACCCCTCTTCAAACATCTTCTTCTCCAGAACCAGTACATATATGGGGAAACTAATTGCATTTCAACAATCTATAAAGATGGATTATTAAAAATTGTGTTCGGGGTTAAGATACGTCAAATAGAAATTTAGGCTTTTTTGACGTGTTTCTGGACTTAGTCATTTCAATGAAGAAAAGTGTCATGTTTTTCAGTTAATTGATATTGATGATTTCTTAATGACTATTTTGATCACAATTGTGGTAAGGAATATTATTGTGAAAGAATTTTGTCGTTATCTCAATTTTTGGATTTTTTATGAATTTTTTAAGACTTCCAGAAAAAAGGGGGGGTTGGCCATTTTTCATATTTTCAACTTTTTCTATAAAACCACATGAAAGATTTTAATGAAAAATGGAAAACATGAAGTACTAAAAGTCCTCTATCAATTTGGTAAATTTCATCCAAATTGGTTAACAGATAATGCCACCATGTCTAAAAAGTAGGTCTCACAATGGTACATATACCACTTGTTAATTGAAATATGGAGAGTAGCGGTTCAAATCCAGCTGTGGTAAAAAAAACTTTTTTTTTTTTACACATCTAAATAAGTTTTTAAATGTTTCTCAACACTCAACATATGAAATTAGGAATTTTACGTTTAAGACTTCCAAAAAAAAATGGGAGGGGAGGCCATTTTTCACATTTTCAACTTTTTCTACAAAACTGTTTGAAGGATTTTAATAAATCTTGGTAGAAATAAGTCACTTATGATCTTCTTCAAATTCTATTGTTTTTGTCCAGACCTCTTTACAGGTGGCGCCACCATAGTCAAAAGTAGGTCACAAAAGAGTTCTCTTCTTTAACAATATTCTTTTTCATACGGGCTGTATACAGAGACAAACAGAATGCATAGAAATGATCTAGAGGGATGAGTGAAGACGTATTGTCATTTTGGTTCCCTTCCAAAATCAAATTTTAGAATTTTTTTTCAACATTTCTTTGGACTTGGTGATTCAATGCAGAAAAAAAGTGTCATATTTCCTAGTTAATTGATAATGATGATTTCTTATGGACTATTGTGATCATAATTATGGTAAGGATTGTTACTTTGAAAGAATTTTGTCAATATCTCAATTTTTGGATTTTCTATGAATTTTTTAAGACTTCCAAATGAGGGTGTATAGGAACAATTCAATCACATTTTTCACTTCTGCTGTTATACTGCATGAAAGATTTTAATGAAACATGGAATACATGAAGTACTAAAGGTCCTCTATCAATATGGTAAATTTCATCCAAATTGGTTAACAGATAATGTCACCATGTCTAAAAAGCAGTTCTCACAATGGTACATATACCACTTGGTAATTGAAATATGGAGAGTAGCGGTTCAAATCCAGCTGTGGTCAAAAAATTTTTTTTCATTTCTTTACACATCTAAATAAGTTTTTAGATGTTTCTCAACACTCAGCATATGAAATTAGGCAATTTTAAGTTAGATCTGGACAATATTTGAAACAATTGTTGTTCATGACCCAGACTTGAAATCAGTCAACAAAAGGCCCCACCTAAAGAAAATGACTAACTTGTTGCCCTGAATGACAACTTGCAGAGACAAAGGAACCAAGGGTCAAATAATACTGAAAGGGAGATTACTCTTACAATACTGTTTTACATGTAGAGAATTAAACTGAATTCAAAACCGGTATTAATTCTTGACTTTCTTAGACAGTACAAGTAGAAATTATATATCAAAGTTTGCATGTACATGTGAAAGAGACTGATAGCAACCCGTTACGTCGGTGATAAAACTGCGTGATGGATAATATATAAATTTTACGGTGTGTATGCAGGGGTATATTAATCACCCTCACTTAATGTAGCATTGACCAGAGCTAAGTATAGATCTCTTGTCTTGGAGCATGAAGTAGTAATCTTATCATAGTGAGATCTTCTCATGGTGATAAAAAAAACTAGCTATAGCAAACACCGGAGAAGATTGCAAAGGCACACACAACATTCAACCATCCTTTATTCTTGACCGTCTAACTATACTCTACACGATTTCAACTCCCATCATTCGAACTTTATATGTACTTTCAGGCGCGTAGCCAGGCGTACGGAAGTACGCAGGTGCTTCCACATCATTTTGCAAAAAACATAAATGTAGACAATGTTATTGCCACTTTTGTAGACAAAAAGCCACGCAGGCTCTCATTCCTATTTGAATAATGTCAAACATACATGTTATGTTGAAATGCTATCGCTTGTATGTAATTATTAAGTAAATATTACTGACAAAAAGGTGTACAAAGGGTCATTTTTAACGTAGAAAACTGCGCTGTAAATACGTAAAATCCATTAGCTTCCGGGGGCTTCGCCCCTTGGACCCCCACCAGGGGTTCGCCCTGGACCCATTGGGGCCTTAAGGCGGCCCCCAAACCCCCTGCCTGAATGTGCTTCCACATCCAAAGTACTCTGGCTACGCGCCTGACTTTACGTTTATGTATTCTATTTTTTTTTTATCATTATTATTTATCTTAATTTAATTTTAAGCTTATCTGAACCAATTGAGCTATTGTCATAGCTTGTCGTCCCTTGTTTATCCGTCTGTCGTCCATAAAACTTTTCACGTACTCAGCAGAACTACTGTAGGAATTTTGATGAAACTTGGTACCGAAGAAGTATTCAAGATCCGTAAAAGCGTTGTTATGGTTTTGCCAGATGTCTGTCAAAGGATAGATTCAATTTAGGTGACATAAACCCCCCCCAAAATACCCCCTTCTATGACAAGACTCTTTGAAGACTTACTATATAGCCAGTCTTCCGAAGGTGGGGTGGAGTCTTGGTTAGGGGAAGAGCCACTATACAGTACCAGCTACACAGACCAATAAACAGAATGTGCCAGTGTAATCTCGGTTTTTACGGTCTCGTCCGAATGACAAAGCACCAGTGTGCCCACAGCGGGAGTTGCACCTGGGTCCGGCGCCATAAACTGAGAATATACTTAAGTCAAAAATTTCATTTTGATTTATTCCATTATCAAACGTTCAAATAAATTTTAATGCAGAATGGTTAAATTCTATTTATCAGTAGAATAAAACTAAATAAAATCCAAATCCCAGTTATTAATTCATTGATGAACAAAAGAATATGAATTTTTGACTTAAGTATATTCTCAGTTTATGGCGCCGGACCCTGGAACCTCTCGAACGCCTCATCCACTGAGCCACACCGGCTTATACATATATGTGGTGCATGGAGCTATAACCAAGGGTCAAATAATACTGAAAGGGAGATTACTCTTACAATACTGTTTTACATGTAGAGAATAAAACTGAAATCAAAACCGATGTTAATTCTTACCTTTCTAAGACAGTAAAAGTAGAAATTATATATTAAAGTTTGTAGATTCATATAGGAGAGACTGATAGAAAATCATTACGTTATTGGTAAAAGTGCTTGATGGATAATAATATCAATTTACGGTGTACACTTAGGGATACATTAGTCACCTTCAGTTTATGTAACATTGATCAGAGCTAAGTTCAAATCTCTCGTTTATAGGACATGAAGCAGTGATCTTATCGTAGTGAGATCTTCTTACCATGGTAAACTAATAGCTATAGCAAAAACCAGAGAAGACATCACTCTACGCTACACCCAACACACTCAACTCCCCCGCTACCCAACACACATACATCATTCATCCATTCTTTACTCTTGACCGCCTAACTAAAAAAATTGTGACCTTTTCATGATTATTACTTTTTAAAGTCTTTGCGAACTTTTTGCATATTTTCTGATAAATTCTCATGGTAGGTTAATTTATAGTGCATGAATTTTCTTTATTTTTACCCATTTAATTGTAAGAAATGTATTTGGAAGAATAATAATTTTTAGGGTTACTGTGTTTTTCCAAGATTAAAATAGGGGTCTGGGTAAATTATTTATGTATAGGAAACATTTAAAAGGGGGAAAGGGGGCAACACGAATTTCAATGATAGACCAAGAATGGGTTCCTACACCGTCAGAACAAATAGAAGGATCTCAATGAAACATGATCTGGCCGAAGTATCTGTGTTTAAAATAATAAGAATATCAGATATAATCACATTCGCCGTGCTGTCTTGAGACTTACCTGCAGCTAAAAATTTTACTTACTTAGTATGAAATACATTTTCACAAAATTCTATATCTTACGGACATTTTGATATCTAACATCTAGATTGCAGTAAGCAAATGCATGACACTTCATAATCCAATTGAATTTGCCATATGCCGTCCTGTTTTCATATACATGTATTAGCATTATAGAAATCTGCGTAAAACTTTTTTACTCCTTTGGTATTGAAAGATTATATTATAATGCCATATCGAGTGGGTCCACACCATGGAAAGCCGGTCTACTAATAACAGGGGCCGTTTTTACTGATTTTAGATCCATTAAACCGATATCTACTGATGCTGAATTCAATGGGCCAACATCTAAATGTTCTAATGCGCCAATGTCCACTGATGTCAAACATGATGCGTCATTATCTACCGAATTATCACCCGAATCAGTGAGGGATTTTTTGCGTGTCACACCTACAATAACATGGGTCCTCGGTTTTTATTTTGCTGTCTCATCCGAAAGACAGAACATCGGTATGCCCACCATGGGAACCGAACCCGGCACTTAATCAGATTAACAACAAGAGTTCTCAGAAGACAACAAAGATCAAAGTTAACTTGATGATAACTCTGGTCACAATGACTCTATAAGTGAAATCCCTATCACTAATATATCAAAAGAAAAAGCCCAGGTAAAAGTTTTGAAAAAGAAGGTCAAAGTCCAAGGTCAAAAGTCATGGTATAAAATTCAGGTCTTGATATGAGGGACCTATATGTGAAAAGGAAAGACATCTGACTTAGCAGAAGGCAGAAGTCACCAAGGTTGGTTGGTTGATTAGTGTTTTACGTCGCTTTCAACAATATTTCAGTTATATCGCGACATGGAAGCAGGAGGTTACCAACCTCTTAAACATAGTGGCGCAACCCGGGAATCGAACCCGGATCGTCGGCGCCGCAAGCCAAGCGCTTAACCACTACACCACGCCTGCCCCCAAGTCACCAAGGAGTTGTCAATAAAACTTGGTAACAAGTAATATAATGCATCCAATGACATTGCAAAATATTGATTGTACGACAGATGCGATACGGACTTAGACCGGTCAATTGAGTAGCAAATGGTACTCATTGGGTGTTGGCTAACCGGTTCAAGGGCCCACCTTCCCACTCATCGCAAATGCAGTACATTCAAAGGACACAAATTTAAAACTATAAATAATCGTCCGTATAGAGAAAAAGGATCAACGAGTACCTCAAATTGAAGTCGTAAAAATGTATAAACACTAATAGCAACATAGAGTAAGATTATGATATCAGAACTATATAAAGCGACATCAGCATGAGATAACTGTGCTTTGCTGGTCTGGAAGCGAGCTGAGACCCTTGGTTTGTAGCAGTCCTGACAACAGTCAGAGGGGACGAGGTTCGGGACCATGTTCCCTCGGAAAGGGTTTAGACAAGGTCCGTCATGGAGTCCCAACTACCCATTTATTCAGTGTGCAACGCTCAAGGAAAAGTCTGCATAAGGTTGTATAAGTTCCCAATACAAGGCCAACAGTCTTAGTGATGATCTTGGGGTCATATTGTAGATGTAGACGACGTTAAACGATTTTAGATCCGGAAAAAACAGTTATAAAAATATCTGACCCTCCTTAATTTGTAATCTAGATCACTGTAGGTATTGGGATGAGACACAAATTGCTAAAAACTAATATTTCCGAATTTCGATTAATTTATTGATTCATTTTTGTTTAACGTCACACCACGAATATTTCACGTATATAGAGTGTTCCCATACAGCCCTGTTTTCCTCAAATTAGCTAGAGTTATCTCCCTCATTGGAGTACACACTCTCGGACTTTCTTCATCAATGCTCATACAAAACTGCTTGATTTAACTTAATTTTATGAAATAATCGCAATGTTTATCTAAATGTTTTACAGAAAATTTTCAACTGATTCATTATATTTACCAGAGACATATATACACATGTGTATATATGTCTCTGTATTTACTGATTAATTAAGACTGAAGTCACGAAATCTACCCTGATGAATAGTTAATTTCTCAGAAATTTAATGAAGTTTACATGGTAGAGATGGAAAAAGTCCGAGAGTTGTACTCCAACATGGCCGCTAAAGCTAGTGGTGTGACATCACATGGGCAAACTCTATGGTGACGGCATCTGCCTGATGCGGGACATACAAATTTTGACCTTTGCAATGTAAAAAGATATGTAAATACTACTTTTTAACATGGATATGTAGACATTGGAATTAGAAGATGTGTGTGTAAATGTGTTCTCTCTCTCTCTCTCTCTCTCTCTCTCTCTCTCTCTCTCTCTCTGATAACCCATAATTCATTAGGATGGTCGGTTCGGATTTAATAAGTTGTTTTATTATCATACAACACCTCATTTATCTTGCAAATGAGACAGTATGAACCGAAGCGCCATGTTACGGTAGGCGTGGCACTTGTGGCAAGGTAAGCGTGGCACTTGTGTCACTGTAGGCGTTGGCACGTAAAAGATCCTTCACTACTTCAGGTGAGTCCGTTACATTGGACAAAGGTATAAAACCATGGATAAAGCAGGTGTCGCCACCTTTTTAGTGAAATCTTACATGGAAATGGAACAAAACTATTATTGTGATACCTTTGTATGCGCCTGTCAGAAATGAGGGGTTTGAAAACGTTCGTTTCAGTTTTTCAAACTTTGATTTCAGTTTGGATTTATGATAATTTGATCTTATATATGCGTGTTAATACAGAATTTTCACATACAAACATACAACGATATCACTATTATGGAGAATAATAATAATAACTAGAGCTGACCTTGTTGGCAAGCCAACAAGAAGGTTTCACAAGACTCAGTTGAAAAAGTTAAGACCAAATGTCTTGGCTTTTTGTTGTTCTGGGATTGAAAATGAAGAATTCAGCATGAAAGATTTTTCTCCGGGGAATAAGAGGAAGAAATATTTTGGGACCACATCCCTTTGTGGGGCCCCAAGGTATGCGGAAAGGACTGTGAAACCGTTAAATCTGACCGCAAATATCTTAAAAACGGTAAGGGATATGGAAAAAAACTTTAGGTAAATATATACATTTTATTTTTCACGAAGAATCGATTCCCACCATTCCCGATTCGATCGGATGAAAAGTAAGGGAGCTATGACGTCATTTAAATAGTATTACGTCATGTTCAGGAATTTCGCACCATGCCAAATCCCACTTGTCAGTCGGTAAATATTTTTATTCTGTATCATGCTACCAAATTTCACACCACTAGCTTTATAAATAAGCGAAACACAGCTTCCTGAAGTTGAAAAGTGTATTTTCAGGAATGGTGAAACCATGAATTTTGACGGCAAATATCTCGAAAACGGTAAGAGATATCGAAATTCTGTTGTACTAACTAGGATGTTAAATTTTCACGCAGAATCGATTCCAACCATCCCCGACTCGATCCGATGATAAATAAGGGAGATATGACGTCATTTACAAAGTATGACGTCATTTTCAGGAATTTGGCTCCATGCCAAATTCCTCTTGTAAGTCGGTAGATATTCTCAATCTCTATCATGCTACCAAATTTCACACCCCTAACTTCCTCATTAAGCGAAACACAGCTTCCTGAAGTTGAAAAGTCTGTTTTCAGGAATGGTGAAACCGTGAACTTTGACCGCAAATATCTCGAAAACGGTAAGAGATATCGAAATTCTGTTTCGAATATTTACCATTTTACTTTTTCACGCAGAATCGATTCCAACCGTCCCCGCCTCGATCCGATGAAAAATAAGGGAGATATGACGTCATTTACAAAGTATGACGTCATTTTCAGGAATTTGGCTATATGCCAAATTCCTCTTGTCAGTCGGTAGATATTTTCAATTTCTATCATGCTACCAAATTACACACCTCTATCTTCCTCAATAAGCGAGCTATACGCGAAAAGATATCATGAATAATTAATGAGTGTTGATGACGTCACAAACATCACTTTAAAGGGGGTTGTCGTGTTCAAACGCAAATAACTCAAAAACCGTAAGAGTTAGCGAAAATCTGAGAACACTCTACTGGTAGGTATTTGAACGCTCTATCGAATGGAACAAATCCGATCAAAATCCGACTGCAAATAAAGTCGCTAGACCTTGCCAAAGATTTGATTCGAAAATTTTCAATAATTTCAAAAATATTGGCAGCATGCCATTTTCATTCTAGAGATAGATTAAGAATGTGGAAACATGTTTAGATATAAAATTTCATGCCGATATCTCATTTAGTAAGAGAGATATTAACGTATGAATATTTAATTAGCTTTGATGACGTCATAGCGAATTTTCCCACGCTCATTGTGACTTTATTTATGGTCCGATTTCAAAAATTTTTCACATTCCAAATCAGACCATTGAAATCTTTCATCCTACTTTCTAAAATCTAAGATTGAAATATTTTTCTTGAACTCAAAACAATCGGGTCAAGGTCAACTTTTTCGGGGTAGAGCTACGCAATTGACGCAGTGACATAAAATCTTGCATCTCCTTTTCTGAATCGAATGCTGAAAATTTCATTCCAATCGGACAATAAATAGCGAAGATACAGGTACCTAAATAAAAAAATTGTAGGTGGCGCTGTGACCTTACAAAGTGAAAGTAGGAAAAAATAAAAAAAATACCTCGGCGGAAATGTGTAAAGAGACGATCCTGAAAATTTGAATGTTCTATCTTAAACCGTATTGGAGAAAACCTCTGTCCACTGCAAAAACGGAAGAAAAATAAAAATAATAATAATAATAATAATAATAAAACTAGAGCTGACCTTGTTGGCGAGCCAACAAGAAGGTTTCACAAGACTCAGTTGAAAAAGTTAAGACCAAATGTCTTGGCTTTTTGTTGTTCTTGGATTGAAAATGAAGAATTCAGCATGAAAGATTTTTCTCCGGGGAATAAGAGGAAGAAATATTTTGGGACCACATCCCTTTGTGGGGCCCCGAGGTATGCGGAAAGGACTGTGAAACCGTTAAATCTGACCGCAAATATCTTAAAAACGGTAAGGGATATGGGAAAAAAACTTTAGGTAAATATATACATTTTTTTTTCACGAAGAATCGATTCCAACCATTCCCGATTCGATCGGATGAAAAGTAAGGGAGCTATGACGTCATTTAAATAGTATTACGTCATGTTCAGGAATTTCGCACCATGCCAAATCCCACTTGTCAGTCGGTAAATATTTTTATTCTGTATCATGCTACCAAATTTCACACCACTAGCTTTATAAATAAGCGAAACACAGCTTCCTGAAGTTGAAAAGTGTATTTTCAGGAATGGTGAAACCATGAATTTTGACCGCAAATATCTCGAAAACGGTAAGAGATATCGAAATTCTGTTGTATTAATTAGGATGTTAAATTTTCACGCAGAATCGATTCCAACCATCCCCGATTCGATCCGATGATAAATAAGGGAGATATGACGTCATTTACAAAGTATGACGTCATTTTCAGGAATTTGGCTCCATGCCAAATTCCTCTTGTCAGTCGGTAGATATTTTCAATCTCTATCATGCTACCAAATTTCACACCCCTAACGTCTTCAATAAGCGAAACACAGCTTCCTGAAGTTGAAAAGTGTTTTTTTTTAGGAATGGTGAAGCCGTGAACTTTGACCGCAAATATCTCGAAAACGGTAAGAGATATCGAAATTCTGTTGTATTAATTAGGATGTTAAATTTTCACGCAGAATCGATTCCAACCATCCCCGATTCGATCCGATGATAAATAAGGGAGATATGACGTCATTTACAAAGTATGACGTCATTTTCAGGAATTTGGCTCCATGCCAAATTCCTCTTGTCAGTCGGTAGATATTCTCATTCTCTATCATGCTACCAAATTTCACACCTCTAACTTCCTCAATAAGCGAAACACAGCTTCCTGAATTTGAAAAGTGTGTTTTCAGGAATGGTGAAACCGTGAACTTTGACCGCAAATATCTCGAAAACGGTAAGAGATATCGAAATTCTGTTTCGAGTAATTACCATTTTACTTTTTGACGCAGAATCGATTCCAACCATCCCCGCCTCGATCCGATGAAAAATAAGGGAGATATGACGTCATTTACAAAGTATGACGTCATTTTCAGGAATTTGGCTCCATGCCAAATTCCTCTTGTCAGTCGGTAGATATTCTCATTCTCTATCATGCTACCAAATTTCACACCTCTAACTTCCTCAATAAGCGAAACACAGCTTCCTGAATTTGAAAAGTGTGTTTTCAGGAATGGTGAAACCGTGAACTTTGACCGCAAATATCTCGAAAACGGTAAGAGATATCGAAATTCTGTTTCGAGTATTTACCATTTTACTTTTTCACGCAGAATCGATTCCAACCGTCCCCGCCTCGATCCCATGAAAAATAAGGGAGATATGACGTCATTTACAAAGTATGACGTCATTTTCAGGAATTTGGCTCCATGCCAAATTCCTCTTGTCAGTCGGTAGATATTCTCAATCTCTATCATGCTACCAAATTACACACCTCTATCTTCCTCAATAAGCGAGCTATAGGCGAAAACATTTCATGAATAATTAATGAGTGTTGATGACGTCACAAACATCACTTTAAAGGGGGTTGTCGTGTTCAAACGCAAATAACTCAAAAACCGTAAGAGTTAGCGAAAATCTGAGAACACTCTACTGGTAGGTATTTGAACGCTCTAACGAATGGAAGAAACCCGATCAAAATCCGACTGCAAATAAAGTCGCTAGACCTTGCAAAAGATTTGATTCGAAAATTTTCAATAATTTCAAAAATATTGGCAGCATGCCATTTTCATTCTAGAGGTAGATTAAGAATGTGGAAACATGTTTAGATATAAAATTTCATGCCGATATCTCATTTAGTAAGAGAGATATTAACGTATGAATATTTAATTAGCTTTGATGACGTCATAGCGAATTTTCCCACGCTCATTGTGACTTTATTTATGGTCCGATTTCAAACATTTTTCACATTCCAAATCAGACCATTGAAATCTTTCATCCTACTGTCTAAAATCTAAGATTGAAATATTTTTTTTTGAAATGAAAACAATCGGGTCAAGGTCAACTTTTTCGGGGTAGAGCTACGAAATTGACGCAGTGACATAAAATCTTGCATCTCCTTTTCTGAATCGAATGCTGAAAATTTCATTCCAATCGGACAATAAATAGCGAAGATACAGGTACCTAAATAAAAAAATTGTAGGTGGCGCTGTGACCTTACAAAGTGAAAGTAGGAAAAAATAAAAAAAATACCTCGGCGGAAATGTGTAAAGAGACGATCCTGAAAATTTGAATGTTCTATCTTAAACCGTATTGGAGAAAACCTCTGTCCACTGCAAAAACGGAAGAAAAATAAAAATAACTAGAGCTGACCTTGTTGGCGAGCCAACAAGAAGGTTTCACAAGACTCAGATGAAAAAGTTAAGACCAAATGTCTTGGCTTTTTGTTGTTCTTGGATTGAAAATGAAGAAATATAAATATTTTTATTCTGTGTCATGCTACCAAATTTCACACCACTAGCTTTATAAATAAGCGAAGCACAGCTTCCTGAAGTTGAAAAGTGTATTTTCAGGAATGGTGAAACCATGAATTTTGACGGCAAATATCTCGAAAACGGTAAGAGATATCGAAATTCTGTTGTACTAACTAGCATGTTAAATTTTCACGCAGAATCGATTCCAACCATCCCCGATTCGATCCGATGATAAATAAGGGAGATATGACGTCATTTACAAAGTATGACGTCATTTTCAGGAATTTGGCTCCATGCCAAATTCCTCTTGTCAGTCGGTAGATATTCTCAATCTCTATCATGCTACCAAATTTCACACCCCTAACTTCCTCAAGAAGCGAAACACAGCTTCCTGAAGTTGAAAAGTGTGTTTTCAGGAATGGTGAAACCGTGAACTTTGACCGCAAATATCTCGAAAACGGTAAGAGATATCGAAATTCTGTTGCCATTACTAACCTTTTTACTTTTTCACGCAGAATCGATTCCAACCGTCCCCGCCTCGATCCGATGAAAAATAAGGGAGATATGACGTCATTTACAAAGTATGACGTCATTTTCAGGAATTTGGCTCCATGCCAAATTCCTCTTGTCAGTCGGTAGATATTCTCAATCTCTATCATGCTACCAAATTTCACACCTCTATCTTCCTCAATTAGCGAGCTATAGGCGAAAACATTTCATGAATAATTAATGAGTGTTGATGACGTCACAAACATCACTTTAAAGGGGGTTGTCGTGTTCAAACGCAAATAACTCAAAAACCGTAAGAGTTAGCGAAAATCTGAGAACACTCTACTGGTAGGTATTTGAACGCTCTATCGAATGGAAGAAACCCGATCAAAATCCGACTGCAAATAAAGTCGCTAGACCTTGCCAAAGATTTGATTCGAAAATTTTCAATAATTTCAAAAATATTGGCAGCATGCCATTTTCATTCTAGAGGTAGATTAAGAATGTAGAAACATGTTTAGATATAAAATTTCATGCCGATATCTCATTTAGTAAGAGAGATATTAACGTATGAATATTTAATTAGCTTTGATGACGTCATAGCGAATTTTCCCACGCTCATTGTGACTTTATTTATGGTCCGATTTCAAAAATTTTTCACATTCCAAATCAGACCATTGTAATCTTTCATCCTACTTTCTAAAATCTAAGATTGAAATATTTTTCTTGAACTCAAAACAATCGGGTCAAGGTCAACTTTTTCGGGGTAGAGCTACGAAATTGACGCAGTGACATAAAATCTTGCATCTCCTTTTCTGAATCGAATGCTGAAAATTTCATTCCAATCGGACAATAAATAGCGAAGAATACAGGTACCTAAATAAAAAAATTGTAGGTGGCGCTGTGACCTTACAAAGTGAAAGTAGGAAAAAATAAAAAAAATACCTCGGCGGAAATGTGTAAAGAGACGATCCTGAAAATTTGAATGTTCTATCTTAAACCGTATTGGAGAAAACCTCTGTCCACTGCAAAAACGGAAGAAAAATAAAAATAATAATAATAATAAAAAAAAAAGAAAAATCAGAAAAACAATAGGTTTCACAAGTGAACTTGTGAAACCTAATAATAATAATAATAATAATAAAAAAAAAAGAAAAATCAGAAAAACAATAGGTTTCACAAGTGAAACTTGTGAAACCTAATAATAATAATAACTAGAGCTGACCTTGTTGGCGAGCCAACAAGAAGGTTTCACAAGACTCAGTTGAAAAAGTTAAGACCAAATGTCTTGGCTTTTTGTTGTTCTGGGATTGAAAATGAAGAATTCAGCATGAAAGATTTTTCTCCGGGGAATAAGAGGAAGAAATATTTTGGGACCACATCCCTTTGTGGGGCCCCAAGGTATGCGGAAAGGACTGTGAAACCGTTAAATCTGACCGCCTATATCTTAAAAACGGTAAGGGATATGGAAAAAAAAACTTTAGGTAAATATATACATTTTATTTTTCACGAAGAATCGATTCCAACCATTCCCGATTCGATCGGATGAAAAGTAAGGGAGCTATGACGTCATTTAAATAGTATTACGTCATGTTCAGGAATTTCGCACCATGCCCAATCCCACTTGTCAGTCGGTAAATATTTTTATTCTGTATCATGCTACCAAATTTCACACCACTAGCTTTATAAATAAGCGAAACACAGCTTCCTGAAGTTGAAAAGTGTATTTTCAGGAATGGTGAAACCATAAATTTTGACGGCAAATATCTCGAAAACGGTAAGAGATATCGAAATTCTGTTGGTACTGCGTTGACGTTAAATTTTCACGCAGAATCGATTCCAACCATCCCCGATTCGATCCGATGATAAATAAGGGAGATATGACGTCATTTACAAAGTATGACGTCATTTTCAGGAATTTGGCTCCATGCCAAATTCCTATTGTCAGTCGGTAGATATTCTCAATTTCTATCATGCTACCAAATTTCACACCCCTAACTTCCTCAATAAGCGAAACACAGCTTCCTGAAGTTGAAAAGTGTGTTTTTTAGGAATGGTGAAACCGTGAACTTTGACCGCAAATATCTCGAAAACGGTAAGAGATATCGAAATTCTGTTGGTACTCTCAGGATAATGAATTTTCACGCAGAATCGATTCCAACCATCCCCGATTCGATCCGATGATAAATAAGGGAAATATGACGTCATTTACAAAGTATGACGTCATTTTCAGGAATTTGGCTCCATGCCAAATTCCTCTTGTCAGCCAGGAGATATTCTCAATCTCTATCATGCTACCAAATTTCACACCTCTAACTTCCTCAATAAGCGAAACACAGCTTCCTGAATTTGAAAATTGTGTTTTCAGGAATGGTGAAACCGTGAACTTTGACCGCAAATATCTCGAAAACGGTAAGAGATATCGAAATTCTGTTTCGAGTACTTACCATTTTACTTTTTCACGCAGAATCGATTCCAACCGTCCCCGCCTCGATTCGATGAAAAATAAGGGAGATATGACGTCATTTACAAAGTATGACGTCATTTTCAGGAATTTGGCTACATGCCAAATTCCTCTTGTCAGTCGGTAGATATTCTCAATCTCTATCATGCTACCAAATTTCACACCTCCATCTTCCTCAATAAGCGAGCTATAGGCGAAAACATTTCATGAATAATTAATGAGTGTTGATGACGTCACAAACATCACTTTAAAGGGGGTTGTCTTGTTCATTCGGTTTTAACTCGAGAACCGTAAGAGTTAGCGAAAATCTGAGAACACTCTTCTGGTAGGTATTTGAACGCTCTATCGAATGGAAGAAGCCCGATCAAAATCCGACTGCAAATAAAGTCGCTAGACCTTGCCAAAGATTTGATTCGAAAATTTTCAATAATTTCAAAAATATTGGCAGCATGCCATTTTCATTCTAGAGGTAGATTAACAATGTGGAAACATGTTTAGATATAAAATTTCATGCCGATATCTCATTTAGTAAGAGAGATATTAACGTATGAATATTTAATTAGCTTTGATGACGTCATAGCGAATTTTCCCACGCTCATTGTGACTTTATTTATGGTCCGATTTCAAAAATTTTTCATATTCCAAATCAGACCATTAAAATCTTTCATCCTACTGCCTAAAATCTAAGATTGAAATATTTTTTTTGAAATGAAAACAATCGGGTCAAGGTCAACTTTTTCGGGGTAGAGCTACGAAATTGACGCAGTGACATAAAATCTTGCATCTCCTTTTCTGAATCGAATGCTGAAAATTTCATTCCAATCGGACAATAAATAGCGAAGATACAGGTACCTAAATAAAAAAATTGTAGGTGGCGCTGTGACCTTACAAAGTGAAAGTAGGAAAAAATAAAAAAAATACCTCGGCGGAAATGTGTAAAGAGACGATCCTGAAAATTTGAATGTTCTATCTTAAACCGTATTGGAGAAAACCTCTGTCCACTGCAAAAACGGAAGAAAAATAAAAATAATAATAATAATAATAATAATAATAAAAAAAAAAGAAAAATCAGAAAAACAATAGGTTTCACAAGTGAACTTGTGAAACCTAAAAAAAAGAAAAATCAGAAAAACAATAGGTTTCACAAGTGGAACTTGTGAAACCTAATAATCAGGGAGTGGCGAAAAACATATGTATTTTTTGTTTACATCTATCTGACATGTCATGGTACATGTAGCTAGGCGTGGTATGTAAAAGAGCCCTCATTGCTTCGGATTGGTCCTTTGCAAAGATACAAATTTCTATGCGGTGCCTCAGGCAGATGCTGTCACCATATACGTGAATTTTGTGATTTGTTATTTGTGATATCGAGTACGACAGAATAGGAGAGAGAGAGAGAGAGTGTGTGTGTGTGTGTGTGTGTGTGTGCGTGCGTGCGTGCGTGCGTGCGTGCGTGTGTGTGTGTGTGTTGACATTTGAATATGCTTCTGGTAGAAAGGAATACTATATTGTTTAACATAAAACTATGCATTCGTGTAATTTTTCTTGTCTATGAGGTATGACCAAAAAGTTTTCGCTACGATAAACTCTGATATGGTAAACAAGTATAAGCCCCACCCCACCCTCCAATTAAACCGTTATTCGTTCATATTGAACATTTTCACGTGAAGAGAATAGTATTTCAAAGCTTTTGATCACACACAGAAGTTTAAGGGCTAATCAAACCGCCAAGATAGAGAATAAAGAAGTTAGAGCAGTGATTAAGTATCTATGTAAGAAGGGAATGACTCCCAATGAAGTTCATGAGGACTTCATGAAAATCCTTGGGAAGTCTTCTTTTAGTAAGGTTAAAATATACCGCTGAATTGAGAAGGGGGAAAGGAGAGCATTGAAGATGATGAACGGTCTGAACGTCCCAAGGAGGCTACCCCAGACGAAAACGTTGATATTGTCACAATAATTGTGCACTCTCTTGTCGTGGAAAAAATCACTTCATATACAACTTATGTGGTTGCCTAGTAACGAAGAGGTTCGAATCCCCCGCTGGCTCGAAAGTGTCTTGCCGTTCTGATGAGACAGTGAAAGTCGACGGTACACGATGCACTGCGAAGATCTCTGGCTTTATCACGTACGTCTTTATGTTTTATTTATTTATTATTATTATTATTATTATTATTATTATTATTATTATTATTATTATTATTATTTTGGTGCATCAAGCAGACGCCATCAGACTTTGATAATAAAAAAATGTTGGTGGGATGTAAAACTAGAAACAAACAAACAAAGAAGTACATCATACGACATTCACTTAATAATAGGGTATTTAACATCATTGATTAATAACGGTTATAGTGAGATGCTCTCACATTTTCATTCCAGTCACCTAACGGTACTTTCTGGGCATGCGTACTTGAACTGAAAAACACGACAAATCCAAGTTTTTGAGAGGGGTATCTTATTATTTAGGAAAATAAAAATGATTATGCAACTTTGAATCCTATTTTACAAAGTCTTAGTTTAGTATAGTATTATTTAAGTAATGATTTTAAAAGACGTGAGACAGAAAATAAAGGACACAATCTATATATATATAACTTAAAGGGGTGACGGTAACTAAAAACCACCCCTACATCTTTTAATGGAATATTACTTAGAATTTAATAAACAACTCGACCCCTTTTTATTTAAGTTTTAAACATTTCGCCCTCCTGTGAAAATATGCAGTGCAAAGAAATGATTCTGAATGAAATAATACGTTTGTTAATATGCAATTTACATATTACATATTATAAAGAACCCCGCCCGAGGTGTCCCGATCCATAGCGTATGATATTGTTTTCTGAAATCAAATATAGATATTGAAGAAGGAAGAAGAATAGTGTTATATATATATATATATATATATACATACGACGGGGAACGAATATGAGATATTTCTTCGGAGATGCAATGTCCATAGTACTCCCAAGTGTTTCACTGATTCTATTTGTGCTTTATATATATATATATATATATATATATAATATATATATATATATATATATATATATATATATATATATATATATATACATATATATATGAGAAAGAGAAATACATGTATTTGAATTTATACAACACTTCAATATCGGCTTATTTAATTTAAAATTAACTAAAGAAACACATCATCTTCAGTGTTAAAATGTCATGTTCCAGAGAGCTTATGTTGGCTTTGACTGCTGTGACCCATTGAGGGACTAAACACAGATCCTAAACCTAGTATGAAAGTGTGTTCACACCATAGGACAAACTTCTCGTTATGAGGGTTATCTTTCTTGTTGATATCAAAATAAATAAATGTATAGTGTCCACAGAAAACATGGATGGCTGCAGTATCATAATTTCATGGCTTTGACTGTGATCCATGGAAGGTACTAAAGAGACACTCCAAACCAAGGGCCTTGAAATTGTGGTTTTTATCATGAGACCCTGGATACACCCATTACATCGACGGATGAGTCATATTTCTTGTTGAAGTTCATAGAAATCATTTCGTTCTCTCAAGTGGCTTAAGATAAACTGAATGTAGTATTATGATTTCTACATATACTTCATGTACCATAATTTACAATTTTGCCAATGGTGTATTTTTTAAAATGTGTGTGTTTGTGTGTGTGTGTGTGTGTGTGTGTGTGTGTGTGTGTGTGTAGGTGTGTGTGTGTGGGTGTATGTGTGTGTGTGGGGGGGATGGTGGGAGTTCCTACAGGCCTGATCCAGTACTTGTATCAATATATAGATTTAATTATTGCGCTTTTGTCTGTTGTGGTAGGGAATTGTAAAGTATTCGTTTTAATATCATTGAGGGGCAGGCTTGGTTGATTGTCTTTACATCGCTTTCAACAATATTTCAGTTATATCGCGACATGGAAGCAGGAGTTTACCAAACTCTAAAAAAAGTGGTGCAACCCGGGAATCGAACGCGGATCGTCGGCGCTGCACGCCAAGCGCTTAACCACTACTAAACTATTATCGGTTGTCCCTCTAATCTGTCGTAAGAGATCACAGTGTGATTGATTAATACAGGTTATCTTTACAGCGGGTTTGACAGTTTACGTAAAGGTAGAAAATGAACAAGTGGCAAAGATAACATAACATTATCAAAAAGATAAACGATGATTTATATGGTGCATGGTTTTTATTGATTGATTATGGTATTATGTCACTTCAGAATTATTGCTTTGTATTGCATAGAAATCTATATCTTTGCAAAGGACCCTCCCGAAGCAGTGAGGGATCTTTTACGTGCCACGTTTACCGTGATACGGCATGTTTTTACTTTCATCCTAAAGACAAAACACCAGTGTGCCCACAGCGGGAGTTGAACCTGGAACGTCTCGAACGCCTCATCCACTGAGCCACACCGGCTTATACATATATGTGGTGCATGGAGCTATAACCAAGGGTCAAATAATACTGAAAGGGAGATTACTCTTACAATACTGTTTTACATGTAGAGAATAAAACTGAATTCATAACCGGTATTAATTCTTGACTTTCTTAGACAGTATAAGTAGAAATTATATATCAAAGTTTGCATGTTCATGTGAAAGAGACTGATAGCAACCCGTTACGTCGGTGATAAAACTGCGTGATGGATAATATATAAATTTTACGGTGTGTATGCAGGGGTATATTAATCACCCTCACTTAATGTAGCATTGACCAGAGCTAAGTATAGATCTCTCGTCTTGGAGCACGAAGTAGTAATCTTATCATAGTGAGATCTTCTCATGTTGATAAAAAAAACTAGCTATTACAAACACCGGAGAAGATTGCAAAGGCACACACAACATTCAACCATCCTTTACTCTTGACCGTCTAACTATACTCTACACGATTTCAACTCCCATCATTCGAACTTTATATGTACTTTACGTTTATGTATTCTATTTTTATTTATTTTTTTATTTATTTTAATTTATTTTTATATTCATACCTATATATATATATATATATATATATATATATATATATATATATATATATATATATATATATATATATATATATATATATATATATATATATATAAATCTTTTAAAACTCAACCGATTTCAACTCACATCATCCGAACTTTATATGTACTTTACGTTTATGTATTCTATTTTTAATTATTATTTTTATTTATGGTAACACGAAGTGTTACACTGTTATGGACCCGGGTCATGGGCGCTGTCATATTGGGAGTCACCCCTTTGCTCATGTATTCCTACACTCAGTGAAATAGGTCCATGATTATGTGCATTAAATTTGCAAATATTCATGAACATTTGATACTTCTGGTATGTTAAAAACTACATATTCAGCAAATTATTAAGGAAGATGTATGGAAAGTCTATACCAGAGCTGAACAAACACGATGATTATTTTTGAAACTAACTGGCATGGAACCTATGTTTTCATTCAGTCGTTGATTACTACGCACTGATCGCACATTTTCGGGCCTTTCCGTCGGCCCTTGCCAACCACAATAACAACATGCTTTGATGACGCTATACCGAAAAATTGATGTTTTACTTGATTAAAGTGGGACAGCAGACTGTATAAGATAATTTTT
Organism: Pteria penguin; assembly: GCA_035048485.1. Taxonomy (NCBI): domain Eukaryota; kingdom Metazoa; phylum Mollusca; class Bivalvia; order Pterioida; family Pteriidae; genus Pteria; species Pteria penguin. The sequence continues at coordinate 12,363,444 of CM068588.1, read as the reverse complement.
TTCCTTTCCGTATTGTAAACATTCGGCGTAAGTTTCACCAGAGCTAGGTGTTAACGTGAAATTGCCCCTCCCCCAAATCCCGCGTTGCTAAGGGACGAAGAGCGTCATGTATAAAATTCTTCCGAGAAACGAATTGATATTTAGTGCACCGACATAAAGAAGTTTCTTCGGTTTCATATTCTTAAAATTCCATGATTAAATTATTAATCACAAATTGATTCATACATGAGTGACTTGACACCGCATCGTAAACAGCTGAACAGGCAGATTTCCTCCGGCGCGGCGAGATAAAATAACATGATCATAATGGAAAGCATGTTGCACGGTGGTACGTACGCATGCATGTCATGTACGTTGTCAGTTTTGTTGGTTTAACTTGATTGTAATAATTGTGCACGTGAATGGTAGAACTTGCAAATTGTCCTTGATATGAGATTTAAGATGGACGTTAAGAGCAGTAAACGAAGTTGGTTCAGACAGAATTTTTGATAGTTAGAGTCAGAGGAAATGTGGACAAAGAGTAGGTGTAATAATTTATTATGTACATGTACTAATAAATTTGAGGACGGTATATCGTGGATACATGTCTGAACGCTAATGTGTGGACCAAACATAATTATCAAAACAAAACAAGTGAATTAGAATGTCTTTTTAACATCACTTTTTGTCCTCCGCTTTTGTGAAAGCAAGGGGACATTACATCTCATAATACTCATTCCTCCATCTTTCAGTCTGTCACAAAATCTTTAACCTGGGCTATAACTTTTGATCCAGTAGGGGTACAACTTCACATGTAGATTCCTTGTGATGAGACTTTCCATTTAAGATAATTACTTTTGACATCTTGGAATTCTTTGAATTCACTTTTTTATCTTGACAGTTATGTATCCTCAGGAACACTCTTATCTTATAACAACCCCCTCCTAGTTATAAATATGGATTCACCATCTCTGTCTTTGTACACATCAAATCCACAGCAAATTGTCAGAGCAAGGACAGTTTTAGATCATCTTCACATAGTTTGGATGATCTTGTGCTATAGGCTTGACATCCGCAACTGGAAAACTCAATTTTAGACAATCTACAAATGCTGCATGTAGCAAACATCTTAGGATATAAACTTGATGGCATGCTTTGAATGCTGCATGTGACATAATTTTTCGGTTTGAAAGGCATAGTTAGCCTTTTAGTGTACCTCAATTCTGCCCAAGCTATATGCAAGTACCAAACTTACACTAATTAATTATTCATCTCGCAGACTCGAAAACATGTTTCAAGCTGTACCTGACATACTTTTTGTCACCCGCTTTTTGTGAAAACGTGGGGACATGAAATCTCATTTGTCCGTCCATCCGTCTGTCTGTCTGTCTGTCTGTCACAAAAATTTTAACCTTGGTCATAACGTAGGGCCATCATATCTGGCATATTTGTGCCTAGTTGCAATACCTTTCCTGTATCTGTAGACATGCACAACAATGACACAGATCACTGCACCCTTACTGTTAGAGCGTCAAAAGCAGGGGACCACAGTTCTCTGAATTTGCTTGTTTCATTTGAGTCATTTTGGTATCCTGTTTTGGGCAGAAGTATCTCGGTTATGGACAGTACAAGTACCAAAGTTGCACCAATGATTCATCTATGGGATGCACACTAGAGTACCTGGTTCGATTGCTTCATGTGACAGTTTTACACTTCAGTGATTTGGTTAACCTGTTGGGGGTACCTCAGCTTGCGAAAAACTAGTAAAAATAAAAGACTTCTGACTTGGCCGTATGCCAAGTCACCTCAACTAAACAGTGTGTGAAAATTCCTAAACTTGTGTTAATGGTTCATCTTGGGATGCAGACTTGAATGCAAGCTTTGTATAAATATTCCTACTTCAATTTATTTTCATTAAAATTAGAATAACTCAATAATGATTCAAGAGTCATTTTGAATTTCTGCTGTTAATTGTAAGGATGAAACTAGTCCTGAATTAAGGGGGTAGTCTGGTGAACTAGTAAGAAGAATTAAAATCTATAACTGGCTATTTCTTGCATCTTCTATAAGAACAGACAGAGGTAGATTAAATAATAACACTGAGCCACACCGGCTTATACATATATGTGGTGCATGGAGCTATAACCAAGGGTCAAATAATACTGAAAGGGAGATTACTCTTACAATACAGTTTTACATGTAGAGAATAAAACTGAAATCAAAACCGATATTAATTCTTACCTTTCTAAGACAGTAAAAGTAGAAATTATATATTAAAGTTTGTAGATTCATGTAGGAGAGACTGATAGAAAATCATTACGTTATTGGTAAAAGTGCTTGATGGATAATAATATCAATTTACGATGTACACTTAGGGATACATTAGTCACCTTCAGTTGATGTAACATTGATCAGAGCTAAGTTCAAATCTCTCGTTTATGGGACATGAAGCAGTGATCTTATCGTAGTGAGATCTTCTTACCATGGTAAACTAATAGCTATAGCAAACACCAGAGAAGACATCACACTACGCTACACCCAACGCACTCAACTCCCCCGCTACCCAACACACATACATCATTCATCCATCCTTTACTCTTGACCGCCTAACTAAAAAAATTGTGACCTTTTCATGATTATTACTTTTTAAAGTCTTTGCGAACTTTTTGCATATTTTCTGATAAATTCTCATGGTAGGTTAATTTATAGTGCATAAATTTTCTTTATTTTTACCCATTTAATTGTAAGAAATGTATTTGGAAGAATAATAATTTTTAGGGTTACTGTGTTTTTCCAAGATTCAAATAGGGATCTGGGTAAATTATTTATATGTATAGGAAACATTTAAAAGGGGGAAAGGGGGCAACACGAATTTCAATGATAGACCAAGAATGGGTTCCTACACCGTCAGAACAAATAGAAGGATCTCAATGAAACATGATCTGGCCGAAGTATCTGTGTTTGAAATAATAAGAATATCAGATATAATCACATTCGCCGTGCTGTCTTGAGACTTACCTGCAGCTAAAAATTTTACTTACCTAGTATGAAATACATTTTCACAAAATTCTATATCTTACGGTTGGTTGGTTGATTGGTGTTTTACGTCGCTTTCAACAATATTTCAGTTATATCGCGACATGGAAGCATGGAAGGTCGGTTCGGATTTAATAAGCTGTTTTATTATCATACAACACTTCATTTATCTTGCAAATGAGACAGTATGAACCGAAGCGCCATGTTACGGTAGGCGTGGCACTTGTGGCAAGTTAAGCGTGGCACTTGTGTCACTGTAGGCGTTGGCACGTAAAAGATCCTTCACTACTTCAGGTGAGTCCGTTACATTGGACAAAGGTATAGAGTGTTCCCATACAGCCCTGTTTTCCTCAAATTAGCTAGAGTTATCTCCCTCATTGGAGTACAACTCTCGGACTTTATCCATCAATGCTCATATAAAACTGCTTGATTTAACTTAATTTTATGAAATAATCGCATTGTTTATCTAAATGTTTTACAGAAAATTTTCAATTGATTGATTATATTTCCTGATTTATTAAGACTGAAGTCACGAAATCTACCCTGATGAATAGTTAATTTCTCAGGAATTTAATGAAGTTTACATGGTAGAGATCGAAAAAGTCCGAGAGTTGTACTCCAACATGGCCGCTAATGCTAGTGGTGTGACATCACATAGGCAAACTCTATAAAACCATGGATAAAGCAGGTGTCGCCACCTTTTTAGTAAAATCTTACATGGAAATGGAACAAAACTATTATTGTGATACCTTTGTATGCGCCTGTCAGAAATGAGGGGTTTGAAAACGTTCGTTTCAGTTTTTCAAACTTTGATTTCAGTTTGGATTTCTGATAATTTGATCTTATATATGCGTGTTAATACAGAATTTTCACATACAAACATACAACGATATCACTATTATGGAGAATAATAATAATAATAATCAGGGAGTGGCGAAAAACATATGTATTTTTTGTTTACATCTATCTGACATGTCATGGTACATGTAGCTAGGCGTGGTATGTAAAAGAGCCCTCATTGCTTCGGATGGGTCCTTTGCAAAGATACAAATTTCTATGCGGTGCCTCAGGCCGATGCTGTCACCATATACGTGAATTTTGTGATTTGTTATTTGTGATATCGAGTACGACAGAATAGGAGAGAGAGAGAGAGAGAGAGAGAGAGTGTGTGTGTGTGTGTGTGTGTGTGTGTGTGTAGGTGTGTGTGTGTGCGTGCGTGCGTTCGTGCGTTCGTGCGTGTGTGTGTGTGCGTGACATTTGAATATGCTTCTGGTAGAAAGGAGTACTATATTGTTTAACATAAAACTATGCATTCGTGTAATTTTTCTTGTCTATGAGGTATGACCAAAAAGTTTTCGCTACGATAAACTCTGATATGGTAAACAAGTATAAGCCCCACCCCACCCTCCAATTAAACCGTTATTCGTTCATATTGAACATTTTCACGTGAAGAGAATAGTATTTCAAAGCTTTTGATCACACACCGAAGTTTAAGGGCTAATCAAACCGCCAAGATAGAGAATAAAGAAGTTAGAGCAGTGATTAAGTATCTATGTAAGAAGGGAATGACTCCCAATGAAGTTCATGAGGACTTCATGAAAATCCTTGGGAAGTCTTCTTTTAGTAAGGTTAAAATATACCGCTGAATTGAGAAGGGGGAAAGGAGAGCATTGAAGATGATGAACGGTCTGAACGTCCCAAGGAGGCTACCCCAGACGAAAACGTTGATATTGTCACAATAATTGTGCACTCTCTTGTCGTGGAAAAAATCACTTCATATACAACTTATGTGGTTGCCTAGTGACGAAGAGGTTCGAATCCCCCGCTGGCTCGAAAGTGTCTTGCCGTTCTGATGAGACAGTGAAAGTCGACGGTACACGATGCACTGCGAAGATTTCTGGCTGTATCACGTACGTCTTAATGTTTTATTTATTTTTTTTATTATTATTATTACTATTATTTTGGTGCATCAAGCAGACGCCATCAGACTTTGATAATAAAAAAATGTTGGTGGGATGTAAAACTAGAAACAAACAAACAAACAAAGAAGTACATCATACGACATTCACTTAATAATAGGGTATTTAACATCATTGATTAATAACGGTTATAGTGAGATGCTCTCACATTTTCATTCCAGTCACCTAACGGTACTTTCTGGGCATGCGTACTTGAACTGAAAAACACGACTAATCCAAGTTTCTGAGAGGGGTGTCTTATTATTTAGGAAAATAAAAATGATTATGCAACTTTGAATCATATTTTACAAAGTCTTAGTTTAATATAGTATTATTTAAGTAATGATTTTAAAAGACGTGAGACAGAAAATAAAGGACACAATCTATACATATATAACTTAAAGTGGTGACGGTAACTAAAAACCACCCCTACATCTTTTAATGGAATATTACTTAGAATTTAATAAACAACTCGACCACTTTTTATTTAAGATTTAAACATTTCGCCCTCCTGTGAAAATATGCAGTGCAAAGAAATGATTCTGAATGAAATAATACGTTTGTTAATATGCAGTTCATTTGTTACATATCGGCATTTGATACTAGCGTAAATTGTGATTAGAATTAATATGTATAAATAATAAATATCCGTCCCTTGACTCTATGCACAAGGCAAAGGTTGGTACAATGCTATAGTCCTAGACTACTTATATAGTAACCTCATGTCGGTGACAATTTATATGAATTATCACCATTACCGTGGGTAACAGCATGGATAAGGCTATTACCTATGAGAATGGATTGCATGACCTTCAGCACCAAAAGACTCAATGAGGCAAAGTGGACTCTCAAAGAAATCCAAATAGTCCATATTCCAGATATGAGTTTGTCACCCAACGGAGATTTTGAAGGGTATGATTTTCTGAAAACCTATACAAAATGCATTGGCCGTTGGAGCGTTTGGGGGTTTTCATGCAAAACTATCAATATTTAACCAAAATTGGGGGAAAATCGTATCTCATCCTTTTACGGAATTAAACAAGGATTGGTGAGATACAGATCTTAATATTCATTTAACATCTGAAAATTTACCATATCATTTCATGGTACATATTATAAAGAACCCCGTCCGAGGTGTCCCGATCCATAGCGTAGCGATACATTATGATATTGTTTTCTGAAACGAAGTATTATTACTAAATCAAATATAGATATTGAAGAAGGAAGTAGAATAGTGTTATATATATATATATATATATATATATATATATATATATATATATATATATATATATATATATATATATATATATATATATATATATATATATAAGAATTTAAGTGAAATATTGGGTGCCTTGTTAGCTGTAGCGTCTTTATGCTTTATATGTTTGTCTAATTTGTCTTTATTTTCTACAGATATTTTTTCGGAGATCCAATGTCCATAGTACTCCCAGGTGTTTCACTGATTCTATTTGTGCTTTATAAATATATATATATATATATATATATATATATATATATATATATATATATATATATATATATATATATTTGAAGTTATACAACACTTCAATATCGGTTTCTTGAATTTAAAATTAACTAAAGAAGCACATTATATATATATATATATATATATATATATATATATATATATATATATATATTTATATATATATATATATATATATTTATATATTTATATATATGAGAAAGAGAAATATTTGAATTTATGCAACACTTCAATATCGGCTTATTAAATTTAAAATTAACTAAAGAAACATATCATCATCAGTGTTAAAATGTCATGTTCCAGAGAGCTTATGTTGGCTTTGACTGCTGTGACCCATTGAGGGACTAAACACAGATCCTAAACCTAGTATGAAAGTGTGTCCACACCATAGGACAAACTTCTCGTTATGAGGGTTATCTTTCTTGTTGATATTAAAATAAATAAATGTATAGTGTCCACAGAAAACATGGATGGCTGTATTGAAGGTACTAAAGAGACACTCCAAACCAAGGGCCTTGAAATTGTGTTTTTTATCATGAGACCCTGGATACACCCATTACATCGACGGATGAGTCATATTTCTTGTTGAAGTTCATAGAAATCATTTCGTTCTCTCAAGTGGCTTAAGATAAACTGGATATAGTATTATGATGTCTACATGGGGTGGAGTGCTTGGTTAGGGGAAGGGCCACTATACGGTACCAGCTACACAGACCAATAAACAGAATGTGCCAGTGTAATCTCGGTTTTTACGGTCTCGTCCGATTGACAAAGCACCAGTGTGCCCACAGCGGGAGTTGAACCTGGAACCTCTCGAAAGCCTCATCCACTGAGCCACACCGGCTTATACATATATGTGGTGCATGGAGCTATAACCAAGGGTCAAATAATACTGAAAGGGAGATTACTCTTACAATACTGTTTTACATGTAGAGAATAAAACTGAAATCAAAACCGATGTTAATTCTTAACTTTCTAAGACAGTAAAAGTAGAAATTATATATTAAAGTTTGTAGATTCATGTAGGAGAGACTGATAGAAAATCATTACGTTATTGGTAAAAGTGCTTGATGGATAATAATATCAATTTACGGTGTACACTTAGGGATACATTAGTCACCTTCAGTTTATGTAACATTGATCAGAGCTAAGTTCAAATCTCTCGTTTATAGGACATGAAGCAGTGATCTTATCGTAGTGAGATCTTCTTACCATGGTAAACTAATAGCTATAGCAAACACCAGAGAAGACATCACTCTACGCTACACCCAACGCACTCAACTCCCCCGCTACCCAACACACATACATCATTCATCCATCCTTTACACTTAACCGCCTAACTGAAAAATTATTACCTTTTCATTATTATTACTTTTTAAAGTCTTTGCGAAATTTTTGCATATTTTCTGATAAATTCTCATGGTAGGTTATTTTATAGTGCATGCATTTTCTTTATTTTTACCCATTTAATTGTAAGAAATGTATTTGGAAGAATAATAATTTTTAGGGTTACTGTGTTTTTCCAAGATTAAAATAGGGATCTGGGTAAATTATTTATATGTATAGGAAACATTTAAAAGGGGGAAAGGGGGCAACACGAATTTCAATGATAGACCAAGAATGGGTTCCTACACCGTCAGAACAAATAGAAGGATCTCAATGAAACATGATCTGGCCGAAGTATCTGTGTTTGAAATAATAAGAATATCAGATATAATCACATTCGCCGTGCTGTCTTGAGACTTACCTGCAGCTAAAAATTTTACTTACCTAGTATGAAATACATTTTCACAAAATTCTATATCTTACGGTTGGTTGGTTGATTGGTGTTTTACGTCGCTTTCAACAATATTTCAGTTATATCGCGACATGGAAGCATGGAAGGTCGGTTCGGATTTAATAAGCTGTTTTATTATCATACAACACTTCATTTATCTTGCAAATGAGACAGTATGAACCGAAGCGCCATGTTACGGTAGGCGTGGCACTTGTGGCAAGTTAAGCGTGGCACTTGTGTCACTGTAGGCGTTGGCACGTAAAAGATCCTTCACTACTTCAGGTGAGTCCGTTACATTGGACAAAGGTATAGAGTGTTCCCATACAGCCCTGTTTTCCTCAAATTAGCTAGAGTTATCTCCCTCATTAGAGTACAACTCTCGGACTTTCTTCATCAATGCTCATACAAAACTGCTTGATTTAACTTAATTTTATGAAATAATCGCAATGTTTATCTAAATGTTTTACAGAAAATTTTCAACTGATTCATTATATTTACCAGAGACATATATACACATGTGTATATATGTCTCTGTATTTACTGATTAATTAAGACTGAAGTCACGAAATCTACCCTGATGAATAGTTAATTTCTCAGGAATTTAATGAAGTTTACATGGTAGAGATGGAAAAAGCCCGAGAGTTGTACTCCAACATGGCCGCTAATGCTAGTGGTGTGACATCACATAGGCAAACTCTATAAAACCATGGATAAAGCAGGTGTCGCCACCTTTTTAGTAAAATCTTACATGGAAATGGAACAAAACTATTATTGTGATACCTTTGTATGCGCCTGTCAGAAATGAGGGGTTTGAAAACGTTCGTTTCAGTTTTTCAAACTTTGATTTCAGTTTGGATTTCTGATAATTTGATCTTATATATGCGTGTTAATACAGAATTTTCACATACAAACATACAACGATATCACTATTATGGAGAATAATAATAATAATAATCAGGGAGTGGCGAAAAACATATGTATTTTTTGTTTACATCTATCTGACATGTCATGGTACATGTAGCTAGGCGTGGTATGTTAAGAGCCCTCATTGCTTCGGATGGGTCCTTTGCAAAGATACAAATTTCTATGCGGTGCCTCAGGCAGATGCTGTCACCATGTACGTGAATTTTGTGATTTGTTATTTGTGATATCGAGTACGACAAAATAGGAGAGAGAGAGAGAGAGAGTGTGTGTGTGTAGGTGTGTGTGTGTGCGTGCGCGTGTGTGTGTGTTGACATTTGAATATGCTTCTGGTAGAAAGGAGTACTATATTGTTTAACATAAAACTATGCATTCGTGTAATTTTTCTTGTCTATGAGGTATGACCAAAAAGTTTTCGCTACGATAAACTCTGATATGGTAAACAAGTATAAGCCCCACCCCACCCTCCAATTAAACCGTTATTCGTTCATATTGAACATTTTCACGTGAAGAGAATAGTATTTCAAAGCTTTTGATCACACACACCGAAGTTTAAGGGCTAATCAAACCGCCAAGATAGAGAATAAAGAAGTTAGAGCAGTGATTAAGTATCTATGTAAGAAGGGAATGACTCCCAATGAAGTTCATGAGGACTTCATGAAAATCCTTGGGAAGTCTTCTTTTAGTAAGGTTAAAATATACCGCTGAATTGAGAAGGGGGAAAGGAGAGCATTGAAGATGATGAACGGTCTGAACGTCCCAAGGAGGCTACCCCAGACGAAAACGTTGATATTGTCACAATAATTGTGCACTCTCTTGTCGTGGAAAAAATCACTTCATATACAACTTATGTGGTTGCCTAGTGACGAAGAGGTTCGAATCCCCCGCTGGCTCGAAAGTGTCTTGCCGTTCTGATGAGACAGTGAAAGTCGACGGTACACGATGCACTGCGAAGATCTCTGGCTTTATCACGTACGTCTTTATGTTTTATTTATTTTTTTTATTATTATTATTACTATTATTTTGGTGCATCAAGCAGACGCCATCAGACTTTGATAATAAAAAAATGTTGGTGGGATGTAAAACTAGAAACAAACAAACAAACAAAGAAGTACATCATACGACATTCACTTAATAATAGGGTATTTAACATCATTGATTAATAACGGTTATAGTGAGATGCTCTCACATTTTCATTCCAGTCACCTAACGGTACTTTCTGGGCATGCGTACTTGAACTGAAAAACACGACTAATCCAAGTTTCTGAGAGGGGTGTCTTATTATTTAGGAAAATAAAAATGATTATGCAACTTTGAATCATATTTTACAAAGTCTTAGTTTAATATAGTATTATTTAAGTAATGATTTTAAAAGACGTGAGACAGAAAATAAAGGACACAATCTATACATATATAACTTAAAGTGGTGACGGTAACTAAAAACCACCCCTACATCTTTTAATGGAATATTACTTAGAATTTAATAAACAACTCGACCACTTTTTATTTAAGATTTAAACATTTCGCCCTCCTGTGAAAATATGCAGTGCAAAGAAATGATTCTGAATGAAATAATACGTTTGTTAATATGCAGTTCATTTGTTACATATCGGCATTTGATACTAGCGTAAATTGTGATTAGAATTAATATGTATAAATAATAAATATCCGTCCCTTGACTCTATGCACAAGGCAAAGGTTGGTACAATGCTATAGTCCTAGACTACTTATATAGTAACCTCATGTCGGTGACAATTTATATGAATTATCACCATTACCGTGGGTAACAGCATGGATAAGGCTATTACCTATGAGAATGGATTGCATGACCTTCAGCACCAAAAGACTCAATGAGGCAAAGTGGACTCTCAAAGAAATCCAAATAGTCCATATTCCAGATATGAGTTTGTCACCCAACGGAGATTTTGAAGGGTATGATTTTCTGAAAACCTATACAAAATGCATTGGCCGTTGGAGCGTTTGGGGGTTTTCATGCAAAACTATCAATATTTAACCAAAATTGGGGGAAAATCGTATCTCATCCTTTTACGGAATTAAACAAGGATTGGTGAGATACAGATCTTAATATTCATTTAACATCTGAAAATTTACCATATCATTTCATGGTACATATTATAAAGAACCCCGTCCGAGGTGTCCCGATCCATAGCGTAGCGATACATTATGATATTGTTTTCTGAAACGAAGTATTATTACTAAATCAAATATAGATATTGAAGAAGGAAGTAGAATAGTGTTATATATATATATATATATATATATATATATATATATATATATATATATATATATATATATATATATATATATATATATATATATATATATATATATATATATATAAGAATTTAAGTGAAATATTGGGTGCCTTGTTAGCTGTAGCGTCTTTATGCTTTATATGTTTGTCTAATTTGTCTTTATTTTCTACAGATATTTCTTCGGAGATCCAATGTCCATAGTACTCCCAGGTGTTTTCACTGATTCTATTTGTGCTTTATAAATATATATATATATATATATATATATATATATATATATATATATATATATTTGAAGTTATACAACACTTCAATATCGGTTTCTTGAATTTAAAATTAACTAAAGAAGCACATTATATATATATATATATATATATATATATATATATATATATATATATATATTTATATATATATATATATATATTTATATATTTATATATATGAGAAAGAGAAATATTTGAATTTATGCAACACTTCAATATCGGCTTATTAAATTTAAAATTAACTAAAGAAACATATCATCATCAGTGTTAAAATGTCATGTTCCAGAGAGCTTATGTTGGCTTTGACTGCTGTGACCCATTGAGGGACTAAACACAGATCCTAAACCTAGTATGAAAGTGTGTCCACACCATAGGACAAACTTCTCGTTATGAGGGTTATCTTTCTTGTTGATATTAAAATAAATAAATGTATAGTGTCCACAGAAAACATGGATGGCTGTATTGAAGGTACTAAAGAGACACTCCAAACCAAGGGCCTTGAAATTGTGTTTTTTATCATGAGACCCTGGATACACCCATTACATCGACGGATGAGTCATATTTCTTGTTGAAGTTCATAGAAATCATTTCGTTCTCTCAAGTGGCTTAAGATAAACTGGATATAGTATTATGATGTCTACATGGGGTGGAGTCTTGGTTAGGGGAAGAGCCACTATACGGTACCAGCTACACAGACCAATAAACAGAATGTGCCAGTGTAATCTCGGTTTTTACGGTCTCGTCCGATTGACAAAGCACCAGTGTGCCCACAGCGGGAGTTGAACCTGGAACCTCTCGAAAGCCTCATCCACTGAGCCACACCGGCTTATACATATATGTGGTGCATGGAGCTATAACCAAGGGTCAAATAATACTGAAAGGGAGATTACTCTTACAATACTGTTTTACATGTAGAGAATAAAACTGAAATCAAAACCGATGTTAATTCTTAACTTTCTAAGACAGTAAAAGTAGAAATTATATATTAAAGTTTGTAGATTCATGTAGGAGAGACTGATAGAAAATCATTACGTTATTGGTAAAAGTGCTTGATGGATAATAATATCAATTTACGGTGTACACTTAGGGATACATTAGTCACCTTCAGTTTATGTAACATTGATCAGAGCTAAGTTCAAATCTCTCGTTTATAGGACATGAAGCAGTGATCTTATCGTAGTGAGATCTTCTTACCATGGTAAACTAATAGCTATAGCAAACACCAGAGAAGACATCACTCTACGCTACACCCAACGCACTCAACTCCCCCGCTACCCAACACACATACATCATTCATCCATCCTTTACACTTAACCGCCTAACTGAAAAATTATTACCTTTTCATTATTATTACTTTTTAAAGTCTTTGCGAAATTTTTGCATATTTTCTGATAAATTCTCATGGTAGGTTATTTTATAGTGCATGCATTTTCTTTATTTTTACCCATTTAATTGTAAGAAATGTATTTGGAAGAATAATAATTTTTAGGGTTACTGTGTTTTTCCAAGATTAAAATAGGGATCTGGGTAAATTATTTATATGTATAGGAAACATTTAAAAGGGGGAAAGGGGGCAACACGAATTTCAATGATAGAACAAGAATGGGTTCCTACACCGTCAGAACAAATAGAAGGATCTCAATGAAACATGATCTGGCCGAAGTATCTGTGTTTGAAATAATAAGAATTTCAGATATAATCACATTCGCCGTGCTGTCTTGAGACTTACCTGCAGCTAAAAATTTTACTTACTTAGTATGAAATACATTTTCACAAAATTCTATATCTTACGGACATTTTGATATCTAACATCTAGATTGCAGTCAGCAAATGCATGACACTTCATAATCCAATTGAATTTGCCATATGCCGTCCTGTTTTCATATACATGTATTAGCACTATAGAAATCTGCGTAAAACTTTTTTACTCCTTTGGTATTGAAAGATTATATTATAATGCCATATCGAGTGGGTCCACACCATGGAAAGCCGGTCTACTAATAACAGGGGCCGTTTTTACTGATTTTAGATCCATTAAACCGATATCTACTGATGCTAAATTCAATGGGCCAACATCTAAATGTTCTAATGCGCCAATGTCCACTGATGTCAAACATGATGCGTCATTATCTACCGAACCCAGTGGGCCTATATCAAATGGTGCCGGACCAAATGAACCAGTCCAATGATGCCATATTTAATAGGCCAGTATTTAATAATATATATACTTTATTAGCCTTAAGCAAAGAATGCTTCTGGCAATATCAACATATTTACAATGCATGAAAAGTGAGTGATAGAGGTGCAACAATATATGTACAATGTTAATGAATAAATATTCAAATATTTATATAAAGAGATCGCACCGTAACAATATATGTAAAATATTAATGAATAAATGCATGTTGTATTCAATTATTTATACAAAGAGATCTCATCGTAACAAGATATGTACAATATTAATGAATAAATATTCAATTATTTATATAAAGAGATCGCATCATAAGAGCATCAGTTAAGTATCTTGCAATAGACATACAATGTTTCTTTTTCTTACTACAAAATAATGATTTAAGTTTAAACAAAGTTGGCCATGATAAAACAAATTTCGGTAAATATTTCACGCGTAAATCATAATATAAAGGGCATGTTAATACAAAATGATATTCATTTTCTACATGTGAACCATTACACAGTGTACATAATCTTTCCTCTCGTGGGATATTTCGATGTCTGCCAATTTCAACATTTAGATTATGCGATGAGCAACGAAATCTGGTCAAATTTGTTCTATATACAGTGTTATTGATAAAGTCTAAATATGGTTCAAATTTAAAATCAAATTTAATGCTTGAGTAAAAAGACAGACGAGACATATTATTGATTTCACTTCTCCATGATTGGATATACATATCAACAGCAGTTTGTTTTACAAAATTAAAATTAATGTTTTCAGAATTATCTGACATCCATATATACGAGAAGCCGAGCTCATTTAAGCAATGCTTAATTTTGCTGGCCCAAGATTGTTTTAAAACATTTGACTCGACTTTCATTTTCTCGTTTAAAAATGCTTTATATAATACATTATTTTTGTTAGAAACGATATCGAACCAATATTTCAGTGCACGTATTTCACATAATATTTTAAAAGGAAATTGTCCAAGTTCCCCAAATATGGCAACATTTGGAGTACCAGGACGCACACCAAGTAAAATTCTACAAAATGACAACAAAAGATTATCAAGTGGTTTTGTATCAAATAACCCCCATATTTCCGAACCATACATCATTATAGGAGCAATCAATTTGTTAAATAATGATAATTTTGATGATATGGAAAACTCCATGTGTTCAAATAATCTTTTGAGAGAAAATAATGCTTTATTTGCCTGGTCACATACCCATTTTATTGCAGATTTCATATTGCCATTTCTAGATAAAGTAACACCAAGATACGTGATTTCTTCAACAATATCTAATATGGAGATATCATAAGTAAAAATCATGTCTCTTTTAGATTTTTGTTTTTCAAAAATACATACTCTAGTTTTGTTTGTATTTACAATTATACCCCAAGTTTTACAATAATTAGATAATTTGCATAAAAGTGATTGTAAACCATCACTGGATTTTGAAAAAAGTACAGTGTCATCTGCGAAAAGTAGCATGAAAATAGAAACGTTGTCAATAGTGATATGTGATTCCGGAAGATAGACTAGTCTCAATATCATTGATAAACATAAGAAATAAAAATGATGAAAGGGGTTCCCCTTGTTTTACACCGGATGGAACATCAAAGAATTCAGAAACATTATTATATGATCTTATACATGATTTGACATTGTCATATATGACTCGTAACATAGTAACATATTTAGTACTGAATCCTGCACTCAACAATATCTCCATCAATGCTGTTCTATCTACATAATCAAATGCTTTTTTAAAATCAACGAAGGCGCAGTATAATTTTTCTTTTTTGGTAAATTGCTTTTGAATAATAAAATTCAATAAATAGATACAGTCTATTTTTTTACGGAAACCATATTGGATTTAATGTAGTCGGATCTAATGGGCCAATATCACTTGAGTTGGACCTCAGCGGTTAATGTCTACTGGTGCCTGCCCCTGTGAGCCAAGGTCTACTGGTGCCTGCCCCTGTGAGCGAATGTCTACTGGTGTTTTCCCCTGTGAGCCAATGTCTACTGACCAAGTGGGGTTAGATTAAAGAATTACAAGGAGAGAAATCGAAGTAGCAGTTCTGTAATTTTTTTTTTCTAAATTTATGGTATCTGTATCCATGAGTCAACAGTTTCGAAGTGATTTGTGAAAATTTAGTGTGAAAGTCTAAAACGTTAGTGCAAGCTCTAGCGAACATAAGCAATTGAGAAATATAAGTACCATACGATGGGAGTAGATGGTACATCACCATCCAAATAAGGAAAATTAACGATAGGAAATTCAGTCGTTACATTTATCACATAGATCTATGTAGGTATGAATATTGTTATCAATAATTTTAATGTTTAAATCCCAAAAAAGATGTTTCTTTATCGCATATTGGTTTTATTCAGTTGAAGTTGAGATGGATAAATACTAGATATATAATTTTCAATCTCAGGATTATTTATTATGAAAATGTCAACTAAATATCTACTGGTGTTATTGAATCGAATCGTCTGGAATTTTAAATATGCTGCATAAAATCCCTCTCATAACAATACAAAAACAAGAAACAATTTGGTGCAAGCACCAAAGTGTGGGCCGGAATGGGATGTTTGATAAAACTGCAAAGAATTTTAAAAACAGAACGTTTTAAAATTTGTATTGTACAGCCATGTGATTGGTAATTAGCAGACATACCAGTATAAAGACCATGATGACAGAACATAAAAATCTCCAGTATCACTTCCTTTTCAGCTAATAGTTTATATTTGGGTTCATTTAGCCTATTCAGTACATAAGGCATGGCAAAAGCGAGTTTATCAGACGTACGGATTAACCTGCATTTACTATGGAAATGTACTTTTGAAATCACTAGCCATATCATCTACTATATGTTTTAAGTCGGTGGGCTCAGTGGATGAGGTGACCGAAAGGTCCCGGGTTCGACTTCCGCCGTGGGCACATCGGTGACCTGTCTTTCAAATTGGACAGTAGAAACAGAGGTCCCGTGTCACGGTAGGCGTGACACGTAAAAGACTGCCCACTTCTTAGGGAGGGTCCGTTACCGAGGTGTAAATTTCTATGCAATGCATCAGATAGATACCGTCACCATGTACGTTAAAAAGTCGTGGAGTGACGTGAAACTATAATTAATCAATCAACCCAATATTTATTTTCAACAACAAAACATAACCAATCTATAAGCAACTGGAGGTTTGCTGAGGTATTCAACCCTTCACTGGTTAACTTTTGGTAGTGGTGTGGCCGTGCTGGTGGGTAATCTTTTTATTCTCAAGTTTCAATTTATAAACACTTATTAAGGTTGATCGTCTTGCCAGAAGAAACAATTGTAATTGGTCCTTCTTAGCGTAGCATTCTGTATTCTGAAAGTTTTAGTAGGACTTGCATCACACTACCATTCAGTTGTAATATATAACAACCCGACCATTTCCGTGCGCAAAAAAGATATATTTTTGTAAAAAATGGCGATGATGTTCCGATTGGCTATTAACCAAAAGTCACTTAGGCAACCGAATAATAATTTTGCTCATGAAGAAAGCGTGTCAAATATTATAAAATTGTAAGGTAACACCCATCCCCAGAAAATATGCCAACAAATTTAATACTTCTCTGCCGTAACGTACTACATTTACATATATCTATCAAACTGGGTCAAAGAGGTGATACATGCTCTCTCCGCGGTGAATATAATCCTAATTTTATCATTGGTGTAAAATCCTGGGGTGTGGTCTTATTGTACCGCAGAAACGCATGCAACTTTCCCAAATTTATATCAAAGGATGGGCCGGCTAGTGCCGGCCCACAATAAATCAGCGATAAGAGGAGCGCAGTTAATGTCCATCGGAATTCCAATCACCCGCTGATAAATTTTGCCATTACATTTATATACATATTGTCCATCAAAAAGGTTGGTTGGTTGGTTGATTGGTGTTTTACGTCGCTTTCAACAATATTTCAGTTATATCGCGACATGGAAGCAGGAGGTAACCAACCTCTTAAACATAGTGGCGCAACCCGGGAATCGAACCCGGATCGTCGGCGCCGCAAGCCAAGCGCTTAACCACTACACCAAGCCTGCCCCCCCCCCCCATCAAAAAGGTGATGGCATTACATAACTCTTCACAAGTCCAATATTTGTACAAGTTATATTGTTTGTTTGAGAAAAGTCCACAGTTTTCTGATGTACTTTGAGGTAGGTTTTTTTTTAAATTCTCTGTTGAAACACCAGCGTCTCAGAGACAACAATTTGGTTTTAATTTAATCGTGTGGCAGTGAGGTACATAAGGTAGAAAAATCAAATGTGGAAATTTGACTAGCTTTAAAATTTCGTAAATGCAGTTTATCTATGATTTCGATAGAGTTTTTAATCGACCAAAAGTAATTTATATTACCAAAAGCGATGTCCTGTGCAGTACTTTGTAATATGCTATTTGATAGCTGTAATGGCAGAAGTAATGTGTTTAGAAAGCAAAGTAGCTGAACGGTGACTAGAATTAGATATAAAACGTAATTTATATGGATTTTTGTATAATTTGGAGGGCCAACACATGGTAGGAAGATCATTGTTATCAAATCGAATGCTTATCTTAAAATTACAAATAATCATGAGGTGTTCATGCAAGATGTTGTTCTTCCACGCCGATGTTTTAACATATGTACTCGTAGAGTGGAATTCTTTTTAAGGACATCAATATAGTAACTTTTTCAAACGATAATTATATTGTTAGCTGTTTTGTCAGCATGTGCATACGTATATTGTAAATCAGCCAATATCTTTTTATAGTCTGGATTGACTGTTTACATAGTTGCTTAAATACTGGGTAAATGTGGATTTCGAGTAAAATTATCAATGTAAATATCAATGATTCTAAAAATTCCAGTCATTCAGGGTATGCACTTTAATATTTTCCTTCTTGCACCATCTTTTTAAGACTTACAATAAGTATGTAATGCGTTATTTACACTATCTCGACATTTTGTGAAATCTATCCTGGAAGGCAATCGAAGTACCAAATCTCTGCCCCTATTGGTTCAAAATATATAGCCTAGGTTAAAGTTTTTGAAAAGTAGGTCAAGTTCAAGTTCAAAGCCATGGTATCAAATGAAAAACTCTTGACATGAGGGAACTATGTGTTAAGTATCAAAGCCTTTACCCTACTGGTTCAAAAGGTATAGAATATGTTAACGTTTTTCTTTTTTGGAAAGTTGGTCAAAGGTTAAGGTCACAAATTCAAAAGTCATGGTATCAAATGAAAGCTTATGTGAAGCTCATGGGAAACTCATGTGTGAAGTAATAAAGCCCTACCCCTATTGGTTCAAAAGATACAGCCAAGGTTATAGTTTTTGAAAAGTACGTCAAACTCCAAAGTCAAGGTCACAATGTCACAAGTCATGGCATTAAATAAAAGCCCATGTCATGAGGAACCTATGTATGAAGTATCAAAGCCCTGCCTCTATTTGTTGAAAAGATATAGTCCAGGTCAAAGTTTCTTGTCAAAGATGCGAATGCAGGGGTGTAAGACAATAGCTATCTGGATATTTTGTCCTGGCGAGCTAATAAATCATTAAAATCTAAGCGAACAAGCAGTCTTGTTCTAGTCATTATTGTAATGTTATCTAGTGTCGTAAATACACTCAAACTAAAACAAAATACATCCAAATATTTAAGTAAAATTATTTAATAATGTTTTGTTACTTTATTTGGCTACAACAACATAAACACCATAAAAATCTATGCTAACAGGCGATCTTGTCAGTTTTGATCTTGCCTTTATACCCTTTTACTTGGTCTTATCATTATTCATTTGAAGAGCAAAGCCAAAGTCGCATTAAATCAAGATAAAAATGCTTTAAAATATTAAATTTAGATATGATTCAATTGAATAATATTATAATACCCATGTTCTAGTGATTTACACCTTTAAAATCGATACAATGTATATGAGTGCGATCTTGTCAATTTTGGCATTATACCGCTCTTGTCTTAATATCCTTCCATTAGTATGTAAAATTAATCAATGAAATGTGTCACTAACGGAGCCATGTATAGTTGGACTGCTGAATTGTTATGAAATTTTTATTTTCAAAACTTCTGACGTCGACTTCGTAGGTGCACGATAAAGAATAAACAAGAGGCCTATGGGCCACATCGCTCAACTGAGCATTCTACTGCCGAAAGTTTGTTGATTGGTGCTTTACGTGGTTTTCAACAATTTTTCAGTTATAACGCGACGTGGAAGCAGGAGGTAACCAACCTCTTAAACATAATGGCGCAATCCGGGAATCGAACCCGGATCATCGGCGCTGCAAGCCACGCGCTTCGCCACTACACCAAGCCTGCCCCTCCTACTGCCGAAAGAGAACAGCAGAAAGGTATAATTTATAAATTTCTTTGATCTTTCAATATGGATAAATATTCATGAAGAGAATGAAAATGTGTAAGTTTGTTGTTTGGAATCAGGGCGCGAATATCAATACTTCTAAAGATATTAGGCCGTTTATAAAAGGGTGGGGTCAGATATAACCCCGGGGTCCCCTGCATATGTGCCAATGAACTTTTTTGACACAAGAGGAAAAATTACTTGGTTTCAGGGTGGACACTTCAGTCGTTTCTAAGAGAATTTGAAATTTTAAAGAAAAAAGGCCCAAGTGGGCCTATATCGCTCACATTTGCTCATAAAAATATCCCTCACTCCACTCTACCTTTTTGCAAAAGAAATAATAATGAAAACTTCATGAAGTAAAATTTTGTCAGAAGAATATTCCTTTACTATACTCTGGCTAAAATATGCATTTCAGTGCATCAAAATTCAACCATAAGGAAAATATAATTAATGAAAATAACGCTAGTTTGTATGAAAGTGTTAAAGTCGGAAAAGATATCAAAGTATTTATCCAATTTCAACAAAATGAACAAACTTGAAATACACATCCTTCTAAATCACTCAAATGTCATTGGTTCCATTATCCATACAGTGGTTCTGGAGAAGATTTTCAAAGAAAGGTACCTTCTGAGATCTTTTTTTAAAAGAAAGGTACCTTCTGAGATCTTTTTTAAAGTCAAGATGGCACCACCTCTTGCCAGATTTGGACGAAACGTGGTAGAGGACCTATAGTTTTTCAAGAGAACCAAGTTTCATTAAAATCTATTGAGTCGTTCTAGAGTAAAATTTGAAAATGTGAAGAAAAAAAAATACCCTTTCCCTTCCTTTTCTACTTCGGATGTCATTACCGGTAGTTTTATTTTCCATACAGTGGTTCTGAAGAAGATTTTCAAAGAGGAGTACTTTGTACCCTCTGAGATTTATTTTTACCCATGGTGGCGCTACTTATAAGCTGATAAAAGAGTTAATTTGGTAAAGGATTTCTCGGTAATTGTGAATTACAAGGAATTTTTCAGTGAAACTGTCAACAATAATTTGTTGAGCATTGTCATAATGAAGTATCCTAAATGTTCAAACATTATATTTTCCCCAATAATTTTTGTAGAAGCCAAATTTCCACCGAGATCCGCTGTACTGAAGATCTAAACCGCCCCCAAAAGATATAGAAAGTTCACTCATGAAACCAATAGTTCTCAGTTTTGTTTTAAAAATCTATTTGAACATAAAAACACCATTATCCTTCATGTATTTATTGATTTACTAGCGTTTAAACAGAGCGGATCATTAACTTTACTCAAAGAGGGATGTAAACATGTCCCACCTGTGCCATGAGGAGCCACGAGGAGCCACGAGGAGCGCGTAAAATTCGAAAAATGTTGGTCGGATCGGTATCTTGAAGCTCGATGTTCTAACAAAAAATTTCGTCTCCTAACAGAAACATGGGAATCAGCTCATAGATATCAATTCCCAATAATGTTTACTAATATACTTTAAGTTAGCTATTCACACATGCAATCACGGGAAAGGGGGGGATAACTTGCAATGATTTTAGGTACGGACGGGCGGCTGGAGTCGCTGGCACCCAACCCATTCATATATTGAGCAAAGTGTAGAAACATACCCATTCATATACTGACCATGGTGAAAAGTGAAGACGTATTCCACATATGAATTTATGTGTAATATGCAATAAAGACCAGAAATAAATTCACCTATTATTTCTAGTGATCCATCCTCTCTTGTAATCTCCACATACGTTTTACCTATATTTCATATATTTTGTGATTACATGTAGATAGATACCTATTTGTATACATTTGAAGGGAAAATGATACCCATTAATATGTGTGGCCTTAAAAGTATACCCTTTTCCAGCCGCACGTCTGTATATACTTTTCTATAGGAAATCACTCTATTCGTTTCCATTCGCTCGGGAAAGTCTTTTTCTGATAAAAAGTTTTGACAAAAAGAAGGGGACATCCGATTTTTTTTTAATATTTTTGAAAATCTTGTGGTAAAAAGGTGGAAAATTTCTTTAAGAAAAAAAAAGTTGTAAAATCTGAATGGTTTGATAATGATTGCTTACATGCTAAAACAATTTCAGAAAGCATAGCATATTTTCAAGAGAGATAACTCTAACATCAATCTTAAATCGGGTTATGTCGGCAAAAGTAAGTTACAACAGACATAAACGCAAAGCTAAATGTATTTACAGAATTAAACAACAAAATGAGCTGCAGAGGTTCGCAAAAATGAAACAAAACCATTTTGGAAAAAAGATAAGAAAAATAAAACGATGTAAATGAAATCAATACACATGAAGAATTTATGAATTATTCTAAAAATATTTTTACCAGCGATTGTATTGATATTGATGAAAATGATATTGATAAAAATATATAATGCAAGTAATTTAGATATGGAGATTAATGAAAGAGAAGTGCTTGAAGTAATTTAAAGTTTAAAATGCGGCGAATCAGTTGGAATAGATGGAATACCTGCAGAACTATTCACTACTTGTTATGAACCCTTAATTCCATTGCTTACTGGAATTTGTAGTTATATATTTGATAAACAAACATATCCAACTGCATGAACAGAAAGTATTATTATAGTAATTGCCCGAAAAAGTTATTTTAGTGATGTAAATTACTAAAGAGGAATCACATTAATTAATTGTATATCCAAAAGTTTTAGCATTGTATTAAGAAATAGGCTTGAAACTTTTGCTGATTTGCAACGATATGCTATCTGAATTTCAATTTGATTTCTGAAAGCATAGAACCATAGGTTGTATACACATTTTAAATATGACAATGAATCAACAGTTTTTCAATGATAATAAACTATATGCAGCATTTTATTTCAAAAAAGCATTTGATCTTGTAGATAGAAAGGTACTTATTTTTAAATTACTTCAATCAGGGCTTAGCTCTAAATGTGTGGATACATTGAAAATCATATATGACAATGTGAAAGCCTGTATTCAGTCTACAGATGGTTCATCAGATTTCTTTGACTGTGTAAACAGGGTGGACCTTAGTCATTATTTTCATTTCTTTTATATCAATGATAAGGAAAATGCAGTGAAAATTGATGACGCAAATTCATTTTCGAAGATAGACAATATATCTATTTTTATGTTACCTTTTGCTGTCGACACTATTATTGTCTAAAACAGCAAAACAATTACAATCCTTACCGGACAAATTGCAAGCATACTGTAATAAATGGTGAATTCACGTTAATATCAATAAAACTAAATATTTATATTTGAAAAAAGAAAAACCAGAAATACAAAACATTTTACAAATAAAAATAAAATTCTAGAAATTGTTGATCATTTGCATACCGTAGTGTTCTCTATGTTACAATGGTAAAATGAAACTTGCTGTAAAACGTGTTGCCGATAAAGCTATATTTCCCTTAAAAGATGTTTTTAGAAAACTTGAAATTTTAAAGTTTCTGCAAAATTATCTTTGTTCAATAAAATTATAACACCTATTTTGATGTATGGTTCAGAAATAATTTGGGGACTGTATGATGTAACTTCAATTAAAATCTTGTACAAATTTTGTAGAGAAAACTAAATGTCACCCCCCCCCCCCCCCCAAAAAAAAAAAGAACCCGAAAAACTACGCACACCCATGTCTGCTATACTTGGCGAACTTGATCGATATCCTTCTGATGTCTTATGTAAGATTAAATCAATTCAATTTTGGTTTGATATTGTTTCAAATAAATCAACTTTACGTTATAAGGTGTTCAATAATCATATACATTGTTGGGCATACAAAATTTAAGATTTATTGGATGAAATGTAAATAAATGACCTTTGAAGATTTGAAAATATAGAATTTCATAACTTTCTTACTGTTAAACAAAGGATTTTAGATATATTTGTACAAAATTTGAGAACTAATATTCAATCAATGACCAGATTAGATTTTTAATGGTCATTAAAAAATACCTTTGAAGTTGAACTATAGGCCTATTTATATTTCATTGATAACTTTAAACATAGATATTTCATGACAATATTACTTTGTTCTTTACATAATCGATATTTGGAAACTGGAAGACATCGGAATATACCTAGAGAATATAGAATATGTTTATGTTGCCCTTCAAATTAGATAGGAAATGAAGATCATTTTAACATATCAAAAATATAGAGGATTAAGAGTTAGACGCTCATTCTTGGTCAAATATTAAAAACTTGTAAAAGTATTCAGTAGTACAAAAAGAAACACTGTATTGATTTATCAAATGATATGTTTAATGCATTAAGAGAGAAAGAGAGAGAATACTGTGCTGTAAAATAATGCTATCACTTATATCATAATATTTGTATTATATTTGTATCATATTCTTTGTATCATATTCATTTTCATAATAATATTGTTGCACACCCACCCCATATATATATATATATATATATATACGTATATATCTACAGTGTATATATATATATATATATAAAAGGTTAAAGTGTTCGAAAAGTAGGTCAAACGTCAAGTTCAAGGTTGCATTGTCAAAATAATGGTACCAATGGCAAGGTGTTGCCACAAGGAATGCGCATGTGAAATATGAAAGCCCTGTGTTTAATAGTTTTGAAATTATGGTCAAGGTTAAAGTTTTTGTCTATGCCGTTGACGGCGATGCCTTCTCCGAAAAGTCTGACCCATGGCGAGGTTTTATTTTTTCTTCCTTTCTTTTGGATCAGACAGCGACGCATAAGGAGACCCTGAGAATTTGGTGTCGGAAAAAATCTCAGCGATAGGCAGGTTTTGCAACTTATTTCAATTCCTGTACATAAACTATCACTCTCCTGACCCTCCTTCCCTTTTGAAACCCCTTAACACCTTGTTTTTCGTCTTATTTTCTCTATTTTCTCTCCGGAGAGCTAATGTCATTGCCCTAGTGTCGGCATTGATCAGCTAGTTCGACAAGTCTGAGCAAAGACAATTTTTTTTCTCGAAAAATAAAATCGTCTTGATCAGATTTGTTGGACTAGCCATGCCAACAGAGGGTTGTGACATTACCTCTTCGGACATTCATCCCTGCGAGCTAAAAACTTAAGCTGGAGTTTTCCGTAGGATTGAGTAAAATCCGAGGTCCAAAGTCAGCTCGGGTAAACTAAGCGTGTGTAAGATCCCTCACTTGAACCAATTTTTAGAGATATTTAGTGAAAGTTTAACCACACCAGAGACGTATATACCTAAAAATTTAGATATATACGTACGTCCCTGTGCACACAACGCACATTTTGAACAATTTTATAGTGTTCTTTGTCGGTCTGGGGAGTTTCACAAACACTGGCGGTCACTGCATTATTTGGGCGGGTGTGTTCTACATGTTTTTGTGTATACATCAGGCAGATATGGATGAAAATCCAATTCATGTAAGAATTTCATGACGACTGCGCATGTGCACCAGTTGTCAGTACTAGAAATACTTATTATGTCACGTCACACATGGCATGTATCGGTCTTTGAAGTAAATTAATCAACAAGACTGTAGTCATGGCATTCAGAGGAAGCGCCTTCACTTGAGACTATAGTACATACTATACATGCAATTACGTCATAATTCTGAAAATAAACCTCGATATCCTTCAGTTGCATAAAATCAAACGAACAAGTAGGGTACGTATTCGGATAAACTTAAAAGAGTATGGTACGATTGAAGTCGGGAAAAGAAAAAAATGTAAACGGATTTCTTAAAAAGCAAACGATTGTTAGTGTATTATCTAAGATGTGTAAAAAGTTAAGTTACCAAAGTCGAAGTCTTTAACGAGATATGCGCGTTTGAATTTGCTACATAACCACGCCAACTCTTTGAATATTGTACATGTAGTCTCGTTCAAACCAGACGCTCGGCTGCCTCCGTAAATCTCCGGCGAGCGAGTTTACGGAGGTAATCGAGCGTCTGGTTGAACGAAACAATGAATATTGATGAGGACTGGCAGAGGAAATCACGTGACAATGAAACTCGAGCTTTACTCGATTCTAACACGTGTTCCACTTTTTTTTTGGCCTCGGAGTCTCCGACTGTATAGTTTTTTCTACTGCTTTTTTGCTTTTTCTGGTGCTCGTATTCCTCCATGTGAACCATTGTTGTTGCAAACCCCGTCGGGGGTTTGCATATTACGTTGATGTCTAATCTGGAAATGCGCATGTACGACATGATTATGCTGCATGCTGGGAAAACATAGCCTCCAAAAAGTGGTTGCTTTACTTTACCAGGTCAGACAGTATGAGTTTTGTATTGTCCATGACATCGATATTTCTAATGCGCTTAAAAGGAAAAGGAATGAAGAAGAATACCCTTGCTTTCAAAGGCAATGCTCATTACTAAATCAATGTTACAGACAAGCGTTCCAAATAATAGTATTTACCGTACTTTCAAACGCAGAGAGGAGTATATGAGGATACAGCTTTTGATATGATAGACATTATGACTTGGGGTGATTTTCTTAAGTGAATGCATATAAATGATAAATAAATCTTACATGCAATGTATTCTAAAAATAAAAAGTACTTTAAAATACTTATTTTTAGATAAGTTAGTGGATGCCACATAAACATGTATAAATATGAAGAATATTCATATTTTGGAAATCAACATTCGTGTAACCTTTCCCACGGCAGCAGTGGTATAATCCAACAGAATTTTCCCGCGTAATACTAATTAGATGTTCGTACCTTATAGCGTATGTACATTATCTAGCTATTATAATAGACAATCTCGAAAAGTTCCGAGTAAAGTTAAACGAAGGCGGAGTATCAAGGATTTCTAGCAGTTTAATTGGTGGAGCAATTACTGCACAGTTTGTAACATTCTTTGTACTTATGCAAACTTCCCCAGCGATTATTTGGGCACAAGAGGCCTCGACGGGGAGTTTGTGTTCTTTAGTTGTTGAAGTTGGTGGAGCAAGTACTGCGTAGTTTGTATGATTTCTTCCATGTCTAACTGTACTTAGGGTGTTCGAAATGCCTAAACGGTGACATCCCGACGAATATGGTCAGCTTTCCCAACCCAAGTCTAAACATAGATAAACATTAGAAAGGAGGTAGTAACTATTATTTAGACAACAACCTAGCTAACATCATACAAAAGGGTCTTCATTTTAAACTGACCCACAAGTACCATTTTCCTCGCAATTAAAAATGCTACAGGGTTTGCATTCTAAGCTTTTTTAAAAGCTAAGCTTGTTGTTTTCTACAGTGTATATCCGCGCACGCGCATGATTATGGGCATCGCCTTATTAGGAGAATTGAAACCAATCGAATTTAATGCGACTCAATTACCTTTATTCTACGCCAACATTGAGGGAATTTAGTTTTAAATTTTGTAATTAACACAAAGTTTATAATTTATGCAATACAGGAAAAATAAGATATTGCCGTAATTTACCCTTTTCCTGCTATAATTTTCCAATCTCAGACCGGGTCCATTTAAACATGGCGCAGATAAATACAATGTATAACACTTATAATTAAAATACATAGCAATGGATAATACATGACAATTATAATATTATAATACGGTTTAATCTCATTTGAATTATAATCATCTTTCTATCCAATGCAATGATTATAATAAAATTGTGACAGCCTTAATTGATTCGTTTTCATGCTTTCACCCTCTTATCGTATGTCAGACCTAGGTGGAAACAGTGATAAACAGTTATTAAAGCAAAACCTCTGAAACTGCGTATGGTAGAAATTTACAATCGTATTCAAAACAAAATAACAAAATTCAAATTCAAGTATCATGTATAGCTGATCGGCTAGAGAATGGCCACTGTCATTTCGAACACTCTTCTCTGCATGATACATTTGAATGTATTTCATTGCCTAAAGCCAATAACAACCACCATAACAAGTTCCACTAATTCGGAACATCTAACACAATTGCTTCTGTATACTTAGAAACACAGAAAAAATGTTATTATTTGTCATAATCACCTTTTTTGCACTTACTTGTGACAAGTCGTTGCCTCTCCCTTTACCGCCATCTTTGACACTGGATCTACTTGAGGAACACATGATTCTACGTGGGCAAGTCTCGGGTAGAGTTCAAGGTTCAAATGACGCAACTTTAGTCGACATCGTACTTGTTATGTTGGAACTCAAGTTACTTTAGTACATGTCTTAAGGGGAATGGACGGCGCCATTGTGAAAATGGGGTGTTAAAAATTGAAATTTATCTCGCTTGACCATTTATAACCAATTCGTATCATTTTTACAGAATGTTATCTATATATGAAAAGTTTCATTTCCCCAAAATTTTGAGAATGAATTCCATGTAGATTTTGCAGTAGAGCAGTGTGCACATAATGCACCTGGTTGCACAGCCACGGACATGTGCATGCAATGTGTTTTGGAAAGAGGTATCTCAATCGTCAGTTTGATGATATATCTCCTTTTGATTTTGAAAGAATTGTCACATATAGTAGAATTTCTCATTTTTTTTCAACCCATGTAAAATGGCGATTTACAATTCACATCGGTAGGGGTGGATCATAAGAAATTCCAGTAAATAATTAACGAATTATAGAGTTACGGTTGACAATATTATAATATACTATGAATATTGACACAAGAAGTAAAACATACATAGAAAAAAATTAATTTACTATATTTCGTGTGTCGTGATAATAACTGTTTATACTGCGATTATGTTAACACATGGACAAAGGCGTAAACTCAAAACAAAATTTGCAATGATGCTACTGTTTTAAGCCACTTTTTGTGCCAAGGAGTTTTGCTTGAATCGCATAGAGCTAGACACTGAACTGACAGGCGGATCTAGAAATTTTTGAAAGGGGGGGGGGGGGGTTGCAGCCTTGAAGATGGTAGAGAATAACCTTGTTTTGATAGAAATTTCCGACCAAAGGGGGTTGCAACCCCTCCCCCCAATTTCCACCTCCTAAACATGGACAATCAGTGTTCAGGGACTGTTATTTCAACTTAGAGACAATAACGGGAACGAGAAATTGCGTCTATGTTTGCATGAGTAAATCTTTCCATATCCCGAACACTTTTTTGTCTTTGCATGATGAAAATTACGTGTAGTATTAATGTTCAAAGAAAAGAACAAAGTTATACATACATGTACTGCTGCAATACAACTTGTAAGATTGCAAATCAATTGCATGTTAAGAATAATTTAATGAAAACAATTTAGATACAAACCTATGAAACAATTCTGATCAATCAAAAAGGTTATGCCATACTGTCAGACTGCTTCTACTTTCTGACCACTGTATGTTATGACCTACTGTCAGACCGCTTTACGTTATGCTCTACTGTCAGACCGATATACATTATGCTGTACTGTCTGACCACTGTATGTTATGGCATACTATCAGACCGCTATACCTTATATTCTACTGTCAGACCGTTATACATACTGCCCTACAGCCAGACCGCTATATGTTACAAAATGTCTCTTTTTTTTCTTCACCCTTGGTATGCGCTTGTGTATCTGTTAGTGTATATGTGCGTGTTTAACACCAATGTCAAATTTACTTATGCTATCATATATAATGCTATAAATATAACTAACTAAACTTTTTTGTTTTCACTTGATAAAGGCCAAGTGACCAAGAACTTGTGGACATAGTGTTTCTAATTGACTTTATTCAAACTTACCTTTGAAAGATTTCTCATCATTTATTGAAGAATAACTCAAGTATAAGCTAAGATTGACAAGATGTAAATCATAATATTTACTAAATCATCTTAACTTTACTTTATCAACTTAGTATACATCTAGGCTCTTGACTCTGGTATCCTGGTCCATACATCAATAATGCTTCTCTGTAATTTAGCATTATATCACCAAACCAAGTGTACAGATAAAAACGTAAAATATTGTTATATGATCTTACATACATCTTATCATTTTGATGTTCACAGACTGACTGACGTAATGACTGCAGCATATTAGTTTTCATTTCAGTATAATAAGATTTATTTTGTTTATAAAATAACCATGTTCAATTCATTCAAAATTCTAATTTTTTTTAATGGAAAATTGTGAAATCACACCAAATCATATACAAATAATGTTAAGATTTTCTTAGGTAGGTTCATTTAATGTATGAAATAACAATACATCATAAAATTATAATACATGTGACTGGATAAATAATAACAATTTTCATTCATATCATTACATAAAATATTACAAGACATACATACACTTGAATGTTCAAAAAACAAAATTCTTCCCTCAATATGATTTACAACACACCTAAACAACATGCAGATTCTAATAAATATGATAAATCCTGGAGTTCAGTTTAAGTAAGTCTAGGAAGTTACAAAAATTAGATATCTGTCCATCACATAAAGCCAGTACCAAATAGAAGTTGTAATAAGATAAAAACAAGAATCTCAAGTGGGCCTATATTGCTCACCTGAGACATAGAAAACATTGCACATAATGATATTAAACAACAATGCTTGTAAATGACCATAAGTCTTCAGTTTTTTTTTAAATTTCAAAACATCTAAAATCATACAGGATCATCTTTACTTTACCTAGTACCATGTACCCTCAAAATCAATGTAGAAGTAGTGAAGACAAAGGTGAAAATGTGCAAAATCAAATCCAAAGCGACCCCTCCTCCCTTCCTTCTGCAGTCTTAAATGATTCTTTGACAAAAGCACTTCCTTTAATTAATTCTGGTTAAAATACAGTGATTACATGCATCATAAACAACCACAGGAAAAATATTTATGAAATGCTTTTTTAAAATGACAAAGTCCAAAAGTAAGCCAAAAAGGAAGAAAATATTATTTGGACTGGAATCCAAAACAGCAACACTTCTTCACACATCCTTCTATATTATTCTGATGCATTCAGTTTGTCTCTGTATGCAACGGTTCTGAAAAGGAAGTTTGTGAATGGAGAGTTCCATCTAAACTGCAAGTTGTGGCCCTATTTTATTATATCAGTTATAAAACTTGTGGTCAGTACTGTCTAGTACTTACTTTTGGCTATGGTGGTGCCATCTGTTGACAGATCCCCTCCCCCCCCCCAAAAAAAAATACACTTGTAGGGGACCTATAGTATTTTCTTCCTACTGAGTTTCATCAAAATTCAGTCGTTCTAAAATAAAATTTGAAGAGGTCTTCCCTTTCTGCACTCGAAAAATTCATGAAAATATCTTAAAATAAAAATTTTGTCAAAATTCTTTCAAAAATTTTCTTTTACGATATTTTGGCTAAAATAATCATTTAAGTGCATCAAAAGATAAAATTAGATGAAGATTTATCTAGATTTATTTTATTTTCTCACATTTGCCTAAATTTTAGAACTCTTTTTGATATAAACATATGATTTTATATGAACATGTGACTTTGTGTTGGACTGATTTAACCAACAGATATGGATTTTACATACAGATTTTGTTATTTTTTGTTACACTTGAAAATAACCAAGTGTAATTTATTGATGTAAACAGTTATGACAACTTAAAGTAAAGTATTTACTAGAAAACCTATATCAATATCATCAATTTTGCTTAAGAAAATTTCTTGACAGGAGTGATGGAGATAAGTCAGTAAAGGTCACAGATAAGATCAAATTTAATAATTCTGTGAACATGTAAATCATCACATTATACTGTACAATACATACATATTCATATACAATTAAAATGACAATGTACAGAAATCAAAAGTCAATAAAATGATAAATAACATTAATGAAAGTTTAAGGATCATGACAGATCAATAGACAATGATAAAAAGTAATGTATACCACACCATAGGCAACTTCAGCACATCAATACTAACCAACTTCCCCGAGAAGTTTATGGAAAGTAAATCATCAATGCTATGTAAAAATTAGCATGCTCAAAGAGCCAAGGGGCTACCTGTACTAGAAACACACTTACATAGGTTTATCTGCTGAGCAGATCAACCCTGTCCTGCTTGGATTATATGGTGATAACTCTATCATTGTAGAACTGATATTACAATACCTAATACTATGATACCATGATACTATGATATTATGATACAATGATACTATGATAATATAATACCATGACACTATGATATTATGATACCATGACACAATAATATTATGATACAATGATACTATGATACCATGATACTATGATACCATGATACTATAATACTATGAAAACCATAATACTCTGATACTCTGATACCATGATATTATGATACTATAATACTTTGATACTATGATATTATGATACCATGATACTATGATACCATGATACTATAATACTGATACCATAATACTCTGATACTATGATACCATGATACTATGATACCATGATACTATGATACTATGATATTATGATACCATGATACTATGATACCATGATACTATAATACCATAATACTCTGATACTATGATACCATGATACTATGATACCATGATACTATAATACCATAATACTCTGATACTATGATACCATGATACTATATACTATGATACTATGATACCATGATACTATGATACCATGATACTATAATACTATAATTCCATAATACTCTGATACTATGATACCATGATACTATGATACCATGATACAATGATACTATGATACCATGATACTATGATACCATGATACTATGATATTATGATACCATGATACTATGATACCATGATACTATGATACCATGATACTATAATACCATGATACTATGATACCATGACACAATAATATTATGATTCCTTGATACTATGATACAAATAGTCTTATATTCAGGTTTTATGACTGTCTGTCCAATTTCACATTTGTCTAATTATGTAATTCTAAACAAATTTAAGTAAAAAATCAACAATAAAAATCTCAAACATTTTAAAAGTACTAAACTTCAATTTCTTTCTATGATTGAAATCCAAAGAATGTCATAGATGTAAATGGAGATGGAATTGGAGATCATATACTTCTTTAGTATTGTATCATAATTTCTAATTAAGAAAAATTTAATATCTACAAAAAGAAGTAGAGTGTTTTTCATATATGAGATAAATCTACGAAATATTCCAAGCTTTTCATTTAATTACATGTATTCAGTTATACACATACAAGAAATATTAGTAATTAATGAGCACTTCATTAAATTTACATAACCAAAAAAAAAAAATAGAGATTTCATTTGTTTACAGTGTAATTAACATCAAATAGATAAGAACAATAAATTCTACTTTTTTTTAAATACATGTAATATACTTATGTGTAAAGATAAGAAGATTCTTTATTTTTTATATTTAAAAAAATCATACAATGTGAATATACTGAGGTCTTAAAATATCATACAATGTGAATTTACTGAGGTGTTAAAATTACTTTATGATAATAAGTCTGTATGTCATAATTTAACACTGAAATATATCAAAGAAATATATCAACAACAATGTCGGGCAATGATTAAATGTTTCAGCAAATGTACATATGTTCATTTAAAAAGTATGTATTATATGGAATAGGTATGTAAGCTTATTAAGAAAGACTAACAAACTGAAGATATTAAATCACATCACAAATATCACATCTCCTGTATGTTTCTAGTATAGGTATTTCTATGAAGTTTTATACTGGATCCTAACTGGTCTCTAGTGACAGTCACATGTAGATCATATAACAATCACGCAGTCTTCAGCTGGATCCCTAACGTCCTCATCCACCACCCATTGGGGGGGAATTCGGGGCACCTATAAAAGAAATATTTACAAGTATTCAAATAAATCATATCAGTGCTTCTGTGTTAAAATTCAAAGAAAGATGAGAACCAAATCTCCTGACTGCTGGAAATGTACACAGCCACTGACTTCCACTTAGATATTGTACCTACATTATTTATTTAGGTACAGGTGGGTGCAGTCTACACAAAACATTATGTGAATGTTGCAATAGTGAGAAGTGTATTATTTATATTGTGTGTTTATGACTGATGAGTACACACATCTGCCTTATTCAGGAAAGCCACAATAATTTTCATCTCCAAATCCTGTTTGCACACTTGACTGCTGCATTTATTTTTTCCACTGCCAAGTGGAAGTGCCTGACTGCACTGTTCACATACCTCATAACCTATTAACACAATTACAATTGCTTGTCTTGTACTTAAAGGTAAATGTAGAAACTTGTCAATGCCATAAGATTCATTTTTCTCACAAATGCAATCATCTTAACAAATGTTAAGAAACATTCAAATAGAATCTCCACTCATTTAAAAAAATAATCTGAAAAATACTTGACAGAATTTATTAAATCGCATACACTCCATTGTATCAATAATTATTATGTATATTCAAACAAATAACTTACAATGAAAACAATTATTTCTTTGTAAATTATCTATATCTATGTATACATTAAATCAATGAACATTTACCATTAAGAGTGCATAGATAAATGTATATATATACCAGAAGTCTCTGTCGAGACTGGAGCTCTACTGTTATCCTCTACTCAAACAACAATTTACCTTCAGAGAAGAAGGGGTAAAAATATATTTGGACCACACATGTATGTTTTGTATTGCACATGCACAACTAGACCACCTACCAAACATGATGAGATCATAATTAAGTCTCACAGACATATACAATAAGAGAAGAAGTGGGAACAAGATTTTGGGACCACGCCCCTTTGTGGGGCCCCAGGGGGTCGGAACTGGACCAAAATTGCATATGCACAATTACACCACCTATCCAACAAAAGGAGACCATAATTAGGTCTCTAGGCTATATACTTTCAAAGAAAAAGAGAGAACAAGATTTTGGGACCACACCCCTTTGTGGGACCCAAGGGGGTCCGGACTGGACCAAACTTATACATGCACAACTACATCACATATCAATCATGATGAGACTATAATTAGGTCTCTGGGACATATACCTTCAGAAAAGAAGAGGGAACAAGATTTTGGGACCACGCCCCCTGTGGGGCCCAAGGAGGTCCAAACTGGTCCAAAATTGCACATGCACAACTACACCACCTATCCAACAAAATGAGACCATAATTAGGTCTCTAGGATATATACCTTCAGAGAAAAAGAGGGAACAAGATTTTGGGACCACACCCGTTTGTGGGACCCCAGGGGGTCCAGACTGGACCAAAATTATACATGCACAACTAGATCACATACCAAACATGATTAGACCATAATTAGGTCTCTGGGACATATACCTTAAGAAAAGAAGAGGGAACAAGATTTTGGGACCACGCCCCTTTGTGGGGTCCCAGGGGGTCTCGACCGGACCAAAATTGCACATGCACAACTACACCACCTATCCAACAAAATGAGACCATAATTAGGTCTCTAGGATATATACATTAAGAGAAAATGAGGGAACAAGATTTTGGGACCACGCCCCTTTTTGGGACCCCAGGGGGGGGGGGGGGGGCGGACCAGGCCAAAATAATAAATGCACAACTAGATCACAATCCAAACATTATGAGACCATTATTAGGTCTCTGGGACATATACCTTAAGAATATAAGAGGGAACAAGATTTTGGGACCACGCCCCTTACTGGGAGCCCAGGGGGTCCGGACCGTACCAAAATTGCACATGCACAACTAGACCACCTATATAACAAAATGAGACCATAATTAGGTCTCTATGATATATACCTTCAGAAATGAAAAGGGAACAAGATTTTGGGACCACGCCCCTTTTGTAGGGGCCCCAGGGAGTCCGGACCGGACCAAAATTGCACATGCACAACTAGACCAGCTACAAAACATGATGAGACCATAATTAGGTCTCTGGGATATATACAATCAGAGAAGAAGAGGGAACAAGATTTTGGGACCACGCCCTTTTGTGGGCCCCCAAGGGGTCGGAACTGGACCAAAATTGCACATGCACAACTAGACCACCTACCCAACAAGAAGAACCCATAATAAGGTCTCTGGGGTATATACCTTCAGAGGAGAAGAGGGAACAAAAAATTGTTTACGTCCGGACGTCCGGACGGGGGGGCCCACAAAAGGGCATGGTCCCAAAATCTTGTTCCCTCTTCTTCTCTGATTGTATATATCCGGACGGCCGGACAACGGACGAAGGACCATCGCATGAGCTCAACTGGTCGAGACCAGTAGAGCTAATAAAATAGGGCACTGCTGAATGGGTCCATGATATGCCCCCATGCTGACATGGCTCACTATCCAAGGAGCCTGACCAAAGTTTTGAACTCAGATGCACAACTTCAAGTAAGACCCTTCCATATATCACCAGCAAATTATCTGCTTAACCTTCCACTGACAAGTGAAAAAGCACAGACAATTTTGTTCCTCCATCCATTTTTCTCTATCCCAGGACCCAGTTTGTAAACCAAGTACACAACTTAAAGTCAGACCTTTCATATGTTACCATGAAATCATCTGCATCTGTCTTGTTTAAGGAGATAAAGCATGAACAAGTCTTTTTTACACCCCGCCCATTGTTCCCTAACCCAGGAGCAAGACCCTAGTTTGAAATGCTGATGAAAATCTAATAATGAATTATCCCCAGAACAGTTACAGTGTGTGTGAAACTTCTTATAGTTTACAGGACATTTGTCTGGTAAAACTTCATATCTTAATGAAATGATAGTGAAAATTTTACTTGACCGAGCCAATTTATTACCTGAAATGTCAGGTGGTCAGGTGCGTTTTGAAAAGAATGAAGAATATTACTAATATACATCACATTCAAGACAACCAGAGGGGAGTATTCAAAATTAAGCACTATACAATACTTAGAATAGTTGTGCAGTTACACCAGTACAATCTGTCGTAGTCCACAAATAAATCATGGCTATAGCCCATGTGGAACACCGAGTCTGTTCTTATACTACGTGACAGAAAGTTGAGTGACCAGACTTGTATGAGAATGTATGAATACAACGTTAAAATTTTACACGTAAATCGCCCATACAAGTTTGAAACTGAATGACTGGGTCAGGAACTAATCCAACATTAAATATGCATTAGACTAATTATAGTTTTGAATATTTCAGATCCACATTAATTTGAGAAGGCATTTTAACTATCTGAATACTATGACTCATCATGAGATATTTAAACAACAGTCAGAAGACACCAAAGCTGGCTGGAAATGGATGTTAATTAGCAAAGAGAATAAATGTGAGAGGCAAGTCATTCAAGAAATGTGTTTCCCTACCTCATACAGATATCTAAAAAGAAGTTATTCATCAAAATATCTCAGGCATGATAATCAATAGGGTTCATCATCTTCACATGGCCAACATTTGTGTAAGGTTTTAGACTTGACTATAATAAATTTTTCTTTGATAGTGTTGACAAGGTTTTCCATATACTGTACCTTGACCATGAAATACAGTCAAATTTTTTTCAGGCTTAAAATTTTTTAAATCAATGGTATAAGGAATTCTTTAGCAATTCATAATGTAAAGCATTAGTTAATGTTTTTGAAAAGTTGGGTAGTCAAATTCCTAAGGTCAGAGACACTAAATCAAAAGTCATGGTACTATTTGTAAGCCCTGGTCATGAGGAATCAATATGTGGAATATCAAAGTTATATAGCCCACGTTTAAGTTCTGAAAAAGATGGTATGGCTGGATTGCAAAACAAATTCCGAACAAGATCAAGCTCACAAGGTCAAAAGTCATGGTATCAATTGATAGATCTGGTCATATAGAACCTATGTGTGAAGTATCAAAGCCCTCAAAATATATGGTCAAAGTTAAAGTTTTATAAAATTACATCGAAGTCCAAGTCCAATGGCATAATTTGAAAGCTCTGGTTAGAGAGAGCCTATGTGTGAAATATTATGTTTATACACCTTTTAGTTGCCAAGAAGAATTTGCTTCAACCAGAAAGTTAAACCAAAACAGATTTTGCTTCAACCAGAAACTTTACCAAAATGTTGATGGACAGACAGACAAATGGACATCATCAATCTATCGACCAGAATTACTTTGCAAACTGGCCAAATAGATTTTGCAAACAGGTATTTAACCAAAATATTGATGGACAGACCGATGAACAAACACTGCCAATCTATAGACCAGAATTGCTTTGCATACTGACCAACTAAAAGCAGGTCATAGTCCAAATTCAAAATCACTGGGTCAAAAGTCATGGTTCCAATTAAAATCCCAGGTCATGAGATATCATATGTGGAATATCAAAGATGTACCTTTTCCAGTTCAAAAGATATAGTCCAGTTCAGAAAGTAGGTCAAAGTCACAGGTCAAGGTCACTAGACCAGAAGTCATGTAACCATTTGAAAGATATGGTTATAATGGATCTGTATATGAAATATCAAAGCTGTAACTTTTGTGGCTCAAAAGATATAGCCTAAGTTAAAGTTTTAAATAAGTAAGTCAAGGTCACTGGGTCAAAAATCATGGTTCTGATTGAAAGCCCTGGCCATGAGGAATGCATATGTGGAAAATCAAAGCTGCACCTTTTTCAGTTAAAAAATATAGCTCAGGTTAAAGTTTTGACTACAGACGCCAAACAACACCATGGATATGACATTAGCTCTCTGGACTTTCATCCTGGTGAGTTAAAAATGAATAAAAACAAAATCCAATTTCTTGTTTTCTAATTCTGGAATTCCCCTACTCACAGTGTCATGTGACCTTCCTCTACAAACTATATAGAACTTTTGTGTCTGGGTCAGGTTTTCCAACACTTAAAACTGACTTGATGTTTCGCATAGGCTAGAGCCATTATTAATGATTATGACTTTTAGTTGAACAAAATGTCACTTACTTAGTTCCAGCAGACTACTTACTGTTTGCAATAACAAACAAAAATATATCAGACAACATAATTATCACCTAGTATTCTGTGGGATATTAGCTCTGGTACACTGTTTATACAAACAGAATGAATTTTTTAAGAGGTCATTAGAATGCTTCAATGTCAATGTCATAAGGCGATTGATAAAGGAGATGATAAAACTGAAGGAATAAAGC
This sequence comes from Pteria penguin, assembly GCA_035048485.1. Classification (NCBI taxonomy): domain Eukaryota; kingdom Metazoa; phylum Mollusca; class Bivalvia; order Pterioida; family Pteriidae; genus Pteria; species Pteria penguin. The sequence goes on along the minus strand of CM068588.1, from coordinate 12,324,182 downwards.
ATTTCTTGGAAACTCCTAATTTTTTCATGTGCAGTTCACAACTTTTCGATCATCCTTAAACACAATGTGTTTCTACAGAGCAAAAAGCAATTTAAGATGGAACAAACACACTCGGGAATGTGTGCTGTTGATGTTGAACTGGACTGGAACATGTGACAGGCAAATGCATGTCCAATTGAGCACTCTGCCTGCATATGTTAAAACAGTATAAAATGTTATCTTCATTTGTAAGAATGCATAGGCCCAATATAATTCATGTAGTACACAAATGTATATTTTACATTAGGTATCAGGAAGTTTGCATATGGTTTTTGATGTTTTGCTGTATACAATGGCTGCAAATTGTTACAATTATAATACATGTATATAAAAGCCTTATTTTTTTTAAAGACCTTATTTTTTTTCAGAGAGAAGTGCTGTTCAAATATGTATCAATGCATTCATCTATTGAACTTACCAGCTCCTCCTCTGAATCCTCCCATTCTTCTTCGAGGTGGCTGAGGGGGTCTACAATAATAGTACAAAGAACATACAAAAGTCTGTTGTATAAAATCTCATTAACAACACTAACAATGGGTCTAAATCAAACTCAAGAGACTAAAACATACTTAAAATATAGCTGAAATGACAACAAGAAGAACAAAAGTCTTCAAGGCAGGATTATCAATCATGCAAATTTGTGGTTCAGTAAACACATCCATTCCCAATGCCAAAAAGTATGACCAAAAATTACCCCCATCATTTAATTCTTTCAGACCTTTTAAATTTAAAAAGGAAAGTTTCATTTTGTCACATGGACATAAGTGTATTCATACACAGACAAAAAAGCATTCTATGTACCATGATTTATGATAATTACATTTGTCATTTCGTGTTGATTTACCACAGATAATTAGCTAAACCATGATTGTTTGTCAAAAGACTTTATTTCCCACATTACGGATAGAGAAACAAAGAAATTTTTAGATTGCAATACTTTTCTATTTTCTTTATTAACAATTACAACCTTATTACTTTGTGGTTCTGTAGAAAAATTGAATATGAAACTGCATAGCTAAAATGTGTCACAAAGTGTGAGATATTAGTACGTAAACTTATTACTAAACCTGTAAATGTGCCAAATAATAAATATTCTTCCTGCAATGTTAAACTGCATGTTAGTGATGTAATACACACATTACAGATATTGACTTACTGGATACATCATCTAATATTTTTTTTTTGTCTAACAAGTAAAATGCCACTGGAAACATGTATTTTAGTATCTGGTTATTTTGCAGTTAATACTCAAAGATAAAAGTATTTTCCTGACATTAGTAAAAACGTTACTAAATTCCCCATGCAAACTGCCCAGAATCCTGTACCAAATAGAGCTGTGACATCCATGCAAGGACATTTACCTCATTTAAATTAAGTTATTATAAAATAAGATATTACATAATTTTTATACAATGCTGGATCTATATATATATCTGTATATTGTCATTTTCCACTGTTTAAGAAAAGTATATACCACAAATTTTCAACTAAAGGATATGTTACAAACATGATGCTATTATTCAGTGAATTAGCTTGGCGAATAGTGGTTAAACCTGGTTACTCTTGTGAAAATTTGTGTTTATATTTCAGTGACATTTGCACTTCTGTGTGCATACCTAATGACATAAAACTGAAACATATACATGTATATGTTAAATATTCCTGACAGAAGTTGCCTATGAAGAAAAAATTATGTCGTACATCAAAATTTCAATCAGTGCCAAAAAGATATACGGGAAATTGCTGAAGGTTACATAAAAGTTTGAAAAAAAACCCCCAAAACATGATTAGTATTTCTATCATTAATTAAGACATTTGCTAATAAAATTCTCCAAAAATGGGTTTTTTTTTTTGGTAACTATCAATACTGACTGATCAGGAAATAACAACTTCATCTAATAAAATGGCAGTTCCAAGCCTCTTATCAATGAATTGTTGTTTATGTAAAGCATTTAATTGATGATAACTCGCTTCATATTTTTAAATGATCATTTACAGGCATCTTATTAACTGTTTCAGTTGTGAAACAAGATATATTTGCAAAACACAAGTGCCCCCAGTAGCAACAAAGTCCAAATAAGGCATATTATGAAATGTAGGTCAAAGGTCACAATCAAGATTATGAAGTCAATGACTTTGATGGGCTTATTAGTGCAGTATGCATTCCAAATATGAAATCTCTATCTCATTGTTCAAAAGTTATGGTAAAGGTCAAAGTTGACAACAGACAGACAAACAGACAGACTGATCAAAAACAATATGCCCTCGAACTATTGATCTGGGGGCATAAAAATCATAATTTATCATGTCAGCAGTAAAAATTCTTAGGGTATTGCTAAAGCAATACAACTTGCTGGACCTTTGTGGTCAATGTCATACTGTTAAGTAAGATAGATGTCTTTCATTTTGTTTTCCTTGATGGAGAAACTTCTTTTAATTTCAATCACAAAATAATAGAATCAAAGCATTCTACATTAAACTGTCTTCAAATGTACTGTAATTTAGTGTCACAATGATTTTGAACAAAGGGCAATAACTCTGGAAAAAGTAGGTTAGCTGTGACCAAAGTTGAACTTGGTCCAAAGTTTCAGCTTGATATCTCTAAGCATGGCGAAAAAAAGTATGGAGAACTGATTTTTAAAAAAGGGCAATAACTCTTTAAAAATGAGGACTCTCATCCATGACCAAAGTCAAACTTGATGTGTAACTCCTCATGGGGAAGCTTGCTACCACGTGTCAGCTTGATATCTGTAAGCATGGCCAAGAAAAGTGTGGAAAACTGATTTTTTTTAAAAAGAGCAATGCCAACATAGCACATGCCCCCCTGGTTATTTTTGTAACATGGGCAGAAATCACATGAGCACATTAGAGGTCATCTACTCCTCATAATCACCCACAAACAAAATTTTTCCATTCCGAAGTTTGTGTATAATGATTAACAGATATGTCACTTGTCTTCATTAAATTACGACATCAATATTAACTGATACAAAACAAAATCAAAATAAATATGCCAAAGACAGGTATCCTAATTACAACTTATTAACTTGACCTAGATATCCTTAAGACGTATCTGTATAACAAATATCATTTCAATATATTTAGCTGTTCCTGTTCCAGCAGAAACTGTTAATTTTAAGAAATTTTCTAAGTCCAAGGGGGATATCTCTAACAAAAATTATTGAACCATAACCAAATTTGAACTTTACCTCAATATCCTTTACTAGATGTATCAGTATATCAAATATCAATTCAATATCTTTATTGGATCCAGAGATATTGTGTGGAAACTGCTAATTTTAAGAAATTACCTAAGTCCAAAAATTATTGAACCATAACCAAATTTGAAACTGACCTAAATATCCTTAAGATGTATCAGTATATCAAATATTAATTCAGTATCTTTATTGGTTCAAGAGATAATGTGCGGAAATTGCTAATTTTAAGAAAATTCCTAAGTCCAAGGGGAATTACTCTTACAAAAATTATTGAACCATTACCAAATTTGAACTTTACCTAGATATACTTAAGATGTATCTGTATGTAACAGGTTTACGTTCACAATTGAAATAATAAGTCCTGTTTAAGGTTCGATGATTTATTTTGTTGAATCAATCTGTTCTTTTATATTTTATATTTTATATGAACCCTAATTATGGATCAGGGTCCACACACACCTTCTATATCAGATAAATCTCTTACATTCTGGTAATTGTCAGTAGGTAGGTCGTATGTATATATATGATTTATTTGTAGATGTTTTACGCTGCGTGTGTATAATACTTTTAATATGCGTCTCTCCCCGATCGAATTGTTTTAATGTCTGTTCTATATTGCTCGCCAGGGTACTTTTGGCGGGAATCAAGCATGAAAAATAATGACCAATAGTATTATAGAATGTATGGAAAACTGACCAATGCATATTCTCCACACACATATATATAGGCTAGGACAAGTAGCCTTAAGCTATGTAATGGAACAAAATATAAATAAAAGCGAAAATTGAAAACTGATTTAATTGTTTTTATTTGAAGTAGTTTACAATACTTTTATGAAATATGTAAATAGACAACATGAATTATATACAATAAATATCTTAAAATTTCACGCTACCACATGTATGCAAAATATCAATACAATATCTCTATCCTTTCCTGAGAAAATGAGCAGAAACTGCCAATCTTAAAATTTTCTAAGTCTAAGGGTATAACTATAACAACAAAAGCAACGCCTAGCGTGGCATAATACGCCCGTCGCTTAATTCGGACAGGATCAATTTGCATTTGGCATGATTTTCATGAAAAACAACTGACGTTTACTGAAGTTAATTGCGTTTCATAGCATTTTATCAAAGGAATAAGTCCAAGGGCAATAACTCCTGCAGAAATGGTCCTATCCAACCCATCTTGGAATTTGACCTGCAAAAAAAAACTTGAAATTTTTTAGAACTAGCCCCCCCTCTAACACCTCCTCCCCTCCTAAAATTATAAATTTCTCAAAAATGAAAAAAAAGATATCAATACTTGTAAACTATGTGGAAGTTGGTAAATTTTACTTGTTTCATGGTAAATTTCATAATGTTTTTATAAAAATTAGATTTTTAATGAATTTTAAAAACAAAATCTTGAAATTTCTAAGTCCAAGGGCCATAAATCCGTCAAAAGTAGGTCAATTGTAACAAAACTCAAACTGGTACTGACACTGCTTGATGTAAAGCTATATACTAAATTTCAACTCAATATCTTGAAAGACAGCAAAAAAAAGTCCGGAAAACATGATCTAGGACATATGGTCAACCCCCCCCCCCCTAAAATTATAAATTTCTCGAAAATGAAGAAAAAGATATTAAAAACCGTAACATATGTGTGATAGTTGGTACACTTTACTTGTTTCATGAGAAATTTCATAATGTTTTGACAAAAAATAGATTTTTAATGAATTTTTAAAAAAAATTTTGAAATTTATAAGTCCAAGGGCCATAAATCTGTCAAAAGTAGGTCAATCGTAACAAAACTCGAACTGGTACTGAAGCTGCTTGAAATAAAGCTATATACTAAATTTCAACTGAAAGACAGCAAAAAAAAGTCCGGAAAACATGCCCCGGACGGATGGACGCACGGCCAGACGGACGAACGGACAGCGCCATAACATAATACTTCTCGTCTAATGACGGGCATATAAAAATTATCAAACAATAACAAAGTCTTAACTTGATCTAGATATCCTTGAGATGTATCTGTATACCAAATATCAATTCAACATCTTTATTGGTTCCAGAGATAGTAAGTGGAAACTGTAAATGGACCGACCGACAGAAGGACCGACCAACCGACTGACAGCAGCAAAACATTATACTCCACTTTCTTTGAATGGGGCATAAAAAAGGGCAATATCTCTGGAAAAAGTGGGTCAAAGGTGACCAAAAAACATGTCTCCCCCTCCTTATGGATGAGTTTCAGAATGGGCCATTACAAGTGGAAGAATCTGACTAGGATTTTAAAACATTATAGGAATATAATCTAAGATACCGGTACTCTGTAGAAATGAATGTACAGTAAAACATACTTATAACGAAGTGCCAGGGACGAGCAATTTTTATTCATTATAAATATATTTTGTTACAACAGTTGCATTTATAATAAATTTTCTGACAAGGAGTACTAAAACTGACTCGAGTCAAGTTCAGGGTCAAAATTTTTAACACCGTTCATATACAGTGTTATTATATGCTATAAAATTAAAGTCCATAAGTCAAACAATTTTCAAATCTTTTTTTAAATGACCTTGAAACGGTAAGTTTTTTACCTTGAGATTGTAAATGTAAGTCAATGTCAAAAATTTTTATGCTGTGCACCTTGCCTCACTGTCACCTTTCTCAGTTCCAAGTTTCAAGTTCTTACCTCAAAGGGTATTCAAGTTACGATCTGGACAAATTTTTATTTCAATTTGACCTTGAGAATGTAAATGTAAGTCAAAGTCAAAATTTTTTATGCCGTGCACCTTGCCTCACTGTGACCTTTCTACATTCAAAGTTTCAAGATCTGATCTCAAAGGGTATTTAAGTTATGGCCTGGACAAATCTTTTTTAAAATTTGATCTTGAGATTATAAATATAGATCAAGGTCAAAAATTTTTATGCTATGCACCTTGCCTCACTGCCATCTTTCTAAGTTCCAAGTTTCAAATTCTTACCTCAAAGGGTATTCAAGTTACGGCCTGAACAAATTTTTTTTATTTAACTTTGAATTGTAATTGTAGGTCAAGGTCAAACATTTTTATCCTGTGCACCTTGTCTCACTGTCACTTATCTATGTTCCAAGTTCTTACCTCAAAGGTTATTTAGTTAGGGCCTTGACAGATTTTTTTTTTTTAAATTTGACCTTTAGATTGTAAATAAAGGTCATAGTCCAAAATTTTTAAGCCGTGCACCTTGCCTCATTGTCACCTTTCTATAATCCAAGTTTCAATTCTTAAATCAAAGGGTATTCAAGTTACGGCCTGGACAATTTTTTTTTTAATTTGACCTTGAGAATGTAAATGTAGGTCAAGGTAAAAAATCTTTATGCCGTGTACCTTTCCTCACTGTCAAATTTCTCAGTTCCAAGTTTCAAAGTTCTTACCTCAAAGAGTATTCAAGTTACGGCCCAGACAAAATCTGGATGAAGAAAAAGAAGAAGAAGAAGCGGAAGAAAAAGAAGGAGATGAAAATTGACAAAAAAATATGTCTCACCTTTGAAGGGGAGACATAATTAAGTCCCCTTCGGTTCTACTGGTGGGGGACTAAGTGATAAGCTTTAACTTTCTCTGCATTGATTGTGTTGAAGGTATATCACGGGACTTCTGCGAAATGCATCACTGATTCAATTTAATTGAAATGTAGGGCATTCTATGTCCGGTATCATATAAATGGGTACAACCATGACCACCAATTACGGAATTTCTTCAAAATGATCAAAATGAGAGTTGTCCTGCCATGATTTTTGTTTTGTATGATTAAAATTTGTTTATAAATACAGTCGAACTTCAAAAACTCCAAAACCCCCGGAAACTTGAAGTCATCCTACAGTCTCGAGAACATTTTAAAGTATTTTAATGTTATTTGCCTTCTCAAACTCAAACATCTGAAACTTGAATACGCCCGAAAACTCGAAGTATTATTCAAGTCCCAATGACAAATTTGTACTTAATTTCACCTTTGAAAACTCAAAACATTGTACAATCAGAAACTTGAAGCAAATAACAGGATAGAAAGTTGTTTACTTAGCAATAAAAATTACATGGTTGTGTGAGTCCAAGCTTGACAGATTAACAGACTTGTGTATGGGATTGTATATTACACTTTTCATCCACATTAGTAATTAAACAATCAGGGTGTCATCGTTATTACTACATGTAGTATCTATACATGATTTATTTTAATTTCAACTGCTGTAATTATGAAAAAAGGTTATTAAAAACTGCTAATGGTGAAAATTGTCTTGAATTATACAAGCTGCAAATTTTAAACAGTAACTTCATCTAAGATAACGAGCCAAGCCCTCAACATCATTGAATAGTGTCAAATCTGATAGAATGGCTTTATAAGGGCAGATCTCCATGTTATACATTTTTAAATAGTTTTATTAAATATCTACTCTGATATTTGACAAGATATACATTTGAATTAAATAGACTGAGAATATTATATCGCCTTTATGCAAGTTTTAGTATTACAGTAGTAGAAAACGTGTGTAGTTAATAAAGTTTGATCTTTCCCTTTATAATTTCCTGCAAATTTCTGCAACTTCCCAGAACTCGAATTTACCAAATCTCAAAGTGATTTTGTAGGTCCCGAGCACTTTGAGTTATCGAAGTTTGACTGTATTATTGTACAGACAAATGTCGTCTTCTATTTTGTTTTACAAAAGTTTGTTGTTATGGTTGTATATTACTTATAATATGCCAGGAATTTAATGCCTCACAATTCCTGAAAAAGTAGGTAAAATTCAAAGCTGACGCATTTCTCGGAAATCCTGTATTGTAATGAATTTGGGAGCGTCAAGGTCATTGATATAAAGAAAGTCACATTTACAAAGTAAACCCTAGGCTATTCACCCTGGTTTCATCTTGAACAGTGCTGAGTACTGGCTATTTACTGACAACTTAAATACCCCCATTAGTGGCCCTATTACCTGAATTCTAATATGATTGAACTTGGATACACTTCTGAGAAAGTATATCATATTTCAAACTATGTCATTGCATCTGATATAGATGTATTGTATGATAGAGTAATTGCTTATTAGCATATCAATGGTTGACGTGTCTATGCTAATAAACGGGTTTCATTATATTATTCTATATTATCATATGGCTGCACTATTACCTGTTAGTGATATACAGTGGATTCCATTCAGTCTTTTATTCTATTTGTGCAGAAAAATCATCAGATAAACCAAAGCATCAGTTACCCTATGTTTCATTTAGAATTAATGCTAGTTTTATAGATCAAAGGCTTGAAGAGCCACAAAGGCGTCGAGCTAAATTTGATTTAAAGCTGTCAAAAATAGCAGAAATTGACCAGTTGTGTTCATCTTCTTTGTTGAATTCCGATAATTTTTGGAATAGAGTAAAAATAAAAGCTTAAGGACCAACAGCCATATATCATATAATATATCATCATAACATTTTATTGTTCTTTATGTCATTCTTGCAGAAATATGTCAAATATCTTTTCACAAAGAATGTACATGTGAAATCAATCAAACACCATTGCCATTTTTTTACAAAGAAATGGACGAGTTGTTACCACTGCCTGTAAAATATGGAAGCCTTATGCTTAATTTGTTTTAAGATATGGTTTAGGTTACTGTTTTTCTCTACGCTACTAATACTGACACTAGAGCCAACAGCTTCTATATATCGTCCAAACACACTAGTTATAAATTCGGTCGTTTATTGTATGTGCACGTGTAAGGGCTACAACGCCATGCCGTTCGCCGTAATGACGCAAGCCGACTGGGGCAGAGCCGATTGTACATCACAACCGCACTTTATCGGTTGATTTTGAATAAAATCTTCACATTTAAGTTCTACGTAATTTATTTTTCATGCATTCAATCTAAAATTCTGTCTTAATCCATGCTATCATCCTTTACATCCGCATTAAATTTTGTAGGCGATTTGAAAACTTTCTTGGCTGCCAATTTTTATGCCCTCGTGGGAACTTTTCCCGATATGTGGAAGACCATGTGATATATACACATGCTTCTTCCCTAATAAGGAAAAATTAGGCGTGGCTTTAGAAATTTTAGCGGGAAAATTCACAACTGCGCATAAAACAAGTAATTCCCATTACATAAAGCTATTTGGCTTTGTGACCAACATCTTGATCATTTAATGCTATTCTGATTACATCTTAAACTTTTTAAAAAGCTATGCTTGTTTAAGATAGACTGGGTCCGGCGCCATAAACTGAGAATATATTTAAGTCAAATATTGCATTTTAATTTATTCCATTGTCAAACGTTCAAATAAATTCTCATGCAGAATGGTTTAATTTTAATTATCAACAGGATAAAACTAAATAAAATCCAAATCTCAGTTACTAATTCATTGATGAACAGAAGAATATGAAATATTTGACTTAAGTATATTCTCAGTTTATGGAGCTGGACCCTGGAGTTACCTGCTCTTGCTTGCTATCGCTGCGCCAAGAGACAAGTGACCACCGCCGTTTTGTATAGGCTATTCTCTGTCCAGCAAGTGTTATTTATAGCACAGACGGTAAGGGCAGATAAGAAGCTGTACACACTGCGTGTAGTTATTTTTAAGATTCGTCTGCAGTAGCATACACAGCATAGGTATACAGTACCTGATGTAATTTACGAGAGGCTCGTGATGTTTAGCCTTGAGGATGTAATTAATTTTGTCGATATTTGTTGATTCTAGGTTAAATGAATAAAACAAAGCGAAATCCAGTGAGATAAAAATAACCAATAACGCGTCACTTAAACCTAGGTCAGCCTCGTTATGAATTAGTGGTCACCTGTCTAGATATCTGTGTGATACGCATTGCCAGTCTATATTTAGGATTCTATGAAATATTTTATTTGTTCTTATTTAGACTGAAATTTATATCTACATATATTAAATTATTATATTTTTATATTACTATATATATTTCGAAGATAGCGCGATCGGTTTCCATATTGGCGCTTAATGTCAAACTAGGCCTTGATCGCGTGTGTTACAAGCGTTCTACTACGATTTCTCCAAATAAGGCAATATATCACGTGGTCTTCACCATATTTGGAAAAATTCCCATGAAGTGCGATTGTAATTCATAATCGGCTTGCGTCATCACGGTGAATGAATATTTTAACACACACAATAAGCGACAGAATAATACGTGTTTTAGGGCAATATATTGATAATTTAAGTTAAGCGGACCTATGCTTAAACCTATCTCTGTGCAATGAAATTTCAATAACAAGGATAACAAAGCCGGTTTTGCAAGAACTTTTACTACGTTTAGTACTTTAAAGAAGGTACTACATTGTTACGTGAATTAAAAAGGCGGTGCAGAGGTAAAATTTTTACGATCGCTAAAAGACTGTCGAGCAAATGCTCGACGCCTTAATAAAACCAAACAACAGACTACATGTTATCAGATTAAGTGGAGTCTACTTATACATTCAAAATGTGTTACCTCCCATCTCCACCAGATCTATAATCTGTTGAGTATGAAGTTCCATTCTTTGTCAGATCCGGCTAAAAATAACATTTACGTACATAATATTAAATATCAATAATTAATGTCATAATCAAGTATAATATACATAAGAAAAATCTTTAAAAATATACAAAATTTATCATTTAAAGAACTTTCAAATTGAAATAAGATTTCATTGTATAAAATTAAATTAATTTTTGTTTTGATTATAAAATAGAATACAAATTATTTCATAACTCAAGTAATTTATATTCATGTACCATCCATAATTTTGAAAAGCATGGGGAACGAATGAAATAATGTCAAAAAGAAATGACACAGTTGACTAAAATTCTGTTGTTTTCTGAATTCTTTCAAAAAATCAAAACATGTTTTGGAATTGATTTTCTAAGTAAAGAAAAAACCAACTGAAATCAGCTATGAAAATCATGTCTGATTTTCATCAATGCAAATATATTTCATATCTCCTATAAAATGAGGAAAGGCTAAGAATTTTCTTACCTGAACCAAAGTCTTGAAACTAAAACATAAAACAGAAATAATAAAATTACTGATATAGAACAAACTTTTAAGTTTTCATATACTAGCAAACTTCGATATGTTGAACACTGGTATCTCGAATACTCGAGACAGTTTAAAGTTGAACACTGGTCTTGAAAAACATCCTTCATAATATGATTAGATTCACCCCGAAAACGTCAAACACTGATGTGTCGAATACCATGCTTATCTCCAATACATTTTCAAGTCCTGAAATTTTTATTTACCTAGTTCATTCAAATCGGCTTCTTATTGATAATTTTTCCAGTGGCATCCTCCCTAGCTGACAAGCCGCTTGCATGGTTTGATCAACTGACCATGTTGGTGTACAAGGCCACATTAATTACATAATACATAATTACCTTGTTATCTATATCAATTGTTACTTAATGAAGAAAGCTTTTTAAATTTGACCTTTCAATGAAATAAACATTGACTTTTTTCATACCTGCATTTATTTAAAGAAATTTATTTACAATATATTGTTCACTAATCCATTTTTATTTCGTATCCTTTTTTTTATGCAAAGTAATACATGTATTATATGTAGCTTGATGTGTTTTGAATAAAACTCAAATGTAAAATTATGATATGTTTCTTCATCTCGTTTTATGTGTTACTGTTAGTATGTCCTTGATTTACGTAGTATAAGACAGTCATATCCATTAATGAATATAAAATATGAAATTTCTCAAAACCAAACATGACGTTTTCAGTTTTATAGTATACTCTCTTTACAATTACATATTCATATATAAATAAAAGGTATGATGAGATTTGGATTAATTATTTTGGAACAATATGCACTTCTTCATACAGATCTATTGATAAAAAGCATCACACAATATAATAATCACACATGTCAAATGTACCAGCGTATGTAAACAACTTCAAGATTTGTGATCCTAAACTCAAAATTTGGATACATGTATTCTGAACTACTGATATCTTGAAGTATTTTCAACAGTCCCTCAAACTTCGAGATGTCAAGGTTTGTATGTAAATATTTTCATGTCCTCATATTGGCATAGGAAATATCCAATCTGATTAAAACCATACTTTTATTCTGCTTCTCTATATGTCCCATCACGAATAAAGATCTGGCAAAGCCCTGTAATGAGTCACATTCTGGTCGACTCTGATGATGTTCTAGTCACAGAAACCATTATTTTCCGTAGACAATCAATGATTCGGCTAGGCATGTACGTGCAAGTGACGCAATATGTAAAAAACACTGTTCAAAAACTACCTTGTGAAACATGATGTTAATTGCATTCCTAAGAATTTGTAGCCGATTTACTGATTGGCTGCAAATCTGAGTTCACAAAAATGTGACCCCTTATGGGGTTTCGCTAGATCTTTATCACAATAGAGAAGCGGAATAAAGATATGGGTTTAATCAGATTGAGGAAATAACCATTCTAGATTGCATCAACCCTCAATATTAAGCAATGTAAGAAGATACCTTTAAGTAAATTTGTTTTAAATCTAAAGAATGAGTTTCAAATATCTGTCTGATTTTTAAAATTTTGAAAACTTCCTGTGCAAAAAAATAATTAAAATGTAATCTAATAGACTAATAATTGTCCTCTATCAACCATTTAATAAATTAATTTGGTCTTAATGAAAATCTCTGTAGCCTATAGTAAATCCAAGGAAAATCAAATACAATTTTACTTACAAAAGTACAATGATTGATTGATCGATTGATTTTTGTTTAACGTCACACCATGAATATTTCAAGTATATGGTGACGGCATCTGCCTGATGCGGGGCATACAAATTTTGACCTTTGCAACGGACCCACCCGAAGCATACCACGACATGGGGCCTCAGTTTTTACTGTCTCATCCCAAAGACAGGACACCGACATGACTGGAGCGGGAATTGAACCCCGGCCTCCCGATCAGGAGTCCAGCATGATACCAAAAGTACAATGAAGAATAAAAACAAAACATAATTAAAATGTACCGGTAATCTAATAGACTAATAATTGTCCTTTATCAACTATTAATTTGGTCTTAATGAAAATCTCTGTAGCCTTTAGTAAATCCAAGGAAGATCAAATACAATTTACTTACAAAAGTACAATGAAGTTGATAATTGCCCAGAATGTATCTGGAATAATCGACAGTCTCCATGGTGATTGAGAGTCCATTACCCTGCCTGAAAATAAAAATCTCATTATTGAACTTCAACCATAAGAGGAAACTGCACACACTGAAAATCAACTGTAAAGTATTCAATTTAGAAATCAACATCAATACTTATTTACTTTAGCAATATTTCTACAGTAAATACTAGCCGTACGATGATTATTAACATGTATTTCTTGTTGTATATCAAATGTATAAATGCAACCTGCCAGTTTCCTGATAATCTAACAATTCTTTTTGGAATATTTTGTTATGAAAATAGTGACTATCTTATTTTGATCAAGGTAAAAGGTAAATTACCCTCATGATCAGATCTACTCAACCTGAGAAAGCAAACCTCAATTTCATCCAATGCAACTTGAAGGGCTGTAAACAATCAGTGAAAGCCATCGCACATTATTAATTATATGGTTTGTTACTGACCTACCATGGAACCATAGAGGGTCAGTAAAATCTATAAGGAATGAGGCTAAAGGCCGAACCTCCTATGGATTTTACTGACCCTCTATGGCTCCGTGGTAGGTCAGTAAAGATTTTATCGCACTGAGGACCTTTTAATACCATGTTATGAATTGAATGAACAAAGATGTACCGGTTAGTCTGGTGAACCATACCATGTAACAATCGTCGTCCATAGTAGATACCATAAATACGATCAATGATTTATGATCTTGTCAACAAGATTTTCTTACCGAACTTTAGTTCATTTTTCTGTTCTCATATCATACAACTTTTACATTATATATATTTATCGCACATTATTGTTGATTTCCAATCATGTCATCTACCGAAACCGAGTTATATTTGTCAAGAAACTAGATCGTCCACATGCATTCAATTGATCTGTCGTCACAAACACTGAGGGAGGTAACTCAAAAATGTTCATCAAACAACTGTAGATGAACTGCTTGTTAATATTGTTGACGGTAACGAAAATACAGGCGACGGCCATATAAGAAATTTTACTAACCCCATATAGTCTCATAGGGGGTCACCATGTGACACACTTTTACCCAATTAAGACCAACATTGGAATATGCCTCAACGCTATGAGACCCTAGCAACCAAAACCACATCAAATCATTAGAGGGCATACAACACAGAGCAGCTAGATTTTTCAACAGGAAATTACAGTACTATGATATGTCCCCTAGCAGCGTGATATTCAGGCTGCAAAACCTACAGTGGGAGTCATTAGAAGCATGTCGAGTTAGATCAAGGCTACATGTAGTCATGTTTTACAAAATTATGCATGACCTAATTATTGACATCTTATCATCAGCCTTCTTGACACCAGTATTCGAGGTAATAACAAGTACTGTCAACTACCTACTCACTGAGACATGTACAAGTTCTCTTTCTATCTAATGACCACCATACATGTAGCTTGGAACAGTTTACCTTTGATAATGATTCAAGCCACCAAGATTGAGAAGTTCATACTGCAGCTTAGTATGATCCCAGCTGCATTACTGATCCACAAGTGTTGGGGGATTTTGCATTTTCCTAAAATCTTAATTGAATTATTATAAAATTCATAAAAATTACTGCTCCTTCTGCTTCAGTATTTCCCTGAGAGATATAACTCAGTTTTATAACTAAATATATCCATTTGCCCAATTTTACCAGTAAACCCTAGTTAAATAAAGCTTCCTGTTCAACTTGTTGTACAACTTTTAACGTCATTTTACTATGACATCACCATTCGAACATTAACATCATAATTAAAACCCATGGAAAACTAACATTTGTAAAACTTCTGCATATTATGAAGATTAACGCCTGACAAAATAAATTGATATGTTTACAGATTATTGTATATCTCTTATGATCGGAGTCGCGCAGAAGTGTAATTTTTTGTCAGCGCCTCAAGTATGTAAATGTGCACATTATATAGAAAAATTGTGAAAATTCTTGTAGCACTTTAACATTTTTAACTATAAGTATTTAAGTGAGGGCTTTTAGCTTTCTTATAGGGTACACCAGTGCATATTTACACCTTACCAAGAGTCCAGCACTAAGGCCATAAGAAGAAGAAAAGAATCCCAGGAAATTCTGAATGTTGTAACAATTTACATTTATTTTATCATCATACACATTAAAGTCTAAAAAATCTATTTACATTTGGTATCAATTTAATCTGTAGAATGTCAGCAAAAGTTACAATATATCTTATGTATTTTCATGTGTAGGTTAAATTTCACATCAACATTAAGATTGGATTTACCAAAAAAGGCCATGGAAATTATACCGAAAAGACCCATTAAGGACCGAAAAGACCATCATAATTTGTAATAAATGTTTCATTAATCAATAATACATGTATAAACACAAATCTTGAAGGTATTTTGTTATGTCTTCATTTTTAAAAGTTTTATCTAAGCTGTAATTTCCTCTGATTGACCTCGATGAATGTCTTGACTCTTATATTATGGTTGTAACTAGTATTCTCTATTCCCTTTTTGTTATAAATGCTTCAGAAAAAAAAACCCCAAAGAAAAGTTAATTTCCTCAAGTGTTAATCATTTTAATACAACAGATAACTTTCGAATGCATGAAATTCAATTGGAGTTACTTCCCTTTTCCACCATTTTGGAGGTGAAGCTGGAGTTTTTGCTTCACATTCATACCAATTGTATTGAATGTTTTTAAGAAAGTTGTCGACATTTTCACTCCTCTTAAAACATTTTGACATCATTAAATGGTTGTTTTATTTTATAACAATTGCAACAAGAGCAACACCTAGCGTGGCATGATACGCCTATCGCTTACTTTGGACAGGATCAATGTGAACGTATAATTTTATTACCTCCAAACATGGGTCTCTTTGGTAATACTTTTATGAAATACTGAAATCCAAAAAGAGGGATCCAAGTCCCATAACTCTGTAACAACAAAATGGAATTTGCTCAAAACTTAAAAGTGGTTTCCCCTACACTATTTAAGCATTCTGTATAAGTTTCATGAAAAACAACTGAGGTTTACTTGAGTTATCACGTTATATAGCATCTCCATAGCATCTTATCATAGTAACAAAGTTTTATTCACTTTGCATGTGACCTTGACCTTTGACCTATGACCTTGGGTCAAGGTCATGACCCACACTTGCCTCTTCAGTAACAATTCTGTAAAATATTACTGAAATCCATGCACAGGGGAAGAAGTTATGGCCCAAACAAGGTTTTATTCAGTTTGCATGTTGTGACCTTGACCTTTGACCTATGGCCTTGGGTCAAGTGTAACAATTCTGTGAAATATTATTGAAATCCATGCCAAGGGCAAGAAGTGATGGCCTGGACAAGGTTTTACTCACTTTGCATCTTGTGACCTTGACCTTTGACCTTGGGTCAAGGTCATGACACACCCTTGGGCACTCAGTAACAATTCTGTGAAATATTATTGAAATCCATGCACAGGGGAAGAAGTAATAGTCCTGACAAGGTTTTACTCACTTTGCATTTTGTGACCTTGACCTCTGACCTATGACCTTGGATCCATCCACAGGGGAAGAAGTAAAAGCCCTGACAAGCTTATCCCGGATGCCAGACACCTAACGGACAACTCCATAACATAATAAGCCTTAAAACGGGCGTAGAAAAATTCATGAAGCATCTTTTAATAATTTGGAGAAATTCTTAACACAATATGGCTGACTTAATATGCACAGTTGTCCAGTCATATACCTCTAACATGGCTGAAAAGGGAAGTAACTCCAGTTAAATTTTATGCATTTGAAAACTTTCTATACATCAACTGTGGAATAAACAATCTAAGTTATGAATGAACAGAGGAAATATGAGCTGATTATATTTACCTGTAAAGTATTTATAGTGAGTTCCCATACAACCTAGTTTTCTTTAATTCTGCATATTAGTTAGAGTTATCTCCCTCATTGGAGTACAGTTCTTGGACTTTATCCATCACTGCCCATACAAAACTGCTTGATTTAACTTAATTTTGTAATATAATTGCATTGTACATCTAAATGTTTTATTGAAAATTGTCAACTGATTATATTTACTAATTAACTGAGAGTGAAGTCAAGGAATCTGCCTTAATAGCAAGTAAATTTCTCAAATTTTTAATAAACTTTACAAGGTAGTTATATTCCAACAAGACCCCTAATGATAGTTGTGTGACATTACATGGGATATATATTATATAGACTCTATAGACAAAAATCAAAACTATATGTTAGAGCTATGTATTTAATGATTTGATTGACATTTGCATCATACTGTTGGTCTTTTCGATTCCTTAATGGGTATTTTCAGTAAATTCCACGGCCTTTTGTTAAATCCAGTCTTTTCTGTAATTCCCACTACCGTCTTACAGGGATGGGGAAAACCATCAGATGGGGGAAAACCTAGTCCTATAAACATGACCTCGCTGACAGGCAAATGTGTTGCAGACGAAAATTCTTGCACAGCACTTTTAAGCTTGGAATTGTTTTAAATGATATTTAGTTAGGCATAAAAAAAACATGTTTGTTTCCTGTTACATGTCCAAAAAAAAGAGGGTCAGTAGGTAGGCTTTTTTTTTTGTTAGAGAGAGAAAGAGAGAGAGAGAGAGTGTGTGTGTGTGTGTGTGTAATTTAGTGTGGTAGTAGTACATGTAATTAGCTTTGCTTTAGTGTTAAAGTTAAAAGTGTTACCAACAGACGTCTGTCAATGTGATTCAAGCAAGAAGAAAGAGAAGAGATGATCACACAAGAATTATTTATTCAGTGCTTCCCATAGGGTCTGGCAACAAATGCTTTTTTCCCGGCCTCCTCACACATGAGGACATGATGGCACATATTGAAAGGGCTTCATTAGTTGAGTATGCATGCCAAATATGAAGTCTCCATCTCTTACGGTTCGAAAGTTATAGTGACTGTTAAAGTTGACAACAGACAGACAGACAAACAAACAGACAGGACAAAAACAATATGCCCCGAACTATCGTTCCAGGGGCATAAAAATGTACAGTCAGTCAGAGACTCCAACCCATATCCTTCCACCCACTGCTCAATATCATATAAAATACAAAGTCTGACAGACACATCTATGGACTGACATTACTCTGTGACCCCCCCCCCTCCCTGCAAGTTAAAACAAGGAGCTATTATAAGCTTTTTTTTGTGTTTGTGTAAATTTGATTTATCCGTGTATCATTTCTAAAAAATATTGTGTTAGTACTGGTTATTGTCCGGCTGGTCAACCCCTGTAACGGCGAGATGACTTCTTTTGGGCGTCGTTTTAAGGTCTGACAGATTTATATAATATATAACAAAAAGTTGCGGAAAATAAAATATGCTGAAATGCAATAATATGCAGCAAAAAGTACTAAAAACACCTTACCTCAATGTTTTATTTTCCGCAACTTTTTGTTATACAGTCTGTCAGACCCTAAAACGGCGCCCATCAGAAATCATCTCGCCATTACAGGTACTGACCAGTCGGACTATACTGGTTAGTATCATTATCAAACTGAATTGTAAACTGTATAAATGCAAAGTCCCTAAAAACACCTGTACCTCTCAGTTTTCTTATTTGGAAAGCTCCTCCCACCCACCATAAGCAACTCAAATGCATTAACCGCATTTGCTGTCACCTCCTCACATACACCCTTTAGTGCCTCTTGTACATCATTGCCCTCCTCGCAAGTTGGAGTAAACATGAATGATTTCACTTTGAATCCTTGTGCTATCTCCCTGACAGTGATCCCCATCCCACTCTGGATCTCAAAAAGACTGTCGCCACCATCATCGATGTCCGTGCTACATCGCAAAACGAAGGTGCTTGTTTTTGCGCAAGGATGGAACTTAGGAAATAAATCCTCCACTCTGGTTGCATTCCTTTCATTTATTATAATTTTTTTAGCATCCATATGCCAACATTTTTGTATATTTATGGCTATTAGCCGAACGGAGTAGCCATGCCGTGGGTCAAAGCATAATAATTCCATTTCACATAGGGTTCCATGTTAAATTACCAAACTTCCAGCAAGATTTACACAACATCCTACATTTTAGCTATATACAATCCATATATCAAAATGGTTGTCAGACCGTCCTCTATCAGAATTTTAACAGTTTACCATAGGCTATCCACCATAATTTCAAGAAAATCATGCTGGAAGGGGGTCATCCCCCCAAAATTGGCCAAAATTCAAATGTAAACAACCACCCCTTTTTAGGTTATAAAATTTTTATATTAGCGAAATGAGATAAAAATTCATGATTTTACAGCAGAATCAATTTTTATTTATAGATAGATCAAATAATTTCATCCAATCACAGCTCCTAATATAATGAAATAGTAGTCCCTCTCTCCCTATACCACATCAGCCAATCACGACTCTCGTTAATTACTGTTCTTTGACCTAAAGAGGCATTTAACTACTTTATCAAACTAGGAAAGCTCCTATCAAACAAAATTGTGTTGATTTCTGAATAAAATGACACAAATTTCATGAAAATCCATGCAGTAGTTCATAAGAAATGCTACTTTTAAAATGCCTACCACCATCTGGAGTGTACTGAAAATGGGCACAAATTTGGATTAGGGGCCATATCTATGAGGCCTGTAAATTGATAACACATTAGGACGTTTACCTTGTTTAGCCTTTCAGTTTTGTTGATTATACATTGAATAAACATGGTCAAATCAAATTTTAATCAATTTGTGAGTTATATTGATTTTTGAATAATAAGCTAAATATGCCATTTTCTGTACAAAAATACAGACATTCCATGATGTTATTGTTTCATGTGGAACTTTATAAGTAAATGATGTTATACACATTTGGGCTTAGTTCGGTGTGTTTTTGACTTGTATGGGGAAGATCATATGATAATTGAAAATCAAAAAAAAATTACGTCGAATTGCGTACTTTTACAAATTTCACAGTCCACAATGTAAAAAGTGCACAAAATAAACAAAATTGGGGTAAAGTGCTATAAATACTGTTTCAAATGTCTTGAATATCCAATACAATGGAAACAAATCAGTCATCCATGCAATATAGACAAAATTAATTTGTTAAAATTTTGCAAATTTAACCCAACCCCCTTTTTTTCTAGAAATTTCAATATTGAAAATTCTAGGTACTTTGAATCAAAATTTTGGACAAATTTGATATGTTTTACGTTAAATGGACTGCATGAACAAGAAAATGAGGTCAAATTGCATTTTTGAGAAATTTAGTATTTGGCCTCTAGGTCAAAGCATAGTAATTCCATTTCACATAGGGTCCCATGTTAAATTACCAAACTTCCAGCAAGATTTACACAACATCCTACATTTTAGCTATATACAATCCATATATCAAAATGGTTGTCAGACCGTCCTCTATCAGAATTTTAACAGTTTACCATAGGCTATCCATCATAATTTCAAGAAAATCATGCTGGAAGGGGGTCATCCCCCCAAAATTGGCCAAAATTCAAATGTAAACAACCACCCCTTTTTAGGTTATAAAATTTTTATATTAGCGAAATGAGATAAAAATTCATGATTTTACAGCAGAATCAATTTTTATTTATAGATAGATCAAATAATTTCATCCAATCACAGCTCCTAATATAATGAAATAGTAGTCCCTCTCTCCCTATACCACATCAGCCAATCACGACTCTCGTTAATTACTGTTCTTTGACCTATAGAGGCATTTAACTACTTTATCAAACTAGGAAAGCTCCTATCAAACAAAATTGTGTTGATTTCTGAATAAAATGACACAAATTTCATGAAAATCCATGCAGTAGTTCATAAGAAATGCTACTTTTAAAATGCCTACCACCATCTGGAGTGTACTGAAAATGGGCACAAATTTGGATTAGGGGCCATATCTATGAGGCCTGTAAATTGATAATACATTAGGACTTTTACCTTGTTTAGCCTTTCAGTTTTGTTGATTATACATTGAATAAACATGGTCAAATCAAATTTTAATCAATTTGTGAGTTATATTGATTTTTGAATAATAAGCTAAATATGCCATTTTCTGTACAAAAATACAGACATTCCATGATGTTATTGTTTCATGTGGAACTTTATAAGTAAATGATGTTATACACATTTGGGCTTAGTTCGGTGTGTTTTTGACTTGTATGGGGAAGATCATATGATAATTGAAAATCAAAAAAAAAATTACGTCGAATTGCGTACTTTTACAAATTTCACAGTCCACAATGTAAAAAGTGCACAAAATAAACAAAATTGGAGTAAAGTGCTATAAATATTGTTTCAAATGTCTTAGATATCCAATACAATGGAAACAAATCAGTCATCCAAAATACACAAAATAAATTTGTTAAAATTTTGCAAATTTAACCCAACCCCCTTTTTTTCTAGAAATTTCAATATTGAAAATTCTAGGTACTTTGAATCAAAATTTTGGACAAATTTGATATGTTTTACGTTAAATGGACTGCATGAACAAGAAAATGAGGTCAAACTGCATTTTTGAGAAATTTAGTATTTGGCCTCTAGGTCAAAGCATAGTAATTCCATTTCACATAGGGTCCCATGTTAAATTACCAAACTTCCAGCAAGATTTACACAACATCCTACATTTTAGCTATATACAATCCATATATCAAAATGGTTGTCAGACCATCCTCTATCAGAATTTTAACAGTTTACCATAGGCTATCCATCATAATTTCAAGAAAATCATGCTGGAAGGGGGTCATCCCCCCAAAATTGGCCAAAATTCAAATGTAAACAACCACCCCTTTTTAGGTTATAAAATTTTTATATTAGCGAAATGAAATGAAATCAGAATCAATCTTTATTTATAGATAGATCCAATAATTTCATCCAATCACAGTTCCTGATACATTCAAATAGTAGTCTCCTCTAGGTCACATCAGCATAGTAATTACATTTCTTTGACCTATAGAGGCATTTAACTACTTTATCAAACTAGGAAAGCTCCTATCAAACAAAATTGTGTTGATTTCTGAATAAAATGACACAAATTTCATGAAAATCCATGCAGTAGTTCATAAGAAATGCTACTTTTAAAATGCCTACCACCATCTGGAGTGTACTGAAAATGGGCACAAATTTGGATTAGGGGCCATATCTATGAGGCCTGTAAATTGATAATACATTAGGACTTTTACCTTGTTTAGCCTTTCAGTTTTGTTGATTATACATTGAATAAACATGGTCAAATCAAATTTTTATTTTGTGAGTTATATGATTTTTGATAATAAGCTAGAAATATGCCATTTTCTGTACAAAATCAGCCAGACATATGATGTTATTGTTCATGTGGAACCTTATAAGGCATTTAATGTTATACACATTTGGGCTTAGTTCGGTTGTGTTTTTGATTTTGTATTGACACAAATTTCATGAAAAATCCATGCAGTCGAAAAATGCGTACTTTTAAAATTTCACAGTCCACAATGTAGAAAAGTGCACAAAATAAACAAAATTGGGGTAAAGTGCTATAAATAACGTTTCTTGTATATCCTTTCAATGGAACATTGAATAAACATGGTCAAATCAAATTTTAAAATTTTGCAAATTTAACCCAACCCCCTTTTTTTCTAGAAATTTCAATATTGAAAATTCTAGGTACTTTGAATCAAAATTTTGGACAAATTTGATATGTTTTACGTTAAATGGACTACATGAACAAGAAAATGAGGTCAAACTGCATTTTTGAGAAATTTAGTATTTGGCCTCTAGGTCAAAGCATAGTAATTCCATTTCACATAGGGTCCCATGTTAAATTACCAAACTTCCAGCAAGATTTACACAACATCCTACATTTTAGCTATATACAATCCATATATCAAAATTGTTGTCAGACCGTCCTCTATCAGAATTTTAACAGTTTACCATAGGCTATCCATCATAATTTCAAGAAAATCATGCTGGAAGGGGGTCATCCCCCCAAAATTGGCCAAATTTCAAATGTAAACAACCACCCCTTTTTAGGTTATAAAATTTTCATATTAGCGAAATGAGATAAAAATTCATGATTTTACAGCAGAATCAATTTTTATTTATAGATAGATCAAATAATTTCATCCAATCACAGCTCCTGATACACTGAAATAGTAGTCCCTCTCTCCCGACACTTTCAACTCCGACACTTTTTAAGGGGCAGGCTTGGTGTAGTGGTTAAGCGCTTGGCTTGCGGCGCCGACGATCCAGGTTCGATTCCCGGGTTGCGCCACTTTGTTTAAGAGGTTGGTAACCTCCTGCTTCCATGTCGCGATATAACTGAAATATTGTTGAAAGCGACGTAAAACACAAATCAATCAACCAACTCTCCCTACACCACATCAGCCAATCATGACTCTCGTTAATTACTGTTCTTTGACCTGTGCAACACGCAAACTGGATATCTACTGTACGTGAAAAAACATCAAATCGAAACAGTATTTTGCATTTCCGGAAATCGGCAATCACAGATCTCAAAAATTCGGAAAAGGTTCCCCCCCACATGTTTCGTATGCATTATGGGGGATTGTTTCTTGAAATTAAAGCGGCTGCCTTGGAAATGTCATGTACAATGTATTTAGTAGAGTAAATTATACTAAGCTCAAAAGATGTGGTATGTTTGAAAAGTGTACACTTGTGTGATCAAGAGAGATGAAAATATATTGTTCTCACTGTTTCGTATCTTGGTTGGGACTGCCTAAAAATGGGATCCCGCATGAAATATGTGTCGATCGGAAAGGATGAATTTTGTAAAATAGTTGGGTAACATGAGATTTCACGAAAACTAGTCGTACCGTCATCAAAATTTTTCAATAATTTTTTGTCATGCATATGCGCTTTCACGGGGCTTTTTTTCTGTGCATTTTATGGCCGATATTCGGCTATGTTCCCAACCACAAATCGTATCTTTTTTCTCCAATTTTGGCCAAGAAATTCCCAATCATGAGCACCAATCATGAAGAGTATTGGACCGTCAGTCTTAACAGGCAGAAATTTCTACAGACCAACTAGAAATCATGCTTAATCTGTCCAATAAAGGATTCTGTGTAAACAATGACTCTGTATACATCACAATTGTTTGAATAAAGTGTCCGTCTTTCCCTTTCTTTATCTCAAAAGGCACTTGTACAGGGAAGGTGACTGACCATGACATGTAACTATAGTAAATATTTGATACCTGCTGTGATCAACTACATGTAGAATAAAGTTATTTGATACTGATAAGATACAAAGTTCAGATGGATTGCGGGAATGGGATATATGTACGCCCATACTTTTGCAGTGCTCCTAAACACTAAACACTACCAAAACTACCCAACCTACTGTTGCAATCTCAAACTCAAATTTACTGCATCAATGAAGCTACAATAATATATTGTATCTATTTCTTTTATATTCTTATAGCAGTATATAACATATTTAATAGATATTTAAAACATTTTATTTTAAAAAATTCCCAATTTGGAGCCAAATTACGTGAAATTCCAAATTCCAGCGTCATGGGCCATGTTCCCAAAATAGTGAAAAAAAGGCTCCCTGTTTCAAGAAATATTAACTGGTACATGAAAATTTGAGCGGAAAGGTGTCGTGTCAGACACCAGAAATGCCTTGATTTGGCCATTTCTGGTACTTTTCCGGCATGTTTCGGAGTCATTCTGGTAGTTAATATTTACAATATTGTTAAATATTTTGAGGACAAACTTCATAAAATTGGAAAATATGGGAAATTTCCAATTTATTGATATATAGCTTGTGCAAAGACATTGCATTTTTAAAGTTGTGTGGCTGGATCAAATTTGTGGAATCGCCCGTCTCCGTATTTCTTTGAGGTGAATATTACATGGTTGGTCGGGTAACAAGAAACAAAAGTATTTTTTTTTAGGCCTTATTTTAATCCTTACCTTATGAATGTCCCATATTCTGTTAATTCAGGCTTAAACAAGGATAAATATCTTATAATGTCTTTTGAAACAATGTTTTAAATAGACAATTGAATTTGTAAAAAATTTTCAAAATTCTAGCAAAACGAATATCTGTACGTTCACCTTATGCTTAAGTTGCAATTGACAGAAAAGAAATTAAATAGGTAAAAATGAAGTATAAAAAGATTTGCTTAGAGATAAATCTACAATCTATTCATTTTGTGAAATTCAGTCTGTAAATTATATGCTCATTTTAGTTCCGAATCAATCTCCAAAGCAGAGTTATAGTCCTTGCACTAGCTCCCTTTAATCTCTGCCAACTACTGAAAGTAGTCCTTAGACAGAAGGCAGAAAATATTATATAGACTGTTGTGCATGTTTTGGGAAAAAATGTCATCGTATTCAAGTTATCTGGGCAAAAATTAGACAATAAGGTGCAAATGATAGTGTTATTGACAAACTGTATTTATATTAGTTCGCTAATTTGTATGCTGAGAAAATATAGTGCGGTGTAATTTCGGGGTTGATTTCATGTTGAAGCCCGATTTAAACTCAATGTAACACGGTAAATGCTTTAAATCTAACTAATAAAGCCATTGAAGAGCAAGTCATTTCGTCTAGAGGCAAAATTCTGATTTTACAAGAATCTTGTAAAACCTGAGATGTTGGCAGAGGTGTATGTGGATTGTAAAGGAACGACAACTCTGCTTTGAAGATTGGTTCCGAATGTGTTCTCGGGATTTTTCCATATTTGATTTTTCTCAAAATTAAGTGAACATAAAAAACATCCAATTATTGTACATTTTGGATTATTTTACGATATTTCAATGTAAGTGGCTGTTAGTTTAATGTTTGATCAGTGTAATTCATGTCGCATTTCAGCTGGCAACCTCTTTTTATTTGCATACACCCCCACGTTTCTTCCTCACTAAATCACTGAGGAAAGAACTACATGTAATGGCAGGCACTAACAGCAAGACACCGATCCGAACAGCAAGTAATAAAGAGGAATGCAGTCTTGCACTGCAGGACTAGGGGAAAACCATTAGACAATATACAGTATATCCATTGATGGCAATAAATAAGTAATTGTAATAATAACAATAACAATAATAATAATGAATTATTATAAAAATAAATGATAATCCAGAAACGTTTGCTCCCGGTCAATTTTCCGGAGTCACTGTCATGTCACTGACACTGATTTCTCAGACTCCACTACAGGATCACTTAATTTTAAGACATTGAAAAAATCTAGATGCACATTACGAATTCACTAAATTTATGTCAAATAAATTGGGATTTCCCGGAGACCTTTAAAGTACGAAACGAAAACGAAACGAAACGAAATAAGAAAAATTATTTACTAATTTAGTGATTACACTCAAATTTAAGTATGGCCTTTCCTCAGTTGTAATGGACGAGGAACTGGGTTTAGAGAGGATTTTCATATGTGGTACGTAGAATCACCGAAATAACAGGTTATTGCCTAAATAACGGAATAATTCAAACATAACATAACACACTGAAAACCACCCAAAAATCATTGCCGTTTCTCGTACATGAACGTAACTATAATCATGCCCTTAACGAGAGGTAAATACCCCCCCCAGAAAATTACCTCCGTCCTGGTGCTGTGCACGTGTTGGTTCCACCCCTAATAATGTTTAGTCTTTAATTTTTTTGCCGGCGCTATACAGGAATGGGGTATTTTACATGATGTAAGGGGTCTTTTGCCAGACCTGCTACATTTTGCCGGGATTTTCATTATGACGTTAATGCTAGGATAGTGACGTCAGAGTAAAATGACGCGAATTTTTACGGCAAATTATCGAACATGTCTGGCATTAGAATGAAACATGAGATCAATAGGAAAAAAGTCTATTCAGGGGCGTATAGCTTTTGTCCTGTCTCGTTCAATCCATATTGATAAAAAAATTTCCTAAATTAAATTTCTATGTAGACTTAAAATTCTTGTGTATATGTCATGTTTTATATCATTACTACTTTTTCATATGCTTATTTCGTTTCGTAACATTTCGTTTCGTTTCGTACTTTAAAGGTCCCCGGATTTCCCTTATATTATTCAGTATTCAAACTTTTTTAATATACCTCCTGACACGTAAACCATTATTGCAATGCTTCTTCTCGACTTCTGTTTTGCTGAGTTGTTCCTCAATGTGAAAATAAAGCTTTTCTTACAGTCAATGTTTACCTTGAAATTGTCCTACTCCAAAACGTTAAAATGACTTTGATTTAACAGACGCGTACACTTCGATACTAGGACGTTTCGATTCATATTAATAAAAAAGAATTACAAGAATGATACAAGGTTGTTTTGCACCCTAACAAAATTCACTTCTACATCTACATACGAATTCGAAACTCATAAAAACAAACATGTTTTCAAAAAATTCGTCTGAAACAATTATTTCAATCTTATAATATTTTTATAAAGTATCCTTCGTCCCGTCACTCAGTGTTGAGTTGACAAAAATTCCTATAAAACTACTTATTGTGTCAACCCGAGTATCCAGCCTTATCATAGATAAATTTAACAAAACTGATAGATTAAAAAATTGTCTTAATTCCTAACCACTTAAGTCCAGAATCGTGATGTTTATTACTGATAACAAAGACTTACAGTTATAAGTCCTTGCTTAACTAATTAATAATTTAATTTACTTGGAAATTATTTACTCTTTGATGCTATAGAATGACTGAAACATCGCTCGATCTTTGTCTTGATATTCAACTATATAAAAGTGCCGAAACGTCATACGTAAATACCGAACTATTTTAATAAATATTCAGATACCGAAACGTCCTTGTAAAGCGAGCAGTAACAGTTGCGTTCCATTGAAGAGCTCCACCTCCTGTTGCCCTTCTCGACGATGTCAACAAAGTACAGGTGCCCCTTTCAACAGATTACCCATTCAATAAAAAATCAATGCTAACAATTGGCTCATTGATTAATCTCCAAAATGGCGTCCAAAGAAACTATAAAGGTATATAATGATAAAATTATTTTTCGCTATTACGTTAAACGTGATTTAATTATACCTTTCAACTGTACAATTAAGACATTATTGTTAGATAATACAAATTACGTTGATGATCGTTTAATTGAAAGTATATGATAGAGTAAATAAATAGAAAAATGATAGTAATAATAACAGAATTTATTTTACGGATATTGCCGTTATTTACAGTCTTTGAGCCATGACACATAACACAATCTTTGTAAGTTTGTATAATTTAAAGTAATTGAATACAAGTTGATTACCCCCTTCTTCTTCTTCGAGTATGAAGTGTACTCAAAAGTTGAGCGTTATACTTCATGATTAGGCAGGATTATATGCCATTTGTTTCAGTCCACAGTTAATTACCATGTGATTTACAATAAAAGCAAAATAGTTATATAGAGTTACCCTTAGTGTATTAAAGTATATGACATCTGAAAACATATACTCAGCAATAAAAATGCAGAATATATCTATGCAATTTGAGTGAAATTCAGTATTTTGGAACATTCTCTTCGTTGGAAACTCATATAATCATATGGATATTAGTTATGTAACTTACATTCATTTGGTAATTATTTTTTTCAGCAAAGAAGTTGACAATTGAAAAAAGTTAAAAAAAAAATCAATTTAAAGTAATACTCCAACTTTTAACACAGGTTTAGATGTACTTTTTATCCTCTGAACATTTATTCTTAATCATGCCTTCAACCTTCATCCCTCACTGATTTTAGGGACAATCATTTAAATGTGTAACAATTTCAGTTTTCAGTAATCTGTCGTACTGCTGATGCAGTTTCATGCATGTAAATGTAGATCTATTAATCAAATCTACCAGTATATATCTATATGTATAAATATACTAAATGATTAATTGTTTGCCCTTCCCAGGTACTTGACCAATTATAAAGATTAAAATTTAGTGGGATACTTGTTTTACTTAATTCATATAAAAGAAGGAGTCTGTTAACTCTAAGGTAAAAAAATGATGACATACAATAAAACTTTTTTTCATACAAGTTAGTCTAGACATGATATTATTCTTTTAACAATTTGTTTCTAAAATAAAATAATTATAGAGATTTATTCTGCTTAACATGAAAAGTGGGTGTTGCACTTTTTGATAAGCATACAAGTTACTATGAAAAAGGAGTAATGTTTTAGAAAGCAAAGCCTTAAGAAAAACACAGTGTTTATAATTTAGTGTTTCACATTATTTGCCATATGCACTCTCTCAGATTTAAAACTCATTGCTCCCACCTAAGTAGAAAAGAAGAAAAAGTGGGGAAAGTGATTTATTCTACACAACATTTTTTATTCCTCAGATTGCTTTTACTTTGAGTGATAAATAATTCTACATGCATGTTCACTGCAATTTTTTTTTATCAATTTTCTTTATTTCATATCTAAAAGTCAATTTACATCTTACATCAATCAGACACATTTAAAACTATTCTCATGTCCATTATAAGCGTGTGTAGGTCAGTCATTAATTATAAAAGTGCTTGGCTTGTGTAGGTCAGTCAGTAAGGTGCTTGGCTTGTGTGGGTCAGTCAGTAAGGTGCTTGGCTTGTGTAGGTCAGTCAGTAAGGTGTTTGGCTTGTGTAGGTCAGTCAGTAAGGTGCTTGGCCTGTGTAGGTCAGTCAGTAAGGTGCTTGGCCTGTGTAGGTCAGTCAGTAAGGTGCTTGGCCTGTGTAGGTCAGTCATTAAGGTGATTGGCTTGTGTAGGTCAATCAGGTAGGTGCTTGGCTTGTGTAGGTCAGTCAGTTAGGTGCTTGGCTTGTGTAGGTCAGTCAGTAAGATGCTCTTTTTGTGTAGGTCAGTCAGTAAGGTGCTTGGCTTGTGTAGGTCAGTCAGTAAGGTGCTTGGCTTGTGTAGGTCAGTCAGTAAGGTGTTTGGCTTGTGTAGGTCAGTCAGTAAGGTGCTTGGCCTGTGTAGGTCAGTCAGTAAGGTGCTTGGCCTGTGTAGGTCAGTCAGTAAAGTGCTTGGCTTGTGTAGGTCAGTCAGTTAGGTGCTTGGTTTGTGTAGGTCAGTCAGTAAGGTGCTTGGCTTGTGTAGGTCAGTCAGTAAGGTGCTTGGTTTGTGTAGGTCAGTCAGTAAGGTACTTGGTTTGTGTAGGTCAGTCAGTAAGGTGCTTGGCTTGTGTAGGTCAGTCAGTAAGATGCTTTTTTGTGTAGGTCAGTCAGTAAGATGCTTGGTTTGTGTAGGTCAGTCAGTAAGGTGCTTGACTTGTGTAGGTCAGTCAGTAAGGTGTTTGGCTTGTGTAGGTCAGTCAGTAAGGTGCTTGGTTTGTGTAGGTCAGTCAGTAAGGTGCTTGGCTTGTGTAGGTCAGTCAGTAAGGTGCTTGGTTTGTGTAGGTCAGTCAGTAAGGTGCTTGGCTTGTGTAGGTCAGTCAGTAAGATGCTTGGCTTGTGTAGGTCAGTCAGTAAGGTGTTTGGCTTGTGTAGGTCAGTCAGTAAGGTGTTTGGCTTGTGTAGGTCAGTCATTAAGATGCTTGGCTTGTGTAGCTCAGTCATTATGGTGCTTGGCTTGTGTAGGTCAGTCATTAAGGTGCTTGGCTTGTGTAGGTCAGTCAGTTAGATGCTTGGATTGTGTAGCTCAGTCATTAAGGTGTTTGGCTTGTGTAGGTCAGTTAGTTAGATGCTTGGCTTGTGTAGGTCAGTCAGTAAGATGCTTGGCTTGTGTAGGTCAGTCAGTAAGGTGCTTGGCTTGTGTAGATCAGTCAGTAAGGTGCTTGGTTTGTATAGGTCAGTTAGTTAGGTGTTTGGCTTGTGTAGGTCAGTCAGTAAGGTGCTTGGCTTGTGTAGGTCAGTCAGTAAGGTGCTTGACTTGTGTCGATCAGTCAGTAAGGTGCTTGGCTTGTGTGGGTCAGTCAGTAAGGTGCTTGGCTTGTGTAGGTCAGTCAGTAAGGTGCTTGGCTTGTGTAGGTCAATCAGGTAGGTGCTTGGTTTGTGTAGGTCAGTCAGTTAGGTGCGTGGTTTGTGTAGGTCAGTCAGTAAGGTGCTTGGCTTGTGTGGGTCAGTCATTAAGGTGCTTGGCTTGTGTAGGTCAATCAGGTAGGTGCTTGGCTTGTGTGGGTCAGTCAGTATGGTGCTTGGCTTGTGTGGGTCAGTCATTAAGGTGCTTGGCTTGTGTAGGTCAGTCAGTAAGGTGCTTGGTTTGTGTAGGTCAGTCATTAAGGTGCTTGGCTTGTGTAGGTCAGTCAGTAAGGTGCTTGGTTTGTGTAGGTCAGTCAGTTAGGTGCTTGGCTTGTGTAGGTCAATCAGTAAGGTGCTTGACTTGTGTAGGTCAGTCAGTAAGGTGTTTGGCTTGTGTAGGTCAGTCAGTAAGGTGCTTGGTTTGTGTAGGTCAGTCAGTAAGGTGCTTGGCTTGTGTAGGTCAGTCAGTAAGGTGCTTGGTTTGTGTAGGTCAGTCAGTAAGGTGCTTGGCTTGTGTAGGTCAGTCAGTAAGGTGTTTGGCTTGTGTAGGTCAGTCAGTAAGGTGCTTGGCCTGTGTAGGTCAGTCAGTAAGGTGCTTGGCCTGTGTAGGTCAGTCAGTAAGGTGCTTGGCCTGTGTAGGTCAGTCATTAAGGTGATTGGCTTGTGTAGGTCAATCAGGTAGGTGCTTGGCTTGTGTAGGTCAGTCAGTTAGGTGCTTGGCTTGTGTAGGTCAGTCAGTAAGATGCTCTTTTTGTGTAGGTCAGCCAGTAAGGTGCTTGGCTTGTGTAGGTCAGTCAGTAAGGTGCTTGGCTTGTGTAGGTCAGTCAGTAAGGTGCTTGGCCTGTGTAGGTCAGTCAGTAAGGTGCTTGGCCTGTGTAGGTCAGTCAGTAAGGTGCTTGGCTTGTGTAGGTCAGTCAGTTAGGTGCTTGGTTTGTGTAGGTCAGTCAGTAAGGTGCTTGGCTTGTGTAGGTCAGTCAGTAAGGTGCTTGGTTTGTGTAGGTCAGTCAGTAAGGTGTTTGGCTTGTGTAGGTCAGTCAGTAAGGTGCTTGACTTGTGTCGATCAGTCAGTAAGGTGCTTGGCTTGTGTGGGTCAGTCAGTAAGGTGCTTGGCTTGTGTAGGTCAGTCAGTAAGGTGCTTGGCTTGTGTAGGTCAATCAGGTAGGTGCTTGGTTTGTGTAGGTCAGTCAGTTAGGTGCGTGGTTTGTGTAGGTCAGTCAGTACGGTGCTTGGCTTGTGTGGGTCAGTCATTAAGGTGCTTGGCTTGTGTAGGTCAATCAGGTAGGTGCTTGGCTTGTGTAGGTCAGTACGTATGGTGCTTGGCTTGTTTGGGTCAGTCATTAAGGTGCTTGGCTTGTGTAGGTCATTCAGTAAGGTGCTTGGCTTGTGTAGGTCAATCAAGTAGGTGCTTGGCTTGTGTAGGTCAGTCAGTTAGGTGCTTGGTTTATGTTAGTCAGTCAGTTAGGTGTTTGGCTTGTGTAGGTCAGTCATTAAGATGCTTGGCTTGTGTAGCTCAGTCATTATGGTGCTTGGCTTGTGTAGGTCAGTCATTAAGGTGCTTGGCTTGTGTAGGTCAGTCAGTTAGATGCTTGGATTGTGTAGCTCAGTCATTAAGGTGTTTGGCTTGTGTAGGTCAGTTAGTTAGATGCTTGGCTTGTGTAGGTCAGTCAGTAAGATGCTTGGCTTGTGTAGGTCAGTCAGTAAGGTGCTTGGCTTGTGTAGATCAGTCAGTAAGGTGCTTGGTTTGTATAGGTCAGTTAGTTAGGTGTTTGGCTTGTGTAGGTCAGTCAGTAAGGTGCTTGGCTTGTGTAGGTCAGTCAGTAAGGTGCTTGACTTGTGTCGATCAGTCAGTAAGGTGCTTGGTTTGTATAGGTCAGTTAGTTAGGTGCTTGGCTTGTGTAGGTCACTCAGTTAGTAAGGTGCTTGGTTTGTGTAGGTTAGTCAGTTAGGTGTATGGCTTGTGTAGCTCAGTCATTAAGGTGCTTGGCTTGTGTAGGTCAGTCAGTAAGGTGCTTGGCATGTGAAGGTCAGTCAGCTAGGTGCTTGGCTTGTATAGGTCAATGAGTTAGGTGTTTGGCTTGTTTTTCTCAGTCAGTAAGGTGCTTGGCTTGTGTGGGTCAGTCAGTAAGGTGCTTGGCTTGTGTAGGTCAGTCAGTAAGGTGCTTGGCTTGTGTAGGTCAATCAGGTAGGTGCTTGGTTTGTGTAGGTCAGTCATTAAGGTGCTTGGCTTTTGTAGCTCAGTCAGTTTGGTGTATGGCTTGTGTAGGTCAGTCAGTAAGGTGCTTGGCTTGTGTAGGGCAGTCATTTAGGTACGTGGCTTGTGTAGGTCAGTCAATTAGATGATTGGCTTGTGTAGATCAGTCAGTTAGGTGCATAATTATATTTCTTATAATTACTAACTTAAATATTCTTTAGTCCTTTTCTTCCTTTAGAATTTAAAGAAAATTGCATATATCTCATTAATCACCTTTTTCAGTACTTTGATTAGCTATTTGATTACATTTTGTTCTTTTATTTGTTCGTTTTTGCCCTTGATCCAGGGATGCAGAAAAAAGACAAGGTCACTTTTCGTACATGTTATATATAAGTCTATGTTCATGGCAAGACATGGCTCTATTTTGATGATAGGGCAATGTCTTGCAGCTATGTCACTCACTCTGGAAACTGGAAAATCTGGATTTTCAGTTAATCATCTTCAGAATAATTTCAAAAAGGCAAAACCATTCGATAGATCTTGTTTAGTCGTAACTTATGGTGTATGCTATATGTTTGTAAGAAGAAGCGTTCATATTTTATAGAAAAATATCAATTTTAGATAGGGCTATTTCCATGTTAAATTTTGACGTGACCTCGCCAAGTTTCCCATAGACTCATTGTTAAACATCGGCGACGTCACGTCAAAATTAACATAGAAAACACCCTATCTAAAATGATTTTTTCCCTATAAAATACGAACGCTTCTTCGTAGAAACATATAACATACACCAAAAGTTACGACTAAACAAGATCTGTCAATTGATATTAATTTTGTAAAACTATTTTTAAGATAAATAAGGGAAAATCAAGATTTTTTGGTTTACAAAGTGAGTGGCGCGGACAGTAATTTTGTTCTTTCATTCATGATGCATGGACATCAATATATTGAATTCCTTTGGCCTTTATGTTCATTATACCAATATTTAGTCTATTATACAGAAGTGTTGTTTAATGTTACATTGCATGAATTTCTAGGTTATTCCAAGTTATTGTAATAAAACTTGTATTCTACTGATGAAGTTGTTATGGAGTAATTAAATTTATGTGGTGTATAGATTCTTATATGGTAATTGATAATCCTGGCAAAATTAAACCTTTATATTACAAAGTGGCAAATGAAATGAATATAAATGGGTCATCTCAGTGTGTTACTGTATTAAGTATCGTTAAGTATCAGTTGTTATCACATGTATTTTACTGTTATCTTTTAACTTAAGTGGTTCTTGTTCACTCTAGAACTTCTGGTAAATTCAAACTCTTGGTTAAAGGTCCTTCTGCAATGTCATTAAAATCATTTCTTAATTTCAACTGACCTGACATTAAGTCAAAAGAAACAAAATATTGGATAAATTATTTAGCCAATTAGTTATATATTCTCTGTGATTGTATTAGAACTTGACTTGAGTTAGACTTGTGTGAATATCATAAAGTTTAATGTTTATTTAATTTTTGTTTTATTGGGATATGACGTTCTTCATATCATTGTCACCCATTTGTGGAATAGCAATTGTGGAATAATCTTTGTGGAATAATTAGTCTTTGTGGAATAGTCATTGTGGAATGATCTTTGTGGAATAATCATATTGTGGAATGATCTTTGTGAAATAATCATTGTGGAATAATCTTTGTGTAGTAATCATCGTTGAATGATCTTTGTGGAATAATCATTGTGGAATAATCTTTGTGGAATAAAGCCGGTGTGGCCTAGTGATTGAGATGCTTGTCTTATGATCTAGAGGTCCTGAGTTCAATTCCCGCCCTGGGCACACCGATTTTCTGTCTTTCGGATGAGACGGTAAAAACCAAGGTCCCGTGTCACGGTAGGCGTAGCACGTAAAAGATTCCTCACTGATTCAGGTGGGTCCATTGCAAAGGTAGAAATTTCTATGTAATACATCAGGCAAATGCTGTCACCAAATATGTGAAATAATTTTGGAGTGACATAAAACAATAATCAATCAATCGATCTTTGTGGAAAAATCTTTGTAAAATAATCTTTGTGGAGTAGTCTTTGTGGAATTATCATTGTCAAAAAGTTTTCTTAGACTAGTATAAATTTATTCAACTCTTAGTATGATATAATAATTCATCATTTGAATTTAGTATTAAGTACTTAATTTTAGAATCTTTGTATTTATTTTTAGTAGATTATGCTCATTTTATGATATTTGTTGAATGCCATAATTAATGAATCATAAAGATGACTTTTATATATATAGAAATATAAGATGACATATGCATTAACAATAGTCAATACCAGTGCTCCGCAATGCATAAACTAATAACGATATAATGGTTAATATGATTTGGTTAATGGTTAAGTTTAGATGCGTACATTATGATTATAAATCCTTTTTAACTTTGAGGTCAGATATATCCAATGGCATAGATCATTTGCTGTGTCCCTCAGTATTTATTGTACATCCCACCATTTACCTTTAAAGTACTTAAAGCAAATTATTTGCGTGCAGGGGACATTTCTGTTTCATAAGCACATATCATTAAGTATACATTTCTTTTGCCTAATTTGATATTTCCCTCACATACATGTGGTTCGTAAGGAATAACACTTAATTACTATATAATTATAATGAAAGGTTTAACTTGTCTTTAAATTTAAACTAGTGAAACTTTATGCTATAAAATGTTAAATTGTAAACTGTTTTAGGCGTCATGTAGTTGATTTGTGTATCAAAGTTTGCACACTATAATTTGTCAAATATTAACTAAATTCTACTCATTTGTTGTCCTTTTTTGACTATATCGGAACTTTATAATACACATGTCATTTTTTTGTCATGGATTCATCAGACAGCTTTACATTTTTCCAACATGCACATCTCACATGCAAACAGTTAAATCATTTTCTCTGTAGGTTAAAAAACTCATTCTCAGATACATTTTATTGCGATGCCTGATAAAAATACTTAAGATTTAAGCTCATTTTATGTTTGAAGTACAGTGTTTTGGCAAAGTTCAATATTTCTTTGTGTAAATTTTCATTTTAATATATATCTGATGCATCACTGTTTTTCTCATGCATGCAAAAAATTAATAAATACAATAAAAAAATTATTAACATTAGTTACTGTGAAGCAAAACTTTCCACAAAGCTGGAGTTACTCACTGTAATAAATACATGCGCCTCTCTTATTACATTAAGCTAATTTATCTCTCTTTACTAATTAACGTTCCAGATAGTTTCAAAAGACCTCCTCAGATTTTATTATAACTTTCTAAAATTTTATAAACTCCTCAATCATCATGATCCAAATTCTACACTTTCAAAGTGTATAACAGGAACAAATAGAATGGAAACATGAAGTAGACAAACCATTAACCATATGTAAATAATGCATGATATGTCAATACATTATGTTAACTACTGATTGTAGCTGTATATAGCTTACAAAGCGTGTATGATTACACTGCCCTGTTGATGGTGGGTGCATGGGGGGGATTACTTAGGTATATATACCATTTATGCTACTAATAAAGTGACCTCGTTTAACTTCATTTCAAATGGATACTCTACAGGAATAATTTGATCTCAGTTCAAATTCATACCGAGGGTACTGTGTCAGACATGTACTTGTGATTACGTATTAACATATTTAAGATTAAATCCATGCAACTTAATGCATATTTAAATTAAACACACATTGTATGCTTAAGGTTCTAATGATATTAAAAGATTGTTTTGCTCATGAGGATTATTTTAAATTATATGTGATAAGTTCAGGGTTACCTATATGAAGTATTAACTATATAAGCAGATGCCAAGATTATAGCTTCACTTAGCTACTCAGGGGTCGACATTATTTTGTGGACATCTCTACAGAAAATTTACATTAATTATTGAGATTTAACAAAGTGATATACATTGGAAAAAATCCGGAAATAAGCATTGTTAAATATTTAATTGTGAGAGATATTTAAAATGCTTGAAAATGCCTCGATCTCGCAAAAGGAAAAGATCTCACAAGAAAATCAAAACTCTTAAACCAGACAGAAGTTCTCAGAAAAAGAAAAAAAGTAAAAAGCAGAAAAAGAAAAAATTGGAATTTGAAGAAGCTGATTCAAAAGTATATAGTAAAAATAAGTTTAGGGATCCATTACTTTCTAGGAAATTACGTTCAAAAATGAAGGTAAGGTGTAAACTAATGCAGCAGTAGAATTCACATCAGGAAATATGTATGATTACAACACATAGAGTACACAATGAACTGAAGCATGATATATTGAAAAGAATAAGAAATTACCCAGAAAGTGTTCATTTTCATTAGGTTTGATTGAGTTTTTGTTTAAAACATTTTGGATTTGGTATGTAGTGAATTGTTGTTAAATTTTAATTTAAGGTTTTTTCCGTAGTCTGAAAAATGAAGGTAACCTTGCTATATGTTATATTTACAATTTTTTATGATAAAATTAGGTAAGAAATAGAGAACTCAACTGTATATTTATTTTGAGATTTTATACCTTATAATAGAGATACAGAATTTTCAAGTATCCTATCCCTCAATGCAGATAAAACATTTTTGATGTAATTTATTTTTACAAAGTATGTTCAGTCATTCATTCAGTCTTTATTTCCTCTAACTTAGAGGTATTACAAAATGAAAATATAAAGAAATAATTCACATACTGCAGTTTAACAAGTGAAGATTGAATAAAGCGCAAGTCAAAATGAATAAACTATATATGTGTGTGGGCAAATACAAGAAAAATCAAATCATACCAGTTTATATAAGTTTTCCCTTTGAATAAAAGAATAAAAAGATATGTAAAAAGTTGATGAGTTAGCTCTCTGTCCAAATTCTTTTTCATGTTTTGATAATTTCATCTGTGTAGTAAAAATAAGCAATCAAATACTGATGCATTTCCCTAGTTGAAAAGGTAAGGAAAGCTAGCAACTTTTAAAATGGTAAAAATAACTGTACAGTGTACTAAAGCAATAACACAGAATTTTATATGAAAAATAAGTGATATTCAGAACTTAAGCTCAAAAGGTAAAAGTAT
Source organism: Pteria penguin (assembly GCA_035048485.1). Lineage (NCBI taxonomy): Eukaryota > Metazoa > Mollusca > Bivalvia > Pterioida > Pteriidae > Pteria > Pteria penguin. Next base: position 12,285,648 of record CM068588.1, on the reverse strand, counting down.
AGTGAAGGATATCTGAACAGAACAATATACACCACTCATAGAAGAATGTCCCCTGTTTTGGTAACTCTTATTTAATTGATTTAAAAATGTATAATGCTGCAGCTAGTGTAGCCATTGATACATCAGATACATTGCATCATATTGTATATAACATCATATCGTATATAACATCATATTGTATATAACATCATATCGTATATAACGTCACATGAATAATTACTTATTATGAAAAGATCTATTCCATTTATAAAACATTTACACGTAATGTTCGTTATTTATGTTTATATTAAAATACATATCTTTAAAACATAGTTCATATCTTACAGAGATTGCAACAAACTTTGGATGCCTTTGAAAAGAAGCAACATGATGTTAGAGGAAATCTTAAAAGATTGGAATCATCAAAAAAAGACAAAGATGCCAAGCCTATCATGGAAACATTGTATGATCAGCTAAAGGAGACCATGCAATTGTATGAACAAGTAAGACTTTGTTAATATTAACTTCGTTACTTTTAGAAATTGATGTTTAGGTTAAGAAGATTCTGTAATTTTAATAGGATGATGGTTATTACTCCATAGACTGCTGAGGACAAATAGGGGGAATGAACGATATTGTCAAAATTGTCTTCTCAAAAACCCAAATCACAGAGACTCAAAAAAAATTCCTGTCTGTTACACAGCATTCTTATGAATCATAGTGTTAACTTATTTACAAGTTCTGTCCCAAGAGTTAACAGTAATACTATATATACATAGGTTTAATTAGGAAACAGAATTCATCTCAACCATCACTGTGTAGCAACAGTGATTCAGAATTTGTATACATGTACTACAACATTCTAATGGATGTCAAGTTTGTATAAGGAAGGGACATTAAGTTGGACATGTGATAGTCTGCTCTGGATTTCTGATCTTTAATAACCTGCGTTAGACCCAGGCTGTTAGGAAGCATTTGATTCAACTCAGACTGTTGCGGAGCATTTGACCCAGGCTTTTAAGACGCATTCCAGGCTATAAAAAAGCACTCGACCCTGGCTGTTAGGAAGCATTCAACCCAGGCTGTCAGGAAGCATTCAATTCAGGCTGTGAGGAAGCATTTCTCTTAATATGTGATTCATCACCTGCCTCATTATCCATTGACTGAGAGAGTATAAACTGAAGCCACATGTCAGAGTATACATTGATCTCTCAGTGATTCAGGTTCCATAAATTTATAAGGCTCTGCACCAGGCTGGTGCCACCATCACATAGGTGGTATGATCCTGTGTACTTTACATCTTTTATCAACAAAAAATTAAACTGTTTAAGCTTAGGCAGTTTTAGCCCTGCTCAGGGATCTTAAAGTTTTAGACAAAGTTTTCTATGGAAATATTTAAAAAATCTAATTCTCAAAAGGCATAACACATAGAATGTCTTTTTAGCTCACTGAGCCAAAGATTCAAGTGAGCTATAGTCATAGTATACTGTCCATCATCCATGATCTTTTCATACTTCTGAAGAAGTGCTGGAGGGAATTTGATCAGACTTGATAGGGATGAAGTATTCATGGTCCCCTACAAGTGTTATTGTTTTTTCAGCGAAATCTGTCAAGGGTTGGGCAACACAGGCCTCAAAAGATACCCTCTTTTGACAAATTTCTTTTACATTCTGGCTGCATAAATCACGAAATTGAATGTATCAGAAAATCACTGTTTTTGGATCCATTCCAAAATTAAATTTTCAGTGTTTTTCTTTTTTCTTTTTTTTTTTTGGTGTGGTTTTGGACTTTTTAATTTTTGACTATTTTCAGGTAATTTTTCAGATTTTCTACCCACAGGTTGCTTATAATGCAATGACTTTTTATATTTTAACTGATTTTATTGTACTGAAGGGAATTAGAAAGAAAAATAATTTATAGGATTTATTGCATTTTTTTAAGATTAAAAATAGAGGGGTGTATATATACTAATAATAAGACTAATGATACATTATCTTTGATATGTAATGATACATTATCTTTGATGTACTTTTCCTTCAGAACTTATAATTGAAAGATGTTGATGAAACTTTGTAGGGATCAGTGAAGTACTCTAGGTTCACCTACAAATGTTGTTTTTCTGAGTGAGTGAGCCAAATCAGTGAGGGGGTGGATCCAGTTCTGGCATGCCAAACGGTAGCAGTTCAAACCCCACTAAGGGCAAAAGACATTTTCATTTCATTTTACACCAAAACAACTTTTTGTGTGTTTTTAAGCACTCAATAAGTCATATTGGAAAAAAATTACTTACAGACTTTTTTCACACATTTTTGTGTCATTTTTTTTATTATTAAATATACATGTATGTAGAGAAATTGTAAAGCATTTATTTTCCAACTTTTATTAGAAAATATCTGTTTGAAGAGATATTTGATAGGTTCATTTCAACGTTTCTTGTTTTTTTTTTCTTACGACTTTTTCTAATTTTGATATTAGCAAGTTCTGGCATGCTGAAGGGAAGTAATTCAAACCCTGCTTATTAAATTTAAGGCAAATTGGGGTTTTTTTGCTTTCATTTTACAGAAAAACAAGATACTAATTTTAATAATTACTTAAAGAAAAAAGAATGGAAAAAGGATTTCTGACTGAATATTTTCATATATTTTTGAATCATTTTACTTTTGTATTCAGTGTAGAGAATCAAGTTTACAGTCTTTTTCAGTTGTCAAAAACACAATAAGCAAGAGGATAATTATAATCTGCAAATTATTTAAAGCAATTGGTTGTTTTTAGGTGAGCAAATTGTGCTCATGTGAGCAATATAGGCCGTCTTGGGCCTTTTGTTTATTTGAATAAACTGTATTAAAAATATTTAATGTAAAGATTGTTTTCAAGAAAGCACTACCACTTCAGTGTAGAAAAATAAAACATATATATCACAATCTAGATGGCAGCTTTTAAATAAAGTTGTCAAGATGTCATTTCCAAATTATAAAACAAATAAATCTAATGCAATAAAACTATTTATTGCTGTTTATCCTTGTATTCCGGGCATTAAACTAGGTGTATGCAGTGTTATCAAATATCTTTGACAGATGACCATTGTAAGTAATCTCTTGCAGTGCAGAAGCAATGCCATGCAATGTATCAAAAACGGAAGTTGCAATTTCCTTATTATGAGATCAGTTTAGCCCATTTGAAATTCATTTTGAAGTACAAAAATGCATATTTTACCTAAATTATCTCTATCAGCAAAATATCAACAAAATAATTTGGAAAATTACGAAGAGATTTTAACTTGTTTAAACTTATTATAATGTTTTTAAACCAAAGACATTGTATATACAAATGTAGTATCATGACAAGTATTACACACATTTATATAATTAATTTAGCACATACTTACACTTTATGACACTAAGTCTTACATTTTATATGATGTAAGAAGGAAACTGACTTACAGTTGATCAAGTTTTGACCCAAATATCTAATGGATAATTCAGGCTGGTAAAGAAATCAGTGGTGTTCAAGATGAAATTGGAAAAAAGCTTGGGAAAAAAGAAGATAAAGTGTCTGTTTCAGAAAAAGAAGCAGCATCACCATCTAGGTAAATATGCATGTAACAAAATACTCAAACTGGATCTGGATACCATTAAAGTTATCCAAAAATACCTATTTAAGTCACTGGTTAAAGTGAGAGGTTCCTTAGGACATTGATACTTTTCCATGTATTTCCTTGGTTTCTTAAGTTATAAAGGTTATACTTTATCCATTAGCTTTATGTAAGAATTTAACAATTGAGTTTATGTAAGAGTATTTCTGGTTACTAGCTTTTTATTACTAATAAGTATATTATGAAAAATGCCTATATATTATTAACTCTGCATGTATCACTGTTTTATTTGTTTGAACTCTTTTAATAACAGTCTTTAAACTGTTTAGGTTTTGAGTTACAATTCAATAGTTAATGGTTTTGTAGCTTCATATTAAATCTTTTCATGAAATATATTAAAGAGTGGTAGAATTTTACGATTCTAATTTTATGAGTTCTAAATATAAATCAAAACAAAAATCAAGTTTAATACTTTTCATATAATTGTTTAAGTACCAGTATTTAAAGTTCCAACATGAGGGGGTTTGAATATATTCAGTCCATTATGTTACTTCATAAAAGAAATCTCAAAACAAATATATCAAAATACAATTCTTTTGAACTTCCGATATACCTTGTACATTCTGTGACCTACATGCACAAAACTTTTATATTCTTAGATCTTAAAAATAAATGTTTTGTTTCTGATTTCCTTATCATTATATTCATTTAGTCCTAAAGTGCTTTTTAAAATTCTTTACATAATGACTGTGTGAAAGTCTTTGTTGTTTTCTATCAAAAGCTAATAAAAATAAGAAATTAAAAATGAAATGATTGCTTTACATTGCATTCATGAAACTGGGAACACATTCTAGATTTCATGTTTTTATTGATAAAGGCTCAATTACAGTTAAGTTTGCTAGTAAAGAGGAAAAGCAAAGCAGATTTTATAAACGGAAGAATTTAATAGCACCAACTCTTTTCTTTAAGACATAATTAAAAAATATATTAAAGTTCTGACAGAATGAAAATGTAAGGAATTTAATTAATACTTTCGTTTAAAGTGTTTTTATTACTTGTTAAGTCACAGGTCTTAATCAGTATATAAAAACAAAGAATTCATACTAAAGGTTTGTTGTTTTTCAGGATTTTACTAAGTTAACAATAATAAGTCCACAATATATGTACTCATAATACTTGAAAGTTGTTAGATAGTATTTCCTAATGTTTGGATTTCATGACAATCATGGTAAGAAGTTTTGTCAAATCAGTTCTGCTTTCAATCATTTTTGTTCTCAGGTTTTTCTAGATAAGTCTAGATGTATATTCTTTGCCATATTCTTTTTTAGTTACAGAGTTGCTATGCTTTGTACACTAACATCTTGGGCATCCAGTGGTATTTTTTTCTTCAAATCAGGTCTGTTATAAGGACCTTTCCAATGGAAATTTCATTGAATTTTTCCCAAAATTTGTCTAAATTTTTCACAAACATTGATCATTTAGCAATATGCAATTGTGACAAAAAATTCCCAAATGAAAAGGAACAGGCACCTTTGAAAAAAAAACAAAAAAAGCCACTAGCATCCATCAATAGTGGATCAACGTATTGTTGTAATAGAGTCAACGTATTGTTTTGTTGTTATGCATATTTTCCAGATGGGGTACATTTTAAATGTTTTTAATGGGAACTCAAAGTGAAGAATTTAAAAAAAAAGATAATGGATCCTTAAACACAACTTTCACTTTCTCGGGAAGTGCAATTTTTAAGTCATCTCGACGAAGTTAAGAGGAGCTTATGCTATACCCAAGTATCAGCTTTCCCATCTGCATCCTTTTAAGTAGTTTGGGGTAACGCAGTTCTGGAGAAAGTATAGGTGCTACAGTACCAAATTTGCACCATGGGTTCATCTTGGGATGCAGATTTAAGTGCATTCATCTGATGATGCATCTGACCTTCATTTTTTTGTGCTTGAGTGACTCAGCTCAAGATTACAGTGTTCTATAGAACTTCCTACTACTGTACCAGTATTCTTTTTGTTTGTCTTGATGTCAGCGTGGTAATATCTATATACCCATAATTAAAGTGTGGATTGTATTGAAACTAAATTCAACATTAATTCAAACCTAAAATCTCCAATGCCATATAGGCAAAACAGTATGATGTAAAACAAAAGTAAATCTTCCCGCATCTTACTCATTTCATTACATGTATATCAACCTCTGTATATCATCAACTAGCATAACATGATGTCACCAATTCTAAATTTCTGAAAGATGGAATTTCAAAGCTCATTTAGGTGCTTAGGTAATTTAATGAAATGTCAACTTTCATCATGAAACCTTCCTGCAAGACAATTTCATATACCATATGGGTACTTATCGTGACAGAGTTAGCACTGTTCTTTATGTGCCTCATTAATAAACTGCAAACATTTACTTTAAGAATTTTGAACAAAAATTTGTTTTTATCCTTAAATATGTACAAGGTCATGTTCATCAATGAAGTATTGATGAAAGTATGATTCAAGTTTAATATTATATACTTTATCATAATGATTACAAAATTTGAAAATATACTGAAAATCATAACATGGATATTGCATAATTTTAAATGCAGTGAAGATTTTGGAGGTTTCTACAACTCACACAGTCTTCATATTCTGTAACCTATTCATATGTTATATCATTAACAATAACATCATATATATCATGTTTTCCAGGAAAGCTCCTTTAAGTCCAGATGAGATGGAACTCACATATGAGTTGAAGGCTCAGTTGATGAGAAACGTTGAAATGCAAAATCATAAGCTCAAAACAGAACTTACTCTTCATGAAAAAATGACGGAATCGAAAATTATCAGTCAACAACATCGCAAGCTTCAGGAGGAGCAGTCAATGTCAAGAACAAATACACTCCGACTCATGAAGATGTTTGAAAAGAAAGCAAAAGAAGGTAGAAGTTTTATTCATGGTTCACAAGAAAATGAAATTCCATACACAGTATTATACTAAATTAGAGTCAAGTGATGCGACTTATCTGCCCTTGATAAAACCTCATCTATCACTAAAACATTTCTGCATATTGTACTGCATGTGCTTTATAAAAACATTTTTGCATAATGTACTGTGCTTTATAAAACAGAACTCTTCTTATTCGATTAGAGCACCTTTCTTAGATGTTCAGTTATGGCAGTAGATCTTATTTAAAATGAAATTTAAAAAAATAACATAGAAAAATTCAAAAATTCATTCAGTGAATAAAACTGTTCAATGCTATATGAGCACCTTTCTTAGATGTTCAGTTATGGCAGTAGATCTTATGCAAAATGAAATTTAAAAAAATAACATAGAAAAATTCAAAAATTCATTCAGTGAATAAAACTGTTCAATGCTAGTACTTATCCAGATTTTTACTCAAGCTTCAATGCATATAATATAACTATAAATCAGTATCTAAAACATTACTCTATAGTGTATGAACAATAAATCACTAAATGAATCACTTAAATCTAGAGATTTAATATAGTGCTCACTCATCATGATAACCTTAATTTTGATCCTCAATTTATCGTCAGCTGATAACAAGTTGAAGGAAATGCAACATGAATTGACTAAATCTCAGCAACTAGCAAAGAAGTATCAGCAACTATTGGAATTAGAAAAGCGAAAAATGGGTTCTTCACGAAGTGGACATGTGACACCAAACTCTGAAAGAGAATTAGATACTGAGTCTCCAAAAGTTCCATCTGCTTCATCCTATTCAATGCTTGGGAACAATGTACGAGTAAATGACATCATCAGGAAAAATGAGGTCAGTATTTAGTTTGATTTGTTAAGGAGAATAGATTTTAAAACTTTTTAGATCACTTACTCTGGCCAGTACAGGTTTCTATAGACTATGATTGTTAAAGCATGGAGCATCTGGCATCCATTATCCATCACCTGGTTGAAGTAAGTTTTTCACAATGAATACTTCAGAGCGATCTAAGGGTAGACTTATGATGTGTTGCTGTTTTTGGTTCAGATTCTTGATATGAGGTTTAGAAAATTTTCAGCTGATTTCTTTTGGTTTCCACACTATGTATAATATAGGTTGCTTATACTCCAATATTTACATTACAACTGTGTTTTGCATAAGTTAACAAAACTGCACAATGATTTTCAATGATGTCCATCAATAATAGTATTATGTGACTTAAAGTACATCGTGGAATAATATATTGCATACCAGGGAAGTCTGTTCTATTTTTATCAAAATGTCCTGGTTTTAATATATTTGTTTAAGTTCATTTTCATGTTTTAGATCAAACTAAGAATTGCTGATTGTGAATAAACATTTCAATTAACATATTTGATTTTCATTAATAAAAAACAAATAATAGTGATTTGATATCTTAAAATTTATATTATGAAGTAAAAATATTTAGATCTATGTCAGCAGCCAGTATTGAAGATCTATCTAGTCGACTTGTGATAATGAAGTTAAGCCGGCGTGGCCTAGTGGTATCGCACCGGACTCCTGATCGGGAGGCCGGGGTTGGAATCCCGCTCTGGTCATGCCGGTGTCCTGTCTCTCGGATGAGACAGTAAAACCCCAGGCCCCCTGTCGTGGTATGCATGGCATGTTAAAGATCCCTCACTGCTTTGGGTGGGTCTGTTGCAAAGGTAAAAATTTGTATGCCCCGCATCAGGGAGATGCCGTCACCACATACATGAAATACTCGTGGTGTGACGTAAAACAAAACAAAAAAAAAAAAAAAAAAGAAAGATAATGAAGTCGGATCGAATGGTAACCAAAAACTACCTCACTAAAATGTAAGATATTATTTCTACAAAATTTGATAATTATTATTCTATAGCCATACTGTTTCTACTGCTTGTCTGTTGCTGATAATCAGTATAATTTTCATATACAAGAATGCTAGCTAGTGTTTACTATGTGGTGGGCATTAGCCAAATCACTTATGCAAAATTATCTTTGGCCAAGTTACAAGTACCAGATGTACAAGTAACTTGATAAAAAAGAATTGAATTTAAACATTCCATATGTATCTAAATTTTCCCTCTTTGCCACATGTATCCTAAATGGAAAGTTTGTTGGCAGAATTTTACTTTATCATCGTATTAAAAAGGGAACCAGTGAATAAGACCTCCCACAAAGTATTACTGTTCCATCATCATATATAGGTACCCCCTTTTGTAAATAGAGGTCAGAGACCCATATTGAGATACAAAGTAGACAAAACAGAAAATATAAGGATTGTTTTTGATGTTTTTATGCTTCATTTGTGCATTACATATTGTTTTCTATTCCCTACTGCCAGTAAACACCATTGAAGCACAAAGACATAAAAACAAATCCTGAAGTACCTCCTGTGTTGTATCTGACCTTAAGGCAGTAAATGTCATTGTAAAGAAACAAATTTCAGTGAACTTCATAGAATGAAAAACTAGATGAATCAGAATGTTCTTGAAGGATTTTCTTTTGTTTTAGTGTGACTCTAGAAATAAACTTTTGGAATATTTTTATGTCCCTGCCAGGTATAGCAGGGGGCATTAAGTGTTTGCTTTGTCTGTCCTGTTCTTCCATCCCTCCATCACACATTGGTTTCCAGACGGTAACTCAAGAACCTTTCATTATATTGAAACCAGATTTGGATACATGCTTACTTATCAAGAAAGAAAGATCCCTATTGGTATTAGGGTCAAAAGGTCAAAGGTCAAGGTCACAGCTGATAATAAAGACTGAAATTATTGGTTTCTAGGTGATTTTCAAATAATTATTATCATACATCATAAGGGTCATTGTGTCAAAATGCAAGGTCACTACTGGTCATATTTATAGGAGTTATATGGCCCATAAACTAATAATTTAAGAAAGCTTATTGTTGCTGCTATGAATTAAGCCCATGCAGGGGCATATGTTTTACAAACATGCTCTAGTTAAAAATATTCTCACGTGATAGAATTATATACTCTCTAGTTTTGTTTTCTGCTCAAGATGATCATATAAGTGATAAAGGTCCATAAGGATCTTTAGTTTGACAAATCTTTTAAACTGGTAGGGAGATACCTGGTACTTCAACAGTGGTTGCTGTGTCAGTATTGTGAATGCAGAGCAAGCAAAAAGTTTCTTTTGTATGTTTATAGTACAATAGGGGTAATGTATCTTCTGTTGAAGAGGATTTGAAGTAAAACTCTTTAGAAAAGGGAACTCAGGAAGAAATTATCCTGCAATCAATAATGGTGACTCAAATCACCCTCACAAAATTATTTGTGAGAAAAAAATGTTTCAGAAAGAGAGTGTAAGATAAAAGTTCTCAAACAGCTTGGTGGCATAGTATGCGATATTATGATGTTTGAACACTGATACTGAATACTGTTCACCAGTATGCAAGTGATATAATCTGGCATTTAAAAATAAATAAAAGAAATAAACCTAGAGGCCATTCAGGATAAGAATGATTATTATTGTAATGTAGCCATTGGTTTTTTTGTTCTGCAGGTTCTACTGGAAGAGAATGATAAATTGCGTAATGAGATTCAACGTCTTAAACAGGATAATGGTATACTGATTAGGAAAGCAAAGCATGCGATGTCAGATAAAGATGAAATTATTGTAAGTACATTTGGCATTTATTTGTAAGATATTCCCATTCTCTATTTGAATCTCAAAAGGTAAATTAGTATAGTGTCAAATGATCTTAAATATTTTTACTAAAGGTAAGTAGACCATGTAACAAATGCAACAAAAATGACTTCTGAACCAAAAATTACCTAAGGTCAGATACCTAACAAGTACATCAGAACTAATATGGAATATTGTTATTATTGTATTTAGGGGATAAACTAAATCTGTGTAGTTGGTTCTTACAGATATGTCTTGGACCTGTTTTCTTTGTCAATACATAGAGGTTTCCAACAATATCAGTCATGGTATACTAGACAAAATTAACCATACTGGTCGATCGTTTATCTCCATTTTAATGCACTGTTCATAATTTAACTAACAGACCTAGTTGGCATTACTGTCATAATGAAAAAATTGGCTGAAAGTAGTTTGTTAGGCATGATGTCCCTTATATCACGCAAATATGAATTTCTATTGTTTTAAAGATGTACAATGTCGTAATTGAATGTGTTATGAACAGTTCTTGTAAATAAGTGCAAAAGAGACTGAAGTAGAAGATTTAAAGAATAAATAGGTGAATATTATGAGGTATGATCAAAAAGTTCTTGGCACAATTTACTTAATTTGATACAATAAGTAAGTATATAACCCCAGTCAAACTATTTTTCAATTATATTGAATGATTTTGGTAGAAAGATTAGTTTTTCAAAGCTTTTAATTATACACAGACTTTGCTGTTAAAAGTTGAAGGGCTAGTCAAACTGCCAAAATGGAGAAGACTGAAGTTGAGTAGTGATTAAGTATCTATGTAAGAAGGGGATGACTAACAAGGAAATTTTTGAAGATTATATTAAAACCTTTGGGATGGTGTCACCTTATAGTACTATTTTAAAAAATGGGATGCTGAATTTAGGAGGGGGAGTGAGAGCATTGAAGATGATGAAAGGTCTGGATGCCCTAAGGAGGCTACCACAGACGAAAACATTGATATCATGTACACTCTTGTCCTAAGTAACAGAAGGTGAAACCTTCGAGATATAGCCTGAGAAGATGGCATAAATTATGGGGCTGTTCAATCAATTTTAACCAACATGCTAGGGGTGTCTAAGGTCTCAGCTAGATTGGTCCCAAGAATGTCCAAAAAGGATAAAAAAAAAAGAAACAGGCATGATGTTTATTTGCATTCTGAAAATAATTTGTGTCAAACTGTCACTCAGGAGGAAACTAATGGGTTCAGCATTTTGATCTTGAATCTAAGAAACAAAACAAGCAATGGAGACACCCTGGCTCACCCTTCTTAAAATTCAAGAGAGTTTCCTCAGTTGTGAAAGTCATTACCGCTATCTTCTGGGATATTTAGGGAATAAGCAAGGTGGATTTTCTTGAGGAAGGCCGCATTATAAATGGTGCATATTTTGTAAATGAGTAGTGGATGAAGTGATCGGCTTGTGACCTAGAGGTCCTAGGTTCATTGTCACAGCAGGTGTGGCATGTAAAAGATTCCTCACTGCTTTGGATGATTCTGTTGCAAAGGTATAAATTTCTGTTCAATGCATCAGACAGATGCTGTCACCATACATGTATGTGAAATAACTGTGGAGTGATGTAAAACAATTATCAATCAGTGAAAGAGGCTGCATTTGGAGATTGTGAAAAAGAAGAGAGGAAAGCTCCCCAGAGGTGTTCTGCATTTGCAGGATAAATTTAATACACCCACCCACACTTCCCAAGCTGCAGTGATGGCTGCAGTGGAATGCAGCTTCAAAGTTTTCCTCCTCATTCCCCATATTCTCCAGACTTAGCCCCATCTACTTTATATTGATTTCCAAAACTCATGTGGTAAGAATTTTAGAAGCAGTGAATGTGTCATTGATACTGTATATGAGTACTTAGAGGAGTTGAATGAAGCATTGAAAGGATTAAGAAATTGGAACAGGGATGGAGAATGCATTGAGATTATTGAAGATAATATTGAAAAATAAAGACAGTTCATTAAATCCTGGGTATTCTAAGTACATGGGACAGAGAATTTTCTGATTATACTTTTTATTATAGTACTGTCTCAAGTTTTACTTTAAATTTTCAAATGAATTTCTTGAATAGATTTTTGCTATAAAGAAATTTTTAATTTGATTAAAATGTAGTTATGCATACAAATTGAAGACACTGCAGTGAGGTGGAGATGATGTATTGTGGTTAAACGTATCTAAGTTTTTCCCCTCTCAGCCAACGAAAATCGACAAAGTAGAACAAGTGGAATGTAGTTTATTTATTACATGTATGGAATATATTATGTTTTAGATTTATTTACATGAATACAGCTTATTATGATCTAATTTTTTTCTTTATATCATAATTTCAGCATCGCCTAGAAACAAGTGAATGCAACAGGAAAGACCTATCCAAAAGACTTTCAAGGGAAAAAACTCAGGTAATGGGAAAAAGGTCTTAAGCTGGGTAATACATGTACAAAAAGTCATGTCTTTTCGATTTTGCTATAGTAAATGATCAGAGATAAAAATCTGCCTCTGGTCCATAGTGTATATAGCATTGAGAAATCAAATCCCAAGATAGATTTCAAATGTCTGTTACCAAGTTTGGATAGATTTCTTTGGAGTTGTGTACTATGAAGTCACTATGGAGTAATGAGGACTCAAAACACAGCATACAGTATAACCTGTTCTAATCCCAGACTGGTCAGGTCAGGTCAGTTCACTGTTTGGCAGGTGCAGAGACACTATTTCTGATTATAGATTTCATAAACAGTATGCAACTGTTTAATTATGCACAAATGTGAATTAACTGTTGAAAACAAGTGCATAAATGTTGATCTGATCTAGCAGAATCAGTTTTTTATGACATTGTACAATTGTTTTATCATAGAGACAACTGTTCATGAAAATTTGTTTGGCTGCCTGTCTTGGATTTCTGCAAACATGTATGTCAGTGATAATATTAATCACTCAGTATCAAACATATAACTTCAGTTGGAGACCTCATTTATGATTTGGGATGTTCTGTGGTCAGTAGTAAGATTAAGTGTTCAGACAACAACCTCTCACATTCTGGCAATGACCACTCACATTATGGCAATGACAACTCACATTATGGCAACAACCTCTCACATTCTGGCAATGACCACTCACATTATGGCAACAACCTCTCACATTCTGGCAGTGACCACTCACATTATGGCAACAACTTCTCACATTCTGGCAATGGCCACTCACATTATGGCAATGACAACTCACATTATGGCAATGACCACTCACATTATGGCAACAACCTCTCACATTCTGGCAATGACAACTCACATTATGGCAATGACAACTCACATTATGGCAATGACCACTCACATTATGGCAACAACCTCTCACATTCTGGCAATGACCACTCACATTATGGCAACAACCTCTCACATTCTGGCAATGACCACTCACATTATGGAAACAACCTCTCACATTCTAGCAATGACCACTCACATTATGGCAACAACCTCTCACATTATGGAAACAACCTCTCACATTCTGGCAATGACCACTCACATTATGGCAATGACCACTCACATTCTGGCAATGACAACTCACATTATGGCAATAACCTCTCACATTCTGGCATTGACAACTCACATTATGGCAACAACCTCTCACATTCTGGCAATGACCACTCACATTCTGGCAATGACAATTCACATTATGGCAATAACCTCTCACATTCTGGCATTGACAACTCACATTATGGCAACAACCTCTCACATTCTGGCAATGACCACTCACATTATGGCAACAACCTCTCACATTCTGGCAATGACCTCTCACATTATGGCAACAACCTCTCACATTCTGGCAATGACCACTCACATTATGGCAACAACCTCTCACATTCTGGCAATGACCTCTCACATTATGGCAACAACCTCTCACATTCTGACAATGACAACTCACATAATGGCAACAACCTCTCACATTCTGGCAATGACCACTCACATTATAGCAATGACCACTCACATTATGGCAACAACCTCTCACATTCTGGCAATGACAACTCACATTATGGCAACAACCTCTCACATTGTGGCAATGACCTCTCACATTATGGCAACAACCTCTCACATTATGGCAATGACCACTCACATTATGGCAACAACCAATCACATTCTGGCAATGACCACTCACATTCTGGCAATGACCACTCACATTATGGCAACAACCTCTCACATTCTGGCAATAACCATTCACATTATGGCAACAAACAATCACATTCTGGCAATGACCTCTCACATTATGGCAATGACAATTCACATTATGGCAACAACCTCTCACATTCTGGCAATGACTTCTCACATTATGGCAACAACCAATCACATTCTGAGAATTTACCAGTGATTGCAGGTTCTTACATCTTATACATAACTCTGTGTTAATTTTATCCCACAGTATAGCCTATTGGCTAAAAGTTTAACAAGGCAAGCATCTGATTGGATTCTTCTGAAGAAGCAATTAGCTCAGTTTGATGAGGAATACAGATGGAGTCAGGTAAGCCTTCTCCACTTAGCTGCAAGCATTATGGTATTCTAATTGAATTACATAGATTTATGTATATTTATATGGTTTATATGACATTTTGCCATTTTCATAGTTTTTGTGTTTCAGTGAAGTACGAGTACTTAAAACCATGTGAATAGAAAATTCAAAACCATCATTTTTTATGCCTTTGTCATTATTTTATAATGTAACTATTTGAATTTTTTTAGATCCAAGTATTATTTAAAAACTTGATTTCATTTTATTCACCTTGGCTTTATGAAAAAAGTTTGTGTTTTACTAATTCCACCAGATTTAATTTCTGTAATCTAATCACTGATTATGTGTGATTGGATATTATGTATTGTAATATATTTATTCTTTTATTAGAATGTTATGGTATTTTGGGATTATATATAGTTTTTGGTATGTCTGTTTGTTTGTCCATGGTAAAAAAACAACTTTAACATCAATTATAATTAATGAACAGTAAGAGACAGGGCGTTGAAATTTCACATATACAGATGAATGTTCCTTGTGATAATAACTTGTATAAAACCAATAATTTTGACATAGTAGTCACTATGACCTTTGACTTATTTTTCAAAATTTATTTACATTTGCTGCCATTTAGGACGTTAGTGTTTCACAAACATCTTTTGTTCTTGATTGCCATTTGATTGTCTCTCAGCCTCACTGCAGTTCTACTTTAAAACACTCATAATTGGAGAGAATAACTTCTTTTACATCAGAGATTCCAAAAGCATTAAAAAGATTCAGTAGTCTCTTTTTTTAGTTCACTGGGATGAAATGTCAAGAGAGCTATTGTCATACCCCTGTGTCCGCATCGGCGTCCTTATGCACAAAAAACTTTAACCTGGGTTGTATCTTTTGAACTGTTAGTAATAGAGCTTTGAAAGTTCACCATAGGTTCTTCATTAAAAGAACTTTTATTTGATACCATGGCTTTTGACCATGTGACCTTGATCTTTGACTTAAACCTACTTTTCAAAAACTTTAAGCTGAGCTGTATCTTTTGAACCAATATGGGTAGGGTTTTTATACATCACAAACAGGTTCCTCATGACAAGAGCTTTCATTTGATACCATGATTTTGTAACCTTGACCTTTGACTTTGACCTATTTTTCAGAAACTTTAACCTGGACTCTGTCTTTTGAACCAGTAAGTGTAGGGCTTGGATACTTTACACACAGGTCCTCATGTCAAGAGCTTTCATTTGTGACCTTGTAACCTTGGCCTTGGACTTTGACCTACTTTTCAAAAAAATTTAACATGGGCTGTATCATTTGAACCAATAGGGGTAGGGTTTGATACTTCACACATATGTTCCTCATGTCAAGAGCCTTCATTTGATTCCATAACTCCAAGACCTTAACATGGGCTATATCATTTGAACCGAAAGGGGAAGTGTTTGATACTTCACACTTGTTCCTCATGTCAAGAGCTTGGCATAATGCTTATTTGGTACTTTGACTTTTGACCTTGACCTTGGACTTTAACTCACTTTTAAAAGTCTTTTACCTACGCTTTTTGTTTTGAAATATTAGAGAAAGGGATTACACATATAGATTCATTGTGACTAGAGCTTGCAGCTGGTTGGTCATGTTTTGAAGTAGCAAATTGCTTGACATACAAGTTATTCATAAACATCTCAAATGGTGAGCTCTGTTGACAGTTGTATATTAAAATTTTCAGATTCTTTGTCTATATTTAATAAAAACTTTCTGCCCAGGTTTATAACATATTTTCTCATTTCTTTACTATATATGAATAAGGTACAAAACCAGAAAGAAGATATGAACCAAAGGTTTGGTGTTTTACCACCAATTTATACCCTGACCCCAATAACCGAGGTTTCCTCTGAAATGTCGTCTCCTGTGAGCGACATAGAAGTTGAAATGGCCTAGAGTTAGTAGTGTGATTTATGAATAGTCACTTGCTTTTGCTATCCCACAAAGTGTAGCCATATGTACAGAAACTACTACTATAGGCTGCAGTTCTGTAGCAAATTTACTGCATGCTGAAATGTGATGGGTAGCTTTGAAATATATATAAAATACGGTACCAAAAACATCAAAATGTTACAAATGAGTCGAAATATGTGATAACATTTATGCATGATTAAGACATTTTCCTCGGTCCGTTATTAACATTAAGTGGACAGTACAGCACACTCATGACACATTCTCATTCAGGTGTCTGTTATAAATACATGTATTGAAACTCTTAAATCATCTGATTATGGCACTGTTAGAATTTTATGAACAATATTATTTGTCATTGTGTTATTTACTATTAGCCAATATGTCAAGCATTGAATGTTTATCATATCTACAAAAAGTAAGGAAAGGCTACTTTTTGGTACAGATGTAGATACTCGTCTAGAACATTGAATTTTGCATAACTCCTTACAATTTCTCACAAAAGAATGCATTATTTGTGTTGATACAAATTAATTTAGATAGGACTTTCATTATTAACACATGCAAGTTTCACAGGAAGTAAAGGCCAGGCACATTTCTTTTTATGTATCATATCACATACATCCAAAACAATTTGGAAAAGGGCATGTCATTGTCGGTCAGAGGTATACTGTAGCAAGTCACACATACACAGAAAAAATTTGAAAGTCTGGTCTCTAATAAAACTAATATTCTTTTTCAAAATTGATGAACAGAGATTTTTAATGAAACAGAAACATGTACAGTTAAGATAAATGAAAAATAATGGATAAGGAAAATATTTACTTATAAACTGTATTGATATAACCATCATCATAAAAACATTCAAGAATGGTGAACTACCCATGGCAAATAGTAAGGAAACTCAAGAATGGGAAACTTCTCAGAAACAATAAGGAAATTACTGATATATAAAGTAGAGATTATTATATTCCTTGTCCCAGATTTTACAAACAATGAAACTTTATAGAAACTGATGAATGAAAAAGAATAACATCAGTATTCTCAGGCTAGGCACATACCAGCTCTATGAATACATCATAGTGTTAATAGTTCACATTTATCTTCTTATGAAAATAGAGACAATTTAAAATTTAAGATTTAATTTGATGTGAAAAGTTCTTTATTTTACAGATTCGATCATCTAAAGTTAAATTCTCTTAAACCAGAGTGGATCTTTCATGTAAAATATTATAAGAGTGTAAAAATATATATATATACATATGTATACAGTAATAGCTAGGTAAATTTGCATTTTGTGTGGAATGGAAGAATTTCTCAAATTTGATATTGCTACGTCTGATATATATGCTTATGTAATATTATTAAGTGTTCCTACTTATGCTAGAAAATACTATGGCAATATACATGTGCACATGTTGCATATAAATAGGCATGGACATGGCCCTACCGGTATTTTCACGATAGTGCCACAATTCAATCTAATTAAAATCAGATCTTTTCATATCGATAGATATTCTCTGCTAGCTAGAAAAGATCTGATTTTAATAAGATTGGGCCACAATTTCTTGTGTTGTGTTAATTTGCAGTTTTGATAAACAGTAAATGCATATGGGACAAGCATTTTATATTTCATTCATTCAAAATTTTATTCTCCTTTTCATTAGTAGGACATTATACTTAAGTCATATATGAGATCTTTACAGAAAATTTCAAATCAAATATATTCTAATTATTAGATCTACATGCATTATCCATTGTTACAGTACATCTTTACCAAACTTAACTTGTATGTTTTTCTCCCCCTTTAAATCCTTGTTTTAATTAAAAAGTAAAATATCTGCTTTTCCTATTTTTAAGCTACCAATGGAAGTAAATGTTCTATCAATAACATTGTAGAAAAGATTTCATCAATAAAACTTTAATTTCCTTGTCCTGTTTAAAGACTTTATTTCAAAATTAATAAACAGTAAGTTTAACGATGGCTATAGAATATTTAAATAGAATAAAAAAAATGCTCATAAAAAATACCCTTGAAAATAAATACCTACAGATCCAGTTTGCACAACATACAAAAAAGGAAACATTTTATTCAGTTCTATGTACATGTAGGCACCTTAATATTTGTTTTACAACATTTTGGTCTAAGTGCACATTTAACACCCCTTTCAGTTTCCGTATAATTCTAGTTTGATTTTTATTTGATGTTATACCATCCACACATTCAGTTACCAGGATGTGAAATTGTTCAACTTATAGCAGATTGTGATAGACAAGGCTTCAGTAAACAACTGGAATTCTCTGTAGCCTCTCATCACTGTCAAGTTGAGTTTTTCTCTGGTTTTCGAGGTAAAGATCAGTCTGTGTCTTTAGTGAATATAGGTTTTCACTTGTATGTTTAATACTAAAGACTGATCAACATCATGTATAGGTGAAATTACTCTGATGTGGTTTCAAACGACCAAACTTTGTGAAAAATGTTTGGAATGGAGAAGTGAAAGCTTACAATATTTAGTTTCAGTTTTGCTGTATTTTTGTATAAATCTTACTCATTTGGTGATATGTAGAATATACCATTTGAATTCAACACTTCATTTATTGAGTATTTTTTGTTCATCTGTATAAGAAAACAGTAGTTAAGCCTTATAAGATTGATGGTAGAGAACTCTTTATTTCTTGCCAATTTTCCTTTAATGACCAGGTTGGTGTGCGCAGAACTCCCAAGACTCCCGGGAGTCATTGGGGAGGACAGAGTTACCTCCAATCAAGGATTTCCCATCGCTTTTCACACAAAGACAAATCCTCCGCACATGGCGACTGGAGTGCTATTTATAGAGCTCCAAAAGAGAAATCTATTGCAGAATTTAGCATGGCTTCAACTAAACTTCCTAAAGAATTAAATCTGCTCGCAGAATATGCAAAAAATAATAGACCTCGCAGAGAAAAATCAAAGCTCCTACCTATTATTTAGAATATCAAACATATTAAGGTGACATTTTATACACTGTGTCGTGTCTTAATTGATTTGCATGGCTGATTATTAATTTCTACAATGTCTCATACTTCTTTCCATTCTTTGTGGTCTTTTCAGATCGAAGCTCCTAATCTCTAAGATCCTTTTCACTGGTTTGTGAATTGATATCAAAATTTTGTTGCACATCAGATTTGAATTTTTTCTCACGAGTTTTAAGTGTCTCCTATTGAACTCTTGATCAAGTCCTTACATAATTGAAATTCAACTTCTCATAAGAAGTATACACTTTACAGTGAACATGCAAGACATTACTATATCTAATACAATCTCTAATACAGAGGGCGCTACGCTATTTTCCGCTTTCCCCCTCTGTTATCGGCTCGAAGCTGTTCTTACAAGATTCTTGTAAAACGGGAAAATCCTATTTAATGGTGTTATAGGTTTTAAACATCAATTAACCATTTAATTAAAAGGCTTTTACATTTGGTACACCATGCAAGTCACTTATATCATTAAATAGGATTTTCCCAGTTTTACAAGAATCTTAAAAAAACAGCTTTGAGCCGTTAACAGACGGGGAAAGCGGAGAATAGCGTAGCGCCCTCTGTATGAGAGATTGTTTCTAATATTGTGCATTTTTACATGTATGTACTGTATGTCTGGTTAATTTTCCTTTCTGATCAGTCTCTCTTACTTCACTGCCAGTAGATTAAGCTTATATATGTCACATCAGTCCTCACATAATTAGTAGTCATGACCAGTTGAAATTGAACGAGCTAATCAATTACTGCTCGTATAGTTCTGTAATACATACTATTTTTAAGATATTCTGACATGCTATACAATACACTTTACTTTTGAGTCATGCCTTAGGCAAAATCAGTTATAGGCCTCTCTAATGAATCCATTTCTCAAAATACATTCTAACAGAAATAAAAAAAACTTTTAATGTTGAGGAAAACTAGTATATCCAGAGTCATTGTGTAGGGAAGTGACTATGAAGCTTATCCTGATGTAGGCTTATTGGACATTGCATTATGGGCATCAAGCATATTATACATGTACATACAATAGTGAACTACATGTATATACATGTACAGTAGTAGTGTATATACTATAGTGAATTTTATGTATTGCATGTTAAAAACATAAAAGTGTGTCACCATCATTCCTTGCATAACACACCGTTTGAATTTAACATATGCACAGTTTTGAATTAGTGAATAATTTGATTGAGAATTTTATCATACATTTTGTTTAGCAAATGAAAAATTAAGATAAGAAAAGAAATACATACATCCTATTTCTCTGTCAATTCTCAGATTTTGATATTCTAAAGCTAAGAAGCACCCTCTTTCATTCTGATTCTCACATTCAGTTCTTTCCATTGATCTTTTTTTAACATTATTTGTTAAAGTTTAATTTGACTACTTATTTTCAGCTGTATTTTTATTTCATGCACTTTCATAGTCAAATGTTTAAAAAAGTTTGTATTGATATGCATATATGTGATATTTCAGATAGGACAAGTCAATCCTGGGGGAGCAGAACAGAGACTTATCTCCCATCCTGTCCCCAAAAATGTGTATATGCCACGAAAAATGTATCCTGTAGAAGATTACGCAGACCGAACGGCCTCATAATCATAGCTAAACCTAACCAGTCATGTAAATGTGATATTTATTGTAATATATTTGCTATAATTTTCACTTAACTACTTCAGTTAAGAATATATATTAACCCTGAAATTTTGTGAAAATACTCAAGCCGAGATCCCAGTTTTATAATTGTTAGTGCAAGATTGTTCATTTTCTTTGGTTTAAAGGGTATATATTATTTCTCATCCTACTGTGCTTTAATCAAAGATGCATCAATAGTGCTAAGACTTATAATTTATCTGTTGGAAATCCTTTGATACTGTTAAGATGTGAGGTATATTGTGTAAAGGAAAAGGGGGAATAGATCAATTCATTTGGGAGGATGTTTTGACTTTCATTATTCAATACCGTACTTCTAAAGAACATGTTCCATATTCTATGCATATGCTACATATATCTTCTTTCGTTGTTTTGTTTTCGAAAGTTTCAGGAAAGAATGATATTGTTTTTTACATGATCTCTTGCAAAACTATGAACAATTTCACTTTATAAAAAGCATTTTTATACATGTATTGCTCTCATGTTGTCAAAAAGAAAGGACATGCCAGGTGAAAACTCAAGTGCTCTGCAAAATTTGTGTAATTTTAGGATCAAAATTGTAAAAAAAAGAAAAGAATAATAGTAATGATAAATCATAGGTACTACTTTCATTAAAAATTCACAGCGTTCAGCATTACATTACAGCATTGTCTTTATATTTTTAATTATTTTACTGATTAAGATGAATATACAGTTCAGCAGATCAAGATGGATAACTCTTGGTTGTGATTCATAAAAACTTTGAACTGTAAATGTTCACCATGCCTTACTTTATATTCTATCATTCTGGTCTTGTGTTTCCATTATGAGTGTTTTGTTTTGTGTTATATATAAAGTGTATTACATTTCTGATTTTGTGAGAATTTGCACCAAACAATACATATAATGTTTTGCTTTATTATGGTACATAGATGTGTTTTCAAAAGTTTTACATGTGTATTTTGTCATTTAAATATTCGACCAGAACACAGGAGAATGAACGAAAAATCTTCATGGAAAAAATATCTTCACTGAAAATATATATGCACTGTACTTGAATTTTCACGTGTATATATACAAATGAGCATTGCATTAAATATATAATTATTTGAATATCATTTATATTGGTTTCCAGTTTTATTGCCTTTTAGCATTTTACTCCCTTGCCACTAATAAGTTTTTCTATTTTACATTTTCAATCAAATTAAGACTATCTATTAACAGTTTTACAGCCATTAGTATTTGATAGAATTTTTTTATTCTTAATATTGACTTTTACATCAGTGAAGAATAATTGTGTACAGTTCATGTTTTGTTATAGTATATTTATGTGCATGAAAAATATAAATAAATTTCACAAGTTGATTTACACACATACTGTCTTCACTATTCTGTTATTTTAACTCAATAATGTGTTCAACCACAGATAATTCCATTCACCCATATATATCTGTAACATATTACTGATAGTGGATAATTGATAAATACTGACAGAAAAAAGACATGTTGGTCTGATGCAATATCTCTGGATTTTTAATCCAACAACTAGTTTGAACTTGGTTTTTCAATGTTTTGTAGATGCAAAAATAATATCAAAGACACATATATGCCATAATATATTTTGCATTAATTAAATTTCTTAGAGTTTCTAAAGATGACTGTATAAGAGCATATTAGTAATTTGAAGATATGCATGAAAGACTATAATCGATTTTCAATTGACATTATAATCTTTAACTGATCACTGACACTTGCTGCGCAGAACAGGAATTTCACATCAAATGCCATGAAGTCAAAACAATACAGATTTAAATGAAACGAGATATTTCTGTTTTGACAAATATTTTATTACATATAAATTCATTTTGTATATATTTACATATCTCTATGCTTATTAATTCTCATTCTAGACCTTCTCAATGTGGCTAAACTATGATGACTTGTACAAATTTGACAGGCCAAAGAAGAAGCCCAAGTGGGCCTATATCGCTCACCTGAGTACCTAGATTATCAGTCATGTAGGAAGGAAGAAGTTGTTTATTTTTGCATTACTGTGACTAAGTCAACACAAACGTCGAAAATATGTCAAATTTTATTTCAGACCAGAATAAAAAACAAAACGCACCAATACTTGTAGGGGACCTTGAGTACTTGTAGGGGACCTTGAGTACTTCGTGCATACCAAATGTGTTTTGCACATCCATTCAGGTGATTTTGACGTTAAGCATTTGCTTTGTCTCTGCAAGATATGATTCAGGGCAACAAGTTAGTCATTGTCTTTAGGTGAGGCCTTGTGTTGACTAATTTTAAGTCTGGATCATGAACAACAATTGTTTCAAATATCGTCAAGATCCAACTTAAAATGGCCTAATTTCATATGTTGAGTGTTGAGAAACATCTAAAAACTTATTTAGATGTGTAAAGAAATGAAGAAAAAAATTTGACCACAGCTGGATTTGAACTGCTACTCTCCATATTTTAATTACCAAGTGGTATATGTACCATTGTGAGACCTATTTTTTAGACATGGTGGCACTATCTGTTGACCAATTTGGATGAAATGTACAAAATTTATAGAGGACCTATAGTACTTCAAGTATACCATGTTTCATTAAAATCTTTCATGTGGTATTCGGTCTTTGCATGATACAGAGTTACTTTCCATTTGGGACAGTATCTGACATAAAACACTTATGACATCATCAAATTCTATGGAAACGCCTCTAAAACTCAGGGAAATGATAGTCCACAAATGACGTTTTCATAGGAATTTGATGACGTCATAATTGTTTTACGTCAGATACCATCCCAAATGGGAAGAAACTCTGTATAACGAAAAGACTCAATAACAGCAGAAGTTAAAAATGTGAAGAATTGTCCCTATACATCCTCATTTGGATGTCTTAAAATATTCATAGAAAATCCAAAAATTGAGATACTGATAAAATTCTTTCTAAGTAATAGTCCTTACGATAATTATGATCACAATAGTCCATAAGAAATTATCATTATCGATTAAATGAAAAACATGACACTTTTCTGCATTGAAATTACTAAGTCCACAAAAATGTCGAAAAAAAACGTCAAAAATTTGATTTCGGAATGGAACCAAAAACAACAACACTGCTTCACAGATGCCTATAGATCAATCGTATGCATCTGGTTTGTAGCTGTAGCCATCCGATCTGAAGAAGAAGTTTGTCAAAGGAGGGTACCTTCTGTGACCTACTTTTGCTCATGGATTTTGCCGATGGATCCGGACGAAAAATAACAATACTTGTAGGGGACCTTGAGTACTTCGAGCATACCAAGTTGCATCAAATTCTGTTTAGCGGTTCTGAAGAAGAAGTTGAAAATGTGAAAAGTTTACAACAGACGACAGATGTTGCACAACCATTTAATTTTAATCACTATGTAAACAAGCCAATTTCTTTCTATCCTGTTATTTACTTCGAGTTTCTAATGGTAAAATGCTTCAAGTTTTCAAAGGTGAAATTAAGTAAAAATTTGTCACTGGGACTTGAAAATTATTTCCAGTTTTCGGGGATATTCAAGTTTCATAAGTTTTGAGTTGGAGAAGGCAAGTAACATTAAAATATTCAAAATGTTCTAGGGACTATAGGATAGTTTCCAGTTTCTAGGGGTTTCGAGTTTTCACTGTTTGAGTTATTGAAGTTCGACTGTAATGCTCTTCCTTCTCAAATACATTTATTAGAGTCTGTAGAAATAATATAATAAATGTCATGAAATAGAAAAGTGTTGTAGGATTACTACCTACAATTTAGAAGAAAACCATGACAATCGTTTGTTCAATTCAAGAAGATGCAAGAAGATAAATTAGGAAACAGTGGGTCTTGCTGTACAAACCATATAGATAACAAGTATGTATATAAGAACACTACCTTTATCAATTCATCACCCATATACATCTTTCAACAAGTGATGTTTCAAGGCCAAAACTGGAAATCCAAAATATTTGTAGAACAAACTCATCACCAAATTCACCTAAAAGTAAGAGCCAAAAAATGGGGATTACATCTTTTAAACATAAAACCTGGGAGCATGATAGATGTACCTTTCCTATATGAGGACTGATCAGCATACATGAACAAAAATCACATTACTGCTGCCAACTGGAGAAAAAACTTGCCGTCTTACTGTATTTTCACAACATGTGGAGATAATAAATCTGGGTCAATCAAGGTCTTTTCGAGGGCAGTATCAATATTGTAGTCATGAGTTTGTTGTCGTCGAGGTAACCCACGTCTGCTTCTCTGTGGAATGGGTAGTTCTGAATGATGAGCTGGGAGAGGTTCAGTGAAGAAGTATGGATGTAACAGAGCTGACCTGGCCGAGATTCGTTTCTTGGTTGGATAGACTAAAAATTTTTCTAAGAGGTCGAGAGCTTCTGATGAGGCATCTGGTACAATTTCTGCAAACTCTATGGGTTCATTGTCAGGAAATGTAATTTTGTTATAGTCAGGTAATTCAGAAATCCCCTGTAAAATAATTCACATCTAGATTTAAGTTTTCATTTTAAAAACATTAATAAATCTGAAAATGCATGTACTTGATATGAATTCAATCAATTCATTAAGTGCAAGTATACATTTGTTCAATACAGATTTCATGAAAACATTTGATGAAAAATCTGAAAATGAGATTTAAAGATGATGCTATGTCATCTATTTACACATAATTTTTTAGTATATGAAGACTTCTCATACAGAAAACTTACAGGCCATTTTCTTTCATTGGGTGTACCTAGTACTCGTAAAACACAACAAAGCTGCTCTATGTCATTCTCTCCCTGAAAAAAGTGGAATGTATTATTATACACAGAATTAAAGAAAAGGATTAAGTTGAAAAATGAAGTAAATCTGTCAATTTCATTAGAATCGTGTTAATATGAAAATTAAATTAATACATCTGCTATTAATTTATCTATTATATCAAACTTACTGGAAACAGAGGCGAGTTGTTCAGCAATTCTCCAAATATACAACCAACAGCCCTGTAATACAAAAATATGATTTTTACATTAAATGCAAACATGTATGTTGATGTTTCTCTTATTTACTATTATCAAGTGATGTTTGATTTGAGTTTGATTTTATCGCCAAATGGTATTAGTTCTCTCTTGCTACAACAAATACAATCTACAGAAAGAAATGAGATATTGTTGAATGACCTATCCTGTATGCTTCTAGCTCACCTGGGTCATACTCATAGGCTCAAGTAAGCTATTGTCATAGGGCTTCGTCCATTGTCCGTCGATCCATCCGTCATCATAAACTTTTCACATTTTGGACTACCTCCTCCTAATGGCCTAATAGATTTTTACCAAACTTGGTATATTTTTAGTACTATTAGATCTCTACATACGTATGTGTTTTTATTCAGATTTGTTAACAAGTGGCACCACTTCAGACAAAAGTATACCCAAGAGGGTACCCTTCTTTGAAATTAATCTTCAAATGGGATGAATGGATTAAGAAATTAATGATATCTGGGTGTATTAGAAGGACGTAAGATTCAAGTTTGTTCCTTTTGTTGTAATCAAATATTTTTCAACGTTTTGGATGTATTTTTGTAAACTTGTTTCGGGTTGTCTCTCAGAAATTCTCCTTGTAGGTTATTTAAAATACACAAAATCAATGTATTTTAACTTATTTTTTATTATAGTAATAAATGTAACTGGAAAGAACTGGAATACAGAAAACACTTGTCAGATATTTTGGCAAATTTTTTAAGATTAAAAAAGGACAAAGTATTCAAGGTCCCATACAGATGTTCCTGTTTTCTACCATATCTATCATAGGGTGGATGACACGACCCAAGAAGATACCCTCCATTGACAAACTTATTCTTCAGACTTGCTTAATAGATCATCGCCCCCAGACTAGTTCTGAGTTTATCTTTTTACAGTATTTTTGCATCATGTTTTTGATTTAATCAGTGTAAAGAAGCAAGTTTACAGTATCTTGTCATTTGTCAAAAACACGTCTGCAAGAGAATATATGTATATGCAAATTTCTTCAAACAGTCAGTTGTTTGTTACAGTTGAGCAAATAGTGTTCAGGAGAGTGATACAGGCCCACTTGGGCATCTTGTTTAAAAATCCTCTCTATCTCAGAACTTTTGTCCCGTATTTTATTGTGATTGCAAGTGCATTTTAAGTATTTTATGCTGATATCTTCAATATCTTTTTTGCATTCCTGAACTTAAAGTGAAATGAAGTTTGGAGAACGAAGTGAAAAGTAAGCTGGGAAATAGAATAAATAACAGAGTTTGGACTGTAACAATTTTTTCTTCTTTCCTTTTGAACAATTCTTACTACTTCAAAGAAAATATACAGACTGCAAGAAGTTTGGGAGGAGTAAATAATCTGATTCAAGTTTTCCAGATTTTCAGGTCTATAGTATTTTACCTGGATTGAGGAAGGTCATTTTGAACCTCTAAACCACTTTAAGACAACTTTTAGTTGAAAGTACAAAAAATAAATGTGTATGTAATGGGGCCTATACACTGAAGTGAAGAATGTGATTCTCGTTTCTGGATAACTTGACCTTAGGCCAAATAAAATAAAAATTTAGTTTCTCAGGCACTACCACACCACTAAAATTGGTGTAATATACAAAATTTTTTTTGCATGGTTTTCCAGATTTCCTATCTCCGTTTTTTTCTGTGTTCATTCAACCGACATCAATTTCCGGAATTGGTATTTTTTCCTGATAAGCATAAAATTTCTGCTATAAAATTGATAACTGATCCCAAAAAAAGACCCCACGAAAAAAAAAATAAAACAAAACAAAAACAAATTCCCTGCTGCATCATTTTTTAATAAAAAGTGTCCGAGAAACTAAACACTAATTTTATTTGGCCTTATGATCAAGTTGCACTGATTGTTAAGTTCCAAAGTCAGCTATAATGAAAAGTAATTGAATGTTAAAGTCAAACATCTGAAAACTTCAACAAATTCTGTTGGTTGTTTTAAGTCAACTTGTAACTAACAACTTGTTGAATATAGATTGTCTTAATAAATGTCGTATAAAGTAGTATGATGTGCCTTGCTTACCATAGGTCAACTCCTTCATCATATTTCCTGGCACCATATAGTAACTCTGGAGCCCGGTACCACCTGAAACAAAACATCTTATCAATGGCATGTTCAAAGTTTGTTTCAAAAATGTCAATACATGTACAGAAAATAAATGAAAATCAACTTATCCTGTATAGATTCTGTCTGTTTAATTATCAATTTTCTTTTGTTCTTTCAGTGGTACTGGTGTCTTATTTCTATGGCATAATCACAAAGCACATAGTTGACAGAGACTTATTACAATAGACCTTTTTCATATTAATTTCATCTCCCAATAAATGCCCAATGTGATGTTTTGCAGCTCAAGTCTGTGTCATTCTACTGTGATGTAACAATTCAAGCATTGCTGTCATAGTAAAAATTCCAACAAAACACAGATTGGGTATGAGATTCAATATATCGAGTAAAATATTAAAATTTAATTCATATATTAACGGGATTATTTAAATATGGCAGCATCATGGGCAATTTTGTGTGAAAAAACAAAAGACAAACAAAGTCACTATGTGAATCAGACTCCAGCATATCTGAAAGTAAAATTTCAGAAAATGAAGCAGAAGGTTGTCAACAGTTAGAGGTTGATGTTGAGTGCTAAAAATAAAACAGACCGAAAAAAACATTTAAAACATTGGCTAATTGATTAAAGATCATTAAATATAGGATAGTTGTTTTTATAAAGTGGCATCTAATATTGATCCCTTCTCCATGAAAAAAACCCCAGTTACAATATGATTACAATATGGGGTCCTAGAATATCAAATTTATCAATCTGTATGGCGCCTTAAAAAATTTGTCCAGTTTCTAACCCTGTTGAACAAAATAAAGATGCAAATTCAATTTCAGAAAAGGGATTATGAAAAACAGTACATTGTGAAATTTATATTACCTGGTAGCTACTTGGTGACTGTAAAGCCTCTCTCCTTTATTCTGAAAAACACGAGCTAGGCCAAAATCAGCTATCTTCAAGTGACCAGTACAACTTATAAGCAAATTAGCAGGCTTCAAGTCCTATAAAACATTCACATGTAAAATAAGGAAAGAAAAAACATATATTAATTTAAATTTATTGTCTAATGTGGTAAAAAAAGATTGAAGTTTTTATTTCTACTAGGAGAAAACCAGCTGAGATCTTATAATCCACTGTCATCCAATGTACAACAACATAAAAATTTCTGTCCAGCCATAAACAATACTCCTTGGAGACTATCAATCACAGAAAATTATCTTTAGATTAAATTTTTCTGGTATGTGATGTGGTTGTGCATGTGTGATACTTGTTCTGGTCTTAGACCCTTGTGCACAGAGGGTACATCACAACCTATGTATATTTAAATTCAGATTTGCTGATGAGCAACCATAATATGACAGGAGACATAGAGGTATATGATAACTAGTTAGGCCTTGACACAGGTTCCAGTTTTTTCAGGTCATCTATCAGGTGCACACCTAATATAAACAGGAACACAACAAGATTTGAACTCATAACCTTTCAATCATAAGCATTTCTCATCATAAGACCACACAAAGAGCTTGGTAATCTCATAGAATAACTACATGTCGAATAACTACATGAATGATGTCATGAATTACATTATCACAAGCATTCTTCATCATTTGACCACACAGGAAGCTTAATATGCACATGAAGATAACTACTTGTACGTCATGAATTACATAATTATTGCAAGCATTTCTCGTCATAAGATCAGATAAGGAGTTTGGTGCTCCCATAAGAATAACTACATGTATGATGTCATGATTTACATTATCACAAGAATTTCTCACGATTGTGGTCAAATTTATCTTTAACAAAAGACTTTTACAATGAATCGATTAAATCATCACAACTGTCCTGGCTAGAATAGACAAACATTGACACAGACATCACACTATTTCTTCAAAGGTTGTAATTGGGTGGACGTAAATCTGACCTTTGAACTTTGATCACGATAACAGCAAGATACTCCTTGATAAGGAGTATCTTAAAGTTTGGTACCAATGGAAAGGTCTTGTCATAAAAAACACACATGCCAATTATAAAAGCCCTACTTCTTACGGTTCAATAGTTATGGTCAATGTTAAAGTTTTTCAAATGCAGGTTAAAGGTCACTGTAAAGGTCACATGATCAAAAATTTTGGTACCAATGGAAAGGTCTTGTCATAAGGAACACACATGCCAAATATGAAAACTCTACCTGTGAGAGTGTATTAGATATGGCCAATGTTAAAATCTTGTGCCGATGGACAGACAGATGGACAGATAGAGTGATTACTATAGGGCACTGCTTATGAAACAGGGTCTAAATAAATAACGGTTATGCATGTACTAGGATAAATAGTTACTTTCAAATATATTATCAAGAATACTGGAAACTGTGAAATCAATGTAAAAAAATAACTACAACCTACACATGTATGAAAAGTATATTTAAAGAACACATATTTACTTATGAAAAGAAAGATAAGCAGACATTTTTCAATCTTAACATTATGTAGTATTCCGTCTAGATCACAAAATATGCCAAAATATATATATTTCAGCAGCAAACTTGCTTACCAGAAGTCTGACTCAAAATATGAATATTTATCTAACCCGATGCATGAATATTTATCTTACCCAATGCATGAAAATTTATTTTACCTGATGCATTAATATTTATCTAACCTGATGCATGAATATTTATCTTACCCAATGCATGAAAATTTATTTTACCTGAAGCATGAATATTTATCTTATCCGATGCAGGAATATTTATTTTACCCAATGTATGAATATTTATCTTACCCGATGCATGAATATCTATCTTACCCGATGCATGATGTTGTTTTCATGACAGAATGCTACACCTTTCAGCAACATTAGCATATACGACTTGACCTGAGCTTCACTCAGGGGTTTATCACAGTTCCTAATGACTTCTGATAAATCAGAAAGCATGTATTCAAACACTAAGACCAGGCTGGTGCCATGGGGAAAGACTTCTCGTAACTGAACAACCTATACAAAAATTGTAAGTAACATAAAATATACATAAAGCTATGATCATGACTTCAAAATTCTCTTTTAAATCATTACCTTATGACACCTGCTGGATAATTTACCCATATGATGAAAACAATGAGTAGTAGAAAGCCATTATCTTCTACTGAATACATGTGGGGTTTAATTGCTAGAGTGCTTGTGTGACAATAATATATAGTCAATTTCTAATGATGATATAAAGAAAAAGAATCCTGGTCATGTCAGAATTTTGACTAATTTAACTGTATGAGAGTATCTGTATTCCATGTGTTGCTAGTTACACAGTAAGAATTCCATGTGTTGCTAGTTACACAGTAAGAATTCCATGTGTTGCTAATTACACAGTAAGAATTCCATGTGTTGCTAGTTACACAGTAAGAATTCCATGTGTTGCTAGTTACACAGTAAGAATTCCATGTGTTGCTAATTACACAGTAAGAATTCCATGTGTTGCTAGTTACACAGTAAGAATTCCATGTGTTGCTAGTTACACAGTAAGAATTCCATGTGTTGCTAGTTACACAGTAAGAATTCCATGTGTTGCTAGTTACACAGTAAGAATTCCATGTGTTGCTAGTTACACAGTAAGAATTCCATGTGTTGCTAGTTACACAGTAGGAATTCCATGTGTTGCTAGTTACACAGTAAGAATTTCAACAACATTATGTTAAGAAAAACATGTATTCCTAATTCAATAAAGTGCAAATACTTTTAAAAATGAAAACAAACACTGCACAAAGGACCAATGAATTTCTGTAAGCTTGCCATTGATGTATATAATACAAATATATAATAGTTCAATAATATTACCATCTAATTTGAATTTATAAGATTTGTTTAGGGTTTACATGCAATCAATTAATTAGGCACTATTGATCTACCATGATATTCTGACAATTTGTTATCATGCTCTATTTGGATACACATCAGTAATTCTTATTTACTATAGTATGTACTTACATATGGATTGTCCTCAATTTCCTGAAGTGCTTTAATTTCTCTGTACGAGGAAATAAGAAAAGTTGATTTCATGATTAGTATCAATGCAAATCTAAATATCTATTATGAATAAATGAGAATATAGAAATGTATAAGTCTTTATCAATGGTCATATGATATAAAACTTTTCAGAGCATGCTCATTAATTGTTAAAAGTACTACATATTTAAACCATGGAATAACATTGACAAAGTACCTATGATATCTATCAACGAAAGATATCTACTTTTTTGTAAACAAATCTGTCCAAGGAAGTTTATCATTAATTCTGGGGATTTTTTGGCTTTTAATTTTGTGAATCTGATTAATTGTTTGCAACAAAAACCTCCTTTTTTCAAAATGCAGTAGATCCTTTCACAAGAACGAACCATCACTGCAATATTAACCTCAGTAGGCAAAAATTCATAACTATTCTCACAAAATGATGTCAAAGACAATGTACATCCAAATTTTTATCAGGAATTTTATCATTTGTTGAACAACATGTAAGTCTCACAATTGATGTGAAAGAGTCATTATGAATAAGATGACCTTGGTACATGTATTAGTAATAATTTGAACTGAGCCAGTTAATACCTCAAAAATCATTTTGACTCATAATATCCAGGACATTCTAGAACTAACCAGAGTAAATACCAATCCATATATGAAATAGTATGTGTGTATATTACAGCTGAAACTTGATATGCCGAAGTTGACGGAACCAGAGCCAGTATTTCGACTTTTATCTGGGAGTTTGAGATAAACATCAGCTTCTTATATGACCATGTTCAAATCATTTTTATCAACATATCAATATACAAATATTGTGTACATCTTATTCTTTCATATTTTAGTCATTGTAATGCATACTTCTACCGACTAAGTTTTAACTACAGTTACTATCTGTCCCCTTAATGGCAAGCCTATAATTGAAGGAAACTTTTAAAAAAAAAATGTATTATCAGCTATTATACTTTCAATCAATTTCATTATTTTTATGCTGTGAAATTAATATAGTACCTAAAATCTGCCCTAAATGAAGATGTTTTTACTAATAGATTGGCATATTTTTAAAGTAGATGTAACAAATGCCGATGAAATTCAATTATCTAATCATAGTTTATCAAGATGAGATGGCTTCAGTTCACGGTCTAACAATCAGCCATTACCGTACACCCTGCTGGGATAACTGGTTGTTTGCATTTCTTCAACCGCTATTGTTGTGTTAATCAATTTGCTTTGTACACACAATGACACTTTGAGATAACGAGTTCAAAATATATAAAAAATAGAGTTTGGGGACTGCAAAATGCCTTTGACATAAGCAGAATTTCGATTTAACCAACTATGACATAACCAGAGTAAAATCATAAAGCAATTAAAGGAGAAAATTCAGGACTTGAACTTGGCTTTGAGACAGATGGAACTTCAGCCTGAGCGACTTTGAGATTACCAGTTTCAACTCTAAATAAAAGCTTATGTTCCTGTTGATTCAACATGAATTTTACATAACTTTGTAACATACTGTCGTTTTCTCTACACTTGATAAAGGCCAAGTGGCTGAAAATTTCTGTAACTGAGTGTTAGTGTTTTATTACTTAATATAATGGACTTCCTTTTGGAGGACTTTGAATATTGTTTTGTCTAATATATTTTAAACCCTGCCAAAATTTAATCAGGCTCTTTTGTATTTCCAGTTCACATACATGAAATGTTTAGAAGACAAATTATGAAATTTAGTCCATTTACTTTTCACCAAAAACAATATTTCTAATTTTAATACTTACAGATACTGTTATTTCATTATGAATATTTAATGCTAAAGTTTTCCATAGATGTATTTTAAAAAAGAGTTTCTACTTCAATTCCACAAAAATGACAAATATCACCATCTATAACATTTTTTTTGAGATACCACATCATACCAGCCTATTAATAAGAAATATGCAATATTGTAAACACTGATCAGCTGGATCAAGTATTGTTTTAACAAATGATAAACAATTCTTCTGTATTTACATCAAACATCTGGCAACTGCTCCACTTTGGAATATTTGTTTTGAATTGACCAAAAAAAATATTTCGTTTTGTTTGTAAAACCAGAATTTTAATATTAAATGAAATATAAAGAATATTTTATCAGCTTTCTCTATCACTGGCATTTAATGACCTTAAAATTAAAAAATGGCTCATCGGATTCTTTGATATTGTATAAAACAGATATATAGCAAACTGTACTTGTACTGGAAATCATATTTATAAAAGAAAAACACCATTTTCAAAACGAAATCACCAATTTCTTTTACACCTTTTTCATACCATATCTCTGAATAAAGGTTTATGACTGACTACAATTAAAGAGTTATACTACATTTTTTATATATAGATTGTTTTCCCTGCATTCAACTTGCTATTTCTTCATAACTTTCTCAGGTGTTAGGTGTGTCTTTCCAGACATAGTTCACTGCATTGTATAAGATAATTTATATAACATTTGTCATCAAATGACATAACATTTTACCTTTGGCTTCAAATAAATACAGCCATGATCCCCCCTTTATTTATTCTTTTAATCCAAGTACATTTTCAGGAACTAAAATAAAATTTTCAAAGTTTATTATTTTCAGCCCCCATTTTCTTATTCCAAATTTAATACATCTCTGTTGACTCTGAGTCTATCAGTTTTTGATCCCAAATAAATTTGAATAAATTTATTGAATAAATCAAGACTGTCTCTCATTTACTTAATGCCAATAATGGTGATAATCAAGGAACATCTGTCACTGAGTCTGGGACCTACAAATCAGTTGAAATACTTAATACATACATTTTTTTTTTCATTATCTTGTATATCTATCTACCTCTTCATCAGTTTTACCTCAAAGCTGTATTTGGTATTCCATCATCCAACTTTCTTAATGGCACTTTCTTCAAGGCAACAACCTCTCCACTCTGTTTAACATATTTTTAAAATAAATGTTTGGAATAAAATTTGTAAATATCATAGAACTGTTTATTTCATTCTCACCACAACTTTCTACAAATAAATTAATACAAATATAAATGTACTACAAAGTCGGACCATATAATATATTTCTTTAACCTTGCACTGAAATTCAGTAAATAAATACATATAAAAACATCTGATTCCATCACTGTTTCTTTTGGTGAATTGGATGAAATTTTCTTTTTTATTCTGAGGTATCTGGTCCACTTGACCCAGTTCATGTTTGTCAATCACTTGGTAATCTCAAACTATTGATTAATCAACTCAGCACATTGGTAAATCACTGTATTTTATCACAATAACTTGTATTCTTTTTCAAAGTTCTGTTTATATAAATAAACTTTGAATATGTAATGTTTTTTTCCTTTATTTTAATCAACAATGACAGAATATTTTGTCATTTGAACCTATAGAGATACATGTACATGTTCGAGTATTGGAATACATTTTGAAAGTGTTTATGAACTCAAAAATAAAAATAGACTACATATAAAGACTATGGTTCATAACAAAATGAATGGTCAAGATTTTTTAACTGTACACATGTACTGCGAACACCAAAATTAAATTCCTACATTTAGACATGTTCAATGAGACAGCATCCTGAGCTGGGAAAAGTCTTTACAATGCTATTTCTGACCACCACATAAGTCAAACATATATATATCTTTTTATCAGACAATAATCTTATTAATTGAACTAAAGTATGCTTCATACTTGAATAAAATCTTCCTTGCTATATAGCTTTTTCACATTATATTTTTTTACCTCAATATGTTTAGCTTTCAATACAATCCCATGAGCTCCTTCTCCAATTCTTCCCAGAATTGTATACTGGTCCATACTGAAAAAAAATACAAAATTCTTGTACGATCAAAGATCAAAATAAATATAAACAATAAGAGCAATGAAATATGCTGGTGAAATAGGATCTAGAGATTTATCGGGATAATCATAATGTAATTTTTTTAATTTGATGTCATGTCACATTATTTCCAATTAAAGTTACTAAAATAAAATCTGTAAAAATACACATAATCAACACATTATGCTATTAAACAGCAGAATTTACATACCAGTAGCATTTCATATTTAAAATTCATTGGAACACAGGAGAAATGGTAGTCCATGTAACAAATCCATGTTATACATTTCACAAGTTAAGCTACACAGAATGAGAATTCTGAATAGCTGATGTGTTCCATGTATTTTTTGTTGCTAAAATATAATTAAATCAGCAGTTTAAACCCGACATACTGTCTTGAAATTAAATACAGTCTATTTGTACAGTATTACCCTTCAGCCTAATAGGCAGTAATGATTGTAAGTGTTGCTCTAGGGAATCCCATATTTGAATGCAGGCCTTAGAATATAAAATTAACTGATGGTTGCAAACAAAATATTGGAAGGTGCAACGTTGTGAAATGTGTTTTATAAATATTTGTCCGGATGGATGCAGAGGTAAGGATTTTGGGAACACATACATCATTTTTGGGAGTAATATATGCAATATTCTGTCAAGTAAATCCCTGAAGACATAAAAAGAACATCGAGAATTTGATTTCGGAATGGGACCAAAAACAACTCTTCTAAAGACAACCTTTTACATCACTCTAACACATTCAGTTTAATGATCTATGCTGGCAGCCTGAGGAAGTTTATTAGAGGGCACCCTCTAGGGCTTATGTTGCTCCACCCTGGATCTACCCTATGACAAATGATGTCGAAGGCAGCAACATTTGTAGGGAACCTAGCATACATTATATATGCACCTACCAAGTTTCATAAACATCTTTCATTCATTTCTGAAGGAGAAATCCATCAAATCTTGTATTTGATACGGGGTATCCCCATTTTTTAATTTTAAAGAAATCAGGAAAATTCCATGAATTTTTTTTTCTTTCATATTGTATTTACTGCAATAAAAAAGAAAAAACAGGAACATTTAAGGTGAAGAAATTTTTGGAAAATTGTCAAAACATTAAAATCTAAAACCACACAAAAAACAAGCAGTGTTTGTGAAACACTAATGTCTCCAGTGGCACCGAAGTCCAAAAAGTTATTTTTAGCGTGAAGGTCATTGTCAAGGTCAAAAGGTCATCGACCTTGGTGTCATTTGAGAGTCGCTTCATTAGTTGAGTATGCATAACAAAAATGAAGTCTCTATCCCTCACTAGGTTCAATGGTAACAAACAGACAGGACAAAAACAATACATGTATGACCCGATCTATCGATACGGGGACATAAAAAACTCAATAAACCTTTTATTGTGGAATTAGTGTGCAAAATTAACAGTGGACTGATGGACAATGTTTTTAGTAAATTCTGTCGGTCCATATGATCACAAGATCAGCAGACCAACTGGTCTATAGGAAATCTGACCCATTCATATAACAATTGTCCTATATATTACTCCTTTTGACGAAAACACCAGTGAAACCTTGATTTGATTCTGTCCACACATGCACGCTCCTAAAAAAAGAATGTTCCAAACTTCCAATGATAAATTTAAATGTAACAAGAAGAAGGCATTACATCCAATGCAACCCAGCCAAATGTCTCTCTTCAACCATTAATATATCCAGAGACATATACCGGTATACATGTGTGTATATACATGAATGTCTCTGATATATTTAAAGGGTGTGGGCACCAGCATACATTGAAAAAAAAAGAAAGTATTAACCATGCTTTTGTTAGCAAAATTTGCTAAATTTTGGATATCCGGAATTCAATTTTGAGATTGATTTCTTGAAGATGCATGAAGCATCTATACCCCACATCCATATTTACAGAATTCTCTGAAATATCTGATCAAATTTAATGAAATTTGTGTATTTTTACATTAAAATGAAGTTTGCATGCAGATTTTTGTGCCTTTTTAACTTGGTCTCAACAAAATTGTTGCAATCTATATAGAAAATTACTGTGGGCCATATGTCTGTAAAAATTAGTTTTGTATTCTGGAATGCGTCCAAAAACAGCAATGATTCATAAGACACCCATCTAGATCACTTGTTCTCCTACATTCAATTTGATGACCTTAATTAGCAGTTTTTCTGGAGAAGTTTGTCCAACTAGGGTACCCTTTGAAACTTTGTCAACTCTCCAAAGATCACCCAAGGCCTTGACAGATCTGGTCA
Source organism: Pteria penguin (assembly GCA_035048485.1). Taxonomy (NCBI): domain Eukaryota; kingdom Metazoa; phylum Mollusca; class Bivalvia; order Pterioida; family Pteriidae; genus Pteria; species Pteria penguin. The sequence continues at coordinate 12,247,094 of CM068588.1, read as the reverse complement.
AAAAACAACATTTGTAGGGTACCTTCAGTTTTTCATCCCTATCAAGTTTGATCAATATTCCTCAGCAGTTCTTAAGAATTTGAAACCATGGAAAGCTTATGTCCGATTTACAGACAGATCACTATGAATACAACTCAATTTCCTGAGAATTTGGCTTACAATGTCCTCAGATTTTATCTGATTTACTCAACTGTCATATCATGGATCCACAGTAAGAAGCATTCAGAATTATCTATTGTTGAAAATATCTACTCGCCCAGTATACCGGTACATACAATTTTAGATTTTCTACTGAAAAGGGCGATCAGGCTCATACCTTACCACGTCAGACAGATAAAGCTGCTGTAATAAATAGGAAGTCAACAAAGACCCTTACACATTAACTTTTGGATGATGTTTTGATTGGCAAATAGTTACATTTCCCGTAAAAATTTTGACAACATGATACAGTACTGATTGCGTCTTACATCATTTTGTGGGAAAAATGATGATTTTAATTGCTAATCAAAACGTCAGTCTTGCAGTTAACATGAAAGGGCCTGGGTTTATATTTAATCATATACTGGCATGACGAAAGACAGTCACGCCCCTGGTGACAAGAAATGCTTGAGGACCAGTGTATACCGGTAGACCTTAATAAACATATCGCCCACATGGCAGATATAAATAATTAAATCATAGATACAATCAGATTCTTCATTTCTGCCATTTTAAAATTACTTTATCTTTTACAAGTCGGTATTTAAAAATGTCAATATCGAAAGTTAAAAAGATCGTGACAACGAACTTTAACCAATGAAAAAATGCAGCAACTTGTTAACCTTGAACCTTGTGAAATTTCAACAGATTTGGGAAGTTTCTACTTTAGCGGTCCTCTGAAGTTTGAATTTTACTTCATTATGAAAGGAGTTTGACCTGTGGTATTTGAACAATTAAACGGGGTTTGGGAAGTTATGGTAGCCTCTCATTTAAAAATTAATTAATTAACATATTATTAAGTTGAAAGTCATCCAAGCTGTCATTTTTGGGGGACCACTAAATTATAACTTTTCCCAAATTTTAAAACTTTATGATGATGTGGCAATATATCAGCAATGTTAAACTCCCTTGTCAGATGTGTGTCAATTTATTTTTTCATGTATAATATTGTGGACTGGTGAAACATCTTGTGAGCTACTTGACTTTAAAATGTATACTAGCCCCCCCTCCCCGTCACAACCCTCCACATAATCATAAGTTAATGTTTTAGAGTCATTTAATCAACTTTGGATTCTTTGTTTTCATTAAGACAGGACCACAAGACACATCAGTACTATTTTCTAAATGAATTACATTCACATTCTCGAAGTCACATTGGTCACATGACCTAATATGCGCCACATCTATTGGGGAATAAATCTTGGGATTTATCATCACTTGATACGAATAATCTGACAATTTGAAATCTCATTATTTCAAACTGCAGTAATATCGAATTTAAAGGAGAAAAGGGGTAAATAATCATAAGATTCCTCAATGAGTTTCGGCAGTTTTATGACTTCTAAATTAGCTCTTGTGCTTAAAATACAATTTTGCAAATTCGGTTTATGATAAACAACGAGTTTATCTCTCTGATAATCATCCAAATTTTTCGGGGATACCCTCATTTAGATTTTAGTGTGATGTCACGCCGACGTCGAGAAGCACTCAGCGAAATACGATCAGTCATGGAGAAAATTCGAGCTAAAAATATAACTGATGATAAGAACACTTTCATTCAATCTGACCTATATACATAAAATTGATTAACACAGTATAATTTCAGAATTCTATATATTAATAGTAAACTTACTTTAATCATCTAAAAATCATGTTGTCAGGTACGCGTAGCTTAGGATATTTTATGAAACGACAACTCGTACAATCACAGGATGCCGATATCAAGGAAGATAACTCTTCTCAAACGTTCCCTAGTAAAGATTAGAGGGCTTTCGGTAATCAGACTAACTAATCAAATTAAAGGGGGAAAATCAATTTGAATTAGAATATTCATTAAAATATGATTTACTGACAAGAGAGTGCTTTAATACTGAAAGTTGATCACGGTTGTACAATGACGTCATAGACTGTGTTGACGTGACACCAAATCCAAGGGAGGGGAAAACGCATAACGAAATGCTCGTTTCTCCATAATTTTTCACCTCTTCCATTATTCAAAAGTAATGTAAACAAAAATATCATGAATTAGAACGATGTCTATATCTATAGTTCAATGTCGTCAGGATACGGTAGGCAGAGGAGTGTGTCTTCTTCAGAGTTTACAACAAAAAGCAAAAATCACGAAGGTTTGTACTCGGGCTTCAAGCATGTTAGTAAAAGAAAAGAATTAAAATTATAGTGAAATAGGGGTAGGAAACTGTACTTTTTACCCTAATGCCATTATATTATCAACATATTATCATATACATTATCTTTATCCTTTTAACTACTATAGATTTAATGGTTCATTAATGAGTAAATCTCTCATATATATAACACATTATTGGGGAGTTTTATAATTAGTCCAATATCGAATATATGATATATCGTATACCAAAAGTGAATTTGAATCCGATGATTTGACTGTCGACTCACTGCATCTCAAACTGGATAGCTAGACCACTTGGAAAATAGCTTTAAAATGTATTGATTTTTCTTGATACTCGCAGTCAATACATACACAACTTACACGATAAATATAATTCTGAAAATCAAGCAATTATATAAATACGTTTGGTGTCTACATAGACATACATACACTGGTGTCTACTGGTGATTAATGAGCATGACCACACTTTTCACAACGATGTAATTCAGTGCCGCGTGAATGAATAACAGTTGTTGATGGGGCATATTCTCTTAAATAACATCATATCCTATGCATTCCTGGCTTGATTTTACGTATATACTCTTAAACTACAATCATAATTGAAGTAAAAATTGGATGTGCAAATGGGAGCGAAATGCAGTCCATCTGTCATTAACACGAGAATGTATGAGATCACATGTAAAATATCAATAAACACTTTTCACTCTAGTGAAGCGCGGATCCAGAAATTTCTAGAGAGGGGGCCAACCATGTTTTTGCGTGTAAAATTAATTATTTCACATCGAAAAATAACAAGAAAAGTAATGCTCGCCTAATTTCAGGGTAGGTCCAAACCACCGGTCCCCCCTCTTGACCCGGGCATCAATGGAGTAAAAGTGTACGCTGATAGATATATATTTAACACAAATAAATTAAGAAAATAAATTGAATGAAGCTCCCTTTCATATCTTCAGCACACATAGAATATATAAATGCAGTACTGTATAGTTTCTTTTATATACACAGCTTACACATCATTCTATTTTTCATAGGGATTTCATCTGGTATCTCCACGTTCTGGAACATCACCACGGGAAGAGAATTTCAAGCCACTGAAATGTGTATCTTTGCTATCAGGGCCGCCGTCCTGTTCTAATACACCCACAACTACACCAAGACGACAAGAAGTACTATACTATACTATACTATACTATACTATACTATACTATACTATACTATACTATACTATTAACATTATATGATGTAATATAATATCAATATAGTACAGATCTTTAAATTCCTGTCTTTCAGTACGATGTGAACTCTGCCCAAGCTGAGGATGATGATAATGCCGGTATTCTTAGTATTGTTGGTGAACGCTTGGATTCTTTTACCGGTTTAAACAATAAATTACCGGTATGTATTTTCCTTGTCAACATTGGACTGTACTCGGTTATTTGTATTTCCACATTTTTCATGAATTGATAAAAAAGAATTTTCACAGTTTTATTTAAAAACACTCAATTTTAGATTGATACTTTAACTTCTAAAGGTGTCCATGTTAGAGATGTGGTGTTTGATGGTTCACACACACAGCCGTGTCAGAACCTTGGTCATGTGAGGGATGTGGTGTTTGATGGTTCACACACACAGCCGTGTCAGAACCTTGGTCATGTGAGGGATGTAGTGTTTGATGGTTCACATTCAGAGCCGTGCCAGAACCTTGGTAATATGAGGGATGTAGTGCTTGATGGTTCACACACAGAGTCGTGATTGATCCTTGGTCATGTAAGGGATGTGGTGTTTGATGGTTCACACACACAGCCGTGTCAGAACCTTGGTCAGGTTAGGAATGTAGTGTTTGATGGTTCACATTCAGAGCCGTGCCAGAACCTTGGTAATGTGAGGGATGTAGTGTTTGATGGTTCACACAAAGAGTCGTGATTGATCCTTGGTCATGTGAGGGATGTAGTGTTTGATGGTTCACACACAGAGTCGTGATTGATCCTTGGTCATGTAAGGGATGTGGTGTTTGATGGTTCACACACAGAGCCGTGTTAGAACCTTGGTCATGTGAGGGATCTAGTGTTTGATGGTTCACACACAGAGCCGTGTCAGAACCTTGGTCATGTGAGGGATGTAGTGTTTGATGGTTCACACACAGAGCCGTGTCACAACCTTGGTAATGTTTGAGATGTAGTGTTTGATGGTTCACACACAGAGCCGTGTCAGAACCTTGGTCATGTTAGGGATGTAGTGTTTGATGGTTCACACACAAAGCCGTGTCAGAACCTTGATCATGTTAGGGATGTAGTGTTTGATGGTTCACACACAAAGCCGTGTCAGAACCTAGGTCATGTTAGGGATGTAGTGTTTGATGGTTCACACAGAGCCGTGTCAGAACCTAGGTACTGTTTGAGATGTAGTGTTTAATGGTTCACACACAGAGCCGTGTCAGAACATTGGTAATGTTAGGGATGTAGTGCTAGATGGTTCACACACAGAGCCGTGTCAGAACCTTGGTCATTTTAGGGATGTAGTGTTTGATGGTTCACACACAGAGCCGTGTCAGAACTTTGGTCATGTGAGGGATGTAGTGTTTGATGGTTCACACACAAAGCCGTGTCAGAACCTTGGTCATGTTAGGGATGTAGTGTTTGATGGTTCACACACTGAGCCGTGTCAGGACCTTGGTCATGTTAGGGATTTAGTGTTTGATGGATCACACACAGAGCCGTGTCAGAAACTTGGTAATGTTTGAGATGTAGTGTTTGATGGTTCACACAGAGAGCCGTGTCAGAAACTTGGCCATGTTATTGATGTAGTGTTTGATGTCAAAAGCCGTGAAGCTTGATAACCAAAGAGCGTCTCGTATGATCGAACACTGAACGGTATTTGACTCGGATACTTCTTTTTCCTAAAAACCAAAATTTCAAAAGATTTTCAGTTTTTATATTTATGATGTAATAAATGAATAAATAATTTGTCGGATCTCAGATCACGTTATAACAATAAAAAAATCTCCACGAAGAAGTGTCAAATAGGTCTTCTCTGAAAAAGTTCGAAATAGAGCTTATCTCAGTACACGTGCATATTAAACTTCCGTGTCGTGTTTAATTTAGACAGTCTCTGACGTTGCTTGTATATATAGGAAGGAATACAAAGGAAGTACTGAATTAATAATCAGGAATCAAATAAATGAACAATGACTCAGAAATCGTACTCACCGACTCCTAAAAAGGAGAGAATAAGTAACCAGACCTATTATTATTAATGTGTGAAATGTGCACACTAGAAGTTCATGTATAAAGTCATACTAAGTTTCCCTTTAATAATGTGATGTCAATGGTTTATGATATTTGCATTAATTTCAATTTTAGCCCTTGGATTTCAAGTCAGGGATATTGTAATTTCATTTTGGTCACTTTATTTCAAATTTACTTAATAAAAAATATAATCTGGTGACGATTTAATTTTACTCGGCTGATTAGAATTAATTGTCCAAATAATGGAGAAACAATTAGTTATGCTCACCTCTGGTGTAAGATAGATTTATTACATGTACGCAAATATGCAAACATAATGGTCTTTTTAAACCTATACACATATTAAAAATGTTGACGTATACAGTATAGAAACACGTGTAAACTTTTCATCAATAACAAAATTTTTAACAACGTTTAACCATCCCATAATTTTTATGGACCTGCCAGTTGCTCTGGAAAAACCACAACTTATATATATATCCACCATGGGAGAAAGGCACTATATACATGGACATATATGTCCGTAGTGTCATATCAAAAGTTATAAAAAGACAGTAGCAATGTGTAGCGGTAAACATGGTAAAATATGACGGAACACATATACATGTATAAGTAAACTTAGGCTTGTGTATGTACACGACAACGGTTAGAAAGTGACCAACGTACACCCCACATATAGTGCCTATCATGTGACAGACTGAAAAATCATTGGAAAACAATAATGTACAACGTACACCCCACATATAGTGCCTATCATGTGACAGACTGAAACATCATTGGAAAACAATAATGTACACAGTGACAGTGTTCAGTCGAGTATCTACGTACCCTTAGGACAACCCAGTATTTCTGGCTATTATTCGAATCGCGAGAAATTATGACTACATGGATGCTATATAATAAAAAATTTTATAATTGCTTTTGTAAAACAAAATTAAATGTCAAGACTCTACTGAATTGTCGATTGCAATGACATCCGACGTTTTCCCGACTTAATTTTAAAGAAGCGTTTCAATTGCGGACTTACACTACTGTATTGTATATTAATCCAAGCTGCACAGCTTGTAGATATGCAAAATAATAGATTCTAATAAATATCTAGCAAAGAATGATATGATACAAGGTCAACATCATAAATGGATATTTCACATAAAATGTACATTATAAATATATATGTTTGATGCAAATTTTGCAAAATAGTGTAATGGGGCATATACATGTACATAATTCATGAATTTAGATTTAATGTATTTCGGAATTTAAAAGCACGTTTCAAAAAGTTATCAAAGTTATAAAGTTCTTTCCTGTTGTTAGAGCTATTCAGCTGAACCAATTTGAGGACGGAGAGTCTTCTTTAGTAATATGGTTACAGAAAAGTAATTCTTAAATTCTCACTTGATAACCAGTTTTTACAGATAGGTTTTCAGTGCCAATTCTTTATAGTAAAGATCAACACATGGTTTAAGATTGTAACTATTAGAGGGTAAAATTTTAACCAGTATATTACCATTCTAAGTTTTCTGATGAAAATCATGGGGACTTTACCAAGATCTGAATATCCCATGGCATTTGGCGTTGATCTGTTCACCCCTAGAATACTTTTACAGTAATCTGTGTGAACCTTCTCTTATATCTTGTGCCACATGTAAACCCCAAATTCCACTCCTACAGTAAGAGATACTGGATACGTATGTGTCAAATAGAGATACTAATCCAGAGTTCTCTATACTCACTCTAGATCTAGAGAGCAATAAGGTCACATATACCCAATGGAATCGTGAGAACATGTGATTGCTATTAATTAGTAACATCAGTTAATCAATAAACCTTTGTTCTATGTTAAAAACCCTTTGTTTTATGTGAACATTTCTCACTACATGTGTTAAATCAATTTTATATACATGTAAGACTTTACTGAAGGAAGCGTTATTGACGTAATGCAATAATATCGGACGCCACTGATGCAAGTAAAGTTTCATGAACGGTAAATGATTTTCGATTATGTATTCACTTTTGTCGTAAATTAAAACAATTATTGTCAAGATGATCACTGACGTACTTGTAACATTGATAATGACAAGAGAAGAGGAGTTTTTCTTAGTTGTTCACTCTTGTTATAAAAATAAATTGTTTCAGGTTTCAGAACCATTTATCAGGATAAACTCGCATCGACGAAATTTTTACCACCAGGGAGCATCAGACGTTAGTTTTGAATATGATCGAGAATTACTGCTATGTCATGATGTTTTTCCAGCAAATTCATCATTTTCTTTGGAATTCAATTCACCGGAAGTACCTCCGGTAACACCAAATCCACAAGTCCAGCGCCATTCCAAGAACTTTCATGTGGACGGGTTCAGTCTAAATTGTAATTCTGGTATCAGAATTGCCAGTGTAAGTAGAAGACATTATCTTGTTCATACTCGATGAATAGCTTTTGGAAAGGATATCATTGACCATTTGAGATATTATTACGCATGTTAAGTAACGCATTTTGGGTTATAATAGCATATACTTGTTCATGTTTCATTTTCAACCCATTTCAGTCCAGAGATTTCAACCCAGGTTATGTTAAACGCAGCCAGTACTGTTGTAGCAAATGTGAAATGCGCATGGTAGGGCATGAATCACTACATATCGACACAGAATGTCCATTTTCCGCATACCTACGTCAAAGTCGAATGCACGTGGCAACAACCGGAGATGATGATGACGAGTTGGGTCTTAGATCAGCGCCACAATTTTATGATTTCCTGTCTAGCCAACAAACTTTGCCTGCATCTGCGAGGTATGATCGAATTTGCGAACGATATGAAACAACATTCGATCGCCAATGTGCGAGCTATTGCAGTGTCAATAAAGCTGGCACGAGTCTATCAGACGAGGGATTTGACCAGTCATTGTCGGGATCTTTAAAAGAGGCTCATCCCCTGGACAATGATTTAATAACGAACACGAGCACAGAACTTCATCTAAATAAAATTCACACAAAAAATCACAATTTAGATGTAATTTCTGATACTCAGTCTAACGATTTCTGTAAACACTCAAGTTATGAATTTAAAAAGAACACAAATGATGAAACGATACATCTAAATGCATCAACGGAAACATGCAGCGAAACCTCATCGTACAGCGAAGACAACGTGCATGGAAAGCATAGCGATACTTCGTTAGCAGCCACTCCTCAACGATTGATATGGAGCGAAACTTGGAATCGACGCGAAGCAGTCTTATCTCCAATACCAACTAGATCCATAAGCAGAGCCGAATCCAGATGTATGAAGAGAGAACAGGAAGTTGGCGACTGTTGTAAGCACAATGACTCGTTGTATAGCGATATCTATACTTACAGAAATGCGGCCCGAAATGTAAACTCCAACACTTTAGACGAAAAAAGTATTGGCATGGACACACACAATAAATCCGACGAAGGATCAAGGTAAATATTTATTTTCTTGATTAACATATTTAAAGGTCAATGCCTTACAAAGAAACAAAGCATACAGTTACCTTGCTTTATACTCCGCAAACCATTCAATAAAACCTCAAAACTGACACGCAAACATTCATCGTTGTTCAAAACCCATTATCTGTCTACATTTGACACTTTTTTGTCATCCACACGTTTGGATGCCAAGTAGATGTAAAATATCTGAAAATGGCAATTACACGGGTAGTACATCTTGTCTTGCCATCCTGAAGTAATGAACATTTATATGTTACAGAACCAAACTGCATGAAATTTTGAGAGGCTGCGCAGATTCATTCAGAAATATGGCTAGAGCGAGTACTGAAAGAGACAGCATGGACAGTAGCTCCGGGAATAAAAGAGATGCACTTCTTCCAGGTACATGTTGAAGTTTTATATCTATTTATATTTGGCATACAAAATAGGACCGGTGTGATAGAATGTACACGTATCTTAGAATGAGTCAAATTTTCTCATAAAACATATTATATCAAAAAGTTCGTTCAGTAGTAGAGGATGACAAAATAACAAGGTTAAATCAATGATTACAATAAACAATATATACTGAAGCTGTTTTGAGGTCAGAGCCAAAACCTTAAGGAGGGATGAACTGTCCTAAACAGATGTGCTATGTGTAGTTTCTAGGTCTTTTCATATGAATTTACAGAACGATCACCTATATTTGGATTTTCTCACAAAAAATATTATATCAAGAAATTCGTTCAACAGTAAAGGTGACAAAAACCAAGTTAAATTCAATGATTACAATACACAAATTATATACAAATAAAACTATCTAAAGATCAGAGCCAAACACTTGGAGAGGGCCGGCTGAACTGTCCTAAACAGATGTGCTGTGTGTAGTTTCTAGGTCCTTTGACATGGATTTACAGAATGATCACCTACGTTTGGAAATAGCTTTAGTACTAAGCTATCATGACAGACAATGTATATCTTATTCAATGTAAATAACTTTAACATTTGAATACTTAGTCTATCTAAACTATACTGATGATATAATTTAAAGGAAAAACTCGTTACAAATGTATATGAAATTCATGAATATTCCAATACTAGCTCTGTCCACTCGGAGTAGTTACTTAAAATCGATAACTTTTATTGACTATTCTGGAATACTGTACACAGTTTTTTCTTTCAGATATTTCGTACAGAAAGGATATCTGTTATCAACCAATGATCGACAAACGATATAACCGCTGGAAGCGCAGAAAAAGGAAGGCACGGGAGCCAAAAGCAGCTTTAACACCTTCTCAAAGCGGAAGTTCCTGTGAAGAAAATCTGGACATCAATCATATTCCTGATAATATCAGGCGTAGGAAGAAACACAATTCCAACGACAGTCGTGAAATTGCACAGGTGCCTTATGACGCAAGTTCCGAGATGACATCATCGGATGTCTATAAATCGCAAACAGAGAACGCTCAAACTAGTGACGAAAACGAAAGTAAAGAGATGGAAGTAAAATGCCAATTTGATAGATATCCATCGTCAAGTTACGATTTAGGTATGAATTTTACCCTCTGGTTCATTGGGCAAATTAGAAGGATATTATGTACATGTATTTATGTTTGCATATGAACAGTACTAATGATACAATACTCTTCAAACGTAGTTCAGACAACACAGGCACAGATGCAGATAGACTCATGGCTGATAGGTTTCAGGTTCGAGTCTCATCTTTGTCTTTGTTTACAAATTCTAAATGAAAATCATTGAATTGTGAGGTTAAAATTGAGGGATCGCCAGATCCAACTTTAACCACGCCCTTTACGTAGTTCCATTGTGATGTCATAATCAAATTCATGTTTGACGGGCCATTTGCTTATGACGTCATAATGAACAAATGTGCCAAAATGTGTGATGTCGGGCATTTGACGATCACTCAATTGCAATACACCGATCCACATTCGTCCAATGTCAAGTACTTTAGCGCAGAATACGACTATGATGACGTCACGCAAGGTTGGACAAGTCGGATATTTGATTTTGACGTAACAATAAGCATAACAATCAAAAGTCCGCGAAACATCGGTTTCTGTGTTGAAAAGTGGATCGGTGTATACAATCCGATTAAGAAGTAGTGTGCAGCCAGGATAACCTGATTAGATCTTATAGCTTTATAAGTCTTTAATATCATTCTATCTAGCTTCAGAATAGTCAATAATAGAAGACTGAAGTTGATTTTATGATACATTTCATGGATTGAAGAATACGTCACATGCCTTTAATTGTAACTGTTTCATACAATGTACTAGGAAAATGAATGAGGAATATGGGATATAATCTCAGTCTGTACAGGATTATCTTACGCCAATGAACTTAATATAATACATATAATACAACTGACGTGTTCTGTTGATTAGAAATTAGCAAAAACTGGTCAGGGTCGTAGGAAGCATTTCAAAAGTGAGGAAGGGGAGAGGGGGGGGGCAAACCTTGAATTTAGTTTCGTTGCGAAACGTGTTAAGAAAATTGGTTCATAATCGACCAAGAAGTGCGGCTGACCCTGGACCAATAATTTGTTCCTACGGGCCTGATAGATCTAGTTCTTTTTTTCTTTTCTCATAGGCGCAATCCTAAATGACGTCGATGAATCGCAATACCAGCTTACGTCATTTCCGGCATTGAATTCTTATCACTACCACTCATCACGATTTTCAATGATGGATTCGACCTTCGTTAGTCAGAGACCAACCAATCAAACTTCTGAATCACTATATCAGTCATCAGATAATGGTAAAGACAGTGATAATAGTAACACTGAGGATGAATTTAAGTCTAAACCTACGGAAAATATATCTCCCACAGCTACGTCACAAGAAGACGAGGGATGTGGCATTGCACCGCCTTTGGTATCACAAGATGTTTCGTATGTCAACGTTAATCAGGAGAGTGAAAGGAAGTCCGCTTTACCCGCCCATCAAAGCCTCAGCGGGGGGATTCGTTACCCACAAAGGTATAATCGTTAATGGAATTCGGATATCTACATTTATACCTTTACTTCTCATTGCTCTATCGCAGAAATTCAGACTTATTTCTTATTAATTAAAAACAGGTTGAAAGGCCGCAGTGAGTTCTAGGCCCCAGTTCTGAAATTCTGTATACTATTATCAAGATGTTTTCTGTTTTGTATTAACTGACTTCTTGTTTATGTTGGTATGTAAATCTCTCTCTCTCTCTAAAATCTGTTTTAAGGTCATTTCATGCGACCAATCAGAAAATTAAAATCTTTGATCAGAAAGTGTATCGCTATATGTACCGTAGCGTTGTTCAAGTATCTCGATATTGGCAAATAAAGGAATAGCTATGATTGGTCTGCAGAAATCTCGTGAGCGGACAGTTTTTCAAGTCGCATCTTAATGTCTCCCGGTACCTTTTATGTACCCCTTCGTGCTTCGACCTCTGGAGACATGATATTTCTCTGTTGGACAGAGCTTCGAGTTTTCCTTACAAGAGATCAATGAATGTATAGTATCGTTGAACTATTATTAGCTGTCTCGGTATATCTTTACGTCTGACTGACAGATTGGGGACGGACATCAGTTTACAAATCAAATTGTGGATTGATCCTTGAAACAATGACTTTGACCACAGGGCTTTCGGCTCGTTGGTCCCCCCCCCTCTCCCCTCAATTATACCATTATAATATTGGTATAATTGAGGGTCCCTCAATTATACTAATATAATATTATTATATTGGTATAATTGAGGGGGGGGGGGGGGGCAACGAGCCGAAAGTCCTGTGCTTTGACATTGTATGAACCTTATGCTCTACCACTATAATTTAGTGCGGGCTGCATGCGCTGTTGTGAAGAACTTGGTACTATTTTGATGGCGTTCATTGTGAATAGTTTTATCATATTATAATTCGCACAAGGTTTCATCGCAAGATTTTCCTTCAATTTTGTTTCGTATTAGGCATTGATGATTGTGCATTGTCACTGTCATTAAGGAATCCAGCAATTTCAGATTAAGAGGAATAGAGATAAAATGAAATTCGAGATGACCCCTATGACATCCAAATATTGGAAGTATCCAACTATAATTTTGTGACCAACTACATGCCACACACTATCATTCAGTTAATGTTCAGTATCATTAGGACAGGATGTACATGAGCAGAGATAGCTACTCATTCAGACGGACGTTTAAAAAACACAGGTTTGGCAAAACAGTGTAGTTTCGAGAAATTTGTTATCAGATAATTGAAACAAAGCTTGAAAAACGGATCAACCTTTACTTTTATTTATTCAAAATTTTGATTTCCAGTCATTACGACTCGCTAGCCAAGAACACTATATTCCGTGTGAGTTATTCCATCGGCGAAAAAATCAGAAATGCTGCAGAACCGGAACAACAAAAATTCAAGGCCATCAAGTCTCATTCCAGCAAGTCAAGAGCAAGGGAAACGACCAACGTTCCAACAACCAAGATGAAGCAGTTACTAACTCCAAGTACGTGGTAATTTTAGTGCTCTATGCGACAAGGTATAAAAACATGTATTTAGAGAAATATTGTCCACGAAAGGTTTCAGTCAAATAAGTAGCACCGACTTATTAATGCCAGTTGCATAGATACGTCGCTCCGCTTTGTATTTTACTATGTAAAAATAATAATTACATAGAGCACGTATTTAGACAAATATAATAATTATGTCCTAGAATTTTATAATTTTTTAGCTAAAAGGATAACATGGCCACATAATACCACTTGTATAGTTTACTGTACTTAATACAAATGTACCACCTTTTAAATTCATTGCACTTGTTGGATATAGAAACATCTACTGATACTTTATCTAGGTAGTGAATTGTCACATTTCAGCTTTAAAATTGAAGGAGTTAAAAGAAACAACTAAACCAGATATCAACAAGCTGACCTTAAGTCATCTCCTGCATAGTATTTCAGGAAGGAACAAAGGAACACTTCAGAGCCCTAAATCACTCAAGCCAGTCAAGAAAGATTCCCAAGAAAAGGCTACAGATCAGAGTCTAGCCCCTCGTGTCACGGTTAGTACATACAGTAAGGGCTAGTCAACATCTATGTAAACTCTTGTTTATACATATCAGGCCAATTTCTTAATTTACTCACCTTTATGTTGAATTTTTAATCAGTCTTCTTTTCAGTCATTTTGAACTACGCTACATAGATTAAGTATTTAGATATCAAATTAAAAATGAACAAGAGATTTGCATCATAGATGCAATGTGCCGAATTGTAAAACCTCAGAAACAATAGGGCATATATTCCACTCATGATGAGAAAGTGTATGAAGTTTCATTGCAATAGCACTAAAGGTATTGGACTTATGGTCCAGAAACCAATTTTTTATATACTGCTCCAATGACTTTGACCTTTGACCTTTTGATCACAGACACCATAAGGCACATCCTCCAATCATGGTGGGTAAGTGTAGGCATTGCAATAGCACTAAAGGTTTTAGACATGGTCAGGACAACAATGTTTGATACTCCACTCCTATGACCTTGACCTTGGGACCCCAGAAACAATAGGGCACATCTTCCACTCATGGTGAGTAAGTGTATGAAGTTTCATTGCAATAGCACTAAAGGTATTGGACTTATGGTCCGGAAACCAATTTTTTATATTACTGGTATATTTCACTCCTATGGCTATGAAGTTTCTTTGTGATAGCAATAAAGGTATTAGACATGGTCCTGACACCAATGTTTGATACTCCATTCCTATGAGCTTGACCTTTGACCCTTGAAACAAAAGGGCACATCTTCCACTCATGGTGAGTAAGTATATGAAGTTTCATTGCAGTAGCACTAAACATATTGGACTTATGGTCCAGAAATCAATTTTTTTAATATCGTATTTCACTCCTATGGCCATGACCTTTGACCTTTTGACCCCCAAAACCAATAGGGCACATCTTCCACTCATGGTAAGTGTATGAAGTTTCATTGCAATAGCACTTCGACTCGGCTCTTGAATTGATGTGAGGTGGACTTGTGTTCTGGAAACCATTTTTTGATACCCCACTCCTATGACCTTTGATCTCAGAAACAATAGGGAACATCTTCCACTCATGGTGAGTAAGTGTATGAAGCTTTATTGCAATAGCACTTAACATATGGGCTTAAAGTCCAGAAATCAAATTGTTTACGGACGCCGTCCCACCTCTCATCAATTTAAGAGACAAGTTTTGCAACTCGGCTAAAAAAAAAAGATAACTATCTTGAAGCCTTTATGGAATTTAATTTCAAATATTAACTAGAAACAAAAAATCAAACTGAAAATTAATATTCAAAGAATGCACTATGCAGGGACATGCAGTCTGTATTTCTTTTGAATATCTAAAACTAATTCAAGTATTATATTATATAGTTATGTAATTGTCCTATTTAGTTTTCAGTCCAATGTCCAATGTTTTATTTTGCAATTGCCAATATCCAAAAAGGTGATTTAAATCTATGTAAATGTAAAATTCATGTATATAAATACATGTATATATATATTAATTTTGTCTTTGACAGAAAGCAAAAGTACTTCAGAGGTCTTCAAGTCTTTTAAGTGAGGGAAAAGAAACATCAATAGACAGGCGTACCTGTGTCACCGACAAAATACCAGCTCTTGATCAAGGAAGGTCAATAGGTCAAAGATCAAATTCCACACCAGCTATCAAATTGAAAGCTACAAAATCCAAGCCTGTGTCTATTCTATCTCTTTCTCCAGCATTCACGTTTTCCTATTTTCAACTTCCGGCATCATATAAACTTCAAGGCAGTATAATAGAAAGAAGAAAATTGTCTTACTGCTGAAGTTTCTCATGCAGTTTCTATAGTGTTCACATTATTTTCCAGTTTTCAATCAGCTATCATTAAAGGCATTAAATTCATTATAATTATGAAGAGAGAATTTCAATAAGTACAATATTTATTACCATATAGTCACCAAGATCCATTAATAAATAGATGTACATTATGTGAAAATATTTGCTAATTTTTATTTCACAATTCCCCAGAAAAAAAGTTATTGTGTTCATAGTACACCACCTTTTTATCAATATCTGCAAGTTTAAGAATAAAGCAAGGTCAGATGATGAAGTTTCTAAAAACAAAACACAAAACAAATCTATGGACATATATATGGTAAACATTAGATAACAGATAATATATTAAAGTTGACTAAGTAAAGTAATGTCCATCAAATGTAAAGCATGTTGCAAAATCTTGAAGATGACTTTCAAAAGGTAGAGTCGAGCGTACATAGTAGGCAGGAGTTGAGATCTATTTTCCTGAAATAGAACACTCATGATAGCAATATGCTACTATGATACATAATTGTGTTATGTACAAAATTTACTTGAATTGATAATGACTTGTTGCGCACAGTACTGCTCTTTTTCTAAGACTGATAGAACTTGTTAAGTTGCCAGGAGTTTAACATAAAAATTTAATGCTACATTTCCATACTATATTTAAATTGGAACTTCAGAAATTAGTTCAACTTTACCAAGGTTTAAGTTATTTAACATATGCCAGTAATCAATCAATTTTTAAGAAATTTACTGGAGTTCAGTAGTAATCATTTGTTTAGTACAGGAAAGCATGACCATAAAAAGGGTAAAACATGCTATTCATATGATAAGAGTAACATAAATTGCAAAGTTGGAATTCTCTCACAAAAGTTTATGGGAATTCATTTTCTGTGTCTACTGTCGGCTGCTGAGACCTTGAATTGTTCAGAGTCTGCTGTACATGTAGGTACCTTTTTTAAGGTGGGTTTAATCATTTGTTCATGATGTTTTGAGTGAAGACAGAGTATCAAATTTTAAAGTGATGTCACAACTGTTGTTGAGCAAAACATCTTTCTAGTACATGTATACTAATATTTTGATGTATTCATTTCATTTTTTGGAGAGTAAACCAGATCATTTTCATAACTGTATAACATGCCTCCTGGACGTGTTGTGTATACCTACCCCTAATACATGCCTCCTACTATAGTAACAGCTCAATGTGCGACTCAAACTCGTCAGAAAGTGACAAATCTGAAAATAAAAATCCCAAGGGTTATTAATGTAGGACAGGTAATCAGTACATGACCATAGACTACACCTTTTTTTCCAGTTGTTTCCTTAGTAAACATGAGCAACGCCTAGCTTTGCATAATATTGCTTATTTTGACGGGTAAAAAATTTAAAGTGTGGAAGTTTCCCCTCCCCCCATTTACGGATTCAAGACAACACATGCTTTGGCCCAAGGCAACAACCCTGTGCAATATTATTGAAATTCATAAAGGCAGTAAGAAGTTATGGCCAAGAGAAGAAATTTATTTTATCAGAGTATTCTGAAAGTTTTATGGAAAATCAATTCATGATTACTAAATTTATTATATCGAATAGAAACTGCCATTATGCTATCAATGCAAAAAGATTTCTAAGTTCAAGGGCCAAAACACTGGCAAAACCAAGTCAATCACACTGAAATGCAAACTGATTCTTACTCTCATTGATATAAAGTTATCTGCCAAGTTTCAATCCAATACTTCGAAAGATTGCAGAAAAAAGTCCAGAAAGCTGTAAAAACTTTGAAATTTTCTAAGTTCAAGGGCCATAACTCTGGCAAAACCACATCAATCATACCGAAATGCAAACTGTTTCTTTTATTTATTTATATAAAGTTATCTGTTGAGTTTCAATCCAATACCTTGAAAGACTGCAGAAAAAAGTTACAAAACAGGACCTTGGACAGACAGATTAAGCCATAACATTATACGTCCGTCTCTGACAAGCATATAATTAAAAAATCACTGCAAAAATCCCACCACTTTTTTTTCTGTGAGATTTATGTATGGTGAGATTTACATAAAAGCTGTCATTTCTTTTTTTACGGAAAAATTTGCATGAGCCAAACTCAAAATATCTATGAATACATATCTTGACCCCTATGACCTCACTCTCAGGTCTTGCAGTAATGTATTCACGTGACAACATTTCATCCTCATGACACATTAAGGCATGTAGCAAAAAACTTTATGATCATTTTGATAATTTTTTTTTAACTCTGTTCTACCAGAAGGCATGTTTAAATTACTGTAAATAACATCACAACACTGGTGAATAAAGTGAGGAAGATGTCAACATTAGGCTTTTTTTTTTGACTATGTGTGTGGTACATGAAACAAGGGAGGAAACTATAGTCTATGGTCACATGTGTAATATCAATTCATTACTGGAATTTTTAACAATAAACAGGTAGATGACGATGTCAATTAATTTTTTGTCAAGTCATGACAGACAGAAATTTTATTGCTATTTTAACTAAAACCAATTCTTGGTTAGTGCTAAAGCTCTATTTTTAGCTATGGAAATCCCTTTCTTTTGTTAAATGTAATCTTATTCAGTAGATAAGTGATCACAACTTCTCACATATAGTCATATAATTCTACACTACCTCCTAATAATAGAAATATCTCAAGAAGAGATATACTTATTATCATAAGCCAGCAACAGAGTGTGAAAGTTGGAACTACTTGAATTTATTCCCTACAAAATCATAAGGCACATGTAATAGAAGAGCTGACCCATATAAATATTATTCAATTGGAAACATAAATAATACATAGCAGAGGGAAACTTACTACTCACCCACTCCTATTAGTGACTAGTTTTATGTTGAAAACTCATTTAAAATCAAATCTAGTCACCTAATGGTATCTGTGGATTTCTGACTATACCTTGATATAATTTCAGAATGCAACATAGAACATAGACTCGGACCATCGCAGAGTGTATGACTGAGAACCACTGAACATAAACTTCACATTTAATGAAGCAAAAGAATTGCATAGAATATAGCTGTAAAATTGCCTACCCACATTATCATTTATTATTGGACATTTATTGTGTGTGTGGGAAATCTCCCATTCATTGTAGTGGCGAAAGCTGATTGAGAATCACAATCCCACTTTATCCCCCGATTTGAAATATTAAAAAAACACTTCACAGATCAGTTCTACCTATCTCACTTTTCACAAACCTATTCTAAAATTCTATTGTTTTCATTTGTGCTAAAACTCTATTTTTAGCCATGGAAATCCCCTTCCTTTGATAAATTAATCATTTTCAGTAGATACTGTAAGTGACCACAAATTAATTTCAGAAACCAATCTGAAAACTTTCTTAGCTTCTATGATGCTAAAATTTTCAAAATATGGGAGTGATCACATGACATTTTTTCTTCTTTGGAGTAGTAAGCGGCTGATACTTTACATCTAAATAATCTTAATATTCAACAGTTGCATCACCAAATGCCATTTCTGCCGCTAATATTTCAAAACAGTCCCTGACCATGTGTAGACCTTTTATATTATTTTCAAAAACAGTTTAAAGACTTAATATGGATGAGTGGCATAGATCACTTAGGCCTTGTCATCTAATTTGGTAAGTTGTGCATAATTTCATAAATATCGTTTTACTGTGCGAGTCACAAGCAGACTTGGTGCTGTTGTTAAGTGCTTGGCTTGTGGGGAGAAGATCCAAGTTCACTTCCTGGATTGTGGGGAGAAGATCCAAGGTCACTTGGATTGTGCCACTATGTTTAAGAGGTCGATTACCTCCTGCTTTAATGTCATAATTGAAAAAGTGTTGAAAGCAGTGTAAATCACCAATCAACAACCTACCAACCTTGTGAGTATGAACCTTTGGAAACAGTTCACCACTTTGTGGTACCATCTCTTGCAATAAATCTTTCAGAAGATCTTGATAGATGACAACATAGTTAAACAGCAGTACCCATTCTTCCTGAAATATTAACCAATTTTTATAAACTTCAGTGTTGTACAAACTGAAAAATATTTTATATTTCCATCTAAACATTTGAAAGAAAAATATAATCAATTCCAAATGTTGTGTTAAATGTACCAGGAAGTGAATTTAGACCCTAAGATACTTTTAATTATAAACTAGAGCCATCCTAATGGGACAAATGCCCCTGCGGCAACAAAGTTGAGACATGCAATAACTCATCCCAAGATACATCACTGGTACAGGTGTAGTGAAAGTCACACTTGAACATGGGTCATGGACAACAATTGTGTGAAATATAATCTCCCTTTAATGTGCAAGGAAGAAGCTATGGCCCAAACAGGAATTCTGGTTTTTGCGCACTGTGACCTTGACCTTAAAAATATGACCTTGGTTCAAAATATGACACACCCTTGGGTAATGGACAACCATTGTGTGAAATATAATCTCCCGCCAATTTATAAGGAAGAAGCTATGGCCAAAACAAGAATTCTGGCTGAGTGCGACCTTGACCTTGTAGATATGACATTGCTTTAAGGTCATGACACAAACTTGGATCATGGGCAACAACTGTGTAAAATATCATCTCCCTCCAAAGTAAAAGGAAGTAGTTATGGTCCAGACAAGATTCATGGACAGACAGATGCCCATGATGATACCTACATATATATATTGCGGGGGGATATAATAATTTTTCTATAGGGTTGTAAAGTTATTGCAGTCTCGCCCCTTTCCTGTCTGGTTATAACAGTACATGTACAAATGGAATGTTTGCTAGTGTACAACTCGAAGACTGATGGGTTCTTTAAGTATTCTAGTTAAACTCTGACCACTATATACAGTTTACTCTTGTTTACTCCAACACCAGTGACATGATTTCACACTAACTAAAACTAATTTTAAAGTCATGATTTGAATTTTTTAATCTAAATATACATCCCTAATTTAACCTCTGCTTGATGTGAACTGTTTTGCATGGTCCCCTTGAGTTATTGAGAGTAGACTGTAGATAAAGTAATACTGATGTCTGGATTAACAATCAGAAGTAAACATTCCAAAATACAATTGAGAATTCCACAAACAATGGACCAATCTTGATCGTGAAAAGATTATGCTGAGCATTCAGTTTTATGAAGGAATTTCAAATGATATAGATAACTAAATGCAAAAATAGGCATTAGATTAAAAGAATGACAAACATTCCTTGCGATCGATTACCAGTAATATAGAAATGTAATACGGTAAATTCCGTTTTAATGCAGACATAAAGGTAACACAAATTCTGCTTGGTTGATGAGAGTGAATGCGAGGCAAGTAATTACTTGACACAAATCTGAATTTGCATTTATACATGATAAAGATGCCTTTCAATGTAAAGAATATTGCAATTTCTTAGAACATGATAAGCCAAGCTCTAATAAATTAAGCACAGTGTAGTTTGTATGCTGAAATTTGTAGCCGATTATATTGTACAGGACATATCAAAGGCTATATTCCAATATAGACTTGTAGTAAGACCATGAATTTGTCGCCCAATTAGATAGTTTTCTTTATGATAGGCCATGTAGCAGCAGCCCTGCAGGAGACACAGACGTCAATGAGAGCAATATGTCTGCAGCTATTGTTTCCAAATAAACAAAACTGTTAAAAGTTAAGCAGGCTTTTTTATTCATGCAAAACATTTACTCAAAAAAAGAAAAAAAAGAAACAAGGTACTTTGTAATGCACATGCATAATATGCTTGAGTAAAATGGAGAAATCAACTGTTAGGCAAGTATTCACTGAAATGGGGATAATATGCTTGTGTTTTGAGGTTTTCCAGCTTGTTATAAGTGATTAGCAGGTCATAAATATCCATGTTTTGAATCAATCTGTGACTTGTCAATAACCTACTACAAGCCAGAAATTTGAAAACACAAACATGTAATCCTTTAATTGATATATCTGGCAGCTTGACAATGGTGAAAAAATAATGATTACTTACCTCCTCCCTCAATGTTGAGAAATCAACTTCATCAATGGCAGGAAGACATGGATACTTCCCTAAAACAATACATTAATTATGTAATAGTATTGTAATTACAGTAAAGAATAACTGTATAAGCAAGAAAGTGGCGCAAATAATCACTGTAGAAGAAAAGAGATATGAGTTACTGTTTGCCAACCTTGACTTCTTCTACTATTTTTTTGGAATAAATTAAAAATGTTCCTCACTTTCTTTTTCTTATCTGTGATTATTTTGTTCAATTTTTTCTCAAAAGTTTCACTTTACAGATCTTATATTGGAAATTCCTATAGTACATTCAAAGCTGATCTTAGTATATTATCAGTAAGTGAAACCAGCATGATGATATGTTTAATGGGATATCTGACGTAACACCAGAAGATGTAGAATGAAAATCAGATATCAAATACAGTCTAATACTATTAGGTCAAATTAACACAAATGGCAAATTATTAGTTCTTCATTGTTTCTTACATCATACCCAAAAGGGTTATGATAAGGGAATGGCACCTTTAAATAAACTCTGTCCTTCTACAATCAATGCATGTACATGTAGAATAATCTCTAAAATTCCGTTTAGTGCCACAGTGTACAAATTTAAACACAGGAGATACCTTTTCAAAATATTAATAGTGAGATTGTATCCAACTGTAAAAACATGATAGTTGTACATATTTATTTAATATGACAAGTTTGATTCATCTCACTGATTAATAAAGTTTTAACAAATGTGAGGTTATCCTCATTAAAAAGAATCCTAAAATCTCTCTCAAATGGAAAATGAAACTTGATACAATTAATGAATAAATTTCAGCCTCCCAGAAAATTGAATTCAAATCTGAACAGCTACAACTTTCATGTTTAGGAAAATGAATTCATTTACATGATAAATTATTGTAGTTTATTTAAGTAATTGTTTTCTAATTAAAAGTATCAATAATTCTAGAGTTATTCTTAAATCAATTATGCTTTAATTTTACCAATTTTCCTTTCTGAATATGAAGGGCTTGATTATCTTTAAAAGCATATGTATGATTAACTTTGAAGATGTTTATACAAAATTCATAGAAAATTATGAAGAGGATAATTAGAATTATTATGGTTCCATTTAACATTAAATCTGTAAATTTGCTTGAATATGTGATTGTACAAATATTTAAATGGAGAATCACTACCTTTAGCAACAGCTTCATCAAAATGTTTGAACAAAGTAGAGAGTCTGGCACAGTTGTACATGATGAAAGCACCTGTCCTGTTATCCACACCACCCCCAAAGTCATCACATGATGAGAAATCTAACTTTACCTACAAAAATACGAAAAAGCCTTCAACAGTTAAAGAGCAATAGTAATTGAATTGGTTAGAAGAAATGAAATCTAAATATGGGAGTACATATAAACACACTTAGCTTCAATGCTACTTAGCATTTCATTTTTTTTTTCTGTTATTTTATGGATTATTTTTCTTGCATCACTTTGACTGCAATATTCCCTACATCAGTTCTAATTCACAAGAACTTTTTTCACATACTTTATCAAGTATGACTTCAGGAAAGAATTGCTTTCATTATCCTTAATTTAACCATTAAACTTTAACATATAACTTCCTGTCATTATGGCTAGCTTAAACATATATCTCCAAAGTTACATAAATGCTAAAATAAGCCATGTGAAATATAGTTGATTTACAGTACATGTAATATGGTATTATGTGACATTCTCTATCTATTTGTTCTTATTGTATTATTAAAAAAAAACTACTATATCCACTTCCCTTACAGAAATTTGAGGAATATTTTGTTTTACTTTTCATGTTTTCCTACGAGTCAGAGCTTCTACTTTCTACTTTACCAGGCGAGAACCAGTTCTTGGCTAAGAACAGTTACTACTACATTATTAGAAGTATTCTGAACATGAATTTACAAAATTTATATACGTAATGGCAGGTGCCTCATATATTGCAGGCAGTTACATAAAAAAGTAAATTCATGTTTCAAAAGCTATAATAACGAATTAGGGAGGAACTAGTGTTAACTGAGGACTCATGAGCTAGGGATTCTTCATGTGTCAGGCTTATCTAGCTTTATGTTGTCCCAACTGTCAAATTTACACAAAACTCATGGCCAAAACTCTAGCAATGTTATGAATTTTGACTTCTCACTGACCACATGTCTTGGATGGACACAACTGGCTTTTTGTTTACATGTACTTTAAGAAAAAATGGTTTCAACTTGCAGATTTTTGGCATGTAGCAATTTTTTAGTGGTTGCTTTAAGATTATAAACTTTATTTAAGTATTCTCACACAGGTCTTAATTAGGTATTATTAAGTTAATTTCCCGACTGTGTACATTGAAATCTACATTCAATTTGGATGAATCTAGTGCAATTTTATAAGGTAAAGCAATTTCAGAGATTCATAGTTTAATGTACCAAAGCACTCACTGGAAGAAGACAATGTTACTCTTATCAGATTAAAGCATGAGTTTTTTTCATGGCAAAATGTAGGAAAAGCAGTTAAATCTGAAGTGAAAAAATAACTACTCTTCAAAGTGATTATTATCACATCAGAACTCTTACTAGATTGTAAATTATTTAGGAAACCCTACATAAGTGTTGAGTACATAATGCAGGCAATTATGTAGATTGATTGATTTGATATTGTTTTACGTCACTACATGATACACATCAAAGAAATTAATGCCTTTGCTAAGGACCCTTCAAAAGCATTGAGGGATCTTTTACTTGCAATATCTACTATGACACAGGACTTTGGATTTCACAATTTCATCAGAGAGACAGGACACCAGTGTGCCCTCTGTGGGAATTAACCGGGAACCTTCAATTATAAGCCAAGCACCTCATGCATTCAGCTACACTGGCTCTAAGTACCTTGAATCTTGATGAATGTGATTGTTGTGATTAACTGTAGCATTAATTATAGATTGATGTTTGTTTGCTTTTTTTTTGTTCTTGTAAAATATAACTGTCATCCTGTTGATCATCAGCCATTGTGACATTTTGTAAGCACAATTCACACACTTTGTCCAGTGATGTCACAGTACTGTACCATCATCGTTGTTGGGAATCACATAATGCACATACTTATGTGTATGTGTACTGGTAATCATGCCACAACAAATGTGTGTGGTTTACAGATAAGTTAATAGGGGATCAATACATGTTCTTAAAACTGTTTTTCCTTATTTCTCTCTTTCTTTAAGAGGAAGACCCCCTATGTTGCATCAGCACCAGGTAAGCTCTAGTTTAAGGTTCATTTTCTTATCTATTTCAAATAAATTCAAAATATTCAATATCATATTTTTTTTATCAGAAAACCTTGGAAATTCTACAAGCAATGCATGTATGAAGTATGAAGTCTATACATTTTACGAAGCATTGTGTATATTTTCCAGTATTATGTAACATGAAATATGTAATTTCTCCTTTGTTTTCATAGTGTTAGCTTTCTTCACTTTGATATCTCTACATATCTGGAGGAAGATACACAATAAAAATAAATCTTAAACATGTAACTATGATGAAGCAGTAGCTGAGTTTGGGGGTTTCTAACCATCCTAATTATCCTCCTTTTAGAATTATATTTTCATAACAAGATTGAAAAACATGACACCGACTTGAGCTTGAGCCCTAGTTGTGGCTTGCTAGAAGGGGACAACAAGCATTTGGTCTTAAAATGCATAAATGTCTGATAGATTTGGCAAACGTGAAACTGTTTTGAAATTGAAAGGAAATCAATGCATAAGGGGCTATTTTTTTGCAAATAGTGAGAATATTTATCATTTTTTATGACTCTTATACAAATTCACTAAAAAACAATACATAAACCCTTATGTATTGATTAAAAAAAATACTTTATATCCTTATGCTAAGACATGTTAGAAGTTGAAACTCGATTCTCTGATATTTTAATCATTCACTGGCTCAGAACAATGAAATGGTGCATAAGGTCTAACAATGATTAGAATGTAGTCTGCAGTAAATGGTATGAACTTAAACTTTCATATTACAAACTTACTCTGTAGATTTACATTTGCAGTTTTTATCTGTGTAAATGGTGAAAGGTGACTTGCAAATTAATTTAGATATTATACAATATACTATAATTAATATTCTGTTGAAAACAATATAATTAAAATGCTTTCTGTTTTTCACTAATATCAACTTTAAGAAAATACATTTACAATAGTTTCTGAGGACATACTCACATTAGTCTTACAAACATTATGTAGGAGCTCAAACTTGATGCATGCTGAAGTCAATTGATTCAATGTATCCTCCCATCCACTTCCTGTAAATTATATACGGTAGACAAGGAATACCTAAGTAATGATATTACTACCATAAATTCTACAGAAATCACTTTCTCTATGACACTATAAAATCTGTAAATTAATTTATAATGTTGTTCTGACCAATATATCCTTAATTTCCAACTGCTGTAGCTTATTTTTAGCTTACCTCAGCCAAAAGCTCAAGTTAGGTATTGTCATAATGTTTTGTTCGTTCAAAGTCTGTCTGTTGTCCATTCGTCCCTAATTTGTCCATCATCTGTAAACTTTTCGTAATTTGACTTATTCTTCAGTACTGCTGGAGGGAGTTTTATCAAACTTGGTATGGATGGAGTATTAAGTTTCCCTACAAATATTGTTAATTTTCGGCCAGATCCAGGACAGGGCAACATATGCACCAGAGGGTACCTTCCATTTAAAAACATGCTGCTTCAATCTTTAAACCGATTAAACCAGAGTGATCTAGAAAGGTGTATTTAAAACTGTTGTTGTTTTAGGTTCCCTTCTGAAATCAAAATTTTTATTTTTTTTTTGCCTTTTCAGACTTTATTTTTGACAATTTATGGATAACGTTTTAGATTTTCTCCTTACAAAATGTATAGGTATAATTCATATTATAATTTATTATACTTATAATGTTTAAAATTGAAAAGGGGATGTACAAATGTATACACTATTAGTACATTGTATGTAAATAATAATCTTTGATGGCCGTTTTCTTCAAAACTGAAAAATATTGATGATACATAATTATAGTTATCTTGTAGTGATTATCGTTTTCGGTTCTCTTCTGAAGTCAAAGTCTGGACTTTTTTTTTTTTTACATCTTTTTGGATCTAATATAGTCATTTCACCACATTTTTGTGTCATTGTATTGATTTACTCAATACAGAGAAGCAATAAAGCATTCATTTGCTAACGTTTGAAATTTCCATTTCAAGGGTTATTTGTAATTTTAAAGTTCTATTAATTTTAAAATCCTTGTATGAATTCATGTTTACAACTCTATGTATAGCCTCCTGTTAACAGCTCTATATATGCCCTCATGTTAACAATTCTATATATGGCCTCCTGTTAACAGCTCTATATATGCCCTCATGTTAACAATTCTATACATGGCCTCCTGTTAACAGCTCTATATATGCCCTCATGTTAACAATTCTATACATGGCCTCCTGTTAACAGCTCTATATATGCCCTCATGTTAACAATTCTACACATGGCCTCCTGTTAACAGCTCTATACGTGGCCCCATATTAACAGCTCTTTTTTGGGCCTCATTTTAACAACTTACATATGTCCTCACGTTAACAGCTCTTTATTTGGCCTCATGTTAACAGCTTTATATATGTCACAATGTCACAGTGGTGCATTTTGACCTCCTATGGCATCATGCCCAGCACTCTCAGTTTGGCTCAATTTGTAGACAGTTATCAGGTAATATTAAGTATGGACATACCATGCACTTCGTCTCCGTATTTCATGACAGACGCCTGCTTTATTTGACTGTATCTTAATCTACAAAAAAAACATAGATCTCTTTAACGTCATAGTATAATACTGTTTACACAAAAGTCATTACGCACTTCATCAAACCTATCAAGTAATCATATTGATTGTTAACAATGCAGTAATGATACCACAAGTTATCAATTTGATTTGAAATCAAATATTCATTTTTCAGTATTCTTGATAAGGTAGATCTATAGAGAGTAGTTTTGTGAAAAAGGTGTTTGGCTCCTGACCAAAAGGTCCAGGGTTCGACTCCTGTCTGTTCTTTGGATGAGTCGGTGAAATCCAAGGTCTAGAATAATGGTAGGCATGGAACATAAAAGATCCCTCACTGCTTTGGGTAGGTCCATTGCAAAGGCATAAATTTCTACGCAATGCATCTGGCAGATGCTGTCACCACATATGTGAAATAATCGTGGAGTGACGTAAAACAATAACCAATCAATAAATCAATCAAAAATTTCAATTTTCAGGCTGTAACTACACTTTGTTGCAGTGATTCATGTATTACTACATTCAACATTTCTGATGTTCCTTTTTCTGAGTATTAAATTTATCAAGAAATAACTATGGTATTCTAGCTGCTATCACTAGCCCTGTCTTAAGAGGATGATGATTTTCAACCACCACCTCATGGGATCTTCATATGTCCTGCAGTTCAAAATTCTACAGTGACACCTTTAATCCAAGGTAAACATATACAAGAGGCCCAAGTGGGCCTATATCGCTCACTTGAGTACCTAAATGATCAGTCATGCATGAAGGAAGAATTATTTATTTTTGCATTACACAACTGTACGTCAAATTTTATTTCAGACCAGAATAAAAAACAACACTTTTTTGCACATCCACTCAGGTGATTTTGATATTAAGCATTTGCTTTGTCTCTGAAAGTTGTGATTCAGGGCAACAAGCTAGCCATTTTCTTTAGGTGAGGCCTTTTGTTGACTGATTTCAAGTCTGGGTCATGAACAACAATTGTTTCAAATATTGTCCAGATCCAAATTAAAATGGCCTAATTTCATATGTTGAGTGTTGAGAAACATCTAAAAACTTATTTAGATGTGTAAAAAAATGAAAAAAAAATTTTGACCAAAGCTGGATTTGAACCGCTACTTTCCATATTTCAATTACCAAGTGGTACATGTACCATTGTGAGATATAGTTTTTAGACATGGTGGCGTTATCTGTTAACCAATTTGGATAAAATGTACAAAATAGATAGAGGACCTTTAGTACTTCATGTATTCCATGTTTCATTAAAATCTCTCATGTGGTATAACAGCAGAAGTTTAAAATGTGAAGAATTATTCATATACACATTCATTTGAAAGTCTTACAAAATTCATAAAAAATCCCAAAATTGAGATATTGACAAAATTCTTTCACAATAATATTTCTTACTATAATTATGATCAAAACAGTCATTAAGAAATCATCAATATCAATTAACTGAAAAACATGACACTTTTCTGCGTTGAAATTACTAAGTCAAGAAACATGTCAAAAAAAGCGTAAAATTCTCTTTGACAGATCATAACCCCGAACACAATTTTTGATAACCCATCCTTACAAATTGTTGAACTGCAATTAGTTTCCCCATTTATGCACTGGTTCTGGAGGAGAAGATTTTTGAATAGGGGTACCATTTTGGGCACTTTTGGCCCTGCCATGGATCCATCCCTGAGGGAATCTGGATCCCGAGCACAATTTTAGTAGGGGACCTTGAGTACATCATATATACAAAGTTTGATCCAAATCTGCAATGCAGTTCTAGAGAAGAAGTCGAAAATGTGAAAAAGTTAAAGACGGATGGACGCCGACGACGACGGACGGTGCACTATGACTATAGCTCATTGAGCTCACATGAGCCTTGGCTCAGGTGAGCTAAAAATGGCTTCTGATTGTTATGAAACTAATCATAAAATTTTCCTGTTTTTCATGTTAATGAAATGTTTCATGCCTGAAATTTTCCCCCTTTTAATTGACAACAAGTATTCAAAGACAAAGTAATAATAAAAAACAATGAAAACTACTTTCCTATCCAATATATTCCTACAAAAAATATCAAACATACCATATGATACATTACAAAAGACATAAAATAGAAAGATTCAAAATAAATTTAGATTCATTGAACTACAGTTTCTTCTTAACACCATAAAAATCATGGAACCAATCCTTCTGGATCATGCAGTAAACTTCAAGGGACATGTACAATGACTTAAATCTTTACAAAAGTAAAAATGTGACTATAAATACATTGTAAGATCAAATTCAATAAATGAGGATAAAGTTATCCATATTCAAGTGAAAGAGAATTAATTTGACCCATCTTTGACCACAAAGTCAATAACTGGGGTATTATTCTAATTCCCAAAAGTAACAATGTCATGAATGGTTTGTAAATTCTTAATGAAATAAAGTTTGAGTGTTTGAAGAAAGACGAGTTGCCTGCTATCCATTCCTCAAAATGGTGACTCCTATTAGACAGACAGATGGACAGACAGACAGACACCTGACAAAGTGATTCTTGTGTGTTGCTTTGCTACATCGATGTCACAAAAATCTGTATCTTACTTGATGAAGTCTAAGGCACATGGTGGCAATGTGTGATCAGATTTTCTGCTTTGTACTTGACCAAGGATTACATGTACCTACAGCAAGTTAAAATGATAGGACTTATTGATAGGCACTGTTAATATGTACATATATGTAATGTAGGCTTATACATGTATAAGATAAATTTATGTTTCCTATCCTTAAACTTACCTTTCTTTTCCGACGGTAGATCTTTTATATAGACCACTTTCAGATATAGATCAAGATAAATCTTTCACAGGGAAGGCACTGAATGATAAATCTTTTTACAAATTTTCAGCAACTTGGCTTTTATCAAGTGAAATAGACATGATTATTTTCATAAACATAAACATTGTCATTTCACTTAATAAAAGCCAAACGGCCACATATTGGTGAAAAGATTGTTTTTTATTTATTATACTTTTACACATGCACTACTATGTTTTCTTGTTTTATATGTCTGGTATGTTATACATGCATGTACCTGACTACATGCATATTTATCTATTCTATTTTAGGTTAACTTTGCATTAAATTAACATGAAATATTTGAATACCGAATTTTATAAAGATTGACACATCTCAAATGCCAGGTTGAAATATTTCATACTTCACTAATGCCAGAATGACATATTTGATACCTCGATTATGCTAAGTTGACATATCTGATACATCTCTAATATCAGGTTGACAAACTTGATACATCTCTAATGCCAAGTTTACATATTTGATACAACTCTAATGCCAGGATGACATATTTGATACATCTCTAATGCCAGGTTGACATATTTGATACATCTCTAATGCCATGTTGATATATCTGATATGTCTCTAATGCCAGGTTGACATATTTGATACATCTCAAACGCCAGGTTGACATATTTGATACATCTCCAATGCCATATTGACATATTTGATACGTTTCTAATACCAAGTTGACATATTAGATACATCACTAATGCAAGGTTAACATATCTGATACATTTCTAATGTCAGGTTGACATATTTGACATATCTCTTATGCCAGGTTGACATATTTGAAACAACTCTAATGCCAAGATGACATATGTGATACCTCTCTAATGCCACACTGACATATCATATACGTCTCTAATGCCATGTTTACATATTTGATACATTTCTAATGCCAGGTAGACATATTTAATACCTCACTAATGCCAGGTTGACATATCTAATACCTCACTAATTTAAGAATGACATTTTTGATACCTCACTAATGCCAGGTTGAGATATTTGATACATCTCTAATGCCATTGTTGACATATCTGATACGTCTCTAATGCCAGATTGACATATTTGATACAACTCTAATGCCAAGTTGACATATTTGATATGCCTCTAATGCCACGTTGACATATTTGATACAACTCTAATGCCAAGTTGACATATTTGATATGCCTCTAATGCCACGTTGACATATTTGATACCTCTCTAATGCAAAGTTGACATGTTAGATAAATCACTAATGCCAGAATGACATATTTGATAAGTCTCTAATGCCAAGTTGACATAATTATTTGATACATCTCTTATGCCAGATTGACATATTTGATACCTCTCTAATGCCAAGTTGACAAGTTAGATACATCACTAATGCCAAGTTGACATATATGATAAGTCTCTAATGCCAAGTTGACATAATTATTTGATACAACTCTAATGCCAAGTTGACATATATGATACATCTCTAATGCCAGGTTGACATATTTGATACATCACTAATGCCAGGTTGACATATTTGATACATCTCTAATGCCAAGTTGACATATTGATATATCTATAATGCCAGATTGACATATTTGATACATATCTAATGCCAGGTTGACATGTTTGATATATCACTAATGCCAGGTTGACATATTTGATACATCTCTAATGCCAGGTTGACATATATGATACATTACTAATGCCAAGTTGACATATTTGATACAATTCTAATGCCAAGTTGACCTATTTGATACATCTCTATTTGACAGATTGACATTTTTGGTACATCTCTAATGCCAGCTTGACATCTCTAATGCCAGGTTGAGATATTTGATACATCTCTAGTGCCAGTTTGACATGTCTGATACATCTCTAATGCCAGCTTGATATCTCTAATGCCAGGTTGAGATATTTGATACATCTCTAATGCCAGTTTGACATGTCTGATACATCTCTAATGACAGCTTGACATCTCTAATGCCAGGTTGAGATATTTGATACATCTCTAATGCCAGCTTGACATCTCTAATGCCAGGTTGAGATATTTGATACATCTCTAATGCCAGTTTGACATGTCATATACATCTCTAATGCCAGCTTGATATCTCTGCCTGAGCATGTAATTCTAGGTTTACATACTTAACTGAGAAAGGAATACTGGGTTGAGAAACCTTTAATGCTATAGTTTTACCTTTTTACCTGAGGAGTGAATATTAAGCTGAGACATATGTAATGTTAGGTTAACAGTATCACCATAGGAAAGAATGTTAGGATGAGGCATTTGTAATGTTAGGTTAACAGTATCACCATAGGAAAGAATGTTAGGATGAGGCATTTGTAATGTTAGGTTAACAGTATCACCATAGGAAAGAATGTTAGGATGAGACATATGTAATGTTAGGTTAACAGTATCACCATAGGAAAGAATGTTAGGATGAGGCATTTGTAATGTTAGGTTAACAGTATCACCATAGGAAAGAATGTTAGGATGAGGCATTTGTAATGTTAGGTTAACAGTATCACCATAGGAAAGAATGTTAGGATGAGGCATTTGTAATGTTAGGTTAACAGTATCACCATAGGAAAGAATGTTAGGATGAGGCATTTGTAATGTTAGGTTAACAGTATCACCATAGGAAAGAATGTTAGGATGAGACATATGTAATGTTAGGTTAACAGTATCACTATAGGAAAGAGTGTTAGGATGAGGCA
The DNA here is from genome assembly GCA_035048485.1 of Pteria penguin. NCBI lineage: Eukaryota > Metazoa > Mollusca > Bivalvia > Pterioida > Pteriidae > Pteria > Pteria penguin. Next base: position 12,213,881 of record CM068588.1, on the reverse strand, counting down.
TTTGTAATGTTAGGTTAACAGTATCACCATAGGAAAGAATGTTAGGATGAGGCATTTGTAATGCTATGTTTACATATACAATGTTGGAAGGAATTTTAAGTTGAGACATCTGCAATGCTAAGGCCAAACAAAATTAATATTTGGGCTGACAGACACTTTTTACAAAAAAAGTGAGGCAGACAGGTTTTTCCCCCCTTTTTTATATATATTTGTAGTATGAATAATTCCTTCTTCAACTTAATCTGTATTAAAGACAACCATATATTTGCAAGAGATATTTTATTTGAACTCCGTCAGATCTTTAATGTTTGAGATTTTGACATACAAGTATCTTATCTAGAGTGACTCGATTTGCTGCAGTGATCATCTGGATTACCATTACTTTGTAATGACCTTACAAACTTCATTAAATGATGGCCTTTTTTTGCAGATTTTTTTTTTGTAACTAGTCATTTATTTGAAGAATGGTAATGTTTGACAGAAAGCGCCCTTTATGTCTAGTAAGAGATCTCTTTCTTTTCTTGACAATGACTGAAAGACACAAAACAAAAGGATCAATGCCAAATTTTAATCTTTAAATGTATATTACTGCCATATCCATGTCATATCTATGTTCATTCATACATCCTATTTATCCAACACTATGTTTTCAATAGTTAATTTAAAGGGTACACTTTGGCCATTTTATCATATTGTGTTTACATTTCAGGGGTACACTTTAGCCATTTTATCACATTGTGTTTACATTTCAGGCATACACTTTGGCCATTTTATCATATTGTGTTTACATTTCAGGGGTACACTTTGGCCATTTTATCATATTGTGTTTAACATTTCAGGGGTACACTTTAGCCATTTTATCATATTGTGTTTAACATTTCAAGGGTACACTTTGGCCATTTTATCATATTGTGTTTACATTTCAGGGGTACACTTTAGCCATTTTATCACATTGTGTTTACATTTCAGGCATACACTTTGGCCATTTTATCATATTGTGTTTACATTTCAGGGGTACACTTTGGCCATTTTATCATATTGTGTTTAACATTTCAGGGGTACACTTTAGCCATTTTATCATATTGTGTTTAACATTTCAAGGGTACACTTTGGCCATTTTATCATATTGTGTTTACATTTCAGGGGTACACTTTAGCCATTTTATCATATTGTGTTTAACATTTCAAGGGTACACTTTAGCCATTTTATCACATTGTGTTTACATTTCAGGCATACACTTTGGCCATTTTATCATATTGTGTTTACATCTGAAGGGTACACTTTGGCCATTTTATCATATTGTATTTACATTTCAAGGGTACACTTTGGCCATTTTATCAATTTGAACAGATAGGGTATGCACAATGATAACAAACATCTGGAAAACACCCATATCTGAAATAAGGGACCTGAATGGACATGATAAGTTTGCTAGAACATATTATTAATCCAGTAAAGTACTGATCAGCTGTGGGGTTCTACCGGTACCAGTAACATCAAAATAATTCTGAGATTGTACATTGTTCACTGTACATGTAGTTTCCAATAACAATGATTAAGTGTCCAAGGCAACATTATTTCAATATTTGCCCTTCAAAGATCCTGGTTGATAGAAGGGTCATTCTCAACTTCCAGATGTGACATTTACTTTTCGAATTCGTGTCTCATTGTTTGAGGTGCTCGGCTCTTGACCAAAAGCTCTCAGGTTTGACTCCCGCCATGAACACACCAATGTTCTGTCTTTTGGATAGCACTTAAATACTAAAACCAAAATCCTATGTCACGGTAGGCGTGGCACGTACAAAATCCTTCACTGGTTCGTACGGGTCCATTGTAAAGTTATCAACATTTATACAAAATATCAGGAAGACGTTGTCACCATATACATGAAATAATCTTGTAGTTACATAAAGCAATGATTAATCAATCAGCAAATCAGCAAAAAAACCCAGATGGTAATTTTATAATCATGGATTAAAATGCTAATTGGATACTGTGTAACGAAATGACAGTTTGGAAATTCCAGTAAAAAATGGTTAATTTAAAAAAAACTGTAATGCGGGGAGTATTTTGGCAATGCAGTGGTACCCGTCAACCTTAACACTCATTTTGTTTGGCCTAAGTTTACTTATTTACAAGAGCAAGAACATTAGTTTGAGACATCTGTAATGCTAGATTTATATACCTATCAGAGGAAAGAATACTGGGCCAAGGCATGTGTAATATTAGATTTATGTACTTACCTGAAGTGAAATATTATGCTATGTAATCTGTAATGTTAGATTTACCTGAGGAGGAACATTAGGCTGAGACATCTGTAAGACCAAGTTGACTTTTTGTTGACTGAAACATCTTTTGTCACTTGATATATGTAATAATACTGCATCTTTCTTAAGCTACAAATACAGAAAGACAGCTTTGATAAATTAAAGGTTTTTCTACTCTATTTTAAAGGTATTTAAATTTGGCTAGTTTTATTCTTAATTGTTTTCTTCTTGAATTCATATATTACAACATTTGATGTGACATTTGTACCATAGTATCTGCCAACATGGGAAAGAACATTCACTACTTAACAAAATTTTATTGTTTGTGTACACTCAGTACTGCTATAGTTTGTGTAAACTCAGTATTGTTATTGTTAATGTACACTCAGCATTGTTATTGTTTGTGTACACTCAGAATTGTTATTGTTTGTGTACACTCAGTATTGTTATTGTTTGTGTACACTCAGTATTGTTATTGTTTGTGTACACTCAGCATTGTTATTGTTTGTGTACACTCAGCATTGTTATTGTTTGTGTACACTCAGTATTGTTATTGTTTATGTACACTCAGTATTGTTATTGTTTGTGTACACTCAGTATTGTTATTGTTTATGTACACTCAGTATTGTTATTGTTTGTGTACACTCAGTATTGTTATTGTTTGTGTACACTCAGTATTGTTATTGTTTGTGTACACTCAGTATTGTTATTGTTTGTGTACACTCAGTATTGTTATTGTTTGTGTACACTCAGTATTGTTATTGTTTGTGTACACTCAGCATTGTTATTGTTTGTGTACACTCAGTATTGTTACTGTTTGTGTACACTCAGTATTGTTATTGTTTCTGTACACTCAGTATTGTTATTGTTTGTGTACACTCAGTATTGTTATTGTTTGTGTACACTCAGTATTGTTACTGTTTGTGTACACTCAGTATTGCTATTGTTTGTGTACACTCAGTATTGTTATTGTTTGTGTACACTCAGTATTGTTACTGTTTGTGTACACTCAGTATTGTTATTGTTTATGTACACTCAGTATTGTTATTGTTTATGTACACTCAGTATTGTTATTGTTTGTGTACACTCAGTATTGTTATTGTTTGTGTACACTCAGTATTGTTATTGTTTGTGTACATTTCGTATTTAACAAACAATTACAATTTTGTATATGTTAGGTAGGGAGTGTTCTTTTTCCTGTTAACAGATAATATGGCAAAGTGACTGATCTGGAATAAAACTATTGACAAAGCAAAGAAAGAAATCTTGTGAAATACATACTGATTGAGAAACACAAATTAGGATTCAAATAATCAAATCCCTATTCAATTAGAGATTTACAAATACACCCCATACTGACAAAGTTTTGAATTTTAAGAAGTGTCTATAAAACCTGAATCCTGCTAAAGCTTGTTTGATTGACAGTAATCTACTTATTCTTTGAGCTATTTCTCTTGCATAGTTGTCATCCATTACCGTTCTGTATTATGGAGAGATAACGTATACAGAGATAGGAATTAAACTCATATAAATTTTACATATCATGTCTCTTTAGTCTACTCAGATTTTTTTAAAATAAATTGTTTCCTCTCTCTCCCTTCCTCAAAACAAAATCTTATGATGGTAATAACATCTGAGGTCCAACAAAACGTCAACAACTTATGTATTTCTTTATGAAACCATACATAAAATGAAAATTTTCTAAATGTCACATTCTTTTACAAACCATGAAAGGGTCAATTGAACTCCACATTATCATATACATTTCACTCTTAATAAGTGACACTCTTCGAGATCAAGAGAAATAATTTCAGCAATCTGTAGTTTGACTTCAGTGTTCAATGTCCTTATAATATAATAGACATATTTGATATCCGCTTGACTTAATCAGAGGTTTGAGATGGCTATGTTCAGGCAAATGAAGATAAGATCATAGTATACCTGTTGGCAGGAATGATTTACATGGAAAACTTGCTGCAAAACATCGGTTGGACCATTTTCATCCACTACTGAAATGTCAAAACATGTTTTGTGTTTTATAATAAAAACAATGTTGAATGCTTTTACTCATACATTATACAGATGTACATGTACATGATATTATACTTAATACAATAAATTTTCCTCAACACTATCATTCATTCTATATAATTGTGGCATTTTACATCTTTTAAATCCAGTTGATTCATTAGTATTTAATCCTTTCTCATTTCTTTGATGGTAGTCTACTGAATACATGTATATAAATGTCTTTGCACATCTGTGTACAACTTCTGCATTTCAGAATCTATTGGAAACTTCACTTAGTAAGAATGTATAATGAACTGAAATGTCTGCTTGTCAGGACTGTCCTTAGACCAGGCCAAAAGAATCCTATCCCAACACAAACAAATGTATTACCCTTATCAAATTCTATCTGACAGAATTCTATCAATCTTATGATCTTAATTTCAAAATGTTTTGGCTCATTAAATTGTGAAATTTGAAAATGGATTGTACATATAGTTAAACCGTCAATGTAATGAGTTTCATAACTTCCGGTTTCATGTATTTCCATATCAATTTCTTAAAACTAAAACAGTTTTCCACTTAAAATTATCATGTGTTTCCAATTCTCAAAGCAACACATCTTAATTCTGTGTCTATTTATAATCAAATCATTAATACAACCATTTTGAGACTGGATAATTTTCACACACTTACCTACAACACACTTACCTACAACATTCTGTAAATGTTTATCAAAGCGTCCTTTTCCTGTGGATAATTGATTATCTGCCATATAATGCTGAAGGTTAAGAACTACTGACGACATTTTATTCTGATGGGTCTCCTTCACAGAACTGTGACAACTTTCATCAGTATCAATTTCATTCATTGACATTTTATCCATCGAGCAAATATAAACAGGATCTACATGATCTATCTGTGTCCTCTTCAAATTAAATTTAGAATGGGATACCTCTCTTAAAATGCCTTGACTGTCTGCAGAAGGTGATTCTTTTTTCACATCCTTGATGAGAAAATTCATTGTCTTTAATATGCTTTCCATATCATAGCATACTGGGTACTTCACAAACTGTACATCATAACTGCAAAAGGTAACTTAAATACAATATTCAATATTCCAAAGTTTTTAAAGTTAATGCTTGTAACATGTTTAAGGTTAAGGTAGGCATACCATAAGATCCTTCCTCCTCTCATAATGCCTATATTAATGATGAAATAATGATCACAAAACACTTGGCATGGGCCCTTTTTGATATAATTTTTTATTCATAAGTTTTATCTATTTTCTCACAACTATTTTCTCACATTTCAATTCATTGATTGATTGAATATTGTATTACGTTACTCCACGATTATTTCACGCATATGGTGACGGCATCTGTCTGATGCATTGCATACAAATTTAGACATTTGCAACAAACCCATCCAAAGCAGAGAGGGATCTTTTACGTGCCATGCTTGCCATGACACAGGACCTCGGTTTTTACTGTCTTATCCAAAAGAGAACACCAGCGTACTCATGGGAACTGATCAAAAACCCTGGGAAATGATAGTCTATAAATAACGTTTTCTTAGGAAATTGATGATGTCTTAAATGATTTACGTCAGATACTGTCCCAAATGGAATATAACTCTGTTTAACAAAAAGACCCAAAAGAATCATGGTTTCAACAAGAGCTTTCATTAGGTTTTTCTTAAAAAGAGATTATTACAGAAAGTTCATGGTGCCAAACTGTGTCATACTTAAAATTTTGTTATGTCCTTGTCACATTTTTTGTTCAATAACAGTGTTACTTCATCAAAATAAATTCATTTGAAACAAGACCAAAGTCAATTTTCTTCAAAACTTATACATGTATTAGTTATTCTCTCAAATCACAGTGACATACTGCATTTGGGTTTTTACTTCACCGTAGCATTCTTATCATACATAAAAATTTTTAAAGCTAGATAAACTTCAAAATAAATTTCAATATTCACAATTTTATAAAGTAATTTGTAAATCTAATATCAGCAATAAGTTATACACAATATAATACAATTTCTTTTCAAATGAATAACTTACAAGAAGATAAGCACATAGTCAAACCAAAGTCACTATACTTTTAAATTTTTCCATGTGTAGAATACAGAAGTTAGAAATTCATTTACCTTTGAGCTTGCAGAATCCTTGACAAATGCTGCATTACAACCACAGATCTCAAAACCTCCAAACATACATGGTGGTCTTCATTACGATGCACACATAATTCTGAATTATTAATAAGCACACAGCAATTCCTTTGTTCCTTTGGTATAAAGTCTTCATGCCATAGTTTCTTCAAAATATTCTTAAATGCAATTGGACGTTCAATGTAGAATGCCAAAGCATTGAATGTCTTCATCTGGACACAAGAAATGGGCATATACCAGGTTCTGCTTTGCTCCTGTATTTCTATCTTTAAATCATCCAAAACCTGTAAAACCCCAATAGACCAACCAATGAAGCTTTCAATGTTTACTCCAAATTTTACCTTTTTACCATTACCAATATGTGCAAGTGATCATGAATTATATACAAATGTTGCAAATTTCAAGCCAGGTTTAACATATCTGAATGAACCAAAAGCTCAAATATCATAATTATACATCACAATAGTTTACAACCAGAAGCAATCTCATCAAATATAAAATAACGAGATATGTAATTATAAAATAATGAGATATGAAATATGACATTAAGGCAAATATGAACATTTGCAGAAACCTGTAAGACAAATGGTAATTTAATTAACCAATTACAAGATTTACATGATTGTATGTTAAGTGCATTTTCTTCAAATCACTAAAAAATGTCTGAACGACTAGATGCTTATTTGGAGACTTTGTGGTGGAGTTTTGGTCAGAATACAAACTCACTCACATAAAACAAGGCTTTTTCCTAATTTTCCAAAGCACTGAGGTTCCATTGCTCTTTACAATTAACCACTTGTATAGAGTAAAGAACATACAACCTAATATTTCAACACATGTAAAACAATCATTTAACAACTAGATCATGTCATCTAATGATTACTTTTGATCTCTGTAACATTCATTGATCCATATATTTGATTTCATGACCAATTACAGCCATGCATGATTTGTTTATCCAGGCTTTGGCAGAGACAGATACTTTCAGTAAGTAAACTATCTATGTCTCTGGCTTTGGTAATATGTTGTCTTATCTGTTAGTTGAAGCCTTTCATTCAAGACTTCGGCCAATGGTCTTTATCAAGATGACTGACTCAAACGATTATTCACATTTTATTTCTTTCTGCATCTACACAACAGTTGTGTAGATGCAGAAAGAAATAGAATGTGAATAATCGTTTGAATTGTGTAGATGCAGAAAGAAATAGAATGTGAATAATCGTTTGAGTCAGTCATCTTGATAAAGGCCATTGGCCGAAACATTGAATAAAGGGTTTCAACCAACAGATAATTCAAGTCATTCCCTACAGAATATTTTGACATTTAAAAATTGTCTGACAAAAAAGTATGGAAACAGATTTTTCCAAGTTAATTATTTTGCACTTATACTCCACAAATGTGTTCTGGATCCTATAACAAATTTAGAGAACACAATTAAAACAAAGAGGTCCAAATAGTCTATATTGCTTATCTGAGCACAACTGCTCCTTCACAAACAAATGACTGCTTGAAGAAAAACTGAAAATTGCAGTTATATGTTCCGTTGCTTATTGTGATTTAGACAGCCTACATGCATCAAGAGACTGTAAATCTGCCTCTCTGCAATGATTAAATCAATCCAATGACACAATATTATGTGAAAAAGATTAAGTCAGAATTCTTTTTCCATTTTTCAATTCTTAAAGCCTTAAGTTAATGACTTACAAAATATACTGAGTGTTGTGAACCATTTCACTTGTTTTGGTGTAAAAAAAAACCTTTTTTGCTTTCAATGGGTTTTGAACTGCTTCCCTTTAGCATACCAGAACTGGTCTCCATGTATATCAAAATTAGAGAAAAAAAGTCATAAATAATAAAGAGAACTCAATTTTGACATGAAACTTTCAAATAAACTTAAATAGATGTTTTCTAACAAAAGTTAGCAAAAAGATTTTTATTGCTTCTCTAATATATAAAATCATGGAAATCACAAAAAGTGTAAACAAGAGGCCCAAGTGGGACTATACTGCTCAACGGAGCACAATAAGCCCTTTTACAAACAAATGACTTAAAGAAATTCACTAATTCATATATTCTTTTGCTAAACTGTGTTTTTGACAACTGACAAGACTGTAAACTTGCATGCTTCTCTATTTTCTACTGAATAAATCAAGACAATGATATAAAAAAATACGATAAGGCCACAACAAAATAATGATTAGTTCTTCAGATTCTTGTGAAAATAAAATGGAGCGAGAGGGCGAAATTTTATTTATTGTAAAAAAAATTTGAATTCGCTATTGAAAGAGGCGAGGCTAATTTTGATGAGCAAGCGATTTTTTTTTTACGCTAAACATAATTAAAATGATACAAAATATCTCAAATTGTGTTTTATCATAAATAGAAATTTCTTAAAATATTGATTCAGAAATAAAAAACGACATGAAATTAAGTCTACACAAATTTTATTTTGACAGTCTTTCTTAGACCATAACAATGAAACAAAATCACAATACCATAACAATAAAACAAAATCTTACTGTATGCAAAATGCAAAACTTTTTCAACAAACATTATGTACAAGAGAAAACATACTTATCCAACTAAATATTGTTAGAAACAATGGACTTTTTTAGTTTTTAGACATGATTTAACTCAAAAGAATATATTCTTTACAAAATTTTACTACTGAAGTTTCATAAGTGATGATCACTACCAAAATATTCAAACTTTAGGTCATACCAATCCTATCAAATTTAGAGTATACATAGCTAGTTCAATATCTCTCAAACTGTATGTGAAATTTACATAAATCAAACTTGTTTCTTTAAGCTTTATGATAAAAATGTTCTTAAGAAAATCAAGTCATACATCATACAAATATACTTTATATAAAAAAAATTCTATATCATGTTAGTGATCGAAAAAAATTGCTGAAAAATGCTGACAAATAATTTATCAAAGAGTAAACATACATAATATATAATTGAACAAAAAACTCTCTATGTCAGTAAAGATTTAAATTTAAAACACTTATATGGTTAATATACTGAACAATATTTTTTGTAAAACAATAATGTCACTACAATGTATGTGACATCAGCAGCAAAATATTATTGAGAACAATGAGGCAAGGTCTTCAATTATTTCCTACTTAAACTATCCTTAAACACATGAGAATAAAAATTCTAAGTCTAGTACATCAAAATAGAACACAAACACTCTATGTTGCAAATTTTTGGCCTCACAGCTTTTATCAAGCAATATTACAGATGACAAGGATCAAGCTATGCAAAATCCATCTTCACATATCAAAAATACAGCCATTATATTTTTGATATGTGAAGATGGATTTTACATAGCTTGATCCTTGTCATCCATAATATTGCTTGATAAAGGCCGTGAGGCCGAAAATTTGCAACATAGAGTGTTTGTGTTCTATTCACATGAGAATAGTCTAAGCCTTGTCACACTCAGTGAAATAAATATGCAAAATCTAAAACTAATTTATAAAAGACAGACAGACTGACTGACTGACTGGCAGGCCAAAAATTAGAGACTAAAAATTAAAGGGCTTATTAAGTAATACAGGGTATTCAATTTCAAAATCATTGATGTTTTAAATATTGATAAATAAGAAATATCAGATAAGGAATATATGCCTATATCTTTTTGCAAACAAACACAAAATATTCATGTCAATTACCCATAAACAAATGTCAATTAATGGTACTGTGACATGTCAAGATCAAGTCAAACAAGATGTGTTTGTGAAACACTGATGCCCCTGTCGGCAGCAATTTTTGAACTGTAAAAGATAAAGTTTCCTTTTAAGTAGGAAGCCGGTGTGGCCCAGTGGATGAGGTGTTCGGCTTCTGACTGAGAGGTCGTGGGTTCGAATCCCGCAGGGGGCACACCGGTGTTCTGTCTTTCAGAGGAGACAGTAAAAACCAAGGCCTCATGTCACGGTAGGCGTGGCATGCAAAAGATCCCTCACTGCTTCGGGTGGGTCCGTTGCACAGGTCAAAATTTGTATGCCCCGCATCAGACAGATGCCGTCACCATATATGTGAAATATTCGTGAAGTGACGTAAAACAATAATCAATCAATCAATCTTTTAAGTATGTCACAGAAATAGGTCAAGGTCACGAGGTCAAAACTCATGGTCGCAAATGAAAAGTCTTGTCCCAAGGAATGTGTATGTAAAATATTTAAGCCCTACCTCTTACGGTTCAAGAGATATAGCCAAGGTTAAAGTGTTTTTGCCACAGACAGACAGACAGACAAACAAACAGACAGGCCAAAAACTATATGCCCCCGATCTATCAATACGGGGGCATAAGGTTAAGAAATAATGTGGTACATGTGTTAATCACTGCATAATTAAGTACATTAAGCTCTCTTATGTCTTCCTTTTCTTGAAGAACTTTTTCCCCCAAGTTTATGCATGAAGTCCTTTATCTCTGCATGGTCCACACAGTGGGCGAATTACGGAGAAGTCCTCATATAACTTTTCCATATATTCATCATTGTCATCAAGTAAGTGTTCTTTATCTCCACAATAAATACAACAGGGTGGGAGAAAATGTCTAAGGCTTGCAGAATAGAAAATAACTTCAACCTCGGAAGCACACGTTAGGCATTTTCGGACAACGCAGCCACAGTCTTCTGATACATCTCCTCCGCAAGTGTATTCACCAAGCTCTTTTATCTGCCTAAGGACGTCCTCCTATGAAATTCAATATTTATATACAATTATAAAATGCAAAGAAAAACAACATGACAGCAAGAAAAGAGTAAAATACAGACATACTATATGTACCAAAATATACATACTCTTTACATTCACATAAAAATACATGACATGGTTGATGGACGACTACTTCAGACCTAACTAGAACACTGACTAAGTCTGACAGGGCCCCGCTTTAGGCATTATAACTCTATTTGACCTTGACCTTAGACCTAGACATCTGGAAATTCAAAGACTTCTTACTCTGTCAATTCTCCATCTACATATAAAAAAATAGGGTTGTATCATGTAAATTGCTTGAGTTATTGTGAGACATAAAAGTGAGGACGGACAGACAGATGGACAGATGAAGTGATTACTATAGGGCTCCACATTACTATAATAATAATATTCTTTATCTATACCGGATTGCATTTTCGGGAAACATTTTCTATTCAGAAAATACTGTATGTGTACTGCTTGTGAGTGTTGAGCATTTACAAGAGTGGCCACATCTTAAAAGTGTGACTACAGGATAGACACATGCAAGCCCAGTAATTACAGCAAGAGTTTATTGCCAAATTTCCCTAAAACTAAGTAGGGGACTTTAATAACATTTATTATATACCTGTCCTTGATTTAATTTACAGTTGCTGTAGAGTATTCAAGGTTTACTGCATTCTCCACACTGCAAGACATCTCTTGCTTTCACATTTTTAAAAAGGTCTCTGTTCTTTTTATCTGCTTCTACATCATCATCATCAAATGCTGTATTGTTTCTAAGGGATGGTCTATGCTCATCAGTAACTTTAGTGCCATACAACTATAAAGAAAATAAAATTTGTTTGTAAGACGTTATGCCCCCCTCAGCAGAATTATTCATAATATACATTTCAAGGAGGGTTTAAGTAAAATTCACATGTCAACATTTAAAAAGAAAGGTCATATCATTAAAAATACACTTAACTTCAGTCCTACTTCCCCAACAAAGGTATGTACAGGATTAAAGTTGACAAAAGATAGAGAACAAGACAGATAGATGAACAGGGAAAAACACTAAACCACATTGCATGAAATCTCATTTTAAACTATGCATATTTTCTAACATTAATGTGCACATTTTGACATTTTTCAGAAATTTCATAAGAGTGCACTCAAAATATAGGAATTTTTGTGAAAGTTGGATGTAACATCTCCCACTTGAGTTGTACTTGTGTTGTGTCAATTCTACGTATTAAGCATTTTTTGTAAACAAATAGAAAACTAATATTTTGAAAATGTATCCCTTCTAAAGCGATTATCTTATACATGTACCTCTTCAAATTTCTTATATTGTTGATCATCAGGTACGGGGCTGGGCAGGAAATACAAATTTGCAGCCAAATCAGTATCCATTCTTGGTGGAGTCAGAGTGCAGTATGAACATGTCTCGTCACCATTACACTTCATTATCTGGAAACTGTAATGAGTGCTCATGGAGTGTGTTGCAAGAAATCCCTGTTATAATATAAGAATGCCATTTAGTCTAATTAAAAACGACTTCAAATCATAAGATACACACAATTTTATGCATATTACAATATCACATATTCAGGATTGTTCTGTTTTATATCCAGAATTTAATTTTCATGTACCCACCATATCTAGTTTTATACCCTGTCATTCTGTTCTTCCAAAAGCTTGTCATTGGAACTCCTCCTTAGCCATTCATCAGAATTTAATGAAACTTTACAGGTGCGTAAGACAGCATCAAGGGAGGAAACTTGACTCAAAATTATTTTACAGGAGCTATTGGACTTTGAACTTAGAAAATATGCGTTTTGACTTAAAAAAAATATTTAAAGATTGCTGCCTACAGGGGTATTAGTGTTGTACAGACACATTCCTAGTTATAAGAAATCAGATTTTTATCAAAAGAATGACATAGAACCATAGTCTCATATTACACTGACTAAATAATCAGTTTTAGACTTAACCTCAACTGTGAATTTGAAAAAGTATCTCTGACTTTCATGTAAACTTAATATTGAAGAAAACACAAAAATACCTGTAAGTTTTTGCAGCCTCTAACATCTTTACTAGTGGATTCTCTAGAAAGATCCTCAGCATGGCACACATCATGGACAACACTCGGTGCATCATCAATCTGTTCTTCAGACACACCCCTATAGACTGTAAATGCTTCATCTTTAAGCTTCATTCTTGCAAATCTTCCATTTACCAGCTGTAAAACAGGATCCATACTCTCTGAAAATGCTTGCTTAAGTCCAGGGTTTTTAGATGCACAATTGCGAACAGCATTTTCAGAGAAAACTTATTCTTTATCAACTTTTCATTCGATTCTGACATTTCAGTCCTAGAGAGAGCACAATGTTGCAGAGCGTAATTGAGAATCGACATACACCTCTCTGCAGGATTCATCCAACTATGATTTGGTGCAGTTCGGACAGCAATAAGTATATCGAGGTTAAGGTGAAGAAATATTTGCAAAAGGGATGGTTTTACAGATTCATAAGTAAGTCTGTGATCAGGACCTCCATCTGTCATAATACATAGCATCTGTTTTGACAAATCCACTCCATCAGCACTATAATGCTCACGCAAGATCCGAACTAGTTCTGTTGCATGGCGGTAAGGTGAAGATGCCTCAAATACCTTGTCTTTTGATGTAACAAACACTTTTCCCTGGAAAAAGCTATCATTGAAATTAGAGGGAGTATCAACACAAAGAGTTACTGAAGGAACTACTCCCGCTATGTGAAAGTCGTGATCAGCAGCTACAAGATTAGCTCTCGATCCCTCTGCTGGTCCTAGAACCCTATTGTGAGCTCTTACTCCTGTTGAAATGTGTACACCGGGTTCTCCTACAGGTACTATAGCTTTGTCATCAAGGCAAACTAATAATGCATTTTCCTTATATTTCACACAAAATTCCTTGACATATCTGAATAAGGTTGCAATGTATCTTGCATCTGGATGATTAACACGCCCTTGGCGTGTCTGCACCTGATGTTTGACATTAAAATTGCCCTTATACTTTAATGATGTCCGCTTAAATGGATTACTGGGCATAAATTGTAGGCGTATAGTTTCTGTACTGGGTATCGCTGTGCCATCAGGTAAACGTTTTGTAATTTCATTCCTTAAATCAGTTAAAGATAAGACAAAAGGCAAATATAGCTCGTCTCCATGTCTCCTTTCATTTACAGGCAGCATTTGTTCATTAAAATATGCATTCATTTCATTAAAAAATGCATTGTACTTTTCATCAACGGATTTACCATTTAAGGCTCTTAAATCAAGCAATAGTTGGGGATCATCTGACAGCAAAACATCCTCAATGCGGTTGTCAACCTTTTTTGTTTCAGCATTTTCATGTGAAGTTTCATATGACGTAAGCTCGAAAAACATGTTCCGAAGGAGAGATTTTGGAGACTTTACAAAGTCGACATATTTGTTTATGAAATCCTTTCTCATGGTTGAGTACTTTGGCAATTTATCTGTTATTTCATTTATTGTTTTAGAATGTTTTTCATCCATGACAGTCGATGTACCAACTGGAACAGCCCATAGAAAAGATAAAGTACCAATACTCCCTCCATATGCCATTTGAAACATCGTCACTGGCATTGAAAGTTGTAAATTCTTAATGTACTTTCTTCTCTTAATACGGTCCTCAGGAGAAAAGCTTTCAAGATCTATGTAATCATAACACTCAAGTCTATGCATATATGTATAAAGTGACTCATATTCTTTGTCAACTTTTTCTTTTGGCAATATATATTTACATGTAGAGTCATCAACATAATTTCTAGCAGGCTCTTCACGGATTTGGTATATAGACTTATGCCGTTCATTGTCAAGTTTCAATCTGATTCTGTACTTTATTAATGGATCCAACAGTGATTCAATATGGTCGTGCAGTACCTTGTGGGCTTTTGTGTTCATTGAGGGAAATGATAGACATTTTGAAAGTTCAACACAGATTTGGCTTTACTTGTCTTGCTTAATGTTGGCGTAAGATGGTGAAACTTCTCATATTGGTTGTAGCCAGTAAATTTCGTGAACACTTTTGGTATGGGGCAACCGTTTGATTCTAATTTATCATGGTTTCTATCAATGTACCACAATGCATCTCTTAATGCAGTAAAAACATATTTACCAGAATCCATCATACTTGCAGTCCAACCAGCATCAAATTCTGAAGCCCAACTTGTCAAGTCTAAAAAGAGTCGATTGGTGGCTTTTGGTATGGCTTTATTTTCATTTGTAGGCAAACTTGTTTTACTTTGTGATGCCATCATTGCTGTAAAGGCATCTTTTTTTCCCGAGTATTTAATCTGATTGTCATTTTCATCGGAGTTCTTAACTGTGTATTGCACGAATTTCTGTGCAAGTTCAGTACAAAGGGTAAGAGGCAGGGTCACTGAACTAATTCCAACTTCGTTACAGTCTTTCGAGTGTTGTTTTATGGCAACCTTTTCAATGTCGTCAATCGAATATTTGGGGTTATCACATATTTGTGTTGCATGCATAAATAAATCAATAAAATTATTCTCCTCTTCCGGAAAGCTAATGGCAGTTGGATTCAATATAGATTTTTCACCTTTTATGATCGAAACTATAAAAATCATGATGGTTCACTCCTTTCTCTTTCTTCTTTCGTTTTGTGTTTAATCTATGTCGTCTAGACTCTTTGAAGCACCGTTACACGTTTTGAGTGCTGGAAAAGAGTTTTGATGACCGAAATTTTACCGCTTTGAAAGATTTTTATTTTCGATCTCAAAATTAGTGCCGGCGAATTTTTTTTATATTAAAAATGAGACTAAACTAAAATCGGAGCGGTAGATCCGACGAACGAACTATCAGATTGTTGTGGCCTAAGATAAAGTCAGAATTCCTTTTTGATTTCTATTAAAGTTTTTTATAAATAACTTACATGTATTTAAAAACTTGTTTTAGTGTAAAAGGAACTAAAAACAAATTTTGTGTTCAGTAGGGTTTGAAATGCTAATCCTTCCTATGAGTATGCCAGAACTGCATGTGCATCAAAATTACCATAGAAAAAAAAAGTCTCATGCACTAGAAAACCTAACTTTGACATGAGCTTTACATATAACCCTTATCAATATCAAGCAGATTTAAAGTTGGCTTTATGGTTTTCCAATATATATTGATAGATAAATAAAAAATCACAAAAATTTGTGAAAAAGACCAAATCAGTAAATGATTTTTCTAATATAAGTGAGTAGATTTCTCTCGGGATGATGATCTAAGCAGCTGGTCTAAAGAAATAGTTTGTCAAAGAATGGTACCATCTAGGCCTATAGTGCTTCCCATGCCCCAGATCAACCTCTTGACAAATTATTTTTGAAAGAAAAATCCATCGAGTCTAATATTATTACAAACTTATGGTATTTCCCATCCCATTTTTTCATGTAAAAAACTTTTTAAATTCTAAGAAACTATTTTTGTATTCCATTTAAATCAATTAAAATACAAAAATCAGTACATTACAAGCAACTTAAAAAGAGAAATCTAAGAAATAACAAAGAATAGGCAAAATAGATTAATTTACAAAGATATAAAACAATAGGCAAACATTTTTTTTCCGACTTCAATAAAAAATCAAATTTGAGTCTTACATGTAGTTTCTTTATACATGTAGTAATAAAAATGATGAAGCTTTTCCGATGATAAATACCTTATCTCATGTCTGCGCAGTAATTTCCTTTCTTAAATTACATATGATGCCTGAGTTTAATGTGGGATGTCATTTAAACATTACATTTAATACACATTTAATAATGGCAATATTCTCTGTGATCTATTTGGATCCATTTTATTTCTTTCTGCATCTATTAGAAAGAATAAGTTCAATTACAAATGAGGGCAAGAGAACAAGCGACTGGAATCGAGAATAAATAGCATTTATGCTAATTTCCTCCTACGTTAACACAAGGAGTGAATGCATATCCGGTTGAGCAGTCCTGGCACGTGTCAGCTATTAACTAAGCAGTCCTCGAGTTAACATGAATGTTATGTTACTTGGGTCAAGTTAGGACTGCACCCATATGTAGATTCAATGAAAAATTTCCAGGCTTACAATTTACAATTACGAAGGTAACCTTTACTATAAATTTTGGCACGTTCTCCCTTTACCTGATATCATCTGTTGCAGCTCAAGGAGCACATATGAAAACCGAAAAATTGAATATTTGAAATAGACACATTTCTTCGTTCTCAATTACACAGGGAATGATTGGTGTCCAACACACTAGACCTATGGCAGTGAGTAGAATCACAAAAAAAGTCATATTGATGACTGAATTGATGAAGGGCAGCAATGAAAATATGTGGAAATGTCCGAGGTCGAAGTGCAAAAGGCTGAAACATCTGGCCATCGTCATGCGTCAGACTCAACTGATTCAGATGCCGCACATACAATGTATGATACATACCTCCGTTAACTGTTTTATCACCTTTCCACATGGTAAACATAAATCTCCATCTATTAAGTCTCTCGATCTTTTGATAACTTTTAAATTGTCAGCAGCTATATTACGATTTGAGAAGAATGAAACAATTTGGAGCTGAATATTAGTACACGTCGAGTCTAGACTGCATGTGTTTTCCGCCATGTTTGTTTACATGATTTTTACTTATCATTTAAACGTTTGAAATGACAGCATTTTTTGTTGGATTAGTAGATACATCTGAAATACATAGATCGAATATCAAGGTAGACAACTGTAAGTTTTCAGAAAAAGCAGAAATGATGAGGCGGGAAGAGAAAGTCCGTCTTATTTGCTACAGAAATAAGTCGAGGAACAATTAGTTTAAAGGTCTTATTCCATTTTAACTACATTAACAAATGTCCTATTAATCTGGTTCCAAATCGTAATGAATTTTAATGATCTGTACGGTAATTAGGGGTTACCATGCGAGTGTTTTTACAAAAACTTTTTGTAAAACACAAGCATTGTAACCGCATTCTAATGCATTTGACAACAATAATTACAACTAGAAGCACAGAGTTATGGTTTTCTAAGCCATGTCGCTAATCACAGTCATATCAAAAACTGTAGAGTATCGTGACGTCACAAATCAGAAACTGCAGGGTATTGTGACGTCATATTAAAAACTGCAGGGGTATCATGAATACCTTTGCAGTTTTTAGATCAGACAGCCATTGAGATTCCGTGTTACAAACAGAATGCATTAGAATTAGTCCATTAGCATCAGTGGCCTTAATTACTATCTAATTAATTAAGTTTAGGGGACCGGGATTATAAAACCTAAAAATAGAGATTTTCGGACCAGGTTTTTTTGTAAAATGTGTGTTAAGATGTGTGTTCTATAGGTTCTGATGTTTACTTTTGTTACATTCAGAAAATCGACTAACGTTACTTTTCGAACTGAAGTTATAATGCCTCTAAGGACCAACTGTCCTCAGCTGGAGTTTCGTGTGATTACAATTTGCAGTCATCTCAGTACTTGCCTTTCTCCACAGGCCCCTTGTCCATCATGGAACCAAATAATTGTAATTTAGGCATCCATTTTCGGGTTTTGTAGAATTTGGTACATGTATGTTTAGCCGGTTTAAGACTTGGCTTCTGGGATGTCTCCTTTAAGCTTATTCTGTAAAGCACAGGACTGTAAATCCTGAGTTCCCCAGATCAATAATGGCATTCTTTCTTCATTGTTCATCGAATAACTTCATAGCGGAATAAAGTGAAGTAAAATAACGTTAGAACAAATGTCTTAGAACGTAATTCACTTGCTTTTACATCACTAAAAACGTTGTTATTATGTCAGAATGCATTGTGACGTTGAGAAAGCCAGCAGGGGCGCCTTTGATGTGTCACTTATTCTCGCATGTGCCTACATGTGGATGTAAACAAACCAAATTTCCAGACGATATGCCTATCTTTCATCTGTTCTTTCGCATCAAATGGCCACTTGTATACAGTACTAGCAAATAAGGTACGGTAAAATTTCTTTGATATATGCAATATCTTAGCCTATATAATCCGGTCCCCTCAACTTAACTAAGGCCGCTTCAGTTAAGGCCCACAGTTGGCAGGTTGTTCCTAATCTGCTAATTAGGGACAGTCATTCAGATGCATAACAATATAATTCAGTTTGCAGCATTCAACTGTTGTATACTGTATATAGGGTAGATAAATATGTAAGTTGTAATAATTGATTTTATTTTACTAAAGCATTATGTTTGCACATTTTTATCAATATCCATGTGCTTCATACTGTATTATGTGGAATGAAGCGAGACATTGTAGAACATTTTAGAGACTGTGGGACAAATAACAGGATACTACCTCTACACTTATGAATGTCAACATTAATAATCATATGTAAGTTGAATATGCCTTACAATATTACAATGACATGGGTGACTGATTTGTTGTGGTGATGGGTCATCTGAGGTTATTTAGTCTGAGGCCACATCATACTGTGGCTGTAGTGTATAGAAATGGTTATAACTGGAGTACAACACAATCTCTGTTTTAAATTTAGAAACAATTGTCATGCTGTTTTAACTTTAAGTTCTTAAAATTTTTAGATTTTTATTTGATACTCAGTCAAAATAGCAGATCTTCATGTCTTCTTGAATAACAATTATCACTTTATGACTGATGTTTTCCCATATGGTAACAGTTGTAATTTTCTGAATATACAGTACATTCTTGGTGTTTTTTAATTTTTCCATCCACCACAGTGTGCCACATCCAGGTGTAATTTCAAGACTTACACAATACACAGTGTAATAAAGGCATGAATTGGCACATGTTCATTTCCAACAATTTGAATTACGGTATGACATAGCATCCGTATCTTTCTGTTTCAGTTCATTTCAAAATGACACTGCTTATTGCAAACAATAATTGTCCTGAGAAAGTAAAACTGATTCTTGGACTCCAAATAATTCAGGTTTTATTATTTAGTATCTATAAGAAATATAATTTGCTTGAACTATGGTTCAAATTTTAACTAAATGATGTATTTCCTTGATCTTTTCTTTAAGGTTTTGTCATGTAATGATGTTTGGAACAGTTCAATGTAATATCATACAAATTGTATCATGAGCCCTGTATCATGGTGTGTATCATATCATGAGGTATCTGTATCTTTGCACTCCTAGTGATTTTCCCAGTGTGTTATGTGTAATTTCTCCAAAACACTAGTTATTCAATCCAGTAATATGACACATTCAGGTTTGTAATATGACACGTCCAAACTAACTGTGGAGACCCAAAGTTTGCAGCACAGACTGTGAAGGCAGAGATTGCTACATATTTGAGTGACTGTCTTTTAAATGAAGGGTTGACCCCAACTTGTTAAAGTGAAAACCTAAGCATATACCTCTTATAAACAATTGAGGAATTTACAAATGCTCAAAATCAAATATTTTGCACTGTAATCCATCATTATATTTCAGTTGTATATAGATGACCATCTCTCATAATATTTTCGTTTTATTTAATTTTTATTCCTGTGCTGCGTTCTTTCTTTAAATGGGTTTCCTGATAAAAACTGTAGTAGAATATGGTGATAAACCCATTTACATTAACTGTGGGACTGATGTTTTGAAGAGCAAAGGCATCACTGTACCTGCAAAAATGATGTAAGACGCATTCAGTTTTGTATAATGTCAAAAATTTTACAGTACAAGAATCATTATTATTAGCCACTCTAAACATCAGTCCTGCAGTTAGCATGAAATGGTCTATTTCCACTTCCTCATTATCCCTTGACACAAATATCTTCTGTTCAAAATCATTATCTCATAAACCCTGTAAAATGACACTATTTTCAATATTATTATAAAAATGTTACAATAATATTGATCAACTCATTTCTGTGGCTCAAACACTTTACATTCGAAAATTGGTGTGTTAACCTTGAAAACAGATTGAGAGCATGATAAAAAAAAATGAAACTTATATGTAGTTCCTTCAAATGTTGATCCTTTAAATTTTGGTTTTGGACTTTATACATGCATATAGAATAAGTGTCTCATTTTGTGTTTTCATGCATGAATAAATTACAATGGCTGATGCATTTATTAGATATAATACACGTTAGTACATTATATCTCATAAATGCATTAGCCATTGTAATTTATTCCTTCATGAAAACACAAAATAAGACACTTATTCTATATGTATGCACTTTTAATGCCAAACTATCATGCTGGAAACATCCATTTCCCATTTATAAACCACATCATTGAATCATTCCGGAGGGAAGTTATAAAATGAAAGAAACAGCTGGTGTCCCATGACAACGTAACGTTTATCCAAAATGACATTCTTTCATCAAATGTCAAGCACTTTAGTGCAAAAACTCACTTTGATGACGTCATGCAAGATTGGACATGTTGAACATTTCATTATGAGGTCCTAAGCTTAACAATCAAAAGTCTGCCAAACATCGCTTTTTGTGATGAAAAGTGGGTCAAATATGTGGTGTTATGACGTTACCGATCAATGTAAGAAATAAAATACATAGGTCTTGAAAGCTTTATCTCAGGCAATTACAGTGGTTGTGCATACATGTATGTACATGTATTTGACCTAGTGACCTTGACTTTGAACTTTGTCCTTGTAATAATAATTTAGTTGAGAAAACAGATTTCTCTTACAATGTATAAGATAAAGGTTTGGTATTTTTGGACATTAACAATATCTTTTCAACACTAAGGATTGTGGTTTTAATGAATGGTACATATGTATAGCATTACACTGACCTAGACTCACTACTAGTCTATGAACAAATTTGTTGTTAACTTTGCTGCCGCAAGGATATTTTCACTGATAGGACAGTTCTAATTTAAGCATAAGTAAATCATTCCACATCCAATGTTTGAAAATTGTGATCATTGTTCAGGTAGATGTGTGTATTTGATTATAAAGAGAGGAATATGCCTATTGTTTGAGGTCAGTAACAGTTGGTCAAATATCAAAGTCACAGCATCTGAACTCAGAATGAAACTATGGTAAAACACAGTTATAGGATATCATACCATACATAGATCAAATTTGGTATTATACTTCATTCTGTTCTTAGTAAGTTACAGATAAAGTGTAAGTTGTGTCCTGGTTGACCCACATTTTGTGTTTTAACTTTTTTAAGTTTGTAATTTTGAGATACTAGAGTCTGGTGCCAGAGAAAATACTTAAGTCATAATTTCAAATTCTTCTTTTCAACAATGAATTAATAACTTGGATTTGGATTTAATTGAGTTTTATTCTATGGATAAATAGAATAAACTATTCTGCATGACAGTGTATTTGAACGTTTGATGACGGAATAAATTAGAATGAAATAATTGACTTAAAAGTATTTTCATCAATTTATTTGCGTTGGACGTAAGTTTATAAAGAGACTTTTACACATATAAGTTACTAATGCTTATGTAATGTCTATATGCAGGCAATAGAGACATAAATAGAGAATGCCTCCCAAACAACAGCTTGATAAAGCAGCATGGCAATGGGCAGAGTTTACAGACTGGGACAAAGTCACCAATCAACATATCCAGATGGCTTACAGGTAAAGCAGTATTGAAATATCGGTAGTTTTAATAGATGATTTCTAACATAGTAATGACTAATGCAGTGGTAATCTGGTTAGGCCCTTAGGGTTAAAAGGATTAAAATCTGAAAAGACTTACAGAACTTAAAAAACTGTAACTGATAAGAATTGTAAGTTTTCACACTGCTTTGAACTAAAAAGAAAAATAAAACAAAAGTTGAATTAATAGAAATAAATAACATAATGTGAAGAAAGAGTTTAAGATTTTGGTTCTTTTTCCAGGGCCATTAATTTGTGATTTTGTATCCAATATTTGAACCCATTCTCAATTGTAAATAGTGTTCTTTTTTCCCAATTTACCATTCTAAATACATTTGATGCCAAAATGCATAGAATCGTGTCAGCCATTCCATTTATCACAATTGCAAGTTTACACAACTTAAGGAATTGTGGCCCTATCATTCATATAGGGCTGCTACTTGCAGCTAGATTCAACCCTGCTCATTATATATCGTAATATCGCATGGCGTGATTGTTCATGAATATATTATCTTTCTTAACTTTTTATACCTCTTAATCGAAGCATACATGTAGTAGTTCAGCAAAAGTTGTATTTTGATTGTATAATACTGTGTAAACATTAGTGATATCTTATTTATTTCTTTATCTTGGATTTGTTTTTAATATTTTGTTTATTTTACACATATAATAAAAATTATGAATTATTTTATGAAGTAATTCACTGATAAAGTACGGGCTGTCTCACACACATGTACAGGTATCTTAAAAGGTCCCTCCCTGCTTAAGTAAGGGCTCATACACACATACGTGTATATTAAAAGGTCCCTCCCTGCTTAAGTAGGGGCTGTCACATAGTCATGTACAATGCAGCAGACAGATACTGTCAATATGTAAGTGAAATAAACTTGGTGTGAAATGCTAACAAAACAAAACAAAACTTTATATTAAATTCGGCTTTTAAATTGTTGTGATATACCCATGTAGAAAATAGTTACAGATAATGTTAATTGTGCAAAGTTTTCTCAGGCCATTGCTTGTAAGTGTGCTAGGAATTATAAAAATAGTAATAATATGAACAAAAATGGACAATAATAGAAAGGTATTCTGATATAGTTACTAGACCTTAATTTCAAATTAACTCCTTTTCTGAACTCTTTATCAAGAAAATGTTAACAAAGTGTTATATTTATGCCTTATGTGTTTTTATATTTATCATCAAATATAATTCATGATTGGAAGAAATACTATATAAAGACTGTCCATTATCATTTGGGGAAATAATCCAGAGTATTACTTAAATTCATAACAGAAAAGAAGAAGAAAAAACGAAAACATTACTCTAACATGCTTTTTCTGTAATTGATAAATTTTACTGGGAAAGCTTTCCAATTTCAGACTGAACCTGTTGCCTTGCACCAAGGGCTCTTGCAAACGGAATTGTAAAGGGAACCCATTCTGTATTAATTGTATTGGAGAGAAGGTTTGGTTTGGAGAAATCAGTGAAGATAGCTGGCATGATATTGGAGATCCCAATGAAGAAAGACGCAAGGAAGGCATGTTCGTAGGCTTGAAAAATCTGGGAGCAACATGTTATGTAAACACATTTTTGCAGCTCTGGTTTCACAGTCCTGAAATCAAAAGAGCCATATATAAATACAGGGAAGTGGATGCATCATGTGCTTCATGGACAAATGAATCTGGAGGCAGCTGGAAACCAAGTAGTATTGGGGGACATTTACAGGCAATATTTGCTCTGTTGGAATTATCCAAAAGGGCATATATTAGTCCACAGGAGTTCATTGACCACCTTGGACTAGATGCAGCATTACAGCAAGATGCCCAAGAATTTTCTAAGTTGTTCCTGTCTCTTTTAGAAGACTCTTTGTCCCAACAGAAGAATCCCAGCGTTCGCAATATCATTCAGTCACAGATCTGTGGAGATTATGCATATGTCACTACATGTAAAAAGTGTGGAAATACTTCACGCCGCCCTTCAAAATTCTATGAATTAGACTTGCATATCAAAGGACATAAAACGCTAGAAGATTCTATCAAGGATTTCCTTCAAGAAGAAAAATTAGAGGGAGATAACCAATACATGTGTTCTTATTGCTGTAGTAAGCAGAATGCCACTCGAGCAATTCAGCTTCAAACTTTGCCTCCGGTACTTAACATACAGTTGTTACGATTTGTATTTGATATTAAAACTGGCCATAAAAAGAAACTCAATAGCTTCATTCAATTTCCAGAAGTTCTAGATATGAGCAATTTCTTACCAGAATCAATTTGTGACATGGAAGAAGACAGAACAGGAAAGTTTGAATATAATCTACGAGCTGTTCTCATCCATAGAGGACCCTCTGCATACAGTGGTCACTACATAGCCCATGTGAAAGACATGAAGCAAGATGCTTGGTATAGGTTTAATGATGAAGAAATTAAAAAAATGAAGGGTGCCAGTTTGCATCTAGGCACTGAAGAGGATCTGGAAGAAGGGTCCAGCAAACTGAAAGGGAAAGTGCCTAAAGGGTATCATTCTTCTCGTAATGCATACATGTTGGTGTACACCCGAGAGAAAGTGAAAGTAGAAAAAAACAGAGAGGAATCATTACAAGAAACATCTGGAGAAAAAGGTGGTTGTGGTGTGCCTGATAAAGATTTGCTTCCTGAGTATATCTTAGACTATATTAAAAAAGACAATGAGAAATTCGAAATGTGGACTGCAGAAATGATGATGATGCGAGACCAAAATATTGAAAATGGAAAAGAAAAACAGGAAGAAGTGAAGATTATTTACAATAATTTATTTGTTACAATTGAGGAACAGGCTACAGGTGAGTACGAATGGATAAATCATAAATGGCTGTCACAATGGTTAGAGGAGCCTTCAAAAGCACCACCTATTGATAATTATAAATTTTTATGCCCACATATGAAAATTGATCCTGATAGTGCTGTGAAATTAAAGTGTGTAGGCAAACAAGGAGCTAACAAGTTATATGAGAAGTACACAGGAGGGCCAAGGTTACCAGGTGAAAAATCAACATGTCTAATCTGTGTTGGGAATCGATGCAGAGTAATTCGTACTAAACAGAAAATGACAGAAGATGAGAAATTGTTCAGTGCATTAAAGAAAGATGTGAATCCATTAGAAGAGAAATGCTTTTGGATTGGAAAGTCATCTGTAAGAAGTTGGAAACGACTGGTATTGGAGCAGATCAATGAAATGGTATCTACTCAAAAAGGACAACTTAAATCTAATCAGAGAACTATATCAGATAGTGACATTGAGGAGTTTGTAAAGAATGAGAAAGAATCTGAAGATAAAATTCATGAAAATGGTATCAACTGGAAAAATGGGGAAACTACAGATACTTTTGATCAGTATGCTTCTGAAAACAAAATTGGTGAACCAACAGCAAATGTAAATGATAGCATAGAACTAGTTCTTCAGTTTAATGAAGACCTTTTATGTGAACAACATGGAGAACTAGATCCCGATGAATCTTGCCGGAAATTAATTCCAGAGAGGATGTGGTTGAGATTAAAAGAATACTTCCCTAATTGTCCAGAATATGAAAGTAGTGCGATATCATGTAGCAAATGCTGTGCATTGATCCTAGAGGACCAAGAAAATAAAGATGTCAATAAACGTTTGGCATCAGAACAAAAACTGGTATTGGCAGATCTCTTTCATGATAGAAAACGTCCACAAAAATTTGTATTGGGTCAAGAACTCAATGTTGTTGGAGCAAATTTTATAGAGATTTGGAGGAAATTCATAAAGGATCCATCAAGAAATATGGCTGTATCAGAAGTATCTAATGTAATGTTGCTATGTGGTCATAAAGGCTATATGTATCCTCCCTCAGAAAACTTACCAGAGATTTCCAACAATGCTGTAGTTTATGTGTGGCCAACAGAATGGGAATTGATAAGCCAGAATTTTGTGGTAGATTATGAAATTTCAGTGATACCATATGAAGGAGGTCATGGGTTGCTTTTTGCAACTTTACCTGAGGTTTGTAAGGAGTGTGTGAATGCCAGAAACAATGAAATAGAAAGGGCCAAATATGACTATCAAGATGCTATAGTGTATGTAAGAAAAGTCCCAAAGGGTTCCCAGTCACATAATACCAGCTTGATGGAGACATCGTCCAGCAGAGACGATGATCCAGAATACATGCAGATTTCAGATGTAGAAGAACCAGCAGAAAAAGTGATGAAGCTAGACAATGGCACAAGACGAAAAAGTTCTCGTCACAGGAAAGTCAGAGGTGAAAAAGAAGTCAAGGTCACATCCACACAAACTTTGAAAGACTTGAAACTTCAGATTATGAAGCTTTTTTCTGTGCCTCCATTTGATCAGAATTTGTATCTAGGTAATATAAAACTGGTTGACAATGCCATGACCTTGAGTCATTTAAAGGTTGCACCAGGTTCTATTATTGTTTTGCAAGCTGATGAACCAGTAGAAGATCCAGGAGTGTTACAGGACTTGATGCAAGTCTCTGCAGGCCCAGAGGAGGGTTTTAAGGGCACAGGGTTGTTGAGTCGTTCCTGAGGTCAAAATTTATATGCATGTTTATAATTTTTATGTTTGTTAAGTTATCTAAGTAGGAATTAGTATGGACATGCTCTGATTTGAATGAATTCATGTTCATTTGGATGAAATCTGATGATTGTAAATGTCTTGTTTAATGATACAGTACAAAAGATTTTTGAGCTATTAGTTCATTATATTTTTGTAGAAATTAAAAAGTTTGTATGGAATGAGGAAACATAATTCTTTTCATGAATTGCAGTGATAAGAAACGAAAAAGGATGTATACTACCCTCCATAAATAAGTATCCACATTGAAGAGAACTTTATATTATGTCTATGAGCTACTAAAATTGGGTAATGTATACAAAGGAAGGTTAAAATTGTGAATGTTTAATATGAATTATTAAACTCAGTTCAGTCAGAAAATTGTGATCCATTAAAAGTATCTTTATCTCCTTACCAAAATCAAATTTTACTTTTTCTGATTTAAGATTTAACATTTAAAATGAACTCGGGTCCACTGAAATAAAAGTGATATTTTACACAAATTATTCTTTTCTATAAATGCATAATTATAATACCGGTAATAATTTCCCCCCAAAATGGTATTTTTTTACATTCAGGGCAAATGGTACAATTTAAGATAAAAACTTTAAGATTATTTTTTTTTATTTTTGAGTACAATTATGTATGTCAATTTTCTGATATGATATTATTTCTCATGATAATTATAATAATTCACAATGAACAGAAATAACATGTTTCCAATGAATATTTTTGATGCCCCTATATCATTAGATCGATGGCATATTGTTTTTGTTTTTATCATGTATGGTTTTTTTTTTTTGTTTTTGTTTGTTGACAACTTTAACATACCAGCCAGTGTTTTCATATTTAACATGTGTGTTCCTTTGGGGCGACACTTTGACATTAATATCATAATTTATGACTTTTTTGACATTTGGACACTTACTTATCAAGAGTATTCTATGTGTGCATAGTGCCATCACCATGAACATGGATTTGTTTATTAAGTTATCAGTTACCCAACTGACTCCCCATCAAAAATTTCTGTGATTTTCCCAGTTTGCCTCTTGGGGAAATTTTTAGAATTGAAACAGAGATCAAGGAAAAATATTTTAAACAGCAGAGAGCCATTTGCATTGTACTGACATGAATTAATTAGTTTAATTCACAATACTCATTGTTACTATAGTAATTATTGTCCCTCTATTATTTCAGTATTTCACCAATGATAAACCATTGTATGAAATCTAATCCTATAATAATAAGATATGGATCATTTGCTTTGACCATACACTGTAACAGTGACCAACATCCTTAATGATTTTTGGGTTTTTTTTTTCCTTCTGAAAATTAGAATAATAAAAAGGGGTTAATAGATAGATATTTCTTTTCTAGATTACCAGAGTGATTCTAAAGATTTTGGATACACTAATAGTCACACATTGGAAGAATTAAATTGCCCTTAATATTTTTGTTTCCTTGATTTTAAATATGATTATACATGTATAACAAATGTACAATTGTGTGATGATGACTAACAGCAAGGATTCATCAGTACAATTGTGTGATGATGACTAACAGCAAGGATTCATCGGTACAATTGTGTGATGATGACTAACAGCAAGGATTCATCAATACAATTGTGTGATGATGACTAGCAGCAAGGATTCATCAGTACAATTGTGTGATGATGACTAACAGCAAGGATTCATCGGTACAATTGTGTGATGATGACTAACAGCAAGGATTCATCAGTACAATTGTGTGATGATGACTAGCAGCAAGGATTCATCGGTACAATTGTGTGATGATGACTAGCAGCAAGGATTCATCAGTACATTTGTGTGATGATGACTAACAGCAAGGATTCATCAGTACAATTGTGTGATGATGACTAACAGCAAGGATTCATTAGTACAATTGTGTGATGATGACTAACAGCCAGGATTCATCGGTACAATTGTGTGATGATGCCTAACAGCAAGGATTCATCGGTACAATTGTGTGATGATGACTAACAGCCAGGATTCATCAGTACAATTGTGTGATGATGACTTGCAGCAAGGATTCATCGGTACAATTGTGTGATGATAACTTGCAGCAAGGATTCATCAGTACAATTGTGTGATGATGACTAACAGCAAGGATTCATCAGTACAATTGTGTGATGATGACTAGCAGCAAGGATTCATCGGTACAATTGTGTGATGATGACTAACAGCAAGGATTCATCAGTACAATTGTGTGATGATGACTTGCAGCAAGGATTCATCGGTACAATTGTGTGATGATAACTTGCAGCAAGGATTCATCAGTACAATTGTGTGATGATGACTAACAGCAAGGATTCATCGGTACAATTGTGTGATGATGACTAGCAGCAAGGATTCATCGGTACAATTGTGTGATGATGACTAACAGCAAGGATTCATCAGTACAATTGTGTGATGATGACTAACAGCAAGGATTCATCAGTACAATTGTGTGATGATGACTAACAGCAAGGATTCATTAGTACAATAGTGTGATGATGACTAACAGCAAGGATTCATCAGTACAATTGTGTGATGATGACTAACAGCCAGGATTCATCAGTACAATTGTGTGATGATGACTAACAGCCAGGATTCATCAGTACAATTGTGTGATGATGACTAACAGCAAGGATTCATCAATACAATTGTGTGATGATGACTAACAGCAAGGATTCATCAGTACAATTGTGTGATGATGACTAACAGCAAGGATTCATCGGTACAATTGTGTGATGATGACTAACAGCAAGGATTCATCAGTACAATTGTGTGATGATGACTAACAGCAAGGATTCATCTGTTACATTTTGTCTGATACATTGACATGTTTTATGACTACAATGGCAGATATCAGCAATAATTACATTGTAATCTGTATTTTTATGTAATGATATCAACCTTTATTGTTAATAATGTGCACTGCATCAAATACAAAACCTACATGTATATGTATTTTAAAAAAATGAATAAGGACATGCAGATCATGTATGTAATGATATATAACGTAATCCAATGTTTGTACATGGTTCACCACTTAGTCTACTATTGTATTATGTACATGTATCATTTGATTTCAAGCACATACAACAGAGAAGTTCTATATGATGTGCTCCTCCCCACCTTATATACCTAACACAGTAAATATTAAGATAAGTAAAAAGTTACAGATAGTGTACATCATTTTAACAACATAAACATATGCTTATTTATTGCTTTGCCTAGAAAAGTCTTTTGGAAGGCTACTGTCACAAAGTTAAACCTTAGTACATATTCATGTTACTACACCCAAGTATAGTTTCTGATAATGTTTTAAAGGTTGATGTAAATTATATTCAATTCTTACTTTTTTGGATTAATAGATATTGTATACATTGCTTCTGTTCCTTCACTCATAGCATGAACATAGCAAATGAACTTTTTGTCCCATACTGACATTGTAAATCAGTACTAGTTCATTTAGTCTGTCTGTAGATGTTTACATGTGTCATTACATATACTGATATCCATATGTATACATACTGTGTATGAAGTTAGATTTCCATCTTTTTTTTTAGTAAATATACATGTGTATGATATATCCATAAAATTTCCTTTCCTCAGCACATTTTACGTGTATGAATGTCAGCTTTACATAAGAATTTTAAACATGTTATACATTTTTATGCCCAGGAATGAAATTCAGGGGCATCCAGTTTTTGGCCTGTCTGTCAGTCTGTGGCAAAAAAAACTTTTAACCTTCGTCATAACTTTTGAAACATTATAGGTAGGGCTTTCATCTTTTGCATGTGCATTCCTTGTTACAAGTCTTTTATGTTGCTACCACAGTTCTTGACCTACCTTGACTGTGACCTTTGACTTACATTTCAAAATTTGTCTTTTTACCGGGGGCATTCATGTTTCACAAACACATCTTGTTCTAAATTGAAAATGAATTTTGACATCTCTAGTAAGAACAGGTAAAGAAGACCTGACAAAAACCCATATATATGATATAAGATGATGGCATGAATATGTATACAAATTAAAATACTGACTATTTAAAGCATGTGTGTTTACTGTTGCATAATAAAACTTTAAATTGTACATGCATGTTTTTCTTTGCAAATGAACAAATCAGGATCATATTTTTTTTTAACTCAAAGGCTTGACTGAACTGTTGTCATAGCATGTCATTCCTCTTTTATCCATAATTCTTTCAGAACATAGATTGACTAACTGAATGTATCAATGTTGCTTTTGGTGCCAATCTGAATTCAAATTTTGATGTACTTAGGGGATTTTTAGATTTTTTCATTGTATGGAGTTTACAATGTATTAATTTTGTTGCATTAAGAACTTGAATGTAAGAAAGATCTTTAAAATTTTGTTGATATCAAAATTGGAAGGAGGAGGTTGCACTATTGTAATTCTATATAATTAAAGCTTTGTCAGACTTATTCAGAATTTATGAAAAAATCTAAATGAAACTTTGCAGAGTTGAAGTTTACCTACAAGTGTTGATATTTTAAGGCTGAGTGAATGCAGTTAGGTAAAATAGGTCCATGAAGGTACCCTCTTTTGAAAACTTTTTTATATGAATTGTATAGAATATAAACAAAATTTTCAGAGAGTTTTAAAAGGATATATGAAAAGGCATCATTGGTTTGGGTTCCATTTTGAAGCTTATTAATCTTTTTCTTTTTTTTTTGACATTTTTGATCTATCTTTACTTTAATATATGTACTGTTTGGCATATTAAGTGTTAATTTTATGAATTCAACTTTCTTTTATTATGTAAGCCATTAATTATTTTAACATAGCTTGATTATCAGCTTAAAATGTTTGATTATGCGGTTTTGCAGAACAGTGATAAACAAAACTTCTTTTGAAAATCTGATAGGAAAGAAATAATTGTGATTCTGTGCTGAACTTCCTATTTTCAGTCAATTTCTTTCAATGATAGATTTAATGTATAGGGTCAAGTACGGCATTGTGTTTAGGGTCTATATTATTACTTTGAACTCTGTTATATACAGTATGTTTGGACCTAAATACCTCCTGTTTGTCAAGAAATATGTATCCAAAAGTTGTAAGCATGATCACGGTAATGAGAGCATTGATAATGTCACTCAGATTTAAGCAAGATTTCAAAATTTTATCTCGATGAGATTTTGGCTTTGTTTTCGAGATGACTTGTGTCCAGTGAAATTCCGGCCTCATCTCTGTCGATGATATAATAATATAGAAGCACAACATACTGGACATTTTCACATGTGATTACTTTAATATGCAGTTTGAATTTCAGGCGACACTAGATTAGTAGGTTGATAATATACATTTCATGTTAGAATGATTTTTCTACGAAAAAAAGAAACATCTTTGCCTTACGGTCACAGCGTATGTAGAAGTTTCTTGATGCTCTAAGAGATAGAATGATGAAAATATCGCGTATTTGACTGACATTGTTCTGACATCAATTGTGCAGTTTACTTCAAAAGTTCATTATCATATATTTGTTAGTGAACATATTAATTGAGCACAGATAGTGCGTTATTCCATAATTGTAGTCATTTTGTTCTGAATAAATTGATGTTGTTTGAACCATGAACTTGTTGCTCTTATACGAAGGATTTCCTGTCGCTGATGTTTAGTTATTAGTGCCGTTTATCACATTGTACACCATCTTAAAATGAGCGGGAGAACATGGGTAATCAGCAGAGAATTTTGTGACGGAGTGGACGCCAGCCTTACATTGGTAATCAGCAGAGAATTTTGTGACGGAGTGGACGCCAGCCTTACATGGGTAATCAGCAGAGAATTTTGTGACGGAGTGGACGCCAGTCTTACATTGGTTTATTATTGATTCTTCCTGAAATCCCGATTTGGACCTAGATGTGAACATATTTACGTGTTACAGTATACAGAAACTCCCTTTTTATTACTATTAAACAACTATGGACATCATGCATCATTTAAGTGAAAAACTCTTTGGGGTTCGCATCCAACAATAACCGTTTGTAAGCGATTTTTCATTTCTATCACGGAAATTATTCCTCTATTTTCCAATAATAATCTGTCCTCGAGCTTTGTACATCCTTACTTTTTCAAGACAAATTGGTATTAATATTGACAATGTACTTTCAACAAATTTCATTCGTAAATAGGAATAGGTAAAGTAACATTGCTTATTCTGTGTAAATATACTCACGCAAACAAAGTTTGAGGGGTATATAAGAATCACCGTCTGTCCGTCTGTTCACATTTGTTCGGGCCATAAATTCTTACCCCCCTTGTCGGATCTGGATAATATTTCACACAACTGTTGTCCATGACCCAAGGATGTGTCATGACCTTGGCCCAAACTCATGGGCACAGTGCACACAGTCAAAATTCTTGTCCAAGCCATAACTTCTTATTGCCAAGACGGATTTGGATAATATATCCCACAACTGTTGTCCATGACCCAAGGATGTGTCATGACCTTGGCCCAAACTCATGGGCACAGTGCACACAGTCAAAATTCTTGTCCAAGCCATAACTTCTTATTGCCAAGACGGATTTGGATAATATATCCCACAACTGTTGTCCATGACCCATGGGTGTGTCATGACCTTGACTCAAGATCGTATCTCCAAGGTCAAGGTCAAATTGCAAAGTTGTCAAAATTCTTATACGGGCCATAACTCCCTACTGTTTTGTTGGATCTGGATTTACCACAATTGTTGTTCATGTCCAAAGGTGTGTCTGACCTCCACGAAGGTTTTACCTTCAAGGTAAAGGCACCATAACCCTTGACCTTGAACTTTGATATACTTTTCAAAAACTTTGACCTTGGTTATATCTTTTGATCCCAACAGGGTTAGGGCTTTGGTGCTTCACACATAAGGTTCTTTATGATAAGAGTTTCCATTTGATACTATTTTGACCTTGGAAATTGACCTTTTCACTTTTAACTGGACTTTCTCTTTTGAATTATATTAGAGATAGGGATTTCACACGCAGATTCATTGTGATCAGAGCTTTCATCTGGCTAACTTTTGACTTTTATTTTGGACTTGGACTTGAATTAAGAAAACATCGAAAAAACATGTTTTCCCTTTGACAATGTCCCAGCGGCGAGCTGTGTTGTCTTCCTTCTGACAAGTTTTGTTGCATTTTTGCATCCATATTGGAGCCAGTTTTATAAACTGGTATTGTACATTTTATATGTTAGCATATATGGCAAGCGGAACCAGGCTGGAAGAAAATGTTGAAATTCCCTAGAAAAAAACCCCTTTAAATTCCCGAAAGGTATGACTTTGTCGTATACTTCAGAAATTTAATAGGGGCCGACCCCAACTTCCGCCGCCCTCAGGATTCGCCTACGATACATGTAAATCAACCATTAGAAATTGCCTTTCGCATATGATCAGTCCGGTTATCTTCTGGGTCCACTCTATCATATCAGCATTAAAGATTGACCTCGTGAAGACATCTACTGTGCACTCATCGCCACGTATTGTATCTACTTTAATTTTCCGATTGCTGAATAGCACATGAAAGAGAAGTCCTTACAGTAAGCTTAGAACTTTATATAAAAGTACATCCGGGGAATAATTTGACAGCCATTTAACACGCAAAATTAGATTGAGAACGTTAACTAGCTTTACATATACTGAAGTATTTCAAAACAAAGCGGACTATGGGTTGTCAAATCTTTGGCAGGTTTAAAAAAAAAGGTGTAGTATTTTTCTGTATTCATAATTACAAAACCGACGCTACCTTATATGTAGTAATATTGTCTAGGATGGAAGTCTATATCCCCTAACATCCACTCATGCCTTTATTTGCTCTGGAAAAAAAACAACCCCCCCAAAAAAAACCAAACAAAATAAAAACCCCCACAAACAAAAACAATTAAAAAACAACAACCCCCCCCCCCCCGAAAAAACAGAAACCCAACGAAGTTTCCGATGATCTTGTTTGGCACTGGATAGTTGCTAAGGCTTCGTGATGACCCTAGAGTGTCTGTCATCCGTCGTATGACCCCAGAGTGTCTGTCATCCGTCGTATGACCTACTACAAGTTACAGCGGTCTATGGGCGACCCGGTAACGGATGGACGATAAAATTTGGACTCTGTTTATCACTGTTATCTCACTACAGTACACGTTGATTAGAGATAACATCAAATTCTCCATTGAAACGTCACCCAGCCCAGGGGATGGGCCAAATATTCTTCCTGCTCAAATCTGCATTTTAAACATTAATCTGACATTTATGACTGCATATACATTCTTTATAGTACATGTCAGTTTACTAATAAATTTGAACGTCGAATCCCTCGTCTTTTAATATATCTGAAATATTTATGATATTCAAATACACAGTATAATTAGTAAACAATTGTCCTGGAACTCGAGTACTAAAATGATTACGGTGAATTTCTGTATAGAAATGTTTAAGATTTGACATCAGGAACGGAGGTTGTCGTAGTAAATGTTATATAAATTTCTTTGTCTTGTGAAATTTGTCGATACAAAAAATTGAGTTTGACAGACGTCAGATCTAATGGAAAGACTAATGTTGACTACGCAACTTCAAATTTTCTTTGTATGATTTTCTATGTCTGTTTTACGTCACATCACGATTATTTCATACCTGTATGTAGTTAGTCCATATACAAGTAGTTAATTCTATCAGGCATTTTAATGATGTGACTATTGAAATCTCCTTGCATTAAGGTAATGTCGGGCCAGGCTTGTGCAACATAATGGAAAGTTTATAAAGATAGAACAAGTCTGATATCTAACTTTTTCTCCGCTGCACTACTCTGAGCCGTCGTTCATAGTCGGCTAGGGGCTGGACTCATGATCGAGAAGTACTGAATTCGACCCCCGCGGGGGGATCGTTCGTGTCCCATCGTTCGGATGAGAAAGTGAGACCGAAGCACCGTGTCGCGATAGACATGGCCTGCAAAAGATCCTCACTGCTTCGATGTGCAAGGGTCTGAGTTTTTTTTCACTGTTTAACACAGATGCCATCAATATGTAAGTGCAATAATCTTGGTGTAAGGTCAAACAAAGCAAAGGGCAACCCATTGGATCTTTCCCGAACTCAAGCGGTTTCTTTTGGCTTTCGAATGTATTTTCTTGTAAACGGATGTGATATTATTGGGACCCACTGGTAATCGAACTCATGACCTAACTTTGTTGTTACCATGAAATAAGCTTACGGGGGGCATATGTTTTACAAATATCCTTTACTACTATTTCATGGTAATCGTATATTCATATCTTGAATGCAAAAAAGGATAGAATTTTAATGTGTCAGTGCGACACAAATGCCCCGCTGACAGCTAAAGTAGTGAAGTATAATTGCCAGAGAACTAATATTTTCAAGAAAGTTTTAATTTTCAAGGGTATTAACTGTCAAAAATTACCGGACCACACCCATATTCAAATTTGACCGGTATTATCCCATGATACATACCCAATATCAATTTAATCCATCAAACCTTCAAAGAGAAAATGGGCGGAAACTGACATTTTTAAGAATTTTTTATGCTCAAGGGCAATAGCTCTGTCAAAAATTATAGGATCAGACCCATATTCAAACTTGGCCTGCATTTTCCCTAGATACATCTGTATACCCAATATCAATTTAATTCATTAAGCCTTCAAAGAAAAAATGAGCGGAAACTGTCATTTTAAAGAAATTTTCTATGCTCAAGGGCAATAATTCTGTCAAAAATCACCGGACCAGACCCATATTCGAACTTGACCTGCATTTGCCCTTGATACATCTATATACTTAATATCAATTTAATCCATCCGTCTTTAAAAGAGGAAATGAACAGAAACTGAATGATTACGGAACAGAGTAACACCACATTTGTATATGTCCCGGCCATTTCATGGCGGAGCATAAAATAATAATAATAATATTAAGAAATAAGATAAAATAAAATAAAAAATTATCGAAATACCCGAGTGTTCGAGAATCACATTATACCGTCTACGGTCGATATATGATAGTAAAGTGTGACTTCACACAGACGATCAGACAGACATAGGCAGCATATATTATATTTGAAGCAAAGTGTGACTTCACAGACACGATCAGACAGATATAGGCAGTATATATTATATTTGAAGTAAAGTGTGACTTCACACAGACGATCAGACAGACATAGGCAGTATATATTATATATGATAGCAAAGAGTGACTTCAGATTTCACATTATATTGATGCTGCCGAAAAAAGCCCCTCTCCCTTTAACAAATTCTAGACCTGCCAATGCTTTTGATAGATATATGGATATTAAGACTTTTTGCTTTATTGAAATCTTAATGTTTTGTGCTAGTATTGTATGTTAAATCAACTGGGATTTTGTGATAAGTAGCTTTTAAGATCGAAAATATGCATATGAACACGTGACGATGCATTCGAATTATAGCTTACCGTCGGGAAAATGTAAACACACTTATCATAAATAATGTTGTAGATAGTCTTATGTTGATAAAGTGGAGTGTCGGAGTACCTATATAATAACAGTATACATAATGTATATTTACAATGCTAAGTCGCTGAACAAGCTTCTACGCATCTCTGTTTTCTTATTTGCACGTTCTTTTTCAAAATACATGTTTTTACACCAAAGAATTAATTTGAAATCGAAAAAAATTACTTTCAGTTTTTAAGCAACGTAAAATTTTTCAGTTTGTATTAGAGAACGCATAACTAAAGTATTTTATCTATTTATAACGTACTTAGCTGAAGCAGTGTGATATCAAATGTACATGTACATAAAATGGATGAAAAAAAAAGAAAAGAAAGAAAGAAACATATATTCCCATACACATAATCTTCATAGACATAATTCTCATGATCTTCATAGACACAATCTTCAAAGACATAATTTTCATAGACATAATTCCCCGAGGACTTCATAGACACAATCTTCATAGACATAGTCTTCATAGACATAATCTTCATAGACATAATCCCCACAGATCTTCATAGACACAATCTTCATAGACATAATCTTCAAAGACATAATCTTCATAGACATAATCCCCACAGATCTTCATAGACACAATCTTCATTGACACACTCTTCATAGACATAAGCTTCATAGACATAATCTTCATAGACATAATCCTTACAGATATAATCTTCATAGACATAATCCCCATAAACAATCTTCAGAAACATAATCCCCATAAACTTATTCTTCATAGACATTATCCCCATAGACATTATCCCCATAGACATCATTTTCAGAGACATCATCTTCATCTTTAAAAAACAGATTTTCAAAATTGATTAAATCTGTCAGAAAGTTGTTTAGGAAGTTTTTTCCCTTAAAACTGTGACCCTTTGCATGCCATTTACCATTGGTATAAAGAGTTCTGCACGAAGAAATTTGGGGAATTAATATTTATTTGAATCAAGATAAGCGTGGGCCTTAATGCCAAGTATTGTCGATTCACTTACTGAAATGATTTAGTATAATGCACAGTGAGATTTCGAGGTAACGAACACACTACATACTAATCCGTATCTTTATTCACCTTTTCAAAAATTCTTGATCGGCTACTGAATGCCCAGACCTCTTGATAAGGACACATGCCCAGACCCCTTGACAATGACACAAATATAAAAACCCCTTCACGGTAACTCGACTATTCAAACCTCGGCGAAAACACAACTGTTTAAGCCTCAGCTGGGACAAACCATCCAAACCCCTCAACGAGGACATGAACAACCAAACCCCTCAACGAGGACATAACCATCCAAATCCCTCGGCGAGGACACGGCCATCCAAACCCCTTGACGAGAACATAACCATCCAAAATTCCCGACGAGGACACGTCCACCCAAACTTCTCGACGAGGACATAACCATCCAAACCCCTCAATTAAGGCATAACGAACCAAAGCCCTCAACGAGAACATAACCATCCAAACCCCTCGACGAGAACATAACGAACCAAACCCCTCAACGAAGGCATAACGAACCAAAGCCCTCAACGAGAACATAACCATCTAAACCCCTCAACGAAGACATAACGAACCAAAGCCCTCAACGAGAACATAACTATCCAAACCCCTCGACGAGGTCATAACGAACCAAAACCCCTCAACGAAGGCATAACGAACCAAAGGCCTCAACGAGAACATAACCATCTAAACCCCTCAACGAAGACATAACGAACCAAAGCCCTCAACGAGAACATAATCTTCCAAACCCCTCGACGATGACATAACGAACCAAACCCCTCAACGAAGGCATAACGAACCAAAGCCCTCAACGAGGACACGGCCATCCAGATTCCTCGACGATGACGTAACCTTCAAATCCCCTCGATGAGGACACGGCCATTCAAACCAACGCCGAGGACACGGTCATTCAAACCCCTCGACGAGGACATAATTATCCAAAACTCTCAATGCAGTCACAAACATATTGTCCTATGACATATTTGAAATATTCTGATATTTAAATATGCATAATGACTACTAATAGTAGTCATTATGCATATCTAAATATCAGAATATTTCAAATATGTCATAGGACAATATGTTACACGACCATCCAAACGCCTCGAGGAAGACACAGCTATCCTAACCCTTCGATGAGGACATAATCATTCAAAATTATCGACAACATGACCATCTATACTTCGCGAAGAGAAAACGACCATCAACTCTCTATGCGGACGATTATTTTTAAAATCCCCGACAAGGCCATAGCACCTCTGAAGATGAATACAATTTTTTTTTTTCATATTGTAAGTTGTATTTAGATCAACTGACTCATAATTACGTTTACTTGATGGCTATTATTGTTCTGTAACGTAAATTTTTGCAGAACTTTACAGCGTTAAAAAGAGAAGTCTCAGACAGCGTCAGAAATGCTCCTGTGTCAGAAGCTAGAGCGGAAGTAAGTCTTTAACGAACCAAGGACGTGTAGAAGATCTGATGTTCTCTGTTAAGTTCGGTCGTTAATTTTATATTATATTAAATAGGATACGGAACATTGTTGTTCCTAAAGTGACTCTGATTTTAATCTCTATAATGGGCTAATTGTTTTCAAGAACGTCTTACTCGCATTCAGGTACTACAGTCGACTGAAATTCTAAACTAGGCTAGACGCTTTTTATACAAGGTTCATTGTATCTCCCGAAACACTGAACGAAAATTCAAATTGAGGCATCACCAGATCCAACTTTAACCACGCTCTTTATGTTGTTTCTTTGTGACCTCATAGTTAAATTCATGTTTGACGGGCCCTTTTTTTTAATGTCATGATGAAAAATAGGGCACCGCTAACGGGTGCATAATACGCCTGCATCATGTTTTAATGTGGTCTACAAGCGACACCCTTTCATATGACACCATCAAAAGTTTTGTTTCCCCTTTAGTTAAGGAGGAGAAGCCCAGACAAGCTTTTCCCACCCCGCCCATTTTCCCCCACCCCAGGAGCCTGACCCCAACTTTGAAACCCACATGCACAACTACAAGCCACACCCTTTCATATGACACATTAAAAAGTTAAATTTGTTTCCCCTTTAGTTAAGGAGAAGAAGCCCAGACAAGCTTTTCCCACCCCGCCCATTTTCCCCCACCCCAGGGGACTGACCCCAACTTTGAAACCCACATGCACAACTACAAGCCACACCCTTTCATATGACACCTTAAAAAGTTAAATTTGTTTCCCCTTTAGTTAAGGAGGAGAAGCTCGGACAAGCTTTTTCGACCGCGCCCATTTTCCCCCACCCCATCGGTCCGACCCCAACTTTGAAACCCACATGCACAACTACAAACCACACCCTTTCATTTGACACCAATAGTTTTGTTTCCCCTTTAGTTAAGGAGGAAAAGCCCGGACAAGGATGAATGGACGGACAGACGGACAGACGAGAGCGGTATAGCATAATACGCCCACATTTTTCAACTGCTTATCATATATATATATATATATATATATATATATATATATATATATATATATATATATATATATATATATATATATATATATATATATATATATATATATATATATATATATATATATATATATATATATATATATATATATATATATATATATATATATATATATATATATATATATATATATATATATATATATAAGCACAAGTAGGAAATATAACAACAACGTTCACTATTCAAAATTGTCGGATCAACCGTGGGTCAATGCAAGTCGCTAAAGAGTAAAAGAGGTCAAATACAGAGGCACAAGAAAGCGACAAACGTATGATTAGACTAATGCTTTGTATAGCTTTCTTTTTTTTCATATTTCTATTTATGTAGTTTTTTTTTTTTTGTCCTGAGGAAGGGGCAGATCGCCTCGAAAATTAGACCATATTTTTTATTTTAGTGTCGTTTATCGCTTTCTTGTGCTTCTATAAATATATATATATTAAATAAAAATTTAACATCTAGAATGCTTGAACATCGACAAATGCAATATATTTATTTATTTATGTTATTATCGTATTCCATATAAGTACACGTGTGACACTAACACTTGAAAACAGTTAACAATTGAAATAAATTGTTATAGATAAGTTTAAAGTAATAAATGTTACTGTATTTCTTCAAATGTTAAAGAGACCGTTAACAGAAAAAAGAGACCGTTAACAGAAAAAAGAGAAAGTTTCCGACGGAAACTCCAATGACCACATCAGGCGCTATGAAGTTGATAGATTCCACTGTTGTTATTGAATCCTCCGTCAGATAAAGTTTCTTTTTCTGTGTATGGGCAATGTGCATACATGGTATACACGTTTATTTGGTTTCTGTGTATGGGCAATGTGCATACATGGTATACACGTTTATTTTGTTTCATTATAACAACATACTTAGACACTGACTTCGTACATTATTAAGACATCATTTGAGACGTCACTTGAAGAATTTCTGGATCCACCAGACATAACAGCCCAATATCATATATATACGTCAATGAATAAAAATTGTCTTGTTTTCCTGAAGATTGATAGTTGATCACCGGATTGTAAAATCTCGCGCCCAGCTATTTGGATAACACGCTTTTCAATTTTTCCGTCAGCACTTGATACATATTGATATATCATTACTACACGAGACCATAAGTCATGTGATGGAATTCCTCATAGTAATAGATATCTAACAGTATCAAATGGAAGACGTGTCGTCAACAATGTTATAAGTGTAATACCCCATTACACACTCCACACCCTTGTATTATATCACAACATATCACATCATAACATATTATATCATATCATATCATATTAGATCATCTCATATATATATATATATATATATATATATATATATATATATATATATATATATATATATATATATATATATATATATATATATATATATATATATATATATATAGGATGACATGCACGTCCTTGTATCATATCATATCATATCACATTATATCATATATTATACCATATCACATCATATCATATATTATATCATATCACATCATATAATATTACATCATATGATATATAAGATGACATGCACATCTCATGAAAAATAAATATGAAGTATGGATTACTCCAAGATCAGTTACATTAGAGTAAATGATTCCATATTAAGAATTATTTCCAATGTTATGTGGATGTAGGAACATTTTTCGGGCAATCGTTGTTTCAGATACCAACCGTCACCAATTCGTTGCTTTCTATTTTATATTTAATTTTTTCAATGGTAAAGTGTTTTTGTTCTTTTTGATTATTGTTTTACGTCACACGAAGATTATTACACTTATTAATATGATGACGGCATCTTTCTGATGCAATGCACAAAAATTTAAGTTAGACTTCTACAGTAGACCTCTACAGTAGACCTCTACAGTAGGCACCCGAAGCCTTGAGAGATCCTTTATGTGCCACATTTATGCTGCTGTCTCACCAGGATAGGACAGCGACAAGCCGTTAGCGGCGTCATTCCAAACCCGGGACCTCTCAGTCACTAGACACACACCTAACATACTGAGCTAGGCCAGCTCCAGTGGTAACATGTTGGTATTGTGATAAATTCGAATGGAAGTAATTTAACAATGCCTTTACAAAGCAGCCAGTTATCACCATCATGTCAGATCATATAAACTTGGTTGTGCATTCATTTGCATAAGGGCGCTGCACAACTGCTTTATTGATGAACTATGAACTTTTTTTCTTAGAAAAAAATGCATCCTTTGTCAAAATAAAGACTGACATGATCATGTACATAATGCTCCCGACGATTAACCTTTATGTGCATTATTAAGGGTTTCATGTCCATGGTGATCCATAGATTGGCTAAGGTAGAGGATGATGGGACTCGAGATCGATTCCAATTCTATCACATTACAAAATGTAGTAAACCCTCTCCCTTGTTCTAAATACACAAAAGCCAAGAATGGCATTCTAGAAATTCAGCAAATGATGCGAGGTGTGTTACTTGTTTGATCCTCCTGAGAAAAGTCGATCCGAGGTATCTGTATAGCTATATGTGAATTATGCATGCGATATCACTGGCTAGTAAAATAATCAGATAAAATCAAACTGGGTTTGTTAGTATCTACATCAGCGACTTTTGACCCCCTTTCCTGTTGACAAGTTGTGGCCCATTCGTCCCGTATCAGGCGAGATGGGGAGCGTATGCTAATAAGGGGAATATCTACTCTTCGGTGAACTTTAAAGGCTCTTGTAAGACTCGTGACCGAGGTTCTAATTACCCCGTCCAACCCCGAGAGACGATACGTCCCTCTTACATATAAGTAGACCAAACACTTATGACGAAACACTGAACACTAAACGTTCATTCATAAAATAATACATTTTAGGTGATGGACTTTACTACAAACTATCTGCTGTAAAAAGTCATTTCGTTCAACGGTTTTTCATCACTTGCACGAGGCAATTTGACGTATATAAACTTTCTCAGGTAGAACATAGTTATTCAACACTTATAGACGACAAACTTATTTACCACGTGGAATTTGAAAGCAGACGACATCTTTTCATAAACATTTTCATTTTTTCACGTAGGAAAATTCAATAATAACATGGAGGACTTCCTGCCATTATGTTCCAGTCTAGAGCGAGAACAGTTCACGTTACAGCGACTTAACTCTTCCGGAGATGAGAACGACGGAAGCCAATGCAGGAGTCATAGTCCGTCATCGGTCTGGAGTTTAGATAGCATGGACGACGAAGTGTATCTCGAATATTTATTTTCTCAGGGGCTAGCGGATAATTTGGATAAACCCGACCCGGTAAGTCCTGAGATTGTAAATACTAGTTGTGAGAAAGTACATTCTTTTTGTGATTCATACTGCAATGCAATTTTCGGGGAAGGAAAAGAACTCAGTTTAGACAGCAATAACAACAGCAGCCTAGAGAGTTTAAGTGATGACGTAT
Organism: Pteria penguin; assembly: GCA_035048485.1. Classification (NCBI taxonomy): domain Eukaryota; kingdom Metazoa; phylum Mollusca; class Bivalvia; order Pterioida; family Pteriidae; genus Pteria; species Pteria penguin. Next base: position 12,169,129 of record CM068588.1, on the reverse strand, counting down.
TCTCTTCGACGTCATCGACGATGAATAACGACAAGGAATTTGTGGTGCTTGGAGTGGGACTGCAAAGTCTTATGCATTCGTATGCTGCAAAAAGTGGCTCAGAGCATCCTATACAAGAATATACAATAGATTTACCGAAGAATACTCAAGTGATAACGACGTATTCTAGAGGTCATCAGGTCAACATTACAAGGCAACCATTTTCATATACCACATCGAATGCGATTTTATCGCAGACGAGTTTATTGAATTCTATAAATTACAATGTCCGAACCGTCCGTCCAACTGTCCCAAGGGCAAATATCACACTCAAGGATAAACTAGAAGAAAAAATTTATCATTGCACATACGCAGGGTGCAACAAAGTTTACAGCAAAAGTTCCCATTTAAAGGCGCATCTACGACGTCACACGGGAGAGAAGCCGTTTTCTTGTACGTGGCCTGGATGCGGATGGCGATTTTCACGGTCCGATGAACTTGCCCGCCATAAACGTTCCCATTCTGGAATCAAACCATACCAGTGCAAAATATGCGATAAACGTTTCTCCCGGTCCGATCATTTATCGAAACATCTCAAAGTTCATAGAAAACGGTAGAGAACCCCGAACTTCCGTTGTTACAGCGAATGCCCTTTAGGATATCTTAATACTCACTTATATCTTCCGAAATCCACATTTAAAAGAAAACTGGGCGATAATATATGAATATTTTTAGGATGGCAGCAGAGACAACATCCAAGCCGTTCTGTTACTTTTCTAATCGTCTGCTAATTTTTGCTGATTGATCCAGTATGATATACAAGTAGTAATTTTTGACAGGCCACGGTATGCATTGGTAGCTCGAAAAGGTATACAATCAAAATGTCTCATAAGTTTATAAGTGTACGTAAAGTTGTGAAGTACTACACTTAAGATTTTTTCTGAGGTTAACATCTTCTAAACCAATACATAGTGCCATTCTCATCAGGTTAAAACACTATCTGTTGTAATAATGGAAGTTTCTCACTTTCATTCCGTTAGGTGTAGAGGATTAGTAAAAATAAGAACGCCTTAAAAGTATCAAACGTAAGAAAGGTACATGTACTATAAGAATTCTCTTTGAATCCATGCATTCTTTTTCATTTTGTTATGAAGCAATACATATTGATGTATGGGATCGCTTTAGTAAACTCCATTGATATGATGCCATAGTTTGATACAAGCTTAGCTAACATCTTTATTGTAGGCCTGTAAGAGGTCTATGGGGAGTATGTCTGTGGCTGACGAGCTCTCGAAATCAATGTTTCCTCTCCTTAAGCTCTGTGTTTACGGATGTGGCACTTGAGTCTCATTTTGCAATGATTAAATGCATGTACAATGAACAACGATGAGAAAACTGAATATATCTAATCAATCAAACACAAATCACTATGCTTTCCTTTCGAGTTTTTTTCCAACAACACTCTTATTCTTTTAGGAAAGGATGTGTCTATTGTATTGACAAAGGAATCTTGATCTTTTAAATCTGACCTTCACCTTTGTATAAAAACTAAATCCTCACAATCACATGTACATTTCAAGCTTTCTTAAATGCGATTATTTTGTGAAAGTGAATTATTTTCAAGTATGCACAGGGATATATACATAAAAACCCGATTATTTTGGTTGAATAATGATTTGTCAAGCGTTTGATGACTATGACCCTTCCATGGAGTCCTAAGGTAGGCCCTGATCATCTCTGTGACCGTAGCATAGTCTGTATTGTTTTAGTTAAGTGCTAGATTTTGTGTATTGATGTTTACGTTGATTTCGATGCAGTTTTTAATTCAAACCCGAATATTACCAAATCAATTAATTCAACTACAGCGGTTACAGGTTATACTGCACTGAAAATGCGGTTTTCTTCAGATGTCGTATTGTATTCAGTAAATGCTTGATGTAGGAATAACATGTTTCCACATTTTAAGATGAATTGATGAAGACATAACGTTCTATGTGAATGCTTTTTATGTCAATGGTCTTCCTGTGTATAGCAGTGACCTACTAAACCACTTAATAATGAACAGGTACATAAATTTAATCATCCTCTTGGAATTTCGAAAAAAGTATTATTACTCCCCTGATTTGTCGAAGTTGTATTAGTCATGAAAGGATTAATTTGGCTTTATTTCCTTTTTTATTGTTGTAAAATGATTTATTTTTTCTATAGGCATGTTATAATAATTAATAAGTCAGAATGGTTTATGGAATCGAGGGAAAAAAGATGAAAATTTTCAATAACAAATAACGCATTTTTTTCGATTGCACTTACAAATTAATAAATCCCTGATATTTACATTCAAATGTTATTTTAAAAATCGCAAAAGAACAACACGTTACCATTGCAGCAGTACATTGATAAGGCATGTAATATACTTAGAATTAAGTTACAGAAGTTGCTCTCCTGGGTAGAAGGCAATTAAGTCCATAACAGTAATTTCCATAAGTAAGATTATGTCAAATGTGTTCAGTTCACATTCAGTATCACGCTTTATCAATGTGGTACCGGCCGGTATCTGTGTACCTGTACTTGCTAATCCCCTTATAGTTTACACACAGGTAAATAGATGTGACGTGTAGACTTCGTGCAGAAAAAGTGCATGAAAATGATCACAAGTTTCTCAAGGCTAACGTCTGTCATAAGACACATTGTAGTAAAATTTGATTTTTAAAAAGTTTTACTCCCATTCCGTCCGCCTAAGGAAATTCACATTCATTAAGGAGTGAATGTTTCAACTTGAAAGATTGTTGTCAGTCATGCGTATAAAATAACATTTGTATTGTTTTCTGAATGCTTATTACCTTGCACGTACACTAAGCAATTAAACTGTTTTGAGTTTGTTTGACTTTTTAACACTGTATTTAGTAATGCCTCTTGTGCATCACGGTGACGTACCGTGCAAAATTCCAATGTTTGGGCTATTGCGAAATTTTCGACCGTGGACCATATCACTTGGGCCTTAATCTCTTAAAGTAAGATAAAATGATACTAAATCATCAAACACCAATTCTTATAGAGGGATTTTAGATGGTGAGCTCTTCTTCTTTTTTTTTTTTTTTTTTTTTGCCCATGCATTATAAAGATGCATATATGAATTCACCGAAGATGCATATGCATGTGTAAATGCAGTGAGTCACGTGATCATATATTTGTAGAAGACTACAACAAGCTATATATGATGAACATGCCAGATTCTTGATATAATACTCATGCGTGAAGTTTAGTTCAATTATTTTTTTCATATGAGCACATGTATTCATGTGTGTATAACTGCAATGTGTCACGTGATGTTTATTTTTGAATGAGTCAATTATAGTAATGTATCAGTAGTTGCCGGGTAAAGTTGCAAATATTTTTGATGTACATGTTTAATGATATATATTACATATGTTAAATGTCATATGATATGTGTGCTATAATGTATTATCATACTTTACTCTGTTTGTATATATATATGTGTGTGTGTTTGTGTGTCTCAGTAGTAGGTAATGGGATTCAGATTGTCAAAAGGGAGCAAAGATTTAAATCTGTTTCCTGTCAAATATGAAAGAAATATTCTGCTATGTAAACACATCCTTCGTGTGAAAAATAAAATCCCCGGCTTCACTTGTATACTTGTTAAATAAGCAGAGATAATTCCTCGCATTTGATAGGATCAATATTTTTTGTCTTCCCTTTTCTGATTTCGGAATCCGTCTTAATATTTGTGTTATTCATATTTCCTGTTCTAATGGACACAAATGCATCGTGTTTCCTTCTCCTGATTCCAGAAAGAATTATTTCATAGTAAAAATTTTCTGCTGAAGTTTTAAGCAGAGATGAAATTTTATCCTTATTATTAATACTATTGTGTGACTCTCGTATCCTCTTTGCACAGAAAGTACCAACAGTCTTTGTGCTCTCAGACAAAAGCTTTTTAATGTTGGAGAAAGTCGTAGAAGGTGTGTTGATATTTTGAAAGTGAAATGTGAGAAATGGAATGCATAAGATTAAATGGTGTTGTATATGTGTATATCATTGTGCCACCTGAACATTAACTTAGTCATATATATCATGTTATAATGTCATTGCTTATATACGGGCTGGTCCCAGTCATATAAATCGTTACATAAATGCAATACGCAAAACTACACTTACTTGGTTTATTTTGTATTTTGTATTGGATCAAGAAAGTATACGAATAATCATAATACTGGAAAAAGGATAGATAGCAGGCCGGTCCAGTAGCATTGCACTGGATATTTAATACAAAAGGGGATGGGCAGCAGGTTTAGTTAAGTTTATTGGTCAGAGGCAATACAGCTTATAGACATTACAATACATGTAATAATACGACTTAAATTCTATAATACATGGTCAGAGAAAAAGACCGTCTGTTAATTATACATAGGTGAAGTTCTTTTACATTTCGCGTTGAAATTAATTGTATTGATTTATAGACAGTGGGTCTTACAGAGGTTTGTCCAGAAGTATTACACAGGAAAGCTACTCTGACGGCATGGGCCCTATTCCGACTGTCCACAAGGAGATATTCTGATAATGATTTGATTCATCTGGTATCTCGCTTTCTCTCCTGGATATCGTGTTATTGTATACCTGGGTATGTAGGTCTTCCCTAGTTTCTCCCCTGGATATCGTGTTATTGTATACCTGGATATGTAGATCTTCCCTACTTTATCTCCTGGATATCGTGTTATTGTATACCTGGGTAAGTAGGTCCTCCCTACATTCTCTCCTGGATATCGTGTTATTGTATACCTGGGTAAGTAGGTCCTCCCTGCTTTCTCTCCTGGATATCGTGTTATTGTATACCTGGGTAAGTAGGTCCTCCCTACTTTCTCTCCTGGATATCGTGTTATTGTATACCTGGGTAAGTAGGTCCTCCCTGCTTTCTCTCCTGGATATCGTGTTATTGTATATCTGGGTATGTAGGTCATCCCTGCTTTCTCTCCTGGATATCGTGTTATTGTATACCTGGGTAAGTAGGTCATCCCTGTTTTCTCTCCTGGATATCGTGTTATTGTATACCTGGGTATCTAGGTCTTCCCTGCTTTCTCTCCTGGATATCGTGTTATTGTATATCTGGGTATGTAGGTCCTCCCTGCTTTCTCTCCTGGAGATCGTGTTATTGTATACCTGAGTAAGTAGGTCCTCCCTACTTTCTCTCAGGGATTTCGTGTTATTGTATACCTGGGTATGTAGGTCCTCCCTACTTTCTCTCCTGGATATCGTGTTATTGTATACCTGGGTAAGTAGGTCCTCCCTACTTTCTCTCCTGGATATCGTGTTATTGTATACCTGGGTAAGTAGGTCCTCCCTACTTTCTTTCCTGGATATCGTGTTATTGAATAACTGGGTAAGTAGGTCCTCCCTACTTTCTCTCCGGGATATCGTGTTATTGTATATCTGGGTAAGTAGGTTTTCCCTACTTTCTCTCCTGGATATCGTGTTATTGTATACCTGGGTAAGTAGGTCCTCCCTACTTTCTCTCAGGGATATCGTATAATTGTATATCCGGGTAAGTACGTCTTCCCTTGCTTAGTCTCTTGGATATCGTGTTATTTTATACCTGGGTATGTAGGTCCTCCCTGCTTTACCTGGGTATGCAGGTCTTCACTACTTTCTCTCCTGGATATCGTGTTATTGTATATCTGGGTAAGTAGGTCCTCCCTACTTTCTCTCAGGGATATCGTGTTATTGTATATCTGGGTAAGTAGGTCTTCCCTCCTTTCTCTCTTGGATATCGTGTTATTGTATACCTTGGTAAGTAGGTCCTCCCTACTTTCTCTCCTGCATATCGTGTTATTGTATATCTGGGTATGTAGGTCCTCCCTGCTTTCTCTCCTGGATATCGTGTTATTGTATATCTGGGTATGTAGGTCATTCCTACTTTCTCTCCTGGATATCGTGTTATTGTATACCTGGGTAAGTAGGTCATCCCTGCTTTCTCTCCTGGATATCGTGTTATTGTATACCTGGGTATGTAGGTCCTCTCTGCTTTCTCTCCTGGATATCGTGTTATTGTATACCTGTGTATGTAGGTCCTCCCTACATTCTCTCCTGAATATCGTGTTATTGTATACCTGGGTATGTAGGTCCTCCCTACTTTCTCTCCTAGATATCGTATTATTGTATACCTGGGTATGCCATGATATCGTATTTTTGTATACCTGGGTAAGTAGGTCTTCCCTACTTTCTCTCCTGGATATCGTGTTATTGTATACCTGGATATGGAGGTCCTCCCTACTTTCTCTCCTGGATATCAAGTTATTGTATACCTGGGTAAGTAGGTCATCCCTACTTTCTCTCCTGGATATCGTGTTATTGTATACCTGGGTAAGTAGGTCCTCCCTACTTTCTCTCCTGGATATCTTGTTATTGTAAATCTGGGTATGTAGGTCCTCCCTACTTTCTCTCCTGGATATCGTGTTATTGTATACCTGGGTAAGTAGGTCTTCCCTGCTTTCTGTCCTGGATATCGTGTTATTGTATACCTGGGTAAGTAGGTCCTCCCTGCTTTCTCTCAAGGATATCGTGTTATTGTATATCCGGGTAAGTAGGTTTTCCCTGCTTTCTCTCCTGGATATCGTGTTATTGTATACCTTGGTATGTAGGTCCTCCCTACTTTCTCTCCTGGATATCGTGTTATTGTATACCTGTCCTCCCTACTTTCTCTCCTGGATATCGTGTTATTGCATACCTGGGTATGTAGGTCCTTCCTACTTTCTCTTCTGGACGTGTTATTGTATACCTGGGTATGTAGGTCCATCCTTCTTTCTCTTCTGGATATGTAGGTCCTCCCTACTTTTTCTCCTGGATATCGTGTTATTGTATACCTGGGTATGTAGGTCTTCCCTACTTTCTCTCCTGCATATCGTGTTATTGTATATCTGGGTATGTAGGTCCTCCCTGCTTTCTCTCCTGGATATCGTGTTATTGTATACCTTGGTATGTAGGTCTTCCCTACTTTCTCTCCTGGATATCGTGTTATTGTTTATCTGGGTATGTAGGTCCTCCCTACTTTCTCTACTGGATATCGTTTTATTGTATACCTGGGTATGTAGGTCTTCCCTACTTTCTCTCCTGGATATCGTGTTATTGTATACCTTAGTAAGTAGGTCCTCCCTGCTTTCTCTCCTGGATATCGTGTTATTGTATATCTGGGTATGTAGGTCCTCCCTGCTTTCTCTCCTGGATATCGTGTTATTGTATACCTGGGTAAGTAGGTCCTCCCTACTTTCTCTCCTGGATATCGTGTTATTGTATATCCGGGTAAGTAGGTCTTCCCTGCTTTCTCTCCTGGATATCGTGTTATTGTATACCTGGGTATGTAGGTCCTCCCTGCTTCGTTTGAGGCTTGCACAAGACAGATGCCGGTATGATATAAATGAAGTATTCTTTGCGTAAAACGGTTAACAAACAACTAAGCAATACTCGGGCGAGCGATATAGACTGAGGTAAACATGTCTTTTCAAAACATGGCATGGGTAATTACTTACATTGCAACCAATGCTAAAGCTCTACATCATCAACAATTATCTGCCATGAATGGACAGATCGCCCGACATGAAATCATTCTTTTCAAAGGAAATCCTACTTAAATGGATGATTTCCGGAATGATGCTATTCCATAAGACCTCTCCAATTTATCTGTCCTCCGCCAGGTGTCATACTGAAACTTGCCGAATGTAATACATGTACAAGTATTTATATAATTGAATAAATATGAATGGACTGAAGTTCATTCTTTTTATAACTTTGCTGTATCAACTCTCTTATCACGCATAGAAAACGACTTTTTTTTGAGAAAGTAGATCGTAAAATTAACTTTTAAAAGGTGGCAGAGAGAGAGAGAGAGCAAACTTCATTCATTTCATGGTGCTGAGCTAAATGAGATCATAACATACAACACCATATTAGGGAAATTTGAGAAGAATTCGGTCTATTGAAGGGAGATAACAGTGTATGTGTCCCAGTCTCACCCGACAACCATTATGTGGTTTATCGTAGAGATCTGCATATCCCTGATATGTTATCTAGAGTGCGGGTCGCATGGTGTTGATCACCACAAGTAAAATTATGTCAATATCTATAAGCTCGCTTATATAATTAATTATAAACTTTTATAATGCATTAAACACGGAATTGATACAGGGACTGTATTAACAGCTTCATTATATAAAATAGTGTAATGCAATTGCTATCTCCCTATGTCTCTTTGCGTATGCGGATTTGATCAATTAGCTCAAATTATTCTATGAACGGACGTGTTTCTCAATATGTTAAAAACAAAAACGTTTAATTCATTGCAATTATTGCAAGTTATTAGGTTCATGAAAAATGATTGGATAGTATTCTGCTGCGGTCCTACTCGGGAACAAGGAGGATGGCTTTTACGGGAATGGCTCATTCAGGGCCCGTCTCCCCCCTAAACGGATTAGAGTGAAACTTTCTTCCGATAGGAGAATATTCTTTCTGATCCCGGTCTTCTATTTGTATAACTAATTATCAGGAAGGCCACATCAGCCTTATCTCATTAAAAAAATCACAGTAATTTATGCATGAAGAATGGTTGGTATAAATGATTTCAATTATTAATATAAGAATTACTAATGAATACAAAATCATTGTATTAATTATGAAATCGAGTATTAGATACTACTAAAATTACCTAGTTCAAGAATTCATATATACATTTATGTCGAATTCTTGTTCTCTTGAAATCATTTATGTAGTTGTATTCATATATTTTTAATCGCCAATAGACTGAATAGCTCAATGGTTGACGTTCTCGGCTCGTGATGGAGAGTCTCAGATTCGACTCATGTCGTGGGCACACCGAGGCCCTGTCTTTCTGATGAGACAGTGAAAACCGAGGTCCCTTGTCACGGTAGACGTGGCATAATCAATCAATTAATTAATTAATCAATCAATCAATCAATTAATATCAGTCAATTCGTTGTTATATGACATTTTCTCGCATACGAGACTGAAGAATTCCACCGGAAGTGGGGTTCTAGATCAATCGATCTAGAACATCGATCTAGCACGGTGTATTACTTAGTAATTATTGCTATACACACTGAAATACAAAAAAATGTTTTACTTATGTTGACTGGTTTCACGTTCTTGTTACACACTATTATTGTTATTAAAATAACTTTCCTATCTGGAACTATTTTTTAGCGTAGTATTGAAACTAGGACAAAGATGTGTAAAATGTTAGGAATGATGAAGCACTGATAAGGGGTAGAAAGAAGGTTTATTTGGCGAGAAAAAGAATCAAGAATCACCTCTCGTCCCAGATCGAAAGATATCAGTCTCGGGCGACATACTTCTAACGCCTCGGTTGGGATTATGTCAACCTCGACTGATATCTTTCGATCTTGGACTGGAGGTGATTCTAAATTCTCATAATACGTGCTTGTTTACCTGCCTGTATACCTACCCTAAGTGTACATCCTGTCTAGGATTCGATCATTACATATACAGTCGTTGATAACAATAGCATTATATGAATATGGGGAAATCCCTTTACATTATTGCAAACATGCTTACAGTGACTCACGATTTCCTTCAGGGAAGAGGTAATCCTGTTTTAGAGACTTTATATCCTGAGACTGGATTTATCCCTCAATTTCATAACAATTTAGATGGATCTTAAAATAATTATGTAAGAAGTGTGTCACGTGGTCGAATGTGGCCATCATGCCTACTGTTAGCACTGTTGATTTCTTCCTTATTTTCGTAGAATATTTTGATTACCTCTTGTTGTGATTATGATGATAAAAGTTGACCATAAATGTAACAATTTATATAAGTTCAATAACATTCAACTTCCGCTGTTTATTTTTAGTTGGAAAAAGCTCACTGTCCCAGGGACTTATAGACAAGAGTCTTTGATCGTCCATACAAAAAAGAGCAGAAGTGTAATGTAATTGAACCGCATATCATATAAATATCAATATGCAAAACTATAAAAGTTTGTAATATATAAAACGATTCAATTAATCCTGACAGATAAATCGCTTGCAACTCAGAGAATACACACTATAGTTCATCTGATATGTACGATTTAATTAATCTTGACAGATAAATCGCTTGCAACTCAGAGAATACACACTATAGTTCATCTGATATGTACATACATACAAATTTACACCTCTTTCCAATGAAATACTGGGTTTATCGTGTGTATTAGCAGTGGACGTTAGGAGTCATCACAGGCACATTGCACGCCAGCATTAAAAAGTGGGCATATTATGCTATACCGCTGTGGTCCGTCCGTCTGTCCGACCGTCCCCATATTCTTTTTCTCCTCCTTAAACATGGCAGGTACATACGGTTTTGTGGTGGTATGTGAAACGGTCTCACTTGAAGTTGTGCAATTGGGTTTTAAACTTGAGTCTTGAAGCTGGGGTATGGAAAAATGAGTCAAATAAAAAAAACTTGTCTGCGCTTTTTCTCCTGAACCAAGACAGATGCAGATATTTGGTGGTGGTATATGAATTGGTCTGACTTGAAGTTGTGCATTTGGGTTTTAAACAGGGTTCTGCCCACTGAGGGAAAATGAAATGGACGGGGTGAAAAAAAAACTTGTCCGCACTTCTTTTCTTTAAACAAGACAGATGCAGATGAAGTGGTGATGGTATATGAAATTGTTTGACTTTGTAGTTGTGCACATGGGCTTTAAACTGGGATCTGGTCCCGGGGGTAGGGTAAAATAGGTGGAGTAAATAAATTGTCTATGTCTTCTCTCCTTAACCAAGACAGATGGAGATGATTTGGTGATGGAATATGAAATGGTATGATTTGAAGTTGTGCATCTTGGGTTTTAAATGGGGGTCTAGTCACTGGGGGTAGGGAAAATGGACGGTGTAAAAAAACTGGGGTAGGGAAGAAAGAGTACACTCACCGACAGAAAGCTGTCAATTGTTTATGAGATAATCATGAAAATCTGTCAATTTATGTAGCCATGGTACTGATGACATTCTGCACTTCTGATCGACCTCGTAGTAAACAACTGGAGATCAACACCTTGCCAAGTCGTACATTGGACATCGCAAAGAATGTGCAGAAAGACCAAACGAAGCATAAGGTCTGTAAAGTCCAACGTCCACATCCTACCCAGGATGTAATTAATAGAAGTACGTGTGAGTAAGCTTGAAATCTTCAGAAAAAAAGGAAGAAAAAAGCATGCCAATGTTGCGATTCCATTCACATTTATTTTTATAAAGCATGAAAGTATACTCATTAAAGTACATTGTAAGCATTCCGTAACGAGAAAATCTAAGAAATTACACGAAAATATGCAAAAAATGACAGTCTGAAAAGGTGACAAAACCCGTTTCAAAAATTTGGGTTTTGAAATGTTGACATCTTTTAAGATACAAAAGGATTGTTAAAGGTACCCTCAGAGAAATTTGTCGCCCCCAACTGGATATGACTGAAGTAGAAGTTGAAAATGTTAAAGTTTACGCACGACGGACAGACAGACGCCGAAGCCAAAGCTTTGACTATTATAAATCACTTTGATGATATAACTTTATTTTGAATGTTTAGATTTTAGAAATACTGTGCTATACCTTTGGTGATAGAGGGTGGGGGGGGGGGCATGATAAAGATGAAAAGGTTGCTGATGACGTTAATTTTGGCTGAGAAGATGCTGCCAGTGTATACAACATGTAATTGACAAGATACATTTCAGTGGTTTGAATGTATGGGATTCTTTCTGTGTGGTTTATCTAATACCAAAATAAAGATGTAGGGAGAACTGTTAACTTTAAACAAAGAGACAATCTAGTGGGATTTGTATAAATATATTGTGTGAGATCATATACATCACTGCAGCGTATTTTACACGCGATGATTTATGGGAGACACTATAAAGTTTACGGATACACCCTCCACGAAGATATATCATTTACATACATCCTTAGAAACCGAACAAATAAATGACAATTCACCTCAACACCTTGTTCTTTTTATAAATCAATAAATGAAAAGCCTTGTTGAGTGATGGCTAATAATTTGACAGTAGGATGCCTATTGCCATCTAATCTAATGTATGTTAAGTTCATGTGAAGTTCATGCTATAAAAGTTACGTGTACATCTTGTATTCTATCTCGAATTAAAAGTTGATTGTAGTAAGACACTGATAAATAAATAATTGGTTAAAAATCGGTAATGTACAATACGGACAACAGACAATGTGTGAAACGTCGATGAGATATCTGTACACACAAATTCGAGAAGTACTATAGCAAGGATAGCAAACCTAGTACACCGTATTATATTTGATATATATAATATAATATGTATCTGCTCGGCTGAAGACCCGGGAGGTCCAGGCTACAAATCTCACCATGTGCTTAGGAGTGTCCTGGGTCCGGCCCCATAAACTGAGAATATACTTAAGTCAAAAATTCATATTCTTCTGTTCATAAATGAATTAATAACTGGGATTTGGATTTTATTTAGTTTTATTCTACTGATAAACAGAATTAAACCATTCTGCATTTAAATTTATTTGAACGTTTGATGATGGAATAAATTAAAATGAAATTTTTGACCTAAGTATATTCTCAATTTATGGCGCAGGACCCAGATCTTTTGAATCGCGATTTTTGTTACGGTATCAATGTGTCCTTTTCTAACTTAATTTTTTTTGTAATTTAAAGTGAGTCAAATTACAAAAAAATTAAAGTTAGAAAAGGACGAATGTACTAACTGACCCTGACTGGAGTCAAGTAAGCATTTTGGCTACCCTAAGTCCTGTGGGCCGTTTCACAAAGAATCATACGTACGATATTTTACGTACGTACAAAATAATTCCTTAAGACTTAAGGAAGTTTTTTGTTCGTACGTAAAATATCGTACGTATGATTCTTTGTGAAACGGCCCACTGCTCAGGATGAAAAATCCCAGGCTTCTGAGTGTATATAAATGCTAGGCACAAATCTTTTTTTTATTGAAATGTTATTTATGGACTATCTGTTGACAGGTAACAATATCAAAATTTATTTATTGGGTCAGTATTTTTCATATCAAAGGTCAAGGTATTTTCAGCAGGAACATCTTCTGCGGACTGAGGGTAATTTCAAACAAGGCAAATTTTGAAATTGAAAAGCCAAGGTGAGTTAGTTAGCATGTATTCCTATGGAATCCTGTGAAAGACCAATTGCTACATTGTTACCTTAAAGTGTTGTCTAAGGGACGTATCTCAAAGTCTTAACATTGTGGAGATGAAGATGCATGGCAGTAAGAAGGGAACCGTCAAAGGAACGCAAAGCCTACGTAGACAATACTCTTAATGCGGCACAGTGTGGCGGGTTTAAGAATACGTAACTTTGATACGTCATACATACGTGATGTGTACGCCGTACAAACGAAAGTAACACAGCAACCACGTAGAAGAAACATTGCTAAGAACTTGTTACGCCAAGGGCACGCTTTAGTTTCTACGCAACGTAACTTGTTACGTCAAGGGCACGCGTTAGTTTCTACGCAACGTACCTTGTTACGCCAAGGGCACGCTTTAGTTTCCACGCAACGTAACTTGTTACGCCAAGGGCACGCTTTGGTTTCTACGCGACGTAACTTGTTACGCCAAGGACACGTTTTGGTTTCTACGCAACGTAATAACTTCTTACGCCAAGGGCACGCTTTGATTTCTACGCGACGTAACTTCAGCGTAAACGTACCCACCGTTTTCTCTTCATTGTGGCATTAGAGACACATATGAATGGCTTATGTATTTGTCGTATCCTGGCGTATGTAGTCAGTTTTCGCTGTCTAACTTTGGCCGGGGTATGTGTTACTTACAGTGACTGGTTATATCATCATATTTATCTATGATAATCTTGATTTTTTGCTGGTTCTTACTCATTCCACATGCATGACATTGAAGAGACTAATGTGCAAGTAGCTATCGGAGATTTGATACGGACTCTGAAGACAATGGGCGAGACTCCTGTACGCCGTTAAGTAACAACAACATCATGCGTAAGAGCAAAACGTCATGCTTACGTAAGAGCAAAACGTTAGAGCAAAACGTCATGCTAACTTAAGACATGGTACAGTAATAGTAGCAGTCATAGAAGTCAACAGCGAAGGACTGTAAATGATGTTAAAACACAAGCACTGAACACTTGTTCACATTTTAAAAACCTATTGCAAAATGAAACATTGCAAAACATTATAAGATTACTTTAAGGAATGCGGACATTATATTATATTGATGCATCATGGTCATGGTATTGCTCAATGACTACAGACTTTCTCACAATAGGTGAAATATAGGTCAACTACAGAAACAAAACGACGCTGTTGATGGAAAATCTAAAATGACATAGATGTAGATTGCACTTAGCATATCTTAACGAATGTATAGGTCAAGGGCTTTCATACTGCACTATTATAGTGAACTGTTGCGAAATACATTTTCGTGTCTCTTGTTTATATTAAAAAAGGATCTCTAAGTCGTCATTGAATTGGTTAACCAAATATACATGTACAGCTTTGAACGGCACTTTGTAGAAATTCGTAAACTTTTCAAAGACAGCAATAAAATTTCTCTCAAAATCCTCAGTAGGTCTACTGGTCGTGACCACTCGAGTCGTTGTCAGTCTGTCTGTCTTATGCTGACTTGGTGATTTAATTGACGACTGAAGATTCTGGTATATTTCCCTGACAATTATGAGTCTCAAGTGGACTAAATGATTTATCTGTTGACAATAAGATTCAAGCTGGGTTGCTGATTTATCTTGCGGCTGTAAGACTGCAACAGACTTGGTAACATACCCGACAACTTTAAGACTTGCTCTGACCTGGTAATATTCCTAATAACCTTAATTCCCATGCTATCTCAGTATTTTACAAGGTCACTTTAAGAGCCAAATTGATTTTGTTTACTCAGAAGATCTAAGGCTGAAACTTATTTAGTAATTCACCTTAACGGACTTACTCATTTACCTGTCGACTATACTCTACTCTGCACTCTAGCTGACTCTGTCATGATTTGGTTAATTACTGACATTTGATGAAACAGAGTGTACTTCTGTATACTGTCCGATAATAATAAAATATTCTAATTTCAATTATGTAATTTACCATAACTTTTAATTTTGCTGAAGTTGTATTTGTTGAAACCGAATAATTACTATAAATTTCATATACAATGTATGTGCTCAAAACTCCACCAATTACACGTTAAAGTGAAGTAGATTCTGATTGACACTTCGATACTTAGAGTGCAACTATAGCACCAAGGTACATGTACAAGTTTTATCTTGAACACATCTGTATAGCTATGTACTAATATCAGAAAATCAGACCTGTCATAAACCAGTTTTTTATCAATTTACAACACCAAAGTAAATTCCAGGATCGAACCACCCCCCCCCCCCCTTTCATATTTCGTCGGCCCTGAATGTATGAAGTTATTGATGTAAGTGAGATGCTCCTGTAGGCAACCAACCATCAACGATAGGAGCACTGACTGACCTTGATCTTAATGTGGCTGTTCCTGGAGGCAACCAACCACCGACGATAGGAACACTGACTGACCTCGATCTTAATGTGACTGTTCCTGGAGGCAATCAACCACCGACGATAGGAGCACTGACTGACCTTGATCTTAATGTGGCTGCTCCTGGAGGCAACCAACCACCGACGATAGGAGCACTGACTGACCTTGATCTTAATGTGGCTGTTCCTGGAGGAAATCAACCACTGATGATAGGAGCACTGACTGACCTCGATCTCAATGTGGCTGTTCCTGGAGGCAACTAACCACCGACGATAGGGGCACTGACTGACCTTGATCTTAATGTGGCTGTTCCTGGAGGCAATCAACCACCGACTATAGGAGCACTGACTGACATTGATCTTAAGGTGGCTGCTCCTGGAGGCAATCAACCACCGACGATAGGAGCACTGACTGACCTTGATCTTAATGTGGCTGTTCCTGGAGGCAACCAACCACCGACGATAGAAGAACTGACTGACCTTGATCTTAATGTGGCTGTTCCTGGAGGAAATCAACCACTGATGATAGGAGCACTGACTGACCTCGATCTCAATGTGGCTGTTCCTGGAGGCAACTAACCACCGACGATAGGGGCACTGACTGACCTTGATCTTAATGTGGCTGTTCCTGGAGGCAATCAACCACCGACTATAGGAGCACTGACTGACATTGATCTTAAGGTGGCTGCTCCTGGAGGCAATCAACCACCGACGATAGGAGCACTGACTGACCTTGATCTTAATGTGGCTGTTCCTGGAGGCAACCAACCACCGACGATAGAAGAACTGACTGACCTTGATCTTAATGTGGCTGCTCCTGGAAGCAATGAACCACCGACGATAAGAGCACTGATTGACCTTGATCTTAATGTGGCTGCTCATGGAGGCAACCAACCACCGACGAAAGGAGCTCTGACTGACCTCGATCTTCATGTGGCTGCTCCTTGAGGCAATCAACCATCGACGGTATGAGCACTGACTGACCTCGATCTTAATGTGGTTGCTCCATGGAGGCAACCAACCAACGACTATAGGAGCACTGACTGACCTTGATCTTAATGTGGCTGCTCCTGGAGGCAATCAACCACCGACGATAGGAGCACTGACTGACCTCGATCTTAATGTGGCTGTTCCTGGAGGCAACCAACCACCGACGATAGAAGAACTGACTGACCTTGATCTTAATGTGGCTGCTCCTGGAAGCAATGAACCACCGACGATAAGAGCACTGATTGACCTTGATCTTAATGTGGCTGCTCATGGAGGCAACCAACCACCGACGAAAGGAGCTCTGACTGACCTCGATCTTCATGTGGCTGCTCCTTGAGGCAATCAACCATCGACGGTATGAGCACTGACTGACCTCGATCTTAATGTGGTTGCTCCATGGAGGCAACCAACCAACGACTATAGGAGCACTGACTGACCTTGATCTTAATGTGGCTGCTCCTGGAGGCAATCAACCACCGACGATAGGAGCACTGACTGACCTCGATCTTAATGTGGCTGTTCCTGGATGCAACCAACCACCGACGATAGAAGAACTGACTGACCTTGATCTTAATGTGGCTGCTCCTGGAAGCAATGAACCACCGACGATAAGAGCACTGACTGACCTTGATCTTAATGTGGCTGCTCATGGAGGCAACCAACCACCGACGAAAGGAGCTCTGACTGACTTCGATCTTCATGTGGCTGCTCCTTGAGGCAATCAACCATCGACGGTAGGAGCACTGACTGACCTCGATCTTAATGTGGCTGCTCCATGGAGGCAACCAACCAACGACTATAGGAGCACTGACTGACCTTGATCTTAATGTGGCTGTTCCTGGAGGCAATCAACCACCGACGATAGGAGCACTGACTGACCTCGATCTTAATGTGGCTGTTCCTGGATGCAACCAACCACCGACGATAGGAGCACTGACTGACCTCGATCTTAATGTGGCTGCTCCTGGAGGCAACAAACCACCGACGATAGGAGCACTGACTGACCTTGATCTTAATGTGGCTGTTCCTGGAGGCAACCAACCACCGACGATAGGAGCACTGACTGACCTTGATCTTAATGTGGCTGCTCCTGGAGGCAATCAACCACCGACGATAGGAGCACTGACTGACCTTGATCTTAATGTGGCTGTTCCTGGAGGCAACCAACCACCGACGATAGGAGCACTGACTGACCTTGATCTTAATGTGGCTGCTCCTGGAGGCAATCAACCACCGACGATAGGAGCACTGACTGACCTCGATCTTAATATGGCTGTTCCTGGAGGCAACCAACCACCGACGATAGGAGCACTGACTGACATTGATCTTAATATGGCTGTTCCTGGAGGCAATCAACCACCGACGATAGGAGCACTGACTGACCTTGATCTTAATGTGGCTGTTCCTGGAGGCAACCAACCACCGACGATAGGAGCACTGACTGACCTTGATCTTAATGTGGCTGCTCCTGGAGGCATTCAACCACCGACGATAGGAGCACTGACTGACCTCGATCTTAATATGGCTGTTCCTGGAGGCAACCAACCACCGACGATAGGAGCACTGACTGAACTCGATCTTAATATGGCTGTTCCTGGAGGCAATCAACCACCGACGAAAGGAGCACTGACTGACCTCGATCTTAATATGGCTGCTCCTGGAGGCAACCAACCACCGACGAGAAGAGTGACATTGATCTTAATGTGGCTGCTCCTGGAGACAACCAGCCACCGACGATAGGAGCACTGACTGACCTCGATCTTAATATGGCTGCTCCTGGAGGCAACCAACCACCGACGAGAGGAACACTGCCTGAACTCGATCTTTAAGTGGCTGCTCTGGAAGGCAACCAACCACCGACGGCAGAGGCCCAGACTGACCTTGATATTTGGTGTAGTAGCTTAAATGTTTGTTTTGCAGTATATACATTCCGCATTCGAGCTGTTGTCTACATTAGGAAGTTTGTTAACTACCAGTTTCCATGTGAATATACCAATAAATACGTATAGAGAGAGACGTACAACCCCAATGCACTTAACATTTGATCTATCAGGGATGTCTACCCGAACATGACAGTGGTGAGAAGCTATGTAGACAGTTCACCACATCCCTTCACATGTTAATGTCGTAATCAAAGAAAGTCATAATGAAATTCAATTGCACGGTGAAGTATTTTCAGGGCATCTTATGTATGCTATTTTCGCAATCTGACAAAAACTTCAGTCAAAATAGGAGAACAGTATGTTGTTTAATTTAACGTCAACAAGTCCTTAGCGGTCATAGTAGACATATATCATGAGCAAAACACTTTCATCTTTCCGTCAAAAATAATGATACGTATTTTCATAAATTTTCAAATAGAAGATTCAATAATTTTTTCAATTTTTACTAGATCTTCATACTGCCTTCCGAAAAAAAAAATACGTTGAACTTTTAATTTGATAAAAATCGTTAAGGCAATTCCTGAAATGTAGAAAATATGAATGGTTTGTACATTAAAGTAAAGTGTCCAATTACATTAGATGTACTATAAGTAGTTCCTACGAGCAGTGGACCCCGGCAATACACAGCACAATTTATAGGACAATAAGCAGGGCATTTTTAAAAAAGTTCAAGGCTGTTTAAAAAGAAACTGTGAGAATTTTGCAACCGCTTTAAAATTTGTTTTGCTAATTTCTGTCGAGAAAAAGACGTGTATGTACACGATGTACCTCAAGAAACACGCATTTTATATAATGTAATGTGCAAAATATACTTACATCAAATACAAAATAAATCTTGGGGTTTTTTTTCTTCATCATTGACAAGGGTCGCTATTATTTTCGAAGCTTTCAGTTTAAAATGTATTTTGTAAAGTAATTACATCAACTTCGAATATCACGAGAAAAGCTTGATGTTGAAATAAATATAGTAAAATTTCAAATGATTTAAAGGCAGTCAATGAATTCGTATTTTTCAGCAAGTCCTCAGGTAAGCATGAAATATGCGATACTACCTATGTACTTCGCCATACATGTATATATCCTTCGTTGCTTTGTGTACATTCTGCGTGCATCTCATAGTTTAGAATACCATAACATACCATACCATTACACAACACTCCATCTACAAACTACTCTAGAGAGTCACCAGCCACCCTGGACCATTACACAACTCTATCTACAAACTACCAGAGCGAGTCACCAGCCACCCTGGACCATTACACAACTCTATCTACAAACTACTAGAGCGAGTCACCAGCCACCCTGGACCATTACACAACACTCCATCTACAAACTACCCTAGCGAGTCACCAGCCACCCTGGACCATTACACAACACTCCATCTACAATCTACCATAGCGAGTCACCAGGCACCCTGCACCAGTACCCAACACTCCATCTACAAACTACCATACGAGTCACCAGCCACCCTGGACCATTACACAACTCTATCTACAAACTGCTAGAGCGAGTCACCAGCCACCCTGGACCATTACACAACTCTATCTACAAACTACTAGAGCGAGTCACCAGCCACCCTGGACCATTACACAACACTCCATCTACAAACTACCCTAGCGAGTCACCAGCCACCCTGGACCATTACACAACATTCCATCTACAAACTACCATAGCAAGTCACCAGGCACCCTGCACCAGTACCCAACACTCCATCTACAAACTACCCTAGCGAGTCACCAGCCACCCTGGACCATTACACAACTCTATCTACAAACTACCATAGCGAGTCACCAGCCATCCTGGACCATTACACAACACTCTATCTACAAACTACCATAGCGAGTCACCAGCCACCCTGGACCATTACACAACACTCCATCTACAAACTACCATAGCGAGTCACCATCCACTCTGGACCATTACACAACTCCATCTACAAACTACCATAGCGAGTCACCATCCACCCTGGACCATTACACAACACTCCATCTACAAACTACCCTAGCGAATCAGCAGCCACCATGGACCATTACACAACTCTATCTACAAACCACCATAGCGAGTCACCAGCCACCCTGGACCATTACACAACACTCCATCTACAAACTACCCTAGCGAGTCACCAGGCACCCTGGACCATTACACAGCTCTATCTACAAACTACCATAGCGAGTCATCAGGCACCCTGCACCAGTACACAACACTCCATCCTCAAACTACCATAGCGAGTCACCTGCCACCCTGCACCAGTACACAACACTCTATCTACAAACTACCATAGCGAGTCACCAGCCACCCTGCACCAGTACACAACACTCCATCTACAAACTACCATAGCGAATCACCAGCCACCCTGCACCAGTACACAACACTCCATCTACAAACTACCATAGCGAATCACCAATCGTCCTGGACTATTACGCAACACTCCATCTACAAACTACCATTTTGCGAGTCACCAGGCCCCGTGGACCATCACGCAACCCTCCATCTACAACCTACCATAGCGAGTCACCAGCCACCCTGGACTATTACGCAACCATCCATCTACAAACTACCATACGAGTCCCCAACCACCCTGAACCATTACGCAACCATCCATCTACAAACTACCATACGAGTCACCAACCACCCTCGACCAACACCAAAACGCGTCTGATTCCATAGAAGCTTGAAGAAATGTATAACTACTATTAAAGAGGAAGCCGGTTTCCGGGTTAACACAAACATGTTTATATATGATATATATTATATATTGATATGGTTGGTAGTATATCTCTACATTGTCTAATCATTACAATAATAAAATCAAAACCCTATAACGTTACTGTTCTAACACTCACTCCAACTTAAGTGATTAACATGCATCACCAACTGTCCATGAACTCGGCGTGAAAATTGTGCCTCATACTCCAAATATTGTCCTATCTGTATATGTAATAAGATTTTTGTTTAAATGAACGCATTATGTAAATACCTGTATCGAGCGGAAATCTTACACAGATTTTAGGTCATTCTTTCTCCGGAATAAAAGAGCAGAAGTCGACGAAACTCTTTGCTTTCTCATTACCGGTAACATTTTGATCTCTCATTATCAGTAAAACGTTTCTTTTTTCTCATTACCGGTAAACATATCGCTCTCATTATCAGTAAAACATTTTGCTCTCATTACCGGTAAAATATTTGGTTCCGCCGTCGCGTCTATGTTTTTTTTTTACATCGTCGTGTATTTATGCCGTCAATATCTGTCTCAGTCTCAGTCTCAGTCGTCAGCCATTTTGTATTCCTCTCTAGTGGTTTTATTATATTTAGTCTTTAAGGGAGCAACCTTCGGGCCGGCAAAATAATAATGATAATAATAGCAATAATTGTCAATAAACAAAAACAAAAAAATAATCCGGCTCTGAAATTTGGCAAAAAAAAAAAATATTCAGGCCGGTGAAAGTCTTCCTGCCCCCCCCCCCCCCTAAAAATCAAATGGTTGCTCCATAATACTGTATTTATATTCTATAGATCTATAAGGTATTGCATCCATAATACCACTTCTTTTAAAAATTACAATAGCAGGAAAATAGTGATACAGTCACTGGGTAAAGACCATACTCCAGATTTAAATGTTCAATTGTTGATGATCCCTCGCTGTCTCGTTTTTTTTCCAATCTCACTAAGGTAATTTATTTGCTCGAGAAGAGAGGATTAAATTGTTCCATGTATATAAACGAGGATTTCTTGAATCTCTGTCATAATAAATTTAATGTATTTTCTGTCAGTGAAAATTGATAACAAACCGCCTCCGAGTGTCTGGCAAGTGATCCAAGTACGTTTTGCCGTATTACTGAAAAGATTAAATCTACAAGTACATTATTAAGCAAGTTATATTACACTGTTGAAGAAAGTGTTTCAATTTTCCATTATTTTATAGAAAACTAATTTCTTCTTACGTCTCACTGAGATTCAATCATGAATAACACCCGAGTGGTACCACCAGTAACGGAGTGTGTAAATATCCGAATGGTACTACAAGGTACAAAGTGAGAAAAATACCCGAATGGTACTACAAGGTACAAAGTGAGAACAATACCCGAATGGTACTACAAGGTACAAAGTGAGAAAAATACCCGAATGGCACTACAAGGTACAAAGTGAGAACAATACCTGAATGGTACTACAAGGTACAAAGTGAGAACAATACCTGAATGGTACTACAAGGTACAAAGTGAGAACAATACCCGAATGGTACTACAAGGTACAAAGTGAGAACAATACCTGAATGGTACTACAAGGTACAAAGTGAGAACAATACCCGAATGGTACTACAAGGTACAAAGTGAGAACAATACCCGAATGGTACTACAAGGTACAAAGTACCACATGGTTAAGAGGGAGTAAACTACTATAAAATGATACTGTAAGATATTGAGTGAGCCATATACCATAACGTATTCTATCATTGATAAGCACTTAATAGATCTCAAAAGAAACATTATTAACTTTTATCTTTGAAATTAGTGGATAATTTGAAGCATCTTACAAAAGAAGACTTTTTACCATAACGTACAGAATAAGCAAAGTGCTTGAATGGTACCATAAGGTCCAAAGTGGGTAGATACTAGAAGGGTATCATAATTACACGGTAGCAAAATACCTGGATCTTAGCATACAGTACTAAATTGGCAAACACCCAAAATGATACCATAAGGTACAGCGAGAGAGAAATAACTGAATCATAAGATACAAAGTAAGCAAAATACCCGAACAGTACAAAGAGGAATATGTGGACAAAATACATGAATGGTACAATAAAGAACAAAGTGGGTAAAATACCTGAATGGTACAATAAAGAACAAAGTGGGCAAAATACCAGATTGGTACCATAAGGTACAGAGTGGGCAAAATACCAGATTGGTACCATAAGGTACAGAGTGGGCAAAAATACCAGATTGGTACCATAAGATACAGAGTGGGCAAAATACCTGACTAGTACCATAAAACACAGACGGGAAAATACTTAATATGTACCACAAGGTAGCTTATGCAATGAGTACCATTTGTCATTCCGCTCCACAGAGTCCAAATAAATAATAAGTTTCAAATGTATCAAGTAATTAATTCATATACAATTTTCTTACGCTATCAAAATATTAAAACGTGATGATAACGTATTTCATTATTCGTTTGATCTATTGTTGTTTAAAAGAATGAAAGAAAGATACCTGTATGTACGTATGAGAATTATGCCATTTACATTAAGTTCCGGGTTACATCAACATTACCAAGAGGTATGACCTCCACAGTTTCTTTCATTATTGATTTCGTCATGTTTTCTTTGAGACGTCATGGTATCACAAACTCCGTAAGTTGTGAAAAAGACAGTCACGTGTGATTAGTGGAAGTGTGAGGAATAGATTTTCTGTTCCATCTTTTGTAGGGCATATTGATATACATAGCCATGTTTTCCATATTACTGGTGAGAATTTTTTTCAAAGACATGTGGCGTTTTAATTCAACTATAACAATCTGTGATATATAGGTCAATTACTGAGAGGTTCCGGTCATCATATGGCATTACTGAACCCCTACTTCATATTCTTTAAGGGTCACTCACAGGTCGTTAACTATGTTCACCTCCACATCTTCGGGCACTTAATGCGGCCATATAATCACCTACATGTAGGGATATAGTTTAACATTGATGTGCCATTCATACAAACTACACATAAAATAATGTTCGATATGCAATACAATATTTCAGGAAAACAGAACTCTAATTAAACAAAACAAGAGGTCCAAGAGGGTCTATATCGTTTAGCATTTTAGATTATTCATTATTCTCGTGCACTCAGTTTGATAAACTATGCATCCGCCATGAAGAAGAAATTTGTCTTAGAAATGTACCCTCTGAGGCGTATTTTTCCCCAGCTGTGAATTCACAAAAATAAGTGCACTATAAGTAACCTCCTATGAGAAAATTTAAGACCATACCTGAAAACAGAAATGATAAATACGTAGAAAAAATGTTATGGTATGGAACCAAAAACAACATGCTTCTTCAGAGCACAGTAACCTCTAGATCACTCCGATACATTCGGTTTGAAGATCTATGCAGCCGGTCTGAAGAAGTTTTTCAAAGAAAAGTACACTCTGGAGCTATGATGAGGAATTTTTTACCCATCCTGGATCCAACTCTTGGCAGATCTAGCAAAATAAAATTAACAACACTTGTAGGAGACCTTAAGTAATTAAAGCTTCATCCATACCAAGTTTGATAAATATTCCTCCAGCAGTTCTGAAGAAGTAGAACGTATGAACGTTACGCCAGATTAAGTGTGTTCACAATAGTTCATTCGAGTCTTCGGCTGATGTGCGCTGCCACGTCATCGCCTTCTGTTAGATAATTGGTAGGATAGTAATAATTAATTTAGATTGGATAGTAATCTATGATAAGCTTTTAGATTATGTGTTGTAAAAGTATTTCATATTTGGAGAGCCTAGTTGCCCTATTGGTATCACACAGAATTTCTAGTCTGACGATCAAAAAGATTTTTGTAAGATGCATGTAATGTTTTATTTACATCCCTTTATGCTATTCGAGCAAAACGATACAAACGTTGATTCCTCTGTAAATGTGTCTCGTGTCACGGTTTACACGGCACTTAAATGATCCCTCATTGCATCTCATGGCACGTTGATAGTTCATCATTTAAAGACCCTGTACCAGACAGGTGCCGCCATGTGATCGCTCAAAGTGGTAATTTCGTCAACAATCTTGCGGATCACCCTGGTGGCGTCGAGAGACACAGAGAAGTGTCCTTCACAAACTATATCTACTAAGAATATCACACATTTATTATTTAGTGTCGCACTACTAGTAAGCCTGTCAAGGTAAACACTATGACGGATTTATTATTTAGTGTCGCACTACTAGTAAGCCTGTCAAGGTAAACACTATGACGGATTTATTATTTAGTGTCGCACTACTAGTAAGCCTGTCAAGGTAAACAATGACGGATTTATTATTTAGTGTCGCACTACTAGTAAGCCTGTCAAGGTAAACACTATGACGGATTTATTATTTAGTGTCGCACTACTAGTAAGCCTGTCAAGGTAAACACTATGACGGATTTATTATTTAGTGTCGCACTACTAGTAAGCCTGTCAAGGTAAACAATGACGGATTTATTATTTAGTGTCGCACTACTAGTAAGCCTGTCAAGGTAAACAATGACGGATTTGTGTGAGGATCTAACCTAGGTAGAATATTTTCTCTATTACAAGTAGGCCCTGTAGTGCAGCAGACGACATCGATGTCATAGACTGAAAGAGAGCAACATGTAGGTGGCTACCGTCTTGACATTAATGAAATAGCTTTAATTCGAACATACCTTTTTGCGAGATGTTTACCACAAAAGCGAGGTACTTCGTATTGCGGTTGCATAATATACATGAGTACATGTAAATCGGTGGAATCAATTGTTTGGCATGTCGTCTGTAGATTTAAAATAAAATGCAAAGTAGTTACATTAGAATAAGGGTAACGCTTGTGTTTGTATATTTTCGGCATGTAATCCGTTATTTATAGGTCTCAATATATATATATATATATATATATATATATATATATATATATATATATATATATATATATATATATATGCAATAAAATATCTCAGGAAAACAGAACTCTAATAAAACAAAACAAGAGGTCCAAGAGGGTTTATATCGCTTAGCATTTTAGATTATTCATTATTCTCAACAATATTTCAGTTATATCGCGACATGGAAGCAGGAGGTTACCAACTTCTTATACATAGTGGCGCAACCCGGGAATCGAACCCGGATCGTCGGCGCCGCAATAAATATATATATATATATAAATATAAATATAAATATAAATATATATATATATTACTCCTGAAATTGCTAAAACGGTAATTCTCTTATTGAGTAAATCCTACTGCATAGAATTGATTATTATAATTACAAGTTGCATATTTTAATTTCATAAAATACATAAAGCATCAAATACCGAACCAAAATCTTTACTTTTCCTTCAATATATATATATATATATATATATATATATATATATATATATATATATATATATATATATATATATATATAATTAATAATAAGTTAACATTTCATTGGATTTCACAATTTTTGTCAGGTTTTACGTCACTTATTCAAACTAAAATGAAATGAAATGCTTACAATGCATTTCTGTTTATTTTACCATTCCAAGTACCGAAATTGCATAATAATTATATTTTACCTCAGAATTTATAACATGAAAAGTTCAACAATACCTGAATTTACGAAGCAAAACGAGAGATAACTCGATTTATTTCAACAATGCATAGAAACACTATATATATATATATCTGATGAAGTGTTAAATAAAAAGAAATATGTATTTTTAATATCAATACGGTGAGTCCATACATTCTGCTGAAATACACAGACAGGCCGTTGAGTCCATACGGGAATATTTTCCTTAACATCTACCCTATTATCTTTTTCATGTCATTTTACGGATCTGTCACTGTAATATATTTGATAGTGAAATCGTATTCACTAATAACTCATGTTTGTGTCAAATGATGCAATGCTTTTTGGATTTGTTCGATCAGAATATTTTACAAAGGACGTTCGACTCGCCGCCGGAAGTGTATACGGTCTTTCAAACATAAAATCCGAATCTACCTTGTATCCCCCATTTTCTAATCCCGATTTCTTAATATCATATTTAAGTCTAGCTATTCGTTGTAATTTTGGCACAAATACAACTAAGATGAACAAAGATGCTGTTGTAAGAATTCCAACACAAATAGTTGGTTCAACAAAGTCACGTGGTTGAATCATCATCACTGCGAGCCAAGCTGCCCAAACAGGAACACACATCCATGAACACACAAGAATAAGTTTAGCTTCACCCATGTTCTTTGTCTCTCTCCTGACGCTTATTGAATATAACGCACATACAACAATTAAACATATGACGTAAATATACATCACAAGGAGTTCCTTCCGATCATAGAAACATGCGTGAAGTATTACGTTACCACGTTCAGCTCTAGTCACGTGCAGTTTGTCTTTGAGAACTATATGTTGGACACCGATGGCGACCTGCACGGCCGTTATGAATACCACAGTCAGAAGCTGGTTAAGATTGGATATTTCTCCTCCCAATCCTATGTACTTATAACTCCGTAACGTCATCAGTTTTGTAATCAAAGCAGCAAAACATAAAGTGTAGGAAAGCCCCGGTATAAACATCCTGGCAGCACAAACCTCACTGCTCGGATTGAATCCAAAGGGTAACACAGACATATATAAACACATGATAGAAAGCAACAAGAAGATACCTAAGCCAATATAGCGCTTGATCAATAATCCGGCACATACTTTATAGATGACATAAAAAATAAACATCAACGCCACAAACGACCCACCAGCCGCTACCGCAACCACGATCAAAGACCATAACTCGCTCGAGAATTCTCCCATTTTATCAAAATATACAGGTTCAATGTAAGCGTACGGGTCTACGACTTTGTCCAAGATATTTTCATCATCGGAAGGCGTTTCCCCTAGGCACTTACAGTCGATGTAGCATTTGGATACAACCATGCTTCGTTTATTTCCGTTGAAGTCGTACAACTGAACACGATTTGTGTCAAAAGTGAAGACGCCATTAGACAGCTGGCCAACCTGCAATGCAGAAAAAATATCCAATTATACTAAGTATGATAAACGTTTTAAATTAATGTCACTCTTTACAATTAATTTAAGACTGCACAGGTATTTTTACTTGTATGACGGACCTACCGGAAGCACTAAATGATCAACGCTTCGGTTTTTGTTTGTGTGTTTTGTGTATGTATATGTAGGGTGTGTGTGTGTGTGTCTGGTTTTTGGAGGGTCTCGTATGAAAGCCTTAAGTGGATGGGAGCTCTTACCAAACAAGCCTTTGATTGCAAGGGCTCAAAATCAAACAAGCATTTGGTGGACCAGGGCTCAAACCAAACAAGAATTAGGTACCCAAGGGCTCGAAACAAACCTTTAAAGGTCCGGGCTTTAAACAAACACACCTCCTTTAGTGGTCCGGGGCTCTAACAAGTAAACCTGTGGTGACCTGTGGCTCTAACCAAACAACCATTTGATTTCCCGGGTCCTAACCAAACAAACCTTTGGTTGTCAAATGCTTTAACCAAACAAACCTTTGGTGGTCCAGTACTTTAAACAAACAAGCCATTGGTGTTCCGGGGCTCTAACCAAACAAGCCTTTGGTGGCCCGATGCTTTACAAGCCATAGGTGTTCCGGGGCTCTAACCAAACACGCTGACGACTGAGCTAGGCCGGCTCACATGTATCATGTATGATAAAAAATCTATTACGATTAAAATATATACTACATTACTGTAGAAGATGATGGCAATAATTATACTTCTTTTACCTATATACTTCACGTGATGAAAACAGCTGTTGTTAGCACAGCTCGGCGGTCGGGTACACGTAATAGTAGTAGTAAGGGAAAATCAAAAATTTAATATATAAAATTTAATTGAAAAATTAAAAATAATAAAAATACAGGCGTTTTCAAAATACAGCAAACTATTAGTTTCTCTTATTATTCAAAAGATATAACCACAAAGATCGAAATCGGACCAGTTTTAGACCACCTTAATGCACTTACTTCAATGAATTGTAATGTCAAGTGTGCAAACCCTACACTTACATTTCAAAATATACAATTATGGATAAATTTTATGAAGAACTGATCAGAGGCCAAAACCAATGTAAGAAGGTAAAATTTGTCATACTTGCTTGTGAGGAAAAACATGAAATATGATCACCCTTTGTAATAAGGATGGAAAAACCTGGCTATTAACGTGGGTTCCATCAAAATTATCAAATTAAAAGAAAATGATATGAAACTGGAAGAAATGTCATAATTCACATCAAACACATACAAAATCAAAATAGAGAAAATTGAAATATTCATTTGATATACATTGGTTTTGTTCCTCATAAATAAACATAAACATAAATCATTCTAATCTACTGATATTGTTTTATCAAGTTTCATTGAGACGGAAGCGGCCAGAAATAATCACGATATATTGTCCTAAACTCACCCAAGATTCTTTCATGACTTCGACATTCTCGATTCCCCTTCTCTATATAATTTATACAAGAAATAAATTTTAATGTAAAGATAATAAACCTACTGAACCTGCTGACCCTAAACCGTAATTTCCGATCAATCAAACACTAAATTTATCCCCAATGTGAATGTTGCTGGTTGTCTTCTCCATAGACCAACTCAACAGCCACTCTTGCAGTAGCTTCTGCTTTGATCATCATGAAGTTTAACGTATTTAAATTAAAACGAATTTTAAATTAACTCAATAAAACATACCTTAACCAATCCTCCATTTTTCTGAAAATTCTTCAGAGTCACTGTTCCTGATAAATCATCCATTCTTTTGTGATATTTCATCAGTGTGTCCTTCTGATACACAAAAGATACATTCTGAAGATCGTCTACAGTTATAGACGGGCCTACTTTGGCAAAAGAGGGACACATTCCAAGTTCGTCAGGGCAATGTTTAATAAAGCGATTATGCAATGCATGGAGAATGAAGTCAACCACCAGTACAACACGTGACGACGTATACATTGTATTTTTTGGAATATCACATGTACTAGTCCCGTCATTACAATTTTCTCTTTTAGTCAATATTGGTTCTAACCATAGATTTCCAAATTTGCTACGTTTCATACTTCTGGCAAGAGAATAGTAATTTTCAAAATCTTTATTTACTTTCGATTCTCTATCCACCAAAAGAGATCCCAATGGTAAATTAATATTGGAAATGTCTTTCCATAAAGAGGAAACCTCGCTGAAAACGTATGTTTTGGAAGGGAGAGGTCTTGATACTATAGAAGCAACGAATCGTGCTATGTCGTCCTCCTCGGCAATCACAACTACGATATTGGAAATAGAGGTGACAAGAATCTCGAACACTTTGGAGAATGTCGTATTTTTTATATCAATGCTATGAGAAATGCAGATATTATACCGACTTGAAATATCCAGAAAATCTTTCAGTTTGGCGTCTTGGTGAGCACCAGAGGATCGTAGTACATCTACAATAGTCCAGTTAAGATGAACAAAAGATTGAACCAGTGCTTGAAGTCCTTCAAGTGAGTAAGCTGAATAACTTTGATAAAGGATATCATTATTGTTCTCTTGCATGTCTCCTACAATAGAAAATGCCAATTTCTGAACTCTCTGTGAGCCTATTGTCACTGCAGACATTCCTTCATTCGCGTCCACATAAGATGTTACCATTTGCGGGTGTAACTGTTTGTTTACGGTTGTTTTACAAGTCTCAAAATTCAGTAGTGTCTGTAAGGCATTTAGAGAATCTGAACACGTGTCCAATGCTAACGCACCAAGGCTGACATTTGGCAATAAGTATGGATAACGTGTTTTGGAGGTAGCTATTGCGAACAAAAACGCCTCAACGATTTGCTCCATCTCTTTGTCCATTACTAACTCCCCACATGTCTGCATCATTTCCCCGGGTGTATGAAGAGGAAAGAAACCACCTACAATAAACTCCCCCTCCATATAGAGGACACCTTCAGGGCTATTTGTTGTAGTGGCATTACATGAGAAACATTCGGGACACCAGTCTATACACTGATGGTAAGTAGACGAAGCATTACCGTACTGATGTGTTATAGTATTTCCACTTGGTTCAAATACTGATGTGTAGGTCCCTAACTGAAAAATATTAAATGAAAAATTCATATAAGAACATATATGCACAATAGAATATTTACATTTGAATATTTTAAAATGATGTACCAAAATAAATTTAATCGGTATTACTTTTATTATCTTTTCACAAGTAAAATTCTTAAAGCAAGACATAAATGTATACAACAGTCACGCCTGTTTTAAGCAACAATTAGAAAAATGGCCACTAGAAGTAGGAAAGAGGTCATTAAAAGCAGAATGATTTTGTGAAACTAGTTACTAGTCCTTATGAACAAATGCACCCACAACAGCGAATTTGAATAACGAATATTTACCCATGAAAATATCTTTCAGACTTCCAGAGGGAAGCGCAGTAGTTATAAGAGTAAAAAAGAAGAATACTCTGTCACTAATTTTCGGCTATTTAGCCTTTATCAATCGTTTTGTAACTTGATAAAGGCTAAGATGCCGAAAATGTGTGACAAAGTATATTTATTCATGGGTTAAGAATGAATTTTGCTGAAGGCCATGGCACGCCCTTGTGTCAACCGAAAATACATTATTACAGAAGCTATACAAAATGTTAAACAGTTTAATAAGTTTTTTAAACGAAAATTTCAAGGTCAAGGTCACGAGATCGAAATCATAACATCATTAGAAATTTTCATCATAAGCAAACTAAGTACAAAAACACTATTATGACACATTCTTGACTGACGGGAAATCTGTGTATGACGTTTCCCGACCATATATGTAAAGGGATTTAAGGCATATTCCGGAAATCATATTTGAAAATAAGGACAAACATACGAACAGAATGATCCCTATATACCCTTTAAAACCCTCTACCATCAAGTTGTCTGTAGGGGTTATAACACGGAACAGAGAATGGCAGATGTGAATTACAAGTGATTGCTTAATACAGGCGTCCTTTAATGCATGATTGACTCTACATGTTATAATAATTACCGATTTGAAAGTAGTTGTGTTTTTATCCAAATGTATGTTTAGAAATTCTAAATCCATCATAAACTCGCCATTCTCTGCAAACATTTTTAATTCTCTTCCAATTTGCTGTAAATTCAGTAAAGCTGAATGAATGCTTGATGTTAACTGTTCGTGTTGTCCGAAAGCAGCGCAAATTCCTGTTGATCCCTGGCATCTCGCACTAAAAATAGCCTGAAGAGCCCAACTTACTGTTTCAACTGCTTCAGTGATAAAAGAGACAAGAGGAGTCGCATTTAGATTGCTGAACAGTGTATTCGAACTTTCACATTTTCTAGGGAAAACCATGGTTGTCCTTGTTCTAAAAGAACACTTGAAATAATCTTCGTGGAACGCCTTCAGCCAATGATTGGAGGAAGATGTTAACGGAGAAAGACTTTTAAAATGATTGTTTAATTCAATTTTTTCGATGTATTTTGGTCTAATTAAAACTGTCCCAGGTTCATTAATAGAGTCTGAATTCCATGAAAACACAACAAAAGTTAGACCTATGAAAGCACTTTCACGAAGCTTTATTTCCTTCACAGCGTTCAAGGTATCGTTTACAGAACTCAGAAATATGAACAACCCTGATCTTCTTGGCTTAAGTGAGATTGTTTTAATAGACTCCTCTAAAAGTGTGACATTTGACTCAATAATGATTCGACTTGATATGCAAATATTTTTCGACTGTAGCATTGAAGTAAACGTAGAGAAAATAGTATCCTGGTTCTTAGATAAAATAAGATTGACATATGTCCAATTCTGATGTTCCAGAAATGTTGCTGCGGCTAGTAAATGTCGGGTATAGCGTGGTCCGTTTATACCTATACCCAAAGAGGAGACAACCATCGTAGGTCTAACAGCCTTTAACATTGGAGTACTTTCTGAAATAGTATTAGTAACTGTGGCTGCGATCTGGCCAGTGTTTATCTGTATTGTTTTCATGCTTTCCCCGACAGTCATATTCAAAGAACAAGCTTTAAACATATCTATATCCAACCTATTTGTCTTGCAGCTGTCAGTTATTATGTATCCAATTTTCAGATAAGGTAACACAGAACTGCGAGAATTTATCGAGTCAATTGAGAACTTGAGAGCTTCTGCCATCTGTATCCCTTCCCACGACCATGCAGCACACGGGGTACCTGATGGCGAGTCTTGTGTTATGGGAAATAATCCATGTATATAAATATCACCTGCTTCGTACATGATATTATAGTTCTTTATAGATGACTGTTTACATTGTTCACACTTCGAACACGCTGAAGTATTACATGGAGTGTTTGCAATCATGCGCTTTATATCACTCCACAACGAAACATTTGTAATGTGTAACGAGTTCTTCCAATGTGCTACCTGTAAAACGTAAGACAAACGTTAATATGTGAAAGATATTCTAATGGAGAAGAGATACGGGTCTCGCTCTGGTATTTATCTCCGACTTCTTACTCGTAGCTTTTGCAAATTGCAGTGATTTAAAATGTCAAAAAATGCTAAAAAAAAATCAAACTCGTCAAAAAGAGAATACGGAAAAGTACCCGAGGTTAATCATTTCTCGAAAGTTTAAAAATAAACAGCCACTATCGCGTATGGCTTTACATCAAAACGAATGCGAAACCGAATATAAAAATTGAGGTAACATTTATAGCAGTTTCATTAAACGGCATAAAAGATGACATAAAGAAGTCTCAAAACCGTATTTTCTGCGCTTTAATATATATATATATATATATATATATATATAATAAAGCAACTATGACACATTCAAAATTAATAT
The DNA here is from genome assembly GCA_035048485.1 of Pteria penguin. Lineage (NCBI taxonomy): Eukaryota > Metazoa > Mollusca > Bivalvia > Pterioida > Pteriidae > Pteria > Pteria penguin. The sequence goes on along the minus strand of CM068588.1, from coordinate 12,135,110 downwards.
GCAAGTCGTCGCACTGACGTTCCAGATTAAATTTTACCTCAGTGGACAGATCATGAGGAGGGGGATATGAAGCCCGTGAAAGACCGATAAAACCAAACGCTATTTACCACCTTAGTTTTAGTAGTAGCCATATATATATATATATATATATATATATATATATATATATATATATATATATATATATATATATATATATATATAACTGTATGGCTTACTCACATCGATATCAAATACATAATGGGAGCATATCCATTTAGATAACTAGAACGGTCAGGATCTGTCCATTGAGTTATCTTTCATTACTTAATGTAAACATTTACGAGCAACGTAATTAAATAACTTTTTGATATAAATTAAACTATATGTCTATCTATTATTTAGGTATTTTTTTGAATAGTTATCAGTCAAACAAAATAAACAACAATAAATGAATAAATAAATAAATAATGAAAAAGTAAATAAAGTTAACAATAAAAAGTAAATAAAGTTAACAATAAAAAGTAAATAAAGTTAACAATAAAAAGTAAATAAAGTTAACAATAAAAAGTAAATAAAGTTAACAATAAACTGAATAGTCCTTTACCTTAACGGTATCATTATTCTGGAAGTAGATTTCAGTGTCGGTTATTTCTCCTATGAATAGAGATGACGATACGTTGATTATTTCAAGGGATGTTGTGTTTTCTGGTTGTTCCAATGCAAGAGTCTGGATGGATAGTGCTTTTTGGCATTCATTGAAGTCATATTCATTACACCCCAGAAGAGTAGCTTTTTGTACACTCTTAGCTATATTCAGAAATGACGATAAGACTAATATGACATCTCTACCTTTCAGTGCTCTGACAAAATGATGAAATGTGTCATCGAATGCACACTTCATGTTGTATGTCAAGTCATAATAAGTGCAAAATTTCATATTTGAAAAGTATCGCTTAGTCAACTCATCGTTTACTTCAAAGTTTGCATGGGTCATAGCAATACTGTAAGGCAATCCAGGAATCGGTGAGAAGCTTTCACCTATTATGAACAAATTTGGATATTCACCACTTGTATTTAATATCTGCTGTACGTCATCAACGATGACAAATATCATGCGAGTTAATGACGTCAGGCTTTTCAATATGACGTCTCCTCTGTCTTTGTTCTTTGATATAAAAAATATTGGTGTAGTATTCATAACTTTGTTTGTGAGAGAAAGAAGCGAATTTCCATCGTCGATCATGGAGTGTTCTATGCATATAGAATACTTGTCTGCCAGTTCCTTCAGCACATTCATATAGTATATGAAGGACTGATCATCATCAGATATAAACACCATTGAAGTAAACTTTAACTCTGTTAATAAATCCATACTTGCCTGTAAATGTAAACAATATTTGTATTTTGAATTAGCACACATGTTACAAAATCTGCAGATAACAGAAGATATATTTACTGTATGCATAATGATATGCCACTATGTTAAAGAGGTTGGTTACCGCCTGCTTCCATGTCGCGATATAAATGAAAAATTGTTGAAAGCAACGTAAAACACCAACCAACCAATTATATGAATTGTATATTCGAAGAAGCATATAAACGGCATGAAACTGTTTTGTCTACAATGCATATTTGATAAAAAGTACAGTGGCAGTTGCAAGGAGTTAGAGTTTGATGGATCCTGTCCTCCTCTCTGGCATTGTTCGTTATGTACCTATACAAGGCTCATGGTGTGTTTTGTGACTTTACTGACACAAAATCTTACACCTTGGTGAAATATATATAAGTAAATTGCTCACTCCGATGTCTAAAATAATATGAAATAATCAGCTTCTTTGCAATGTTAAGTGGACCATATTAGCGTTAAAGTGAACTAATCCAAATGTCTTCACCGAATCATTCGAGCAGAAAATTTAGGTCAAACTAAGCGTCCGAAATTAATCAACTAATCATTTCAAGATGCGCCAATAACACAAGTTTCATCCAGTTTCCCAGTTTCATGCAATTTTTTCAAACTGCTACATAGCAGAATTTACCTCTCTAACAGTATGTTTCTCCAGGAAAAACCTGCTTCACAGCCAATTTCCCTAATCAACTACTAAACACTGTTTTTGTCCCGTGATCAATAAATGACACTCAAATGTAATAATTACCGGTAATTAATACTGATGACCGCTAAAACTGCCTCTTTATGAAAAACAATATGATGGACAAGGCTTCGATTGAAAAATAAAGATCTGTTTAAAATGAATAAATAGGAACAAACATTGGATAACATAGATTATTTTATGACTAATTCTAGTAAGTATTCTTATATCTGTGTAATAAACATCCTCTTGACCTGGCACTCTCAGAAGTCTGACCTGACATCGGGCTTCAGCCTCGCTCAGGTGAAGCCTCGAGGTCATTATTTTCCCATATCGACCTTGCTGGAGTTATTATTACTGTATAATAATAAATGTTCACGTTCCTCAAAGGAGCACATAGTCGTTGTGATATCAATATGTTCGTCTGTTCAAAATATATGTTCCTAAATGGATCGCTGTGATATTAGTATGTCCCTACGTTCAAAATAAAAATGTTCATGTTCCTCAAGGCAGTATATAGTAAGTGCAGTGTCGGTCTTTATGTCCATTCATCGCGTGTAGGTTCATAACTTTTGGAAAAAGCTTACTTCCAACCTTTCCTGTGATTTTTTTATGCTTGATATATGTTCATGACTCAGGGTAAAAATTCAAAGCAACTATTCATTGTCCGTGCGATGACATTATATCTTATTAGCTGCTGCTAAAATGTACTTCTGCTTTTTCTTTAATTAAGTTCCTTCGTCTTATCACCCGGCAAATGGAGGTAAAACGGAAACCTGCAAACACGCTGTTGGGACGTAATGTACATGTAAAATTTGGAAAATTACCGTAGATGGCAGAAAAGTGGGGGAGGAATGTTTGACGCCCCCTCCCCGTTTCTTACGCCTTAAAATTGACGTCAAAAATTACCTTATCTTTACATGTAACTGGTCGTCTGTTTTACATGTAAACGGTAGTCTGTACTACATGTAAATGGCCGTCTGTAGTATATGTAAATAGTCGTCTGTACTATATGTATCTGGTCGTCTGTACTACATGTAAATGGTCGTCTGTACTACATGTAAATGGTCGTCTGTACTACATGTAACTGGTTGTCTGTACTACATGTAACTGGTCGTCTGTACTACATGTAAATGGTCGTCTGTACTACATGTAAATGGTCTTCTGTACTATATGTAACTGGTCGTCTGTACTACATGTAAATGGTCGTCTGTACTACATGTAAATGGTCGTCTGTACTATATATAACTAGTCGTCTGTACTATATGTAACTAGTCGTCTGTACTACATGTAAATGGTCGTCTGTTCTACATGTAAATGGTCGTCTGTTTTACATGTAAATGGTCGTCTGCACTACATGTAACTGGTCGTCTGTACTACATGTAACTAGTCGTCTGCACTACATGTAACTGGTCGTCTGTACTACATGTAACTAGTCGTCTGTACTACATGTAACTGGTCGTCTGTATTATATGTAATTGTTCGTCTGTTCTACATGTAAATGGTCGTCTGTACTACATGTAAATGGTCGTCTGTACTACATGTAAATGGTCGTCTGCACCACATGTAAATGGTCGTCTGTACTATATGTAACTAGTCGTCTGTACTATATGTAACTAGTCGTCTGTACTACATGTAAATGGTCGTCTGTACTACATGTAAATGGTCGTCTGTTTTACATGTAAATGGTCGTCTGCACTACATGTAACTGGTCGTCTATACTACATGTAACTAGTCGTCTGTACTACATGTAACTGGTCGTCTGTATTACATATAAATGTTCGTCTGTACTACATGTAAATGGTCGTCTGTACTACATGTAAATGGTCGTCTGTACAACATGTAACTGGTCGTCTTTACCACATGTAAATGGTCGTCTGTACTATATGTAACTAGTCGTCTGTACTATATGTAACTGGTCGTCTGTACTACATGTAGCCGGTCATCTGTACTACATGTAAATGGTCGTCTGTACTACATGTAACTGGTCGTCTGTACTACATGTAAATGGTCGTCTGTTTAACATGTAAATGGTTGCCTGTACTACATGTAAACCTTTCCGTATTCAGTTCTTATTTCAGACCATATATTTTGAAAAAGTTCGTTAACAGATTGGATCCAGCGATTTTTAAAGAGAGAATGGGGTCCAATATGTATAAGTTACAAAATGTTCACGAAAAGGGGTCTATATTTAAATTAACTTAATCCACAAAAGAAGGTGTTCAAGATCTTACTCTGGGTCAAACTGACATTTTAATAGAAATTGCATAAAGGGAGTGTTTTCCAAAACCCAGGAATCGTCCCAAGTATCCACTGTATTTTTGAAGGAGATGCTATTTTATCTTATCTCTATAGGTAGGTTTAGGGTGTGAAATTTACGGCAATGATCGGTACCATAAACTCTCTATAGGTATGTTTAGGGTGTGAAATTTACGGCGCTAATTGGTACCACAAACTCTCTATAGGTAGGTTTAGGGTGTGAGATTTACGGCGCTAATTGGTACCACAAACTCTCTATAGGTAGGTTTAGGGTGTGAAATTTACGGCACTAATCGGTACCACAAACTCTTTATGGGTGGGTAAAGGGTGTGAAATTTACGGCACTGATCGGTACCATAAACTCTCTATAGGTAGGTTTAGGGTGTGAAATTTACGGCGCTAATCGGTACCACAAACTCTTTATGGGTGGGTAAAGGGTGTGAAATTTACGGCACTGATCGGTACCATAAACTCTCTATAGGTAGGTTTAGGGTATGAAATTTACGGCACTAATCGGTACCACAAACTCTTTATGGGTGGGTAAAGGGTGTGAAATTTACGCCACTGATCGGTACCATAATCTCTCTATAGGTAGGTTTAGGGTGTGAAATTTACGGCACTAATCGGTACCACAAACTCTCTATAGGTAGGTTTAGGGTGTGAAATTTACGGCACTGATCGGTATCACAAACTCTCTATGAGTAAGTTTAGGGTGTAAAATTTACGGCGCTATTCCGAGCTCTATGGGTATTGTTAAGCACTAATCGGTACCACAAACTCTCTATGGTAGATTTAGGGTGCCAAATTTACGGCACTATTCGGTACTCTATGGGTAGGTTTTATGGTGCCAAATTTACGGCACTATTCGGTACTCTATGGGTAGGTTTTATGGTGTGAAATTTACGGCACCAATCGGTACTCTATGGGTAGGTTTTATGGTGTGAAATTTACGGCACAAATCGGTACCACTAACTCTTTATGGGTAGGTTTAGGGTGTGAAATTTATGGCACTAATCGCTACCACAAACTCTTTATGGGTAGGTTTAGGGTGTGAAATTTATGGCACTAATCGCTACCACAAACTCTTTATGGGTAAGTTTAGGGTGTGAAATTTATGGCACTAATCGCTACCACAAACTCTTTATGGGTAGGTTTAGGGTGTGAAATTTATGGCACTAATCGGTACCACAAACACTTTTTGGGCAGATTTAGGGTGCCAAATTTACGGCACTAATCGGTACCACCAACTCTTATCTAGAAAATGTATTGGTTGGGAACTAACATGCCCACTAGTATTCTGTTTATAGACACTAGAAGTTTATCCCTCTGCAAACACTGGTATTATATATTGAAAGCAATGTACAAGATTGTAAATCTGTATTCATGAAATAGTCTTCTATTATTGACGGTGATTTTATGAATTTTAACCATGTACAACAGAATTTCCATCACCTAAATCATTAAAGCACAAGTAATATGGTATGCTTACTTGCAATGTCCATAAAGGAATAGTCGACATGGTTATTGAAGTGTCCATGATCCTAGACAGGTGTTCTCGGTCAGATATGTGAAAGCAAAGAATTCCGAATGGTTTCAGTACAGCAGTAACAGCGCCTTGAACTGCAGCATTTGATTGAACGATGACGCCTGCAAATTTTGTAAGGTATCAAGATATTAAATTGATTAGTTGTTGCTAGTCAACATTTGTATTCTGTGTAATGTACAGATACTCTGTTGAGATTTTATATATATATACAAAGGATGATTCAACACCTGCGTGACTAAGCCATCTCTAAGAATCGTCATTTTGCGGATTTTGTAATCAAACGGTTTCTGTTCTAATGAATACAATAAAACTAGAAGGTTAAATGAAAGGCGTGTATGGTGCTTAATACGACTTTTAATGTGACGGGAATGCGTATGTCGGAATGCTCGTCGATAGAGCAGCGTATGTCCCCAAAAGCCGAAGGTTGTCGGTTCGAATCCTAGCTTGTCTTGCCCTTTTTCTCGCCTTTACATATGTTCCATAGCTTTATCAACATTTACGATTAAAAAAAACTCCAACATATTGTTGCTTTGAAAAAAAAAACTGTATATGTACTAACTTTAACAGAATTCCTTTTTCAGGGGTGCAAGCTCTTCCTCTGTGTGCTAACTCATGACACGCTCATATTCAACATACTGTCTTATGACATATTTGAAATATTCTGATATTTAAATATGCATAATGACTATTTAAATATCAGAATAATACCTGTACTATCAACATACCTGTACTGTCAACATTTTACGCTAAACTATGTTTACGCTAAAAGAAATACACAGATTGATTGACTGAGTTTTATTTAACGTCACACCACGAATATTTCACGTATATGGTGACGGCATCTGCCTGATGCGGGGCATACAAATTTTGACCTTTGCAACGGACCCATCCGAAGTAGTGAGGGATATTTAACGTGCCATGCATACCACGACACGGGGCCTCGGTTTTTACTGTCTCATCCGAAAGAAAGGACACCGGCATGATCAGAGCGGGACTCGAACCCCGGCCTCCCGATCAGGAGGCGAGCGCGATACCACTAGGCCACGCCGGCTTCACATCTACAGTAGCAGATCTAAAAATACAAATTTGTGAAGTCGACATTTGATTTGGTTTTTTTTTTTTTTTTTTTTTTTGCTTTAATCAATTTTAGACCCATCTACCATTAGTGAACTGATATGGTGGCTGCCTGTGTTGAGTCGAAAGGAAAATAAGTATTTATAAAATAAAAGGCAAAGACCACTCACCTAAGCATTTCAGCAAATGACAAAATTATAAAGCATTCTCAAATAAGTGTGAAAAAACCGATTACAATATAAGAAAAATATTTTGATAAATTTGACTTAGGGGGCATAATAAAGTATCGAATTATTTAAACGCACGACTTCTTTATTATGTTATCCTACCAACGCCCCCCCCCCCCCTCCCTCTAAATAAAACCGTCAAAACCAAAAACAAAACAACCCCCCCCCAAATAATAAAAACAAAAATAAAAACAACAAACAAACAAAAACAAAAACAAATCATTCGTCAGTGGGAATCCATTCTCTGGAATGCACGAGTTGAGCACATCCCGATCTAAATCATTTCTTATTTGTTCATACATATGAATCAGTACTGTTTAAAATATCTACCACAGCTTTCTTTATTTTTCAGTATTGTCAGGTAAAACTGAGGAAACATTGATATGCTCGACAAAAACCTGTGGTTTACACTTCTTCCTCAATGGCACACTGGTGGTAGTGGTTAGCTACATACTGAATTACAGAGAAGACGTGATAGGCAAAATTAAACAAGTAAGATGTTAAAATCCATATAGATAAATTCTTTGTGGAATTTAAGCCGTTCTAATTATATACTTTGTGTTCAATACACCTCGTTTAATCGTTTTTCAGTGACAATTCAGTAACAACAAGACCTATTCAAGTGAAGGCGGTGGTATCATGTGACAAAGTATGAAGATGTGAGCTACAAAACGAGGAAATGATCGTATTGATAACATATATATGTACCCACCTGCCAAGGTAGATAGGTTCCCACATTCGTTTAAATACTGGTTTACTATTCGAACACTTCTTTTCACAGAGCCACAAACATCATGCACGTAAAGTCCTGAAATACGAGATTGAAAATAATTGATTTTATCACTGAAATGACTATAATCTTTTACTGAGAGACTAAAACATGCATGGAAATCATCTCGAAATTAATACGCATTCACAAAACTTAAATTTATGCGATATCGTTTAAAGTCAATCAAGGATGTTTGGTGCGCAGTGGAAGACATTGGAGTATTGCTTATAACAGTTTATAGTAGACAATTCAGGGCAAACCTTACCTAATTCTGATTCCGTATTATTGGCGATCATACTTTTGATCCATTTTATGCCCAACACCATTTCCATTGACCGTGGCACAAAATCAAAACAAGTTCCATTCACGTCTTCTTCACGATGAAAATCGAAAAGAACAAGCACGGAAGGTTGGCCAGGAGACATAATATCCGCCGGAAATGAAGGTTTACTCTCAAAGGTGAGAAATAAATGCAGGAGAACCAGCAATATTAAAAACCTTCGCATCGTGTGCCTCGGGAAGACTCGAAACAACATGGCGATGTCACCGGATCATCTACTGCTATTCTATCCGCCGATGTCTCGTACTGGAACAATCCATGTAACAGAATAACCTGTAACAAGAGTGTCAATATACAGTACTGAGAGTACACAAAAAACAGTTCTATAGAGATTGTATAAACGGTCAATAGAGAGGACGAGGCACTTACTGCAGTGTTGTAAATAGTTGGGTTCATGTAGTTTGTTCAGTGGTGTTTTAATTCGTTTTCAACAATTGCAAGAATGTATTGCCCTTTGAAACAAAGTAAAGCCGGTGTGGCTCAGTGAATAAGGTGCTTGGTTCGTGACCGTGAGGTCCAGGGTTCGACTCCCGCCGTAGACACACCGATGCTTTTGTCTTTCGAAAGAGACAGTAAAGCCAAGGTCCCGTGTCATGGTATGCTTGGTACGAAGAAAACTCTCTCTCGTATATCCAAAAGTCAACCCTCTCTCTCTCTCTCTTCCTCGAATTACTCCTACACTCGGTAACGAATTAATACACTTCTCTGCAGTAAACTACGTTACCTTGATGACTGTATAGCGAGTATAACTTAGTCGATAACACATTAGTGATGCTGTATCGCGCAATCCAATTTCATTAATAACTAATGAGTATTTAGTCTGAAAATTACGTTATATCCACCCAAACTCACGCAGGGATTTTCATAGATACATGTATATTAGTCTTTTCATTAATTATCCGTTTTATAAGATATGAAATTTGGGTCATTAAGATATTATTGAGGAAATTCATCTAACTGTTTTGTTTTTGTCATAAATTATTGCTTAAAAGTTTATTTACATGGTGAATAAGGAAAATAACAATATCTGTAATCTTTAAAATTCTAAACTACAGGATGATGCTCTGTGTTGGGAAGCAATCAACACTCTGTCCTTATTCAGTCATATTTATATAGATCTATTGTAAACCAAATAATGTTGTGGAATTTCGATAGTTAAGATGTAAAAGAATTAAATCGGAAAACTGAGGTTTATATAATTCGAGGAGTAACGATATCTTATTTCAGAATTTCTATAACAGAATAATTGAATTATACATTATATTGGATAAAAAATTTAAACATTCATTAAAATTTGATAAATTTCTATTCATGCCATCCATGTATAAATGTTCTTGACGTTGTATTACCAGTATAAGGAGACATATTTCTCCATTGTACTGCATGACAGCACTGCATGTTGAGACGGAAGTGATACAGACACCATTGAGGAGAGAAGATGTGGAATGCGTTATCGGATAGCCCTTGTAAAATCCCTAGCAGCCTCTCCTCTTGTATACACCAAGACAACGTCATTAGGTATAATGCCTGTATACTTAACGTTATCTTCTAATATAGTCACAATGGAAATAAACTACTTTATTATCAGTTTAGTCCCCCCCCCCCCCAATTATTCGGGTGTCCACTAGGATGGAATTTTACAAAAAATTAAGCATTTTCATATTATTGCGATTTCACAGAAAATATCACAAGGTTGAAGTGCTTAAGTACTAATAAATTTAGTCGATACGTCACACAAAGATTATTTCAGTTATCTGGTAACGATATCTGCTCGTTGCAACACAAAAAAAAAAAAAAACTGCAAACAAAAAATTGCACGAAACCAATGAAAGCACTCGACGTAATGAGGTATCTTTTACGTACTACATCTACCGTGACACGTGACCTCGCCATTTCGCTGTCTCGTCTGGAAGACAGAACTCGAGACTTTTCGGTCATGAAGTAAGTACCTTCCCGACTGAGGTACAACGACTTAGGTCTGAAGGAGTTTTATAAAGTACCAAAAAAATAAAAATAATAATAAATAAATAAAATAAAATAAAAACACGAAAAAAAGTAGGAAGTAATAGACTGAATCTATATACGGCAATGATTTATACTGCTAATTAAGAAAGACAAATATCGGAGCCACGTGAAAAGCGACATATTCAATGCCCTATGGTGAAAACTCTGTCCATGGTAATTATGTTCTTGATATATCATTTGTGTACATGTAATGGAAAATAATAAAGAGAAATTCTAAAAATTAAAAAAAAAGAAAAAATTAAAGAGATAATTGTCAAGATAAATGACAGTTGCCCCATGACACGGTTTTTAGAAGAATTTCTTGCATCTACCGTGCTCTAGCAATCTTAATGACATCTCAGTTTCTTCCGAGATCGCGCATGTGTCTACGTTGGTTTCGTTCCGTTTCTAGTTCATACTGGTGTATAAAATAAAAGGCATTTGATCCATTTGTACATCATGGCCAGGGGAAGTCATTTTCATGTGTTCAGCATAATAACTTTATCTTAAAGGCATAGGCGGGCGAACGGGAGGGGCGCACCAAAACGTTTTAATTGAATTTCAAAATAATATCCAATAAAAAAATGCAAGAAAGAAAAAAAATAAGGAAATGACAACCTCTGCTCCAGCGGAAGAAAAATAGATTAAACAGGTTTGCCCCTACCCACGTTTGATTTAATTAACGCCTTTAAAAGCTTAGGGTCGGAAGACATAGGTGTTGAAATGAAACATACAAAGGAAAGTAAAAAGACATCCGACATAGATGTATGACAAACCAGCCTCCGACATGCATGGCAAAACAAAAGAACAGGCATGATTACAGACATCACAAAACTATTTGATTGCAATACTGGTGCAATACCGACTTCGGACGGCCAATTGAAGTTTGGTGAATAGCATTATAGGCAATATGAAAATCAATTGAAGTTTGGTGAACAGCATTATAGGCAATATGAAAATCAATTGAAGTTTGGTGAATAGCTTTATAGGCAATATGAAAATCAATTGAAGTTTGGTGAACAGCATTATAGGCAATATGAAAATCAATTGAAGTTTGGTGAATAGCTTTATAGGCAATATGAAAATCAATTGAAGTTTGGTGAACAGCATTATAGGCAATATGAAAATCAATTGAAGTTTGGTGAATAGCATTATAGGCAATATGAAAATCAATTGAAGTTTGGTGAATAGCATTATAGGCAATATGAAAATCAATTGAAGTTTGGTGAATAGCATTATAGGCAATATGAAAATCAATTCCATTGACACCAGAATTCTGTTGACAAGTGACTATATATAATTTGTAAATTATTTGGTAAAGAGTACGCAAACAGAAGATACTCCAATGTATTGTCTATGGAATTTGGGTTTTTTTTTTTTTACTAATCTGCTGATGCATGTATCAACACTACATGTCGATTATTTTACAAATTTGAACGACTCATGCTGAAAGTAAATCATATAAAAATTACCAAGATATAATGAAATACATGTATATTCTGTGAATAAAAGAAGTAAAATATATACTCATGGGAAATAATAAGTAATGTAGAAAAAGAGCATAGCAAACGACTTCATTTTTACATCAACGGCAGCAAGACGATTGAAAATCAAATGTGTAGATTATCTTCATTTTTAAAGAGTAAGATAATAAGAGGTCCAAAATTTTGGTGAACTTATATCCATTCAAATAAGAAAAATGACTAACTTTTCTGAATCTTATTTTTCGGCAAGCATTCAAGACAATGTTTTCTATGTTTGTTGAACAAGATGAGCGTAATGAAAAACCCTTATCTCTCAACACATTTGATAATCTGGCATTTGCCGTAGCTGGCAGTTTGAAGTTTAATGTTTCTTTCAACAATCTCTCAGTTATATTGCGACATAGAAACAGGAGGTAACCATCCTCTTAAACATAGTGACGCAATTCGGGAATCGAACCAGGGGCGTCGGCGCCGCAAGCCAAGCATGACCAAGACTGCTCCTGGCATTTGCCGAGATAAATATGTAATACAATCACTGCTGCTAATATAGTAAAATACTACGGAACAATTAATGAAGCGATCAGACCTGGCCCCGCCGTAACCAAAATTTGAGGCTGAGGAAAGAAATCTGAGAAAAAATACTGAGACTTGATGCTGAGTATAGAATTGAGGAAGGTTGGTGACAGCGGGGCCAGACTTTAAAAACAAATCTTTCATACTTTTGCATAACAATCGGTCTTTACTGTCTCATCCGAAAAACAAGACACACTACCAAGTGAGCTATGTTGCTTCATAACAACTCAAAATTATGGTTCCAACAACACATAAATAACATTTCAAGAACCTTGTACATATATAGTAATAGGAATTTTATGATAAATCCAGATAAACACCTGTATAATTACTATACATGTATACACGAAATGTGCTTTAAATACATACTGCTAATAAAATCCACGTTTAACTGGAGTGTATAAAAATAAGCTGGTAAAGACCCCAATTAAACAGCATCTCAAATACTTTATATCATTCCATACAAAAGACAGCATTGAAATTTATGAACTCCTTGCTCTTCGTTCCGAAACGAAATGGCGTGTATTTTCTGCATGAATTACCGTAAAAATGGGCGTAGTACAAAGTGGACCAAGGTCACAATCTTTTCCAGATATAATCACTACATTATAAAAGTAGATACATGTCATTTAATGTCAGAACTGGGTGGTAGACTGTGATAAAACAAAAAGTTTTCATTCCTGATCCGTGTACGGTCATCACTCGGGCTATAGCGAGAAAGAATGTCACTATGATTTGATTGTTTGAGTATTGTTTTCCACGATTATTTCACGTAAATGGTGACGGCATCTGCTTGATGCATTGCACAGAAATTTATACTTTTGCAACGGACCTACCCGAAGCAGTGAGGGATCTTTCAGGTGCTATACCTATCGTGACATGGAACCTCGATCTTCAGTTTCGGTCTCTGGTGTACGAAAGACAGGACACCGAGACCGATGTGCCGACGGCGAGAGTCGAACCCGGAACCGCTCGGTCATGAGTAGAGTATCTCATCCACTGAGCTACACCGGCACCTATCTTGAAGGTGATAATATAGGTGATAACATAAGAAAGGGGGAGGGGTAACTGAGTAATGTCCTATGACATATTTGTAATTTGGAAAATTAAAACACTAATGACTGCATACATAGTTCCTTAATAGCATTATTCCATTTCATGAGAAGAGTGTCATTTAGAACGTTTTAAAATATTAATTAATAATACATATAGGTATTGTGTAACTTTGATTAGTTGTGATAAATTTCTTAATGGAAATAAAGTGACGTGGGGGGGGGGGGGGGGTCACAATTCTATGTGTGTCCTATTTTCAAAGGAAGGGCACGTGGCCCGTTTACACTTTTCTCCTAGTGTGGCATTATAAAAAGTAGACAAAAGAATGAAGATATCCCTGGTCCTCAGGTTCCCTCTGATATTTCTGGTTCCCTCTGATATCTCTTGTTCCCTCTGACATTTCATGTTCTCTTTGATATCTCTGGTTCCTTCTGATATTTATGGTTCCTTCTGATATCTATGGTTCCTTCTGATATCTATGGTTTTCTCTGATATCTCTGGTTCCTTCTGATATCTATGGTTCTCTCTGATATCTCTGGTACCCTCTGATATCTCTGGTCCTCCTGAGTCACTCCAAGAACATCTTTGGATTCCCTTTCATATTGTTCCCTCTAAGGATATCTCTGTGACCGCTAGCTTCCCTGATTCCCACTTATGATGTAAGTCCTTTGGATGCTAGCTTTTTTTTCTAATATAAAGATATACCTGATTCGGTGGAAAGATACCCCCCCCCCCCCCACAAAATAAATAAACCGGGAAACATATTACGGTGTATCTCGTTACTCCTCCGGGACACCTGGTCTTACGGTAGATGTCTTGTTATTGATGCATGACAACTGGTCTTGCGGAATACCTAATCCTACTGTATATATTGTTACTCCTCCAGGACACTTGGTCTTACCGTATATCTTATTACTCCTGCGGAATACCTGTGTCCACTGTATATATTGTACTCCTCCAGGACACTATGTCTTGGTATTAACGTTTATATTGTTACTCCTCCGGGACACCTGATCTCACGGTAGATCGTGTTATTCTTCCAGGACACGTGATCTTACCCTATATCTTGTTGCTCCTCCGGGACATATGGTCCTTCATCCCAAGACACCATGTCTCATCTTGTAACCTCTCCGGGACATATGGTCCTTCATCCCAAGACACCATGTCTCATCTTGTAACCTCTCCGGGACATATGGTCCTTCATCCCAAGACACCATGTTTCATCTTGTAACCTCTCCGGGACATATGGTCCTTCATCCCAAGACACCATGTCTCATATTGTAACCTCTCCGGGACATATGGTCTCACATGCAGTATATTTCTTACTCATCCGGGACCTCTTCTCGTCAGATTTCACCGTGATACGTTATGCGGTTTTGAAGTTAAGGGGGGTATATTTTTAATATTATAAGGTCAACTTTTTATGATACTGGGAGGAGTACATCTTTAGGAAACGACGGAGAAATCTTTAAAATCGATTTGTTTGTTGTCTTACTTGACGCCGAAATTGTCACATTTTGTATGTATTTTACAGACCACCTCAACTAATGGAACAGACCCATCGAAACATTAATATCTGTCAATATCGGTCATGGCCATCGACGATTCTCGGTGAGACTGGAACCCTGGACCTATTGACCAGGTCTTTCTTCATCTGGGCATGCTACAGTGTTGGATCCAGGATTTCCTCAAACGAGGGGGGCACATGTGTATTAGCCAAATTACTCAGCCATTTTTGTGCCAAAGTTGGATTTTTACTAGTAAGTATAAGGCGAAAAGGGGGCGGTCCGGTCCCCTTTAATTCCGCCACTGTGCTACCAACAGGGCCACGTACGAAACGTTATAGAAGGAGGGGATCGTTTACCAAGAACTCTCTCGAGGATAATTATAATATTTTACCCCTACATCCAACTGTTGTTATTTTGACATTCTCGGTTGTAGGGTTACCTAACGAAATAGTGACGACTCGGGGTAAGGAGTAAATCGGTGTAAGGGTAAATCTTTGTGATTATGTCAGACATACATTGTATAATTATTGCTGAGGAACAATGAAAGTATGGAGATATTGTTAGTATAAATATGAATGGGTCTTAAGACACTGTTAATTATAATGCTCAGCGATACATATAGAAATACAGATGTTTGAAGGGAAGAAGGGCCACGTTTAAGACAAAGAAAGGATATTTTTGGTGTCTCGTGATAATTACTACAATGTGCTCAAAAGAAAACTGATGAAGCGTCATACAAGATACCGGTAATGTAACCTCTAATTCTTAAAATATCTTCGGCCTCAGAACATAAACATTTCATACCTGAACGAAAATCTAACGCACATTTGCATGGGGTTCATTCAACCTTGATAAATCGATGACAGATTCATCTTCCAACGCCTTCCACATTGTGGGTATGGATTTTAAAATGACACATGTAGGTAAAATATGTACATTTCGTATACGACTTAATTAGGGGCGGATCAGGAATTTGGGCATGCAACTGAAATAATATGAAAACAGGCTTCAGATGGTCACAAAAAAAGAAGAGGAACAAGAAGAAAATACCTTGGTCTAGCATTAAAATCACGCATTTAGCAATATGCCATTCTGTATTCGTTATGAAAACTGGCAAGTGCGGATCAAGGAATAATATAAAACAGAAAAACTTGTACATATTAGAAATAATAAGTCAAAGAAAAGGGGACTTGTTTGTAAGGAGGGGATGTTCTTGTATACTGTAAAGAGGAATAGTTTTTGTATTTTGTATGTACATCCATTGGCATTGATTTTTGATTAAGTAAATATATTTTAATCTCATCTTTTGTAGATACTGACCACACCCTATCAACGGTGTCCAATTCAGTATCTGTCTACCTACAGATATATGATACATGTGTGTTAAGTGTAATATTACCACTACATACAACATATCCTGTGTATATAACCTCTCTTATTTCCAAGAAAATGGTATATACGTATTCGAATTTCATACAACATGCAAACACGTTCAATTTAGCAATGATGAAAAATATAAGAATGGGCAAGCTACAGAGACGGTGTATTTATCAAGGTAACTATAACCAGACTGTGTACATGTACTTTACCTGTTATTAACGAAAATCTATAGAAATCCTTCTGCATCAGAAACCACTTCTCTCGAGTAAACGTCTCCTCTTCAATACACACTGGTATTCACATCTGAAGTCGGGTACTACACACTGCTGTCAAAGAAAAACAGAACTTCGGCACTCCTCTACAGCATGTTTATTTCCATCCACCCTTAACATGTGACGTACATGCCGATCTATGGTGTTACCTGGAACAATACGGTAATGACCGAGAGAGACGCCCGAACACAAGTGCCTTGCTGCGACCTGTAGAACAGCTTTTTAAAAACGCTCTTCACGGCGGATTATAATTTTGCAGGTCTTTGTGTACTCACGTTTTTTTTAAATCACATTTATTTTTCACCTTCAGTTTTGAAATTCATACATTCCTTACTTTACACTCTGAAAGAAAATCCACTCACCTATATCGTTCCTATATAGATCCAGGTATTTCTTTAAATACAAGTATTTTACAAACACGTTGCGTATGAACACGCACACAAAAAAAAAATCTCCGTCTCTGTTACAAAATATTTTCTATCCTTAAATCGGCGAAAAAAAAAGATTTATAGCAACACAACCACAGGTGTTTCTCCTATGCGAATCAGTAACCGTCATTATAATTACAAAACTGTCTCCAAGGTTACGAGGCATTGTTTATCATTATGATTTCTGGCACAAATCCGTCTTCCTATGTAATACCTATACCACACTTTGCTGTGCACTAAATGAGCACAGCCACATTCTACGCGTCATATGGCTTCTGGGTATACTTGAATATTTAGCAAACGATAGACTTATTAATGTTTTAATATGGTACTTTAGCATTCGTAAATGTGTGTTAATGTACATACGTGTGTTTTATAGGACCATGTATCCAATTAATTCTCGGAGTCATGTCGTGAGATACATCTTCTAATGAGCCCAATTCCTTGCCTCAAACGTAGTACGAACGGAGACTATCAATCTGATTAAAACCCTATCTTTATTCCGCTTCTGTATTATCCGCAATAGGACAAATAAAGAAGCGGAATAAAGATATGGTTTTAATCAGATTGGGAGACTATAGGCATGATTTGCGACGATGCTCCTGTTAAAAAAATTAAAAATTCAAAATTTTGAAAAGATTGTTCGTGTGTTGGTTTGTTGACTTATGGAACTGATAAAAATCACAATAACAGTGGCGGCACAATTATGTACAATTCTGTTCTGACCACCTGCTGGTAGTGCCCATTACGGTGTGTAATGTACCAGGACTGTCTTTGACCAAAACTAGGGGTTAGAAGCCATTAGACATATATTAGATATAGTTATATGTGCAGAAGGATTCAAACCGACTTACTTTTTAAAATATTCATTTGTGTTTTGTTTTCTTTTTGATATCATTTCTTGAACATCATATGTTACAGTTAACATGAGAATGAGGAAACATGTTTTAAATTCATATTTCTTTCAGTATATTTCTTCATATGTTTTTATTTTCATTATCAGTAGCATAAATCAAAATCTAATTTCTCATTCAAACACCATCATAAGTTTTTGTTTTTCAAGTAAATGGACAAATAGGGCTCTGTCAACTAACAATTCTAGGTTAGTTAGATAATTTCAAGTACCAAAGAAAATAAACAGGAGACTCAACACAAATATAGATCATACCCGATAAGCTTATAATAAGCCAGTATGTTTAGCTCATACCCTATAAGCTTATAATAAACCAGTATGTTTAGATCATACCCCATAAGCTTATAATAAGCCAGTATGTTTAAATCATACCCTATAAGCTTATAATAAGCCAGTATGTTTAGCTCATACCCTATAAGCTTATAATAAGCCAGTATGTTTAGATCATACCCCATAAGCTTATAATAAGCCAGTATGTTTAAATCATACCCTATAAGCTTATAATAAGCCAGTATGTTTAGATCATACCCCATAAGCTTATAATAAACCAGTATGTTTAGATCCATCAAGTTTGAATAATTTTATTGTTCATTTGAATTGTTGAATCGTAAATGAGAAAATATGCACATATATTTGTATTTTCAGAAATACTAAGATTCAGATGTAGTATGGGATATTTTGAACTACGAGAAATGCCGTCTATCTACATGTATCGCTGATCATACGATAGGCTAAGTCATAAAAACGGAACATCAAGTAGCATAAGCGAGACCATAAATCATACACGCGAGATACTTCGTCTTCAAATGAGATATGTCGTACAAACGAGATACTGTTTGCAAATTGTACAAATAATGTATATCGTAAGTCATACACACAAGAAATTAAGTCACAATACATGACATAGGAAATCTTTCAGACTTTAAAATAAACAAAAGGGATACTGTGTCCTTCAAACGAGATATTAAGATAAACAAGATAGATACTGTGTCCTATAAACGAGATACTGAGATAAATAAGAGAGATACTGTTTCCTACATTGTGTACAAACGAGATATCAAGTTGTATAAACAGGATGATAAGTCGATCATCAAAACACTTGGTCGTACATACGAGATACGAAGTCGTACAAACGAGACACCAAGTTTTTCAAACGAGATACAAATCTATGAAGTCATGCCCACATTATATTATGTCTTCCATATGACTTATTAAAATATATATTCAGTGGTTTCGTATTTTCATTATCATCTTTACCGCAGTTTACACAAACATCATAATAAAAATTTTGAATTTAAGATTATTCTTTGCAGTATTTAATTGAACATTACCCTTATAAGTTCATGCTTTTTTCATACATGTACTTATGTACTAATAAAAGAAACCGAGGATTCACAGTCTTGTGAATAAGGAATCCCATTAATACTTCAAACCTAAATAACAGTTAACTTGATACTAGATACCAAATTCATTTAATCGCAAGGTCATTAAACAATTTACATTTAAATGATTAGCGATTTACAAAGAGTAATAATGAATCCGAAATAATAATTTACATGAGCAAGCCCGTCCCCGATGTTAAAGTAGGAAGACTAACTTTCTTGATATACATAAATCACAACTATCTGAATGGCAATATTACATGTATATGACATACACATTGTCATTCCCAAGTTTGTTGAAACCAGCTTAGCCTTCTCTTTCACGATTTTTATTTATGAGATCCATAATGTATTGCTTTTTGTTCAAATTATAATAATAAATGCTGCTTTCCGTTTAGTTAATTATAAAAAAAATAAGAAGAATTTTGTATCCAGAATATTATAAAGTTCTACGAGCATATTCACTGCAAGAGAGGTTACTCCTATTTAGTTATTGTACACCAAGAAAAGGGGGAGTGTTCAAAATTTATCCAAGTGTTTCTTTGCTTTGTGTTTATGTATAAAAGTAATAGAACCTCGAATTATATAACTATGTTTATCACCCAGGACCGTAGTAAACATTTAAAAAGTAGAAAGAAGGGGCGGGCAAACCTTGAATTTAGAAATAAAATCGGGCCATGATCGGCCAAAAAATAGGGCACCGCTAACGAGTGCATGATACGCCCGCAGCATGTTTTAATGTGATGGTAATGGATGTGTGAAAGAAGAACTAAGTATTCAAACTCTAATTCCAGAGAAACTTCCAAGGTCCTACAAAATTCAATGAACCAGACATCCATGAATGAATCCTCGTCAGTACTGGAAACCTAATGAAATAACTAAGAATTTTGTTTGTGTAATGTGATTAAATTTTTGTTCCCCCTTTAGTTAAGGAGGAGAAGCCCTGACAAGCTTTTCCGACCCCACCCATTTTCCCCCAACTTTGAAACCCACATGCACAACTACAAGCCACATCCTTTCATATGAAACCATCAAAAGTTTTGTTCCCCCTTTAGTTAAGGAGTAGAAGCCCGGAAAACCTTTCCGATCCTGCCCATTTTCCCCCACCCCAGGGGCCTGACTCCAACTTTGAAACCCACATGCATAACTACAAGCCACACCCTTTCATATGACACCAGCAACAGTTTTGTTCCCCCTTTAGTTAAGGAAGAGAAGCCCGGACAAGCTTTTCCAACCCCGCCCATTTTCCCCCACCCCAGGGGCCTGACCCCCAACTTTGAAACCCACATGCACAACTACAAGCCACACTCTTTCATATGACACCATCAACAGTTTTGTTTCCCCTTTAGTTAAGGAAGAGAAGCCTGGACAAGCTTTTCCGATCCTGCCCATTTTCCCCCACCCCAGGGGCCTGACTCCAACTTTGAAACCCACATACACAACTACGAGCCACATCCTTTCATATGACACCATCAAAAATTTTGTTTCCCCTTTAGTTAAGGAGTAGAAGCCCGGAAAACCTTTCCGATCCTGCCCATTTTCCCCCACCCCAGGGGCCTGACTCCAACTTTGAAACCCACATGCATAACTACAAGCTACACCCTTTCATATGACACCAGCAACAGTTTTGTTCCCCCTTTAGTTAAGGAAGAGAAGCCCAGACAAGCTTTTCCGACCCTGCCTATTTTCCCCCACCCCAGGGGCCTGACCCCAACTTTGAAACCCACATGCACAACTACAAGCCACGCTCTTTCATATGACACCAGCAACAGTTTTGTTCTCCTTTTAGTTAAGGAGGAGAAGCCGGCACAAGATTTTCCGACCCCACCCATTTTCCCCCACCCAGGGGCCTGACCCTAACTTTGAAACCCACATGCACAACTACAAGCCACACCCTTTCATATGACACTATCAACAGTTTTGTTTCCCCTTTAGTTAAGGAGGAGAAGCCTGGACAAGCTTTTCCGACCCTGTCCATTTTTCCCCACCCAGGGGCCTGACTCCAACTTTGAAACCCACATGCACAACTACGAGCCACATTCTTTCATATGACACCATCAAAAGTTTTCTTCCCCATTTAGTTAAGGAGGAGAAGCCCGGACAAACTTTTCCGACCCTGCCCATTTTCCCCACCCCAGGGGCATGACCCTTAATTTTGAAACCCACATGCACAACTAAAAGCCACACCCTTTCATATGACACCATCAAAAGTTTTGTTCCCCCTTTAGTTAAGGAGGAGAAGCTCGGCAAGCTTTCCGACCCCGCCCTTTTCCCCCTCCGCAGGGGCCTGACCCCAACTTTGAAACCCACATGCACAACTACAAGCCACACCCTTTCATATGACACCATCAAAAGTTTTGTTCCCTCTTTAGTATAGGAGAAGGAAGCCCGGACAAGGATGGATGGACGGACGGACGGAGAGACAGATGACAGCGGTATAGTATAATACGCCCACATTTTCAAATGCGTACGTATAAAAAGGGTCCCCAGTTCCTATGGATCTGTCACTATACAATGTTTATTTACGCACGTGGTTACAGTATGACCACGCACCTCCGTTTTATTGCAAGTGTTAATGGTTAAATAAGACTATTGCATCTGGGTAGTAGCCAATGTTTTTACTTGACCGATTCAGTGGTTGACTGTTGTTTTACGTCACTCCGTGGTTATTTCACGTATATGATGACGGCATCTGCCGCATTGCAAAGAAATTTCTACCTTTGTAATGGACCCATCCGAAGCAGTGAGGGATCTTTTACGTGCCACGCCTACCGTTACACGGGACCTCGGGTTTTACTGTCTCATCCAAAAAATGATCACCGGTGTGCTCAGGGCGGGAATCGAACCCGAAACCTCTAGGTCACGAACCGACCCGAGACAGAAATGCTTGGAGAAAACCAGGCGCAAACATTGGGGGAGCGACTAAGATTTAACTACATGTAGAAGTGACCAAAAGATTCTTTCGTTTATAGTATTGAGCCGTGTACACATATCCCAATTTTTTTTTGTTAGTTTTAAAATGTAAATATTTTTAATCTGATGTCAGTTGCTTACTTAGAAACACGAGGCGGACACATACGGATCACTTTGTTAATATCAGTGTGATCCTTGATTGTGTAATTAGAGATATTTATGATATCTAATGTATACATGTATCTGAATGTAACATTTACTTTTATTTACCAATAGACATTTTCCCAATATTACATGCAATATCGGACAAATTAAATGCTGTTTTGAAGCTCAGACTTGCCTCATGTTTCTGTGACATCACAATCTAAGCATAATTGATATCCAAATGAAAATTCCAACAAAAAGATATCAGGTCCGTTACGTCATTTATATTGGGAAGTACACGACTTTGAGTTGCAGTTTGAAAGTTAAAATATGAGACACTATTATTATTTAAACTATTATATTCAGTATCTATTATAACATTTCTTCATATCAATAAGCATTTTATTGTATACACTACACTTAATATCTGACATTTATAATTCAAATTAGCAATATAAGAAGTCATCAAAGATCATCCAACTTCAAATCTAATCTAAGGATTTCAACCTTTCCTCCAAATAACAGTCAATTAGTGATCAAGTTGAATGATATCTATAAAATCATTTTGTTTAAAAATGTTTACTACTTATGACCATATATCAAGTTATTCTTTTATTGATATCAATACCTCAAGGCGAGTTAACTGTACTCTGTGTATTTGTTAAATGTATTACTATTAATATTATTGATATAACAACACCCCCCCCCCCCCACACACACACACTTAAATTCTTTACTGCTATGTTTTTTCTTGATTAAAGAAGAAAAGACACATCATGTAGTGACTGATATATGACATAGATACTTTTGTTTGTTTCATCTTTTATGTCACATCAAAATTTATTTCACTAGTAAAGAGACATCACCTGTCTGATTTATTCTATAGCAGCAATACACAGAAATTTATACCTACACATTGGACCCAATGCAGTTTGGGGAAGGGGGGTCTTTTACATACTATTGTCTACCAGAACACAAAAACTTGAACTCTACTGTCTTCCACGATATATGGAACACTGATCCCAGAACCTCTTAGTCTTACACCATTTGTCATACATAACAAAATGTCTATTCATTCTCTATTGTTTCTTTGGTTGGTTCTCATGTCACATGAAGATTATTTTGTGATGTCATCTGCCCGATTTTCACACATAAATTTGGACCTATGCATGCGAGGGATTTGTTTTACATGCTTTGTCTATCCTGGTAAACTTAATTTTTACTTACTCATCCAAAAGACCACGCACAGATGAGCTACCTCTGGGACTTGAAGCCTGGACCTTTAGATCAGGGGCCAAACACACAACTAATTGAGCTTTGCCTGCTCTTTATTCTGGTTTGTAATGTCATGAATTACTACGGAGTCAACAATTGATTCTTTTGTCATGCAAAAATAATATAACTTTTATTGTAACAGCAACTGTTTGATGCTTTTCCTAGAAATTTTGACATTTGTAACTCACAGATCTTTTATGTGTAGATATTAACCATAAGGTCTCCATACGGTCTCAACTGAAGCAGTGAGAGATCTTTTATGTGTAGATATTAACCATAAGGTCTCCATACGGTCTCAACTGAAGCAGTGAGAGATCTTTTATGTGTAGATATTAACCATAAGGTCTCCATACGGTCTCAACTGAAGCAGTGAGAGATCTTTTATGTGTAGATATTAACCATAAGGTCTCCATACGGTCTCAACTGAAGCAGTGAGAGATCTTTTATGTGTAGATATTAACCATAAGGTCTCCATACGGTCTCAACTGAAGCAGTGAGAGATCTTTTATGTGTAGATATTAACCATTAGGTCTCTATACGGTCTCAACTGAAGCAGTGAGAGATCTTTTATGTGTAGATATTAACCATAAGGTCTCCATACGGTCTCAACTGAAGCAGTGAGAGATCTTTTGTGTGCAGACATTAACCATTAGGTCTCCATATGGTCTCAACTGAAGCAGTGAGAGATCTTTTGTGTGCAGACATTAACCATTAGGTCTACATACGGTCTCAACTGAAGCAGTGAGAGATGTTTTATGTGTAGACATTAACCATCAGGTTTCTACATGGTCTCATCAAAAAGACATCATCTTCATGATGCTCTATAATTATATATGTATACATCATGAAAAATATAACTTTAAAGAAGACAAGACATGCTTACGAAGTAAACCTGAATCTACCATTAAAATAAAACAAAAAGTCTTATACATACTGGAATGATGATTTATTAAAAAATGTTATGACATTTGAGACATACTGAATATAAACTGAATTGACAGAATGGAGTAACTGAAAATTAACTTTGGCAAAATTTTTTTTAAAAAACCAGTCAGTGTAAGAAATACGATTTCTATTTTGTTACAACAACAATTTGTTAAATTAAGATAATTCCTAGTTCTAATTTGATACTTCTAGCTTTTGTTTTGCAGAGTATGCCATGTACCATACAAAGATGGCCACTAATGCTGCAACAAATTCACTCTGTACAAAGGGGCCTTTCCATACTCCCTATAAAACAAACAAAAAATTATACAATATAGGCAGAAAACTGACAGTGGTATTAAACAAAATATTCAATTTAAGGTTTTAATATTTTCCAACCTTTTTTATTTGTGTATAGATAATTTTCTAGAAAGAATGGGTATTCGACGAATGAATGAATCTTATATTTTTTTCGCGTGATGCAGGTATCAAACAAACGGTAAAGCATGATGATGCAAAATTTTTTTTGTTAATATCTGCATCATCAGAAAAATTTAGGATTCATTTATTAATTTTTTTTCCAGTACTTGAGTAATGAAATTGTAATGACAAGAAAATAATATTCAATCAAACTTGAATTGTTGAATTATTTCTAAATACATGACCACTGAAGA
Organism: Pteria penguin; assembly: GCA_035048485.1. NCBI lineage: Eukaryota > Metazoa > Mollusca > Bivalvia > Pterioida > Pteriidae > Pteria > Pteria penguin. Next base: position 12,109,899 of record CM068588.1, on the reverse strand, counting down.
TTAGCATAAGGTCAGATCTTTCAGCTTCCAGGTAATTTAGCTTTTATTCATTCAAAATATGATTAATTTCATGTCATAGGTAAGGACAAGAGGTAAGATAAAGGACATAACAGCATGTCAGAATCCAACCCCGGCAAAAATGAAAACAAAATACTAACAAATACATGTACATGTAAAATATTACATATTACAGTAAACGACAATCACAGTGTTGGCTTGGGACATTACAATGTACATGTGTATCGAAGTTGATTAAAGCTGATAACCCTTTATGATTAAAGCAATTTTATTTGTCTAGAGTGATTCTAGCTGGTGCTGACATTCACATAAATGTTCAAAAGTAAAGTGCAGTATAATGATATACCTATAGAAATACTCTATTTACATTTAATATGTAGCTGCTATAATGTTTTAATCATGAAGAAATAGTATGTGTAATGTATACATTATATACAGGCAGTATACTTACAGAATGATTGATGGCAATGTGTACATATACAAGCAGTATACTTACTGGATGATTGACAGTGATGTGTACATATACAGGCAGTATACTTACTGGATGATTGACAGTGATGTGTACATATACAGGCAGTATACTTACAGGATGATTGACAGTGATGTGTACATATACAGGCAGTATACTTACTGGATGATTGACAGTGATGTGTACATATACAGGCAGTATACTTACTGGATGATTGACAGTGATGTGTACATATACAGGCAGTATACTTACTGGATGATTGACCACAATGTGTACATATACAGGCAGTATACTTACTGGATGATTGACAGTGATGCGTACATATACAGGCAGTATACTTACAGAATGATTGACAGCAATGTGCACATATACAGGCAGTATACTTACTGGATGACTGACAGTGATGTGTACATATACAGGCAGTATACTTACTGGATGATTGACAGTGATGCGTACATATACAGGCAGTATACTTACAGAATGATTGACAGCAATGTGTACATATCCAGGCAGAATACTTACTGGATGACTGACAGTGATGTGTACATATACAAGCAGTATGTTTACTGGATGATTGACAGCAATATGTACATATACAGGCAGTATACTTACAGGATGACTGACAGAGAGAAGTATATATACAGGCAGTATACTTACGGGATGATGGACACTGATATATACATATACAGGCAGTATACTTACAGGATGACTGACAGAGATATATCCAGGCAGTATACTTACTGGATGACTGACAGTGATGTGTACATATACAGGCAGTATACTTACAGGATGATTGACAGTGATGTGTACATATACAGACAGTTTACTTACAGGATGACTGACAGAGATAAGTATATATGCAGGCAGTATACTTACAGGATGATTGACAGTGATGGAAGCCACAGTTTTCACACTGTCAGAACTCTCTCCACCTCTCTGAGCCTTTCTCAATGAAGCATAACCTTCCTCATCATAAAGACGAATATTGTAAGTTCCTGAAGGCAGTTTTTTATGTTCATCACTATAACTTATCTGAAGACAAGAAAAATACTGTAATATTTATTTTCCTTTTAAATAATTCTTTTCTACTGCTCACTTGAAAACCTGAAGTACATAATTAAATAAGAGAGTTCAGCTTTTTTTTCAGGTTATGTTGTGATGATGTAAACATGTGCAATACAAAGTACATTTATAAAGTTATTAGTAGCATTAAAAGCTTCTCAAAAAATTCAGTTTAAAGTTGAAACACAAGCAAGCACGTTGATCTAGCACATCCTGATACATTTAGTTTTTCATTCCATGCAGTTCATCCGTAGTTTCTCTTCTCAGATGAAAGCACCATCCTGGTATTACTTTAACCCTAGCTGGACAGATTAAGATCACATGATACAAGATAAGCCTAATATTGCCTACCTCGACACCTTGACCGTCCAAAAATATAATGCAATATCATTATGTCTTCAAGTACAAGTATCCTTCAAAATATGTAAGGAAAATTATTTTCTGCAACATAACACTCCTTATCTTAACCTTTATTTGATTAAAATAAACAATATGACATTGTGGCATTGCACTTTTATTAGTGCTGTAGCATGTTAAAGAAACAAATCTTCATCAAAACAAAGAAATGCTACTGTTCTTACCATCAAATTTGTGCACTTGAAAATTTACAATTATCTTTACATTTCTTAACTTATTGCCCAGATGCCTATATAGTTTATCAAATTCATTTTGTTCTAAGTAATGATACAAAATTTGTTAGAAATGATTAAGGGGTAAAATTACTGTGATAAATACAATACTTAATTGGAGAATTCTTCACTTCAACCTAGGAAGAACTATACATGTACTCTGCAGAAAACAATTTTCAAAATGACAGATTTCATAAAAATGCAGACTGATTTCTTTTAAACTTGGTGATTTGATTTTTATGATAACAGTAAATTAATTCATGGTGAAATTTTTTAATCTAATTTTAAGAATGTAATTTCAGGTTTTTAATATAGGACTTTTTTTAATAGTATCAATAAATAATTCTGATATGTCAAGAAATATTATTTTCTGTTTAAAGCTATCTTTCGATTATCTAGACAAGTTTCTATGATGGTCTTGAGCAATATTCATAATACTGTGTTTTTTTTTCAGGGGACAGCTTTGGTGATGAGGACAGTAGTCAGAAAATTACTCTGGATAAACTGAAGTCCAGCAAGCTTAAGAGGCTCAACACTATGGACCTCCCATATCAAAATGAGGGCATTTCATACTTTTGTATACATGTAGATATGCAGTCTACACCCATTATATTGCCATCCAATTATCCATCATTAATGCATACCACCACTTTTTCCCCAAAGAACAAACTTACTACAGGTACTACAGTGTTCTAGGATTTTCTTAAAAATCCACTTACCAACGGGTAAGTGGCAACCCAAAATTCACTAACCCTGTCATGAAAGTCACTTACCCAAACAAAAATGTCAATTTATTACAGAGAATGATTTCAGCCACGATTCACAAAAAGAACGTTCACGTTTTTCTTTATCATAAATATGATCCTTTTCTCTTTTGCTAATTTTCTCTTTAGATTTATCTGATGTTCTGTTAGACTTGAATCCAAATCTCTCTAAACCCATTTTTAACTTTCTTCAAAAGTTTTCATCAAACCGGACACAACATTTCGTTTCATTAAACGAAACTATACGTGAACTAAGTTCCGGTATTCCGTATTTCATGCCACAGCCATGGAGTTATTAAAAGCATAAAACCAAATTCGGGACGATGGCCATGAAGTTATTAAAACCATAAAACCAAATTAGGGACGATATCATAATGCCACTTGTGAAATATTTATATGAATTATCGTGTGTCTTGAACGAAAATGTCGTAAAAACTAAATGGCATTATTTGTCTCATATCTGAATTCCGTAACTTTTGACGATTACGTATTACTGGATCATTACTAGGTTTTAAAAGCGAACTTTATCGTGAAATTCAGGATCATATACGGACAGTACTGACAGTATGATTTTAAATATCTTTAACATTTATACATGTAATATGCATGGGCTTCAAAATTCACTTACCCACGGGTAAGTAGCGTTTACTTTTCCAGTTACCCGACGTAAATTTTCACTTACCTCGGGTAACGGGTAATTGAATCCTAGAACACTGTACTATAAGACTAGTATAAATAGTAATAAGAGTACTCCCACTCTCACTGTTATATCTCTGTACACTGTACTATAAGACTAGTATAGATAGTAATAACAGTACTCCCACTCTCACTGTTATATCTATGTACACTGTACTATAAGACTAGTATAGATAGTAATAACAGTACTCCCACTCTCACTGTTATATCTCTGTACACTGTACTATAAGACTAGTACAGATAGTAATAACAGTACTCCCACTCTCACTGTTATATCTCTGCTTTCTTCTATAATACCACCATAGCATATCTACTGACTGATTATAATTACTATACAATAGGTGCAAGTCATTGTTAGATAAACTAGAATGGGTGTTCAAGTGAACACATGTGTCACCTGGGGGCTTTTTGTACTACCGCAACACACAGTCCACACCAGCTATTCATAGTAAAGTGGTCATGGTAAATGTCACAAGGTCATCAGCCTTGGTTTCAATTGAAATGGCTTAATTTTTTCTATTGACATAAACAAAACGTTTGACATAAATACCTTCACAGTAACCAAAGCATCAGTATGGACTAAAAGATAAAAATGTAATCTGTTAATGTGAAATAAGTGTGACTACTGGACAATCTTGAAAGTAGATCAATCTCTGAGGTCAAAGTCGTAGGTCAAGGGTCACAAGTCTTTGTCATAAGGAATATACATATGAAAAATATTAAAGCCCTATCACTTGCAATTCAAAAATTATGGCCAAGGTTAAATCTTTTTAAAAGCAGGTCAATTTCACAAGGTGAAAAAAAGGAAAAGAAAAAGGGAAAGAAAGGTTCTGTCATTAGGAATACACATGCAAATAATGAAAGCCCTATCTTTTGTTATTTTAAAATTATGGCAAAAGTTAATTTTTTCAAAAAGTAGGTCAAACTCTGAGGTCGAGGTTACAATGTCAAAACTTCTGGTGTCAGCAAAAAGACTTTGTCACAAGAGATACACATATGAAATATCAAAACCCTATCACTTGCCTTTCAAAAGTTATGGTTAAAGTTAAATTTTTTTAAATGAAGGCCAAACTCCTAGGTCAAGGTCATAAGGTAAAAAATTTTGGTCTTTGTTAACCGTTGCAAGTTTTGTCAACTTACTATATTAAATAACAAAGACATCGTCAATAATGTGAAAGTGTGACTACTGGACAGATGGATGGAAGAACAGACGGAAAAAGTGATCCCTATGCGCTGCTATGCTTTGCAGACAACACAAAAATAATGTTAGCCTACTGTTTTCAGTGAGTAGGCCTAATTGAGGAACATGTAAGTTTCTTTATTACCAAAGATATGTCCATATTTATCAATACAGTATTCAAAGATGATGATAAACAGCACCATATAAATGAGATATTGTCTGATGATGATTAACTAACATGATTGTGACTCGTGAAACACATGACATTGATGATTGACAGAGGTGACCACGAAATCATTTCCAGTGAAAAAACTGGTGACAGTAGCAAATGAAAAACCTTCTACAGCCTTGACTATAGATATACTTTGAAAGCTAGGAGACTATACCAATGCTGTCATGTATACGGTAAGCAATTAAAAATCTCAAGCTATGATGTGACTGGCAAGTTAAACATGATAGTTTCTATTTTTAACATACTATACAAATACTATAAAATACTATAAAATAAAATATATTATACATGTACATTCTGATGTTCTAAAATTGTTGGTACTTTCTGTTACAAATTAAAAATTATATGCACCTATTTGAACTCATAACAATTACTTTTCAAAGTTTTGGTTTGATTAGGAAAATATGATCTACCATCATATTTGTGGTCCCCGTACCACCATTTTTTTTTTAAAAACCAAAACATGATGGTACACATAGACTGCACATGTACGTTTAAATTTACTCCTTCCTCCTGTGTTATATAAACTTTTAACCATTCATTAAACTCCCTATTTGTATTAAATGTACTTGTAGAATATTCATGTAATATACACCTAATTAATACATACAATAAGTAAAACCTCACCTGGTATTTACCATCTCTATCTGTTTTTGTAACTGGAATAGTTTTTCCCTGAATATCAGCATAAAGATTTAAATTCTGAAAAATGCATTGTTATAATTATTACCGGTATTTGCACTGACTGATACATATACCAAAATGGGATTGACAAGTATATGTTTCCAGCCATTTTATTAATCAACTAAAAACATACGACAGTATTTCATTACACAAGACAAAAATGTCTTGCAATCAATTTGAGTTCAAACTGTCTCTACAAACTAATTTTTTAAACAAGTACAATGTATTGACTATTGTGGTATCAAAACTACAATGATTTACTTATACAAACAGTCAAGTAATCCTTGTAAGTGTGAGTTATATGTATGTATAACATGGGCATACATGTTCAATGTAAGACACTACTACATGTACAAAATGTGGATGAAGCAGTACATTACATATAAGTAGGCTTGGTACCAGAATTAAGACAGCGTACATGTAATCAAACATCAACAGTGTGCGTCAATTGTTTTGAGACGAATTTCTTTTAAGTATTTTTCATTTTGCTTCTTTTTTATTGTGGGCTCATGGAAATAGATGTTATATGTAGCTCCTGAATTTTTAACTTTATGAGCCCACATGGCTCGTAAAAGTTCAATAGAGTTTATACCCTGTTGGGTAAGGAAGAATTCTGAAATTACATGTCCTTACTTTTGGTGCACTGCACAGTTTCAGACTTGATACAAATATGATTACTACACCTTTACTCAAAAATGTTACCCTACATAGGTAAAGATAACCTTAATTTTTGGATCTTTCTGCATGCACATTATTACAGGAAATAAATGAAATACTTGAAACTGAAAGATAAATAGTAAACATTAAATGACCTACCCCAACATTATTTCTACATGTAAGTGAGAATTCCACAACAAATACAGTATCAACTGAGGCAACTGCTTCTGTAGTGGTATAGAAATCTGATTTCACACTGGGCTGCAGGCATGTGTCACCTGATGAAAGGTAAATAAAAGCATTCACATTACAGTTCAAGTCTTACATTGTAGTGTTTTTGGAAAGACACTTAGACAGAGAGATAAAAGAAGTTTTGGCTTATATGATACAAATGTACATGTATCTATTACTCACAAATTAAGTTGCAACATAGTGGTAGGCAATAGCACTATACATTAGAAAACATGCTAGTATTTAGCACCACTGTAATTAAATGAGATTCTACATTTGGACATGAACTGATGTACCATAGTTTAATCAGAAAGGTAGTACATGTAAGTTCAGGATTGAAAAGCTTTGCTATTTGTAGGTTAAGATCACATTGGTGGCATGTCAGTGTGTCTTGTTAACAATCGTGGCATGTCAGTGTGTCTTGGTAACAATTGTGGCATGTCAGTATGTCTTGGTCACACTATTGGCATGTCAGGGTGTTTTGTTCACACTGGCGGCATGTCATTGTGTTTTGGTCACACTGGTGGCATGACAAGTGTGTCTTGAAGCAAAATATGTCTGGATATTATCTGTGACCTGCATTCTGCAGGAAACGAGGATTTGTACATTGTTTTTAATTTTTAGTGCATGGGGGGTGTCAAATCATGAAAACCCCAATAAGGTACATGTAAAGAAGGGCTGAAAAGAGATTCTGGCAAGTGGCAATAGTAAACGACAGCATTAATAAAGCTGTCACGTGCAAGAATCTCAAAAGAGATTACCGTATGTGCAGCACTGCTACAATACGTTATAATGTTCAGATGAGTAACATTAAGTGATTTATTATACTTAGCTGCTTCTCTTTACTGTATTTCTTGCTTGTGATGCAACATCACTAAAAAAAAGTGTTGCAAATTGATGCTGCATTCTTGAAGTCGGACTGGTCACATGACCTAATTTGCATAATATTTATTGGGGGATAAGTCTCGGGATTTATCATTGCTTTCTACGATAAATCCGATATTTTAAAATCTTATTTTTGCAAACTGCGGTCATATAAAATTCAAAGAAGGAAAGAGAGTCAGTCGTCATGAGATTCCTAAATGAATTTCAAAAGTTTTAAGACTCATTTAGCTCTTGTGCTCAAAATTGATTTTGATTGATTTTTGTTTTTTACGTCACATGACGAATGTTTCATGTATATGGTGACGGCATCTGCCTGATGTGGGGCATACAAATTTTTACCTTTGCAACAGACCCATCCGAAGCAGTGAGGGATCTTTAACATGCCATGCATACCACAACACGGGGCCTCGGTTTTTACTGTCTCATCCGAAAGACAGGACACAGGCATGACCAGAGTGGGAATCGAACACCGGCCTCCCAATTAGGAGCCAAGCGCAATACCACTAGGCCACGCCAGCTTCTTGTGCTCAAAATATACTTCCACAAAGTTGCATTATGGTCTATGATAAACTCTGAGTTTATCTCCCAGGTCATCCTCAGAATGTTTCGGAGATTATGTTCATTTAGATCTTAGGTGATGTAACGCCGACTTTGACTATACTATCACTCTCATTTGAAATTTCTCAAAGAGGTGGGTGATTGAATCATTGATCTTCTTTTACGTGAAAATCTTTTTTGCATCAATAAGTAGCTATGACGGAAGTCCGGGCTAATGGGACTACTACATAAATGACTGATTATCTCCGAAATCAACTGATCAAGCGGCCATTCGAGCTGAAATATGCATGCCACGTTTACTTTCTCCTATAATCGCAAGACGGCTTGTTACAAATCAGAGAGTCCGTGTCTGAAAGGAAACTAAATCACTTTCATGTATATCACTTATGAATTTGAACTTGAGATAATTACCCAACACTACACAAGGAAGCACCAAGACTGCTAGAACCGCAAATATTGTGCCGGTGGAATCCATTTCTGTTGACGTAGACTTGTGTAGAAGAGGGACACTTCGTACTTAAGACAATTCGAATCAAAGCTAAAGCCAACTCTTACAATAAATATTCGATAACACAAGAAGATTAGGAAAACAAATGTTAATACATAAAACGATAAAGAAATAAATAAGGTACATATTCAAGTATATGTGACAAATACAGATCGGCGAATACCGAAAATGAAGCCCATGAACGTATTTTCCAATTGGTGAAACGGTCGTTGCTGTATGGTTGTTGCCATCATTGTTCTCAATTACTCAAACAATGAAGTTGTTTATATCCTAAACAGTAAACTACGATGTTGGGCTTCGTTATAACGTCACGTCATCAGTACTGTAAATTCAAAATTTGCGGATTATAAGTTTCTGTATCAGTTTTATATCTATGCATTCACAGTAAAACCGATACTGATGTTGGTTGACTGTTAATGCCCAAGGTTGCCCAGTTTTCAATACTTCAGTACTTACTCGAAATATATACTTCAAATCACTGAGTGATAAAAGTTTCTTTTAGGTCAAATTGGTAATGAGTTTGTTCTTTAAAAATCTATAGTTTCGATTTCCACACATGCCTTGAGCATCACTGACGAGACATAAGTTGTGGAGATACGCATCTGGTGCAGCAAATTAATACACGTATACATGTATGTTGTAATATTTATTATGTATAAGGGCTTTTGACAATTAAGATGCGAGTAAGAGCACGTGCCCGGGAGGTGTACAGATCTGGTGTCAGGGAGGTGTACAGATCTGGGTCCGGCGCCATAAACTGAGAATGTACTTAAGTCATAATTTCATATTCTTCTGTTCATCAATGAATTAATAACTGGGATTTGGATTTTATTTAGTTTTATTCTACTGATAAATAGAATTAAACAATTCTGCATCAGAATTTATTTGTTAGATAATGGAATAAATTAAAATGAAATATTCGACTTAAGTATATTCTCAGTTTAGATCTGGTGTCTGTATTATGGAAAATCGTAGTAAACATTACGATAGAACTTTTAAAACATATTTAATTTGCAGTTGGGTTAATGCTTCTTGAGCCACCCATTCACTGTCCATTTTTGCCAACTTTTGGCGCTAAAATGTCAAGATATAGCCTTATTTATGTGTTACACAAGCCTTATTATAATGTTTACTACGATTTTCCATAAAAGGAAATTGATCCCAAATAAAGAAACCATGTGACATCGCGACTCATTTATCCCCGCGACGTCATTGCAAATGACCGACTGGTAAAGTTTTCAAATCGCTACGAAAGTTTACACATGAAATAATGTATGTTAAATGGATGCTTTACAAGAGAGCTTGCAGGGTTTTTTTTTTTATTAATATAAGGTATGAACTACTTGCCTGTGGCCTTATTTCCTGCAATTGTGCGCCGAAGCCAGCATAGTCACGGCATTGAAGCCCCACCAAACAAAATAAATAGCCGATAATAAATAATGTTTGGTGTGGAGAAATATTGAAGCTAGCTAGAAGATGTACATGTACAGCTCAGGTGTCCGGAAGTTGTACAGATTGATCGCGATCTGGTGTCCGGGAGGTATATAAATCAGGTGTCTGGGAGGTGTACCTACCAGGTGTCCGGGAGGTGTACAAATCAGGTGTCCGGGAGTGCAGATCAGGTATCCGGGAGATGTACAGATCAGGCGTCCGGGAGGTATACAGATCTGGTGTTTGGGAGGAGTACCCATCAGGAGTCCGGGAGGTGTACTTATCTGGTGTCCGAGAGGTACACAGATCTGGTGTCCGGGAGGTGTACAGATCAGGTGTCCTGGAGGTGTATAATCTGGTGTCCGGGAGACGTACAGATCAGCTGTTCGGGAGATGTATCTCAGGTGTACCCATCAGGAGTCCGGGAGGCAAACAGTTCAGGTGTCCGGGAGTTATACAGATATGGTGTCCGGGAGGTGTAGAGATCTGGGATCCAGGAGGTGAACAGATCAGGTGTTTGGTAGGTTTACAGAATAGGTGTCCGGGGGGGGGGGGTTATATATATATATATATATATATATATATATATATATATATATATATATATATATATATATATATATATATATATATATATATATGTATATATATATATATATATATATATATCAGGTGTCCGGAAGGTGTATATATCAGGAGGCCAGGAAGCGTACCTATCAGGAGTCCGGAAGGTGTATAGATCTGGAGTCCGGGAGGTGTCCCATCAGGAGTCCGGGAGGTGTCCCATCAGGTTTCCGGGAGGTGTACCCATCAGGAGTCATGGAGGTGTACAGATCTGGTGCCCTTTAGGTATATGTATATATCAGGTATCCGGGAGGTGTATATATCTGGTGTCCGAGAGGTGTCCCATCAGGTGTCCGTAAGATGTACAAATCAGGTGACCGGGAGGTATATAAATTAGGTGTTCAGGAGGTAAACCCATCAGGAGTTCAGGAAGTGTACAGATCAGGTGTTCGGGAGGTGTCCAGATCTTCTGTTTGGTTAGTCATACCCGCCATGAATATCCAAAACATCAGATGACTCGAAAACAATCCAACACTTTAAACATACAATGAATGTGGAAAAACACTAATTAGAATGGGCCATAACCACACAACATTAGACACAAGGCTATAACAACACTGAAGTCTCGGCGCACAACTATTGTATGTGTTCCACCTGCAAAAGTCAATGTATAATACGAAAGTATATGGTGTCATGTGACTGTGGCATGTATATTGAAAATGCAATAAATATGAAGAATGAAAAGCTAAACTGGAAACAGATGGGTTGGTTTTTTTTTTAAATTTTTATCACAGGTATAGATGTATAAATCAGTACTGTGATATTGCTTCTGCATATAGTTATCAGCGCCGTCATGCACAACCTACTGGAGTTAATGATGTAGTAACCCAAATCAACGGCTTATTCCAATTTGTTCGATGCATAATATCATTTATTAATCTATTATTCATATGAAGGAGTTTTATCTATTTATCTGATCACACTGTATTTATTTGCTTAATTGCTGTTTTTCAAATACACCAATGCGTTTTGGCTACCAAGAGAAACATTTCAGATGCAAAAGATGTTAGTATTATAATTGTTAAACAGCCCACCCCTCCCCCAATTTATGAAAGTTTGTAGATTATATTTCTGTCGTTTTTACTTCACTCTATATCTTTGTGGTCAGTTGGATTTTTTAAACGTTTCAATTAATGATCAAAAGTTGAATTAAGTACACTTACACTTACATATGGCATCCATTACACATACACCACTGCTTTCTATAATGTCTTTCGTAATTTTCTTGGGTACGGCGGAAGTCGTGGAATCAAACTACATATACATGATTTCACTGCTTAATCATGGCTGAATTGTATATTTCCTACATTTAAACCTTTAAAAATTTCTCCTCTAGTATCATGTCATCATCTATATCGAAAAGAGGGCGCGTCCACTCGATCGATGCTCTGTTTAAATATATGCAAGATCGCCTTTGCCACCCTTGGAAAATCAAGAGCAGTCAATCTGCGATACATGCAGGGGATGGATTCAGGAGAAGGGGACGTCCTTCCCTCCTAAAGAGAGAATATTATTATTATTATTATTATTATTATTATTATTATTATTATTATTATTATTCATGGCAGGTCGCAACCCCTTTTTTTGAATTCTAAATCCGCCTCGAGATGCTTCGATATTGTCTACTGGAAGTAATGTACATGAGGGTAGACTTAAGATGATGGTGGATTTATGAGAATACCATATCTAACTTATATGCATGACAAAATCTACAGCAGGTATAACAAGATCAAGGTATGTAAATGATGTGATTGATATCACAAAACACTTTGATTACAAGGCAGCTGCGATACTGACAAAGGGCATTCATTTGAAGTGAAAATGTATAGTTTTAGGCGCTAAATCGCCAAATTGCAGGACCGGTTGGGGACCTAAGCGGTTCCTGGACCCCTCACCTGATTTTCTCTCTAACTTCAGAATTGCAGAATATGAATTTGTTCCTGATATGTAATGAAATTGAGGAAAGTAATCTAAAATGATATATGTAGATCTAAACCATAAAACTGTGTCGAGAATTAGAACATCTTTTCAGAAATATATGTGTATTAAGTTTGTCAGTAGACAAAATTTAATATTAATTGAATGAATTGTTTAAAATGGGCCATTTAACAATCGTTAAAACATGTTTCTTTAAACGTGAATGGACTAGTATATATGTAGTTTCAAGCAGGTATATCGAATAGTTTTTCAAGAAACAGACAGACGAATGGAGATATTTACAGACTAAAAAATTTGGCTCGGATACATGGTAAAAAGTAACTTCCAATTCACACGACCTCTCCTTCTCTTCAACATTAAATGAAATAATTTCCAGTATACCGCTGCTATTGAAAGGTAGATGAAAATACCTGTGAAGCTCCATAGAGTCAGTACATCTGACGCGTTTTTAAATCAAATGTATATTTATATCTATTATAACATGTATATATAACTATGTATGTATAAAGTTGTTGTGTAAGATTGTAATAGACAAATTGAGATAATGCTGAATTCAGTTTGAAGATCATGACAAATATTATATGGCACATCATATGACACATATCATATGGCACATATCAAGTATGGATTATTCCAAATCACGTATATACTTTAATCTTCTTATGGATATGAACGTAAATGAGTGTATATTCAGTATTGTGTTGAACAATACGTGATATAAAAAGAGCGTGTCACATATCATTTTACAGTTAGAATATTTATCACGGATAAATCTAAAAGCCATCGACTTCCATTTTAAGTTGATTATTTTATAAGCAGGATAGATACATGCAAAAATAAATATCATGTATAAAGCCAAAATAGATTATGAAGTAAACAAGGGTCCTGATAAACACATTGATTGTCCCCCGACTGGAACAAATTATGACACCTAATTTACACGCAATCACGCTTCCCACGCTTCGACGAATTATGAATCTGTATTGCATACTTCCCGAAATCCATTCTTCTTGCTGCAAATAACAGTGTTGACTGTTTTTGAATATGACCACATTGTCTTGGACAGTGACAGCTTTTCTTCTCAAAAATATTACCAACATCGTTTGTTCTTAAATTCCATTTTATAGGGAGTGTAAAGTTTTAAACACTTCTTTAATGACAGTATGGCCCTCACATCACTCGTATCATAATTATTTATCCCTCTACAGTTTTATACGGACGTTTTTGTTGAGTTTTATACTCATTTGGCTCACCTCGGCACAATACGTCTACCAGGGATCTGCCCAGGTGCGCCGATTGGACCTACATCTTGACCAACAAAGCTGTTAGAACCCCAAGACAAGACGGAGTATGAAGAGTTTGTTTCTTTTACCTCTTGTTAAATACAAAATGTACTGTTGTATTTTCTCTGACGGCCACCTTGCCTGTTGTAAGGTTTGTGCGGACGTAGGTATGCATAGTTTAAACTTTTATTTCATTTACAAGATGCTATATATATATATATATATATATATATATATATATATATATATATATATATATATATATATATATATATATATATATATATATAAAATATACATGTAATATAACATAAACAATTAGAAAACAAGTAACTATGTATATCAATTCATCTCTCTAACTAACGAACACAGTAGGCGATTGCTAGCAAGACATAAAAAGTTGGAGTTAAATTATATACAAAAGATTCATAGATATACAAAAAAGAGGAAACATTGTTACTAACCTATCGTTTTAAATAATTAAGCAATCTTAAAACCTAACAGTACATAAGAATACTGTAATTACAAATATTGTAATTTTATGATTACTGTACAGCCTATACATTGATGTAGAGTATGTTGGATATGTGTGAAATATCAAGTAAACCGCTTGACTTTTAAGAAATATTCATGAACTACGTTGAAACTGCGTTCTTTCGTATTATTACTGGATAATTCGTGTAAGTATAAAAGAGTATGATTGTTTTAATCATGTTGTAAGCTAATCGTATGGGATCGGACATCGACGAAAATGCCGGGGACATTCGAGAAGACAATGCTCTGTACTCTCAATTCTTCCACATACAAATACGGGGTTGTGACTATATCAGTGGCGGATTCAGAGGGGCGGGGGCGGAGGGGACGTTCGCCCCCCCTTAAAAAAGGAGAGAGAGAGAGTTATCCGATGACGTCTGCTAGACTTCTTTGGAATTTTCTATTCCAAGAATATTTTAATCTTTACATTGTCTTATTGAAATCCGGTATACTGCTCACTCAGCCTAGCGCGTGTAATATTAGTAATTCAAATTTTAATATCAACATTACAATGTCGCAGTTTAAACGTAGAAAAGTTCAGGGGCGACTAGACTTTTTCTTCAACCAAAAAAGAAGGTAAAGTTACAATAAATTACAAAAATTGTAAAATAGATTGTATCCCATTAATATGTATACTACTACTGTAGATTTGTAAACACGTGTTTATTTTTATCACGGCTTACGCTGTATAAATATTACAGAACATGTGTCATCTATCAGCGACGGATCTAACATCTTAGATTCTAAGCGCTTGGAGGTTATTTATTAATTTAGTTAATTTAGTAATGAGTATGGGGGGGGGGATGAAGTGGTAGGAAAAGCCGTAGATGTTGATTATTGTATACTCTAATATGATTTGATTTTTTTCCTATGAAGTCAAGAGAATTCATTCGAGTGACAAAATTTAAATACAAATCATCGTTCTGCTTATTGAAGTTCTTACTAGCTCCGCCTTTCCTTTTTTAGGAAAATTGATAAACCGATAGTAATTGGTTTGTCATCTGCGTTTTTAAACAAAACATAAGAATAGAAAATAAAAATTACAAACCATGATATATTGTTTAAGAATTCCCTCGTATCATCGACCAATCAAATTTATCACCTCTGTCTCTCATATGAAGATATAGATATTCAGGGCCCGCCATAGGCAGGTGCCCGATAGTAATCTGTTTGTCTGTCCGTCAGCAAAAACTTTTTTTTAAATATGTCTTATCTAATATACCGTCATATGTAGGGCTTTCATATTTGGCATGTGCGTTTTTTATGACAAAACCTTTCCGTTGGTGCCACAAATGTTGGTCATGTTACCTTGACGGTGATAGTTTATGATCACATAGCTAAAATCTGTTCACATTCAATTTGAGCACACAGAGAAAATGCACAGTTGCGGCGGGGGTATTAGTCCCATTAGGACTGTTCTAGTTGATATTGATGCTTCGGTTCTGTCTACTAAAAGTAATGATGATGAACTTTGCGATACAGCTGATAAATATTTACCAGAAAATCAGATCCGACTCAGCTGTATGACAATTCCGCTACATGTACATCAAGAATAATAATGAGGTATGAACAAGACATGAATAACATCACAAAAAGCTTCGTTTATACAGCAGCTGCAGTACCGACTGAGGACGGTCAGTTGAAGTGACAATGTACAATTTTTAGGCCCCAAAATTGCCATATTGTGGGAGCTTCCGGGGGGCTTCGCCCCCCCCCCCCTGGTCCCCCTACCAGGGGACCTAGGCGGTCCCCAAACCCCTCGCCTAACTTCGCCCCCTCTAACACAAAATCCTGGATACGCCCCTGTATGATGTAGATATAGTGAACTGCATTCAGTTTTTGGTCTTGGGTGGATTATTTGGTTTACGATCTTTATTAAGGTGATTGTTAAATGCTGTTATAGAAGGGTTATTGCAGATATTGACATCATTCAAAGTGGATGTAACCGAAGGGAGGAAAGAATTACTTTACTTAGTAGAATTACATAAAGATGGGTCTTCCATGTATCAAAATATACAATGTATGTCTCTGATGTGTTTCATGAGCGGCAGGAAATACCAGATTAAAATTATGAAAATATTCAGGAGCATATTTGTTATTGCATTAGAGTCGTTTAGGTTAATTACAATTATAATGTAGTCACGATTAGAGGAATGATTTACAGAGCTTTTTTCCAGTGACGGTAATTTTTAAGTATATACTTCGGGTCAGCAAAGAAGCGCTGAAAACTGGGATTATGGCACCCTCGGGTACTTACAGTCCACCAGCAGTGATATCGACCCAGAGGTTATCATAAATATCAGGATATACATCTGTATTACTTAACTGCTTATACTGAATGAACGATATGTAGAGGATGACAAAACGTCAACTTAATTAGTATTATTCAAAATGAACTAATGTTTGTTTGTACATATTTAATTAAATAGATCTGTTAAAAATGCAAGAAATGATGAACATGTGAACAAATTAGTAAATGCATCATGTTCTTGGCGAGGACATGCCATTGTTCCAATTAGAATTTGTTCTTTCTAGGAACTGAATAAAATTTTCAGCTGTAGAATTGTTCAAGTCTTCGATAGAAGTGTTGGATTTGTCGCACCGTTTACATTGAGTCCACAAAGTCTTGATACTGTCACGAATCGATAAATTTGCCCATCCATATAAGAAAGGATTGACCGCATAAGAAATATACCCTAACCATAGAGTGATCGACTCTGCAGTTCTTATACTTTCATGTGAATAATGAAATAAAGCAATAATCTGCATTACAAAATATGGTCCCCAAAATACAATATACAAAGCCAAGAGTACCATCATAAGTTTGACAGCTTTAATGGGATGTCTCTGACCCCGACTGACACTACAGTCAACGAGGGAACCTTCACGGTTGTTATTGATGTTGACTTCTGACTTTATTTTTTGATTTATTTTATAAGAAGCTGTGGGTTGCTCAGTTGAATTTATTGTATCTTGGACTGAACTAAAGGGAACGATGTTTCCAATAATAGGATGCACCTCGGAGGCGGACTTTTTGGCTATTTTGTAAATTCCACGAAAGGAAATACAAAGAATTAGTCCCGGAAATATAAAGCATGAAATCCCAACAAATAAGAGAAAACTTTGATGATGTATATCCGAATTCCACGAGAAAGAACAATGCATTCTGTTTGGTAGATATTCATAGGCATTCCATCCAATCACAGGGAAGAATGCAAATAAGGCACATAGAAACCAATCAATCGCAATGCATATTAAAATCTTTGTGACGGAACAGTGTGCAGCATGATGCATTGGTAATTTTATGGAATAAAATCGTTCAACACAAATTAAACATATGCTTATTATTGATGAAAACACACAAAATGAACCTAGTACCCCCGTTATTTTACACATCGATATAGTAAATGGCCAGTAACCTTTCACGAATACAAAGCACGATAGAGGCAAAATGGTACAGGCACTCAGTAGGTTAAGAACACACAAGTTCAAAATTAAGTAGTTTGTTGGAACTCGTCGTAAACGTTTGTTACCAATAATCGCAACTATAACTGTGATATTTGCAAACAGTGCAACGCTGCATAAAACAGACATGAAACTGATTGCTGTGATGTCCACATTCGTCCATTCTCTAAATGACACCCAGTCACTGTCATTTGTGCCATGTTCAAACATCTTCATTTTGCAATCTGAAAAAAATCATAAAACTATTGAGCATGATATTGTAGAACAATATACCTGTATCTAAAACAATAAGCTGTGATAAAGAACAATATGCTAAAATATAGAATAATGTAAACAGGAGCTTTGATTAAGTACAGTGAAAAGTGTAAAAACCGCTCCCACCTTAGCTGTATGATAAATGAAAACGGTAAAAAGCGGTGGTAAATATCACTCTACAGTTCAAACAAAAAATTGATTAATTATCTCTTAATATTAAAAACTAGAACAATATAAGAAACAACACAAACACTCTTTGCCGCAAATTTTCGGCCTCCTGGCCTTTATCAAGCAATTGTTAGAAAAGTACAGAAGATTTTTCTTTTCTAACAATTGCTTGATAAAGGCCAGGAGGCCGAAAATTTGCGGCAAAGAGTGTTTGTGTTGTTTCTTTTAGTGTATTTTACTTCCCTTTGGAGGACTACTTATTCTATCTTAGAACAATATACTAACACTAACAGAACTTTATGCTATGAAAGTAAAACAATATGGTGTGACCTAGAATAATATGATAGTACTCAAACATTCTACCAAGACAAAGAACACTATGGGATGACGTAGGATAATTTGCCAAGATCTAAAACAGTATGCTAGTATCTACATTAAAATGCTAGGACATAGAACAATATGCTAATACTTTGAACAATATGCTCAGATACCATACTGATGATTTTTTAAAAAGTGAATTGAACACTTTGAGTTTTTTTCTGAGAGAGAGAGAGAGAAAGAGAAAAGGGAAAGGAATGGTATTTTCGTGATAAATATTTAAATTTAATTAATGATCAAATGAGATCAATAAGAAAACGGTTTTTCAAGCCTACTATACTTTAGTTCTATACCACAGAACCCTTGCATTTACCGTTTTAATTATTTTAACATCAATATTGTAAAGCCCACATCAGCAATAGTACAGCGGTGGGCGTATGGTTTGTATGTTATAGAATTAACTATACTTGGTATATATTGCGCTGGTAACAGAAGCAATACACATATGTCTGCAACTTTTAAAGAAAAAAGCATCATAAGGAGGCTTTATCAGCTTCAAAAGAATAAAAGAAAAAAAGGGGTGTACCTATTATTGTAGTGAAACAGGACCATTTCAAAGTGACCTTTCATTTTTCATTGAGAGAAATGAGAAAAAAAGCCAAGAAAATAACATACTAACCTTGATAAAAAACAAGAGCCAACGTAGCATATGCCCCTCCCCTGGTTATTTTTGTAACATGGGCATAACTCACATGAGCACATTAGAGGTCATCTACTCCTCATAATCACCCACAAACAAAATCAACATAAAGGTAATTGTTACCCATTACATAAAGTTATGTTACCCATAACATAAAGGTATTTCACCCATAACATAAAGGTATGTCAGCCATAACATAAAGGTATGTCACCCATTACATAAAGGTATGTCACCCATTACATAAAGGTATGTTATCCATAACATAAAAGTATGTTATCCATAACATAAAGGTATTTCACCCATTACATAAAGGTATGTCACCCATAACATAAAGGTATGTCACCAATAACATAAAGGTATGTCACCCATTACACAAAGGTATGTTATCCATAACATAAAAGTATGTTATCCATAACATAAAGGTATTTCACCCATTACATAAAGGTATGTCACCCATAACATAAAGGTATGTCACCAATAACATAAAGGTATGTCACCCATAACATAGAGGTATGTCACCCATTACATAAAGGTATGTTATCCATAACATAAAGGTATTTCACCCATTACATAAAGGTATGTCACCCATAACATAAAGGTATGTTATCCATAACATAAAGGTATGTTACCCATAACAAAAAGGTATGTTAAATATGACCAAAGTCATATCCATAGTTTTAAGGTCACAGTGGGCTTATCAAAAATAAGTTAGTGTCTCTTTTAGACAACAGTAGGTGTTGCGTAGAACTTCTTCAAACTCCCACATGGTTGTTACCTTTGACCCAAGATTCTTTTATTACACCACACGTTGATTTCCTTGACAAAGCGTTCATTAATTGATCTAAGTGGTGAAGTGAATGAGGTCATTACTACGAGTAATCACGTCAACATCATGCACATTGATTATTTAGAACAATAACGCTTCTAAAAGCTGTTAGTCCAACATTCGGAAATTCAAGTCCTCGAAATCATTTGGACAAAATAAACGAAATTTCCAGTCTCTAAACACTATGAACAGGCGCACACATACAACTTCTTGGGATGTCTGGTCGATTTGGGTACAAATTAAGCGCTATGTTGAGGCAGTAGCGAAAACCTTTCTATTTATTTTTCAAAAGGTTTGTTGTTTTATCCAATTAATACACTACAACCGTACAGATGAAATATTGGGGATGTATGGGTTGTATCCGTATTACAATAAAACAATGGCACTGCATTTAGTGTTCTGATTTATTGAAGACATTCTTGTCGAAATCTTGCAGCCATCGAGGCAATATGGACACCGGATCAATAATCCGATAGTTTGAATTGTATATGGGATTTTATGACATAACGTTTATAACTTTCAAATATGACCATTATTCACCAAACTTCTCTAGTATTGTTTGGGAAATGTTAAGATCGCCAGATGCTCTGATGTTTTAAAATCTCTTTAACACTTTGACATAATTTATTATATTGAACACTACATTGTACTGAGGATATGCAATGATAAAAATTTACATATCGACTGCATTACATAGAAATTGCAACGGACCCACCCGAAGCAGTACTCGAGGGATATTTTATGTGCCACGCCTACCGCGACACGTGACCTCGGTTTTTAATGTCTTATCCGAAAGACAGAATGTCGGTGTGCCCAGGGCGGGAATCGAACCTTTAACCTCTAGGTCACGAGCACAGCACCTCATCCACTAGGTCACACTGGATTTCTAAGATCACTTTTTTATCTCTAACATGACTTACACATTTTTTATGGCATGATACATTCGTTTGTCTTTGTTGTCACAATAAAAACAAGAGGCCCAAGTGGGCCTATATCGCTCACCTGAGTACCTAGATGATCAGTCATGCATGAAGGAAGAATTCATTTATTTTTGCATTAATGTGACTAAGTCAACACAGATGTTGAAAATATGTCAAATTTTATTTCAGGCTAGAATAAAAAACAACACTTTTTTGCACATCCATTCACGTGATTTTGATATTAAGCATTTCCTTTGTCTCTGCAAGAAGTCATTTAGGGCAACAAGTTAGTCATTTTCTTTAGATGGGGCCTTTTGTTGACTGATTTCAAGTCTGGGTCATGAACAACAATTGTTTCAAATATTGTCCAGATCTAACTTAAAATTGCCTAATTTCATATGTTGAGTGTTGAGAAACATCTAAAAACTTATTTAGATGTGTAAAGAAATGAAAAAAAAAATTTCTCCATATTTCAAATACCAAGTGGTATATGTACCATTGTGAGAACTGCTTTTTAGACATGGTGGCATTATCTGTTAACCAATTTGGATAAAAATTTACCAAATTGATAGAGGACCTTTAGTACTTCATGTATTCCTTGTTTCATTAAAATCTTTCATGTGGTATAACAGCAGAAGTGAAAAATGTGATTGAATTGTTCCTATACACCCTCATTTGGAAGTCTTAAAAAATTCATAGAAAATCCAAAAATTGAGATATTGACAAAATTCTTTCAAAGTAACAATCCTTACCATAATTATGATCACAATAGTCCATAAGAAATCATCATTATCAATTAACTAGGAAATATGACACTTTTTTTTCTGCATTGAATCATCAAGTCCAAAGAAATGTCGAAAAAAATTCTAAAATTTGATTTAGGAAGGGAACCAAAATGACAATACGTCTTCACTCATCCCTCTAGATCATTTCAATGCATTCTGTTTGTCTCTGTATACAGCCCGTATGAAAAAGAATATTGTTAAAGGAGGGAACTCTTTTGTGACCTACTTTTGACTATGGTGGTGCCACCTGTAAAGAGGTCTGGACGAAAACAACAGAATTTGAAGAGGATCATAAGTGACTTATTTCTATCAAGATTTATTAAAATCCTTCAAACAGTTTTGTAGAAAAAGTTGAAAATGTGAAAAATGGCCCCCCCCCCCCTTTTTTTTTTTTTGGAAGTCTTAAACGTAAAATTCCTAATTTCATATGTTGAGTGTTGAGAAACATCTAAAAACTTATTTAGATGTGTAAAAAAAAAAAAAAAATTTTTTGACCACAGCTGGATTTGATCCGCTACTCTCTATATTTCAATTACCAAGTGGTATATGTACCATTGTGAGACCTGCTTTTTAGACATGGTGGCATTATCTGTTAACCAATTTGGATGAAATTTACCACATTGATAGAGGACTTTTAGTACTTCATATATTCCATGTTTCATTAAAATCTTTCATGTGGTTTCGTAGAAAAAGTTGAAAATGTGAAAAATGGCCAACCCCCCCTTTTTCTTGGAAGTCTTAAAAAATTCATAAAAAATCCAAAAATTGAGATAATGACAAAATTCTTTCACAATAATATTCCTTACCACAATTATGATCAAAATAGTCATTAAGAAATCATCAATATCAATTAACTGAAAAACATGACACTTTTCTTCATTGAAATGACTAAGTCCAGAAACACGTCAAAAAAGCGTAAATTTCTATTTGACGGATCTTAACCCCGAACACAATTTTTAATAACCCATCTTTATAGATTGTTGAAATGCAATTAGTTTCCCCATTTATGTACTGGTTCTGGAGAAGAAGATGTTTGAAGAGGGGTACCCTTTTGGGCACTTTTGGTCCCGCCCTGGATCCACCCCTGAGGGAATCTGGATCCCGAACACAATTTTAGTAGGGGACCTTGAGTACATCATTTACACAAAGTCTGATCCAAATCTGCAATGCAGTTCCAAACAGTTTTGTAGAAAAAGTTGAAAATGTGAAAAATGGCCATCCCCCCCCTTTTTTTTTTTTGGAAGTCTTAAACGTATAATTCCTAATTTCATATGTTGAGTGTTTAGAAACATCTAAAAACTTATTTAGATGTGTAAAAAAAAAAAAAAAAATTTTTTGACCACAGCTGGATTTGATCCGCTACTCTCCATATTTCATTTACTAAGTATTATATGTACCATTGTGAGACCTACTTTTTAGACATGGTGGCATTATCTGTTAACCAATTTGGATGAAATTTACCACATTGATAGAGGATTTTTAGTACTTCATGTATTCCATGTTTCATTAAAATCTTTCATGTGGTTTCGTAGAAAAAGTTGAAAATGTGAAAAATGGCCAACCCCCCCCTTTTTCTTGGAAGTCTTAAAAAATTCATAAAAAATCCAAAAATTGAGATAATGACAAAATTCTTTCACAATAATATTCCTTACCACAATTATGATCAAAATAGTCATTAAGAAATCATCAATATCAATTAACTGAAAAACATGACACTTTTCTTCATTGAAATGACTAAGTCCAGAAATACGTCAAAAAAGCGTAAATTTCTATTTGACGGATCTTAACCCCGAACACAATTTTTAATAACCCATCTTTATAAATTGTTGAAATGCAATTAGTTTCCCCATTTATGTACTGGTTCTGGAGAAGAAGATGTTTGAAGAGGGGTACCCTTTTGGGCACTTTTGGTCCCGCCCTGGATCCACCCCTGAGGGAATCTGGATCCCGAACACAATTTTAGTAGAGGACCTTGAGTACATCATTTACACAAAGTTTGATCCAAATCTGCAATGTAGTTCCAGAGAAGAAGTCGAAAATGTGAAAAAGTTAACGACGGACGACGACGACGACGACGACGCCGACGACGACGACGACGACGACGGACGACGGACGGCGCACTATGACTATAGCTCACTTGAGCCTTTGGCTCAGGTGAGCTAAAAAAACAAAACACACACACACACACAACCCCAATATTTTTAAAATACTAAAACCATACAATTGTTTATTTTCGTATATTAAAATAACTACTAGATCTAGAGTTCAATCTCTATAATAAGTAACACGCTCTACAGTGCACACATTTTGGTACAGTTTTTTTTAAATTTTACAGATTGTACAGTACTCTTTGTACGGAAAAATGCTCTTTATTGATCTTTGGCTCTTTTCAAAACAAAATATACATGTTAATATTAATTTATTGTTTTACAGATTTACAAGCCGGCGTGGCCTAGTGGTATCGCGTCGGATTCCTGATCGGGAGGCCGGGGTTCGAGTCCCGCTAGTTGTCTAATATGTGTGAGATACATGTATGCATTGTATACAAATGGTATGTATGAAATATCTGTCGAGATATATGTGGGTGTTGTAGATATTGCTCAACCACTATAATTAAGCGATGATTACCTTAGGGTATTTGATACAAAATAAACTTCTTGTTTACTGCTCAACGTCACATCGTGATTATTGCACCTGGCTAGCCAGACGGGAGACGCCTACTCCACCTGCTACAAGGTTGTCGACCGTTATAAGTACCACAGTCACAAAGCATCAGCTCCTTTCGTATTAATTTTAGCCGGTATGGCACAGTGGATGAGGTGCTCGGCTCATGACCGAAAGGTTTCGGGTTCGATTCCTGTCATGGGCACACCGGTGTTCTGTCTTTGGGTGAGACAGTAATAAACGAGGTCATGTGAAATGACACGTAAAAGATCTCTCACTGCTTGGGGTAGGTCCGTTGCAAAGGTAAGTACAAATTTCTGTGCGATGCATCAGGCAGATGCCATCACCATATGCGTGAAATTATCGTAGAGTGACGTAAAGTAATCAATCAATCTTTCGTGTTTAATTGCTTTGTTGAGACGCTCAATGTCGAGAAAATAGATATAATTCATATAATTTAAAAGCTTGGAGAACCCTGTATCAGTGTTTTAGCACCCCCAGACAACCAATGGATGGTATACTAAGCATATATTGTTAACAGCTTTACCAAACATTTATTTACATGATTCATGTAAAATCACGTTAATTTATTATAACGTAAAAATAAACTCTATTCTGGACATGAAAGATCTCATCGTAAATATATAAAGTCCATTGACCTTTTGTTTACTGTACATGTTCATTGCATACCTTGCGTACTATTATAATTTAAACTAATTCCTCACCAAAATGCATCACAAGACGAGTTCTATATCCTTTTTATACGTCCGTCTTCAGACGGGACGAATTATGTTATAGCGTTGGCCGTCCGGTGTCCGTCCATCTTCCAGCCGGTCTTGAACCAAAGTCATATCTGTAAGGTCACGGTCATAATGCATATCATATGATGGATATGATCCTTGTCCATGCCATTACTTTTACCCCTTGCATGGATTTGCATGGATTTCACAGAGATAGTTGCCCAAGACCCAACGGTGTGTCATGACCTTGGTTGCCATAACCTTGAACCAAGGTCATTTCTGCAAGGTCAAGGTCACAATACATAAGATGGGTAATTCCTTGACCAGGCCATAACTTTTAACCCCTTGCATGGATTTAAATAATATTTCACAGAATTGTTTTTAAAGTTTATATGGTGTGGCATGACATTGAAACAAGGTAATATTTGTAAGACCAAGGCCCGAGTGTTTATGTATGGTAAATCCTTTTCCAAGCCTTAACTTTTTCATACCTGCATGAATTTGAATATTTTACAGGATAGTTGCCATGACTGCAAGGATGTGTACTAAGGTCATAGCTGCAAGGTGAAGGTCACAGTGCTTATGTATGGTAAATCCTTGTCGGGGTCTTAATTTTGCACTGCCTGCATTGCTCTGAATAAAATTACACAGAATTATTGCTCAGGTCCCAAAGGTGTGTCATGACTTAGAACCAAGGTTAAATTTCATGAGTACCATTATTTTACAAGAGTTGTGATTCTTTATTGAAATTGAGGAGAAAATTATTGTATGTCATTTTGAAGTCCTAGATAAGGAGGGAAGGAAATTTAGACATACATTTACTTCACAAATTAAGCAACGGGCGTATTATGCAACGTTAGGCGCAGCTCTTGTTTTACTAAATGCTATTATTTTTATTGCATTTATTTTTTAATCATGAATTCTTGTGTCACTTGTGTCGTCTTTGTTTAATGTTTATTGTGAGGATGCCTGATGAGTTTCATGTATATGTTTCACCAACACTGTTTAAACATATTAAATGTTTTAAATATTAGTGTAACATATATAATACTGTTGAATTAAATTTCCTCTTCTGTTAGTCTGGGTATTGAATACGTTTTCCTTTTCTGTCAGTCTGGATATTTTATACATTGATTTGTCTATAATTACACATTCGTAAAGTTTCACATTGTTATAAGCTTTATAATTATAATCTACAGCATATTTATTTTCATTTTTCACGATACAGAACAGCGGTTTACGATAAATTCAAAAGGAAATCTTCTACACCATTGAAAATTCTTCATTGTAAATAATGAAATCTTGAAACTTGAATATAGAAAACTTTGAAAGATACATTTTGTAGCAATATCTTACTAAATAATAAATTTTCTTAATACCCCTATTTCATGACCACGCTTACTGAGGTCGTTTTGCTTTAGAATAGATAAATAACAATCACGGTGTGTTTATCTTTTTCAACGTCTATAATTCCATTAAATTGAACATAAATGAGTACAAACTTCATTAATAATATTAGTGAAAGTATATCAACTTTAACATTTTCAAATATCAGTAAGTATTGCAAGAATAAATAAAAGTTTAATTTGTCTTACCTCTTCCTATATGATTTTAGAGAATACATTTATTTCCAATCAACATCTTTCTCCAAAGACTAGGTGAGAGGGAATGTGCCGATGTTATTTGATTCGATCGAGTTAATGGCTAGCTGACAATCGATAGTTAGACACCAGTCACGTATTATCGCCCATTACTTTACTTGACATATATTTAGTGTATATTATCATCATTTTGTGTAACAGAAAATGAAAAATACTTCCTTCAATATCTAATGGAACCCCCCCCCCCCCCTCCTTACCAGCTAACAATTTAAGATCATGACTGATACACTACGGTCCACAGGAGAATTTGATTAAGACATAATACTTTATCTCATTTCTAAATTCCATACTATCTTCCTACTATTCTTTCATGACGTCACATTCAACATTTCATTTTCATTTTTCTCTAACCTCCTCTTTTTGGATTATAACATTTGCAATCCTTATATACTCCTTTTTGATTGACAAACGAGGAGTTGGGTCATCATGGTCTGTGTAGTTAATGGTAACAGCGCTGCACTCCTGAGATTATGTATTATTACTCGAATGCATTGGGAGAAAAGTTGGTTAATTTGTTTAATTGAATTCTGAATGAATGGATATGTAGATTGCTTATACGACAATGAATTTCCGTTACTGAATATTTAGTATGAGATTATGACCAAGGGCGAATGACACACTTTGAAAGTTGGAGGGGCACAGTTATACATGGGTATCTGGGCACAATTCATTTATTTTTGAGACATACGTCTCATCAATGCAATATATACAATGTATGATAAATATAAAGGAAGAAGCAGTGACGCCACTTGAATGTTTACAACAGGCCAACATTAAATTGACTCAGTATAGGAAGGTATTTCATCCAGCAGCCCTCCCATTTCCACACAGTTTGCGTCAGGTTTTTCATTAATTATTATGAATGTCCTTGTTTTAATCATATTTGTATGTATTCATTGCAGGCCAACCCTGGAGGTGATGCTGGAAAATACCGGCCAGCAATGGAGGACATTGGAGAAAGAGGAATGCAACCATACTTTCCCATTTTTAAGATAAGGAAATGCCATTTTCTTTCTATGATTGATAATGTATTATTGTTAATGATCTATATACCGGTGGAATGCTTCAATGTATTTCTTTACGTCAGATTGTGGATTATTCTGGATTGGCCACTGTGGCCCTTATTTCCTGTATTCAGACCAATATCAAGAACTGACTGGTAGTTTCCTGTCTCCTTAGTATTATGCACATGTTACTTGGGAGATGGGCAGCTGCTTGTTGGAAGATCGAGGTCACGACACCATCTTTTCGTAATGGATGATAGATGGACCATTACAATAGCAGGAATTGACAGGTAGTTTTTCTCTCTCCTCAGTATGATTGTGCACATCTTACTTGGGATGTGGGCTGCTGCTTGTTGGAAGGTCAAGTCAAAGACATCATCTTTTTCTAAAGGATATAGATTGGCCTCTAAGGCTCCTCTATTTCTTGTATTCATTGCAATATCAAGAACTGATAAATAGGTGTCCGTATCTTGGGTATAACTGTGAACATGACTGAACCATCGCAAGGCCAAGGTTAGGACCCACTTTTGAATGGAAGGTCAAAGGTCATGAGGTAACCAATTGAAAAATGAAACTGAGAGATTCGAGCCACCAATTACCCGTTTTCTATGCATTCCATACCAGTTTTTCTCTCTCTGTCGCGATATATACTTTTTTACGTATTTGATAACCATGAAATGCGAGCTCCTGATCTAAGACCCTTACTACCACGTATCTAGATAAGCACGGTATAGAATGCATAAAGCAGGATCTTCAATTTTTTAAATATTCGATTTTCAAACTTATAATTCAAAAATGTTGAAAGTCAGAGGACGCTGAATTTTACAAAAGCAGTTTCTTCTTGAGTTTTTAATTTTCATATATATATATATATATATATGTGTGTGTGTGTGTGTGTGTGTGTGTGTGTGTGTGTGTGTGTGTGTTAGAATATCAAAATATTTTAATATGTTAGAACAGAATGATAGAAGTAAGCCAGATGTGCTGTCTTACTATGGAGACTACAGTGGATGTTCTGGAACTGTGTTGAGTCCTCAAAAGGCAGACTTACTTGACAGAAAGTGATCTAGAGTGATATCAGAAAACCTAGGCAATGGTGTTATTGAGATAAAGTGATGTTGTATAATGGTTATCACAATTTACCACATCATTGCATGCTTAGCTATTAATATTATGCAATTAATCCCATACAAGGAAAAGAGTGAAAATAGAATGGCAACCCTTGTGTTTATATACAAATAGCAAGGGTGGGTTTTATTTTCAAGGCTTAAAATTTGTTGTACACAATTTCACATCTGTCCAGCTGTTGACTGAATTTCAGGACTAGAATGACTTTTTATGTCCCCGGATTGATAGATCTGGAGTACTTTGTTTTTGTCCTGTCTGTTTGTTTGTTTGTCAGTATGTCTGACAACTTTAACCACGACCATAACTTTTGAACTGTTAGGGATAGAGACTTCATATTTCACATGCGTACTCAACTAATTACTGTCTGCGCCACTCACTTTGTAAACCGAAAAATCTTGATTTTCACTTATTTATCTTTAAAATAGTTTTACAAAATTAATATCAATCGACAGATCTTGTTCAGTCGTAACTTTTGGTGTATGTTATATGTTTCTACGAAATGAAATGGGGCATTGAGATGGGGCATTTTCTATGTTAATTTTGACGTGACGTCGCCGATGTTTAACATTGAGTCTATGGGAAACTTGGCGACGTCACGTCAAAATTTAACATGGAAATCGCCCTATATAAAATTGATTTTTTTTCTATAAAATACGAACGCTTCTTCATACAAACATTTAGCATACACCAAAAGTTACGACTAAACAAGATCTATCGAATGGTTTTGCATTTTTGAAATTACTCTGAAGATGAAAAACTGAAAATTCAGATTTTCCGGTTTCCAGAGTGGGTGGCGCGGACAGTAAGCCCTTTCAAATAACACCAAAGTCAATGACCTTTTTTGTCCTGTCTGTCTGTTTGTTTGTCTTTTGTCAACTTTAACCTTGGCCATAAATTTTGAACTGTGAGAAGATCCTTCACTGCTTCGGCTGGGTCAGTTGCAAAGGTCTAAATTTTATGCAATGCATCAGGCAAATGCTGTCACCATATACGTGAAATAATCGTGGAGTGACGTAAAACAATAATCAATCAATCAATTGGACCGTGAGGGATAGAGACTTCATATTTCACATGCGTACTCAACTAAAGAAGCCCTCAAATGACACTTTTTTCACCTTGACAATGATCTTCATGCTAAAAATAACTTTTTGACTTTGTTGCCACCGGGGGCATATTGTTTCACAAACACATCTTGTAATGTATCACATAATGATAATTCATATAATTCACATTTTGGGTCCCCATTGCATACTAGTTCAAGAGAACGTATATATACATGCATATATAAATATAAATATAAATAACTTTCTTTATGTTTACGTTTGCAGACAGAATTGGCAGTCACACTTGAGGCAGAGAAGAGATATCTGTGCTGTGAGGGAAAAGACAAGGATACTAGAACTGGAGACCATGGACATGGAAATGTTGTACCAGTAAGTAGAGGAAAGGATACCTGCACAGGAGGCAGAGGACATTGAGAATTTGTACCAGGAAGTTGAGGACATGTATACTTGTGCTTGATGTAAATAACATAAACACTTGTGATGAAGGTAGAGGACATAGATACTTGCTCGCATGGAGGCAGAGGGCATTGAGGAGTTGTACCAGGAGGCTGAGGAAATGTATACTTGTACTTGAGACAGAACACATTGATACTTGTGCTGGAGATAGAGGACATGAAAAAAATTACCTGCAAGCTGAGGATATATATACTTGTGCTTGATGTGAATAAAATGGATACTTGTTCTAAAAACAGATCAACATTGTTAAGTTGTACCTTCAAGTTGAGTACATGTATACTTGTGCTTTAGGCAAAGAACATAGATACTTGTGCTGGAGGAAGAGGACATGGAGAAGTTGTATCTTTTAGCTGAGGACATGGAAAGGTGTGCTGAGTGTGTTTATGGTACTAAAGACAAAATATTTTGTATATGGAGTTCAATTAAAAATAAGCTCATATCTTTCTGTCATAGACTGCAAAGTTGCACTAATTTCATTAAACTCAAAATAATGTGATGAAAATGACAGAAATGGAACATAAAACCATATTATAATGTGAGGTCATAGTGCATCATTTTTCATTTTGGGGAAACTAATTAAAGGAGAGAAAGCTTGTGATGTCATGCAATTGTATTTAGATATTTCTAAAGTAAATGTAATATAAAAATCTTGCTGTAATTTGAAGGGTCACCATTAGTTTACATACGACTTGTAGAGTGGTATTAAATAATATACCTCTTACTTTTCTTTGGATATTGATATAAAATGGTGTACATAGTTATATGATAGGTTAATACAGTGAATCAATACGAAACATATTCTGAATATACATTTACCAATTTTATATTCTGTATTCTATACTCCCAGGAGTGTTAAGCCAGTGTGGCCTGGTAGATAAGGTGCTCGGCTCGTGATCGACAGGTCCTGGGTTCAACCTGTCCTGGGTACACCGGTGTTCTAGCTGTCTTTCGGATGAGTCAGTAGAAACCGAGGTCCCGTGTCACAGTAGGCGTGGCACATAAAAAGATCCCTCACTGCTTTGGGTGGGTCCATTGCAAAGGTCTAAATTTGTATGCAATGCATCAGGCAAATGCAGTCACCATATACGTGAAATAATCGTGGAGTGACGTTAAACAATAATCAATCAATCAACCAACCCAGGAGAGTTACATTTTCTGAAAGGGTGTTGATTATTAAAGTAGCAAAAGTCCTTGATAATTTAGAGATATACATCTGAGAGAGTGAAATTGAAACTTAAAGTTTGCAAAATTCTAGTTCTGCTGACAATTTTACCTGACGTTATTTTAACAATATGTGACTAAATGATATAGGTATAAGTTTTTGTGTTGGACATATCTGAATAATTGAAGTTTATTGAAATTATGAAGGGGCTCTTTTGAATAAGGCGCTTTTATGCATGGTGAATAACATTTCTTTTAGTTAAGGGGGCATTTACTGAAAGGTGGTGTTTATTACATAATATACTGTGAAAATCAAATATTATAGGGAGCAGACTCAGTGTAATGATTAGCAATGGGTGATTCTGCAAATGATATGGGTTCAATACCAAATTGCAGCACTTACAATGTTTAAGAGGTTGGTTACCTCTTGCTTTCAGGTCATAATAATATTACTGATGATATGTTGATGAAAGTATTGTAATACACCAACCAACCATAAATTGAAAATGTTAGTCATTCTGTAGAATTTGACAAATTCTGATCATATGAAATATTTGAATATATTGAATCTTGCATGTATCTTGAATAACAAAAAATCAAAATGAAATTGTTTTCATTGTTTCAGTTCATTAATAAAAAGTTAGTCAACAAGTGAAAACTTTTATGTACATCTGCCATATCCCCTCAAAACAGCACATTTGTAGCCTTCACAATAATTCACTAGACTATGATGCTTGTAGCTACATGTACCAAATTTATTGTCCTGCTAGAAAAGTGTGTTAGTGGTTAAAAAGTTTTGGTAAAGACTGCATGTGACAAACTGTCATATAGCTCAGTTGGCTGCTTGGCTTGTGACTGAGAGGTCATATCGGTTGGACTCCGCATGCACATAGTTGAAACAGTAAAACTGAGGTCCCATGTCATGGTAGACAAGGCAAATTAAGGAAATCACACTCTCTTAGGTGGATCTCTAGCATAGGTCTATAGTTCTGTGCATTTCATCTGGCAGATGTCATTGTCTGACAAGTGCAGTAATATATAAGCTTAAGTGAGCTTTTCTGATCAGGTCTTGGAGGGTACCTCTCTGAAAATCTCTGGATAAACTGTATGGATAACAAAGCTAATGACATCCGAGTGATCTAGAAGGATGGTATAATGTTTCAAATTTGTTCATTTTGTAGAAATTGGATAAATACTTTTTTACTAATAAACTGGACTTTAACATTTTCATGCAAAATAACATGGTTTTCATCAATATTTTTTCTATGGTTGACTTTTGATGCACTGAAAAGATTATGTGAGCCAAAAACATAGAAAAGAAATCTCTTTTTGAAAGGATTTTGACAAAATTTCAATTTTTGAATTTTTCGTGAACTTTGAATTAAAATAAATGAATTGATTAATTAAAATTCTATAAAGAATAACATTCGCATAGAGTGAATTTTACATAGAGTAGGAAATGTAGAAAATCTCATTTACATAGAGCTAAGATGTGAGACATTTTTGAGTTCATGTTTTCTTAATAAAGGCCATCGACCGAAACGTAGAAACAGGGCAACAGGAACAGGATTTAGTGCATTCCCTTTGGAATATTTTGACTGATTAAAAACATTTCAAACAAAAACTATTCAAAGTTCAAACAACACATCTTGGTTCAAGCTGACATGACACAACCTTGGGTTATGGACAATTAACACTTGTGTGAAATATAATCTCCCTGCAATGAAACAGAAGGAAGTTATGGCCAGACAATAATTCTGGCTATGTATGCACTGTGAACTTACCTTGTAGATATGACCTTGGTTCAGGTCATGACATGTCCTTGGTTCATGGATAACAATTGTGTAAAATATAATCTCCCTGGAAGGTAATAGGAAAAATTATGGTCTGGACAAGAATTCTGGCTGTGTGCATTGTGACCTTGACCTTGTAGATATGACTTTGGGTCAAGGTCATGACACACCCTTGGGTCATGGACAACATCTGTGTAAAATATGATCTCCCTCCAATGTCACAGGAAAAATTATGGTCCGGACAAGAATTCTGGCTGTGAGTGCACTGTGACCTTGACCTTCTAGATATAACCTTGGTTCAAGGTCATGACATACCCTTGGGTCATGGAAACAATTGTGTAAAATATTATCTTCCTCCAAAATAAAAGGAAGAAGGTATGGCCCAGGCAAGATTGATGGACAGACAGATATGATGAAAATTGATATATATTCCATATACATGTACATACCACGTACAGCTGGACGTCATATCACATGATGATGAATTATGTTGCTTTAGTACTAGCGTCAAGTTTACTTTCACTTTGAATGTGTTATCAGAAAAGCTAAACTCTCGGCGGACACCGTTTGCATAGTGTGGATCTGTAACTTCATCGCATGAAAATTGAAATGAATTCTCTGTGTTAGAATTCAGTAGAATAGCGATGGTGAGTATATATTCGATTTTTGTTAGGTAACAGCGGTACTGTATATAAAACTTCACTAATCCATAAACTATACATTCCCTGATATACTAGACTTGTACCGTATGGTGTACCTATTCCTCATATGCACATGTGTATATCCGAGGAAATGGTAAAGTTGACTCTCTTACCTTTTTTCAATCATTTGAATGTTTTGATCGTACTGTTCACTGGATTATTTAAAAATTCTCTTAATATCGCAACAAAAACATCTTGTGATAAACTCTCTGTTGCCGCTCGGACATTTTCTTCAATATATTATCACATCGTCTCTTATTTTTGTAGAATCTATTACATGTATTTTTGTCGGACATTCCGACAGCCCGATAGTCCGACGGCGATCAATGGTATTGCAATAAAACATGTTAAAATTTGCCTTTTGAAAATTCTAGGTAAATGAGGCAACCCGAGAGAAGACAAACACCCCAGTGGTAGGATTTAGAGGGGGACGGGGCTAGCCCCCCCCCCCCCCCCCCCCGAAAAGTGTACCAAAATAAGTAATTATTGGCCAGTTTTGGGATCTGACTTCTTCCCCTTCCATAACTAAATATTATCTCTCTTGGAATTAATTGGTCATACAGAAGATGTTTAAAAGTAAAATGATTAACATCTATGTATTAGTATTTTAGAATCGGTTTATTTACTCCCCATCCGACTATCAGTCCTTTCCACACTTTTCGTCAACACAATGTACGATATTTAAAAGTTGGTTATATTCCAAGAATTCAGAAAACTATTTCGTTTTCAATAAAAAGGTGTACATCAATCCATAATGTACCGAAGTGTTCCAGGAACTCAAATGTCGTCTGCAATGGCAAGTTCGACTCCTGACAGATGGACTTACTCTGACATTGCTATTTCTATATGCTGCAGCTAAGGCCTTGAAGCGCATGCATTTAAAAAAAGATGTCACCCATTCTTACTATGGAATATCGGATTCCATTCAAATCGGAGGACACATTGACGTTATATGTGAGTATATACATGCACCTTATAATGCAAAGTTTTAGCGAAGAGATTGAAGTGCACTTTGTGTTTATATTGGGAAATAAAAAGAAACGGGTCATGGCTAAATTTTGTGAAGCGCAAGGCGCTTCTCAAAAGTTTTCACTTGAACCCATTTTCTTTTATTATCTAACAAAAACAAAAAAGTGTACATTAATCCATGTATATTTATGCTTGGTGAAAAATTATGTACCCTTCTAGCGCCTCTTAAATCATGTTAATTGTGTGTTTATTTCAAGGGAAACGCATGCCTCATAGTTAGCAACTAGGTCAATTTGTCACCTAACCCATTGAATACATTGCATGCTATTTTCAAGTTTTTCAATGGTGTAAATACTTTTAGATGTTGAACATAATTTAAAGGTGAGCTTATTAGTTGCCAAAGAAAGCACTGCAAATATGGGGCTTCTAATTATCGAACAGTCGGATTATTGGGCCGTCGGACTATAATGTCCGCAGAAGGATAGGGTCTATGGATTATCGGAATGTCGGACTGTTGGGGCGTCGGATTATTGGATTGTCGGACTACCGGGACGTTATCGATTTGAAGTACATGTATATTTAAGATGTTAACGAAAAACACAGAATTTAACACTGCACTACAAGGGAAGAGAGAGGTACAAAAAGAAAAAAAAAAAGAATGTGTATTATATCGATTACATTTTCGAATACATAAGAATTTATTGGCTTCCCAATGGTAAGCGTGAAGCATATATTTGTTGTTCGACGCAATAAATTTCTTTAATCTTATTTACTTACCAAAGAAATGCCATCCCTTTGCCTTGGTGTGCTGGTTTTATGTTATGTGTCATCATGATGTAAGCCTTGGTGTGCTGGTTTTATGTTATGTGTCATCATGATGCATGCTTTTGTGTTCTGGTTTTATGTTATGTGTCATCATGATGTAAGCCTTGGTGTGCTGGTTTTATGTTATGTGTCATCATGATGCATGCTTTTGTGTTCTGGTTTTATGCTATGTGTCAGTATGATGTATGCCTTGGTTTGCTGGTTTTATGTTATTTGTCATGATGATGCATGTCTTGGTGTGCTGGTTTTGTGTATCCTTGTAGTAGTCAATGTTTGTATTTAATCAAAGTAATTATTCATATTGGAAGAGTAGAAATATTGAGTTTGCGCAATAATATTTTTTCTTCTTATTTTTTAAAATCCAAATTGAATTTGGCACAATATGATTTCCTATAATAACGCTTGTATGATTTTCTCATAAAGGCCGCTACACCAACTCAGAGTCACACTGGCTCTATGCAGCAATAAGCTCCATATTTTCAACAATGGGACCCAGCTCCTTTTCCTATATTATGAAAACTTCTCTAGTATGAGCACGAGTATGTTCATTTATACCAATTCAGTAAGATTATAAAATGATACAAGTACATTTGTATAATATCTATTATGCATGTTTGCTGTTGATGGCATTTTATTATTCTTCCGAGCTGAGATCGTAGGACAAGGTTTGTACACCTTTACAATCTATGTACATTTATAGATTGTAAGGACAAGATTTCTGCTTTACAAAAGGAGAATGAGAAATTGAGGCATCAGCTTGAGAACAGCAAAGGAAGACATGGTAAACATCTACTACTGATTCTACTAACCAACATAAATTATGACTAAGCATGACTAAGTTGTTTTATTCGATTTAGTAGATCAAAATACAAATGCACTGATCTTGAGATCAGGGAGGTGCTCAGCAAACGAAAGCAACCGAATTTGCAACAAAATACACAATTAAGTGAACTGCTGGAAAGGTTTCATATTTCGCCTGAGCCAAGCTATCTTGAAGATATGAACCAGT
Source organism: Pteria penguin (assembly GCA_035048485.1). Taxonomy (NCBI): domain Eukaryota; kingdom Metazoa; phylum Mollusca; class Bivalvia; order Pterioida; family Pteriidae; genus Pteria; species Pteria penguin. Next base: position 12,072,904 of record CM068588.1, on the reverse strand, counting down.
ATAATTCAATTCATGGAGACTGCTTTGTAGTGAGGAGGCGCCAGCCAGTAGTGGACAATATTGTCACACCTCATCTATGGGTATCATATATATCTGATCTAGTGTTGACGTCAAGTCCGCTATTTACATTACAAACGAGATTGTAAAAGACCGAGTGATGATTACTATAATTTACTACAATCATAAATAATTATGTGCTAACTATATACTGGCCAACAGGAGAATGTACTTCTGTTGATTTTCTTTATACTGATTAAATTAAATTGCATGTCATGTACTCTAAAATGTAAGATTGTATTCTATTTACTTTTGGTCATAGTAGCACATAATCACGAACATGCGTTTTCTCAACAAACTGGAAAAGAGAGGATCTAAATCCCGAAAAGCACTGTAAGTATCCAAACTCAGAAAGATCTCAGATAAAACTCGAATCATTGGCCTCAACACCGAATCCATGCACCTTAAAGTGGCTATACTTATGAAGACATAGTAATACAAACCTGTCTAGATAATAGAAACAGCTCGGTCGATACAAAAAATAATAAGACTTGACACGTCGGAGTTTTTGCAGGTTTATTCAGGCCAAAATTTATTCCAATTATTTAGCAGTGTAAAAAATGACAAAAATTATCAATGAGAACGAAACTCTTGCTATAAAATTTATTACTATGATAGAAATTGAAACAACAAATATAAAACAAATCTGTCGGCAAAAGATATGGCATTTAATGCCCAGTATCTAAAGTGCAGTTAAAACACTGCAGAACGGGAACCCTTAATGGGATGAGATTAGGTGAAAGAGAAACGATACTTGTGGTGAAGATCATATTGTTGTTGTTGGCTCATGTTAATTGCAGCATAATGTTTGTATACAAACAATTGAAAATAATTCAGTACTAAAATAATTTTTATTGGTTACATACACCAATGCTGTTCGTCACCACTCATAAACAACTTACATATAGAATTAGTTATACAGGATACTGTAACTTTCGCTTTGTAAACTATTGAATTCGAATTCCAAAAAAATGTGATCTCGTCCACTTGATCATATCATTTTCGAAGTTTTTTATTTTTTTTAAAACTAGAAAGTGTCAATTAAATTGCAAAGGGTAGAAAGTTTTTGTCGTATGCTTTCTCGTTCTTGATCGATAACTGCAAAACTAATCATTTCCGCTGATCTGCCATAGTGCACTATGCACTGTCCATCGTCGTCCTTTAACATTCGCATTTCAACTTCTTCAGATCTACTGGAGCGATTTTTATATAACTTACAATGTTCTAAGGGTGAAATACTCAAAGTAAACGAAAGTTTTCTTTATTGTCGAATTTTGGGGAGGGTCCTAACTTTCGGTCTCCATCCCTGGATCCGCGTATGTACAGTATGTTTTTCTGAAGTTTACATTATAGTTATTATTTACAAATTTAAGTCCCTTAAATTGGATGTATCTATTAAAATCCATTAATCATGCGCGGATACAGAGGGGGGGGGGGGGTGGGTGGGTTAGGGGGGTCTGCACCCCCCCCCCTGGAATCCGAAAGGACCCCCCCCCCCCTCGTCTAAGAGAAAAAATTACCTTTTTTGGTTGGACCCCCTCTGACAAAAATTTCTGGATCCGCGCATGATTAATTGCCTTTACATGATAATTATACATGTAATTGATATTGAAATACCATACTGATGATCCTTCTGGGGCTTTACCTAATACACGAATGCCTTTTGTTACATGCTAGAGTGTATCCAGGCTAAAATTGTATTGAAAACTGAAATCCTGATATTTTCCAGGAAAATATACAAATGAAACGTAGATATTTTACAGCGATGACGGATTCTCTGCCTGAGACTTATTTATTGATTGATAATGATGGTGATTACACACACACACACACACACACACACACACACACACACACACACACACATATATATATATATACATTCGTCGTAATTTCCTTGTAAGACGAACACCAGTACTTGGTGCAATTCATATTATTACTCTGGTGACGAAGTCCTGACAGATCTTTTGGGACTTGAAACAATTTTGTAATGATTTTAATTCTCACATAGAAACAATCATGCAAAACGTCGATGGAGAGGCGAGTAATTACATGCAAGATTTGCTATATGGATCAATTCTCCAAGCACATAATGATATATAATTCCATTTACGACTATTGAATCAAAAAAATCTTTTTTGATATTTTTATGGAAAGAAGGTATTATAGTATAACACTTATCAACAAATATCTTTCGAAAAAATCTAAACTATATTGCTATTTTGTGGATTATAAACAGGCATTTGGTACTGTTGACTAAATGAAATTAGGCTATGGGTCAAAATATCCAAGCTAGGAATACAAGGTAAAGTTCTGTGCATATTACAATCACTAAATTGTAAAATCAAGAACAGTTTTTAATTGAACAGATGCCAGTCTGATTTTCTTCTGCAGTTACAATGGTGTTTTACAAGGGGAAAATAATTTCCCCACTTTTATTTTATTTGTACGGTAATGATTGTGAAGTAGAATTTTGAATAATGGTGTTATGTCAACTGAATAGCAAGAGTTATCGCTCTTTCTTTTATATTGGCGAACGATATGGTCATATGTTCTGAAACCATTGAGGGCTACGTGGATGTTAGACTCTCTTTACGAATATACCCAGAAATTGAAGAAACTTGGTACAACAATAGTGTAAGATAAGTTAGAAGCTGATTTAATTATCTCGGTTTATTACTCAGTTAAAATTTTTTTAAACTCCAAAGCAACTGTCATGTCAAATGAAGAAAGGCATTAAATATTTTGACATGAGCCTTAGCCCCTGATTTCTGTTATCATTATTGATACATATATTGCTAGTATAGCTTTCTACGGTTGTGAAATCCGGAGCTTCCACTTTGCCCCAGATATAGATAAAGTTAATCTTGAATTTTGTGAAAAATATTCTATAGATGTTAAACGTTTAACTCCCAATGTAATGATTTATTCTGAACTTATCCGTTTTCCTTTAATATATTTTCGCAAAAAACGCATTTTGAATTATATTCTTAAGTTGAGCACTACAGACAATTGTAAATTGAAATCGTGTCTTTTGATTTTTGTACACGAAATGTAATGATAATAGTAAATATAAAAATTGGTATCTAATGTAAAGAATATGTTGACTTTTGTTGGTTTTTATGGTCTATGGTCAAATTATACTATTCCTAATTATTAGTACATCTTAACTACGGAAAAACAGTGCCTATTTGATAATGGTAAACAAAATTTGTTTGCTGAAATTAATATTGTATCATTAATATTGTGTACATTGTATACAAACACCAGAATTTTACGTTGTTTTAAAATTCAGGATATTTAAACATAAAACAATTTTTCACTATTAACAACAACAGTAAATCAATCGATCAATACATCATGCCTGATAAGCCGGCGTGGCCTAGTGCATGGTATCTCGCTGGACTCCTGATCGGGAGGCCGGGGTTTGAGTCCAGCTCTGGTCATGACGGTGTCCTGTCTTTCGGATGAGACAGTGAAAATCGAGGTCCCGTGTCGTGATATGCATGGCACGTTAAAGATCCCTCACTGCTTTGGGTCGGTCCGTTGCATAGGTCAAAATTTATATGCCGCGCATCAGGCAGATGCCGTCACCATATACGTGAAATATTCGTGGTGTGACGTTATACAAAAATCAATCAATCAGTCATCTTGTTTGATAAAAGAGAACTTTTCCAGTATTAGTCTGCTGTCATGTTCTTATTTGATTTTTGTTCGATAACTTATGAACGCACTGTCATGGAACAGCATTGTATTGAGTTTAACTTATTATAACGAAGTCATCATTAGGTCAATAATGTTCTACATGTATCTCAACTATGCCATTGTTCTCATTCAACAGTGTCAATCTGTAATATCACTGTTCTCAGTCTGTTTTGTCACTGTTCTCAATCTATAATATCACTGTTTTCAGTCTGTTATGTCACTGTTCTCAATCTATAATATCACTGTTCTTAGTCTGTTATGTCACTGTTCTCAATTTGTAATATTACTGTTCTCACTCTGTTATGTCACTGTTAACAATCTGTAAAGTCACTGTTCTCAGTCTGTTATGTCACTGTTCTCAGTCTGTTATGTCACTGTTCTCAGTTTGTAATGTGACTGATCTCGATCTGTAATGTCACTGATCTCGATCTGTAATGTTGCTATTCTCAGCTTGTAATGTTGCTGTTCTCAGTCTGCGATGTTATTTCTCAGTCTGTAATAGCACTATTTTCAATCTGTTATGTCACTGTTGTCAGTCTGTTTAGTCAGTGTTGTCAGTCTATTGAATCAATATTGTCAGTCTGTAATGTCACTGTTGTCAGTCTGTGAAGTCACTGTTGTCAGTCTGTAAAGTTACTTGTTTCATTTAATCATATCACTCTTATCTCTGTCAACCACATCACTGTTCTCGGTCCATAATATCACTATTCTTTGACAACGTGTCACTGCTCTTAGTCCATCCTGTCACATCCGTGTAACATTTCTCAGTAAAATGTAGTATTATTCTTTCCAAACCATATCAGCGTTGTCCAATACCCAGTCACTGTTCTCATGTCACATTGTTAGTCACTCATGACTGAGTTTTGTTCTCAGTCATTTATGTCATTTTTCTCCTGTCACTGTTCTTGGTCAAATGTCACTTTTAACTGTCAACCATGTGACTGTTATCAGGTCATACTGTAAGTGGACGGATAACTGGATAATAGGATATCCAAACAAACTTAAAAATGCGTATAATTCAACGTTTTTGAAATAAATGCAATACAGATAAAAACGATATATACATGCGATATAAAAAGCAAAAGGAAACATTAAACAGCAGATACATGTATATTGATAAAAAAAACCCCAAATAACAGTACTTGTCAGTGGCGGATCCAGGATTTCCGAAAAGGGGAAACTTCTCAGCCGTTTTTTGGTGCAAATTCTGGATTTTCAGTAGTAAATATGTGACCAAAAGAGGGGGGGGGGGGTGTTGGGGGCCTCTAAATCCGCCACTGCTTGTGATTTAATACATTAAAAAATCACAACACAGTCTCTTATTCGTTGATCAACAAAGGTGCAGATCATCCTTTGGCAAAAGAAAACTGAGACCAAATTAAGCCTTTATCGCTCACACGAACGCCTTGTACTCGTAATAAAATTGGCAAGTTTCAGAAGTATTGTTTCACGAACAGAACTCTTCAGGAAAGCTGTGTTGTAAGATGTCTTCATCATGACCGATCAGTACACATAACAAGACTCTGCAGGGCCTGAGATTGCCCAGTTGGTTATACCTTTGATACTATTTTCAACTAGAATTCGAAAATACAAGTCGTTTTCACTGGACAGACACACGAAAAGATGGACAGACGAATGGACGCCACACAAAGAGTGTTCAAACTATAAACTAGTCTGAGCCTTGGATTAAGCCTAGTCCCAACCACCCCTGTGTCCCATCTAGGCGTGCGTGTTTGATGATCGTGCGTGTGATACGGGTTTTGCCTGTCCTAGCTGCTGTGGTTGATTGAAGGGATAGAAAATAATATTGACGTGTTCAATAGTCTAACAAGTACGTCTGACATGCAAGTCGTAGGTGTCACGTACGATGTTATTGGAGAGGGGTTGCCACTTGTAACGTGCGATACCTGTAGGTGTCGCATACAATGTTATTGTAGAGGGGGTACCCATTTATAACGTGCGATACTAATAGGTGTCACGTACAATGTTATTGGAGAGCGGTGCCACTTGTAACGTGCGATACCTGTAGGTGTCACACACGATGTTATTAGAGAGGGATTGTTACTTGTAAGGTGCGATACCCGTAGGTGTCATGTACAATGTTATTGGACAGAGGGTGCTACTTGTAACGTGCGATACTCATAGGTGTCATATACGATGTTATTGCAGAGGGGTGCCACTTGTAACGTGCGATACCCGTAGGTGTCACGTATAATGTTATTGGAGAGAGGGGTTGCCATTTGTAACGTGCGATACGCGTAGGTGTCAGGTACGATGTTATTGGAGAGAGGGTGCCACTTGTAACGTGCGATACCCGTCGGTGTCACGTACGTTGTTATTGGATAGGGGTGCTAGTTGTAATGTGCGATACCCATAGGAACCGTGCGCATCTTACGACTGTAGTAGAACAAACGTACGTTTGCCTCGCTAATGGCGCTATTAACGTACTCGTTAGTATAGCAGTCCTACTGACGTCTTACATTGGCCTCACGACAGTTGCACGATAAAGTATTAGATCCTCTTGTTATTGATCAATAGCTTAATCCCTTTCCTCTTACGACACTACTGAATTAAAGAACAAATTAAATCTGCTTTCACATGTACCAAGTGAAGATGGAAATGTCGGTACAAGTCCGCTTACTTCAACTTCAAACAGAACTCGAAGAGGAATAAAACCACGATATTAAATTGCCTGCTCTGGTGAACAGACGAGGCTAAACCGGAAGAAGGCAAAAGCGATGCTGGGTTATTCCAAAGGTACAAAGGCGCCGGTTTTTGGCCAATAGGAGACCCTATTTACCGAATTTGAAAGGGAATACCAGTGAGATTATGAACTTCATTAGGAGTGATAACAACTTTTTTGCTGAAGTTTTGCGACGTGTTGCCCTCCCTCTCGTAAAACGAAGGGTACTAAGTAACATGATTCTTTTATTTCAGTTGGATATCATTAGTCGATTTGCTGACATGTTTTATTTCCATTAAATGATGTAATGTTGAACTGCATCAGAACACAGCTTAAACTCCTTGATGATATGGTAATCCGGATATTAGTTCACAGTTATTTTCCTTGACCTGATGGGTAATCTTGTTTTTTACATCTATTTCCATTTTGTCTTATAAATCGTTATACTATATCAGAAGACAATATTCATTCAATAAATCTTTCTTCTCTGGTATTAATATTTATAATTAATGTCAAAATGTAATGCAAAACATGAAGCAGCGTAGGGTGATTGCTGAATATTTTGTTATGGCACAAATTTGGTTATGTACCTTACCACACGACTCGCAGGGTCGCACATACTCAACACTGATAAGAAATACATGTAAACATTGTAAGCCACGTTGACCATTGTTCGTGGGTTGGACGATAGGATCAGAATGATCACAAGCATATGTTTGTTACCACTAACACTGTTAGCACCAATCCTAGCAGTCAATCCTGGTGTAAAATCTCGTATTACCAATGCTGGAATTAACTACGGTAAGGTCTACACTCAGCTGTAAACATTCAATAGACGAGAAATACATATAGACTACCTTTTATATATATGAAGATGGGACTCGTGTATAAGCGCATCTCGGTGTTTGATGAAGCTATGGATTTGTTTGGATATTTTTGTATATCAAGCTCAATTACCTCCGGTTCTTTGACCTTTCCCAGAAAAATTATTATAATATTTTCCGTCTATTCTTGATGGCAACCATGAAAGCGCTGAATTGCCATCTAGTTCCGAGGAGGAGGAGGAGAAGTTATATTATTTGTTAACTACTCTGACCCGTAATAATAGAAATGTTTCAAGACTAGAACCGTTAGATATCAAATTTTCATAGTCTGCTATATACATATTATGTCAAATCAAGTATAGTCAAAAAGTTCAGATGGTTATTTTGTATAGTCAGGTCCCAAAATACCGGTTAACATTCTTGAAAGAGGGATCTGAAATTGCAGTAGATCCCTATATCGACCATAGAACTTCTTCAGTGGCAATTTCAACGTGTATCATATACCATTATATATGCTTTGCTACCTTTAAATTTAAATTTAACATATATATCTAAATACATTTAAATGTATTATATCTGTCAAACTTATGATTGTATGCGTCAAGCTTATGCTATATGTATTTGTGTATGTCAGTTGTATGGTCAGTAGGGGCAGGCGTGGTGTAGTGGCTTAGCGCTTGGCTTGCAGCGCCTACGATCCGGGTTCGATTCCCGGATTGCGCCACTATGTTTAAGAGGTTGATAACCTCCTTCTTCCATGTCGCGATATAACTGAAATATTGTTGAAAGCGACGTAAAACACAAATCAACCAACCAACCAACCTATTTATATGTAACATTAATGAGCCCTAGAGGCTTAAAGTTTCAAATAAATCAAATTAAATCTCGTAACACAACAATAGAACGCTTAGCAATCATGAAGGAACAGATTATCAAAATGAACTTCAGTTTGTAATCGCTTCACGCTTTTGGACATGTATTTAATAGTTTTGGTCCGAACATTTAACTAAGAATGAGTCATTATGAGTACTTCATAAGACAAAATGGTCAAATTTAAACTAGTATCTCTATGACATATGATTCTTACTGTAACACAAAGTGTTACACTGTTATCAACCCGGGTCATGGGCGCTGCCATATTGGAATCTTGGGATTCAACCCTTTGCTCATGTATTCCTACACTCAGTGAAATAGGTCCATGGTTATGTGCAATAAATTTGCAAACATTCATGAACATTTGATACTTCTTGTATGTTCAGAATTACATATTCATCAAATTATTTAGGATGCTGTGCGGAAAGTCTATACCAGAGCTGAACAAACACGATGATTATTTTTGAAACTAACTGGCATGTAACCTATGTTTTCATTTAGTTGTGGATTACTACGCACTGATCGCATATTTTCGGGCCTTTCCGTCGGCCCTTGCCAACCACAATAACAACATACTTTTGATACCAACAAAATTGATGTTTTAATTGATTAAAGTGGGACAACAGACAGTATAAGTTAAATCTATACATCTCCGTATTGGAAACATTCTGCGTAAGTTTCACCAGACCTGGGTGTTGACGTTAAATTGCCCCCCCCCCCCCCCCCCAATTCCTCGTTGATAAGGGACGAATAGCGTCATGTATAAAATTCTTCCGAAAAACGAATTGATATTCAGTGCACCGATATAAGAAGTTTCTTCGGTTTCATATTCTTAAAATTTTATGATTAAATTATTAATCACAAATTGATTCATATACGAGCAGAGACATATATACTTTCACATGTCTCTGTACACGAGTGACTTGATATCGCATCGTAAACAGCTCAACAGGCAGTTTAGCTGGGCGCGGCGAGATGAAAGATCATGATGGAAAGCATGTTGCACGGTGGTACGTCATCATGTCATGTACGTTGTCAGTTTTGTTGGTTTAACTTGATTGTAATAATTGTGCACGTGAATGGTAGAATTGTCCTTGATATGAGATTTAAGATGGACGTTAAGAGCAGTGAACGAAGTTGTTTCAGACAGGATTTTTGATAGCTGGAATCGGAGGCAATGTGGACAAAGAGTAGGTATAATGTATTAATATATTTGAGGACGGTATATCGTGGTTATACATGTCTGAACGCTAATGTATGGACCAATCAGAATTACTAAAACAAAACAAGTGAATTAGAATGTGTTTTAACATCACTTTTTGTTCCCTGCTTTTGCGAAAACGAGGGTACATTACATTTCATTCCTCCACCTGTCAGTCTGTCACAAAAACTTTAACCTGGGCTATAACTTTTGATCCAGTAGGGGTACGACTATGAAACTTCACGTGTAGTCTTTGTAAATTCCTTTTGATTAGACCTTCCATTTAAGTTCATTACTTTTGACATCTTAGAATTCTTTGAATACGCTTGTTTGTCTTGACATTTATGTATCCTCAGGAACACTCTTATCTTATAACAACCCCCTCCTAGTTATAAATATGGATTCACCATCTCTGTCTTTGTACACATCAAATCCACAGCAAATTGTCAGAGCAAGGACAGTTTTAGATCACCCTCACGTAGTATGGATGATCTTGTGCTATAGGCTTGACATCCGCAACTGGAAAACTCGGTTATGGACAAACTACAAATACTGCAACGTCTTGGGATATACACTTGATTGAATGCTGTGGATACTGCATGTGACATAATTTTTCGGTTTGAGTGGCATAGTTAGCCTTTTAGTGTACCTCAATTCTGGACAAGCTACAAATACCAAACTTGCACTTATTAATTATTCATCTTGGGATGCAGACTTGAAAACATGTCTCAAGTTGTACCTGACATACTTTTTGTCACACGCTTTTTGTGAAAACGTGGGGACATGAAATCTCATTTGTCAGTCCGTCCTTCTGTCTGTCTGTCACAAAAACTTTAATCTTGGTCCTAATTTTTTTAATTGTAAGACGTAGAGCCATCATATCTGGCATGTTTGTGCCAAGTTACAATACCTTTCCTGTATCTGTAGACATGCACAACAATGACAATGTCACAGATCATTGCACCCTTACCGTTAGAGCGTCAAAAGTGGGGGACCACAATTCTCTGAATTTGCTTGTTCCGTTTGAGTCATTTTGGTATTCTGTTTTGGGCACGAGTATCTCAGTTATGGACAGTACAAGTACCAAAGTTTCACCAATGATTCATCTATGTGATGCACACTAGAGTACCTGGTTCGATTGCTTTATGTAACAATTTTTTGGTTTGCGACAAACTAGTAAAAATAAAAGACTTCTAACTCGGCCGTATGCCAAGTCACCTCGACTAAACAGTGTGTGAAAATTCCCAAACTTGTGCTAATGGTTCATCTTGGGATGCAGACTTAAATGCAAGCTTCGGATAACTATTCCCACTTCAGTTTTGTTCCATTAAAAGAAAATTGATTAAAATAGCTCAATAATGATTCAAGAGTCATTTTGAATTTGTGCCATTTATTCTATGAATGAAACTAGTCCTGAATTACGGGGACGTAACGTCTCAATGACGTCATCCTCTGCTGCATGACATAAATCTTCAGCCCTTTTCAAATACGTTGACTCTCTGAGGGTTAAAAATAAAAACCCTCTCTTGTTCATTAAATTTAGTTTTGATTGTTTCAGGATAATTAAATATACCAGCCTTCGCTTTTAGTTGACTATCTTGTGCTTTTTGGTTTTAAAATACACCCTCGTATTTTACTTTTCCCGTTTCGTATTTGCCGGCATATAGATCTATATCAGCGTTGTCGATTGCTAAAGCGACCGAAACCGGTATGTCGTAAAACAAGTTTTGATTAAAAGAATAACTCTAAAAACGGTTTTCTTCCATATCACTTGAAAATTTACAAACACTTGCGTAATAGACAAATTATTGAATATAAATACTGTAATTTCCATCACGACTAAAAATGTCACATCATCGTAACATTACGAGTTACCTCCCGTTAGGCAGATTACTTATCGGCCTAAATGTCTCACCAGACTACATGTACGTCCTTGATACTATTGATTAAACTAATTCCTCTTCATCTTCATATGAGTGTTACTCAGGACCTTCAGTCCTTTGATTTTTATTATTGATAACATGTTTAGTTCTTCTGATATAAAGATTGTAACATTTTATCATACCTAGCCAGAGATGTTGCGTTGGATATACTTGCGCAGCGAATTGGAAGTGTACATATACCAGATCAATCGGGGTCGACAGGACCAGTCAAGTATTATATTTCTGCGTAAGTAGGCAGCTCACACACGTATTTTAGTATGTTCAAGTAAATCTTGTCAAATAACTATTACATAGTTAAAGATACACCCCACACCCAAATCAAATCTAACATTCACATCCAACCCCTTCAGCAAAAGGGAAAGGATGGCGCACACACAACCACCAAAAATAACCTCAACAATCCCACCACACCCCAAATAAACCATAGAAAAATTAATGAAAAAAGGGGCGTACATTAGCTTCTCTCATTGTCGGAGATGTGAAAGTTAAAGACAGAAAAATCATTTTTGTACATGACAAAAGCTGTTGAGTTCATATGATTCAATGAGTTGTTATAAGTGATCATGGAGGAGATGATATTTTACAATATGTAGTAAGATCAATTTCTTTGGGGCAATATGACTTTCCTGGCCAATATAATAAGACCACTCTCTTAGCAATATTATAAGATCATTTTCCCTGGTAATATTGTATCACCACTTTCCCAGGCAGTTTTATATTATCACTTTTACTGACAATGTTATAGGATCACATGCCCCAGGGCAGCATCATAAGATAATTCTACCGAGATCATGATCATGGGCCAGATAACATCATTTACTTCTTGACAGTAATATTAGACCACTCTCAATGCAATATTATAAGATCACCCTCCCGAGCAATATTTTTCGCTCTTTGGTGATTGTTTATTAAAACTGTACATAGTATTTCCCCCTTTATTTCAACAAATACAGAATAAATGTGTAACATTTACATTTACTGTAATTATTTATAATTGAAAGTTAGGAAATTACAATAGCTTAACGTTAACTCTATTTTCAAACATGTATTTTGACATCGAGTTTTTTCTCATTTTCCTTGCTTTTTATGCCCCCGGATCGATAGATCGGGAGCATATTGTTTGTTTATCTGTTTGCTTGTTTGTTTGTTTGTCCGTCTGTTGTCAACTTTAACCTTGGCTATAACTTTTGAACTGTGAGGGATAGAGACTTCATATTTGACATGCATACTCAACTAATGAAGCCCTTTCAAATGACACCAAGGTCGATGACCTTTTGACCTTGACAATGACTTTTACGCTTAAAAATTACTTTTTGGACTTAGGTGCCACACACAAACACAGCTTGTTTCTTTTTCTATTAATTTATTTACCTCTTTATTTATATTAATATATTTGTTTTAGAATGAAACTGCAGAATTTTAAGAAACCAAACAGTGACATATCAATAGTTCCTTCTGCCTCGGGTTTGTTATGGAAAGGAAACAGTGGTACCATAGCAGTACATGGAAACTGGAGATACGTGTTCCATGAGATGTATAGTTGATAAATAACTTATTTCTATTCATTATTACTTAAGTGTAAACATATTTCTTATTTCCGTACATATCAATCAACAGGTTTTCGATGCATTCTTTTTTATTCTGTCTTTGTAGCTTAACTGAGAACTATAATCTATCACTGTATAAGAGGACTTGAATACAGTGAATCTAGATAAATGTTATCGTCGTCGTATTTATTGTGATCCTTTATTTACTTGTAATGCTTTTTCAGCCAAAATCTTACATTAGTATCTGAATGAATTTTAGCACAAACAGATGTAATGTTATACTGTCTTTGAAGTGTGACAATTTCGGACAGCGGTACCTTTGATGCTTCTTCTACGTCTTTCTCTTTCACTGCTGAAGTAGGCTTAGGTATGTATACAGGAATATTGACGTTTACTTTGATCCGGGGCACCAAAATTCAAAATAGGGCATAGTGACCTTGACCTTTGACCCACGACCTTGGTTCAGGGTCATGACACACCGGCATCTCCAAAGGAACAAATGTACCAAGTATGATCATCATATGATAAAGAATAAAAAAAGTTATGCCCCGGACAAAGGTTGATGGACAGACGGACAGACAGGGTGATTCCTATATACCCACCCAAACTTTGTTTGCGGGGGGTATAATAAGGTATGAAAAGCGTGGTAACAAAGTGAATAAGATATAAAAAAGCATAGCAACAAAGTGAATAAGATATAAAAAGCATAGTAACAAAATGAATACGGTATGAAAAGCATAGTAACAAAGTGAATAAGGTATGAAAAGAGTAGTAACAGAGGTATAAAAAGCATAGTAACAAAGTGAATGGGGTATAAAAAGCGTTGTAACAAAGTGAATAAGGTAAAAAAAAAATGAATAGCAACAAAATGAATAAGATATAAAAAGCATAGTAACAAAGTGAATGAGGTATAAAAAGTATAGCAACAAAGTGAATGAGGTATAAAAAGCATGGTAGCAAAGTGAATGAAGTATGATAAACATAATAACAAAGTGAATGAGATATAAAAAGCATAGTAACAAAGTGAATAAGATATAAAAAGCATAGCAACAAAGTAAATGAGGTATAAAAAGCATAGTAAAAAAAGTGAATGAGATATAAAAAGCATAGTAACGAAGTGAATAAGATATAAAAAGCATAGCAACAAAGTAAATGAGGTATAAAAAGCATAGTAAAAAAAGTGAATGAGGTATAAAAAGGGCAGTAAAATCGAATTTCACAGTGTAGTCAAATTATCTTTGTCAACCATTTATAAATGGGTACCGAATATAGTTTGGAAGTTAATTGCCAAGGGGAGTCTGATTCGTTAAGCATAAAAACAATGTATGTTAGTTTTAGCCTTGCATGCCTTAATGGCCTGTTGAAACATTTTATGGAGAAAGGGCCCTTATCGCAATTGGATATAAGAAACACCAAAATCAAAATAACGGAAAAAATACTATAGAAAAAAAACCATTATTTATTTAAAATTACCAGAGGACATTAGAGAATATGTGACATGTGATATGTAAATATTCTAATAGACTCTCGGGACAAAAGGTAAGTAAGGAAGGGGAAACAAGCCATGTGTGAGATTATATAGTGTACGCATTTGCTTAGTAAAAAAAAAAGGAGAACAATGTCAAAACCCGGATTAAAACAGATACCAATTTTATTTTATGTTGATCACTAGGGCTTTGCTGAGACATAGTGTTGAAGTCGTGCAGGGTTTCTTGAAGTATGTTCCTGGATATGCGGGGGTCGTAAAGGGTTGTCTTGGAGTATGTTCCTGGATATGAGGTCGTACACGGTTGTCTTGGAGCATGTTCCTGGATATGAGGTCGTACACGGTTGTCTTGGAGTATGTTCCTGGATATGAGGTCGTGCACGGTTGTCTTGGAGCATGTTCCTGGATATGAGGTCATACACGGTTGTCTTGGAGTATGTTCCTGGATATGAGGTCGTACACGGTTGTCTTGGAGTATGTTCCTGGATATGAGGTCGTACACGGTTGTCTTGGAGTATGTTCCTGGATATGAGGTCGTGCACGGTTGTCTTGGAGCATGTTCCTGGATATGAGGTCATACACGGTTGTCTTGGAGTATGTTCCTGGATATGAGGTCGTACACGGTTGTCTTGGAGCATGTTCCTGGATATGCGGGGGGTCGTAAAGGGTTGTCTTGGAGTATGTTCCTGGATATGAGGTCGTGAACGGTTGTCTTGGAGTATGTTCCTGGATATGAGGTCGTGAACGGTTGTCTTGGAGTATGTTCCTGGATATGAGGTCGTGCACGGTTGTCTTGGAGCATGTTCCTAGATATGAGGTCGTTCACGGTTGTCTTGAAGTATGTTCCTGGATATGCGGGGATCCTAAAGGGTTGTCTTGGAGTATGTTCCTGGATATGAGGTCGTGAACGGTTGTCTTGGAGTATGTTCCTGGATATGAGGTCGTGCACGGTTGTCTTGGAGCATGTTCCTGGATATGAGGTCGTTCACGGTTGTCTTGAAGTATGTTCCTGGATATGCGGGGGTCCTAAAGGGTTGTCTTGGAGTATGTTCCTGGATATATAGTCGTACACGGTTGTCCTGGAGTATGTTGCTGGGTATGAGGTCGTACACGGTTGTCCTGGAGTATGTTGCTGGGTATGAGGTCGTACACGGTTGTCCTGGAGTATGTTGCTGGGTATGAGGTCGTACACGGTTGTCCTGGAGTATGTTGCTGGGTATGAGGTCGTAAAGGGTTGTCTTGGAGTATGTTCCTGGATATGAGGTCGTGAACGGTTGTCTTGGAGTATGTTCCTGGATATGAGGTCGTGAACGGTTGTCTTGGAGTATCGTCCTGGATATGAGGTCGTGCACGGTTGTCTTGGAGCATGTTCCTAGATATGAGGTCGTTCACGGTTGTCTTGAAGTATGTTCCTGGATATGCGGGGATCCTAAAGGGTTGTCTTGGAGTATGTTCCTGGATATGAGGTCGTGAACGGTTGTCTTGGAGTATGTTCCTGGATATGAGGTCGTGCACGGTTGTCTTGGAGCATGTTCCTGGATATGAGGTCGTTCACGGTTGTCTTGAAGTATGTTCCTGGATATGCGGGGCTCCTAAAGGGTTGTCTTGGAGTATGTTCCTGGATATTTAGTCGTACACGGTTGTCCTGGAGTATGTTGCTGGGTATGAGGTCGTACACGGTTGTCCTGGAGTATGTTGCTGGGTATGAGGTCGTACACGGTTGTCCTGGAGTATGTTGCTGGGTATGAGGTCGTACACGGTTGTCCTGGATTATGTTGCTGGGTATGAGGTCGTACACGGTTGTCCTGGAGTATGTTGCTGGGTATGAGGTCGTACACGGTTGTCCTGGAGTATGTTGCTGGGTATGAGGTCGTACACGGTTGTCCTGGATTATGTTGCTGGGTATGAGGTCGTACACGGTTGTCCTGGAGTATGTTGCTGGGTATGAGGTCGTACACGGTTGTCCTGGAGTATGTTGCTGGGTATGAGGTCGTAAAGGGTTGTCTTGGAGTATGTTCCTGGATATGAGGTCGTGAACGGTTGTCTTGGAGTATGTTCCTGGATATGAGGTCGTGAACGGTTGTCTTGGAGTATGTTCCTGGATATGAGGTCGTGCACGGTTGTCTTGGAAGTATGTTCCTGGATATGCGGGGCTCCTAAAGGGTTGTCTTGGAGTATGTTCCTGGATATATAGTCGTACACGGTTGTCCTGGAGTATGTTGCTGGGTATGAGGTCGTACACGGTTGTCCTGGAGTATGTTGCTGGTTATGAGGTCGTACACGGTTGTCCTGGAGTATGTTGCTGGGTATGAGGTCGTACACGGTTGTCCTGGAGTATGTTGCTGGGTATGAGGTCGTACACGGTTGTCCTGGAGTATGTTCCTGGATATGATGTAGATAAAATGAGATTGTGTGCGTTTGTATCAGAATATGGCATCATGAGGGATAACTGATGGGTATCACTATTACCTCCTTTATCTAGGGCGTCCTTTTTTCTTGATTGAAATCATTTCTCGTGTACATTATAAAACAAATTCAGTCTAGTCTTATTAGGTATTACTTTTGACTAAGATTTTGCATAACATTAGATGAACTGAAACGTCTAGTACGATTTGTTGAAATCTCTTATATTTGAGCATGTATTGATAAAATGATAATCTGAAATATCTAATGAATCAAAATTAATATTTTCAATTTAGTAAACTTCCATTAGCCGAATTTTATTATGCGACCCATAAATTAATTAGATTAATAGAAAAGTTGTAAGCACTTCTTGCGTATCTAATATCATTTGCAATATCAAAGCTGTAACTGAGATCGCTTTTAGTGTCGTGTAATTTTATTAGTTAAAAACTGACAGGAATAGATGTAGTATGGACGTCTATTTTTATTGAAGTTTGATGCCACCGACATCTTCTTTAGATTTTTTTATCTCAATGTATCGTTTCAATATGAGGGATACAGTTTTTAAAACGTAATAATATGAATTTCTTTTGTTAGATAGTGTTGGTAACAGATGTTGACACTAATACCAAAGATATGAAATTTCACAGAATTAAACGATAATTCTTTGTATGCAAATGTATGTCATCTTGCATATCGCTTTTCCCCGAGGACTTTTCTAAAGAGATACCCACACATTTGGTTGCGTTTTTTGAATTGAAAATATTGAATATCAGATTACTTTACACCACATTTGAATTTTAAAACTAACCGCTTTAGCAATGATAAACAGATTCCGATGCATCTGAAAAGCATCAAAGACCTCAAACGAAATGTAAAGTACATAACCATTAGTTAATACCTATCCGTGATGTAAAGCCATGTCTAAGGATGCACTTCTGATTTACTTGAAATTTAAGAGACCATTTGGTGCACTATTTAATTTTTAGATAAGGTTCAAATTCAGAGGAAAGTCAAATATTATCATGACCAATGTCATAAACTTAATTCGAACAATCTGGGAGATACAAAATTACTACTGCGGGGGCATATGTTTTACAAAGTTAACAATCTGAAGTTTAATACAGCAAATTTTATCTTGTATATTTAGGTGTGGATCCTCAGGGAAGACCGAGACTGACTGCTAAATCATGCAGTTGTGACATGGGCAGCGTCAGTATATCATTTCACGGGGGGCAGTCTTGGATCTACAATATGTTTTCCGGTATAGTCGCTAATCTCGTGAAAGGTCAACTTCAAGGACAGGTAAATATTGTATAACGTATGTTATAATAGTGCAGATGGGTACTTGTAAATATGTTAAAGTGTCATTATTTGACACATTTATTCAATACGTGTTAATACATTAATTTGTGAATACGTGAAATAATCGTGTAGTGACATAAAACAATAATAATCAATCAATCAATCAATACATTTGTGGATCTATGTCATTTATTAAAGTGAAAGAGAATAATGCCACTTGCTTTTACCATATTTGAAATTAGCAATTTATTGACTAATTGATCATTAAAAGGTAAACAATGAAAAAATAATTATAATGATTATATTGATAATGATAATATGCTGGGACTCTATATATGCCGTAACTATATATCTTTGAGTTAACACCAATATTTCTTCTTGGTCTTGCAATGGCAAAAGCAGAGAATGGTAACAATGTTTGTTTCATAGGAAACTACTACAAAAATGTCGTTCTAAATTCACTTCAGCTGTGTAACCTGGTCACTCAAGCAATCAATGGTGATGCCAACTCTGCTCTTGCAAAAATACCAGGTTAGATCTTACAATATTAAGGTATGGGATTTACTAAATATTTAATATTACTTTGGATATACCGACAAAGAGATAGACTTAGCATATACATGCAATCACAATTAAGATTTCTCGTGAAGTAGAGGATGCTTTTGCAGTGTTGCAACGAACGTGTCTGATTCAATAGTCCGACAGATATACTTGTGAGTTCTTTACCTGTACATTTTTAAAATATAATCCCCGAAAACATTTTGGTACATAACTATGTGCAAGACTCGGACCAAGAGGTCGGGCCAAAAGATCGAGCCAAGACTTGCCCAAGAGATCGGGCAAAGACTCTGGCCAAGAGATCGACCAAGACTCGGGTCACGAGATCGGGCTAAGACCCGGGCCAAAAGATCGGCGATGCAAGCATCAGTCAATACCATAATGCTGACATCCCGAGTCACAATACATGTTAAAAACCTCATTTGAGTGGACCTCGTATCTAAATTTTAGACAGTCTTTCTGGTAATGGCGCTAATAATACTGAATAAAATAATCATTGAAAAGTAGCATTTTCAGGGAATAAAACTAGGGGGTTTTTTTTCAGATACATAAATTACTGCATATGATTTGAACTTTTACAGTGACTGTAGACATCGACTCCGTTTTCATCCTAGATTACCGCTTCGTCGATAACCCAACATTCCAAACAGCATTCGTTGATACGTACCATAAAGTAAGTAATATATATATATGTAAAGATGATGGATAAATCCAAATCACAAGTCCAAATATATATATATATATATATATATATATATATATATATATATATATATATATATAATATATATATATATATATATATATATTATCATTTCTAGCGGAAAGTACCGTTTCAGTATGAAAAGATCTGTTTTAATTGGATTGCATATATTACATACCTTGTAGCAACATCATATTTCTGCCCTATCCTGTACATACATGGAGATGACGTCAAAACTATAATAGCAGTTTTATTTCTTTGATATCGAAAAAAAAAATCTAAAACACTTTAATCAAAAACACAATAATAGTTCACATTACCTACAATACAATTTGCTGTTGTGGAATTCATCATCATCTAAAATTAGAAATAAATCTAAATAACAATGGTACCATAACGTTCCGTTTCTGGCATACATTACAGCGAGCAAACTTTATATATTTTGAAACCTTTTTCAAGTACATGTCCATTTATCGACATGGTATGACTTGTGATTGATAACAAATAAAATGCAAATGCCTACATTCAGGGAGAGGTATACTGGAAAAAGGCCATAGCCGAAGCACCATTTTCTCCACCAGCACTGATCGAAATATCCGACACAAATAAAATGTTGTATGTATGGATATCTGGATACACATTCAATACCATCGCATACGAGGCTCAACAAAATGATTTCCTAAAGTATAATCTGACCCAAAACGATGTAAGTAAGCATAAAAGGATCACCATATTTTCTGAAGGCAATGAATAGTTTAGTATAATTGTTTGTATTGAATTGAAAATGAGTGTGAACTTTATGGGAAAGTCTAAGAAAGTGATGTGTTTATCGGCAATCATGAGTGTTTCAGATTACAAATTTAGTACATCTCTATAGTTTTTTAATTTCTCATGTAGCATAGTATTACTGTTACAATTTTATATATGTGTATATTATGTGTATATATGTGTATATTATATATATATACTTAAGTCATCTTTTTCAAATAACTTATCAAGATACTTTAATCAGCCTTTGTATTATTACTGTCTATTCACGTGATCTGCACACGTGACCTATTATACACAAATGGAATATTCAAAGACCCTAACATTTAGAATTTTCATTTCAATTCATTTCACGATATCTCGTTTCTCATTTCACCGTATCTAAAGTGTGATTTGACACTTAAATTTGCTAGTTGACAACAATGTATTGTGAATGTCAGACTTTCCCAGACAGAGTTTTATAACCAGATCTCGGGTTTGACGACAATTTTTGATTTTAAAACAGTTATAAATTTTGCCGTTAAAAGTAATTTTGGGTGACGAAAATGTCACATCAGATTGATGAAAATCTGATGATCAAAATCCAGAAAACTTTTCAACAGTTTGTTAAGTAGAGCACATTGGATAAAGAGGGGTTTTTATAGACACCACTTCACTCGGATTATAGCTGTTTTTAGTGAAAGAATTTCTGCATTCTGTAACAAATATTTGGAAGATGGCTGATTAAAATATCAATGTTTGTTCAGTTGTATTATTTTATTTTCTGGCTATTACCACTATTATCTATTGAGAATTACGTATTGTTGAGGATAACAAATAACATGGCCAATCAGTCTATCTAAAATGCTTAGATATCGAGCAATAGTCAAAGGAGAACATTTATTATACAAGACAATATAGAAATATTGGCTATCATGCCATTGGAAGAACCAAAGGTGGGATCAGATGTCACTGAGGTATAAGAATATCCATTTGCAGGAAAAAAGACTGTATCCTCAATAACAAAATTCGTTCTTAATCTTTGAAGAGTTGACAAAGCAATGGCAAACACTATATTTGAAATTTAAACTGGCCCTCATTTGAGGGAAAATCCCCTTTCATTCTAGCTTGTCATGTGAATTCTTACTTCTTACTATGGATAGAAAACCTTAATCTGCAACAAAATATACTCTCTATTACAAGTTTATATTATATTAGCTTCCAGACTCATCGAAATCTCTTTTAAACACCACGTGCCACGAGGGTGTATGCATAGGCCAATTAATACCTAAAGTAAGTATAACTAATGCGAAGGTAATCATTGATACTGACATAGGCCAATTAATAACCAAAATAAGTATAACTAATGCGAAGATAATCATTGATACTGGCACAGGCCAATTAATAACCAAAGTAAGTATAACTAATGCGAAGGTCATAATTGATACTGACATAGGCCAATTAATAACCAAAATAAGTATAACTAATGCGAAGGTCATCATTGATACTGACATAGGCCAATTAATAACCAAAGTAAGTATAACTAATGCGAAGGTCATCATTGATACTGACATAGGCCAATTAATACCTAAAATAAGTATAACTAATGCGAAGGCCATCATTGATACTGACATAGGCCAATTAATAACCAAAATAAGTATAACTAATGCGAAGGTCATCATTGATACTGACATAGGCCAATTAATAACCAAAGTAAGTATAACTAATGCGAAGGTAATTATTGATACTGACATAGGCTAATTAATACCTAAAGTAAGTATAACTAATGCGAAGGTAATCATTGATACTGACATAGGCCAATTAAAATACCTAAAGTAAGTATAACTACGTACATTATTGGAACTCTCCAGTTATCCGCTGTTGGTTAAGTCATGTTACGTGACGGTGGCACTTTCTTCACATTGTTCACATTCATTTATATATACAGTGCTGAATTATATTTGTTTCATTTGTCTGTAAGTGCATTCACGGTGGATGTGGCTAGCCAAACAGGAGACGCTCACTCCTCGAGAACCTGGTCTCACCTTTGAATTTCAGGGGTCCGTAAATGTCCAGTGGTAAATTGTTGTTAGTGCCATTGTCATGTGACACCAGTTACCTTCGTATTTTACATTCACAGTTTGTTAACACAATTGCTTCATTGCTTTATTTGAAACCAATCAAAATACTTTTAAAAAAAAAATAGGTATTTAAGATATGTAACCTCATCTGTATGAATTTTTGTTGATTGTTGAGTTGCCAATTGAGCATAAGTCATATCAAATTTGTATTCAGTCAAACAAAATCAAACGTTTTAAAATGGTGGAATGATCAAAGGCGCTGTTGAATCTGTCATATAAGGACATATTTATTAGATATATGAGATAATGCTGATATTTGAGGCGTATCAGTGATTATGGTAGATGTGCTGGGAGAATAGTCATGAGAAACACAAAGCAACCCTTATCGATGATTGCTTATGTACCAGTTTTTATGAATAATTTGTATAGATTGGGAGCTTGTACCCTGATAGTACTGTTCAACTTAACTTGGCGAGTACCATAGAACCTAATATGACGGTGAACGGAAGTGGGATAACCTTGACGTGTGGAGGTCAAGTCATCATGTATGCTATACAGCCTCCAAATCTAACAATGGCTTATCTGATGACGCTAAACGCGGTAAGTGTATAATTCTCTGTAAAAGGATATATTTTATTATATTTATCAAATTAAAAACGAAAATGATTTGAATTCAGCCTCGTTTTGTAATGTTCATACAACATTTAAATGAAGATTCATTATATCTTTAATTAAAAACATGGCCCTGATAAATTTACCTTTGAAGTCTCTCTATATATCATTTTAATTTCAAGCTTCACTTACGTCTAGTTTCTTTTCTTTCTTTTTTAAATGTTTATTTTTATTTCTGGTCTTTATTTTGACGACGGAGGATATGCTGATATAATTCGTTTCGGCTTTCATCCCAAGTCATTTGTCATTTCATGTTAACATCCTGAACACGGTGCCAAGGTCGTCATAAACTTGTATGGGAGCATCCCGAACACAGTGCCAAGGTCGTCATAAAACTATATGGTAGCATCCCGAACACGATGCCAAGGTCGTCACCTGACTATATTGTAGCATCCCGAACACGGTGCCAAGGTCGTCATAAAACTATGATAAAATCCCGAACACGGTGCCAAGGTCGTCACCTGACTATATGTTAGCATCCCAAACACGGTGCCAAAGTCGTCATAGAAGTATATGGGAGCATCCCGAACACAGTGCCAAGGTCGTCATAAAACTATATAGTAGCATCAAAACACGGTGCCAAGGTCGTCATAGAAGTATATGGTAGCATCCCGAACATGGCGCCAAGGTCGTCATAAAACTATATGGTAGCATCCTGAACACGGTGCCAAGGTCGTCATAAAAGTATATGGTAGCATCCCGAATACGGTGCCAAGGTCGTCGTAAAACTATATGGTAGCATCCTGAACACGGTGCCAAGGTCGTCATAGAAGTATATGGTAGCATCCCGAATACGGTGCCAAGGTCGTCATAAAACTATATGGTAGCATCCCGAACACGGTGCCAAGGTCGTCATAAAAGTATATGGTAGCATCCCGAACACGCTGCCAAGGTCGTCATAAAACTAGATGATAACATTCCGAACACAAGGTTCAATTAACAATCAATCGGCTAAGCTGTTTATGTGCCCAACCTTTTGCTGTTACCACAGTGTAATCTTTATAACATTTAGGAATTAGATATTAAGCTGTGTAGATCGAAGTTTTGTTCCAGTTCATTGCAAAATATATGATTTTAGAATATGTCAGCTGGCGTGAACGTATCGGTTAGCAACGGGAAAGTGTTTGGTAATATTGGAAAAACAAAGTAAGTTTAATTTCTTATTATATTACATGTATCTATAAAATGTATTACCTATTTTCAAAGTTCAAGTTATAAGGTATATAGTCATTAAAGCTATGACATTAGCGTGTAACATTCAATAATGGACAAATCTGGATTTTCCAACTGACAATTTAATGTGAGGTTCAATCACCAGGAAATGACATTTACTCACCTTGCCTTGACAAGGTGCTTTTCTCATTTCATCGATCAATACAGCTCTGAAAATGATACTTATCAGCTATGAAGGTGTTATTCCTCTATCAAGTGTATTGTTTTTCTACCCAGAATTCCTCTCTGATGGTATATTTAGATACACAATACATGTCACATGCCCACGTCTAGTAGTGGAACATAATATATGAACACACAGAAGATCATTCTCTCTTAATATAATTGTTTGGAATTACACACATGTAATGCTAAAATGTCTAAATAGGTTCCCTTAAAATGTTTAAATGTACAGTGTTTACATATCAGGACGTATGGTAATACATATCAGAACGTATGGTAAAACATATCAGAACGTATGGTAATACATATGAGAACGTATGGTACATATCAGAACGTATGATAATACATATCAGATCGTATGGTAATACATATCAGATCGTATGGTAATACATATCAGATCGTATGGTAATACATAACAGAACGTATGGTAATACATATCAGGACGTATGGTAATACATATCAGAACGTATGGTAATACATATCAGATCGTATGGTAATACATATCAGATCGTATGGTAATACATATCAGAACGTATGGTAATACATATCAGATCGTATGGTAATACATATCAGAACGTTTGGTAATACATATCAGAACGTATGTTAATACATATCAGATCGTATGGTAATACATATCAGGACGTATGGTAATACATATCAGAACGTATGGTAATACATATCAGATCGTATGGTAATACATATCAGAACGTATGGTAATACATATCAGATCGTATGGTAATACATATCAGATCGTATGGTAATTAATTATAACAGTTGGAACATAAATGTGGCGCATCATACTCTCCTCTCGACAGTTAAGGTGGTGAAGGACGGAAACTGAAAATCTGAAATAAAAACATGTAACTCAGAAGAACTTAATAAAGTGTATGCCACAATTCAAGTTCATTTTATCAGGTTAAAGGCATATAAACTTGTATTCTATTTACTGACAAGTATTAAACATAGGACTCTGTAACACACCTATATAGGTGGTAGTCCTCATTTATATACAAAATATGTACCTTAGAAGAATGAAAAGTGTGATGGAGTTCGAAATTGAATTAAAAAAAATCGAAGTTCAAAAATGAAAGATATACAAATATAAAGTCTATATAAACCACACGGCAGCTTCGCTTAGCTTACAAGAGGATGCGATGTCCGCACCTTGAAATCGAGCGACGCGTGGCATATTTTATATAAAACTATACATGTTATGACGATATGTGCAAAATGAAAATAACCATTTTATATTGTTTTCAAGTGTTGTAATGCGTGTAAATATCTATAATACATACAAATAGGGTATTAACTAGACTTTAGATTATCAATTCATGACCTGTATATTGAAAGGGGTACACATTTTAATACTAATAGAAATCAAAGGAATTGTGATGAACGCACTCTATACGAAATTGAAGATGACTATCATTTTATTCTCGTCTGTCCTTAATACAACAATTTGAGAGACGTGGTCCGCGAAAGATCACTTTCATTGCTTCGGGTCCATTCAGTGCAGACGTCTAAATTTCTGTGCATTGCATCAGACAGATGCCGTCACCGTATAACTCCAATATCCTGATACATGATGTGATGTGAAATAAGAATCAAACACATGTATATGTATCTACTCACTTGTAAACAGTATTGATATCCTTATCATAAATTTTTGTACGATGTTATGCAAAGCTTATATTCTCTTTTAAGCATATCTCTTCATGTCGTTCGGTCTGTAGTCGGAGATATAAAGGTATTGTCATATTTTCGTTTCTTTTGTGTACCCAATACCTCACGGTATTATTATATTTAGTATTTAGTTGTTTTACAAATGATCTGTCGTTGGTTATTAAACATGGATATCGCCTGTCAGACTCGTGTGACAATCACTGCTGGGAAAACTTATTACGTGCTCTAGTCGCATTTCAAAGGTATCTTTGATACCTATTTAGTTTTTATATAAATTTACTGTTCTATTCAGTTTCAGTTTATTTTATTCTGTACATCGAAAGATATATTCACTACCATTATCAATTTATTTGAAATGGGGTTTTTTGTACTGTGAGACAACGGAGAAGACACCCCCCCCCCCCCCCCAACAAAAAATTTTTACCATCGGGAACTCAAAATTCTCTACTACCAAATACCAAACCAAAACTCCTCTGCAATCAATGATCGAACCCAAAATCTCCTACCATTAGGAACCAAACAGAACGCCCTACTATCAGAAACCAAACTAATTTTCCTTTATTATCAGTGACCGAATAAAAAATTCACCGTTTTCGTGAAAATTCTCAAATCGAGAAACGAACCAAAATATACCCATATATCAGAGATCGAACCCAACATCCCATTCTATCAGGAACGGATCCAAAAGTCAGCTTCTATCAGGGGCGAAACTCCTTTTCCCGCACTATCAGGAGCTGAACCCCAAACCCTACTACCGGAACTGAACAATATATTATCAGGGACCGATCCTCAAATTTTCTCCTATCAGGAACCGAACTCAAACCCGTTTCATCAGGAAACGACTCCTAAACCCCCCATCTATTAGGAACCGGAAAAAATCCTTACTATCAGAAACCACATCAAAATTCCTTTTCTATCAAAGATCGAATTCTTAGCTGTTCAAAACTTCATTAAAGATAGTAATACATTCCTGTAAATGAATGTTAATTCAAGCTAATCTTAGCAAATATCAATACATATACACATTATTATTATTATTATTATTATTATTATTATTATTATTATTATTATTATTATTATTATTATGTGCTTTGTTTCCTCCATTCCATCATAGTTTGTAATCTCTGTTCTCATCGTGCTCTATTTATTATTATTATTTCTTTTTATTCTTACTTGAACTCACTCTCATTCTTCTCTCAAATATCATTTCTTTCACCTTTAACAGATGTTATAATTTATGGTCTAAACAATGTTATACGTATTTCTCTTTGAGGCCAGCAAAGTCGTTCATTAGTCATTATTTTACCATGAGCGAGCTTATAATTGATATAAGTTCTCCTTGTTGCTCATTTCTGAATCTTCCTTCATGTACTATATAATCTGGAAAAAAAATCCTGAATAAATATTGTTGAAACCAAGGATCGAACCCAGAATCCCTTTCTATCAAGAACGAAACAAAAACAAATCCCTACTATCAAGATCCGATCCCAAATATCCTCTACCGAACCAAAATGCCTTTCTCTTATAGATAGAACCCAAACTACATATACCATTCTATCAGGTAGCAAACCTAAAATACTCTTCTTTCAGACGCCAAACTCCTATAATCCCATACTATCCCAAAACATCAGAACCGAACCGAACAATAATTCCCCTACCGTCAGTGAGGGAACACAAATTACCAATTCCTCACTAGCAGAAAAAAATCCCAGGGTACCCCAACGAAAGATTGAACCTTAAAATTCCATTCAGGAACCGAACTAAAATTCCCAATCTATCACTGATGGCAATACTAATCCCCTACTATGGGGGATTGAACACAAAGTCCCCTATTATCAGAAACCGAACAATAAATGTCCTACTATTACGGATCGAATCCTAAACCCCCTCTATCACTATCAGCAACCGAACAAAAGGTACCCTATTATCAAGGATCGAACTTTACCATCTTGGACTCAATCCCAGATCCCTTAAAATTTGGAACCAAAACACCCCAAATCCCTTTTCGTCTGGAACCAAACCAAAAATGTTCTTTTAAGAAAGACCGAACTCCTATTCCCTCTCCTATCAGGAATCCCCTTCTATCAGTGATTCAACCAAAATTCGAAACTTTCCGGGACCGATCCCAAAATACCCATTGATGGATTGAACCCCAAAAACCTACAGTTAGGAACTTTAAACAAATTTCACTACTATCAAGAGCCAAAATAGAAATCCCCTACTATCTAGTACCGGACTTTAAATTACTTGGTGTCAAGAGTGGAACTCAAATTCTTCCTATCAGGGACCGAACCTTTAGTTCCTGGATCGAATACACAACGCTTTAGATGATCTACAGGCGCGGATCCAGAAATTTTGTTGAGAAGGAGTCCACACCAATGAAGTTTTTGCGAAGGGATCTACCCTTGTTTTTGTGTGTGAAATTACTCATTATTCCGTAAGAGATAACAAGAATAGTAATTTTCGTCAAATCTCAAGGTGGGTCCAGACCCCCGGTGCGCCCTCAGGATCCGAGCATGATCTAAAATCACAAATCTCCCGGAAGCATTCTCGTTTCTTTCTTCGTAAGACTTTCTCTGTCAACAATTCTCAGTAATGTCCTCATAAGGTATCACAGTAATGTCCTCATTAAGGTATCACAGTAATGTCCTTTGTAAGGTATTTCAATTACGTCCTTAGTAAGGCATCAAAGCAATGTACTAAGTAAGGAATCACAGTAATGTCCTCAGTAAAGTATCACAGTAATGTCCTCGGTAAGGTATCACAGTAATGTCCTCAGTAAGGAATCACAGTGATGTCTTCAGTAAGGTATCGCAGTAATGTCCTCAGTAAGGGATCACAGTAATTTCCTCAGAAAGGTATCTAAGTAGTATTTTCTGTAAGGTATCTTGGTAACATCCTCAGTAAAGTATCACAGGTATGTCCTCAGTTAGGCCATCACAGTAATGTCATCAGAAAGGTATCACAGCAATGTCCTCAGTAAGGCATCACAGTAATGTCCTCAGCAAGGCATCACAGTAATGTCCTCAGTAAAGTATCACAGTAATGTCCTCAGTAAAGTATCTTGGTAATATCCTCAGTAAGGTATCATTGTAATATCTTCAGTAAGGCATCACATTAATGTCCTCAGTAAGGTATCACAGTAATGTCCTCATTAATGTTTCACATCAATGTCCTCAATAAGGCATCACTTTAATGTCCTCAGTAAGGCATCACAGAAATGTCCTCAGTAAGGTATCACAGTAATATCCTCAGTAATGTTTCACATCAATATCCTCAATAAGGCATCACTTTGATGTCCTCAATAAGGCATCACAGTAATGTCCTCAGTAAGGTATCACAGTAATGTCCTCAGTAATGTTTCACATCAATGTCCTCAATAAGGCATCACTTTAATATCTTCAGTAAGGCATCAAATAATGTCCTCAGTAAGGCATCACAGTAATGTCCTCAGTAAGGTATCACAGTAATGTCCTCAGTAATGTTTCACATCAATGTACTCAATAAGGCATCACTTTAATGTCCTCAGTAAGGCATCACAGAAATGTCCTCAGGTTTCTCGGTAATATCCTCAATAAGGTATCACAGTAATGTCCTCAATAAGGCATCACAGTAATGTCTTCAGTGATATCACAGTAATGTCTTCAGTAAGGTATCATGTCAATTGTTCAAGTGCAAAAGTAATTTCTCATTGACAAACCCCAAAAAAGACACTACAGTTAACAAGGCACCCCATATTTCACTTATATTCGTTCCCCGTCTGGGACTCGAATCCATATATATATATATATATATATATATATATATATATATATATATATATATATATATATATATATATATATATATATATATATATATATATATGGAGCTCGGGTAGCTCAGTCGGTTAGAGGGTCGGATGCATGACAGCTAGGTGATTCGGTACCATAGGTCGTGGGTTCGAGTCCCAGACGGGGAACGAATATAAGTGAAATATGGGGTGCCTTGTTAACTGTAGTGTCTTTGTGCTTTATATATATATATATATATATATATATATATATATATATATATATATATGAAGGTGGGCTTTTAGCCGAAGGAAATTCGATTAATACATGATAATTATATCACTGAATTTGTCCGTCAAATTTAGTGTTATTATATACATGACATTTACTGTAGTACTTGAGTTTTTATTCGTACATTTAACAAAAGTATATATGCTTATTTTTCATGTAGGATGCTGCCCTGCAGTTCATCATCGACTTTGTGTTGAAAGCTTTTGTTGTTCCTATGCTAAACAGTGAGTTGAAATGTAAATTATTTTTTGTTATGAGAGGAGGGGTGGTTCAGTCGGAAGCGTTTTTGGATTTGAAGGTCATGAGTTTGACGTCATGAGAATGAATCAAGCTGTAAACTCGCCGATCTTTTAGACGAAAAAGAAAAACGGAGATCTCGTGTGTCGATAAAGTGGGAATGTAAAGCATCCATCACTGTTTCCGATGAGTCCGTATTACAGAATGGACCAGAGTTCAGACTTCCCGAGATCAGTATCAGAGCAAGAGAACCAGATTCTAGACATCTGATCACAATCAGAGCAGTGCGGACTTGCATAAAAAGTTTCTATTTTAAAATCTTTTAACATATGTTCATTATTTTAAATCTATTATTTTTCACCATGATGTAATTCTACCTTATACAATACACCATAGACATTGGAAGTAAAGGCTTCCCCCTACCTGTGATGGATGACATTAATTTTATCAACTCCAGCCTTCAGCTCGTTCAGGTAATATTAAAAATGCTTACATACAATCAGTCAAAAATGATTTTTAATCAACTATGATTATGACGATGATGTTTGTGGTTGATGATGATATTGATGATAATGATGGTAGTGGTGATGGTGGTCTTTATGATGATGATGATTGTGATGATGATGATGATGATGATGGTGGTGGTTATGATGGTGATGATGGTAGTGGTGATGGTGGTGGATATGATGATGATAATTGTGATGATGATGATGATCATGATGATGGTGGTGATGGTGGTGGTTATGATTTTTTGTTTGTTTTTGTTTGATTATTGTTTTACGCCACTCCACGAATATTTCACGTATATGGTGACGGCATCTGCCTGATGCATTGCATACAAATTTGGACCTTTGCAACGGACCCACCCGAAGCAGTGAGGGATCTTTTACGTGCCACGCCTACCGTGACACGGGACCTCGGTTTTTACTGTCTCATCCGAAAGACAGAACACCGGTGTGCCCCGGGCGGGAGTCGAACCCGCGACCTCTCGATCACCAGCCGAGCACCTTATCCACTAGACCACACCGGCTTCGTGGTGGTTATGATGATGATGATGATGGTAGTGGTGATGGTGGTGGTTATGATGATGATGATGATGATGGTGAAGAAATGCTTTTATTTATGTTACAGGACGCCATTATAATATCCACCGATGTCCACTATAGTGGATAGATGACACATAGTATCACTGCATACAAACCAATATAAACTTATCACAGTGGTGTTACAATTAATTTCTCTATGTTTACTTAATACGTGTTTATAAAATGTAACATAGAAATTATATGTCATTTTACTTTTATGTTATTTCATTATTCTTTGGTTTTGTCACACGTAACAAAAGACATTTAACCCCCACATATCCACTGCAGCCTTAAGGGGGCGTATAAAACACCTGAGGTGTCCTCCACCACACACAAACAGCTCCTTAGTTCCTTCACTATCACAAGTCCAGTGCAGATCGCCACATATCCAATGCAGCCTTAAAGTATTTTATCAAAAGAAGTTAGACTATGACCAATAAAAACATTCTTTTATGTTGCTTTCATAATTGAGGGAAATAATTGCATACTAATTATTCCCAAAAGAGTAAATGGCTCTTGGCTTCAGCATATATTAAGGTCATTATGTTACACTAGTATTTAAAACATTTAATATGTTTGAACATTTTTATAACAAATGTTTAAACATATTAAATGTTTTGAATATTAGTGAAACGATTATACTATTTTTATCTGAAAATCTGGAGACAACATCTTGTCTCATGATTAGGTTTAAAACCGTTTTCTCCTTAACTAGAAATACTTTCACAAGAAATAAAATCGTGGAGGTTCCTCTTAGCCGATAGATTTTGACCATCGCTGTTTTTTTCCGACTCGAGCAATTGACCTAAATGCAAATTATTGACATATCACGTGACATTCCTTATAAGGCATATGACAACAAAGATGGAGCCCCACGTAAGTAGCTATATCGCAAATTTTGCTCAACAATTTAGTTTAAATGTGGTTGAAATATTGATATCGTGTACTTGAATATTTTATAAGAAATCAGTTTTGGTTTGAGAGATCCTGTGAACGCACGAAAAACAACGAGACTATGATATCCACAGTCAATTTATATCTACGCACGTTTTGGAGAATAATGTCAACACTGGCCCTTGTGAAACTTCTATCTATCTGTCCATGATCCAGATATGTGTTGGTCCCGCCCTCTTTTAGGAGAAATTTAAAGGACTTTTTTCTTGCTACTTTGGCATGGCTGTAGAAGCGTTTTGGAGTTTGGGGAAAACCATCGGTATTTAACTAAAATCTCCGAAAATTACCGGTAAAATAAAAATTGAACAATATCCTACTATTTGCCCCCCGCGGTCTCTAAAAATGTTCTTCGTTTATTCTGCATAATAGAAAATAAAGGAACGGGAATTAATAAAAACGTGCTGTTTTAGTCAAATAAACATCAGTTATTGCATACAACGTAATATGTATATACTCTTCATATATATATAATAGATAAGGGCTGCAGGGAAAATAACAGCCAAAACACACACATCTCTGTGGGCCTTCAAGCCAGGTATCGACGGAAATTTTTAAAGCAGTAATTTTCGACAATTTCTTTTTTACAAACTTGATGGTCCCCTCCCCTAATAGCTTTGTCATTTAAGGAGTGATTATGCCAATCAGTATGGTCATTCGTGATAGGTCTCGTGTATCTTTGAGTTTAGAAATAAAATCATACTAAAACTTTAGCAATTGTGGTGATTTTCACCAATTTCTGTTTAAAATCGATGGTCTTCCACTACACTCCCAAATGTCCCCAACAGCAATTGAAATGATGACGTTCCTCATCGTCAAATATATTTCATAAGCTTTGAGAAAATTCTGACTTTTACATTTTTCTTTGATTAAACATGAGTTTAATACCCACCAAGTTGTATAAGGAGTTTTCCCCAGTTTTCAGCAATTTTTAGTTCACCAGGAGCCAAAGACTCCAGTGTGTTAATATTTTAAAGCATGTCATTCGTCATTTGTATGTTAGATTTTGGCGTCATCTGTAAACTTTGATATTTTTTGCTTTTTTGTGAACCACAATTTGCTTATTCAGAAACAAACGACACATAAATTTTGATGGCAGACTTGAGTACTTTCTTTCCATAAGATTTGGCGAAATTCTATGAAGCGGTTAATGAAAAGAAGCCGAGAAATATGTCGGCCAATCATAGCTTTGGTGGCAATCTTGAACGGCAGATTGGGACAAATATGCAATTTCAGTGTGACCTTGATAACTTACTTCTTGTAAGGTTTGGTGATACTCTAAGTAAAAGTTGCTGAAGAGAAGTCAAAAATGTGTCAGCCAAGCAGAGCCCTTGGTGGCCATCTAAAATGATGGATCAGATCGAAAGATACGATTTTGGTAGAGGACCTTGCGTACTTACTTCCTACATGATTTAGTAAAATTCTGTGTAGCGGTTAATGATGAAAAAAATCGAAAATGTGTCAGCCAATCAGAGCCCTTGGCAGGCATCTTGGATGATGGATCAGGTTGAAAGATACAATTTTGTTAGAAGAAAACCTTGAGTACTTACTTCTTGTCAGGATTGATGACATTCTGGAAAACTAGTTGCGGAGAAGTAGAAAATTTGTAAACAAACCAGAGCCCATGGTGGCCATCTTGGATTACGGATCCAGTCAAAAGACATACTCTTGGTACAGGACCTTGAATACTTATTTCTTGTAAGGTCTGGTGAAATTTTATGTGAGTGGTTGTGGAGTAGTCAAAAATGTATCCACCAATCAGAGCCAATGATGGCCATCTTGGACTGGGTCGAAATATACAAACCTGATAAAGGACCTTGAGTTCTAACTTCCTGTAAGGTTTGGTGAAATTCTGTTAATCGGTTGCAGAGACGGAGTCAAATATGTGAAAATTTTTACGACGGATAACGACAATGACAGACTACAATAGACAGTGCACTATGAAAATAGCTCACTTCAGTCTTAGGCTTAGATGAGCTAAACTAAAGCAGTCATAATGAGACAAATACCCCTGCGGCAACAAAGTGGAAACATGCAATAATTCATCCCAATATACATCACTGGTATAAATGTAATGGATGTCCCACTTACAAGCACATTTTGAGGTATAATAAATGAAAACAAGGTTTTACCCATTGTGTCAATTGTGACCTTGACCTTTGACCTATGACCTTGGTGTAAGGTCATGACACATCCTTAGATCCTGAGCAACAATTTTGTGAAATATTATTGAAATCCGTGCACAGGAGAAGAAGTTATGGTCCGTACAAGGTAATACCAATTGTGTCTATTGTGACCTTGACCTTTGACCTATGACTGGGATTTAGAGTCATGACACACCCTTAGATCCTAAGCAACATTTCTGTGAAATATTTTTGAAATCTGTGCACAGGGTGAGAAGTTATGGCCCGGACAAAGTTTTAATTATTGTGTCTATTATGGCCTTGATCTTTGACCTATGACCTTGGTTCAAGGTCATGACACACCCTTGGATCCTAAGCAACAACTGACCCATCACTTTCACTGAATATTTATTGAATTTTGTGAAATCACAATACATTTTCAATGTTTGTATAAGGTATGACCGAGGAGAAAAGTATTGCGACGTCATCTGATTTGACTATTTTTCGCGCATAAAGGGAAGGGTCAATTCTGTGAAATATTATTGAAATCTGTGCTCAGGGTGAGAAGTTATGGCCTTGAAGTTTTTCTTATTGTGTCTATTATAACTTTGACCTTTGACCTTGGTTCAAGGTCATGACACACCCTTGGATACTAAACAACAATTCTGTGAAGTATTATTGAAATCCGTGCAGAGAAGAAGAATTTATGGCCCAGACAAGGTTTTACTTATTGCCTATCATGACCTTGACCTTTGACTTATGACCTTGGTTCAAAGTCATGACACACCCTTGGATTCTAAGCAACAATTCTGTGAAATATTATTGAAATCTGTTCACAGGGTGAGAAGTTATGGCCCAGACAAGGTTTTCCTATTGTGTCTATGATGACCTTGAGCTTTGTCCTGTGATCTTGGTTCATGGTTATGACACACCCATGGATCCTAAGCAACAATTCTGTGAAATATTATTGAAATCCCTGCTCAGGGGAAGAAGTTATGGCCCAGACAAGGTTTTACGTATTATGTTTATCATGACCCTTGACCTTTGACCTATCACCTTGGTTCAAAGTCATGACACACCCTAGGATCCTATGCAACAATTCTGTGAAATATTATTGAAATCTGTGAACAGAGTGAGAATTTATGGCCCGGACAAAGTTTATATTATTATGTCTATTATGACCTTGACCTTTGACCTTGGTTCAAGGTCATGACACACCCTTGGGTACTAAGCAACAATTTTGTGAAGTATTATTGAAATCCGCACAGAGAGGAAGAAGTGATGGCCCAGACAAGGTTTTACTTGTTGTCTATCATGACCTCGACCTTTGACCCTTGGATTCTAAGCAACAATTCTGTGAAATATTATTGAAATCCGTGCACAGGGTGAGAAGTAATGGTCTGGACAAAGTTTGGTGGACAGACAGACAGACAGGGTGATTCCTATATACCCTGCAGGGGGGTATAAAAAGACTAATAGTCTATGACAGGAAACACTAACAAACTCCTGTTTATGGCTGAATGACACTTGGAAAGACAACACGAGACTTACAAACCACAATGCTCACATGACCTTAGTGTTCATAAAAAGGAAATATAATTAATCTTTAGAAAATCTTACAAGGTATTTTTTTTGCATTTCAAGTAGAACAGGTTATTTGACTATGAATGATGTGTCTAATGAATGAACTATATTTCTCTCATATTCACAGAGTTATTCTCAAATATACTGCAAAATGATCAGCCTGTCTCCCACAAGGGGGGGGTGGGGGGGGGTGGGGGTGGGGGGGTGGAATATAAGCTACACGACCTATTATGCGCTCAATGTTATCATGACATCAAGCAACCTAATTTTTGTTCATTTTCCAACAAAACGGAAGGGAAAATGACAACTTTAGGGGCAAATTATGGAATGGATGAAAAATAATCCACCACTATTTTCCGGTGGTGACATAGAAATCAACTAACCTTTGTATCAAATTAACTTAGTCATGGACTAAGCTAATTTGACACTCCGGTTAGTTGATTTCTCTGTCACCACCGGACAATATTTTTCTATTAATCAAAATCCAAAGGCAAATCTTAAGTGTACATCTCAAGGAAAAGAATTATATCAGCAAGTCCCTTTGTAAGTTTATATCTTAGGTAGCAGTTTATCAAATTTGAAATCATTGTGGCTTGTGGTTCTCAGGATGCTGAGGATTTAAAGTAGAAGAGTGGGTCTGTCGACACGGCTGCCCCCGACAGTGGCAAAATTCATAGCGCATAATATAACATAAATTATATTATTTTACTTTTAATGTGTTGGTGCAACACAAATGCCCCCACTGGCAGCTAAGCTAGTGAAATATAATTGCCAGAGAACTAATATTTCAAGAAATTTTTAATGTTCAAGGGCAATTAATCTGTCAAAAATTACCGGAACACACCTGCATTTGCCTATGATATATCTGTATACCAAATATCCATTTAATCCATCAAACCTTCCCTGAGAAAATGAGTGGAAACTGTCATTTTTAAGAAATTTTCTATGTTCAAGGGCAATTACTCTCTAAAACATTACCAGACTACACCCATATTCGAACTTGACCTACATCTTCCCTTGATATATCTACATACACAATATCAATTTAATCCATCAAACCTTCAAAGAGAAAATGAGCAGAAACTCAATGGTAAGGGAAAGTTGGAACAGGGTAACACTGTATGCCCCGGGCATTTCATGAGATAAACTGAGGGAAAAATTTTCTAGACAGTTATCATGGTGGATATATGACATATGACATGGCAGCTTTTTTTCACAGATCTTTGTCAAGTTCAATGAAGTATATCATTCCAGTAAAGTTCATGTATTAAAGAGAAAATCTAGTTCTGTTAATTCTAGTACCAGTAAGTAAATCATGACCAATTTTGAACTTGATCTGTCAACCAGATCCCAGCCAATGTGAGACTATAGTTATCTTTCTTTGATTAATAGTCTCGGAGGAGTATATATAACTAACTAATAACAATTCAAGCATATCTGTTTGCTACTAAATGCATTTATTTGAGGGGTTTTTTTGTGAAGCAGGTTAAGAATATTCAAATTACATGTGTATGTAAAGATATATATATATTATTTGTTCATTGTCAAAGTCAAACATACATCATTAAAGATCTAAACATTCATTTCTGAACTGTGTAAACTGAATGAATTTCATTGCTGTTGATTTATCTTCTCACTGCATAATGTGTCTCTGGTAATTATTAACTTATTCCATAATGTAAAAGGTAAAAAAAAGTGGACATAAATTGAGTGACTACAGAAAGTAAATGAAGCATACCTATACTGCTACAATTGTAAAAAGAAATACAAAGACTGTAGAAAAGTACAAAACATAACAGGGAAAACACATGGCAAGAAATCAATTCTTATAGAGATGTATTGGTCCAAGTATGAAAAAGAAAGATTATACAAGGTTGTTATTATAAATGTATAGTTAACAATCCTAAACCAAGCTTATCAGGAAGTGATATGAAGGTTATTTACAGCAGAAATATTACAGCTGCTAAAATATATCACATTTTATCTTGGACTGTATTTTGAAAGGCACTGTTCATTTTTGCCAAAAACAAAGAAAAGAAATAACAATATACTAAATATATGAAAATAAAAATATATATACAAATGTATATACTTTTTAAATTGAACTGAATTTCACTATAACATGAAAACTTGTAATACAATTTTATAAGGAAAAATTAAAACATTCATGTTATTCCATACTTCATGAGAAATCGAAAAGTGATATGATTATAAAACTAATATAAATAATGGTAAACACAAAATACTATCATACAACAGCAAGACATTGAAGCTAGCCTAGCCATAACACTATATTCTGTACATGGCAGATTACACATGCTCCTTGCAATTTTCCTACCATACCATTTATCAACAAGTGAATTGTTATTAAGATATAAGTATGTATTGCACTAAGATGGATACACATGATCTTATGATATGCATAGTACTTTACATATCACATTTCATTAAACGAAAGTAAATTATGTGGATAAAGAATACTTTCTCATTTTTTACTTTCAAGAGTTTGAAATTGATTTTATTAAAGGAAATAAAGGTACACCATCAGGCGAAACTCCTTCACCACATATAGGACAGTTTCAATAAATATGACCAATGACCATGTTAAAGTACCTATTAATAGTCAATATATTCTGAAAAGATTATTATTTAATCACAGCCTTCATACAACTTTTGTAATTGTTCAAATGTATGTGTAAAAAACTAATTCATGAATTAATTATTCCAATCATCCAAGATATTACAAATATATCTAATCACCATCAAAACTTCTGGGCAATCTATGCCAGAAAAATTGCAAGAATAAAGTCATTGCATTTGTTCATTGTAGAGATTCCTTAAGCCAGT
Organism: Pteria penguin; assembly: GCA_035048485.1. Taxonomy (NCBI): domain Eukaryota; kingdom Metazoa; phylum Mollusca; class Bivalvia; order Pterioida; family Pteriidae; genus Pteria; species Pteria penguin. Next base: position 12,034,147 of record CM068588.1, on the reverse strand, counting down.
TGGTTGTCGAGTTCTGATGTTTGCCCCTCCCTCACAACTGTGACTGGCACCCAGGGCTTATTACCTCCATCCATGATATACTTCTGTAATGAATGAAAAAAAAAAAAAGATCAATCAACAATTCAAAGAAATAAGGTTTTCGTATTTGGTATTTTGTAGAGAAGTAGTTACTATGTGTTGGTTATGAATGGCAATTTATCACATTAACAGAGATGCTGAAATTAATGGGTCAAATCGGCAAGACTAAATAAAAGTCCAGAAGTCTGATAGATTTTCTCACCAACCAGTCTGAATGGCTTGTATCAATCATTAGATCAAACTGTGTATGAGTTATCTAATTTTGTCAATTTCCTAAAGCATTTAATTTGAGTTTTTCATGTGAAACAATATAAGGTCGTGGCTATGTCTGAAGGTGATGGATTGATATTTGATGTAAGCGTTGATCTTCATGTTCCAGCAAGATGATATCTTTGGATATAGACTATGTCTATTTTCCCTTTATTAATTGAAAGTCTTATGAACATGATCCACTCATAATTGAATTTTGTAAATTATTACTTGTTCATAGATCCTAGTAAATGTACTAAAAGCCAAAAGATGTGTTTCAATACACAAACCCATTATCTGACCAAATGCACAAGTAAAACTCGTTCTTTAATTTGTAATTCAATTAACTGTTTCAGGAAGAGTTTTTTATATCCATAATCACACGTTTATCAGTTACTTGTTTCAAGGCTTAGTTAAAGGGTATTGTTCAGTACTGGTCAAGAGTCAAAATTAAATTGAAATTTTTATGAAGACTTATGAAGCTTAAAAGATAGAAAACATTTAAATTAAATATTCAAATAAAAATAAAAACTACAAACATGTTTTTCCTGAATTCTTGTGCTAAGCAAAAGCAAAAAAACAATATTGGACCAATGATATTGATTTTTTTCAGACTGGTTAGTTAGCTTCAGTAACTAGTATGAATGACTAGTTGGCTTGACAAAATTCAACATCTCTGTATTTGTGTTTTTTTATCTAAAAAAATGTATATGTAAGTATTTTGAATTAAACTATGAATATTTTTGGTTTTTTTTAACTATGCAGCCAATCTGAAGCTTGTCAAAGGAAGGTATCCATCAAATGTTGCCCCACCCTGGTCCACCCCTTGACAATCTGAAGAAGAAGCTTGTCAAAGGAAGGTACCCACCAAATGTTGCTCAACCCTGGTTCCATTGATTGATTGATTTTTGTTTAACGTCACACCATGAATATTTCACATATATGGTGACGACATCCGCCTGAAGCAGGGCATACAAATTTTGACCTTTGCAACGGACCCACCCGAAGCAGTAAGGGATCTTTAACCTGCCATGCATACTACAACATGGGGCCTCAGTTTTTACTGTCTCATACGAAAGACAGGACACCAGCATGACCAGAGTGGGACTTGAACCCTGGCCTCCCGATCAGGAGTCCAGTGCGATACCACTAGGCCACGCCAGCTTACCCTGGTTCCACCCCTTGACAGATCCATCTACTCAGGTGAGCTAATAAAAAAACAAATTCAATATGATCCTTGCCTTATGAAGGTTGTCTTCTACCTAAAAGATAAATTACTGAACACTAGACCAGCATATAACAGCAATATCAAGTAACTTCTGTATTACCTGAGCATAAGGCAAGCCGTTCCTTTTTTCCTCAGTAGAGGCATTTGAGCCTACGTACACAAAAACATGAAGTCCAGTGTCCACCAAATACACATCCTGTAAAATATATTGCATATTATATAAAAATGATGTCCATTCATACCTTCACACATAATATGATCTATCCAACAAGTAGTCACCTAAATCTATACTATATATGGTTTCTTTTTTATTGTTAAATACCATAACAAAATTATTTCACCTATGTGGTGGGAACTAGGTTTATGGTGATGCAGTACAAAATATTATCTCAAGAATACCATAAACTTGAATCAAGTTCGCAGTTAATAATTTAATCCTTCACATTGTTGTCATTTGGATTCAAACCTAGATGTGGCATAGGTGAACATCTTTAGTAAAGCATGGTGCTTTAGCCCACTCCATCACTATGTATACCCATTACAATTAATTCTAAACCTTGATGGAGCTTGCTACTTTACTGGAAAAGTTAATTTTATTCATTGAGTAAAATAGGAAGAACTTTTTTTATTACATTGGGAAGTCAAAGGAACTCTTTATACAAGTGTAATCTTAAGTATATAGCTACATATTCTTAAAAGACTTGCATAAAATGGAAATCCTGCAAGGTTACTTTGGTTAACTTTTAAAACAAACATTTGAAACTTCTAGAAGCTTGAACTAGTCATGCAATATAAACAATATTTCTATGCATTTCTATTTTTTTTATATATCTAACTATGTTCATACTCGAAACCCCATGAAAAATCTGAGTAATTATATATATTTTCAGAACCAACCATAAAACTACACTATAGTTTTAATATAGAAATGCAAGGAATCCATGGGGTTTAGACATAATTTGTCTGTTCGCACAATGAAGAAAAATGACTTCTTAGGTATGTATCATTAAATGATAAGTTTTATTATACATAGACCATAACTGTGGGTTAACAGCTTGACATGACCATAATGTCCTGAGCACTGCTAATAATGAACAACATAGAATAAGCTTGTAATGAAATCCAGTGTGATTAAAACTACCAAAGATAACATGTATCACCTGCTGTCAATTCTTACTAGACAGATGGAGAGAGGGATGTAGACAGATGGACCCACGACAAAGTGATCCCTAAGATATATTGCAGGCCAAACAAAAATTAAAGCCAACTTTGGTATGTAAGTTGTTTTGTGTGAAAGATCCGTGAAATGTTCCATTTTCCTTTCATAAGTATATACAACAATTATAACAGTAAAAGAAAAGCCTGACTTCCCTCTTTTTTAAGTGTTTCATTAACAATGTTAACACTCTGAATTCCTCAATCTACCAGAAATAAAAACGATCTGGAGAGCCATTTAACTTCAAGTTATAAAAATCTGACTGTAGTTGCAAAGGTAAACATGACAGAGAAGTGTTACTAATCAATGAGAAAATGTAACTGATGCATGGAATTTAAGTATGATCTTTCCCGTCACAGATAACCTTTTTAAGTAAGATAAAACCTTACATCTGAACCCAGGTCTTCTTTGGAGACAGTTCCCGACTTAACCTCCGACATTGCAATGGATCCTTCGGCATCTGACACCCTGAAATACATTTTTCAAAGTCAACTTTTTTTTACTTTGAAATCAGTTAATTTTACTTGTAACATGCATTTTGATTGGTTTAAAAATTAATGGTATATCTCATCTACGAAATTTTTTCTCTGACGACGTAATTTCTCGATTTTTCATAACTGTGATGTCAATATTCATACTAACACAGCAGAAATTTACAGATGTTGAGAAATAGTGCAGACATTACGCACCATTTTCTGAGAATATAAAGCATGTTTGAAAGGAATTAAATGATAAGGAATGAATCTAATTTGTTTTGTTGTATGGAGGTATACCACGAAAAAATGATGGAAAACTTGTGTATCGTGTGCTACATGCAATAATGCAGTTCTCTGTCCTTTTTCGCTCACCTGAGCCAAAGGCTCAAGTGAGCTATAGTCATAGTGCGTTGTTGTTGTAGTTGTCGTCCATCCCTCGTTAACTTTTTCACATTTTCGACTTCTTCTCTGGAACAGATTTGGATCAAACTTTGTATAAATGATGTACTCAAGGTCCCCTACTAAAATTGTGTTTGGGATCCAGATTCCCTCAGGGGTGGATCCAGGGCGGGGCCAAAGTGCCCAAAACAGTACCCCTCTTCAAACATCTTCTCCTCCAGAACCAGTACATAAATGGGGAAACTAATTGCATTTCAACAATCTAGTAAGATGGGTTATCAAAAATTGTGTTCGGGTTAAGATCTGTCAAATAGAAATTTACGTTTTTTGACGTGTTTCTGGACTTTGTAATTTCAATGCAGAAAAGTGTCATGTTTATCAGTTAATTGATATTGATGATTTCTTAATGACTATTTTGATCATAATTGTGGTAAGGAATATCATTATGAAAGAATTTTGTCAACATCTCAATTTTTGGATTTTTTATGAATTTTTTAAGGGGGGGGGGGGGTTGGGTTGGCCATTTTTCGCATTTTCAACTTTTTCTGCAAAACTGTTCAAGGGATTTTAATAAATCTTGGTAGAAATAAGACACTTGTGATCCTCTTCAAATTCTGTTGTTTTCTTCCAGACCTCTTTACAGGTGGTGCCACCATAGTCAAATGTAGGTCACAAAAGAGTACCCTCCTTTGACAATATTCTTTTTCATACGGGCTGTCTACAGAAACAAACAGAATGCATAGAAATGATCTAGAGGGATGAGCGAAGAAATTTTTGACATTTGTTTGGACTTGGTGATTTCAATGCAGAAAAGTGTCATATTTCCTAGTTGATTGATAATGATGATTTCTTGTGGACTATTGTGATCATAATTTTGGTAAGGAATGTTACTTTGAATGAATTTTGTCAATATCTCAATTTTTGGATTTTCTATGAATATTTTAAGACTTCCAAATGAGGGTGTATAGGAACAATTCTTCACATTTTGAACTTCTGCTGTTATACTACATGAAAGATTTTAATGAAACATGGAATACATGAAGTACTATAGGTCCTCTATCAATTTGGTAAATTTCATCCAATCTGGTTGACAGATAATGCCACCATGTCTAAAAAGTAGTCCTCACAATGGTACATTTGTAATTGAAATATGGAGAGTAGAGGTTCAAATCCAGCTGTGGTCAAAATTTTTATTTTCATTTCTTTACACATCTAAAATAAGTTTTTAGATGTTTCTCAACACTCAACATATGAAATTAGGCAATTTTAAGTTAGATCTGGACAATATTTGAAACAATTGTTGTTCATGACCCAGACTTGAAATCAGTCAACAAAAGGCCCCACCTAAAGAAAATGACTAACTTGTTGCCCTGAATCACATCTTGCAGAGACAAAGCAAATGCTTAATATCAAAATCACCTGAATGGATGTGCAAAAAAGTTTTGTTTTTTATTCTGGTCTGAAATAAAATTTGACATATTTTCCACATTTGTGTTGACTTAGTCACAGTAATGCAAAAATAAATGAATTTTTCCTTCCTGCATGACTGATCATCTAGGTACTCAGGTGAGCGATATAGGCCCACTTGGGCCTCTTGTTTTTCGTGGTATACTCCATCCAATGAAAAAAATTAGATTCATTCCTTACGGTAAATATAAGCATTTATGTATTTTATTCTTAATCAAATTACATCTTACAGCTGGTTTCCCCTATATGGCTTCACACTTTCATACATATAATTCAAAACTGAAACATGTAAAAGTTAAGTTCAGTGGCTGTAAATTTTGGAAATGGTTGGAGGTTTGAAAACAAGAAAAATTATCATTGTTAACTCAATTAATACCAAAAATGTAATTACTTTAATAATTTCATCTCCCCAACATCTGAAGCATCCACAGTATCCCTGGCCTGCTCAGGATCAATATCTTCATCTGGCAACAATTCATAGAATCTGCCCTAAGAATATAAAAATATATACCATGGATAATGTTGGTAATAACTGTTGTCACTATACACATCACCTGAAGGTCACCGATAGACATGAAAGCGCAAGTGATTAATATAATGTGAAAATCCTAACATGTTGGAGCTTTATTGACAGATATTTATTTCTATAATACAAACCAACATTTTGTCAAATATGAACATTTTGAATTTTTTCCTCAACTCATATCACATGTACATATACATGTTGATTTTCTATTTACAAAAAATACTGAACAACAAGCATTATATTGTACTTTTTTTTGTATCAGTTTGGTTTTCTAAGGCTTTATTAAATTACCATACTGTCTCATCATATACATAGGCCTTGCCCCAAATGGTCTGTTTTCCCAAGTCCAGCTAATCTGTGATCCCCATCCCATATTGCATATGTTTCCCAGTCCAGTGAGCCTAGATGACCTGTACTCTTAACCCAAGATGACCTATCCTACTAATACCAAATGACCTGTACAACCCCAGATGACCTGTACTCCTAACCCCAGATGACCTGTACTCCTAACCCAAGTTGACCTGTATAACCCCAGATAACCGCCCAGTTGACCTGTACCACTAATCCCAAATGACCTGTACAACCCCAGATGACCTGTACTTCTAAATCTGGATGACCTGTACTCCCTAGTGTAAATTTTTAATGCTTCCTAGCCCTTATTATGTTTTCTCCATACTGCAGATTGCCTACATTTCTATCCCAGACAATGTGTTTTCTCTATTTCCAGAGAAAACACATGCTCTTTACCCCAGATCACGTCTATTCCTGGCTCCAGGTTGACTACGCATTTTACCATGGACCTCATGTACTCCCTAGTTCTGATTGTCTATACTTCCTATTCAATATCACTTATACACCCTGGTGCAGATTGTCTTACCCCATTCCTTGAATGAGGTGGCCTATGCTTCTTACCCTAGATTGTGAACTACCTAGTCCAGATATGTGTAGCTTATGCTACCTAGCACAACTTTCCTATAGTGGATAGCATTGTCATTAAGTTTAATTCTATGAAACTTCTGTTTGTTCAATACTTCTGATTTTTTTTTTTGTTCAAGGGATCTTTCATCATAGATCACTTTAACATGTATCAAAATGACAGCATAATTATGCTTGATGCAAAATGGTCAGCTTTAAACTTGGATTTTAAGATTATTTATGATCTGTGTACATGTAATATCTAGCACTGTAGTTGGTAAATATAAAATCTGTATTGAATGGATTAGCTGCACAGTATCATATTATTGAGCTGCTACCAATCAGCATTCCTGTTTGCTTTAAGGAGTTTTAATAAAGATTCACTGATTTTGATCACTTTTATCTTATTCTATATTCTTTTTTACTCTCTATTTTTTTCAAATTTTGACTTTTCTGTGTAGCCAGACAAGTTTTTGACATGCTAGACCTATTTTTGACACTGACTCCAGCTATGCATGCAAGCAAATGTGGGATCACCAGATCCAAATTTAACCATACCTATTGCATAGTTTCACTGTGACATCACAGTTAAATTTATGTTTGACAGGCCATTTATTTGTGACATCATAATGAAATAGGGAGCAAAAAGGTCTGATGTCCGGAATTTGATCCTTCAATTGGGTACATTTAACATGACCCAAGTATCTGGTCAGTTATAAGGTATAAGCTTGCAACTTTCTGATATACAGCTTAAATAACTTGTAGATCATAACAGTCTTACTTTTATATATCAAATTTTTTAATGTTGTACCAATATTTTCTTTCAGTTGCATTAACTTGAACATGTAGAAACAACTAGACTGTCAATCCATAAACATGGACCAACGTTTAAGGTAGTAACTATCCATGTACATGTAAGTATTCTTACTTAACATGTTCTGTGGTAACCTACCCCTTGTCCTTCTTCTAGGACCACAGTGTTGATACCACCCCTATCAGATTCAAGACCCTGGACATATGTGCCAGCCTGCAGTAAATAAAAACAGAATCAATCATATAAATACATCACAACTGGTGAATTGCATTCTTTTGTATTTCACTCCTTACCATTTACATTCTGTTTGTGTTCCACTCGTGTTTAACTTTTTTTCATCAATCCACCGAGTTCCTTTCACATAGCATTCCATAAAACATGTTTTTTATAAACCTATTCTGTATTCATGTATTTTTCCATTGAATACCTATTACAGTCAGGTATTATTTCATATTCATTGTCAATCAGAGACACTGTCCACATTAAACAATCTTTTTCCTTGAAAATACATAACAAGTAATCACAGATTTCCTACAATTTGTAAATGAGTTGTTATTTGATAATTTGAGTATATGTTGAATAAAGAACTGTTTGCATAACTGCATCTTGTCTGCAGAATCAAACATGTTGATGATTCAGACTACATATAAACAAACCAGCAAATTAAATACAAAGAAAGACTGTATTTTGCCTTTTAGTTACAGTATTGAAGTAAAGTCATATTGCTGGCCATTTCCTTAATGTTTATGCACTGGATCTTGCCAGCCGATCTGTTTATCAAAATTGCAGGTTGGTGAAACATAAGGAATTAGGCACTTTGAGCCACGTCTTGCAACTACAATTTACCTTAATTCTCTCAAAAGCATTAGAATCAGTGCCATGCCATTGAAAGATTTCTGTACCAGCATCCAGGACAAATACATCAGTGGAATCCAAACTCTTCTGGGTGAATGGCACCTATACAATAATAATTATAAATCACTTTTCTGAGCAAGATGGCACATAGATATATGTAAAATTTATACTTGAGTTAAGAAAAAGAGGGTAGTGCTAAACTGATACTTGATACACCCACATGCTGACATGATTCCTAACCCCAGGAGCCGGACCAAAGTTTCAAACCCAAGAGCACAACTTCAAGTTAGACCCTTTCATATAACATCACCAAATCATCTACATCTGTCTTGGTCAAGGAGCAAAACCCCAGACAAGTTTTTTAACCTATCTATATTTCCCAACTCCAGGGGCCAGACCTCCAGTTTGAAACCCAGGTTGAAACCCAGGTGCATTTTAAACTTCAAGTCAGACCTTTACACCTGTCTTGGTTAAGGAGACTCAGAAGAAATGCAGACAAGCTTTTTAACCAACCCATTTTTCCCTACACAAGAGGCCAGACCCCAGTTTAAAACCCAAATGCAACAACTTCAAGTTAGACCCTTTCATAAACCACCACAAAATCATCTACATCTGTCTTGGTGCAGGAGAAGAAGCATGGACAACTTCTTTTTAACCTGCCCATTTTCCCCTATCCCATGGACCAGATCAAAAACCCAGGTGCATAACTTCAAGTTAGACCATTTTATTTACCACCATTAAATCATCTGCATCTGTCTTGGTTAAGGAGAAGAAGCATGACAAGTTTTTTTTACATGGCCCATATTTTCCTACCCTAAGAGTAATCTTTTACTTTGACCTTGAACATATGTTTAGTGATACTAGCCCAAACAGTAAAATATATCTTGCCTACTAAGTGTGAGCAGGCATATGAACAGATGCACTCTGCCATACCATAATACATCCAGTCTTTAAATCTGAAGACAGATAAAAATCAATCAAATTGATTTAGTTCATTTCCTGGATTATGACAAATACTAGGGGTGTGCAATTTTACCAGTATATCTGTGTATTGCAATATTTCCCATGGTTACTATATAATGCGATATCTTCACCAGATACTGGTATTTGATGATGTATCATATACATAAGAATAAGTCACTAAAATCCAAAGGAAAGTTTCCACTCTTGGCAGTAATTGCAAAGAAGGACAAAAGTCATGTGCATATCAGGAACAAGTGTTCCATCTGAAAGGGTCTTTAGCACAGCAGGCAATATTGTGACAGCCAAAAGAGCAAGTCTGAAGTCCATGTAGATATGCTTATTTTTTCAAAGAAGAATCATCAGTGCTAAGAACTAAATGTCAAAGATGGTTGTGCTGTGTCAATTTAATAATCCTGTCAGACTGACAAATCGTGTCAGTGACTATCAGACTTATGAGACAATTGTCATTATATTTTGAATATCAGTTTGCATATTTCTAGTCATGAATTAACTCTAGTCATTTTCTTTTGTTCTACAAGGAAAAAAATACTTGTATTTATTATTTGTAGACTCTATTTGTTATATGAACCAAAGCCATAAACATATACATAAATGCTCAAAGAGTCAACAAATAATTGCATATTACATCTAGGTATCACAGTAGAGATACTGGCTTCTAACAGAGACACTGGCTTATGACAGAGACACTGGCTTATGACAGAGACACTGACTTATGACAGAGTGGCTGGCTTATGACAGACATTGGCTTATGACAGAGACACTGACTTATGACAGAGACACTGGCTTATGATGGAGACATTGGTTATGACAGAGACACTGACTTATGACAGAGACACTGGCTTATGATAGAGACATTGGCTTATGACAGAGACATTGGCTTATGACAGAGACACTGACTTATGACAGAGACACTGGCTTATGATAGAGACACTGGCTTATGACAGAGACACTGACTTATGACAGAGACACTGGCTTATGACAAAGACACTGGCTTATGATAGAGTGGCTGGCTTATGACAGACACTGGCTTATAACGATTGGATATGAATTACAATCAACAAAACATGAAACGAGCTATTTTTTTTCTAAGAGAGCCATTTGACATTCAACAATAGTGGCAAAGTTGTCTTTATACTTTAAAAACTCTCTGATATGTAGATGAGATTGTAAAAGTTTCAAATGATATCCTAAGCCTGCAGTTACCTTGACAGCAATTAGTTAATGAAATTAAAAAGTATTGTTACTACTAGTGGTAAAACCACATATAGCTAGTTTCCCTTTGTTGTTATTATATACCTTTACCAGAGTGTGACCAAGAGTGACACTGGCAAAAACTGTATGTTAAAACTTTCATATACTCCAACACAATCTATGTCCTCAAGAAATCAGAATAATAACCTTTTACTATATATGAAACTGAGTGATCATGAAAGGGAATAAATGGAGAAAAAATACCATGATGAATGATGCCTTGCAATACATACAGCAAGGTACACCAATGTAAAGTTATCTAGTATAATAATTCTTCTGATGTTACCTCAACAACTGTTGTATTTTTATCTTGTTTGTTGAACTGCAGGAGCCTTGGTACATATTCCTTGGGTTCAACATGACGGAAGCCAGTCTCTGCTCCTCCCTTCATTATGCTATAAATAATCATTCACATATATGCCAATAATTAAATATAGTGTTGGAAATCTTTTATGAATGTTTTCATCAAACTTATAATAATAATGAAGGATGTAGAAATTATAGGCTTGACAAAGCATTACATATGGACAGATGTACAATCAGATTCCCATAACATGTATCTATATATATACATGTATACATCATCATAGGTGGACATTTAAAATATAACTACATCATACATGTAGTTTAAAATACATCCAAAATTTGATTATGGATGGAAGACAAAAACACATCATTTGATTTATTCTCTCCTTATTATGGCAAAATTAAATGACTTCACTTTAAATAGCAAACAGACATTGAATTGTCAGTCTCATCTTTTCTGCTGTATTCATCAGAGAGAGTCAGAGTAAATTAGAGAGTAGTGTTTTACAATGTTATGGATCACTGGCTTAGATAGCTAAGTAAGTAGAGTAATTCAGAATTGACATTGTAATGGGAAGATCCTGCATTACTGACCTAGTCTAATCACATTTTTTTCCTGGCACTTATAGAACTGATGTTGTGTCCATTTCTCATGAGTTTGTTGATATTGTACTCTTGAGGGCAAAGACACTTTGTTGTTTCAGTTTTCATGACTGACAACCTCTGGCACGGGAGAAGCATGATGTTAAGGGCTGTCTACGTTAGCTTGTAAAGCTACTGCATTATACACAAAAAGTCCAGATGTTTTGTCACAGTTTGGTTCCATTTTCCTGCCAGTAGCAGTTCCAAAGATCATTTGTGTTTAATGCAAAGATATTTCGTACAGGTTTGTGACAGATGGAGGAACAGATGATGTACCTTAAATGTTGCTTTGCTGTAAAGGTTACAGAAAATCACACTTACGTAATAGTTTTGAAGTATGACTTAAACAGACTAGACTCATGATCCTGGACCTCACGATGTTGGACTGCCAAATCATCTAAGAATGTATCTAGTTCTACGGTCTTGTAAGCTGCTGTTCCATACTCATCCTAAATGCACACAGTAAGACATAGTATTCATAGCAAGTGATTTCTCTGCTCATATTTTAAATCAGTGATCTCATGTCATGGTACACAATATATTAGCAATGCCTGCTTGCTTTGAATGGCTCTCATGCATCAGACAGGAGTAATTCTAAAGAGACAAATCTGAACAAGTATTCTGAGGGTATTGCTGATGCAATTCACGTCCTCTACCTTCCCCAACAAATTTTACATTGCACATAAGAGGCTGATACTGTAAATACATTTTCCCCAACATCTGTAAGTACTTGTAGCCTACAACATGTAGCTGGGAAACCATAAAAATGTTACAAATATACACAACATCAAGATAAGGCAAGAAGAAGAGTAAAATATGATGCAATACAACATGTACCTGATTGAAAGTTGACATGCAAATCCTGCAATTTTAATTGTAGAAACAGTTGAAAGGAAAAAAGAATATCAAAAAAAAAATTTAAGTGTGCAATATATGACTGTTTACAAAATTCAATCAATAAATTAAGGGCCATTACTGAGATGAAATTGTACTAAATTTCGATCGAATACCTCACAGTATAACTTTAAAAATTTCTGGAAAAAACGATATTCCACAGAATTTTCAATGATTTTCAGTCAATAAATAGCCATAACTCAGTCAGAAATAGACAGGATCCCATGAAACTCCAAAACAAATCAGATCTCTGTTGTTATTAATACTGAGTCATCTTCCACTACGGGATACTGGCAGCTGTGTAAAATGCAGTTTAACCTGCTTATGACATTCTGAACTGCATCTGTAGCATTATCACATTCACAGTTTCACCATTCCGTTCTCACACACCATGCTCACTTCACACTCTTATAAATGTTAAATTTGCTGTTTGATTTTTACAATTAATCTTTTTAAAACTTCCTTTATCCAGTGACCATAATCCTATTTTAAATGAACAAACATTGATCATAAGATATCTTGTTATAGACAGACCCAATGGAAACTCAGTTGGACTATGCCATTGTAATAATGTTATCACTGATATGTATTTTTAAAACAAGTATGAAAATGAGATAACATGATAGTCTGTAAGACTTCATTTAAGTGTTTTAAAACCTCACAGTTCTTTATCAGTCTATAAGATCTCTAATAGGTAAGCTCTTAAGTCTCATTTATTTTATCCGTCTTTAAGTTCCCTTGTAGATATTGTAAAGTCTCACATTGATCTCATCAGTCTGTCAGATCTCTTTTACATGTAGGTATTGTAAAGTCTCACATTGATCTCATCAGTCTGTCAGATCTCTTTTACATGTAGGTATTGTAAAGTCTCACATTGATCTCATCAGTCTGTCAGATCTCTTTTACATGTAGGTATTGTAAAGTCTCACATTGATCTCATCAGTCTGTCAGATCTCTTTTACATGTAGGTATTGTAAAGTCTCACAATTATCTTATCAGTCTGTAAGATCTCTTTTAGGTATTGTAAAGTCTCACAATTATCTCATCAGTCTGTAAGATCTCTTTTAGGTATTATAAAGTCTCACATTGATCTCATCAGTCTGTCAGATCTCTTTTACATGTAGGTATTGTAAAGTCTCACATTGATCTCATCAGTCTGTCAGATCTCTTTTACATGTAGGTATTGTAAAGTCTCACAATTATCTTATCAGTCTGTAAGATCTCTTTTAGGTATTGTAAAGTCTCACATTGATCTCATCAGTCTGTCAGATCTCTTTTACATGTAGGTATTGTAAAGTCTCACATTGATCTCATCAGTCTGTCAGATCTCTTTTACATGTAGGTATTGTAAAGTCTCACAATTATCTTATCAGTCTGTAAGATCTCTTTTAGGTATTGTAAAGTCTCACAATTATCTCATCAGTCTGTAAGATCTCTTTTAGGTATTATAAAGTCTCACACTGATCTCATCAGTCTGTCAGATCTCTTTTACATGTAGGTATTGTAAAGTCTCACATTGATCTCATCAGTCTGTCAGATCTCTTTTACATGTAGGTATTGTAAAGTCTCACAATTATCTTATCAGTCTGTAAGATCTCTTTTAGGTATTGTAAAGTCTCACAATTATCTCATCAGTCTGTAAGATCTCTTTTAGGTATTATAAAGTCTCACATTGATCTCATCAGTCTGTAAGATCTCTTTTAGGTATTGTAAAGTCTCACAATTATCTCATCAGTCTGTAAGATCTCTTTTAGGTATTATAAAGTCTCACATTGATCTCATCAGTCTGTCAGATCTCTTTTACATGTAGGTATTATAAAGTCTCACAATTATCTTATCAGTCTGTAAGATCTCTTTTAGGTATTGTAAAGTCTCACAATTATCTTATCAGTCTGTAAGATCTCTTTTAGGTATTATAAAGTCTCACAATTATCTTATCAGTCTGTAAGATCTCTTTTAGGTATTGTAAAGTCTCACAATTATCTCATCAGTCTGTAAGATCTCTTTTAGGTATTATAAAGTCTCACATTGATCTCATCAGTTTGTCAGATCTCTTTTACATGTAGGTATTATAAAGTCTCACATTGATCTCATCAGTTTGTCAGATCTCTTTTACATTTAGGTATTATAAAGTCTCACAATTATCTTATCAGTCTGTAAGATCTCTTTTAGGTATTGTAAAGTCTCACAATTATCTTATCAGTCTGTAAGATCTCTTTTAGGTATTATAAAGTCTCACAATTATCTTATCAGTCTGTAAGATCTCTTTTAGGTATTGTAAAGTCTCACAATTATCTCATCAGTCTGTAAGATCTCTTTTAGGTATTATAAAGTCTCACATTGATCTCATCAGTCTGTCAGATCTCTTTTAGGTATTTTTAAGTCTCACAATTATCTTATCAGTCTGTAAGATCTCTTTTAGGTATTATAAAGTCTCACAATTATCTTATCAGTCTGTAGGATCTCTTTTAGGTATTGTAAAGTCTCACAATTATCTCATCAGTCTGTAAGATCTCTTTTAGGTATTATAAAGTCTCACAATTATCTCATCAGTCTGTCAGATCTCTTTTAGGTATTTTTAAGTCTTACAATTATCTTATCAGTCTGTAAGATCTCTTTTAGGTATTATAAAGTCTCACATTGATCTCATCAGTCTGTAAGATCTCTTTTAGGTATTGTAAAGTCTCACAATTATCTCATCAGTCTGTAAGATCTCTTTTAGGTATTATAAAGTCTCACATTGATCTCATCAGTCTGTCAGATCTCTTTTACATGTAGGTATTATAAAGTCTCACAATTATCTTATCAGTCTGTAAGATCTCTTTTAGGTATTGTAAAGTCTCACAATTATCTTATCAGTCTGTAAGATCTCTTTTAGGTATTATAAAGCCTCACAATTATCTTATCAGTCTGTAAGATCTCTTTTAGGTATTGTAAAGTCTCACAATTATCTCATCAGTCTGTAAGATCTCTTTTAGGTATTATAAAGTCTCACATTGATCTCATCAGTCTGTCAGATCTCTTTTACATGTAGGTATTGTAAAGTCTCACATTGATCTCATCAGTCTGTCAGATCTCTTTTACATGTAGGTATTGTAAAGTCTCACAATTATCTTATCAGTCTGTAAGATCTCTTTTAGGTATTGTAAAGTCTCACAATTATCTCATCAGTCTGTAAGATCTCTTTTAGGTATTATAAAGTCTCACATTGATCTCATCAGTTTGTCAGATCTCTTTTACATGTAGGTATTATAAAGTCTCACAATTATCTTATCAGTCTGTAAGATCTCTTTTAGGTATTGTAAAGTCTCACAATTATCTCATCAGTCTGTAAGATCTCTTTTAGGTATTATAAAGTCTCACAATTATCTCATCAGTCTGTCAGATCTCTTTTAGGTATTTTTAAGTCTCACAATTATCTTATCAGTCTGTAAGATCTCTTTTAGGTATTATAAAGTCTCACAATTATCTTATCAGTCTGTAAAATCTCTTTTAGGTATTGTAAAGTCTCACAATTATCTCATCAGTCTGTAAGATCTCTTTTAGGTATTATAAAGTCTCACACTGATCTCATCAGTCTGTCAGATCTCTTTTACATGTAGGTATTGTAAAGTCTCACATTGATCTTATCAGTCTGTAAGATCTCTTTTAGGTATTATAAAGTCTCACAATTATCTTATCAGTCTGTAGGATCTCTTTTAGGTATTGTAAAGTCTCACAATTATCTCATCAGTCTGTAAGATCTCTTTTAGGTATTATAAAGTCTCACAATTATCTCATCAGTCTGTCAGATCTCTTTTAGGTATTTTTAAGTCTTACAATTATCTTATCAGTCTGTAAGATCTCTTTTAGGTATTATAAAGTCTCACATTGATCTCATCAGTCTGTAAGATCTCTTTTAGGTATTGTAAAGTCTCACAATTATCTCATCAGTCTGTAAGATCTCTTTTAGGTATTATAAAGTCTCACATTGATCTCATCAGTCTGTCAGATCTCTTTTACATGTAGGTATTATAAAGTCTCACAATTATCTTATCAGTCTGTAAGATCTCTTTTAGGTATTATAAAGTCTCACAATTATCTTATCAGTCTGTAAGATCTCTTTTAGGTATTGTAAAGTCTCACAATTATCTCATCAGTCTGTAAGATCTCTTTTAGGTATTATAAAGTCTCACAATTATCTCATCAGTCTGTCAGATCTCTTTTAGGTATTTTTAAGTCTCACAATTATCTTATCAGTCTGTAAGATCTCTTTTAGGTATTATAAAGTCTCACAATTATCTTATCAGTCTGTAAGATCTCTTTTAGGTATTGTAAAGTCTCACAATTATCTCATCAGTCTGTAAGATCTCTTTTAGGTATTATAAAGTCTCACAATTATCTCATCAGTCTGTCAGATCTCTTTTAGGTATTTTTAAGTCTTACAATTATCTTATCAGTCTGTACGATCCATTTAAGGTATTGTAATGTCTCACATCTGTTTATCATTGTCAGATCTCTGTTAAATATTGTAAAATCTTACATTTGTTTGTTAGTCTATCAGATCTCTGGCAAGTATTGTAAAATCTCACATTTGTTTTTGGCAAAAATAATAGGAAAACCTCAGTAAATTTAGCAATTTGTTTAATTAAAAAATATGTATGTAAGCAGAAAATGAAAAACTGCATCCCAAATTTTACAGGTGTTAAAGGGTTTGTTGAAAATTATATGCAAATTGATAAATTTATCCATCAGAAAAATATGGAATGGAGCAAATTTAGTAAAAAATGGGAAAATTTTACTGTTTTTATTGAACAATAGATCAAAATTTGATATTTAATGTATAGTGTTGTAGAATTATACAGCACATTTGCATAATATATAAGTTATCATATTAATTGGTAAGAATGAGTTGTAAGTTGGTATTTTTACTTACATCTGTATAATACATTTACTTATAATTTTTTTTAATACATTCATTAGTGTATTGGTACACATATTCAATAGATGTAGATATAGATATATTTAGTTAAATCATCTTAATGTACTATACATCATTATTATACATTGTTATATGCAAAAGGATGGGTTTACTTACAGGATTAAAAGTGAGTGAATGTGATATGTTTGAAAGTTGTAGTTTAACATTGTGTTTGTCTATACATGTATGTTTTGTATGTCTTTATTTTATGTGTTCCTAATAATAAAAAATAAATCTCACATTTGCTTAACATAAAGATCTTGCTTGGATTAGGTATCACACAAAACCTCATTTAAATAACTATGAAAGTCTCTCACTTGGGGTATCCACTCTCATTTTCATGTTATCCATAAAGATATTTCAAAATCTACTTTTTTCATAAATAAAGACGGTATACATGTCTAACCTGTGTGCTGGTTGCGCCAATCCAGAAGTGCAAATCATACAACAGATTTTCAGAATCATTTTTCTTGTATGTCTGAAATGGAAAAGAAATATTGTATGACATGAAAAAAGTTAACAGAATGTGAATGTAGTTAAAATGGTTCCATTTCTAAACTGGTTCCACTTACAGCTCCATTTCTCTATTGGATCAATACAGAAATACAAAAATTAAAAGGTATAAATCAAGAAAATATCCCTTTGCAATGAATTTCATTTGACCCATAATGAATAATTTTGAAATTTTAAGAGAGATACATTAAGAATTTAGAGTCATTTAGAAATGAGAAGTAACATTGTGTAACTTGTGTTTTGATGTTGTCTACTTAGTCCTATAATATATGACCTCGACCTTCTTTATATTTGGATAATAGGTTGGATTATCAACCAAATATAGTGAAGGCCGAGGTCATATATTATAAGACTATTGTCTACTATGCTGACTCTAAATAAATAGTAATATCTATATCTTATAAAACGGGTGCCACTTGTCACAACAAAATGTCAGTTAAGCTTAATTAGTTTGATAATTGCCTACTTCTACCTATATAATCTGCTATAAACATAGAAATGCAGGCCAAATTTGGTAACAAATTCTATTTCGGTACCTTTTCTATTAAAGGTCATCATGTGTCAACTCCTACTAATGTTATTACCTATACTGAATGATCTCAACCCACAAATATCTCACAGAGGAAATCAACCATAAAATTGTCTGACTGTGAACTGACTGACCACTATATAGTCCAACTAGATCCACTGGCTCAGGTTGGTTTGATTATGTAAAGGAGGGTGTTGTGTCAGATAAAATGTAATATAAAATTCCTTGACCACTGGTCACACCAGTGACAAGATATGCAAGACATGGGAAGAGGACATAACATTTTGTAGGGGTCATAGAAATGTTATCAATGGTCAAATACATATAAATCAGAGATTCACTGACCCCAGATCATTCAATCTGGTGATAAAAGTGTTATAAAGCATGGCTTACACAGTTTCAGATTTTCTTCACAAATTCTGCTGTATTACTGAATACACACATTATCCATATACTTATTTTTCACAGCAAAGTAATAGTTTCCAAGTACTGATAGAGATTTTTCTATATTTGCAAAAATGAAAATGCCACCTAATGAGCTATTTTATTTATAATATATTCACATAATAGTAGGCATAGACATTCTGGCATAATGTGACAGAAATCATTATGAATTATCAGAGAAAAAAATGATCACCAAAAATGTAGAATGTCACTTGTCTAGTTAATAGAACTAGTCATAAAAATAGACATGGCTCAATAAAACATAACACATAAAAATAACTTTTACCATATAAATGTATATATAGGTAGTAGATCAGATAAATATAATCAAAATTGTTAATATATGTATTTACAAGGTAACTGCACTTAATCTTAATTTCAATCAAGTTTAACAAAGAAGTATAATGTGAACATTTGTACACAGATATATATCAATACTTACATTAAGGATGATATAGGAATCATTCCCATAAAAACTTCCATATTCTTCTTTTGGCCAGCTGGTTACTTGAAATTTCTACGAAAATGTAAATGATTATTTTACTTGTTTTGTGCTAATGTAAAAATTTTAATGATATCAATTGGTAGCACTGTCAGTGAGAACATGTTTCAAGTTTATTCTTGCTTCCAAACACCCTTACTCTAGACAGCTATCAAGCACCTTTACTCTAAGCAGCTACCAAGCACCCTTACTCTAGGCAGCTAACAAGCACCCTTATTCTGGGCAGCTACCAAACATAAGTGCTCTGGCTAGTTACCCAGCAACCTTGTTTTGGGCAGCTAACCAGCACCTTGCTATGGTCAACTAATTTTCCTTATCCTTCACACTTACTCCAATATGAACAGTAGTCTGCCAAGGTTCAAACCCTTACTTTCAAATTTATGCCGAATTCACGAAACACTCAGCTAAGAATGGGCAGCTCAGAATCCTTATCCTTAACATATTAACCTTATACTCAACATATAATCCTAATCCTTTACATATAATCCTAATCCTTTACATATAATCCTTATCCTGTACATATAATCCTTATCCTTTATTTATAATCCTAATCCTTTACATATAATCCTTATCCTTTACTATTATCCTAAAAGGCTTTGCATATAATCCTTATTCTTTTCATATAATTCTTAGATTCTTTACAATATTTCTCTTTCACACATGTAGCAAGATTAAACAAAAGGCCAAAGTATGCCATACATTACTAAACTGAGCACAATTTGCTCATTCACATACAAATGACTGTTTGACCCCAGGGGTATGCCAATAGCTCTCTGGACTTTTGTCCCAGTGAGCTAAAAATGAGTCTTATGTTCATTTCTGATTTTTTAAATTTATGGTTCAATAAAACATCTGATTTTTTAAAATCAATTCTAACATGTATAAAATATAAATTTATGAGAATAAAGCATGGACAAATCTGAAATACCAGACATTTTAGTGTTTGGTAGTTTGGTGTTTGTAGGAAATTTATAACCTAAAATAAATTTACCACAATTCTCCAGATTTGGATGCCAACTTCTTGTCCAGCCCCCTCCCATGCTGGCTCAGTCATGGCAGATTCCTCTGTAAAACATACCAGGCATAGATCAACAATGTATCATGTAACTTCATATCTCACATGACTTAAATTATAGTTATTTGTCAGGAAGCCTGGTAAAATCTCTTATAATCAGATAAAACATCTGTGCAGTAACTGCAGTGATATGCATGTCTGTAGATAAAAGCAAATTTGTGATCTTAACTCAGTATATTCACATTGTATATATTGTATCTGGTGAAGTAGGTTAAAATGGATTAAGAAGTTCTGCACTTACAACACGATAAAAATTTGGCAAAATTTTATGAATAAAGTCCTAAAACTCCATATCAAAAAATCAAACTTCAAAAATATAAAGACTTTGAGGTTATTGCAACAAATAACTGTAAAGTTTGAAGTACATGTAAATCATAGCAAGAAGTCCTAAGATACAGCAAGGTATGTAAAGAAATTGGCTTAAACTTGGACAAATAAAGTCCCATAATTCCAGAACTCATTATGGAAATTTAACCGATAAGTATACAGATTGTGAGTTTATCGCAACAAACAGCTGTGTAAAGTTGAAGTAAATCACATAAAACAGTCCTAAGGTATGATGTGATATTTCAAAAATTGGTCAAAATTTCATAAATAAAGTCCCATAATCAAAAAGTACACAGCTCATGAGGCTGCCTCAACAAACAACTGTGTGAAGTTTGAGATAATTCAAAGCAACATGTAGCATTTTCAAGATACTGTGTGACATGTGGACGATGGTGGGATGGACAGACGTTTGTATATTATCATAATACATCCGTCATAGACTAGTATACAAAAACCATGACACTGATTACATGATTATATATATGCACAACCATTGTAATTGCCTGAGATAAAGTTTTCAAGACCTATGTATTTTATTTCTGTATAAAGTACATTGATCGGTGACGTCATAACGCACCATATTTGACCCACTTTCCAACACAGAAAGCAATGTTTGGCAGACTTTTGACTGTTAAGCTTAGGACGTCATAACGAAAGGTTCGGCATTTCCAACCTTGCGTGATGTCATTAAAGTCGTATTTTGCGCTAAAGTGCTTGACATTCGACGATAGTATGTCATTATGGATAAACATTACGTTGTCATGGGACAGGGGCTGTTTCTTTCAATTTATAACTTCCCTCCAAAATGATTCAATGATGCAGTTTATAAATAGGAAATGGAAGTTTCCAGTATGATATTTTGGCGTTAAAAGCGCATATATATATATATATAGAATAAGTGTCTTATTTTGTGTTAATGCGCATTATATCTAATAAATGTATAAGCCATTGTACTTTATTTCTGCATGAAAACAAAAAATAAGACACTTATTCTATATATAATAATCTGTTATTCAATCTTACTATAATCTGCCCCTTCATCTCCTCCCATTTAATTTCTTTGTTCGAGCAATGGGAGCGGATCGAAGGTCTGATTTATCATTTGATTTGTTACTCAATATTGGTAAATATTAGACCTGTACATGCAGTCATATAACACCTCATCTCACCAGCTTAGCCCTCCCTCCCTCATCCCCCCCCCCAAAAAAAACCCAAAATTTTTTCCCTCTTGACTAAAGACATTTGTTTTCTCATGTAGAGACTTGTGCCATCTCATAATAGTAAATAATCTTTACACACCAGACAAGACCTGACTTACATGATTATGAACCAATACCATGAATATGGACCAACAGCATGGATGTAGAATCTATAGATCAATACCATGAATATACATTAACACCATGGATATGGTCCAATACCATAGATATGGATCAATACCATAGATATGGATCAATACCATGAATATGGACCTATACCACAAATTTGGATTAATACCATGAATATGGACCAATACCATGGATATGGACCAATACCATGATTATGGAAAAATACATGTACTAAAAATATGAGCCAATACCTTAAATATGGACCAATACCATGCATATGATCAGTACCATAATTTGGACTAATATCATGGATATAGACCAATACCATGAATATGGACCCATACCATGATTTAATATGGACCAATACGAACATGGACCAATACCATTAATACTGGAAAAAATTCATACAGTTTGTATATATATATACATAGTGATACAGCCTTTAAAAGTGCCTGTATTATTTACTTTAATCTTTGTTTATTGTAATATCATGGAAGTATCACATCAATTTTGAGCATAATAAGAAACTGATATATTCAATACTTTGTTCAGGAATGCTTGAACATAAACATCAATAATCTTAATTAATAGTGAAGAGATCATAATTTGTTTCCAGCATTTATATGATTCAGTGGAGATTTTGTTAGATATTTGGTTTGTTGTACAAAGGATTCGGTTTAATCCAAGGGATTTGTAATGTACACTGTATTTGTGAGACTGATTTGACATTGATTTGAGAAGTTCATATAAGTGTTACATCAGTAAAAATTGTTGAGCTTTTTGCATATCTCCAAAACCAAATTAAACAAACTATCTACAAAGAAAAAGGTTTTTTACAAGTCAAATCATAATTACTTGATATATTCCCCTCCCTAATATTTGGTCTGATCTATTCATGCTAGTTAAAAATCTGTAACTCTTCACAAAACAAGAGGCCCAAGTGGGCCTATATCGCTCACCTGAGTACCTAGATTATCAGTCATGCATGAAGGAAGAATTCATTTATTTTTGCATTAATGTGACTAAGTCAACACAGATGTTGAAAATATGTCAAACTTTATTTCAGGCTAGAATAAAAAACAACATTTTTTTGCACATCCATTCAGGTGATTTTGATATTAAGCATTTCCTTTGTCTCTGCAAGAAGTCATTCAGGGCAACAAGTTAGTCATTTTCTTTAGGTGGGGCCTTTTGTTGACTGATTTCAAGTCTGGGTCATGAACAACAATTGTTTCAAATATTGTCCAGATCTAACTTAAAATTGCCTAATTTCATATGTTGAGTGTTGAGAAACATCTAAAAACTTATTTAGATGTGTAAAGAAATGAAAAAAAAATTTTGACCACAGCTGGATTTGAACCGCTACTCTCCATATTTCAATTACCAAGTGGTATATGTACTATTGTGAGAACTGCTTTTTAGACATGGTGGCATTATCTGTTAACCAATTTGGATGAAATTTACCAAATTGATAGAGGACTTTTAGTACTTCAAGTATTCCATGTTTCATTAAAATCCTTCATGTGGTATAACAGCAGAAGTGAAAAATGTGATTGAATTGTTCCTATACACCCTCATTTGGAAGTCTTAAAAAATTCATAGAAAATCCAAAAATTGAGATATTGACAAAATTCTTTCAAAGTAACAATCCTTACCATAATTATGATCACAATAGTCCATAAGAAATCATCATTATCAATTAACTAGGAAATATGACACTTTTTTCTGCATTGGATCACCAAGTCCAAAGAAATGTCGAAAAAAATTCTAAAATTTGATTTTGGAAGGGAACCAAAATGACAATACATCTTCACTCATCCCTCTAGATCATTTCTATGCATTCTGTTTGTCTCTGTATACAGCCCGTATGAAAAAGAATATTGTTAAACGAGGGAACTCTTTTGTGACCTACTCTTGACTATGGTGGCGCCACCTGTAAAGAGGTCTGGACGAAAACAACAGAATTTGAAGAGGATCATAAGTGACTTATTTCTACCAAGATTTATTAAAATCCTTCAAACAGTTTTGTAGAAAAAGTTGAAAATGTGAAAAATGGCCAAAACCGCCCCCCCCCCCCTTTTTATTTGGAAGTCTTAAACGTAAAATTCCTAATTTCATATGTTGAGTGTTGAGAAACATCTAAAAACTTATTTAGATGTGTAAAAAAAAAAAAAAATTTTTTTGACCACAGCTGGATTTGAACCGCTACTCTCCATATTTCAATTACCAAGTGGTACATGTATATGTACCATTGTGAGACCTACTTTTAGACATGGTGGCATTATCTGTTAACCAATTTGGATGATCCGCACAAAAAAAAAAACCTTTGAAAAGGACTATGAGTACTTGCATCCTACCCAGTTTTATCACAATCCTTCAAGTTGTTCTGTAGATCAAGTTGAAGATATGAAAAATTGTCCCCCCCCCCCCCCCTTTTCTTGGAAGTCTTAAAAAATTCATAAAAAATTCAAAAATCGAGATATTGAAAAAATTCCTTCGCACCAGCATTCCTTACCATAGAAATGATTAAATGGAACCAAATGAATGCATCAATGTTTACTAAAAGAAAATAATAACTCTTTAATGCATTAAAATAACAAAGTCCAAAATAAAAATGAAAAAACGTCAAAAATTTGATTTCGGAATGGAACCAAAAATATCAACACTTCTTCCCAAATGCCTCTAAATCATTCCTATGCAGTCGGTTTGTCGCTGTATGCACCCAATCTGAATCAGAAGTTTGTCAAAGGAGGGTACCCTCTGTGACCTACTTTTGTCTGTGGTGGTGCCACCTGTTCATGGATCCTGACAAAGATGACCACATTTGTCGGGGACCTTGAGTATATGATGCATGCCAAGTTTCATTGAATTCCAGCAAGTGGTTCCGAAGAAAAAGTTCAAACTGTGAAATGTTTACACCAATTATCCCACCCCCCTTTTTCTTGAAAAGTCTTAAAAAATTCATTAAAAATCCAAAAATTGAGATACTGAAAAAATCTCTTTACAGTAGTATTTCTTACCATAGAAATGATCAAATTAAACAAAATTATTGCATCAATGTTTACTAAAAGAACAAAATATCTCTTTTCTACATTAAAATTACAAAGTCCAATAAAAGTAAAAAGAAACGTCAAAAATTTGATTTCGGAATGGAACCAAAAATAACAACACTTCTTCACACATCCCTCTAGATCATTCCTATGCATTCGGTTAGTCTCTGTATGCCCCCGGTCTGAAGAAGAAGTTTGTCAAAGTAGGGTACCCTCTTTGACCTACTTTTGCCTGTGGTGGCGCCACCTATTCATGGATCCTGACAAAGATGACCACATTTGTCGGGGACCTTGAGTACTTGATGCATGCCAAGTTTCATTGAATTCCAGCAAGTGGTTCTGAAGAAAAAGTTCAAACTGTGAAATGTTTACACCAATTGTCCCACCCCCCTTTTTCTTGAAAGTCTTAGAAAATTCATAAAAGTCCAAAAAATGAAATATTGAAAAAATTTCTTCGCAGTAGTATTTCTCATCATAAAAATGATCAAATTAAACCAAATTAATGCATCAATGTTTACTAAAAGACAAAAATACTTCTTTTCTGCATTAAAATTACAAAGTCCAAAAAAACGTAAAAAAAACGTCAAAAATTATTTATCGGATTTCAACGATATGAACAAACTTTAGACATACATCCTTCTAGATCACTCAGATGCCATTAGTTTTATAGTCCATACACTGGTTCTGGAGAAGAAGATTTTCAAAGAGGGGTACCCTCTGAGATCTATTTTTAGCAATGGTGGCGCCACCTATTGAGGGATTTATATGAAATGAACAAACTTGGTAGAGGACCCCTAGTACTTCATCCACACCAAGTTTCATGCAAATCCTTTAAGCGGTTCTGAAGAAGAAGTTGAAAATGTGAAAAGTTTACGGACAGACGACGGACGACAGACGACGGACGGACGACGGACGAAGAGTGATGCCAATAGCTCACTTGAGCCTTTGGCTCAGGTGAGCTAAAAAGGCCGGTTTAATTAACAAATCTGCAACTATGTATTGCTTCTTTTCTGCTTCTTGATGGATGTATCCATGACTTACTTTTGACCTTCCTTTCTGTGTCTGAGCCAAACAAAGCCATGTTGGAGTCCTTCCAGTCATATTTTTTGGCTTTCTGCATAGTGCTGTAAAGATAATTACAGAATGAACTGGAGTGTTACTGTCTTGTCAATTTGTTTAGAAATTTGTGTTTCAGCAGAGAACATTTTGGTAATTTAAATAAATTTTACAATAATAAATACATAAATTTGTAACAGAGATTATCTTAATAGATTGATTTGTTCTGCTATCATCTTTTCTTTATACACATATTTATGGAATAAGGAGGGCAGAGTTGTTCATTTGTACATAAAAACCACCACATAAGGGTTATCATATCCATATGGTGACAGAGTTTACTTTAACTGTAGGAATAGGAATACATGTTGGAGAAACCAATCACCTTCTGCAGCTGACCTTACTTTTCGCTGACATTGGAGTATGTCAACCCAATCTAATATTGCAAAATAATCATAGAGGGAATGGATTTTCACTAAACATATCAATACAAAACTGAAAAATCATATTTTCTGATGCTTTGATATAAATGTTGTAAAAATGCCAAAATATTTAATGTTTGATACAGACCTCACAACGTGAATCAGAGGGGAGTGAATTGAACATATGTGTTGACAAAGATAGAGGAATCTGTACTTACATGATTTGGGCTGGATGATTCACTCAAAAGTAAAACTAGATTTAGATATCTGAAATGAGACATATACATGTATGCATGTTACACATGGGGAAATATATCTATAATGTCAATACATGTATAATTACCTTGTTACAACATAAAACTCTTACATGTTGTGTACATGTACTATGACCTGGTCAAGATACATGTATACATTCAAAACATCAGATTAAAAACACCCAAATCATCAGTTATTTCAAATTATCAATGATCATATCAATGATCATATCACTGATCATATCAATGATCATATCAATGATCATATCAATGATCATATCAATGATCATATCACTGATCATATCACTGATCAGATTTTGTTTATGTAAGGACATTAATTATAATGGGGAATCCTTAATCTGTATGAGAATAATATACAAACAGAAAAAACCTGCCTCAATTTGTTCCATGATAATAGTAGTACCACCTTCCCACACACAAACCAATCAATCATTTTAACATAATTTGGTTAATTATCATAATTTAAAACCTGCACCTTGGTAACATCTAACTGCATATTCTTTTAGATGTAAATACATTGTTCTCTATTAAATACCAATCTTATCAGGCACTGAATGAACAGTGAGTCCAAAGATCAGTACTTTGATATCAGAATGACTGTGAATGAACATCAAGTCCAAAGATCAATGCTTTGATTACAGAATGAACATCAAGTTCAAAGATCAATGCTTTGATTACAGAATGAACATCAAGTTCAAAGATCAATGCTTTGATTACAGAATGAACATCAAGTTCAAAGATCAATGCTTTGATTGCAGAATGTCTGAATGACAGTGAATGAACATCAAGTCCCAAGATCAATGCTTTGATTACAGAATGAACATCAAGTCCAAAGATCAATGCTTTGATTGCAGAATGACTGTGAATGAGTCACCAAGTTCTGTCGCTGTACACATACACAAGTTATGCATCATAATGGACAGGATGTAAGCATATATTGTGATATACCATATGTTACATGTGATCAATATAGTTTTATAGCATGCAGAACCCTGGCATGTAAGCTATCACATGCAGGACTTGGTGCATCATATACACTATGAATATGTATATAAGGAGACCATAGGCATTATTGTTATCAGTTGTATAATCTGAAGATTATGTTTAGAAGATTTATCAAACTTGATGTATAACTTTGTTCATCTGAAAATATTTTGAAGCTAACTTTTTGACATGCAAGATTTGGACTGATTGCACTTGAAGCAGGAGGTCCATGATTAATGGGCTTTGTTCTAACCCTATAAACACCTGAAGCATCTTACACACTACTTGTAGAATTTTTATAATTTTCTCTAAAACGATTCTACATACAGTATCCTTGTAAAACCATTCACACCAGAATTAAACCAATGACAATATATTCTTCTAGAACATAAATGTAGTTTTTTCTTAATATACATAGTTACATGTATCTGTCTACAATACTTTGATTCAGGCATTTTAGTTGTTCGTTTCATCCTGATCACCCAAAGAAAAACTTCAAATGAGAGTAGCCACCTAGAATAATTCTGTCCCATCCAGGATCCTCCTCCTGGGTTGCTGGGTGGCTTAGTAGGTTGACTGGTATTTTATGTCACTTTCAATAATTTATCAGTTATATCTCCTCTTGAGGGATTAAGCCAAAGAAAAGTACATGTAGGGGAACCTAAGCACTTCATTCCTCCCAAATTTCATCAAAGCCTGTATGATGAATTGTTACAAAAAATCATTGAAGATTTTATGATTGGATGACAAACAAAAGATGTGTCACTGGTCTATGACTACATATATAACTCATTCAGCTTTGGGCTCACTTGATCTATTAAAATTATATCAAGTTACATCAATTAAAATAATTAGAAACTGTTCAAATCATAAAAAAAAATTTCATCGCCAGGTGCTACATGTTCATCATAGAATAATTATTTATCTTTTACCTGTATACAGACAGAGGTATTCATATTTCGTGTACAAGATGTTAAATAAGTAAGAGCATTTCTGCTTTAAAAATACGTGAAAAGAACCTCCTGTACTCACGTCAAGCAATGCCAATTACTTCCCTCAGACCTGTAGAATATAGTGTCTAGGAAGTAGTCTATAACCGACAGTGACGCCAAAGCAGTGTATGACCAGGCCGCAAAACGTCAACATTGGAATGTAGCCATCATAAGAGGTATAGGTGATTCATAATATGTACAAACATATGATCAAGGCAGAGGCGTTTATACATCAATACCTGTCGTGTAATCGTCCAGTATCGGGGCGAAACACGGTTTAGAAACGCTGTATCTACTCAAGGTTACACGAGTATGAGGAAATATAGGAGAAAGTAAAGGAATCTCCACATTTTCAATTGTTCATAGTGACGTTCATTCTTTAAATGATAATTCGACCTCAAATTTAACTGAAAGCAGTTTTATAAGAATGCTGGTAGCGCAGCGCTCGTTACACGAGGTTATCTTTAACAAACAAACCGATTCGTGAACGAGGAAGTAGCTGCTATTTTATTTCTTCTCCGTATGAAAGTCAAAACCGTCTTGTATTCTAAGTCTCACAAACAATGCACATCCTATTGAGGTATCTCTCATTTGTTTTTACAGAGCAAACCAATGGCGTCATTTACATTTACTAAATTAGTGTACAGTGGAGTCTTGCACTTACTTCTATTCTTGGTTAATTTCCTGATTATAGTGAATTACAAAGCTATACAATATGATTAAAACTAGATCCTTATTTGTCCCATTACGCAATGGGACAAATACAGACTGAATGGAATAAAGCTCTGATTTTCATCAGATAGAAAGCTAGACAAACATAGTAAAAATTTAAGTTCATAAATTCCACATCTCTTGTCGCCCCTTAAAATTGTGACCTTACAACATACCAGAAATTTATCAGATGCAGCATATTTAAAAACTATAGACAAAAAATATATAGACGTGTACTCATGTGCATTTTTATACAAATGTATATGAGTAAACGATTGTACGTACGATTAGAAATCTAATCCATTCGTAAGACGGCCGCAAAAAGATGAGTGATGAGTCAGAGTAGAAATATGTACATGTAATTCTGGCTTTATCACGTGCAAGGAAAGTTCACCACATACACACAGTAGATCTAAATATTTTCAGCTGTTCTAGCTGCTTGTTGGAATATAACTATATCAGCATCCCTTTAAGAGGCCGCGCAGGAGATGTAGGAGAAAAGAGGGAAGACGAGGGTACGGAGGCCGTGCATGAGATATGTAGGAAAAAAGACGGAAGACGAGGGTGTTCTGACCTCCAGAGATTTCTTGAAATATGAAAGAATTTGTATTATTTCGATGGTGACAACAAACGCCTTCGATCTATATTATTTTATATCCGTAACGTTGACCCGAAGCGTTTATAATGCTATTCAGACTGAGTGTAAACTGTCTCAATTAAAGTAATGGATATACATGTATCCTTTTGTGGGACGTAGGCCTAACACGAATTTCATTCGAATAGCAGGGAAATGGTGAATTATTGATAGTACTCATACGCAGAGCATCTAGGTGTTTATTCAAGCACACTTGGTGAATAGTTACAGATCTAAGTTATATACATAAATAAAACGCGGATACAAACAAATTTTATGAAACCCCACCATGTTCCCTAAGTATTATATATATACACATGTATATTTCATACACAAAATAACAGTTCTAAAGCGAGAATGGAGAAAGTCGTACTACTTTACATGAGCGGCACTGATCAGTGGCGGATTTAGAGGGAGGGGCGACCCCTTTTCGCCACATATTTATAAGTAAAAATTCAGATTTGACACCAGAAATGGCGGAGTAGTTTGGCTAACACACATGTGGGCCCCCTTTTCGGAAATCCTGTATCCGTCACTGCTGATAGCACTTTCACTTCATGTCAAGAGTATATTATTTGCCATGAACATCAATTTTGGCATAACTTGGATACTGACTGACTTTGGATTTCTGTATTATGTCATGGTCAACGTAAGCAGACCCAAAAATAGCCCCAGAATGACTAGAATACAACAGGCAGATAATGTATATATATATAAGTTGAATTTGCTAACCATGCGCGTGAGACTTGTTGCAATGGTGTGGGGAGAAGGGGAAAAGGGGAGAGGGATCAATGACACTTCATTGTTCAAGAACAAATAAACGATAGCACAAGGTTCGTTATGATAATTTTACAATGGAATGGTGTTTTTATGCCTTGAGTAGAAAAGTAGGTCAATTAACTTGACATAAAGGATTATTTATCTCACTTTGACAGCACTCTCACGCTATTTAATGTGTTCAGGGGCGTATTTACAAGTGTAAGTTCACAACCTCACTTCGACAGCACTCCCACTATATTAAATGCGTTCAGGGGCGTACTAAATTTCATAACCCACGCACCATGCATATGAAATACACATGTATTAAGTATGACTCATTACAAGAATAAGTCATTTTCATTTACAAATTGGAAAAATTAATTCAAGTGATGTCATCTTGAGTGTTATCACAGGATCTTAAGCACATGTTACATGTAGAGCTGAGATGATACCACTGTATATCTGTATGAAGTAATATCACATGTTACATGTAGAGCTGAGATAATATCACATGTTACATGTAGAGCTGAGATAATATCACATGTTACATGTAGAGCTGAGATGATATCACTGTATATAAATATGAAGTAATATCACATGTTACATGAAGAGCTGAGATGATATCTCTGCATACCAATGTGAAGTAATATCACATTTTACATGTAGAGCTGAGATAATATCACATGTTACATGTAGAGCTGAGATGATATCACTGTATAGAGCTGAGATGATATCACTGTATACCAATGTGAAGTACATGTACTATAAAATGTTACATGTACAGCTGAGATGATATCACCGTACACCAATGTGAAGTACTATAACATGTTACATGTAGAGCTGAGATGATATCACCGTACACCAATGTGAAGTACTATCACATGTTACATGTACAGCTGAGATGATATCACCGTATACCAATGTGAAGTACTATAACATGTTACATGTAGAACTGAGATGACATCACCGTATACCATGGTGATATTTAAATGATTATTGAGCTTGCAAAGCTCGATACTTAATATACTCGGCTATAAGCCATGAGATCTCTGGTTTGAAACCATTAGCAATTCCTGTTTTTCAGATGAGGTAGTGAAAAAGAGGTCCTGTTTATAACCAAACATTGGTGTAAGTGTATACTCACTGCCTTGGATGATTCTTAGCACAGGATATAAAGTAGAAATTTCTGGGCAAGGTATTGGGCAGATACCCTAATTTTTCTAATGAAATAATTCTGATAAAACATAAACAGTACAATTAAAGAAACAATACACTTATTTCTGATTACTTCCTCATTGATATTTTCTTTAAAAACCACTTTCTATTGCATCTTTGTGGTAAAAATAAGTTAAATGCAGAAGGTGAGCTATATACATCAATGCTCAAAAAGAAGTAAACACTTAAGTTTCATTACCCGAGTTCACAGATTCATACAGAAATGATTTGACAACCCCCCCCCCCCCACTCCCAATTATGAACAATGTAATAAAAAAAACTAGAAGTGTCCTAGTGGGACAAATACCCCCCTCGGCAACAAAATTTGAAGTAGGGCAAAGACCAAGATAAAGGTGACAAGGTCTAAAAGTTTAGTGCCAACAGACAGGTCTTGCCACAAAGAATACACATGTGTAGTATGAAGGCCCCATCTTTTTTGGTTAAAAAAGTTATGGCTAAGGTTAAAGTTATTCAAAAGTCAATCAAACGTCAAGGTCAAGGTCACAGGGTCAAAAATTTTGGTACTGACAGACAGGTCATGCCACAAAGAATACACATATGTAGCATGAAGGCCCTATCTCTCTTGGTTCAAAAGTTATGGCTAGAGTTAAAGTTTTTCAAAAGTTGGTTGGTTGGTTGGTTGATTGGTGTTTTACGTCACTTTCAACAATACTTCAGTTATATCGCGACATGGAAGCAGGAGGTTACCAACCTCTTAAACATAGTGGCGCAACCCGGGAATCGAACCCGGATCATCAGCGCCGCAAGCCAAGCGCTTAACCACTACACCACACCTGCCCCTTTTTCAAAAGTAGATCAAACGTCAAGGTCAAGGGATCAAAAAGTTTGGTACCGATGGAAAAGTTCTGCCACAAGGAATACACATGTATAGTATGAAGACCCCATCTCTTTTAGTTCAAAAATTATGGCTAAAGTTCAAGATCAAGGTCACAGGGTTAAAAATGTTGGTACCAACAGACAGGTCTTGCCACAAAGAATACACCTATCTCTTTCGGTTATAAAGTTATGGTTAAGGTTGAAGTTTTTTAATAGTAGATCAAACAACAAGGTCAAGATCACAGGGTCAAAATGTTTGGTACCGATGGAAAGGTCTTGCCACAAGGAATACATATGTGTAGTATGAAGACCCTATCTCTTTTGGTTCAAAAGTTATGACCAAGGTTAAAGTTTTTCAAAAGTAGGTCACATGTCACGCTCAAAGTCATGAGGTCAAAAATTTTGGTACCCACATAAAGGTCTTCCCACAAGGAAAACACATGTAGTATGAAGGCCCTATCTCTTTTTCGGTTCAAAAGTTACAGCCAAGATTAAAGTTTTCTTGACAGACAGACGGACAGATAGACAAGCAGACAAACAGACAAGGTGATTCCATTATACCCCCCAAACTTTTTTGCGGGGGTGTAATGATGATATTAATAATATTAGTTTTTACACAGTGGTGTATCCAGAGAGGATAACTAAAGTTACAACCCCCCTTACGATGGAACATTTGATAAAAAAAAGTCTATCATGTCTATTTGTGATGGTATTTAAATTGCACAATGGTGGAATCAATCCCCCTCCTTTTTCAGAAAACTGTCGAATCTGCCATTATCTGGCCCTAAAGAAAAAAAGATGACACATACTCACTCTTTTACTGTAATATATAAGATATAAGATCTAATGCTTACTGAAAAACCAAGTTTTCATATCTCGCTGGTCAAGTCTATTCTTCTTGTAGAAAAATTTTATTTCATATAGATCTATCTATATTTTTTCCTGACATTTGCAATACTGCCATTAGTATATGAATTATGATAAAAATAAATAGCTCAATGAATATTCTTCTCATAACTTAACAAACGGGTGAACGTTATTTAACAAAAATTAGGAAGAAGTTTCCAGCTTGACTGTGTGGTATGCGAAGTTCGGCACTTGTTTACCTTTAATAAAAAAAGAAAAAAAGGGTGTGTCCGCGAACATGTTTTGTTTATTTTATTCCAACACAGATTGTGTCTGTAAGCTTCAACAACAAGAAATTTTTCTTACGTTTGATATATCACTAGTCGTAAATATGCATGCTGAAATGAAAATACTG
The DNA here is from genome assembly GCA_035048485.1 of Pteria penguin. Classification (NCBI taxonomy): domain Eukaryota; kingdom Metazoa; phylum Mollusca; class Bivalvia; order Pterioida; family Pteriidae; genus Pteria; species Pteria penguin. Next base: position 11,999,973 of record CM068588.1, on the reverse strand, counting down.
TGGAAAGAGATAAACATTTCTAGCAACTACAACTTACCTTTCGTCTAGACCAGGAGCATCAGACAACTTCCGCTTTAACTTCCTTATATAGAATACACAGTTTGATAGATTTTTTCGCGCGGGAAATACGATTATTTTGAAATGTGTAGAGTTGAGTTACCAGATTTTATTTTCTGCATGTATTATCATTATTAATAATTTTTTGTTCAGATTGGAGAGTATATTGTATAACGTATAACAGCTGTGCATACTGGAGGGGGAACGCTGTTCAAGAACACTTACAGGAGTTATTGGACTTGAAAATATACACAGAAGACCAGAACAACACGTAGCACGCCTGATGATAAAAATGTCACAGAAGGCTACCATCTAGGGCTTGTCATGGATCCTACCTTTGGCGGATCTGGCCGATAAAACATCAACCCTTCTAGAGATTTTAGAACTATATCCTATTTAAAATGCATTAATATCCCATCTATTTTTATACAGAAGTTGAAAAATATGAAACGTGTCCGGGCGACGACGGCACGCTGTGACAATTAATAGCTCACTTGAGCCTTAGTATGGTGCTGAGCCAATGAGAGGCCCCTTCCCTCAAAGAAAAAAATGCAAAAGAAATTACGAAAATAGTAAAAACAAGAGATGTTTGCAAAACACGTTATATGCCCCCTCCCTACTTCTGATACTATACTGTACGATTGTATAAAGTACTACATGCATTCAGTGACCTTTGACCTTTTGACCTGAGAATCAATAGGGGTTATCTGCTATATTCATAAGCAATACTCATATCATCACTATTAAGCAAAGGGTTCTCAAGATATTGAACGGACACCGATTGTACACAGTACTGCATTACACTCGGTGACTTTGACCTTTTGACCTGAAAATCAATAGGGGCCATGAACTACTCATCACCAACTCACGTATGAAAAATGTTATTTCATTATATGCAACAATTGCAGAAATAATGAACGGAAACTGTGAATTATTGGGAACTTTTCTTAGTTCAAGGGGTGTAACTGTAAAAAAAATTGTTTGATGGTAACCAAATCGTAACTTGACCTAGATATTTCGTGGTGTATCTGTATGCCAAATTTCATTTAAATATGTGCGGAGATAACGAACGGAAACTGTTCAGGTTACGGACCTACCGACCGACAGCAGCAAAGCAATATATCCCCTCTCCTTCAAAAGAAGGAGGCATAAAAATGGGCCCGAGTGTTCGTGTGTATTGGTGCTGATAGTTTCACATTTACTATAATATCCGGATGGCCTGCCTTTGTCTCAACCTGAGGCCCAAAGGAGAATTGAGCCTCATATATTGCTTAGTGATTTCCTGCCTTAGAAATTAAATAATTTAATGAAATTAGAGGCATTAGAAAAAAGTGGCATTGAAGCCCTTAAGTCCGACAAAATTCAAACCCTTACATATCAGGCTCACAACATATCAATCAGCCCTCGTATCATGGACAAATCACTATTTATGTATGACTTACAAAGCTTCAGATTCAGGGTTACTCTCACTGAAGTGCTCATACAGAAGCTTCAGATTCAGTGCTACTCTCACTGAGGCGGTCATACAGGAGCTTCAGATTCAGTGCTACTCTCACTGAGGCGCTCATATAGGAGCTTCAGATTCAGGGTTACTCTCAATGAGGAGCTTATATAGGAGTTTCAGATTCAGGGTTACTCTCAATGAGGCGCTCATACAGGAGCTTCAGATTCAGTGCTACTCTCAATGAGGCGCTCATATAGGAGCTTCAGATTCAGGGTTACTGTCAATGAGGCGCTCATACAGTAGCTTCAGATTCAGGGCTACTCTCACTGAGGCGCTCATATAGGAGTTTCAGATTCAGGGTTACTCTCAATGAGGCGCTCATATAAGAGCTTCAGATTCAGGGTTACTCTCAATGAGGCGCTCATACAGGAGCTTCAGACTCAGGGCTACTCTCAATGAGGCGCTCATACACGAGCTTCAGATTCAGGGCTACTCTCACTGAGGCGCTCATACACGAGCTTCAGATTCAGGGCTACTCTCAATGAGGCGCTCATACAGAAGCTTCAGATTCAGGGCTACTCTCACTGAGGTGCTCATACAGGAGCTTCAGATTCAGTGCTTCTCTCAATGAGGCGCTCATATAGGAGCTTCAGATTCAGGGCTACTCTCAATGAGGCGCTCATACAGAACCTTCAGATTCAGTGCTACTCTCAATGAGGCGCTCATATAGGAGCTTCAGATTCAAGGCTACTCTCACTGAGGTGCTCATACAGGAGCTTCAGATTCAGGGTTACTCTCACTGAGGCGCTCATATAGGAGCTTCAGATTCAGGGTTACTCTCAATGAGGCGCTCATACAGAACCTTCAGATTCAGTGCTACTCTCAATGAGGCGCTCATATAGGAGCTTCAGATTCAGGGCTACTTTCACTGAGGCGCTCATACAGGAGCTTCAGATTCAGGGTTACTCTCACTGAGGCGCTCATATAGGAGCTTCATATTCAGGGTTACTCTCACTGAGGTGCTCATACAGGAGCTTCAGACTCAGGGCTACTCTCAATGAGGCGCTCATACACGAGCTTCAGATTCAGGGCTACTTTCACTGAGGCGCTCATACAGTAGCTTCAGATTTAGTGCTACTCTCACTGAGGCGCTCATACAGTAGCTTCAGATTCAGTGCTACTCTCACTGAGGCGCTCATATAGGAGCTTCAGATTCAGGGCTACTCTCACTGACGCGCTCATATAGGAGCTTCAGATTCAGGGCTACTCTCACTGAGGCGCTCATACAGGAGCTTCAGATTCAGGGTTATTCTCACTGAGGCGCTCATACAGGAGCTTCAGATTCAGGGCTACTCTCAATGAGGCGCTCATACAGGAGCTTCAGATTTAGGGTTACTCTCAATGAGGCGCTCATATAAGAGCTTCAGATTCAGGGCTACTCTCAATGAGGCGCTCATACAGAACCTTCAGATTCAGTGCTACTCTCAATGAGGCGCTCATATAGGAGCTTCAGATTCAAGGCTACTCTCACTGAGGTGCTCATACAGGAGCTTCAGATTCAGGGTTACTCTCACTGAGGCGCTCATATAGGAGCTTCAGATTCAGGGCTACTCTCAATGAGGCGCTCATACAGAACCTTCAGATTCAGTGCTACTCTCAATGAGGCGCTCATATAGGAGCTTCAGATTCAGGGCTACTTTCACTGAGGCACTCATACAGGAGCTTCAGATTCAGGGTTACTCTCACTGAGGCGCTCATATAGGAGCTTCAGATTCAGGGCTACTCTCACTGAGGTGCTCATACAGGAGCTTCAGACTCAGGGCTACTCTCAATGAGGCGCTCATACACGAGCTTCAGATTCAGGGCTACTTTCACTGAGGCGCTCATACAGTAGCTTCAGATTCAGTGCTACTCTCACTGAGGCGCTCATATAGAAGCTTCAGATTCAGGGCTACTTTCACTGAGGCGCTCATACAGTAGCTTCAGATTCAGTGCTACTCTCACTGAGGCGCTCATATAGGAGCTTCAGATTCAGGGCTACTCTCACTGACGCGCTCATATAGGAGCTTCAGATTCAGGGCTACTCTCACTGAGGCGCTCATACAGGAGTTTCAGATTCAGGGCTACTCTCGCTGAGGCGCTCATATAGGAGCTTCAGATTCAGGGTTACTCTCAATGAGGCGCTCATACAGGAGCTTCAGATTCAGGGCTACTCTCAATGAGGCGCTCATACAGGAGCTTCAGATTCAGGGCTACTCTCAATGAGGCGCTCATATAGGAGCTTCAGATTCAGGGCTACTCTCACTGAGGTGCTCATACAGGAGTTTCAGATTCAGAGCTACTCTCAATGAGGCGCTCATACAGGAGCTTCAGATTCAGGGTTACTCTCAATGAGGCGCTCATACAGAAGCTTCAGATTCAGGGTTACTCTCAATGAGGCGCTCATACAGGAGCTTCAGATTCAGGGCTATTCTCAAAGAGGCGCTCATACAGAAGCTTCAGATTCAGTGCTACTCTCACTGAGGCGCTCATACAGGAGCTTCAGATTCAGGGTTACTCTCAATGAGGCGCTCATACAGGAGCTTCAGATTCAGGGCTATTCTCAAAGAGGTGCTCATACAGAAGCTTCAGATTCAGGGCTACTCTCACTGAGGCGCTCATACAGGAGCTTCAAATTCAGTGCTACTCTCACTGAGGCGCTCATACAGAAGCTTCAGATTCAGGGCTACTCTCAATGAGGCGCTCATAGAGGAGCTTCAGATTCAGGGCTACTCTCACTGAGGTGCTCATACAGGAGTTTCAGATTCAGAGCTACTCTCAATGAGGCGCTCATACAGGAGCTTCAGATTCAGGGTTACTCTCAATGAGGCGCTCATACAGAAGCTTCAGATTCAGGGTTACTCTCAATGAGGCGCTCATACAGGAGCTTCAGATTCAGGGCTATTCTCAAAGAGGCGCTCATACAGAAGCTTCAGATTCAGTGCTACTCTCACTGAGGCGCTCATACAGGAGCTTCAGATTCAGGGTTACTCTCAATGAGGCGCTCATACAGGAGCTTCAGATTCAGGGCTATTCTCAAAGAGGTGCTCATACAGAAGCTTCAGATTCAGGGCTACTCTCACTGAGGCGCTCATACAGGAGCTTCAAATTCAGGGCTACTCTCACTGAGGCGCTCATACAGAAGCTTCAGATTCAGTGTCTACTTTGACTTTCTATCGCCCAAGTGTTTGGCAATTTTGAATGAGTTTGCCCAGGAATCAAAAGTGCAAGATAATAATGCATGTTTTAGTAATAGTATATAAATGTTGATTTTTTTGAATGACGTGATATTTTGTCTTTTTCTTTTTTTTTTGGGGGGGGGGGGGACTATTTATTTATTATTTTCTTTTTGGATTGTAACGTTTAAGAAAATAAAGGAGTTACTGGCTTATGTGGCAGAAGTCACCATGGAGCTATACAATACATGAATATAAATAATATACTAGTTATTGCAACCCAGATACTGAGAATATATTTCTGTGAATAAAATAATGTGTAACTAGTATTACTGTGAGTTAAGGGATAACATTTTCCCAAATGTCTTAATATGTAAGCGTAAAAATAAAAATTTCATAGAACTGAAGTTATGAGAGAAACAGACACTTGTACTGCAAAACTAGTACATTCAACCAAACCAATTTGTAATATCAGATACCTAGATAATTCTGAAAAACGGAATTCCCATTGACTTTCTGTCAATAAAGGGCAATGGATCAATTAAGAAATACCCAAACGAAATCTAACGAGACAAGAACTTAAAATGTACCATATGCTTTATATAGCATCAATTCAAAAGTTTGATAAAATATTCTGAAACACACAAAATTGAAAAACAAACTGACAGATAATTATATAGACGAACTGAAAGGGAATTTATCAGTGGCGGATCCAGGTTTCTAAAAAAGGAAGGGGCACATGTGAAAGTATTAGCCAAACTAATCAGCCATTTTGGGTGTCAAATCGGGAGTTTTACCTGTGGCGAAAAAGGAGGGGGCGCACCCCTCTAGATCCGCCACTGTCTATATCCCCTTCCTTCGGTTTTACCAGTAACAGCAATGCTATAACCTTAAGCAAAAGACAATTTTAATGTAATTGGATAAGGAAATACCGTATCCGTCGTCTATTGTCGTATTCCATGATCCGATTCTTTAAGAGCTCACACAAACGGTCTCTTGTTTTCTGAACATGACTAGATTTTTCCTCTACTGATGTCTGGAATCTGCGGTTTCCGTCTGTTTCCTTTGACTATCACAACTACATTTTGTACTTCCTTAATCTCTTGCAAATAGAATGTTGTGTCTGACTAATTGACTAATATGTTTTTCCCCTGTTTGTTTTGATTGTATTTTTCTTTCTTTTGGGGGGGGGGGGGGGTGGTGGTGGTTATTTTGTTCTTATTTTAATTTGGATTTTGATAATGACAATATTTGAGTATTTCCATGTCTTCTCGTTTCGTCTGTATTTGACTATTATATTGCCAGTTGAGCAGCTAGGCCAAAACTAATGTGTATGCTTTGAAGTTGGAGTCGACATACGCGAGGGTCGTACAATGTATGTACGAGCAAGTCTAGGAATCCGGGGGCATCCACCAGAAATTTTATGAAATTTCGAGGGCACCAGAAGCCATTTCCTGATTTTTAGGTCCCGAAGAATAGAATTTTAAAATGATCCATAAACATTATGTATCATTCTGTACAAATATGAAAATTTTGTCTCAACATTTTCAGTAATTATCAGGGTTGTGATTTAAACCATTTCATAAGGACATTTGCTGACAAACCTCTTAAATTCGACAGTGCCAAACCTTTGTTGAATGAATATATATGGAAGTCTTTGTCACGCAGCTGAATCCAATATTTTCGCGACCATGAATAACTTTGCGAAATGTAATTTAATCTGTTTGTGTTCTTTTTGTGAAAATTATGTGTTTGCTTGAACATACACATATATAAGGTAGCTACGTCACTGATTGTAAATATTTGTATATTGTATGTTTGTATCTCTATATCTATATCATCTGCGTCTGGACTACATCGAAAGTTGTCAACGTAGCTCTAAGATTTTTAAGATTTCAACATTATAACATATGACAGCTTTCCATTCTTTGGCGATTCAAATAGCCGTTCGAACACTCTTGTCGTCATTACAATCAGCATATTCAGGAGTGATTAGTAGATAACTGTGTTATATAATCCAGGTCGGACGTATATAGTGAGACTTTAAACAGGTGAGTACCTCTGTATTACACACATTGAGTGTTTAATATGTGGAAAATGAAGCGAATGTACTTAATAAAAGTACCACATATGAACATAAGAGTACAACTGATAAGGAAATGTATATGTCGTTTACTCATGGGCATTTATATCTAAATGAACAGGAGTACACGACTATATATAGCCGTGTACTCCTGTGCATTTAGATATAAATGCCCATGAGTAAACGACATATAGAAAACATATCTGAGTTAACAACAATTCATAATTCTATAATGTTATTTTAACTAGTAGTTTTTGTGTTGGCCTTGTTATTGATTCGGGGGTAGCTGTATTGACCCCAAACCCCGTGATTTTAATTTCAAAATGAACTTTTGGAGAATCTGGCAGCCAATTCCGTAAATACATATCTATGCTTACCGTTCCCAATGCTTGATTTAATTATGCATTTTATATGTCCGTGGTGGTTCGAAGTGAGTAGGTGGATTTTGTATGATATTTCAAGACTCTTGTCTTGTTTATACTAATTACTATTAGTTCTTATGGGTTTAAAATGGTTCTTCGCTTCAAAAGTTTGACTGTTAAAAGAACATCGAGATTCATATTAGTGACACTGGAAGCTGGTTCATTAAAAAGAAACGAACATGTAGAATAAATTGTGATGCTGCCATTGCTGGTGACGTGTGTTTAGACAGGGGTAAGTTTGCCATTTGCGTTTGATTTCTTGTTCACTATATGAATTCTATTGGTATAAAATCTAATTTCTCAATTTTTTAAGATACAGAATGTGACGTCATCAAAATCTTGTATTGGCCTAAGTTTAATCCAGGAATTATCTGTATTGGCCCGCTGTATATAACATTCTTCGATTCAAACTCGTTCAGGCCGTTCTATAAGTATCAGGTCATTAATATCTTTGAATCATTTAAGAAATAGAAATGAGAACGACTTCTACTTCTGCTTACCTTCCTGTATTATATGAGGCGGGCGTTCCTATTCCTTTTATGTACAACATTTTAGCATCTTCATTGACCGATTTCGTTTGTACATATATACATACACTGTACGAAAAGAGAACAAAGGGTATGGTCATGACCAGACCCTTTATTCTCCTTTCGTACAGTGTATGTATATATGTACGTATTCTGACGGTTGATCAAAAGCACACTATAGGCGCACTTTATCGCGGGCACGTCCTAATTTGAACCTTATAGAGGTAGATCCTGCTAACTTTCTTCACAGATTTGCTACTATTGTCTTTTTTTAACTTTAAATTTTTAATAGTCATGTGCTCACTTTAAATCATAAAAATTTAAAGTTAGAAAAGACACTATGGATGAAACGTCTGTCCATCATTTCACCTTAGGGGTCAAACAAGTCTTAACAATGGAAACACACTAGTCCACCCAGCCAAAGAAAGCAAAGACTGTTCCATCAGCTGGAAAGGTTATGGCCCTTGTTTTTCAGGGTCCGGTGCCATAAACTGAGAATTTACTTAAGTCAAAAATTTCATTTTAATGTATTCCATTATCAAACGTTCAAATAAATTTAAATGCAGAATGGTTTAATTCTATTTACCAGTTAAATAAAATCCAAATCCCAGTTATTAATTCATTGATAAACAGAAGAATATGAATTTTTGACCTAAGTATATTCTCAGTTTATGGCGCCGGACCCAAGATGCTTATTTTATTCTGATGGTAGATTATCTCCAAAAGACAGTCAATGGCACATACTATGCGTCACTTTTGATGGAGTTACGGGAAAATATTAAACTAAGTAAAGGTGTGTTGTTCCATCAGGACAATTCACTTGTTTACAAGTCTGTCATTGCATTAATGAGTAGGGCTTTGAAGTGATTGAGCATCCGCCTTATTCAACTGATCTCGCTCCATCTTTCATCTATTTCCAAAACTGAAATTTAGGCCCCTAAATATCGCTGGCAAAAATGTATATATACTGTATCGGATTATGTTGAAAAATAAGGCAATATGTCCACCAAAATTCAAACCTTTACACATATCAATCAGCCCTCGTATTTATTTTATGTACAGTGGCCTGAATGGTTACACTTATCTTTGAGTTGGACAGGTAAACGACACATTATTGTAGATATAGTACGCCAGAAAGTAGTTTAAAATCACATAATTTGATAATCATCTATTTGCCTGTCTGTCTCTCAGTCAATCAACCCGTTCCTGGTTGGGTTTCGAACTCACTTCGCCATAATTACTCCTCGCTTACCACATCTTGGCTTCACAAAGTGAAAATTCGAAGTCATGATCAGTTTCTTCGAAAGCACAACAGTCTAAAGATCCAATAGCCCGAAAGGCAAGCAGTAATAATGATAATAATGTGTAATTAACAAAAAATAAGTAGAAAGGACCAGTTAAAAATTAATTTGTAGGTCTTCCTTCTAACCATCGGGTCTTCGAACTGAAGGACCTTTGAACTATTGGGCCTTCGAAATAGCGGACATTCGGACTAATGAGTCTTCGGACTATCGGACCTTCGGTCTTTTGGACCTTAAGAATATGGGGTGGTCACCTCTAATAGAAGCCGGGCACGTAACGACTTGGTCGGTCTGAATTTACCCTGCATACCTGAAGCGGGTCCAATTTGACTGGACACATAACTGCAAACAAAGGAACATATAGTGCAAATTATGACTAGGTAGGAAAAAATTAATAAATACTGTCTTAGCCGTTCTATCGGGCTCCTTACTTCATCGTCTTACTCCGAAAAAAATCCGTCTAGACTGTAGATTTTCAATGTAACTTGTTTTTATCAAATTAAACCGCATTATTAAACTCATCCTCGGGTCCCCATGGTATTTACGCCACAGGCTGAATTCAGCCAGTAGCCCAAATAAAGCCAGTAGCCCACATACTATGTGGGACCGAGGATGTATTAGACTCAAATAAAGCCAGTAGCCCACATACTATGTGGAACCGAGGATGTATTAAACTAAAATAAAGCCAGTAGCCCACATACTATGTGGAACCGAGGATGTATTAAACTCAAATAACTAATTCTATCATATATATATATATATATATATATATATATATATATATATATATATATATATATATATATATATATATATATATATATATATATATTTACTTGAAATTTTAGGGGATATAAATTTTTGTCAAATGTGGAGGAAATTGAGACTAATATTTTCATCAGTCGTAATATCACGCTTTTAAGAAAGGTGTTATATTCCATTTTCTTTGCAATTTAATTGCTACATATCTAGTAAAAGGGTGTACATGACTAGAATAGAAATCGGACATTTACAACAGAATAACAAGGATATACATGTAAAGCTGACGCTTTCACAATTTGACGAATTTACCCAATCATTTGGCCTAATCCTTAAAAATGACTATTAGATTCCCCTACCCCTTCTAATTACCTTTCAGACCCCAAAACAAGAAAGTATTTGGTGAAGTTCGGGGACTTTTCCATGCAGCTACATTTTAACTGAATAAAAATCATGCGGTTGTTGATTATACAAAAAGGCACAAGTGAATGTGATTATGAAAATAAATCAAGAGAAAACGTTCAATCGCTACAATAATTTATCACGAAGAGGATTTGAACGTACGAAAATTATGTGAACAGTGATAGAAGAAACATCATTATCATAAGTGGCTTAAGCTTAAGTGAGCTAAAACGATCGTGTTCAGAGAGGTCTGGAACCCACCTCACCCCCTTTCCCCCCTAGAATTCGTCAAAAATGCATTCTCCAATCTGCCCGTATAATTTACCGAAAACCATAGGCTCGACTCCCTGGCTGGACTGAACACCACTCTTCCCCTTCTCCCCCTTGGAAAAAATTCTGGACCCGTCTATGAAGCGCTTTATTTTGAGGTACCTGATATGTTTTAGATCAGAATGTGGATTTCTTCTCTAAAGTAAAATTAAAATATTATTTTATGTCTGTCTATCTATTGATTTTTTATAGACAATCCCTTTCCAAAATACATGCAACATCAAATACATGAACATCAGTTCCAAGTTCCAAGTTTTAATTAATTAACACTTTTTAATGAAAAGGAAAATCATTATTAAGTAAATGTAAATGTATAAGTAAATGTTTGTATTAAATATAGAAAAATCAACCAAGATTCAAGCCAGGCGTTCCTTTGTAAAATTCGGTCTAAAGCAAAGCTTCCACATGAAGTGGAATTCATTATACTATATGTTGTAAGACACCATGACTGCATTAATAAAGGTGCTAAGACCTCAGTTGGATTAATAAATAAAATAGTAGACTATTAAAATCATATTTAGATGAAAAAAGTGAATCCTGTTGTCAGCGATACAATAGGACATTTAAGTAATTACATGTATAGTTAAATAAAATGTTAATTGAATCATTTAGAAACAATAATTAATAAAATGAATGTGATACTGGTGAAAGCGCAAAACTTCATAATTGATAAAGTCCTTGTAATCACATAATATCCTATGCCAACTGCACTATCATAGCACTATATATTAATAGTTATCTTTGGTAGGTTGGATGGGTAAAAGTTTTTTTTTCAAACTGAACACTGCCTGCAAATTATCATTCTATTTAAATGTTTAGGTTGAGTAGACAAACAGGAGTTATAAAACGTGAGATTTTACACCTTGATATAATAGAGTTGTCTCGCGTTAATAAATTGAATTTATTTGTAGTATTAAGACTAAGACATCATTAATGTAACACACACAATACCATACCATAAGGTGAAAACAATGGTCATCACAGACGGACATCTACATTTTAGAATGAAATCTTTTTCAAGCGCGAATAACTAAAAAGTAACAATATTTTCTTGCTCCTATTTATATCGATTATTATACCATACATTATACCATACATTATACCATACATTATACCCTACATTATACCCTACATTATACCCTACATTATACCATACATTATACCATACATTATACCATATATTATACCATACATTATACCATACATTTTGGCAATGTTTAGCCACATCATAAATAAAGGAGCCAATACCCAAATTGAATTTTATGGATATCCAAATAAAACGCTATTTATGACACAGATGAATCCTGTGACCAACAATTCAATATGACATCAAAGAAATAGTTAATCGTAATGCAAATTGAATTATTTAGAAACAATTATAATTGAAATGTCAATTAATATATTATTTGTTACTGATGAAAGAGCAAAACTTGACAAATGGCTAGAAATCTAGACAAACACGGCAAAATTGAAATAAATTTCAAATTAACTATTAAACTAAATTGCACCAGCTTAATAGATTTAAACTCAATGAAATTCCCCATAAATCATATACCGTAAGGAAGGAAATAAATCATATACCATAAGGATGGAAATAAATCATATACCATAAGGAAGGAAATAAATCATATACCATAAGGAAGGAAATAAATCATATACCATAAGGAAGGAAATAAATCATATACCATAAGGAAGGAAATAAATCATATACCATAAGGAAGGAAATAAATCATATACCATAAGGATGGAAATAAATCATATACCATAAGGAAGGAAATAAATCATATACCATAAGGAAGGAAATAAATCATATACCATAAGGAAGGAATGAATCTAATTTAATTGTAGCATTAAATAAAAAAAATTTGCACAACACGCAAATTCAGTCAAATAAAAAAAAAGCTTCTGTTTCATTATTACAAAAAACTAAAACACGCGAATTCGATTATAAAATAAAATTAATTTAATTGTTCATTATTTAAGAAATAACCACAATGTAACTAATTCAGTCATTTACTGTAAACGCAGCCAGTGACCAAACTCATCGTTATCTTATAGTACGTACCTGTTAAATGCTAAAAACATTTGTAAAGCTTGCTGAAATCTATATCGAAAAAATTAGTTGTATCTGTAGTATTCAAATGAACGTTATCAATTGCAAACTTTGCTAATAAAACTTGGTTAATTCAATTTGAAAGTACTTGATATATTATGACCTTAGCAGAAATTTTGACTACACAGTCCTAGTATCTGGAAATCTTTTTGTAGCTATGTAATGTTCTTTGCATTAAATGACCTTCTTAACGCAGAAGATTTCTATTCAATACCTATATTATTTCGTCCACAAAATACAACTAAAAGATCTGGTAGATAATCAAATCATATCTATTTTTCTTTTGCCTACTAATATCTTTTAAAAACATATGAGCGACAATCCAACAATCCAGTTCTTCAATTCAATTCAAACAAATTCATATTACATTCAAATAAGTTCAAATAAACTTCAGCATCACTTACCTGTGATTTGCAAACAAATGACAGATCCTCGCCTTAGTGATTAGTCTTTGAGAGGTGGATTAGCTTCTAATGAACTGATCCTGTTATGTACTTTATAGTTGACTTTGATATAGAGTGAAAATGATTAGCTCTTGAATTAACAACTAATTCACGTACTCTAAATAAACCAAAAATGATATTGCATATAAAGCTGTAAATAGTGTATTTCTCACAACTGGACATGCATACTACAGGCAACGACTGTAAAAGTTTATGACATTCTTATACCCTTCCTGATAGCATGTCTCCAAATGCTAGTAATCATTTAAAGAGGCACTATCCCTCAGAGCCTGAATTTAGAGCTATTGAAGAGAAAATCATTGATTTGCTCTTTTTGAGGTGTTTTATGACACATAAACAGTCAAACATTTTCTTCCGTTGATGAGAGCAAATAATTAAATGATTGGAAAATATAGAATTTATGTTGACCAATTGGAATGACAGGCAAAGCCGTTCTCATATCTGTCTAGAAAAAAAACATCAACTAAGAAATATTTTTTCTTCAATGTGGAATGTTTTAAACTGAATATCACATGACCAGAACATACAGTGCAGCATTCAAGGTGTTAGTGATGGCATATCACATGGCCAGAATATACAGCGCAGCATTCAAGGTCTGAGTGATGGCATATCACATGACCAGAACATACAGCGCAGCATTCAAGGTCTGAGTGATGGCATATCACATAACCAAAACATACAACGCAACATTCAAGGTCTGAGTGATGGTATATCACTTAACCAAAACATACAGCGCAACATTCAAGGTCTGAGTGATGGCATATCACATAACCTGAACATACTGAGCAGCATTCAAGGTCTGAGTGATGGCATATCACATGACTAGAAAATACAGCGCAGCATTCAAGGTCTGGGTGATGGCATATCACATAACCTGAACATACAGCGCAGCATTTAAGGTCTGATTGATGGCATATCACATAACCAGAACATACAGAGCAGCATTCAAGGTCTGGGTGATGGCATATCACATGACCAGAACATACAGCGCTGCATTCAAGGTCTGAGTGATGGCATATCACATGACTAGAAAATACAGCGCAGCATTCAAGGTCTGGGTGATGGCATATCACATGACTAGAACATACAGCGCAACATTCAAGGTCTGCGTGATGGCATATCACATGACCATAACATACAGTGCAACATTCAAGATGTAAGTGATGGCATATCACATGACTAGAACATACAGCGCAGCATTCAAGGTCTGGTGATGGCATATCACATGACCAGAACAAACAGAGCAGCATTCAAGGTCTGAGTGATGGCATATCACATAACCTGAACATACAGCGCAGCATTCAAGGTCTGGGTGATGGCATATCACATGACCAGAACAAACAGAGCAGCATTCAAGGTCTGAGTGATGGCATATCACATAACCTGAACATACAGCGCAACATTCAAGGTCTGGGTGATGGCATATCACATGACCAGAACATACAGAGCAGCATTCAAGGTCCGAGTGATGGCATATCACATGACCAGAACATACAGCGCAGCATTCAAGGTCTGGGTGATGGCATATCACATGACCAGAACATACAGAGCAGCATTCAAGGTCTGAGTGATGGCATATCACATGACCAGAACATACAGCGCAGCATTCAAGGTCTGGGTGATGGCATATCACATGACCAGAACAAACAGCGCGGCATTCAAGGTCTGAGTGATGGCATATCACATGACTAGAAAATACAGCGCAGCATTCAAGGTCTGATTGATGGCATATCACATGACCAGAACATACAGCGCAGCATTCAAGGTCTGGGTGATGGCATATCACATGACCAGAACATACAAAGCAGCATTCAAGATCTTAGTGATGGTATATCACATGACCAGAACATACAGCGCTGCATTCAAGGTCTGAGTGATGGCATATCACATGACCAGAACAAACAGCGCGGCATTCAAGGTCTGAGTGATGGCATATCACATGACCAGAACATACAGCGCAGCATTCAAGGTCTGCGTGATGGCATATCACATGATCATAACATACAGCGCGGCATTAAAGGTCTGATTGATGGCATTTCACATGACCATAACATACAGCGCGGCATTCAAGGTCTGGGCGATGGCATATCACATAACCAGAATATACAACTGAGCATTCAAGGTCTGCGTGATGGTATATCACATGACCAGAACATACAGCGCAACATTTAAGGTCTGAGTGATGGCATATCACATGACCAGAACATACAGAGCAACATTTAAGGTCTGAGTGATGGCATATCACATGACCAGAACATACAGCGCTGCATTCAAGGTCTGAGTGATGGCATATCACATGACCATAACATACAGAACAGCATTCAAGGTCTGAGTGATGGCACAGCTTATAAATTTAGATGTTTATATGTTTAAAATCTAAACTTATACCATATTATCATGATTATCTGTATGGAGTCTTTTCATGTGCCGTCATATAGCCGCCAAATTGAAGGAATTCTCTAGATTTTTCATCAAAATTTACATTTGAAAAATAAAAATTTCCAAAATTTCATAAATTTGGAAGTGGAGCAATAAGTTATTGGTATAATATTGAATGCAAAATCTGCAAAAAAAAAAAAATAATAATAATAAATAAATAAATAGATAAATAAATTAAATTCTGACAACTTCAGAAATGCTGATCGAATGTCAATAGTTGCCAATAGAAATGAATGGGTAATTCTAGAGGATTCCGATTGTATCCCTCCGAAGAGAAAGATAACTCTTACATCTATTTATTTAGAAATTGATAACCAGATATGAGCAGCTAATGAAATCGTACTACTTCTAAATTGTTATATCCTTCACTACCATTTTATTGTACCAACCATTATTATTCTAAAATCAAAATTAAAGAGTATCTCCCTCAAACACAGTAAAATATCTTACAAGCTTAGCTTTTAAAAAAGCTTAGAATGCAAACCCTGTAGCATTTTTAATTGCGAGGAAAATGGTACTTGTGGGTCATTTTAAAATGAAGACCCTCTTGTATGATGTTAGCTAGGTTGTTGTCTAAATAATAGTTAATACCTCCTTTCTAATGTTTATTTATGTTTAGACTTGGGTTGGGAAAGCTGACCATATTCGTCGGAATGACATTTCGTACAGTTAGACATGGAAGAAATCATACAAAGTACGCAGTACTTGCTCCACCAACTTCTACACCTAAAGTACACGAACTCCCCGTCGAGGCCTCCTGTGCCCAAATAATCGCTGGGGAAGTTTGCATAAGTACAAAGAATGTTACAAACTGCGCAGTAATTGCTCCACCAATTAAACTGCTAGAAATCCTTGATACTCCGCCTTAATTTACTCGGAACTTTTCGAGATTTTCTATAGCCAGATAATGTACATACGCTAAAAGGTACGAACATCTAATTAGTATTACGCGGGAAAATTCTGTTGGATTATTCCACTGCTGCCGTGGGAAAAGTTACACGAATGTTGATTTCCAAAATATGAATATCCTTCATATTTATACATGTTTATGTGGCATCCACTAATTTATCTAGAAATATGTATTTTAAAGTATTTCTTTTTATTTTTAGAATACATTGCATGTAAGATTTATTTATCATTTATATGCATTCACTAAAGAAAATCACCCCAAGTCATAATGTCTATCCTATTAAAATCTCTATCCTCATATACTCCTCTCTGCGTTTGAAAGTACGGTAAATACTATTCGTTTGGAACGCTTAATTGTAACATTGATTTAGTAATGAGCATTGCCTTTGAAAGCAAGGGTATTCTTCTTCATTCCTTTTCCTTTTAAGCGCATTAGAAATATCGATGTCATGGACAATACAAAACTTATACTGTCTGACCTCGTAAAGTAAAGCAACTCTTTTTTGGAGGCTATGTTTTCCCAGCATGCAGCATAATCATGTCGCACATGCGCATTTCCAGATTAGGTATCAACGTAATATGCAAACCCCCGACGGGGTTTGCAATAAACACTGTCAGAGGGTGTAACAAGGGGATATTAATACCAAAAACCAGAATGTACATGTATAGATCTACGAACATGTATACGCATACGTAAACCACGGTGAAATATTTTTTAAAATACTCATTGAGTGTGGTCAGCATTCAATTAAGCAAATAATGTAGGTTTTAATAAAATTCACAACAGGATCCTACTTTCAATGATTTCAGTACATTATATGTAGCACAAGACTTCCGAACTCAAATGCCCTACACTAATTATTGCCTCGGGTGATATTTCTTATCAGCTTTAAATTCGATCTTGCTTAAAAATCAAAAAGGGATCTAAAGACAAGTACCTGTATTATAAAACAATAAAAAAGGCGAACAGAAATAAATAACTTTCGATGATTTTGGTTGTAGAAAGACAAGAGACAAGAGTTCGAGTTTACTTTGACGACAGTTTGATTAAAAGCATTTCTATTTATTCTGTATTTGCTGCATATACGTTGTAAAAACGGGATAAATAGCAGCATTAATCAGATTGCTTCTAGCAATTGTGAAATCGTGAGAGAAATTGTATTTTGTAATGATAATTTAAATAAATCTAAAACAAAAGGTCTATGCCTGAATCGAACTTGAAACATATCGTCGCATTCATAGCGTATAAGGATTTGGCTGACGGGTTTGGATGATCGACGACAAGACATTTTTTAAAAGAAGTTATTCAGCGAATAATAACCCTCCAAAACACTTGTAATATTTACAGATCTGCAAATAACCCTCAAGCAAAACCGTGTTACACCTCGATATTTAGACAATATTTTAAGATACTTGAATGTACGTTCAATAGCTATACGATGTATAGCCGCAATCAACCGCAATGTTGCGGTGAATCCCCGCGATCGACCATCGCGGTTACGAAATGATGTGCGGTGATTTGCGGCGATGTGAACGCGATTGTCCGCGTCAAAATAGTCAGCCGCGATGTGCGGAAAATTGGATAATTCACGATCTCTGTAGTGTAGCTATTATAACGTGGTTTTCTTTTTAACAAAAAGCAACACCATGCTTTATGAAAAAAAAAAAATTGAGCTGGAACTGTAATCATTATTGTATTTGTATCAATATCTAGGGTTAAAATGTATGATCAGTGTATGATCCGTTTGTTCCATTAAGGATACACCAACTTCACTCCAACATCAATATGGTTTCGTAATGTTCAACTATTCTGAAATATTTTGGAGCTATTAACGGCTTCTTGAGAGAAGTTCCAGTTTTTCGTTCGAATCAACTCTCCCTTTTTCGTTATTACGATGTTGGAGCCGAGGAGATCCGATGAGCCTTTCTGTGACATTAAGCTAACGGTAATTTTTGGTCATGCTCACTTGAGCAGAAAAAAACAGGAAGGGTCCAGGTTTTTAGAGGGATGCAAAATCATAATAAAAGTTACGATTTTCGCGTACCTTTAAATCATGTTTCTTTCAAGTTTTAATTCTTTTGAAGAGCACTAAAGTATAGATTCAAAATGATGTAAAAAAGAACATAAGTGATATAGTGTAGCCATCTGAATCGAGTCGGTTACGATTATTTTAAACCATCCCTACATATTTTAGTGGAATATCACATAAAAGTTTCCGGACATTTCGAACTACTGTCACTACGGCCTTGAACAACTCGGTCCCTGGGGATACATTACAACTGATATAGCACTTTATTTCAGTAAGGTGAATGTACATGACCACTGACCACATCTTTAGAATGTGCATGTAAGGGAAGATATCCGCACAACGGGAGGGCTTTATGATCTGATATCTATAATCAATTGAAATAAAATGTGTTTATGTCTGCTAGTATGTAGTGGATTTGTTATGCTCCGCCAAATATGGCAAGGGGGGGGGGGGCGGCATTAAGGGTTTGCTTTGTCTGTCCTTCCTTTATTCCGTTACACATTTGATTTCCGAATATCTGCTCATGTATAAATGTACCTTTCTTCATATTCAAACCAAATTACAACTGGATATATGTTTACTTATCAAAAGAGGAAGTACATTATTGATTTTGGGGTCAAAAGATGAAAGGTCAAGGTCACTAAAAGGATAGGTTATAATTATTGGTTTCCGGATGATAACTCAGATACCTTTCATCATATTCAAACTTTCAAACCAAAGAATCCTATTGATTTATTTTAAGGTCAAAAATCAAACATTAAATAGAGACAAAATTGCCGTCCGGAGGGGGGATGCATATGTTTTACACACATTCTCTAGTTATATTCCTTATTTATATGAAAAATGGGGAAAGGTGGGACAATGCTAACGCACTTGTTTTCTAATATAGCACCAAGTTTTGCATCAGTGATGATTTATATTATTTACCATCATCTGCTTCCACATCTGTTAAAACAGCCCGAGAGAGGTATTCTCCATAGCACGGAACCTATTTGACTACCGAAGGCTATGTCTATTAATAAATAATTACCCATATTACAGAAACAGTGCCATTTAATCGACATATCAAATCATATATCACTGTTAATGGCATCAGCAGTAGTTGCTCAATGAAGAATAACATCAAGGTTCACGACACTGTTTACCCGTTACCGTTTGCTATAGATTGCTGAATTTGATTCTATATTACAATAACACTCACCACTCACATTCACTTATCTAAGGTCTTGTTTGTGTCGGAATAATACTAAAAAAAATAATAAAAAACCCCAAACAAATATGCTGATTAAGACCTTATGTCACCCGAAAACAATAAAACAGGATACCGAGGAGCTGACAGTGGGAATCGAACCATGTATACCTTGATCATGAACTAAGCTCAGTGCGCCAAAAATCACAGTTTCTATTCCTTTACTGCAAAAGATTGCATTCTGCAATGTTGTTGTTGTTGGGGTTTTTTTTCATGGATATTTTTTTTCATAAGTTTTGAGATATGACATAATGCATTGAGGTTTCAGAAAAATGTAAATAGAAACAACTCTCTCAAAATCATTAATAAACATCAGTATGAATATGAGGCAAAACTCCTTGACCAGAAGCAATGATCCACTACGGGAGGTAACTCCAGCTAAATTACTACTAATGAAATCTGTGATCGGTCTTGAATTATCCTATGGGAAACTTTAAAATTAACGGAAATCAAGCCTTAGGTGTCAAATGATGTTAATTTCGGTTACCACTATGAAGTTATTTCGATTTTTGTCAACATTTTGTCTCAGAAATACTAAGATTAACATTGGCCACGCCTTCAAAGCTCTTATGGCGTACATATTGCACATATTGACCTTGCCATAGGTACCATTATTTCTGACCCTGTAACCTTGACGTTTTATCTACTTTCCAAAAGCTTTAATCTTGTGCATAACTCTTCAATTACTGCGGTAGAGCTTTCATATTTCATACATCTGTTCATTATGGCTAGACCACAGACGTATATTGATATACGTCTCTGGCCACAGGCACAAAGCTCGCTTGAACCCGGGATCAATTTTCTACATATACATACGAAAACTGATCCCGGGTTCAAGCGAGCTTTGTCCTATGGTCTGTGGTTAGACCTTTCCGTCCGTACCAAAATCTTTGACTTTGCGACCTTCACTTTGAAGTTTGACCAAATTTCCAAAAACTATATTCATATTCATATCTCATATTTATGTCCATTATGGATAGACTCGTCTGTCTGTACCAAACATTTTTACCTCCGGCATTGACCTCGAGGTTTGACCCAATTTTCAATAACTTTAACTTTGTCCATTACTAATGAACTGTTAGAGATAAGTTTTGATATTTCACATGAACATCATCTGATTGTACCATAATTTTTTTTTTAGCTTTTTACCTTTACTTTGAAAATACATGCTTTTCCTCTGACAATGGCCCACCGACAAGCTATGTTGTCTTCTGATAACTCTTGTTTATGGAACGGAGCAAGTTTTAAGCAATCAAATATACATTTTCTTTTGAGGAATTGTGTGATAAAAACAGTAATATTTCTAGTACTAGATTATAAGATTATAAGATTATATTTGTCTCATGCTTATGTCATTTGAGCCACAGAGTAACTTAATCAGTTACAGGGTGGATCCCAAATTTAATATCAAAAAGGGGGCGCAAAACTTTTGCAAACGGTAGTCAGTCCCTGATGTAAGACTAAGGCACAACGTGCTTGGCAGCTCGCGCGTTTTCCTGAAATTTTAGAGTAAACTTTGCATGTATTGAACAGAATTTTTCCCAGTTGTGCACATATGCCTTTTTAAATTAACTTAAATTAAATCAACTACCGTGTAGTTTTTGAATGAGAACACTGACATGTTCGACGTTTAAAGAATTTAGTGCCCTTTACGCTAATGAATACACAAAAAATGTGTACGACACAGGTCTATCATACATACTATTTACATGTATTTGTATGTACACGTATTTAGTTCTTGTAGAATTTCACAGTTGTTGCGATTTAAGCAGTAGGTATTTATGAAATTCAGGCGGCTAATTTGACTATTATAACTGAGTAGTGAACGAGTTTTTGATTAAAATTAAATCTAAAATATTAAAATTAAAAATGTATAAGTCAAGGAAACAACAACAACAACAACAACAATAATAATAATATTAATATACAGCTTTTCTTTTACTTTATTTTGAAGGGGAATGTTGGGCGGTGAGGATTTACAGCAATGATCGTTCTTAGTCCGTCGAGATTCTCTGCCCTTCTTCCATTTTAGAATAGCACGAAACGGCGAGAGAGTTCCTTCCGTGACACGACGGAGACTGACTATTGTTATGTTTTAAATTTTGAATTTACTTTGGGTTGTAAATGCAAAATTTAAAACATGACATCAGTGAATTCAAAATCTAAAACATGACAAAATCATTGAACACATCACAGAAATTACGATATATCGCGAAACTTAGACCAGAATACGATTTAGAATACGACATATCGCGATACTTAGGGCATGGTACGATATATAATACGATATATTACGATACTATTGCCATGGTGCGATTTAGAATACGACATATCGAGATACTTAGGCAAGGATACGAACTTGGATAGTTTTACGACATATCGCAATGCTTAGGGCATGGTATGATATACAATATATTACGATACTAATTTAAAAGCCATAGTACAATTTAAGATACGACAAATTTACCACAATTAGCTTAGATGTATAATTCTAGTTTGTATGTCATCTACGATAACAAAACGCGAGTGTATTCTGTGGCGGTTTAGGGATGGTCTATTTTTCAAATACTGGCCTGGCCACAGTGCAGTATAACTCTCTGTCAATAGCATTGCACCAACCATCGATTAACTATAGATATTAGGTCATTAAACCATTCCCGATGTGCGAGTATCTTTTCATTCATCCTTGAGGGATGGTCAGTGGCCATGTTATTCAATGTACTGCAATAAACCACTTCTATTCCGCTTTATATAATTCATTCCTTTACATTACTACATATCCTACGATGGACGAACTTTCCTATGCCGAAATGGTAAACGTTCGAAATGTCTGGTAAATTTTAGGTGATATTCCATTAAAACATGTAGGGGTGGCTGTAAGTATTTTTAACCTGGTCGATTTATCTAACCACACTATATCACCTTTTTTCTATTTCAAGTCATTTAGAATATTTACTTCTTTGCTACTTTACAGATTCAAAACATGAAAGAAACATGATTCAAAGGTACACAAACATTGTTACTTTTATTAAAATATTGCACCCCTTTCAAGAAAATGGATTCATGTTTTTCTGCTCAGGTGAGCATGACCAATAAGTACCGTTACCTTGACCGGAAAGAATGGTTTTTCGGAAGTCCTCGTCTTTAACTTCGTAACGACGATGAAGAGAGAGGTGATTCGAATAAATAGCTGAGAACATCTCACAATAACCGTTAAATATCTGTACCACAGTCGATGCCAAGGGGCATGAATAATGCTATTTTCGTGAGCATTTCTTTTTACATAACGGTGCAGACAGATATTTGAAATGCAATATTGATTGATTGATTGATTATTGCTTTACGTCACTCCACGATTATTTCACGTATATGGTGACGGCATCTGCCTGATGCATTGCATACAAATTTAGACCTTTGCAACGGACCCACCCGAAGCAGTGAGGGATCTTTTACGTGCCACGCCTACCGTGATACGGGTCCTCGGTTTTTACTGTCTCATCCGAAAGACAGAACACCGGTGTGCCCAGGACGGGAGTCGAACCCGGGACCTCTCGATCACGAGCCGAGCACCTTATCCATTAGGCTACATCGGCTTTGAAATGCAATAAATTGGGTCTTTTGTATCTTTGTATTTATATTTTGTATCAGTGTGAAAATTAGTTATTGACACATGTCAAGACAAAATAATATAAAATTGTTAAAATAACAAATAAAACTCATAAAATCGAGAGAAAACAACAAGAGCTGTCAGAAGACAACAAAACTCGCAAAAAAGGGTTTGTTATTATTTCATACTTGGATACTTCGTGAAAGCTATGCAGAACTTGTAAACCGAGTAAGATCATTTCAACATGTACTTATAGTAACGATAACAGGCGATATTTTTCTTTCACAGAAAATACATAATGTTTGGTATCATTGGAAAGTTCAGTTCAAATGCAATAATTTGGTGAAAAAAGAAATGAGATATGTCAAGGAATAAAAAAAGTTATGGCTGATCAAAGTCACCAAGGGTGATAACTGTGTGTTGCCAAAATTATAAATCATGCAGAATATAAGCAAAATTGTGTTCCTTGTCTTAAAACTTGCTACAACAAGGTTAGCAGTAATAGGTATGGCCCAGGCAGTGTTACCAAAAATTTCTTCTGTATGACCTTGACCTCTGAGGTGACCTTGAGGTAGTAATGACACACCTACGGGTGTATATAACACCTTTTTTCAAGCAACTTATCTAAATCCGTTTTAGCAGCCAAAAGTTAAAGTCTGAAAAGTGTCCACAAACTTTCACTCAACATAACCTTGGAGTTGAGGAGTTCACAAAGCATTTTCAAGGAACTGGGTCGATGACCTTGACACATGGCCTCAGATCAATAAGATTCTCATTAGGCGAAGTGTTATCTGTATATAAAGTCACATCATTCTATGTTGAAATGGGTAGGAGTTGGAGCATAGTGCATGGAAATGATGGTATCTACAGACAGATAGACAGACATGGTGAAACCAGTATGTCCCCACACCTTTGTTAGTGGGGGGTATAATATTAGGATGTCGAAATTACAGCTTAGACACAATTAAAATAGACAGTCGGACAGCCATATCGAACAGACACACTTTCAAGTCAGTTTGTCTGTCATTTTGTCTGCTTGTTGTTTTTGTGATGGATTTTGTCATACAGTGGATTCAGATCTCATACCTTGCATGTATTATTCAAATATAAGAACATGTGTTGATAAGTATCAAAACTGTGACAGACAGACAAATAACAGAAAATTGACAAAGAAATCCTCAAGCGTCATTTGCTACAAACTACACAGGTGACACAACAATCAATTCATGTCAGGTGACAATTTTCTTTATTTGATGTGGTTAGTAATACAACTAAATTTCCATTCTTCTGCTCCCCGAATACTTTCAATTAGTCGGGAGAGCATGTACTTATATAGTCGCCGTCGTGTCCGTGTGTCTGTCTGTCCATCCGAGCTCATATCTACTATACCTTTCATCAGAATTTGATCATATTTCACCAAAATATTAAAGGAACATGCGATAAAATATGATTAACTGCACATATGCAAATCCGCAACCCCCCCCCCCCCCCCCCCCCCTGATAATTCGCACTCATATTATAACCATTATCGTCTCATTTTTAGACGGGGTCACGTGACGACGTCTATAAGTTTACTGTCAGTCGCAGCCTCAAGCGGAAGCCGCGCGTATAACACATCATTTGAATCTCCGCATATAAAAAGAGTGCATCTAATTCATCAGATAAATTTGAGTCAATATTTTTAATAAAACGTGTATTAAACGTTTTTATGACTTCCAAACGTCATTTAAAAATGTCTTTATAGAAATATAGTAATAACTAATTAGTGTTGTTGTTGTTTAAAGCGCATATTCTTACACTGTTTACATCCGACCTTTGCATGGAATGCCCCCAGCTGGGCTGGCAATACCTGTCACCACTAATTCATAAAGTTACTGATCTAAGTTCAAGTGATGCATTAACGGCTATTTTCCTCTCTCTGGATCTCGTTTTTGATTTATTAATTTAATCTTGAATCAAGAACTATTGACAGAATTATTAGGCTAAACATCGCGGGCCTCTCATTTACATCTGCTGTTGTAGACGACGAATTAAATCTAGACGCAACGTGTACTGCTTGTTATCTGCCTTTACCGCCTGTGCTATAAATAACACGAAATGGTTCTAAAAATAAACCAAAAGTTTCCTACAAATACTGTACATACGGGTTGTTGTGGATATATTATTATATGAGGTACTGTAAAGGTTATATTTTTAATAATAATATCAGGGACGTATATATGTCCCTGATAATATGGTATTGTGAAAAAACAAAAGAGGAGCGATTGAGGTCGTACTAGACAGTGGCGGATCCAGAATTTCGAAAGGGGGGAGGGGGGCACATGTGTATTAGCCTAACTACTCGGCCGTTTTAGTCCCAAATCTGGACTTTTACATGTAAATATGTGGCGAAAGGGGGGCTCTAAATCCGCTACTGCTAGGTTGATAGAGATTTTCGGACAAAAACTTGTTCGGACGGGAGAGGTTTCGGACGAGATTTCGGACAAAAACCGGTTTAGCCCCTTTATCATATTAGATCAAACGCAGAAAGATCATTAGATATCGGTAGGTCCGCAACCTAAAACTGTTACACCCTATGAACTTAGAAAATTATCATTCTATCCTGGATATCTTTTTCCCGGTGCATCTAAGTAAAGAAGACTACAGAAAACTAGTTATACACAAAAGAAAACAAGATTTTATTTCGATATATGTGGTAAAAATTGAAAAAATAGTTTGATATTTTGATAAAGAGGATCTTTCGATTCTAAAAATATATAGATTATAAGGGTATAATCTTAGAAAAAATAGTTTTATTGATATTTGAAAAATTATTTATTTATGCGCTACTCTGTGCGTATACATTGTATATGCCATATTACAAATGAAATTAAAAATTTTAGAGGTATCAATGAAATTAAAAATAAAATTTCTGGAAAATGCCCTGTGGTTTCTTACAATGCTTTAAGAACATTGCAAAAAACTTGTCTATGACATATGAATTTGTCTGTATAGTTAACATATTATGCATGCACAGCCATGACAATATGTTACAGATCACTGCACCATTACTGATAGAACCCCGAAAGCGGGGGACCACAATTCTCTGAATTTGCTTGTTTATCGATGTCTTTATGACATTTAAGACATTTGGTTTCACGACCATTCAAATTTACCAGTAGAATATTAAAGTTTTCATATCATTTTCATATTGTTCCATTCTTTAAAAAAACGGATAACTTGTTTATATTGGCCTGTTGCTTATAACTATTTTTATGGGTATGAAACCTTTATTCCAAATTATAAAATTACCATTTAATCAGCTTCTTTTAACTATGAATGTACATATTTATAGTTAATTCTGATCATTACAATTTTTTGGTCGGAATTGCGTAGCAATTCCAGACCCTAGTCGTTACAATATGCTGTGGAGAATGCGTGGAACGCAGAAAATACCTCCTCGTGTATAAATAGTGCGTCGATATTTAGAAAAAGTGTGATTAGATTTACTTTCAGTACTTATAATTCATATTGTACGAGTCAATACAAGATAAGTTTGATCAGATTAGAAAATAGATGTGCAGTTATTCCATCGATTTAGACTAGTTATATTCATGCGCTGGAGGACATGCAGTCTTTCCGAATACTCGACGGAAAGTTCCGAAAAAGTACGATTGACATTATTGTGTAGCTGTGTCGTAATTTAAGAAGTACACTACTAGTCCGTACTAGTATCCGTTGTATTATAAATGATAAAACTATCGCTTCTTTTTATAGCAGTGGAATTCGAAGTACCCTACAATCTTCTCGTCACAACGATAAACAAACGTCTCGGTAGTTGTTGATATGTAATGCTACTAAAAATAGCCAGTTATTTATAGATCTCCACGTGTAAACGTGGTTTTCCCCAAATGTACATGTACAGCGGGAGACTGTCCAGATTGTTAATTTCACATTACTGTCAATATCAAAAGTGATGAGAGAATGAGATAATTATATAGTACGAGACGGAGACGTACAGGGGTGTACAGGGGCGGAGCCGTTGTTTATATGAAAACGAACACCTGTGCGCAGACCGTGTTTTTGTCAATACTGATCCTAAACACTACACGCTTGGTGTGTGATCTCTTGGTGGATCACGATTTTATTACCTTTGATGTACTTGACCATGCAATTCCGACCTTGAGGACTTTCAAGTCCTTTCATTTTGTTGTTTACAGAAGGAATAGAGTGTTTGTATGTCAGTTTAATTTTCTAACATTTCCTGTGATATTAAAAGATTATGTTGTGAATTCCTAATTAGATTTTTATTTTATTGCAATTCCAAAATATTTTGTGATCCCTTTACAACAATTGGTTTCATTAGTGTCATTCCTGAGAAATATTCATCGTTAAAAATTCCACCCAAACTACCATGTTTTATCTTTTTGCTATGTTTATATATTGAACTTTGTTATTTACTTTCATCAGTCTCCAAAGCAGAGTTGTCGTTCCTTTACAATCCACACACACTGCCAACGTCTCAGGTTTTACAAGATTCTTGTAAAATCATAGTTTTGCCTCTTGACGATATGACTTGGTCTTTAGTGGCTTTATTAGTTAAATTTAAAGCATTTACCATGTTACATTGAGTTTTAATCGGGCTTCTACAAGAAATAAACCCCGAATTTATACCGCACTACATTTTCTCAGCGTACAAATCAGCGAACTTGTGTAATACAGATTCGAAGAAGTCCTCCAAAGGGAAGTCCGGTACATAAAATGTAAAAGAACACAAACACTGTGTATTGCAAATTTTCGGCCTCACGACCTTTATCAAGCAATTTTTCAGATGACAAATACAAAGCTAAGTAAAATCCATGTTTACGTCTCAAAGATACATAAGCTTCATTTGTCATCTGAAAAATTGCTTGATAAAGGTCGTGAGGCCGAAAATTTGCAATACAGAGTGTTTATGTAATACAGTTTTGTCAATAACACTGTCATTTGCACCTCATTGTCTAATTTTTGCCCAGATAACTTGAATACGATAATACTTTTTCCCAAAACACGCAAAATAGTCTATATTTTCTGCCTTTTGACTAGGGACTACTACAGTAGTTGGCAGAGATTAAAGGGAGTGTAAGGACCGTAACTCTACTTTGAAGATTGTACTTTCATCTGTATTTCCTTTTATTACTTTACTATTATAGTATATCATGATTTACATGACAATGACAAAATGTGATTGAGCCATCAACAGTTCAAGAGAAAAGTGCACAAGAATGTCAGTATTATAGTCATGCAGTCGTAGATATTATAAAAAAAAGAACTAGCCACTTTTTTCATCGTCGCTTTCCATTCTAAAGGAATGAACATTAAATGAAAAATTAAGATTTTATACATTTCTTCTACTTCATAAATGAGTACAGAAGTACAGACATGTTATGTGCAAGTTCAAACATCAAATCCTGACACGTCTGTCCAAACTTGAAGGTTTGGAGTCTTCTTGCATAAACAGAACATCAAATGCACCATTAATGCAGCTTGTGACCCCGTCTTTCAGTACTTTCAGTACTTTGATTGACACTGTCAACGACCTCCTTTCCTTTAACCGTCATTACGGGCGATAACTCTTATATGCTGAAATCATATTATTCAGCGGCGCTCTTCCGCGCTTGAATCTTCACACGAAGTTTAGCACTCAAAAACATTAAAAATAAATATCTTTCCAAAAATACTGTTCGATTTTATTTGTCTGATTAATAATTATTTCAAGTGCTCATATGAAAATTGGAAGGTTTCAATCCAACATAACTCGCATCACACGTGCTTCTGC
This sequence comes from Pteria penguin, assembly GCA_035048485.1. Lineage (NCBI taxonomy): Eukaryota > Metazoa > Mollusca > Bivalvia > Pterioida > Pteriidae > Pteria > Pteria penguin. Next base: position 11,970,825 of record CM068588.1, on the reverse strand, counting down.
CTCCTACTTGTAGTTCTAGCTCTTTCTTTTACGTCTCCTGAACATTTTGGTGTGCCATGTGCAAAGGAAACTCTTCAACTCGGAAGGAAAAATAGTGGGAACCATGACACACCAACCAGTCGATCAAAAATGACCTCCATTTTCTGTGACATATTTTCTTTTTCGGCTGATCTCGAACTCAAATTTCGTTGGTATTGTTTCGAATTGTTTTATCAAGAGGACATTAACAAGACAAGTTATGATTTATTTCTACAAAAATATTCAAATTTACACTTTAACTAACACCTTTCATGTAATAATCGCTAGATTTGTAAGTGTTTGTTTACACTGCGGCAACTAGGACAGAGCCTCATTGCGAGTTTGGCTGTTATCGTTACTTATAGTGTCGTTGTTTAAGAATTGTGATTCATCTCACAATAACCGTTAAATATCTGTACCACAGTCGATGCCAATGGGCATGAATAATGCTATTTTTGTGAGCATTTCTTTTACATAACGGTGCAGAGAGATATATGAAATGCAATAAATTGGGTCTTTTGTATCTTTGTACTTATATTTTGTATCTGTGAAAATTCGTTATTGACACATGTCAAAACAAATTAATATAAAATTGTTAAAATAACAAATAAAACTCATAAAATCGAGAGAAAACAACAAAAGCTGCCCGAAGACAACAAAACTCGCAAAAAAGGGTTTGTTATTATTTGATACTTGGATGCTTCATGAAAGCTATGCAGAACTTGTAAACCTAGTAAGATCATTTCAACATGTACTTATGGTGTCGTTGTTTAAGAATTGTGATTCGTATTGTATCGGGAGAGGCAGTATTTGGTATATAACAAACAGAAGCGATGTCTTTAATCGACGCGTTTTATCAGTAACACACCACACCATTCTAACTCACACCATTCTTAACAGTGATCTAAAGCTTTGTTTATGTATCCACATAAAATCCAAGGCAAAATGCGAAGAAAACTGAAAAGAAAATAATATACTGATTAAGACAATATGTCGTCCGAAAACAATCAAACAGGATTCCGCGGAGCTGTCGTTTGGAATCGAACCTTGCATCCCTTGATCATGACCAAGCTCGGTACCGACTGCGCTAATTTATAAGTAACAATATGTCTCACATGAACTGCAAGAGTTATCTCTCAAATAACAAATACAACTCATAAATTCGGTAGAAAACAACAAGAACTGTCAGAAGACAAATTTAACACAATTAGCTTAGATGTATAATTCTGGTTTGTATGACATCTAGGATAACAAAACGCGGGTGTATTCTGTGCCGGTTTAGCGATGCCCTATTTTTCAAATACTGGACTGGCCATAGTGCAGTTTAACTCTCTGTCAATAGCATTGCACCAACCATCGATTAACTATAGATATCAGGTCATTAAAACCTTCCCGATGTGCGAGTATCTTCCCATTCATCCTTGACGGATGGTCAGTGGCCATGTTATTCAATGTACTGCAATAAACCACTTTTATTCCGCTTTATATCGTTTAGATTCATTCATTTACATTACTACATATTCCACGGCGGACGAACTTTTCTATACCGAAATGGTAAAGTTAACGTTCGAAATGTCTGGTAAATTTTAGGTGATATTCCATTAAAACATATAGGGGTGGCCTTAAGTATTTTTAACCTGGTCGATTTATCTAACCACACTATATCACCCTTTTTCTATTTCAAGTCATTTAGAATAGTTACTTCTTTGCTACTTTACAGATTCAAAATATGAAAGAAACATGATTCAAAGGTACACAAAAATTGTTACTTTTATTAAAATATTGCACCCCTTTCAAGAAAATGGATTCATGTTTTTCTGCTCAGTTGAGCATGACCAATAAGTACCGTTACCTTGACCGGAAAGAATGGTTTTTCGGAAGTCCTCGCCTTTAACTTCGTAACGACGATGAAGAGAGAGGTGGTTCGAATAAATACATGAGAACATCTCAGAATAACCGTTAAATATCTGTACCACAATCGATGCCTAGGGGCATGAATAATGCTATTTTCGTGAGCATTTCTTTTACATAACGGTGCAGACAGATATTTGGAATGCAATATTGATTGATTGATTATTGCTTTACGTCACTCCACGATTATTTCACGTATATGGTGACGGCCTCTGCCTGATGCATTGCATACAAATTTAGACCTTTGCAACGGACCCACCCGAAGCAGTGAGGGATCTTTTACGTGCCACGCCTACCGTGATACGGGTCCTCGGTTTTTACTGTCTCATCCGAAAGACAGAACACCTGTGTGCCCAGGACGGGAGTCGAACCCGGAATTTGATCATATTTCACCAAAATATTAAAGGAACATGCGATAAAATATGATTAACTGCACATATGCAACCCCCCCCCCCCCCCCAACAGGAACATACACTAGTACTATTTAGCCTTCAGCCATTGTTGTTTACAGGCACTTAGATCAGTTTGATAGTATCATTTCTTAAAAACATTATTTACTGATAATTCGCACTCATATTATAACCATTATCGTCTCATTTTTGACACTGTCAACGACCTCCTTTCCTTTGAGCGGGGGGGGGGGGGAGGGGGGCAGGCTTGGTGTAGTGGTTAAGCGCTTGGCTTGCGGTGCCGACGATCCGGGTTCGATTCCCGGGTTGCGCCACTATGTTTAAGAGGTTGGTAACCTCCTGCTTCCATGTCGCGATATAACTGAAATATTGTTGAAAACGACGTAAAACACCAATCAACCAACCAAATCCTTTGACCGTCATTACGGGCGATAACTCTTACATGCTGAAATCATATTATTCAGCGGCGCTCTTCCGCGCTTGAATCTTCACACGAGGTCTAGCACTCAAAAACATTAAAAATAAATACCTTTCCAAAAATACTGTTCGATTTTATTTGTCTGATTAATAATTATTTCAAGTGCTCATATGAAAATTGGAAGGTTTCAATCCAACATAACTCGCATCACACGTGCTTCTGCCTCCTACTTGTAGTTCTAGCTCTTTCTTTTACGTCTCCTGAACATTTTGGTGTGCCATGTGCAAAGGAAACTCTTCAACTCGGAAGGAAAAATAGTGGGAACCATGACACACCAACCAGTCGATCAAAAATGACCTCCATTTTCTGTGACATATTTTCTTTTTCGGCTGATCTCGAACTCAAATTTCATTGGTATTTTTTCGAATTGTTTTATCAAGAGGACATTAACAAGACAAGTTATGATTTATTTCTACAAAAATATTCAAATTTACACTTTAACTAACACCTTTCATGTAATAATCGCTAGATTTGTAAGTGTATGTTTACACTGCGGCAACTAGGACAGAGCCTCATTGCGAGTTTGGCTGTTATCGTTACTTATAGTGTCGTTGTTTAAGAATTGTGATTCATCTCACAATAACCGTTAAATATCTGTACCACAGTCGATGCCTAGGGGCATGAATAATGCTATTATTGTGAGCATTTCTTTTACATAACGGTGCAGAGAGATATATGAAATGCAATAAATTTGGTCTTTTGTATCTTTGTATTTATATTTTGTATCTGTGAAAATTCGTTATTGACACATGTCAAAACAAATTAATATAAAATTGTTAAAATAACAAATAAAACTCATAAAATCGAGAGAAAACAACAAAAGCTGCCCGAAGACAACAAAACTTGCAAAAAAGGCTTTGTTATTATTTCATACTTGGATACTTCATGAAAGCTATGCAGAACTTGTAAACCTAGTAAGATCATTTCAACATGTACTTATGGTGTCGTTGTTTAAGAATTGTGATTCGTATTGTATCGGGAGAGGCAGTATTTGGTATAATAACAAACAGAAGCGATGTCTTTAATCGACGCGTTTTATCAGTAACACACCACACCATTCTAACTCACACCATTCTTAACAGTGATCGAAAGCTTTGTTTATGTATCCACATAAAATCCAAGGCAAAATGCAAAAAAAAAAAACTGAAAAGAGAATAATATACTGATTAAGGGAATAGTAATCCTAACACAATTAAACAGGATTCCGCGGAGCTGTCGTTAGGAATTGAACCGTGCATCCCTTGATCATGAACCAAGCTCGGTACCGACTGTGCTAATTTATAATTAACAATATTTCTTACATGAACTGCAAGAGCTATCTCTCAAATAACAAATAAAACTCATAAATTCGGGACAAAACAACAAGAACTGTCAGAAGACAAATTTAACACAATTAGCTTAGATGTATAATTCTGGTTTGTATGACATCTAGGATATCAAAACGCGGGTGTATTTTGTGCCGGTTTGGCGATGCCCTATTTTTCAAATACTGGACTGGCCATAGTGCAATGACAATGACAATGACAACGAATTTATTCTCAATAAACTGAATTACAGTGTAGAGAATTAAACAATACATGTATAAATCAATATATATAATAATTATGCACATGCTATATGGAAAAGAATATTAAGTCAATATAACACAAGTTAAAATTTAACCCGGAGAATCGACTCTCTCTATTATAATATTTATAAATTTTCCCAATTTAATGAGTTTATGCACATTTGGGTTATTAAACAATTGTTCAAATTTAAAAACATTTGGATTGTGACAATAGTATTTAGCAAGAAAAATTTTTCTGTAATTACTTATAATAGTATCAGTACATGAAAAAATATAATGAAATTCGTCACCAAGATCAGATTTATTACATGAATTACAAATTCTGTTTTCTCTTGGTATATTACTCCATCTTCCAACCTCAATCGGTAACTTGATATTACAAGTTCTAAATTTACAAACTTTAAGTGCTAATTTAAAAGGTAAGGTGCAGTTTAACCCTCTGTCAATAGCATTGCACCAACCATCGATTAACTAAGATATCAGGTCATTAAAACCTTCCCGATGTGCGAGTATCTTCCCATTCATCCTTGACCAATGGTCAATGGCCATGTTATTCAATGTACTGCAATAAACCACTTTTATTCCGCTTTATATCATTTAGATTCATTCCTTTACATTACTACATATTCCACGGCGGACGAACTTTCCTATGCCGAAATAGTAAACGTTCGAAATGTCTGGTAAATTTTAGGTGATATTCCATTAAAACATGTAGGGGTGGCTGTAAGTATTTTTAACCTGGTCGATTTATCTAACCACACTATATCACCCTTTTTCTATTTCAAGTCATTTAGAATAGTTACTTCTTTGCTACTTTACAGATTCAAAACATGAAAGAAACATGATTCAAAGGTACACAAAAATTGTTACTTTTATTAAAATATTGCACCCCTTTCAAGAAAATGGATTCATGTTTTTCTGCTCAGGTGAGCATGACCAATAAGTACCGTTACCTTGACCGGAAAGAATGGTTTTTCGGAAGTCCTCGCCTTTAACTTCGTAACTACGATAAAAAGATAAAAAGATTCGAATGAATAGCTGAGAACATCTCACAATAACCGTTAAATATCTGTACTAAAGTCGATGCCTAGTGACATGACTAATTAATGCTATTGTTGTGAGCATTTCTTTTACATAACGGTGCAGAGAGATATATGAAATGCAATAAATTGGGTCTTTTGTATCTTTGTATTTATATTTTGTATCTGTGAAAATTCGTTAGTGACACATGTCAAAAGAAATTAATATAAAATTGTTAAAATAACAAATAAAACTCATAAAATCGAGAGAAAACAACAAAAGCTGCCAGAAGACAACAAAACTCGCAAAAAGGGTTTGTTATTATTTGATACTTGGATGCTTCATGAAAGCTATGCAGAACTTGTAAACCTAGTAAGATCATTTCAACATGTACTTATAGTGTCGTTGTCAAAGAATTGTGATTCGTATTGTATCGGGAGAGGCAGAATTTGGTATATAACAAACAGAAGCGATGTCTTTAATCGACACGTTTTATCAGTAACACACCACACCATTCTAACTCACAGCATTCTTAACAATTATCTAAAGCTTTGTTTATGTATCTACATAAAATCCAAGGCAAAATGCAAAGAAAACTGAAAAGAAAATAATATACTGATTAAGGCAATATGTCATCCGAAAACAATAAAACAGGATTCCGCGGAGCTGTCGTTTGGAATCGAACCTTGTATCCCTTGATCATGAACCAAGCTCGGTACTGACTGAGCTAATTTATAAGTAACAATATGTCTCACATGAACTGCAACAGTTATCTCTCAAATAACAAATAAAACTCATAAATTCGGGAGAAAACAACAAGAACTGTCAGAGAACAAATTTAACACAATTAGCTTAGATGTATAATTTTGGTTTGTATGACATCTAGGATATCAAAACGCGGGTGTATTGTGTGCCGGGTTTAGCGATGCCCTATTTTTCAAATACTGGACTGGCCATAGTGCAGTTTAACCCTCTGTTAATTGCATTGCACCAACCATCGATTAACTAAGATATCAGGTCATTAAAACCTTCCCGATGTGCGAGTATCTTCCCATTCATCCTTGAGGGATGGTCAGTGGCCATGTTATTCAATGTACTGCAATAAACCACTTTTATTCCGCTTTATATCATTTAGAATCATTCGTTTACATTACTACATATTCCACGGCGGACGAACTTTCCTATGCCGAAATAGTAAACGTTCGAAATGTCTGGTAAATTTTAGGTGATATTCCATTAAAACATGTAGGGATGGCCTTAAGTATTTTTAACCTGGTCGATTTATCTAACCACACTATATCACCCTTTTTCTATTTCAAGTCATTTAGAATAGTTACTTCTTTGCTACTTTACAGATTCAAAACATGAAAGAAACATGATTCAAAGGTACACAAAAGTTGTTACTTTTATTAAAATATTGCACCCCTTTCAAGAAAATGGATTCATGTTTTTCTGCTCAGGTGAGCATGACCAATAAGTACCGTTACCTTGACCGGAAAGAATGTTTTTTCGGAAGTCCTCGCCTTTAACTTCGTAACGACGATGACGAGAGAGGTGATTCGAATGAATAGCTGAGAACATCTCACAATAACCGTTAAATATCTGTACCACAGTCGATGCCAAGGGGCATGAATAATGCTATTATTGTGAGCATTTCTTTTACATAACGGTGCAGAGAGATATATGAAATGCAGTAAATTGGGTCTTTTGTATCTTTGTATTTATATTTTGTATCAGTGTGAAAATTCGTTATTGACAGATGTCAAAACAAAATAATATAAAATTGTTAAAATAACAAATAAAACTCATAAAATCGAGAGAAAACTACAAAAGATGTCAGAAGACAACAAAACTCGCAAAAAAGGGTTTGTTATTATTTCATACTTGGATACTTCGTGAAAGCTATGCAGAACTTGTAAACCGAGTAAGATCATTTCAACATGTACTTATAGTAACGATAACAGGCGATATTTTTCTTTCACAGAAAATACATAATGTTTGGTATCATTGGAAAGTTCAGTTCAAATGCAATAATTTGGTGAAAAAAGAAATGAGATATGTCAAGGAATAAAAAAAGTTATGGCTGATCAAAGTCACCAAGGGTGATAACTGTGTGTTGCCAAAATTATAAATCATGCAGAATATAAGCAAAATTGTGTTCCTTGTCTTAAAACTTGCTACAACAAGGTTAGCAGTAATAGGTATGGCCCAGGCAGTGTTACCAAAAATGCAGAACTTGTAAACCTAGTAAGATCATTTCAACATGTATTTGTGGTGTCGTTGTTTAAGAATTGTGATTCGTATTGTATCGGGAGAGGCAGAATTTGGTATATAACAAACAGAAGCGATGTCTTTAATCGACGCGTTTTATCAGTAACACACCACACCATTCTAACTCACACCATTCTTATCAATTATCTAAAGCTTTGTTTATGTATCCACATAAAATCCAAGGCAAAATGCAAAGAAAACTGAAAAGAGAATAATATACTGATTAAGACAATATGTCATCCGAAAACAATTAAACAGGATCCCGCAAAGCTGTCGTTAGCAATCGAAGCGTGCATCCCTTGATCATGAATCAAGCTCGGTACTGACTGAGCTAATTAGAGACTACGTGTAACAGTAAGCCTCGGATTGAGCGGCAAGAGTTATCTCTCTTTGCTGATGATACAAATGTCGATAAAACAAAGATTATGATATTTATGAATAGTAGTAATATAAAGATTGAAGAAAAATGGCTTTATATGAATGAGAAATTGAAATAGTTAACAATTTTTGTTGTGGCCTTTTACAATGGCAAATTTTTGTCACTGAGAGACAATTAGCACTTCAGTATAAAAAATCTATTTTTACTTTGAAAAAGAAATGTTTAAATATGGAACTTAATTTTGTCACGATGTTATCTCTTTTTGACACATATGTCAGTAGGGCAGGATTTGATGTAGTGGTTAAGCGCTTTGCTTGCGGCGCCGACGATCCGAGTTCGATTCCCGGGTTGCGCCACTATGTTTAAAGGCTACAACTGAAATAATGTTGAAAGCGACGTAAAACACCAATCAACCAACCAACCAACATATGCTAGTAGTATAGCGTATTATGGTTGTGAGGTGTGGGGTTTTCATGCCGCTCCAGACATTGAAAAAGTACAAATCACTTTTTGTAAGAATATGCTAGGGGTAAAGACATCGACCCCAAATAATGTTATTTACTGTGAGTTGGTAGATTGCTGTTAAATTCTTATCCTGAAATACTGGTTAAAACTGCTATTTCAGACAAATAGCTGCATTGTGAAAGAATGTTATGAGTTTCTGCTTGATGAATATATGACAAACGATGATTCTAAAAACTGGGTTTGTGATGTGAAAAATTTATTGCCAAGTATTGACTTAATGGATTTATGGTTGAAACAATATGTAGAAAAACCAAAATATATTTTAGGCATAGCCAAAGAACGTGTAATTAATATACATACATATATATGTATGTATGATTAAGGCGCTGTTTAGAATTATTTATGTTCATCTATGTATGATTAACAGACTGTCTTTTTTTCTGACCATGTTCATGTATTATAGAATTTAAGTTGTATTATTACATGTATTGTAATTTCCTTAATCGGTATTGATCTAAACTAAACATAACACAGTTAAACTGAAAACGTTCGTCTAATAAAGTGAAGTGATGTATCATTCATAGGATCGAGTTCCTCGAGTGTGTTACTATATGGGAGACACTTGATATCGTCCTCTTTTACTTTCGTTCCATCTTTGAATTTTGGGTAACCCATACAGTTTTCATTCGTATACTACTAAATGAATATATCATGATGCGAGATCGACGAATATGAACTGAAACCATTTTTGCCTTTAGCCCAGGGCTTGAATCGTTATCCATATGAATGCCGTAACTGGTCTATATCAATAAAACAGTCATCATAAACAGCATGTCTCATTGGGTTTTTAAATAAACCTTGAAATAGATTTGTTCATATAAACAAAGCCATGTTTATTACTTCTCTCTATATATACTGAATTAATCAAGAAAATGACACAAAATGTGTGAAAGGAATAGCAAGTCAGACTATTTTACTTGACTTAGTAAGATATAAAAACCACTTCAAACTTGTGTGTTTGCAAATGAAATAATTTAATGTTTTCCTCCGGTGAGTTTGGAATAGTTTCATTGTTGAAATTAAACACATTCTGAAATGGAGCTTTATCACTACTCTAAGTTTGCATAACTCATTTTTTCATTGTTTGTTTGTTTTTCTTGGCTTTAGAGACATACAAATGTAAGTTAAAATGCGCATCTGGTGCACAATATGAAATGGTAATCATTTTCTATATATATTATAACCACTAGGCCGGTGTCACTGCTGGTGGACTGATAGTCCAGGAGGGCATCATAAGTCTAGTTTTCAGTGCTTTTATACTGACGGTCTACTTTTCAAAGCTTTTGTACTGACATGAAATATATACTTAAAATTTTCAGTCATGGAATTTTGGAAATCACTCTAAAACTAAGGAGTATCTCCCACATGCATAGCTTTGTCATTTTGGTTTCAACACTGCTTTCAAATATCTATATATTATGCGAATTCCAATCATTCGGTCACGAGCATCACCGAAGAGACACAAGTTGTCGAACTGCGCATCTGGTGCACAAAAAATAAAAGTTTTATATGTTCTCCATTTATTATACCACTTGACAATCAAGAGACTTGCGTTGCTATAGAGACCTGCGTTGTTGTTTAGTATCAACATGCATTGTATGTATTGTATGGTTAGTTACCTCCTGCTTCCATATCGTGATGTCACTGAAAAAATGCTGAAAGCGACGTAACACCAACAAACCAACAACCAAAAACCAACATGTAAGCCTCTGATATTCAGATGAATTTACTATGATACATGAATGTTTGTTTGCTTAAATGCCTCGAATAGTCAAATAAATACACGTAAAGAGTACGGGACATGTATGTTTGGTTAGGATCTTGTATGCTTCACATAGCCACATGAATACACGTAAAGAGTACGGGACATGTATGTTTGGTTAGGATCTTGTATGCTTCACATAGCCACATGAATACAGTGAGTACGAGACATGTATGTTTGGTTAAGATCTTGTATGCTTTACATAGCCACATGAAAACAATGAGTACGGGACATGTATGTTTGGTTAGGATATTGTATGCTTCACATAGCCACATGAATACAGTGAGTACGGGACATGTATGTTTGGTTAGGATCTTGTATGCTTCACATAGCCACATGAAAACAATGAGTACGAGACATGTATGTTTGGTTAGGATATTGTATGCTTCACATAGCCACATGAATACAGTGAGTACGGGACATGTATGTTTGATTAGGATATTGTATGCTTCACATAGCCACATGAATACAGTGAGTACGGGACATGTATGTTTGATTAGGATCTTGTATGCTTCACATAGCCACATGAATACAGTGAGTACGGGACATGTATGTTTGGTTAGGATCTTGTATGCTTCAGACAGTCACATGAATACAGTGAGTACGGGAAATGTATGTTTGGTTGAGATCTTGTATGCTTCGCATAGCCACATGAATACAAGTATAGATATGCGACATGTACCGTTGGTTGCATATTTTTAAAGCATCAACCTTTCAGTTGGATTGAATATACTTCATGTATGTTTGGCTCAAATGTTTTGCATTAAATGGATAAGACGTCATTAGATATCATTAGATTTCTTGTATATCAACACAATAACAGCAAAACACTTTTAAAAGTTTTATTATAGCGGTATCTGTGAAATAATTTACAGTGCAATACAAGCATGTACCCATCCTTCGTTGCAGAATGTGGGAGTAACGATGCCATTATTTACAGCGTCTTTGATATTAGCACTGTACAATTTCTTTGCTGCCACCTCGCATCCTTGGTAACGACGCTTAAATCTATATTTCCGACAAATGTATTTCAAATTCTCATGAAATATTCTATCACACGTTCCTCGGCTTACCGATTTAGCATCACCCTGGTAAAAGAAATACATGTTAAAAGTCAATAAACCTTTTATGAATGTTCGCTTTATATAACAAAATAGGAAATATTTATGATATGTTATCTAAGATCTTATCTTCTGTCTACACCAAGTCAGTAGTCAAAATACTATTCCATGAGTAATAGTTCTGTAATCATATTTCCCGGACTTTTTATTTTTTTCATTGGACCAAAATTACGTCATCGTCTTTCATTCTTCTAAGACTGTATCATATATACACAAATGAAAGCGCCAATATTGATAGACCTTTTTCCTATTGTCTTTTTCTAACTTTAAATTTAGTCATGTGCTCACTTTAAATCATAAAAATTTAAAGTTAGAAAAAGACACTATTGATCTTGTATTTCATTCCATGCCAGACATGTGATAATTTGCCGCAAAAAATTACGTCATTTTATTCTGACGTCATTATGCTAGCAATAACGCCATGATGAAAATCCCGGCAAAAAGTAGCATGTCTGGCATAAGGCTCCTTTCATCATGTAAAATGGGAGAAACGTCTATTGAGTAAACAATATGGCTACAGGAGGCCGTTTTGCCTCGTTACACGATGACAGTTGCAAGTCTTATGTTATGGTATCTGCGTCTATCAGTGTATGTTTACTGGCTACAATGTAGTATGTATAAGTAGTTTTACAAAAATATGCATTTGCATGATGCAAGTAAAGCAATTTAAAGTAACTCTATGTCTCGTGATACTTGGCATTTCAGTATAAAAACACTTATTGGCTGGGTATAAAGGTGACAACAAACGTGCTAATACCCTTATAACCCACTCAATAAGTGTATAATATTAAAAATCAAAACTTGTAAAAAAGAAAAAATATTTATACAGATCTATTTGCACTTTCAAACTCTCTGAGATACAATATGGCCGCCCTTTCCATTCAAATATCGTGTGGAAAAAATGTGAATTAATTAAGATTAAATATAAGTGGTTGATGTGGGTTTTACTTCAGTTTCAATAAGCCTTAGGATCTATAAACAAGATGGAAGACTTTACTATCAACAATTATTCAATCATATCTGGAATGCTTTCAAAAGCCTAACTGCTAGATACATGTAGAGCTAGGTAAACTTCTGCTATTGAACGCTGGACTAGATTAGCTGATGCAGGTTGGTAGCACTAGCTAGCTGAAGTCTTCAAGCTAACTTCTAAATCCCAAAATGGCGGCGGCCGATGAAGTCTGCGGGTTTTTTTAATGGATTTCATACACTTTTACTTAACAGAGATTTTTTTTTATCCCGTATCGACTTTACAATTTATATGCTAATTCATCAAAACTTCAAATTCCATCTGCTTTTGAATCTACTATCTTTTCGCTTATTTTCTTTTGGAAAAGTATTAGGGATGTCATTTTACCTATCGTTCGTACCTGAGTATTTCGTATCGTTTCGTTCTTGTTTCAATTTTTATTGGGTCCCCATTTTACTGACTAGTTACTCTGTTGCCGTTTAATAAAAGATTGTCTCATTTTGCTAGGTAAGCATCTAAGGTTATTAGTTAACGCATTCCGACATGGAAGCAGGAGGTAACCAAGTGATCTGGTGAACTTTTACGTCACGACATTCACATAAAATGGTGGAAAATATGAATTTTAACGCGTTTTATACAATATGGTTGTTCATGGATTTAACCAAAACTTGAAAGTTTGTAAATGATGGAGTAAGTAAATGATCACTTTACTTCAATACATGCCGCAAGTTCGCTGTGCAAGCATTTAATTCTTGATAGAAGCAATCAAACTCGCACTCTCGGTGCAGTTGCAAAAATCTCATGTTTATATAAATGAAATCTTTGTAACTTAAACTCACAATATACCGATAATAAATTTGGTCCAGGGGCAGAGAATCTAAACTTTAAAACATTCAGACTTAATAGTTAGTTACAATGTTGTCTAGAAAACATTATTAGACGGAAACACATATTTACTTCACATTTGATGATAAAGCGTAAATACTTTTTTAAAACCTGGATGATTGTGTAATATGCATACATATTAAAATAATGTTTACTTGGATTGCTTAGATAAGAAATAAGGAAAATCATTTATGCACTCGTGCACCCCAAAGTGTCGTACACCCCAAAGTCTACCTCTGTCAATAATGCACAATAATGATTAATGAAAAAATTGAGTGTGCTTTAATTCTTAGATTGCAGAAAATATATCTACATGCTTATATTTTCATAAACTGAAATTACGCATTTGTAGCAGACATCATGAATGTTGCATGCTGGTGTAAAGATCTGAAGAAAGACTGCAGGTAATCCATCCGGGGTAGCACATCCATTCTTGGCAGATGGAGGAGCTTTGTTCGGACATGTCCAATCCACGCTTTCTACAATGACTAGGTAGACAGTCATTGCACATATAACTGGAAAAAGCGTCATAATTCTGAAATGTTAAAACTTTCCTTTATTCCATTGTATTTGCTTGTTCATTGACTATGTGGCTTTTATTGAGTGAAATGCAGTAAACCATCTGCGCCATGTGATTTACCGCATTTATTCATTTAGTTTGGACGAATACAGTTATTTGCTTATTATTTGATAGGTACATGTATGTAATTGACCGACATGCTTGATTCAGTGCGTCACGTGTGCTAGTTGATAAATGTAATGGCAGAATATGACACTAATGACCAAGGATGTAATCCACTTAATTGTTACCCTCATAGATGGACAGTGTATGATATATGTCTATGTAAAACCTTGTCCCTCAGTTCGTATGTCATTCTATCTATCTCTCGGCATGTGGTACATATATACAATGTAGAACATTAAACGAAAATATAGAAACATTGAAACAAAATAAAGTAATTTGATAGTAAAACATGAAAGCATTTATAAATTATCTATATAATCCTAAATAAACTTTTCCTCGTGATAATTCAAATGAAGTATAGCTTAATTTTTTGTCATTATTTCAATCTCAACAGGAGTAGGTATAAGCAGGTCTGTAATGTTGTATATCTTGGTTAAGTTCGACTACCACGTGTATGAAGAGAGACATCGAGATCTTGTTATAAAAAAACCAAAGCAATCTATTCATTTAGAAATACATGTAACAGAAAAATACTGATTTCGTATCGCATGGATTTGCATGGTTGACACCTGTGTACATAGTTTATCCGCCACCCTTTATATGGCGTCACTTCGCATGGTTGACACTTGTGTACATAGTTTATCCGTCACCCTTTATATGGCGTCACTTCGCATGGTTGACACCTGTGTACATAGTTTATCCGTCACCCTTTATATGGCGTCACTTCGCATGGTTGACACTTGTGTACATAGTTTATCCGTCAGACTTCATATGGCGTCACTTTGCATTTGGATTTATTTAATTGTTTATAAACAAGCGCGTACCACTGTATCTGGGTAGGACCATAATATAGGCGTATATATATTGAGTATATTTCTTTTGAAGCTCTCCTTTTACAGTATATATCAATGACATATCCGTTTATACACAATGGAATTATTTCTGCCATGTGGAGAGATGTTTCCGTTCAATATAAAAACTGCACAACAGCTTGTTGGTACAGAACCATCTTTCATTCATGTGTTATTCTGACTTCTTTTAGATGTAAATTCGTGTAAGGAGCAGGAAATATGGCTCGCCTTTTCTTACATTTCTTAAATTTTATACAATATACAGATATCAAAGTTTTCCAAAGGGAAGTAGACGTAAACATAAAAATGACAACACTTCATCATTACATTATAATGATATGTAAGTTTACATTATAAATTATGATATATAAGTTTACATTATAATGATATGTAAGTTTACATTATAATGATATGTAAGTTTACATTATAATGATATGTAAGTTTACATTATAATGATATATAAGTTTACATTATAATGATATGTAAGTTTACATTATAATGATATATAAGTTTACATTATAATGATATGTAAGTTTACATTATAAATAATATAATGATATATAAGTTTACATTTTAATGATATGTAAGTTTACATTATAATGATATGTAAGTTTACATTATAATGATATATAAGTTTACATTATAATGATATATAAGTTTACATTATTTCTTTATAATGTAATGATGGATTTTACTTGAGAGTTGAACATATTTCCACTTCTTTCACTTGATAAAGACCAGGAGGCCGAACATTTGTGAAGATCAGTGTTTGTTAAAATTTAGTAAGTCAGTATGGATTAACAACAAGAAACCCTTTATTATTTGTTAACAGATTATATAGTCATATACATAATTAAAGTATGATTGACTGATTATTGTTTTACGATTATTTCACGTATATGGTGACGGCATATGCCTGCTGCATTGCACAGATATTTATACCTTTGTACCAGACCCACCGAAACAGTGTGGGATAGCTTATGTGCCACGCCTACCATGACACGAGAACACAAGTGTGTCAGCTGCGGGAGTTGAACCCGGAACCTCTCGGTCATGAGCATAGGACCTCATTCACTGAACCCCACTGGCTTAATTGAAGTACGCAGTGATACGTTGGACGTACATTACGATACTGCACATGTGAAAATTTTATGCTCCCCGAAAAATTTCGATGAACATATAGTCATTGTCTTGTTCGTCCATGCGTTTGTCTTTCTGTCTGTTAATCCGAGCTCATATCGCCTAAACCGTTCCTTAGAATTTTATCATTTTTCATACAAATGCTTTTTGGAACAGGACTGTAGGGCAAAAGTCACTCAAGGTCATTTCTGCAATGTCAATGTCACTCAGCACATATCCCAATAATTTGGGAAAGGGCCTCATATCTCTTAAACGATTCATCAGAATTGTATCATATTTCACACATTCATTGGAACACAAACTTTCGGATAAAGGTCACTAAAGGTCATTTCTGCAAGGTCAATGTAACTCGGAAAATATTAAGTATTGGTACATCCTTTTATTCTAATACATGTCATTGATTGTTAATCAGATTTTATCATAATTCACACAAATGTTCCTTCGGAAAGGGGTTCTTGAGTCAGAGATATTTGGACAATACTATCTCAAATGTCACAACTTTAAATATTAAGAAAGACCATAATTGAGTGAACGTCAAATGCCCGACATCACACATTTTGGCACACTTTTTCATTATGACGTCATAAATAATGGCCCGTCAAACATGAATTTAACTATGACATCACAATGAAAATACGTAAAGGGCATGGTTAAAGTTGGATCTGGCAATCCCTCAATTTCAGGAATTTACCAACATTTCATGATAATTCTACAGACTAATTGTCCACTGTTTGATGTAGTTCGGGGAGCATCTATCAATTTAACTGATATTCTTGTATATAGTCTTGTAAGTAATCAATTAATTGAGGTAATGTATTTTAAGTAAGTCTGTAATAATCCAGAATTACTACGATTTACTACTTTTTCTCTAAAATGAATATACAGTCAGAGAACATTGCTTTGGTTTTGGTTTACTCTCAAGGATTATATGTGCTTCACGTAAACAGTGCAGTATGCATGAGTACTCGGGCTGGGGTGGAGATTAAGGGAATCACGCACAACCACTGTTCCCCACTTGCATGGGGAACAATATAGTGCAGACCTGAGAAAAGGGAAAGGTTTTATCGACTCTTAATACCACTGACTCACGCCATTATGTTCGAATCAGAGTCAGAAATATACCAAACGCGTAATATTGATTATAATAATATTGCCCTTTCAATCATTTAAAAGGCATGCAGATCTTAGCTAATATAATTTAGCCATATTAAAAAACTTAGAACTTAAAACAAGATCTATACTGTGTAGACTTTGTCTTACCTGATCATGTAGTGTCCGAGTGCCGACTCTACAGTAAATGACCCGAGTCACTGTGCGCATCTAGAATTCATCATAATCAAACGGTCAACATAAAATTACAGTGGACAAAACTGACAATCATACAGTCACATGACATATGATACAGTTATTTGCTTAATAGATGTTTAGAATTGTTCAATAATTGAAAAATTGAAGTATCGACCAATCACATGGCAAAATCAACACCTGGAAAAAAGCAGGGGAAGAAAAACAACAAACACATAATTTACGTCAAAAAATTGCAGGAGCCAACGTAATACATGGCACATCCTGTGTACATGGCAGGTACATGAAGTAGTATATAGTATGAAGCATCGCCTGTGTACATGGCAGGTACATGAAGTAGCATATAGTATGACGCATCGTCTGTGTACATGGCAGGTACATGAAGTGGGAAATATTATGAAGCATCTCCTGTGTACATGACAGGTACATGAAGTAGTATATAGTATGAAGCATCGCCTGTGTACATGGCAGGTTCATGAAGTAGCATATAGTATGAAGCATCGCCTGTGTACATGGCAGGTACATGAAGTGGGAAATATTATGAAGCGTCTCCTGTGTACATGACAGGTACATGAAGTAGTATATAGTATGAAGCATCGCCTGTGTACATGGCAGGTACATGAAGTAGCATATAGTATGAAGCATCGCCTGTGTACATGGCAGGTACATGAAGTGGGAAATATTTTGAAGCGTCTCCTGTGTACATGGCAGGTACATGAAGTAGTATATAGTATGAAGTATCGCCTGTGTACATGGCAGGTACATGAAGTGGGAAATATTATGAAGCATCTCCTGTGTACACGACAGGTACATGAAGTAGCATATAGTATGAAGTATCGCCTGTGTACATGGCAGGTACATGAAGTAGTATATAGTATGAAGCATCGCCTGTGTACATGGCAGGTACATGAAGTAGGAAATATTATGAAGCATCGTCTGTGTACATGGCAGGTACATGAAGTGGGAAATATTATGAAGCATTTCCTGTGTACATAAAAAATATAGAACATATATACCTTATAATTTAGTGCACCATATGCGCATTTCGACAACTTATGTCTCTTCAGTGATGCTCGTGGCCAAATGATTGGAATTCTCAAAATATACAAATCTTTGAAGAGCAGTGTTCAATCAAAAGGACCAAAAAAGTGAACCAAAGAATCTATCTAAGGACAGAGCTATGCAGGAGGGAGATACTCCTTAGTTTTAGAGTGATTTATTTAATTTGATGGCTGAAAATTTAAAGTATATATTGCATGTCAGTACAAAAGCACTGAAAACTAGACTTATGATGCCCTCGGGGACTATCAGTCCACCAGCAGTGACACCGGCCTAGTGGTTATAATAAATATAGAACATATATACCTTATAATTTAGTGCACCATATGCGCATTTCGACAACTTATGTCTCTTCAGTGATGCTCGTGGCCAAATGATTGGAATTCTCAAAATATACAAATCTTTGAAGAGCAGTGTTCAATCAAAAGGACCAAAAAAGTGAACCAAAGAATCTATCTAAGGACAGAGCTATGCATGAGGGAGATACTCCTTAGTTTTAGAGTGATTTATTTAATTTGATGGCTGAAAATTTAAAGTATATATTGCATGTCAGTACAAAAGCACTGAAAACTAGACTTATGATGCCCTCGGGGACTATCAGTCCACCAGCAGTGACACCGGCCTAGTGGTTATAATAAATATAGAACATATATACCTTATAATTTAGTGCACCATATGCGCATTTCGACAACTTATGTCTCTTCAGTGATGCTCGTGGCCAAATGATTGGAATTCTCAAAATATACAAATCTTTGAAGAGCAGTGTTCAATCAAAAGGACCAAAAAAGTGAACCAAAGAATCTATCTAAGGACAGAGCTATGCATGAGGGAGATACTCCTTAGTTTTAGAGTGATTTATTTAATTTGATGGCTGAAAATTTAAAGTATATATTGCATGTCAGTACAAAAGCACTGAAAACTAGACTTATGATGCCCTCGGGGACTATCAGTCCACCAGCAGTGACACCGGCCTAGTGGTTATAATAAATATAGAACATATATACCTTATAATTTAGTGCACCATATGCGCATTTCGACAACTTATGTCTCTTCAGTGATGCTCGTGGCCAAATGATTGGAATTCTCAAAATATACAAATCTTTGAAGAGCAGTGTTCAATCAAAAGGACCAAAAAAGTGAACGCCTGTGTACATGGCAGGTTCACGAAGTAGCATATAGTATGAAGCATCGCCTGTGTACATGGCAGGTACATGAAGTGGGAAATATTATGAAGCGTCTCCTGTGTACATGGCAGGTACATGAAGTAGGATATAGTATGAAGCATCGCCTGTGTACATGTCAGGTACATGAAGTAGCATATAGTATGAAGCATCGCCTGTGTACATGGCAGGTACATGAAGAGGGAAATATTATGAAGCATCTCCTGTGTACATGGCAGGTACATGAAGTAGGATATAGCATGAAGCGTCTCCTGTGTACATGTCAGGTACATGAAGTATGATATAGTATGAAGTATCGCCTGTGTACATGGCAGGTACATGAAGTAGTATATAGTATGAAGCATCGCCTGTGTACATGGCAGGTACATGAAGTAGTATATAGTATGAACCATCACCTGTGTACATGGCAGATACATGAAGTAGCATATAGTATGAAGTATCGCCTGTGTAATTGCCAGGTACATGAAGTAGTATATAGTATGAAGCATCACCTGTGTACATGGCAGGTACATGAAGTAGGATATAGTATGAAGCATCACCTGTGTACATGGCAGGTACATGAAGTAGGATATAGTATGAAGCATCACCTGTGTACATGGCAGGTACATGAAGTAGGATATAGTATGAAGTATCGCCTGTGTACATGGCAGGTACATGAAGTAGTATATAGTATGAAGCATCACCTGTGTACATGGCAGGTACATGAAGTAGGATATAGTATGAAGCATCACCTGTGTACATGACCATTTGCATTGACCATAAGGCGTAGAATCGTGTCGATGCATACACACACACACAAACACACACACACACAAACACACACACATATACACACATGCGCGCGCACACAAAGGGATATTTTATTTAAGATGTGTTTCTAAGATTCACTAAATTATCCGCACTGCCTTTTCCATTTAATTTTGACTTTGCTATGAAGCGATATTTTTATAGTTATTTGTATAGTTTAGGAAACTAATACATTAAATGAACGGCAAGGTTTCGGTATCTATTTTCAAAATAATTTAGAAATGATTTGTGCTCAATAGGTATCATTATATACTTTGTCTTTTGAAACATCTGTATAACACCGCTTTCAAAAAATACGATGATTAGCTGCCTTGTCTGCTGGGATTAAGATACAATGATTAGCTGTCTTGTCTGCTGGGATTAAGATACAATGATTAGCTGCCTTGTCTGCTGGGATTAAGATACAATGATTAGCTGTCTTGTCTGCTGGGATTAAGATACAATGATTAGCTGCCTTGTCTGCTGGGATTAAGATACAATGATTAGCTGTCTTGTCTGCTGGGATTAAGATACAATGATTAACTGTCTTGTCTGCTGGGATTAAGATACAATGATTAGCTGTCTTGTCTGCTGGGATTAAGATACAATGATTAGCTGTCTTGTCTGCTGGGATTAAGATACAATGATTAGCTGCCTTGTCTGCTGGGATTAAGATACAATGATTAACTGTCTTGTCTGCTGGGATTAAGATACAATGATTAGCTGCCTTGTCTGCTTGGATTAAGATAAATGATTAGCTGCCTTGTCTGCTGGGATTAAGATACAATGATTAGCTGTCTTGTCTGCTGGGATTAAGTTACAATGATTAGCTGTCTTGTCTGCTGGGATTAAGATACAATGATTGACTGTCTTGTCTGCTGGGATTAAGTTACAATGATTAGCTGCCTTGTCTGCTGGGATTAAGATACAATGATTAGCTGCCTTGTCTGCTGGGATTAAGATACAATGATTAGCTGTCTTGTCTGCTGGGATTAAGATACAATGATTAGCTGTCTTGTCTGCTGGGATTAAGATACAATGATTAGCTGTCTTGTCTGCTGGGATTAAGATACAATGATTAGCTGTCTTGTCTGCTGGGATTAAGATACAATGATTAGCTGTCTTGTCTGCTGGGATTAAGACACAATGATTAGCTGCCTTGTCTGCTGGGATTAAGATACAATGATTAGCTGTCTTGTCTGCTGGGATTAAGACACAATGATTAGCTGCCTTGTCTGCTGGGATTAAGATACAATGATTAGCTGTCTTGTCTGCTGGAATTAAGATACACGTTTTTCATGACTTTAGGCTAATGGTAATTTCCCCCTTATTATGGAATGCATATCTTACGAAGTTGTTTTAAAACACGGAAGATAACTCTTGTATGCTTAGGAAAATAATAATTAAATAGAAGCCAGTAATCTGTTCAATAGTTCTCTCGCTCAATTAACTAAATTTACACAAAAGAAAAAAAAAAGGCTCTAACCGACAAGATAAACATCACAGTTACATCTTTAGGCTGCACATTTTGACACCAGTCTCTTCGTCGGCTTCATTTTTATTATAGCAAGCTTTGGAAAATGTTTAATTCCTGCAAGTTTTGGAAAATGTTTTCTTTACAAGTTTTGGAAAATAATTTGAAACCACAGGCATGTAGTTGAGCGTTTGTTTTTAATACTAAGTACTTATAACAGATCCAGATTCACTGAATTAGATATGTCGTCTAATGTAAGAGTATCCATCCTTATTTTATTCTATGTCGGCGTTTACATTGTATACTCTCATCGCTCGTAAGAAAAATATGGATTTATTCTGAAATACTTATTTAGCATATTATGAATACTAGAAATGACGGGCCACAAACATTCATAGCACATATAATACATTTCCTCTTACTTTGTAAATACATTGTAAGTGGTACGTGTAGCACATTTTCTTGGTCGCGATTTACGTTTTAATTCGCTGTCTCTCAGTTCTGAATACAATTATAAAAGTTAGTCCAATATTATACCTTTATCATTCGTCATACTTTGATAACTGATGTTGACAGAATTATAGTCTTTCAATTTTTGTTTAGCAGATATAGTCCTATGAATGGTATGTTGCATACAGAACAATAAAATTCATTTCCCCTGCATCATGCACCTAACACTAATAACAATTCTTGACTTGGTAATTAAACACAGAAGTGACGTTCCTGGCTCACTGTAGCTATATTCACTCTATATGGTGACCACCCGATATTCCGATTACCCAGTAGACCGTGGGCCCGATGCTGCGAAGGCTCGATAGTTCGATGACCCGATACACCGAAGGCCCAATAGTTCGAAGGTCCTATAGTCCGAAGACCCGATTGTTCCAAGGAAGACCTACCAGTCAAATTTTTATTGTGACTAACAGAGTATCGGGCCTTCGGACTATCAGACCTTGAATTGACTTGACTTTTGGACTATCGGGCCTTCAAATCTTCGTGCTATCAGAACTTCGAAGTATTGGGCATTCAGACTATAAGACCCTCGGAGTATCGGGTCTTGGGACTATAAGACCCTCGGAGTATTGGACCTTCGGACTATCAGACCTTGAATTGACTTGACCTCCGGACTATCGGGCCTTCAAATCTTCATGCTATCAGGACTTCGAAGTATCGGGCATTCAGACTATATGATTCTCGGAGTATCGGGTTTTTGTTACTATAAGACCCTCGGAGTATCGACCTTCGGACTATCAGACCTTAAATTGACTGGACCTTCGGACTATCAGGCCTTCAAATCTTCGTACTATCATTACTTCGAAGTATCGGGCCTTCGGACTAGAAAACCCTCGAAGTATCGGGCCTTCGGACTATAAGACCCTCGGAGTATCGAGCCTTCGGACTATCAGACCTTAAATTGACTGGACCTTCAAATCTTCGTACTATCAGGACTTCGAAGTATCGGGCCTTCGGACTAGAAGACCCTCGAAGTATCGGGCCTTCGGACTATAAGACCCTCGGAGTATCGGGTTTTCGGACTATCAGACCCTCGGAATATCGGGCTTTCGGACTATCAGACCCTCGGAATATTGGATTTCGGACTATAAGACCCTCGGAGTATTGTTCCTTCGGACTATCAGGCCTTCAAATCTTCGTACTATCAGGACTTCGAAGAATCGGGCCTTCGGACTATGACCCTCTGAGTATCGGGCATTCGGACTATAAGACCCTCGGAGTATCGGGCTTTCGGACTATCAGACCCTCGGAATATTGGGTCTTCGGACTATAATACCCCTGGAGTATTGGGTCTTCAGACCATTAGATTCTCGGAGTATTGGGTCTTCGGACTATAAAACCCTCGGAGTATTTGGGCCTTCGGACTATCGGATCTTTGGGCTAGCTGTTACACCTTTACACTATTGAACTGCTGGAGTTTCGGACCATTGGGCTTTCGGGCTATCGGACCTTCGGACTAAAGGACCTTTGGACTATCGGGTGGTCACCACTAGTGATATATACGTGTAATTTAGTACACGTTTGACACGTAAAATTTACCAAAGTCTAAGTGTATTTTTCAATGATACCATCATTACATGTGTATCAGTAATTCCCGAAATTATATTCAATTATGCCTATACTATATACCGATTTGAAGCAGATGTATATATAATTACTAGTAGTAAATTTGTGCAGGTAAAATGGTGTGATATTTACAGAAAATTGATCTCATTACTTATAATATAGGGATTCCTTTTGTATAAAACGATACTGATGACCTATTCTCGATATTTTACGTTTACTAGTACCTGGAAATATATTGCTTGCATACTCGTAGTCCCGACAAGTCTCTACCACGAGACCTTTGTTACGAAGTGGACTAGCGCCTGTGTAAGATAGAGTTTGGATCCCCCATTGCAATTGAATACTGACACCGGGTCCATATTCAATTGATTTTTCGTTGAATTTTGACCCGCCTTGGCCGTTGAATTTGGATCACGCTTTTGAATTTTGACACCAATTTGAGTCAAAAATCCACGGACAAGAAATCCACAGACAGGTCATATTATGACCCTGAGTCATAATTCAACATTGAATAATGACTCGGGTTCTAATTCAACGTGGAATCATGACCCTACATGCCTGTCCTAGTTAAGATGTGTTTACAGAAATAAAGACGCATATATTCGATCAAAGACAAGCAGGTTAAGAGTTCAAATCTTGCGAAGAATTTTAACCTATATATGACTCGGGTCATAATTCAACGTTGCATATTGACCCTGGGTCATAATTTAATGTAGAAAATAGACCCTAGGTTGAACGTTGAAATGTGACTCTTCCTATATGTAGATGTTGAAATTCAAGTACTTGTACTACAATAAGAAAACGGAATTGGCTTACCGTTTATTATAGAGAATGACACGTGATACACATTTTGCCGATTGCCCAAGATTAAAAAAAAAATAGACAAATCAACATTTTAAAATGGCATCACAAGTGAAATTTCATAGATATTTGTATTTTTTCTGGACGTATTTAAAAATTTCTTGCACAATAAAACAATTGCGACAATTGAAGGACAAAATCAATAGAGTTTATTCCTAATTTAAACATGAGATCAAGGCGGTTCTAAGTCGTTTACTTCAGTACCATAAGCAAATGTGCAAAACATGCCAAGTAAGTTAGAGAAAACAGAAAGTATTTTGTATTCTAATTATTTTACATTCTTTAGACAGGTCCGTTGCATTTCGTAGATTGCCCTGTGCATCTGATTCTGTTGTTGTAAAGAAAAAAGATTACCAAAGATTCGCCTATTCTGCAACCTATATTATCCCCATCTCCTGGTTCCACCCCAGGGGCGATCTAACTGACATTATACCTCTATTAAGATTCTAGGATTCTGATTGGTTGATAATGAACCATTAAATGCCTTATGACTCAAAAATACATCATGTGATAACTATTTGACGGGAAAATGAAATAATGTATGCATGTTGTTTTCCCTATGAGTCGTATGGCTCAAGGTAATAAAGAACTTGAACTTGAACTTGACTGGTAATGACCGCCAAATATGACAGACGTAGATATCCAATATTCGCGGCGATCCCACGCCTCAGATACAGACTCTAAATACAATTCATCTACATATACAACTAAAAAATGAACTATGGCTGCTGTGGTAACTTGTTTGTTTACATGTACGTCAACAATACCAGGCGTGATATATAAAATTTCTGTATAATAAAACAATTAATTACACCCCATGAGGTCAATATGACAAACTGATGATCCTCGACCTTGCACTCTCGGTGGTCTGACCTGACCTCGGCCTTACGGCCTCGACCATCAATTTGCCATATTGACCTCAAAGGGAGTAATTAATTGTATATTAACAGACATGGTGGGGACTTTGGGTATTTACTTTGTGTGAAGTGTCGTTAAACTCATTGCAGTAGTTTATGATTGACTTCATTCTATTTCTTTGGTAAAATTCGGGAAAAGGATGATTTGCATATCATAAAGTTTCGGTGAAGACTTTATTGTCCCCCGCTTTTCGCGAAAGCGAGGTGACATTAAATCTCATTCGTCTGTCTGTCGGTCTGTTCTTCCGTCCTTCCGTCTGTCACAAAAAGATAACCTTGCTCATAACTTTTTTTAATTCCAAGACGTAGATCTTTCATATTTGGCATGTGTGTCCTTAATTGCAATACCTTTCCGTTGGTACCATAATTTTTTTGTGACCTTGACCGTGATCATTGACCTACTTCAATGTAACATTTTTACCTTAAGACGTAGGGCTTTCATATTTGGCATGTGTGTCTGTAGACATGCACAACCATGACAATATGCCACAGATCACTGCACCTTTACTGATAGAACCCCGAAAGTGGGGGACCACATTTCTCTGAATTTGCTTGTTATAATAGAAGTCAATAAATTCATATTTAGGTTATACATACATACATACATACATACATACATACATACATATATATATATATATATATATATATATATATATATATATATATATATATATATATATATATATATATATATATATATATATATATATATATATATATATATATATATATATATATATATATATATATATATATTGATTTTTGTTTTACGACACACCACGAATATTTCACATATATAGTGACGGCATCTGCCTGATGTGGGGCATACAAATTTTGACCTTTGCAACGGACCCACCCGAAGCAGTGAGGGATCTTTACGTGCCATGCATACCACGACACGGGGCCTCGGTTTTTACTCTCTCATCCGAAAGGCATGACACCGGCATGACCAGAGCGGGACTCTAACCCCGGCCTCCCGATCAGGAGTCCGATGCGATACCACTAGGCAACGCCGGCTTCATATATATATATATATATATATATATATATATATATATATATATATATATATATATATATATATATATATATATATATATATATATATATATATATATATATATATATATATATATAAATATATATATATATATATTTATATATATATATATGTATGAAGCTCTAGTGGGTCAGGTTGGAGCTTGCCCTGGTATATATATATCAGGCTCCGACCTGACCCACTAGAGCCTTCAAGACAGCCCCAGACCCTCGACCAGTTACTGCATCCCTCCCTGTATGGCATTACCCTTTCAGACAATAAAGATTTGAACACGATGGTTAGAGTAATTTTTCAGTTTTATATACATATATATAAAAGTTTATAAAAGTTTCACAACCATTCCAACACATGAATAACGTGAAGGTCTAAACACATACTGCAGCACAAGAGTAACGTGAAGGTCTAAACGCATACTAAGGCACAAGAATAACGTGAAGGTCTAAAGACATACTGCAGCACATGAATAACGTGAAGGTCTAAACACATACTGCAGCACAAGAATAAAACATAAAAGTTAACAGAAAACCCCACCCACTTTGTATTATGACAATAGCGTACTGCAGTACAGATAGTAAGGTAGAGCAAATTTGTACACATTTTTTTTTCAGCTTATTCAACGTATCTTCTATTCATAACAATTTACCACGTGTATCCTCGAATAACCCCCACGCGTCCCCTAATTACTCCCTACTCGAGATGAGAAGTTGTAACAACTGCCATCTGCAGGAAGAAGGTCCCACAAAAGATGTCTGGCGCCCATTACAACTGCAACAATTCCCTGCTTTTAAATCAGGCATTCATAATGCGATTACGCGAAGCTGGTAAAGTTGTGTTGCCTCCCTGTTGAGTTCCTTTTGATGCTTCATTGACGAAGACAAATTGCAAAAAGATTTTTTGAGAAGTTGGAATAACAGAAATACTGCTGTATTAAATGTTTGATTGTACGGAGATATTTAAAAAAAAAAAACCGTCATAGATTGTTAAGATAGAAAATCAAGTGTTCCAATAATCGATTTACCTTGAAAGTGTTTGGATCCGAATAAATTTATAATTCTATTGTGTTCTGCAGAAACTATCATAAACCGTGGAAAAATAGCAATGTTGCATACATGAAATATGAAATCAATACTATACTGGAATATGTTTACGAAAACGCAATAACAAATTAGACTTTACTGTTGGTACGTAAATGACTTTGGAAATAAATTATGTGAAATTTGCAACGGGGCAAAAATATTTAAGAATCATATTTATTGAACGATAGGTATCACTTTGCAATTTGTTATATACAAGATACCTTTAGTAACACAAACTATCGGAATGTGATACAAACTATGCACATCAACTTCTACAGGTTGTATTGTGTTCAACTTGACATGTTGTAATGGTTGTACCGAACTTATCGTATTTCGAGATGTCGCATGTACAATAAATATAAAACATACGGAAGTTACAATAAATCTAATAAACAGTTTTCAATATCGGATGTACCTACTCCATGCAAATGAAAATCACATTATCATAGGACGTGCATCACTTACGCTTGTACAATATACAAGAGTGTTCGAAATACATTAATTCAAGTAGATACATACGATGTGCTATATAGACCTGTAAAATACAACTCGAGGAAGTAATATTTAGCACACATATGTATGTATTATGATTTGATATTTTCATAACTCACATCAGGAAAATTAATGACCCGCATTGTACCATGTCGTATGTTTCATCGGATATGGCGCATTGTAAATATCTCGAGTGGGAATATTATTTTTGTTTTGATATTTTCATTATGGGCTGTGTTTCCTGTTTTACAGCTAGTAGAGTAGAATTGTGTCAACATGGATACTATGTGCAGCATGACTGGATTTAAGAATTTACTCATGGGACAAGATATTTCGATTGAAGATGACTCAGAGAGCATTATGGACTTACAGAAGATCCTGGAATGTGAGTACCTCCATGTTAAAGTTTTCTTTATGCTAATATGCATAATTTCCAAACGTTTTCAGTCAGCAAAGAGATCTCTTTTCATCGTACTTGCGATGTTGAAAAATATTTAGTAATATATTTTCCTTTAGAACCACTGTCCTAGGTAGTCTTTACCCATCCAGGGAAAATTTGCTCAAACTATGTGTTGAATTTTTCCCTAGTAAAAATCATATGGAGTTCACTTAACCTAATCGAGACTAAAAACTCAAGCGGGCACAAACCGCTCACCTAAGCACTTCCCGCACATATGACGTTTACTTGAAAATAAAACCCCATTCTATACACAGTCCTCTGGAAGAAGGGAGTGGTCAGTGGACTTATAATTCAGAACAGATCATTGAGGAAGTTTGTGACCACTGAAAGTGGATAGTCGTTTGTCTTTATTTCCAGATGCCATTTACACGCCCGAGACACATAATTACTTTCCATATCTACTAATTGGGACATGTTGGTTTCGAATGGCGTTAAATTCTCTATTGTGCAGCAAAAGCACGAGGCAGTTCCAAATGTATCTACCCCTTATCAGATCTACCAAAGCTACCAGGACACTTGTAGGAAACCTTATGGACTTTATTTCATTGAACTAAAATATAAACAGTACACCCTCTTCTTTTTCTTCTTTTTTTATTTAGATCTAAATCAGCATTACAATTTTCACAATAACATTTATTTCTATAAAACCAAATAACATACACAAAATTAATGCATTATAAGCAATGTACAATGAGCAAAGCATAGAAGCTACTCGAAAATGTTAAAAAATGACCCATAGGACGTCAAATCTCGTCCATACTTTGACTTGAGAAATCACGATAAAGTCAAACATATTTTAAACCGTAGAAATAAACGAATTTTGAAGTAATTTTGTGACGTTATGAAGTATTTATCTCTCTGAGATACGTTTTTATTTTGTCCCAAAGAGAAAGGGGATTGGTTGTCTGGATAAAGAGGTACTTATTTTAAGAAATGAAAATGCAATTACGGTAGCGGATTTAGTTGGGGGGGGGGGGCTGGCCCGACATTTTTCCACGTATTTAGAAGTAAAACTCCAGATTTGGAACCCAAAATTGCAGAGTACTAATAGTTTGGCTAATACTGGACTTTCATATGTGCCACAACCACCTTTTTCCGGAAATCCTGGATCCGCTACTGAATTGATCGATCGTATTTTATGCAGATGTAGTGAATAAACATTTTTACTTACGGCCGTATACAAAAGAAACAAAAATAATATAAAGAACATTAAGTGGTAGCTTGAATCAGGATGTTAATCATCACTTGGTTATGATTCCTGATAATGGACCGAGAATAGGATAGAAAATGTGTGTGTGTGTGTGTGTGTGTGTGTGTGTGTGTGTGTGTGTGTGTGTGTGTGTGTGTGTGTGTGTGTGTGTGTGTGTAGGGGTGTTTGTGGGAGGGGTGTGAACACATAAAACGTTTTTGGTCTGTACTCGGTCTATATTGGTTACGTAAGCTTCCGTATCATTAAAATAAACTCGGAAAAGAAATCCCTTTGTTGAAGAGTATTTATTTCTACCCGCCATCTATTTTCTTCTTACTTTCGGCATGCCCCCTCCAGGAAAAATTGAATTACATAATATGCAAGGATGTTTACAAAATCATTATAAGCTTTCGTTGAAAACCTAAATAATATTACAATGAAGGTTGTTTCCTGAAAGCCATGCTCTGCATATGTTTGTTATAGATAGGAACATACGGCTTGGCCATGAAGACAGACATAATGTTTTGAGGGGTGGGGACAGTAATTATTTATAATCTGTTTTTCACAACTGTCTAAAGCTTTTCGAGTATTTTGTCAAAATTTTGTCTTATTCCTATAGTTTACTCTGAAACATTGGTATAGAAATGAATATAAGTCCTTATTCTACAGCAACGCACCAGAGTCGAGAACATACCTGGATCAGAGTTCAATGATACTTACAGAATTGGATGTGCCAATCTTCACAGTATTTTACAATTAAAATTATATACCATTTTCTTGATTTTTGTATAATTGGACACATAGCTCATACCAATAATAGTGCTAAGTTATGTAAATACACGTATTAATGAATTATTTAACAACAATATACAAACTGACAGTTGATAACTACAAAATATAAAAATTGACAGTTGATATCTACCAAAATATACAAACTGACAGTTGATTTCTACAAAAAGAAAGATGATAAACGAATGACGCCTTTTCCTTTTCATGGTAAAATCTAATTCCAGGCACTTTACAGTATGAAACTGAGGGGTTGGGGTGATTCTGTGCTGCAATGTTGGGATTAAAACATGATATACACTAATGCAAAAAGTAGTGTGCAAAAGCTAGAAAAGAAAGCCTTTCAAAATCCCTTTTGTTCAAAAGTTTAATATGAGCCTGGATTGCTCACCTAGTAAATTCACTAAAAATCAACGTGTGAAATATACACCTCCTTTCTTGTAAAATTAGATATATAGTCGATCTTAAAATTATTGAAAAGTAAGTCAAATTTCAAGGTCAATGTCAATAAATCAAAAGTCATTGTATACAAATATAAAACTCCTAATCCCGATATCCAAAAGATAAAGCCCAGATAATGTTACAAAAAGCTAGACTAAACGCCAAAGTAAAAGCCAGCAACGCAAAAGTCATGGACAAAATAAAAGCCCTGATGACACGGAATCCATGTTTAAAATATAAACCCTCTATCCCTCATGGTTAAAATCATGTAGCCAAATTAATTTTTTTTCCAAATTCAAGGGAAAAGTCGCTAGGTTAAAAGTTATAGTAATAATTGATGGATCAGGTCAAATATGGAATATGAAAGTTGTCTTTTTTGTGCTTAAAATAACTATTTAACGGGGACACATACGTCCCTGGTATTTAAAGGGTTTTTTTTTAAATAGGTCAAAGTCGAAGGTCAAGGTCATGACCAAATGGATGAAATGTAGGTCTTAGAAAATGGAACGCTTTTGTAATTTACAGTATTCTACTAGCTATTACTGTTTTAAAATTAAAAAGTTTATCTAAAATTTGCCGAACCATTATAGCAAACAAGAAGTCATCACATAATTTGGATGAAAAAAGTAAGTTGTAATTCTCACACCACTGAACAATTTTTTTCAAAAATACATTGTTTTTGGGTTTTTTTTTTTAATAAAAGCAAAAGTACTAGTTTTTGAACGTGAAGACAAAAGTTGATATATGTGATACTATTTTGAGATTGGGTCAGCTATAAATACAAAATTCTGCCAGTCGGTGTATGCTCATTTCAGTACTTCAGGATATGGTCATTGGGACGTTTATGAAACAGTCCTGCGTGAATTTCGTAAACATGGTAAAGTAAACTGGTGGATTTTGTGCATTGTGTTAGTGTTACAGTTGGTGGACTTATGTGCAGAATATCTTATATTATTCAATATTATAATCAAACATCAAAATTGGCACAGACAAATTGGTCTTTCCCATCGAAAGTTGATATAGACCGAGAGGATTTGGTGTGGGTTTTGTCCACCGGTCTACAGTTAAATGCAAATACAGCATATATACAATGGCGTAGACGATGGGCAGAGGGCGACAAATGATCCTACTTTTAAAAGAGTGGACACTGGTATGTTTGTTCCCCTCTCCCATTTCAGCGTAAGTTGCGAGAGTTAATCTTGCTACCGAAAGAAGTCTTACTACTTTTAAAACTCCATTCTAAATCAATTTTTGGAGAATTTTGAGAGGCCTGTGTGGCTCAGTGGATGAGATCCTCGACACATGACTGAGAGGTCCCGGGTTCGATTCCCGCCATGTTCTGACGGATGTCATATTTCGGATGAGACAATAAAAACCGAGGTCCCGTGTCACGGTAGGCGTGGCATGTAAAAGATCTCTCACTGCTTCGGGTGGATCTGATGCTAAGATATATATATTTTTTTAGTTTATATAGGACAAGTCTGCACCAGTGCTCTTTTAATGACTAGTGACTAAATAACATCCATTCATTTTTTTTTGCATCCATCTGATTCCACCATATGTAGGTTTAACAGAATCATTTCGATAAAACATCATTAGGCTTATTTATCAAAGATACTCTGTAAATGATAGTGCGTCTACTGGGTTTGTTTGATTCTTGTTTTTTCACACCAAGATTATTGCACTTTAATGGTGACGGTATATGTCTAATGAAGCCGGTGTATCCCAGTGGGTGAGGTACTCGACTCATGACGGGGAGGCCTGAGTTTGACTCACCTCATGGGTGTATCTCAGTGGGTGAGGTACTCGACTCATGACGGGGAGGCCTGAGTTTGACTCACGTCATGGGTGTATCTCAGTGGGTGAGGTACTCGACTCATGACGGGGAGGCCTGAGTTTGACTCACCTCATGGGTGTATCTCAGTGGGTGAGGTACTCGACTCATGACGGGGAGGCCTGAGTTTGACTCACGTCATGGGTGTATCCCAGTTGGTGAGGTACATGTACTCGACTCATGACGGGGAGGCCTGAGTTTGACTCACCTCATGGGTGTATCTCAGTGGGTGAGGTACTCGACTCATGACGGGGAGGCCTGAGTTTGACTCACGTCATGGGTGTATCCCAGTTGGTGAGGTACTCGACTCATGACGGGGAGGCCTGAGTTTGACTCACCTCATGGGTGTATCCCAGTGGGTGAGGTACTCGACTCATGAGGGGAGGCATGAGTTTGACTCTCGTCATGGGTGCACCGGTGTCCTGTCTTTCAGATGAGACAGTAAAAATCGAAGTCTAATGTCACGGTAGGCGTGGCGCATTAAATATCCATCACTGCTTCGGGTGGGTCTGTTGCAAAGGTATTCTATGCGATGCATTACCATATACGTGAAATAATCGTGGAATGACGTAAAACACCAATAACTCAACATCTGTCTGATGCAATGCACAGAAATTACGACCTATTCAACCGACCCACCTGGAGCAGTGAGAAATCGTGACCCACCTGGAGCAGAGAGAAATCATGACCCACCTGGAGCAGAGAGAAATCGTGACCCACCTGGGGCAGAGAAAAATCGTGACAAGGAACCTCGGTTAGTTTCATTCGAAAGACTGGACGCCGACGAGCCAACATCTGGATTCGAACGTGGAACCTTCCGGTCATGAGCTAAGCACTTTTACCTATTGAGCTACACAAAGTCACTGCGCTACAAACACTTTGAAATGCTTGTCATTGGTACCTTTTATCCGGGATATCGGAACCTAACTTTGGAATCCTAAGTTAGTTTTTCGCATGTCCCAGTTATTTCCGATTTCCTAATTTAAATCATTTAATTTTAAATGTAACACGCATTTTGCTTGGTTTAAAAATTTGTGGTATATCTCAGTGCAGACATAACATACCGATTTCTGAGGATATAAACATGTTTGAAAGGAATTAAATGAGAAGGAATGAATCTAATTTGTTTTTCGTTGGATGGAAGTATACCACGAAAAAAAGGACCGAAAACTTATGCATCATGTGTTATGCGCTACAATGCATGTACCGCCATCCAACGAAAACAAATTAGATTCATTCCTGAAATTTAAGCATTTTTTAATTTAATTGTTCCCACGGTATGTAGCCATATTCACAATTTAAGAAACTTAAGAGTAAAGTCGTTGTAAAGGTTAGGCCTACTTTTATATTTGAACCGTATTTACGAAGATTCATAAAGAAATAATACAATTTTAGTAGTTACCTTACGTGTGATTTACGATTTTGTCGTGTAATCTTTAGGGTTCAGTAGTCTCGATCTTCCAGACTCTTCTCTTCCACGATCGGAGAGTTTGGACGGTTTCTAAAGAAAAAAAATCATTATCGCAAAATGGCGACCCAGGAAGGAGAACATTTAAACAGAAAGAAAAGATTTGCCAAAACAACGAAAACATCGCGTTTTTCGATTAAACAATTTCATGTATACATGAAATATATTCTGACCAATTTTAATTTTCCAAAAAAAAACCCCCAAAAGTTGTTGGCAGAATTTGATAAATACATTGACATTAAATTTTGACAATTTCTAATTTGTCATGATTGTGCTTGAAGTGAACGACATATACTCATTTTTGTCTGGAGGAGGTGGTGTTTTCAATGAATCTGGAAAGCAACCTTTGAATATATACTTCAAAACGAGTGGCCTGTTTTATTGTAACCGTCAATTTGCCATATTGATTCTACACTTTGCAACAACAGATCTTAGCTACTCATTTCCGTAGAAAAAGTAATTTGCAACTACAGGGACCAAGCGCCCTCACAAAATTGTGTGTAAGTGTATCTGTTAAATAAACGTATACAGTGTTTTTTTTAAGAACTCTTGGTCCCTGTGATTGCAAACTAAAAGAATATTTAAATAATATCTATTCCTCCTCTTTCTAAGCTCTCAATAGAGTTTTATTTTTAAAAACAGTTTACTAAACGTCGGTTACTTTTGGTGTCACATTTACAAACCTGAAAAAATTACTTGATTAACTACACAGTCATTGATCTGATGTAACACTGGTATAAATCACTGACTAATCGCACACGTGGGCAAAGCGAAAGTTAAAATAAACATCACTCGCAGATGAAGTTTAGGAGATAGCTATTCAATACAGGAAGATCCAGATGTTTTTCAGAATATTTACATTTACTAGGGAGTTGGTTTAATTATAAATGTCTGCCAGTTAACTATTCCATATCGTATTTATATTTAGAGTCTGTCATATAACACAAACGTTTTGCTCCAAAAATTCGAATCATAGTAAGTATAGATTGAAAACGTACATGAATTCAAAGGGTTGGTTGGTTGGTTGATTGGTGTTTTACGTCGCTTTCAACAATATTTCAGTTATATCGAG
Organism: Pteria penguin; assembly: GCA_035048485.1. Taxonomy (NCBI): domain Eukaryota; kingdom Metazoa; phylum Mollusca; class Bivalvia; order Pterioida; family Pteriidae; genus Pteria; species Pteria penguin. The sequence continues at coordinate 11,935,289 of CM068588.1, read as the reverse complement.
ACATGGAAGCAGGAGGTTACCAACCTCTTAAACATAGTGGCGCAACCCGGGAATCGAACCCGGATCGTCGGCGCTTAACCACTACACCAAGCCTGCCCCGAATTCAAAGGGAGACATGGATTCAAACACACACACACACACACACACACACACACACACACACACACACACACACACACACATATATATGTGTGTGTGTGTGTGTGTGTGTGTGTGTGATTTAAATCATACTCTTAAAGTGTCTTCACTGTACTATGTTGCAATTGTACTATCAAAAAGCGAATGGTGAATTATCAAAGGTACTTGAACCACTGTAAAATAAACTGACAGTCGAACACTAGACGGAAGCTGACAGTAATTTATTTTTAAATTAATTTATGTCTTCCCGTTCACTTAAAAGGAAGCTTATGAAATATGTAACGTTACTGTAAACATGTGTTGAAAAAAAACTTTTCCAGTTCTTTTGCCTGTATGTGGCAATTATACAGCATCAGGAATAGCCGTGTCATATATCAACTTTTCCATTATAGTATAACATGCCATTTATAGACCTTCTTGTTATAGTATAACGTCATTTATAGACCTTTCTGTTATAGTATAACGTCATTTATAGACCTTTCTGTTATAGTATAACATGTCTCTATAGACCTTTCTGTTATAGTATAACATGCCATTTATAAACCTTTCCGTTATAGTATAACGTCATTTATAAACCTTTCCGTTATAGTATAACGTCATTTATAGACCTTTCTGTTATAGTATAACGTCATTTATAGACCTTTCCGTTATAGTATAACATGTCATTTATAGACCTTTCTGTTATAGTATAACATGTCATTTATAAACCTTTCCGTTATAGTATAACGTCATTTATAGACCTGTCTGTTGTTCTCGATAAGACAATTTTATACACCGTACTTCAACAAAGTGGCAAGCCGGCGTGGCCTAGTGGTATCGCGTCGGACTCCTGATGGGGAGGCCGGGGTTCGAGTTCCGCTCTGGTCATGCCGGTGTTCTGTCTTTCGGATGAGACAGTAAAAACCGAGGCCCCGTGTCGTGGTATGCATGGCACGTTAAAGATCCCTCACTGCTTCGGGTGGGTCCGTTGCAAAGGTCAAAATTTGTATGCCCCGCATCAGGCAGATGCCGTCACCATATACGTGAAATATTCGTGGTGTGACGTAAAACAATAATCAATCAATCAATCAATCAACAAAGAGGCTCCTCAAAGTAAAGCTTCATTTAAGGGAAGTTGAAATCCGCTTCGCAGAAAGCACAAAGTTTATAGCGTCACCATATCTTGACTTTTCCATATTTTGTCTCGGTGACTGAAATGGCTCCTACCATCTATGCCTTGTCAGGAGTATGGCCTTCATGACGATGACACGGAGTAGGCCAGTTTCACTCTTCCGGGACACTTGATGTCACCAACTTAACAGTGTCATGTTGTCCTTTGGTTTGTTACTCTATGGTGTATTTGTGCTTTACAGTTCATTATTGTCTCATTAACTTAGACGACATTGCATGCGTGCTGGTTGATTTTATCATTCCATGTCCGTGTTGATATTTCATTTTTTCCCGTGGTATCAATGTAAATCTTATCTAAAATATGTACATATTTGGTGCATTATTGGGTCAGTGGCGGGTCCAAGATTGGTCAAACTACTCAGCCATTTTGGGTGCCATATCTAGAGTTTTATTTGTAAATATGTGGCGAAAAGGGGGACCCGTTCAACCGCCCCCTAAATCCGCCACTGTGTGTGCATCTACATTGATATATTAATTTTAATATGAATCATTTGGCTCACGTGTTACCCTAGTATCTAGATTGTGGCTGCTGTACATTTATTAATTCAGGGCCGTATGAAGCATTTCAGAAGTGGGGAGGGTAAATCATTGAATTCCTTTTAGATTCGTAACGTGATGAAAAATCGGTCGATGATCGGCCAAGAACTACCCTCCCCCTAGTTACCCTTTTCCTACGAGCCTATAATTGGCCTATGAACAACGAGGTAGTTTAAGGCCGCTATACAGACGGTTTGTGTTAACCATGCCTCCCCTTCACAAAGTCATATTATAAAAGGATTTTTAAAACCAAATGAGATTTCCCAAGATCGTTTCGCTTATGACTACATTCGGATCTCCAAGCGCTTTACTTGCTTACGAAGAAAAAGCCAGTCGGTTCCAAATGTTATATGGTCTGTATTTACTTCATATGATTTCAGATGGAATTCTATGATAAAATGCATTTTATTCAACAAGCACATTTGCACATTTTCTATAATCTTTTAAATATGTTTCATATTGCGTGTGCGAAAGGTACATTGCAATCAAATAATGATTATTCGTGTATATTTTAGTTCGCGAGCCGGTAAAACCAAGGTCTCATCGCTTGCCAGTAAAACCAAGGTCTCATCGCTTGCCAGTAAAACCAAGATCTCATCGCGAGCCAGTAAAACCAAGGTCTCATTGCAAGCCAGTAAAACCAAGGTCTCATCGCGAGCCAGTAAAACCAAGGTCTCATCGCAAGCCAGTAAAACCAAGGTCTCATCGTTAGCCAGTTAAACCAAGGTCTCATCGCGAGCTCGTAAAACCAAGGTCTAATCGCGAGCCAGTTAAACCAAGGTCTCATCGCTAGCTAGTAAAACCAAGGTCTCATCGTTAGCCAGTAAAACCAAGGTCTCATCGCTAGCCAGTAAAACCAAGATCTCTTCGCAAGCCAGTAAAACCAAGGTCTTATCGCAAGCCAGTAAAACCAAGGTCTCATCGCTAGCCAGTAAAACCAATGTCTCATCGCGAGCCAGTAAAACCAAGGTCTCATCGCGAGCCAGTAAACCCGAGGTCTCATGTAGCAACAGATATAGCACTGCTTCGGGTGGTCCATTGCATTGATATATTTTGTGACTGAATGGCAGAAAATGTATGTCTTGTAATTCAAAATTTCATATTCTTTACTTCTATTCTTTCTTTGAAAATAATGCATAAATCTCTATATCACATTCAATAAATCCATTCATGCACTTTGATATATGTTAAGTAGATAAAGTACATATATAAAAAAAATTACAATTTTAATATATATTGGACATCTTTGATTCAAACTATTTTTTAACATATCATACATTGAAATGTTTAAATATTCTGCACATTTGAAAAAAAATCCTCGAATGTCAGTCTTGGATATTTTCGGATTTTTTCCGGAATTGTTCTTCCCCAAACGTTTTTCACGTCAAAATTTGAAAAGTTGAAATTTACAGACTTTAGAAATCAATGTGAGGGATTCTCCCAATTCCTCATTCGATCCTATGTCCATTAAATCTGTGGGCTGTATCTGTAAATAATCAGTATAATCAAACCTCTGGAATCTGACAGCCTTCCCTTTTACATATAACCGACACCGGTATTTGCTTCGTTTACCTGTTCAGTACTAAATAAACATAAAAAAGTGCGTCGAATTGAGAATAGATTGGGTTTAGGTAGGAAACTAAGAGCGGGCATAATCTCAGATTGAGGAATCAAGTTCAGAAAAGTGGGTCTAACGTGAAAAAATGTATCGCTGAGAGTGATCATTGACTTTTTTCCAGCAGATTTCTGATGTATCGATCTTAATGGAAATTGAAATAAAAAAACTTTTATTTTCATTTTCATTTTAGGTCAAGGCCAAATTTTGAATATAGAGGTCGACAATTCAGCACAAAAGCAGATTCTTCGTGCTTCAATTCTAGAAAAAAAGACGTTACCGTACCAACGTCTTCGAACAGACAATGGGACTCCCTTCATACAGCGGCAGGACGATGTAAGCTGGAAAGCTGATAATGTTATCAGTAAGTATGCAAGTGCATAAAGAGTGATCTCCTTATATGTCTTTGGGTGTATTTAATTAACGATTGGAATATAAAGAAATATAAAAAGCAAATATTGAGCAAAACAAATATAGTTACTTTCATTGCGTTATTAGCATTAGAGCAAATGGTTTATAACTAAAATGACAGAATGTAATAGTTATTTTAGAATGTACATGTATTTCGTATTACAAATTTGGCATTGGTAAACGTCAAACCCTTGTCCACTCATGGTCGTAGGAACCGGGGGAGGGGTCAGGGGGCTGTCCCCACTGTTTTGGCCGATCGTAATTGTTTCATAGATTGTTATCTAATTTACTAAATTGTTTTCATTAAATTGTTCTTAACATACAATTGATTTGCAATCTTTAAGTTTTATTACAGTAGTATGTTAATTTTTTTTTCTTTCTGAATGTTAATACTACAATGCAAAGGTAAAAAGTGTTGGATTCTGGAAAATATTTACTCATGCAAACATCCCGTTCCTCTTAGTTGAAATGACAGGTCCTGAACACCGTTTATCCATGTTTGGGAGGTGGAAATGAGTTTATTATAGATTGCAACCCCCCTCACTTTATGCTCAGAAAATTTTACCAAGAAAAGATTATTTTTGGACATTTTCAAGGCCCCAACACCCCCTTTCCAGACTGAATAGTGGAAAATAGTAGTCATGCAGGCAGCAATCCACCTTTCAGATATTTCTAGATCCGCCTATGGTCAGTGTCTAGCTTTATGCCATTCTTACAAGACTCCTTGGCACAAAGCGTGGCTTTTAAAACAGCGGCATCATATTGCAAAATTTTACAAGTTTGCACCCCACCCACTTTTTAATTGCTTCCTACGGGCCTGCCACTGAACATGAAATAACCTTGGAATATGTATGGTTTTGGCTTTCTAATATTATTGTTTGCTATTACTCATAAATTGGCTTTACTTTGACCAACCGTAGAGAATTTAAGATTTTGTATTTAGGATGCAGCATTAGATCACATGTTTTCTTCCTTTGCTTCTTGTTTACTTGACACCAAGATTACTGCACTATATGGTGACATCTGCCTAGTGCAAAGAAAAGAAATTCACAACTATATAACAGACCCATCCTAAGCAGTGAGGAGTGTGTAACGTGCCATGTCTATCGTGACAGTGGTCCAAGTTTTTTATGTCTCGTCCGAAAAATAGGTCACCGAGGAGCCACCTGTAGGTCTTGATACTATGACCTTTCGGTCACGAGACAAGCACCCACATCTGCTTGGCAGATCAGCGAATAGAAATTTATCATACTCTTGTAAAAGTATTCAAGGTGAGAGTCTGTCAAAATTTGTCGTATACTTACTGGCAGTCGCCTTTGTATACTTACTGGTAGTCGCCTTTGTATATTTACTGGTAGTCGCGTTTGTATACTTATTGGTAGTGCCTTTGTATACTTACTGGTAGTGCCTTTGTATATTTATTGGTAGTCGCCTTTGTATACTTACTGGTAGTCACCTTTGTATACTTACTGGTGGTGCATTTGTATACTTACTGGTGGTGCCTTTTGATATTGTCTGATAGTCGCCTTTGTATACTTACTGGTGGTGCCTTTGTATACTTACTGGTAGTCGCCTTTGTATACTTACTGGTAGTCACCTTTGTATACTTACTGGTAGTCACCTTTGTATACTTACTGGTGGTGCATTTGTATACGTACTGGTGGTGCCTTTTTATATTGTCTGATAGTCGACTTTGTATACTTCTTGGTGGTGCCTTTTTATACTTACTGGTGGTGCCTTTGTATACTTACTGGTAGTCGCCTTTGTATACTTGTTGGTGATGCCTTTGTATACATACTGGTGATGCCTTTGTATACTTATTGGTAGTCGACTTTGTATACTTACTGGTGGTGCCTTTGTATACTTACTGGTGGTGCCTTTGTGTACTTACTTGTGGCGCCTATGTATACTTACTGGTGGTGCCTTTGTATACTTACTGGTAGTGCCTTTGTATACTTACTGGTGGTGCCTTTGTATACTTACTGGTAGTCGCCTTTGTATACTTACTAGTAGTCGCCTTTGTATACATACTGGTGGTGCCTTTGTATACTTACTGGTGGTGCCTTTGTATACTTACTGGTGGTGCCTTTGTATACTGACTGTAGTTTTTTTGTATAGTAACTGGTGGTGCCTTTGTATACTTACTGGTGGTACATTTGTGTACTTACTGGTGGTGCTTTTATATACTTACTGGAAGTGCCTTTGTATACTTACTGGTGGTGCCTTTGTTAACTTACTAGTAGTGCCTTTGTACACTTACTGGTAGTGCCTTGGTATACTTACTGGTAGTGCCTTTGTATACTTACTGGTAGCAACTTTGTATACTTACTAGTAGTCACAAGGTTGCGCTACTCATTTGCGGTTGATAAGAGCAGCGCAACCGAGCTTGGGTTTCCGACGATGAGATCAGATCTATGACAATGAATAAACTGAATCCATTTCAGATAATTGTTTCTCGAGGTGAATTATACGTACGGATTTGGTAACTCATGTAAAAGCACTTTACGGTGGAAAACAATTTATTTGAACTTTCCATCTAGGTTTGGCCCCGCGGAAAATAATGAAAATCTTTGTAATCCCATTAGACAGAACAGTTTTAAAGATGTATCATAAAGATGATATAACCCCCCCCCCCCCCAACCACCACCACCCACTGCCCCTTCTTTCCGACTCCACTTTCGGAAATGATTGTTCTAAGGCTTGCGATTGTGTTCTTCGGATGAGATGGAATAAATGGAGGTCACATGTTACAATACCTATGTCCGTTGACCGTTAACTTTTTACAATGACGACTTTTTCTAGTGATTTGAACATAATCTTACATATATGATCCTTAGGGAAAGGAGATACAGTTTTGTTCAGAGGAAAATGGATCTGCTCCTTGACAGATTTTACCGAAAACAACATGTAATTGTAGGGAATCTTTAGTACTTAATACGTACCAAGTTTGATCAAAGTCCTTTCAGTAGTTCTGGGGAAGAGGTAAAAAATGTTAAAAGTTTATGCCAGACGGACGAAAGACGACTTTGTCAATACTTTTTAGCTAACTTGAGTCTTTGGCTCAGGTGAGATAAAGAGACCTTTTTGAAATGTTTTGGCAAATAATATTTTATAGAAGTGAATTAGAAATAATGTCATGAAAAGTTAGAAAAATTTTCCGGTTTATCTATGAAACCATTTTAGCTCGTTGAGGGCTATAACCCTTTGGTCTCTTGCTTTAAAATCTCGTTATGAAACAAAAGTGAGATTAAAAAAAAATAGATAGATTTAACCTTAACATGCCAGTCACATGATCCCATGTTACCAACCACAGTATTCTTGTTTCCATTCACATGATCACGTATTGCCAATCATTGCCATATGAACCACAAATATATCAGTACATTGTACTTGGCAGATTAAATATTTTAGAATTTTTGGGACTGGCGTAATTTTAAAGTTTCGCTATACGATTTGAAGATGAAATTTTCGAAAGTGCTTGAAAAATAATTTGTTCACATCAAAGCCATTGTGAAAATATTAAAATGCAGTGACGCAACTAACACAGCGGAGGAATATGAGAAACACATCTTCAGTATTGCTTCGCCTTAAGACTTCGCTTGCTGACATTTGATCCCTAGATGAGGTGATGCATTAACATTCAGAATCCTTCGCCCTATTTAAAGCCTCTCTTCAAGTCAGTGTATTTATACATAGCATATCACATACTTCTCTTTTGTAAAAAACATTTTCAGAATCTTTGGTAAATGTGTAAATCTAATTATGGAGGCTGAAATACCGGCATCCTTTGTAATTGACTGGGTATTTATATTGATCTTACTATGTTTAACAAAACTTTGGTAGTAAATCATGTTTCACATTTAGAATGTCATTTTGGCAGCGATGTTTTCTATATGTGGGATTTGTTTTCACATGATTTATTAATTAGTCGAAAATTTAAGTTTATATCCATCTGAAAAGAAGTAATTATTTTCAGAAAACGTTTACCAGTATTTTATTTCCTTTTCATCTAAGTTTACGATCAGTTTTGCATTGTTGTGTCGTACTGACGCGATGCTGTTATACTACAGAGAATCAGTGACTAAGTGAGCTAAGAATTCATTAACTTTAGTCATGACATGCAGTCAGTCAGTAATCTGTGGTACTGTGAAAATCTATATAGCCTCTAGAGGACTCATCATTCCGTTCCCCCCTCATTATTCTATCCTCAGCATCAATCTGAGGTAGTAATCAGAGTAGCCTTTATCTCGGGTAGTCATTATATTAGCCTTATCTCATGTAGTGATTACATTAGCCGTGATCTCATATAGTAATTATATTAATCTATATCTCATGTAGTAATTATATTAACATATATCTCGCAGTAATTATATTAGCATTTACCTCATGTATTAATTATATTAGCCTTTATATCGTAGTAAATATATCAGCCTTTATCTGAGGTAGTAATTATATTAACATATATCTCGTAGTTATTATATTAGCATTTACCTCGTGTATTAATTATAATAGCCTTTACCTCATGTATTAATTATAATAGCCTTTATCTCATGTATTAATTATAATAGCCTTTATCTCATGTATTAATTATAATAGCCTTTATCTCATGTATTAATTATAATAGCCTTTATCTCATGTATTAATTATAATAGCCTTTACATGTATCTCATGTATTAATTATAATAGCCTTTATATCATGTATTAATTATTATAGCCTTTATCTGAGGTAGTAATTATATTAACATATATCTCGTTGTAATTATATTAGCATTTACCTCATGTATTAATTATATTAGCCTTTATCTGAGGTGGTAATTATATTAGCCTTTATCTTATTTAGTAATTATATTAGCCTATAGAATTGGCGTTTATTTTTAAGTACGAATTTTATTAGCTTTTATCTCATTTTGTAATTTTATCTCCTATGGTAATATCATTAGTCTTTGTCTCAGATGTTTTATTGGTCAGTATTTCAGGTAGTAGATTATTAGTCTTTATCTCAGGAAGTAGTTTGATTTGCCTTCATCTTAAGAAGTAATTTTAACCTTTCTGTCATTTGGTGGGCTAATGCTAATTCTACAGACCTTTATCTCTTATACTAGTTGTATAAGCCTTTATCTCACATACTACTGTCCGCGCCACTCACTCTGGAAACTGGAAAATCTGGATTTTCAGTTATTCATCTTCAGAATAATTTCCAAAAGGCAAAACCGTTCGATAGATCTTTTTTAGTCGTAACTTTTGGGGTATGCTATATGTTTGTATGAAGAAGCGTTCATATATTTTATAGAAAAAAATCAATTTTAGATAGGGCGATTTCCATGTTAAATTTTGACGTGACGTCGCCAAGTTTCCCATAGACTCAATTTTAAACAGCGGCGACGTCACGTCAAAATTAAAATAGAAAATGATTTTTTCCTAAAAAATAGAAATGCTTCTTCGTAGAAACATATAACATACACCAAAAGCTACGACTAAACAAGATCTGTCGATTGATATTAATTTTGTAAAACTATTTTAAAGATAAATAAGTGAAAATCCAGATTTTTGGGTTTACAAAGTGAGTGGCGCGGACAGTAGTTTATTAGCCTTTATCTCAGGTACTGGGGTTTTTTTTCAGCCTTAAAGTTTATCTCTGGTAGTAGAATACTAAGAATTTATTTTCAGTAGTAATTTTATTAGCTTATATCTCATTTGGGGGTATTTTTAGCCTTTAATTTTGATCCTACATCGTGGTTTTAACCGTGATCATACGGAAGAAATAATCTTCCCCTAGTCATTTACTTCACAGTATTCAGGCAAAGTGTAAAGAGAAGTGAGGAAATCATTAGTAAAGAATGCTAATGAACTTTCCATAAGTGGTTCTCCTTTACTTGAAATTATGCTTTCACCGAGAACTTATCCCCCCCCCCCCGCAAATAAATAAATAAATAAATAAACTAAATACTGACCATATGATAAATGACTAGGGGAAGCCCCATTATTTCTTTTAAATTGCATCATAAGCCGGCGTGGCCTAGTGGTATCGCGCTGGACTCCCACTTTGGTCATGCCGATGTCCTGTCTTTCGGATGAGACAATAAAAACCGAGGCCCGTGTCGTGGTATGCATGGCACTTTAAAGATCCCTCACTACTTGGGGTGGGTCCGTTGCAAAGGTCAAAATTTGTATGCACCGTATCAGGAAGATGCCGTCACCATATACGTGAAATATTCATGGTGTGACGTTAAACAAAAATCAATCAATCAATTGTATCATATATAAACCGTAACTTCTTCCCAATTTCCGTAGTCGAAAAAATAACTTCAAACATACCGAGAAAATATCTTTTTAATCTGTAAGGATCATAGCTCTGATTTGCAAAATCTATATGTATATATGTACATCTATGTTCAAAACATGAATAATTTTATGGATGATCCCATGTCAGTGAGAAGGTTGGCATGCAAGCATGAATGCTAATGAGGATGAAGAACTGTCTGATGAATAATCTGTGACATGGCATAACATATGTATAATCTACATGTATGCCATGGCTGTGACATATGAATAATCTATGACATGGCAGTGACATATGTATAATCTACATGTATGCCATAGTGGTGACATATGAATAATCTATGACATGGCATAACATATGTATAATCTACATGTATGCCATGGCGGTGACATATGAATAATCTATGACATGGCGGTGACATATGTGTAATCTACATGTATGCCATAGCGGTGACATATGAATAATCTATGACATGGCAGTGACATATGGATAATCCACGACAAGGCGATGACGGTTACACGTCTGTATTCCGACGGTTCGATAGTTCTACGGTCCGGTAGTGCGACGGTTCGATAGTCCGACTGTTCTATGTTCTAATTTTTGTATTTAACAACCCTCCCCCCCCCTTCCCCAAGTAAATTCAGAAAAATCAGAACGTGGTAGTCCGACGTTTTGATTTCTTGTGTTCCTATAATTAAGACGTGTAAGGGACTTGAAAGGAGATCAGACTCGGCTGTATGACATTTACAATGGCTAACGACAGGAACAAGAGGGTAATTAAACTGAAGTTACAAATATATTCGAACAAATTGTCAAATTCTTCCTAATCAAACAGACAGACAGACACACGGGTTGATAACTATATTGCGGCTGCTTTTCGTTTCCTTCTATTCCGATCCGTTTCTTTTTCGTTTCTAGTTTTACATACATACATACATACATACATAAACTTATTTCTGACTCGGCGAAATTTTAAGTTTTTAAAAACTGACCATAAATCATATTTTTTTTTTATTTGCTTGTTTTTTTTTTGTTTTTGTTTTTTTTTTTTTTTGGTATTGGTTTGCTTTATTCGTCAGTGTCCGCGGATAGTAGCGCAGTGGGATGGGCCATGGTCGTGGTACATGTATTAGGAGCTATCCTTGGATGGTACCTTAAGTCGAATTCGCTGCACGATAAAGAACTGTCTCTGGGAAGGACCCTAAATAGGATTTTCCGGTTTCTATGCTTTTGCTGGCCATTTAAAGGACTCTAGCAGTCCATCGCCAAGGTGTTGGAAAGGAGGATGCAGTCTTCTGCAAATATTCGAAAAGTGGTTGCAGCCTCCAACGACTATTTTTTTCCACTATACGGTCCGGAAGAGAGTGGGGTGCAGCCCTAAAATGTGCCGAAAATAGATATTTGGGGGTTAAATTTTTCGACCAATATGGGGAACTCCCTTTTAGATCCGCCAGTGTAAATCAATCCAAGATATTCTACAGCCGAAACTGCACCATCAAAATCTATTCGTATTATATAACGCAACAACACAAATAAATAATAAAGTTGTAATGTGTGTGATGTCTGTCTGTCCATTAATATTTTTTATATAACTTGACCATCGATTTATTCTCGGGAGCTAACAATTTAATACTTTTTATGTAGAAAAACGCTGATGAAAACCAATGAAATGGCACCTCTATTAGTAAACTTGACCTTTCTGTTTAAAGTCATATGATAATTTTGGTTAACATTTGCGACTACATTCGACCTAGGAGATGGTCAAAATTATTAATTGTTCTTCTGCGTTACTTTGTTAACTTCTTGAATACAAATTTATGTATTTATTCGAGTATACATGGATTTTTTTACAAAGAAAATGGATTGATATGAATAGTTTGGGATTTAATTAGCCGAAAAAGTAAGTGATTTGTGCCTGTCACTCCATTTTTTGGATGCAGTTTCTATCAGTAAAGATTGATTGATTGATTTTTGTTTAACGTCACGCCACGAATATTTCACGTATATAGTGACGGCATCTGCCTGATGCGGAGCATACAAATTTTGACTTTTGCAACGGACCCACCCCAAGCAGTGAGGGATCTTTAACGTACCATGCATACCACGACACGGGGCCTCGGTTTTTACTGTCTCATCCGAAAGACAGAACACCGGCATGACCAGAGCGGGACTCGAACCCCGGCCTCCCGATCAGGAGAAGAGCGTGATACCGCTAGGCCACGCCGGCTTTTTATCAGCAAAGTTTTCCCACACAAAACATGAAAACCGTGGTGAAGTATGAGCCAAATCGTTCCAATAGAAATTATGTTACGTAAACTTGCAGTTTTTGATAAACGGAATGACTGACACGATTTTACGCATTTTAGCATCAAATGGAGGTAGAGCAAATATCAAACATATATTATTAAACATTAAGCAAACGATCGGCAATAAAAACTTACACTATAGAGAACGGCTATTGTCCAGTTGTCATATCATCACCGTGATGTTTTTTATTAATCACCGCGACCTTCGCTCTTTTGTTAACCTATAGTTAACGCAGAATTACTGCAAATCACCGCAACGATCGCGGTGAATCATCGCAGCATCGCGGGCATTCCGCGGTGACCCTACTTCATGTATTTACGAATATGTATACGCATACGTAAACCATTGTGACATTTTTAGATACTCATTGAGTATTGACTCGGGTGATATTTCTTATTAGCTTTATATAACATCTTGCGTAAAAATTAAAAAGGGATCTAAAGACAAGTACCTGTATTATGAAATAACAAAAAGGTGAACAGAAAAAATAAGTTACGATGATTTTGTTTGTAGAAAGACAAGAGTTTGAGTTTACTTTTACAACAATTTGATTAAAGACATTTCTTTTTATTCTGTATTTGATGCATATACGTAGTAAAATACGGAATAAATAGCAGCGTTTTTAATCAGATTGTGAAATCGTGAGAGAAATTGTATTTTGTAATGATAATTTAAATAAATCTTAAACAAAAGGTCTATGCCTGAATCGGAATTGAAACATATCGTCGCATTCATAGCGTATAAGGAAATGGCTTACGGGTTTGGATGATCGACGACAAGATATTTTAAGAAGTTATTCAGCGAATAATATAATAAATTTTTAAAAATGTCCAAAACACTTTCAATATTTACAGATCTGCAAATAACCCTCAAGCAAAACCGCTCGTGACACATCTCGATATTTAGTCAATATTTTAAGATGCTTAAATGTATGTTCAATAGCTACACGATATATAGCCGCAATCAACCGCAATGTTGCGGTGAATCCTCGCGATCGACATCGCGGTGGCGAAGTGGTGTGCGGTGATGTGAACGCGATTGTCCACGTCAAAATAGTCAGCTGCGATACGTGGAGAATTGGACAATTCGCGATCTCTGTAGTATATCCATACACACCGAACTGACCGGTTTCTTCATATGTAATCTGAATCATCCACATGTTTGATTCTACTAACGAGATGCACTTACGCAAATGTGGGGAGGCATCAGACTACATACAAACAAACCGGCAAATTTGACACGGGGTGGGTGGAAAATGTGTGTGGAGCCTTCAGACAAAAAGTGTGTTTTGAGCCTTCAGACGACAGACCGGGGGTAAGTTTTTATTGTCAATCTTTTGCTGAATGTTTATTAATATGTATTTAATATTTACTCCATTTGTTGTCGAAATGCATAGAATCATGCCGGCCTTTCCGTTAATCAACATTGTAAGTTTACGCAACATAAAGAATTATGGCCTATCATTCAAATAAGGCCACGACTTGCGGCTAGATAGTGACACCTTAAGGTCTTTTGTGAATAATCCGAGACATGGCAGTGACATCATGATCATAGGCTGTCGTTTGAATAATGCAAGACATGGCGGTTAGTTCATAATGGTCATTATGTGAAAGTTTTTACACCTACAGTACTTGCGTGTATTTATAATATCATCAAATATTAATCAATGGATAAGTAAGTTGTGGCGCATTTTGCAATGAATTTTTTTTATTTTATTAAAGAATCAATAGTGCAAAAACTATAATCTAATATGGTAGGAATATTCGAGTCGTCTTTTCTGTCACGTGACCTATAGAATAACGCTATGTAGACTTGCATGCACATATAGTAGGCCAGAGGGTTTATTCTATTGGAAAGGTGTGCAGATTGCTTTCTATATACTAAGGAATTGAATTTCAATGCACAGATTTATTATCTGTTATCTATTTATATGATCTTTAGGTATTGACATGTACCACAGAGTCATCATTTATAAGTACATATACTTGCCCTTTAAGATAAGAAGTCGAGTAATAAGTAAATACGAACAATTGATGTTCAAGTGGTATCACTGTTATATCAATATTATCAAGGTTCTTGAGTATTCTACACATGTGCACAAAACAATTTCCGACAGTTTTCGAGAAAGTTAACATAATCCATGTCAAAGAAGGATTAAACGTTCTCCCAAATTTTTCTTTCCTCAACTCTCTATCGCCAATTTATTTTGAAATATGTATTGAGTACGTACATATATTTTTCAACGAATTACAAATGCAAGATATGATGATTTATCATCTTTGCCAATGACGTCATGTTTGGGAAATACTACCCTTATAGGTATGTTACTAATATAATCTACTAGTACCACTAGTTTGAGTTCCAGATAGAAAAAGATCAGTCGAGGGTTGGATGAATAAAAAAAACTCAACCGAGGCGTTATCCGAGGTTGAGATATGTTGATTCATCCAGCCCGAGACTGATCTTTTTCTATCTGGAACTCAAACTAGTGCTTGATTATTTTTCTCGCACCTCAGCAGCTCGATGTAGGCTATAGCTATTTTTATTGTTTTTGTTTACTTCCTTTGATGGGAGAATCACTGATTGAATAAAAAGATAGTCCGTATGTTGGGTAATAATTTAGTACTAAGAAACAATATTAGCATATAATTCTATTTTAAATGTTGTGATTTCTGGAAATAAATCATAAAAAAATGTGCACAATTTAAGACAAAAAAGATAAACCATTCTCTACCCAGAGTTCCGTGCGCTAGGAGTGATAACTCTGTAGAGAATGTACAAAAACTACTTATTTCCGAATATTAACGATAACACCCGAGAGACTTCTCTAAAAAGGGGCGACTACTTTCCTAATAAGGAAACAATGAGGCGTAGCTTTAGAGATTTTAGCGGGAAAATTCACAACTGCGCATAACAGATGGCTGCATCAGAAGAAATAATGCTATAAAAGGATTTGACTTTTTAGATTAATTTCAAAAACAAGTAATTCCTGTTTACATAAAGCCATCATCTGAACATTTAATGCTATTCCGATTGCAACCTAAGCTTTTGTAAATTTTATCGGTGAAACGCGGCTTTAGGAGATGTTGTGGTTAGTGAATATCACATCATCTGCAAGTGATTATGTCCTTATTTAGGCGTAAATTAAAGGTAATTACTGTGCGAAATGTATTGGTCGTATGATCATTCCTAGATTAATATCGTTGTCTGATTGGTCATAATTAATCACGAGTGATCACGTGGTCAGTAAACAATAAGACGAGTCTAAATTTCACACAGGTATACCTAATAAAATCAAACATTTGTACAAATTTCAGTGACCACCATTTAAGTTTAAGTTGTCATTTTTAGCATTGATGTAAAGTTTCCAAACGATATAGAAATAAACGTAGTAGTATAAAGTAGCTTGATGAATCGCGCCAAGTCTGTGTACTGTCTAACACCCCTACTGGTTATTAATGGAAGATACTTGGTACTTTGAAGACAGGAAAATATCAATCAGAGACATATATACATATATATATATATATATATATATATATATATATATATATATATATATATATATATATATATATATATATATATATATATATATATATATATATGTCTCTGTATCAATGTATTAGTGATTATATTATGAAATTCACATACCTTTTTATAGAGTAAGAATAAGTGAAAGTATTGTTTTATGTGAAGAAGGGTAACACAATATGGGAGTGAAGAAACGGATAAAGTTAAAAAAAATCACAACGTAATCTAAAAGGGTTTGACAAGGGGCTATATACATGTACCTTTATTATAAACAGGATCGGCGTTTCGAAAGAGATTATTGGTTCTTTCATAAACTGAAAAGAACACCTGAAAAATACTCTCTCCCGCGTGATGATTCATACTATTATTCAATTTTTTTACTTTTTAGACTGAAAAAAAAAAAACATTTGTAATGCGTGTTCGAACCAAGTCGAGTGGTTGGCTCAGTATTGACAAGAAGATTAAGCGATTGTTTTCCATTTTACCGGTGAAACGCGGCTTTAGGAGATGTTGTGATCAGTGAATATCACAGGAATTACAAATACATGTAATTATACGCTAATTTAGGCTTGAAAGAAAGGTGATTACTGTGCGAAATATATTGGTCGTATATTCATTCATAAAATGATATCGTTGTCTGATTGATCAAAATTAATTACGAATGATCACGTGGTCAGAAAACAATAAAGACGAGGCTATGTTTTACACAGGGATGCCAAATAAAAGGAAACATTCGTACAACTTTCAGTGTTTAATGTATAACGTTTAAATTGCCATTTGTAACGTTGAAGAGAGCCTCAGGATTCTAAATGCTATAGAAATAAACGGAGTAGTGTATAGTGTGGTTTCATGATTCACGCCAAGTATGGGTACTGTGTAACGCCCCTACAGGTTATTAATGGAAGATTCTTTGTACTATTGTCCTTTTTTAACTTTAAATTCATTTAAAGTGAGCACATGACTATTTCAAGTATTCACTTTAAATTACAAAAATTTAAAGTGAGAAAAGGACTCTTTGAAGAAAGGAATATTACTTTAATAGAATTTAGCCTAAGTATGAATAAGTGAAAGTGTTGTTTTATGCAAAGAAGGGTAACACAATATACATGTAAGAGTGACGGAACGTTTAAAGTAAACAAGAGATCACATCGTCTTGTATCAAAAAAGGGATTTGACAAGGGGCTATAGATACCCTTTATTATAGACTGTATCAGCGTTGTGACAGAGATTATTGGTCCTTTTATAAACTGAAAAGAACGTCTTCTGAAAACTACCCTCTCCTGTGTGATTATTCATAATATTCCTCCATTTTTTACTTAGAATACCCTTATCCGGAATAGATTGAAAAGTAATTTTTCAAGTATCGTTAAGAAATCAATAGTAGGAAACTTCTATTTAATGGTTTTAACTGTAAAGTCCCAACTAATTTTCAAATATGTAAAATGCATGTTGAAACATTTAAAGAATTTCAGATACATGTATCTATTTGACATAGAGAGTTCTCATTTTGCGAAGACACAGACGGCGTGTACTTATAAATGTTAATACATAATTCCATTTCCCCCGCGCACCCTGTTGCGAGGTTGCAAGTTTGTCAACGATGAACAGGACAAGTGCCACCACTATACGAGTAATTTTTATTGAATATTAATACAACTTTCTGAATTGATGCATTTTACAATGCATTTCAATCGTTGGAATACCATGTCCCCAGGCCCTTTCTAAATTTTGTTTCGTATGAGAGTGAGTTCATAACTGTAAATGTTTAGCCAATGTGGTTCTGTGGATGAGGTGTTCAGCTCGTAACCGAAAGGTCCCGGGTTCAAGTGACGCTGGGAGCACACCGGTTACCTGTCTTTCGGATGAGACAGTAAAACCCGTAAAGTTTAAACTCTTGTTCATTTTATTTCTTACACGTTTTACTGTCGTCACGCTGAATTGTGATTGACTAATTAATGATTAATTATCATGTTGACCGTTACGTTGTCATTTCACGGTTCATTACATCTTCAAGATATAGAATGATAACATGAAGGTGATCATTTAGACTGAAATAAAACATTTGTAATGCGTGTTCGAAACAAGTCAAGTGGTTGGCTCAGTATTTACAAGAAGATTAAGCGATCGTTTTCCATTTTACCGGTGAAACGCGGCTTTAGTAAATGTTGTGATCAGTTAATATCACATCAAGAAATAATAATTATAGTGACTTATGCTAATTTTAGCATGAAATAAAGGTGATTACTGTGCGAAATGTATTGGTTGTATGATCATTCATAGATTAATGTCGTTTTCTGATTGGTTAGAATTAATTACAAGTGATCACGTGGTCAGAAAACAACAAAGACGAGTCTAGGTTTCACACAGGGATGTTTAATAAAAGTTAACATTCGAACAAATTTCTGTGATCACTGTATAACGTTTAAATTGTCATTTGTTACGGTGAAGAAAGGATTCCAAATGATACATAAATAAAGGTAGTAGTATAGTGTAGTATGATGATTCGCGCCAAGTCTGGGAAATGTCTAAGTCCCCTACAGATTATAAATGGAAGATACTTGGTACTTTGAAGACAGGAAAATATCTATGTCGTAGTGCTTATATTATGAAAAATACATACCATTTCAGTAGAAGTTGGCCTAAATATAAATAATTGGAATTGCTGTTTTATTGCGAAAAAGGATCGCACAAGATGAAAATGAGGGAACCCGCTAACAATGTTAAGCCGTTGTGTCTCAGTGGATGAGATATCAGCTATTTATCGAAAGATTCCGCGTTCGACTCCTGTCTTGGGCGCTCCGGTGGCCTGTCTTTCGGATGAAACAGAAAAAAAAACTGACGTCTCATGTTACTGCACAGATTAAAAGGCTGGCTTATCGTCTTAATTATGACGTCATGTGTGGGGGACACTGCCCTGATAGGGATGTTACAGTTTAAGGCTGATCTATCATTTTGTTAATGGTGCCATATTTAGGGGACACTTCCTTTATAGGGATTTTACAGTTTAAGGCTGATTTATCATCTTTTTAATGGCGTCATATTTGGGGGACACTTCCCTTATAGGGGTTTTACAGTCAAGGCTGATTTATTATTCTGCTAATGAGGTCATGTTCTGGGGACATTTTCCTTACAGGGATATTACAGTTTACGGCTGATTTATTATTTTGCTAATGACGTCATGTTTGGGGAACACATTCCTTATAGGGATGTTATAGTTTAAGGCTGATGTATCATCTTTATAATGACGTCATGTTTGGGGGACACTTCCTTTTTAGGGATGTTATAGTTTAAGGCTGATTTATCATCTTTCTAATGACGTCATATTTTAGGGACACTTCCCTTCCAAGGCTGTTACAGTGTAAGTCTGATTTATCTTTATAATGACGTCATGTTTTGGGGACACTTCTCTTATATGGGTGTTACAGTTTAAGGTTAGAACAACCCACACCTTCCTATGTAACTTGGATTGTCGAGATTGCGGAATCTCGTAATCATATTAAAATCTGGTCTCCGCACTTGTGAGTACGAATGTCAGTTAGGACACATGAGATCTTCCTGAATAGCACATGTGGGTCCCATGGCTTTCCATAGTCTACCACCACTGAACACTGGTCTCTACTATAACCCTGCTGTGTAGCGAAACAGTGGACAACAGAACCTATTACGTGCAATGTGTTATATAGAGGTAGAGATTTATTTGGTAGAAGTAAAATTTAACTCTTTTAAATCGAACCAGTTTTTGTCAAACCAAATTCTATCAAACCAAACCAGCCTCTATGAAACTAATCTCTATAAAACCAAACCAACCTCTATCAAGTCAATCTAAATGAAACCAATCTCTATTAAACCAAACCAATCTCTTTTATACCTAATCAAATAGAAACAGCACTTACATATAAACCTTTCCCAACGGGGCAAAGTACTGCTGGTAGAAACACTGCACTTCATCACTTTAAAAATTTAGAATTTACAGACAATTTCTCTAAAGGCGCCAAATTCAAAGGACAAAGCATTTAAGTACAGGAAATTTCCAACAACTTGAAGCCAATTGGAATGATGGAACCCGCATGGCCTTCAGTTTTAACCTGAAAATAAAGTTTAAAATAACCTGCAAGTCTTGGAAAGGAAATCCCAGTAAACTAAACGACTTCATGTTTCTCTTTTATACTTGCCATAGCTTAGCATGAACGAACTATCTTTAAAATATTAAAAATCTTAATATTCTGATTTATTGAACAAGACATTCTGCAAGAATTAAATTCCAAGGTAAGAAATCTGCCATTCAGTTTCTATTTCTGTCTAACATTTAATGTCGTATATAATTACAATACAAGCTGATTGTAATAACATACATGTACTTTGATGGCCAATCTAGTCTGTATTGCTAAGTACGTTTGCCGAGATACATTGTATCACATGGTCATAACAAACCTTTGGAACCCAGAGGTGAGACAGGCGTCTCACCGGAACACAGCTTTATAAAACATAATACTAAACCAGGGGTGGACAGGCGTCCCACCGGAACACAGCCTTATAAAACATAATACAAAACCAGAGGTGAGGCAGGCGTACCACCGGAACACAGCCTTATAAAACATAATACAAAACCAGAGGTGAGGCAGGCGTACCACCGGAACACAGCCGTATAAAACATAATACTAAACCAGGGGTGAGTCAGGTGTCCTACCGGAACACAGCTTTGTAAAACATAATACAAAACCAGAGGTGAGGAAGACGTACCACCGGAACACATCCTTATAAAAACATAATACAAGACCAGAGGTGAAGCAGGGGTCCCACCGGAACACATCCTTATAAAAACATAATACTAAACCAGGGGAGAGGCAGGTGTCTTACTGGAACACAGCCGTATAAAACATAATACAAAACCAGAGGTGAGGCAGACGTACCACCGGAACACATCATTATAAAAACATAATACAAGACCAGAGGTGAAGCAGGCGTCCCACCGGAACACAGCTTTATAGAAACATAATACAAAACTAGAGGTGAGGCAGGCGTCCCACCGGAACACAGCCGTATAAAACGTAATACAAAACCAGAGGTGAGGCAGGCGTCCCACCGGAACACAGCCGTATAAAACATAATACAAAAGCAGAGGTGAGGCAGGCGTCCCACCGGAACACAGCCGTATAGAACATAATACAAAAGCAGAGGTGAGACAGGCGTACCACCGGAACATAGCTTTAAAATCACAATACAAAACCAGAGGTGAGGCAGGCGTCCCACCGGAACACAGCTTTATAGAAACATAATACAAAACCAGAGGTGAGGAAGGCGTCCCACCGGAACACAGCCGTATACAACATTATACAAAACCAGAGGTGAGGAAAGCGTCCCACCGGAACACAGCCGTATAAAACATAATAGAAAACCAGAGGTGAGGCAAGCGTCCCACCGGAACACAGCCGTATAAAACATAATACAAAACCAGAGGTGAGGCAGGCGTCCCACCGGAACACAGCCGTATAAAACATAATTCAAAACCAGGGGTGGGCAGGCGTCCCACCAGAACACAGCCTTATAAAACATAATACAAAACCAGAGGTGAGGCAGGCGTCCCACCGGAACACAGCTTTATAAAACATAATTCAAAACCAGGGGTGGGCAGGCGTCCCACCAGAACACAGCCTTATAAAAACATAATACAAAACCAGAGGTGAGGCAGGCGTACCACCGGAACACAGCTTTATAAAACATAATACTAAACCAGGGGTGAGGCAGGCGTCCCACCGGAACACAGCCGTATAAAACATAATACAAAACCAAAGGTGAGGCAGGCGTACCACCGGAACACAGCCGTATAAAACATAATACAAAACCAGAGGTGAGGAAGACGTACCACCGGAACACATTATTATAAAAACATAATACAAGACCAGAGGTGAAGCAGGCGTCCCACCGGAACACATCCTTATAAAAACATAATACTAAACCAGAGGTGAGGCAGGCGTCCCACCGGAACACAGCCTTATAAAACATAATACAAAATCAGAGGTGAGGCAGGCGTCCCACCGGAACACAGCCGTATAAAACATAATACAAAACCAGAGGTGAGGAAGGTGTCCCACCGGAACACAGCCTTATAAGAACAAATACAAACCCTGGGGTGAGGCAGGCGTCCCACCGGAACACCAGAGGTGAGGCCTGCAGGACAATTATTATTTATTCTTCAGTAACAAAAATTAATAAATACAAAAGATTTTTTTTCAAGTAGGTATTAAGTATACAAAACTTCTCATTCCACCTTACAAGCAATTTGCTTATGTCTTGCCACTTCTTCCTTATGTCAATGGAGGTCCAAATATTTAAGAAAAAAGGTCGAAACTTTACGACGTCAAATTGTTATTTAGCAAGAGAGAATATACATAATAGAATCTCGAACGAAAGGGAGGATAATGGGAAAAAATGAAAACACGTCACAGATTCAGGGATTTCCACTGCGAAATACAATCCGAGAAAAATAACCAGTTTCATTTCACGAACGATTCAACCTTCTCCCTACTTGAACTATAGCTAATCGTAGACAGCCATATTCAAGTAATGTTTAAAAGTTCATTTAGAGTTCAATGAATGAATGAATGAATTGATCAATTAATTTGATTATGTATGTATGTATTTCAGAGGTTTTTTTTTCAATAAAACTATATTTTCTAACGTGTACTCGAATGTTACTTCGAATTTCCGTTATACACTACAGTGAAAATCCCACTCTATGCCCCTTTACAATATAATATTGTGTACATTTATAACCTTAATGATATCTCATATATTCTTACACTTTGGATTCAGATTCTCTTACTTTCGTCGTTGAGTTATCCATTTCTGTGTGCGTCGAGCGATACTTTGGCGAGAAACCCCTATATTCATACACTATTCTGAAAAAGCCAACAATATTACAAGGATGTTTTATAGACTTAAACGTCGGTGACACACGTGGACTAGAGACCAAGGTAATGAGAATAAAATCAGATGAATTATTGATTTACTTATGGTTTTACGAAACACCAGAAATGTATTTTACTTATATGGTGGTCATTGCAGAGAAACCGAGGTATCCCGAGGAAAACACCGACCGCGATGTGGAAGGCTTTAGTAAGTTTCAACGAATCTTAAATGTAACTACAAGTAATCAACTTAGCGGACGAAACCTCAAGAATGAAAATTCGGATGATAAAAGGTTTTTGTTGTCGTTCTAATACTCGGGAATCTTCTACGGATTTCGGTTCCATGAAATACACGTGTTATCTCTACCTGTCTCCTGGGAACGAGAGATGGACTCTGGTATGTCCATTGATTAGTATGTCAGTTCTACCACTCTATATATTGTGTTTGTGTCACATGTGTCACGTGATACTGATGAATCTCATTCATCTTGTCTATCCGTCCGCCTGTCTGTCTATCAGCCTGTCTGTCTATTCAGCTGTCTGTCTATCAGTCTACATGTATCTGTCTATTCGCCTGTCTGTCCGTTTATCTGTGTATTTTAACAAAAGCAATGATATTGTTTGTGTCTATTATAAGAGTGTGTTGATTTAAGGATTCGTTCCTGAGAATAATTTTGAGAAAATCAAGGGGTTCAATTCACCCACTTTGACATTTAATAGAACAAGTATCAGTTTTTCCAATTTGAATTTCCTGTTAAATTTGATTAAAGTTCGCTAAGAGGATTTTGAAAATAAATCGAAATTACATAAGACGACTTATTACAAAAAAGCATTTTTAAAATGATATTCCACTCAATCGCAAATAGAGACAATTAATGTTGGTATTGAACCTAAGGAAAATTAAATATATGGTTAACATATTTTTTTCTCAAAAGACAAAATCTAGGAAAAACTGGTGAAAAGTTCCGAAAATATTTAAATTTATCTAGATTCATAAGCGAAGGTAAATTTCACCGAGTAAAATTTCTGTACTTTAAGTTTTTAATATTGAAAAAAGGGGAGATAACTCATTTAAAGGCATTGATACTGTACAATCCCAAGTTTTACGTACAAGGCCAAATTTTACAATCACTTACATCAATGCCATCTAAGACGACAAAAGACATTGCCACAACAACCAAACATACACAAATGTAATGTAAAAATACCTTTAAAAATGACCTTCTTTCAAGATCATCTTATGGAATAAGAAACACGCATGTAAAATTTGGGATAATTTCTCCATAATCCACATTGTTCTAAAGCATGAGTAATGACTTTGACCCACTGCCTTAGTGTAAAGAACATTATCAACATTTGTATTAATTATGAACATGTGGTATATTTAAATATGTCGGAGAGAATGTACGAATAGGCAGACTGCATGTCGTATGGAAAGAGATGAATTAAAAAAACCCCAAAAATAACTGTATGCGATGTAAGACCCCAGAAAACCAAAGTTAAAAGTTGATGGAATTCATTTTATATTATATATAATAATTTACATGTGTTGCACAGGTCATGAATTGTTCATACCAGATGGTTTATAACTGACTAGAAAGTGCATGAAGATATACGTTATGTAAAATAAACAGCCCCTACATTATATTATAAACTTAAGAAATGATTTAGCTGCTGAGCTATAAATATTATAAGTTCAATAGTGTACGTTAATGTAAACGATGGAATTAGTCTGTCTAGATCTTAAATTATCTTTCCCTTTTGCAATAGACCACTGATAAGAGTTATCCTTCTTATAGAACAGGATTGAAATAAACAAGCTTGAATGTATCAACAAGCTGGACCTGTGTGCTGTCACTTCACATGAGCTATAAAAGTCAAATCCTTTTGTCCGGCGTCCGTTAACATTTCACATTCAAATTTCTTCAGAGCCATTGCATGGATTTCGATGAAACTTAATATAAGTATTTAGGGTGGATGGCATAGGCTGGATGTACTACGATGATCTAGAAAGGTATCTTCCTAAGTGTTGTTGTTCCAATCCGAAATCAGATTTATGACGCTATTTTATCGGACTTTGTTGGTTTTCCTTTTTGAGATTTAAAAATAATTTCCTTGATTGTAGACTGCTTATAAAGCACTAATTTTTTTTATTTCATATGATTGATTTCATTGAATTAAGTATAAATGGACAGAAAAAATGCAATATTAAAATACTGTGGTAAAAAGAACTTTTCTTAAGCTGATGACTTTCATTAATGTTGTGAATAACGGTTAAGTATGCATAATTACTTGGTTAAGCGCTTGGCTTTTGGTGCCGACTATCCGGGTTAGATTCCCGGATTGCGCCACTAAGAGGTTGGTAACCTCCTGCTTCCATGTCGCGATATAACTGAAAAATGTTATAAAGCGAGGTAAAACACCAATCAGTCAACCAACCAATCTGACAACTTGCAGTTCCTTTATAACAGGGATCCTGTACCGATTATTATTATTATTATTATTATTATTACTATTATTATTATTATTATTGTTATTATTATTATTATTATTATTATTATTATTATTATTATTATTTGTCATTTTTATCTATACCGGTACTTCGGGTCAGCAAATTGGAATTTTTCCTAAAATGCGAGTCGGATTTTTTTTGCAAAGTATCCCCTTCTCCTATAAAAATCAAATGGTTCCTCCCTAAAATTTGTTGCTTAAAATTTGATATCAGAATGACTTCATACAAAGGTTCATCTTTTTTCGGCAATTAATTCATCCATTATATCCTGAAATGAAGCCTGCAAAGTCCGATAGTGAGTGTAATAACTATAAACTTCTTTGGATTTCTCAACAAACGTTCACAACATGACGAGTTGTTAGAGTGATTGTCAAAAGGATGAAAAAGCTAGTGCGTTCAGGCTCTGTTCTTTCATACTTTCATAGGAGTACCCCTAAAGGCCTTTAACTTTAGCAAGAAAATGCAAGTTAAACAATATTTGATATAGCTCATATCTCAGAATGTTAATGTTTTGTGATTATTTTTAACAGGATACATGCGGTTTCCGAGAATTTTTCACATGGTTGGCATCTGAAACTTATCTAATGTTTTAGTCAAAATTTGATTTGATTTGAGACAAATAGTGTCGCGGGTGTGAAATATTAAACTATCTATGGAATTTCTTTTATTTTCTTAACACTTTTCTTTATTGATGAGTGTACGCATGAATAGGCACATGTATGAATGCATCAGCGAAAGGTTCGACACTGACCACTGGACAGTTTATATACCAATGCGCATTCGAAAGTAATACCTGTTTGACGGTGCGTTTTGCCGAATTATTGAATTTATTCTCTAGAAGTATTTTTCAGATCCGTTATAATATTAATTTCTGTTATAAATTATTTGTAATATGTAATTCTATTTAATATTGTAGGACACCTTTGACTTTAAATTTCAAATTGATGTTAAACAATAAATCCGGATACAGATGTGTATATGTATTATCCGGTGATAATCTTCATCTGCTACAGTTGCTGTCACGTGAATCTTGTTCTCGTGGTCCTCTCTAACCACTTCTTCAATCATACCGCTGTCCAATCCTTTGGAACTACCTGTGTAATTGAGGCTGCTTTCATGAGATGGTTCTGGTGTATTTGATCTAGTTGCAAGAGTGCAGATTCTGCAGGATTTCGGTCGCAATAAGTTTATTTTCCCAGTTTCATTACCAAGCATAGAAGAGTGCCATGATAAAATCATATCTAATGAAAAGAAGTGGCTTAAAACAAGTGCACTTAGGCAAGGAGCCACTAGCGGTGCAGGAATGGTCGTTTTGGACAATTTCGACGAACCACAAAGAAGGAAAGATTCATTCCTTGTATTTCCAATACTGTGTATTTATGAGAATTTGTTTTAGATGAAACATATCTTATTCAATACCATCATCGGAACCCCCAACCCCCAGCCTATTGCACTGTGTTTAACGAAGCGCCAGCGGAGTGCGAATGACCGTGGGTTTCCGACGATGATTCAATATACGAATACTTTGAATGGATTGTGCTACAAGTTTGACATTAGATACATGTAATGCCCTCTCCTTTAGCACATACAACATATATATGTTAATCCGGCGATACAAAACATAACATAAATATATTCAAATCTATATAATGTTGTGTAAGGAAGACGTGAAGGGAAAGGGTCGTGCTGATGTGTGCAAAAATGTGAAAGCAGAAGAGGTGGGGGGGGGGGGGGGGGTATGGCTAATGTGTAATATGTTTGGAATGATAATGACTTGAACATGCGTAATAATGGTTTTTAAGAATAGAATTTTCCAGATGAGATGACGTTGTCCTGTACTATTAACCGAATATGTGTATTTTCTTCCAAAGTTAAATTGTCATTACCAGACAGAATTTCCATGATGTTTAAGAGTAAAAATTAATTAAGTATGCGACAAAGGTTTACGCTTTGGTTAAAGTGTAATGGACATTTAAGTATATAATGTGAGGCATCTTCATATGGGAATCCACAAGAGAAACTAGCCAAGGAAGTAAGATTTGCTCTGATGAGATCGGCATTTGAGTTGCTGCAATAATTTCTTAATCTAGTAACCTTGCTTTACGTTCCACTACAGTAGTATATTTCGGTACAATGTGACCACCGTTTATGTCATTTTGAACTGTTTTGATTCTGATAAAGTAAGCTCTGTTTCGAATTTCACCGTTTAAGTTATTCCAAAGATTCATGGTGGAGAGAATTTGTCGCTACTACTTTGCTAATAAAACTGATTTGTACATCTAAAATGGTTGTACTGGTTCCACCCATTATTTTGCATGTGCTTAGGTACCAATGTTTAGCATGTGTTTAGCATGTTTATTGAGGACTTTTGACCTCAATAAACAATAAGGCATAAGTACATGTACTGTATGTACCAAATGTGAAGGTCCTAGCCCAAACAGTTTGGTCTGTATCATGTTTATAACCTCAGTGGGCTGACAGTTGACAGTAAACTGAAAGATGCACCATGTCATAGCATAACACATCCAAATATGGCAGGCCTATAAAAGAAGTATGAATATGCACATCTGATATAAGTAAAAAACGAAGAAGTACCGAAGGATAAACCATATCTCATAGTCCATGGAATAAAAGGACAATATCGTGTATAGTGTCATATTCAGACCCCAATAAAATCGAGGTGAGACCAGGCGCCCGAAAGGAGTAAGCGTCCCCTGGTTGCATACAACACCCGTCGCAAAAGTCCTGCGACAACTTTTCAAATTTGATATGGGCGAGTTATA
This sequence comes from Pteria penguin, assembly GCA_035048485.1. NCBI lineage: Eukaryota > Metazoa > Mollusca > Bivalvia > Pterioida > Pteriidae > Pteria > Pteria penguin. The sequence continues at coordinate 11,907,094 of CM068588.1, read as the reverse complement.
GGGAGAAAATATCAAATTACAACTTTAGTAGATTATTCATTATCTAGACTACAGAATCAATACAATTATTAGAATTACGCATAGAACATTGAGAAGGAAAACTAGAAAAAAATAAATTTTATACTGTATCATTAATGTAATCCTGGTCTCCGCCGTCTGACGATCTGACTCAGTATAAAATTACTTCAATTTTATTTAAGTCAGAATTTGGAAGGTGTCTCGAGGAACAATAACAAAACAACACATATAGAGTGTATTGCATTTAAAAACATAATGTTATTTTCTTTTGTCTGAGTTTTATTAATTTTTTCCCTTTACGTATTTTGTAAATTTATATGTTTTGCCATTATTTGAGTAAATAGTTGCATCAGGAAGGAAGGGAGACCAATAAAAAGATGGGAGTGCCGGATTTGGCTTTCAACTCCCTAAAATTTGTGTAAATACATGTACATTGCTTTGTAAGAATTGACTATGGTCATATCTAGTTTTATTTATTTATTCATGCATTTATTTACAATAATGCACTCTACATAATTTTCATTCGGACGTTTTGGCCATGTGCTTTCAGCCATCGTCAAGATATTTGAACAGTTTCTAACTTCCGCCAGACACAGACCAACTTTAACTCGCATGGTCTAAACTGTCTATAAAAACTATGTTGTGTTTTATTGTATTTGAAAGAAGAAAAAAAACTTTATCCATCTATTCATCTATTTATTTTAAAAAAGTATATTAACCGCTCATTAACATAGGATAATCATCAATCAAACTACTTCACATTTCTGCCATTTTCAGGATATATTGACGGTTTCCCACTTCCGTCAAATACGGACGAACTTAACACGTTTGATTCTCAGGTCTTCAAAGACAACATTCGGACAGTCGACGTCCAACTAATACCAAAATCACAGCGGACCAAGTCGACACCAAACCTCACAGTTCTTAGATCTAGGTTCCAGAAATTACAATTACATGCAAAATTATCAGGTAAGTTTTATGCCGCTTAGAACTTAGTACATCATGTATTATGCAAATATTTTCAGAAATTTTGACGAAAAGAGCTTTAATTGTGTGATGTGACACCAGTTATTTGCTGTTCACAGATACTTGTAGGAATCTCTCAGATTTAGTGAGTATAAAACGATTTCACGATTAAACTGTATGTAAAATGAATTTATATGTTTTTTCTGACCGTGGTTTAGGGTTGTCTAGTGGTATTCCCTTGCATTTCTAATCTGGTGGTATCACATTTTTTTCTTTTTAATCTAACGGATATACTCCCGTGTCTGTCCCAAGAATTAGGCGGTATGCACTGAAGTTGCACGTCTCTCTATACCTAATTACGTGCACTATCCCACACCACAAATCACTTACGGAGGTTGTCAGAACTTTTAAGTAATAACTGAAATATAAGATCTATAAAAAGGGGGATGAAATAGTTTTAAAAATTTTTAAAGAGCTTGTGGAGATTTATATATTTTATTTTATTTTATTTTATTTTATTTTATTTTATTTTATTTTATTTTATTTTATTTTATTTTATTTTATTTCATTTTATTATTATTTCACTTTATTTTATTTTCGCAAGTATGTGTATGGCTTTGCATGTTCTAAATTATTTGTCGAATATAACTGTAATTCAATTCAGTTTATTCAAATGGAATTAGAATGTTGTCAACATCGACAAGATAACACATTACATCACGTGACATTTAATTATACATGTTATGTTTAATATTTCATAGTCGAGCTTTAAAATCCATCATTGTCCATTATGCCCCCCCCCCCCCCCCTTCTTCCCTTCCTCAACATTCTCTAAAAAAGAAAAAAAAACCCCATTAATATGAACATCAGTGTGAAAGTATCCGTTACTTTAATATACTTGTACCTGCAAACTCTATCATATATTGACACGAGTGTTTCATTTAAATCCTTATACATGTTTTACAAATTATACTTTAACTCGCGCACACCTCATTCATGCAAGGTGAACATCTATTTATAAATTTCCCATATGACATACTGGTATTTACACGTACATGTAAAATATATAGTTCTACGGATTTTGATCATAATCATCATGTAGTAGATAGTTGAGTTACGTATGAGAGCTAACCCTCGCGAGCTGTGTATTGTCGGATAACCTCTGACCTGTCGACATGAATACAGACAACAAGGAAGTGATAGGAAACTAGCTTTTAGAAGATTGACGCCACGGCATAGATTTGTATGTCACATTCTGCTCCAGAAGATATATAGTTTAATATATTCTTCTATTCAGAAGGTAGGTAACGATATAAACATGTTCAATATTATGGTAAATTTGTGAATCTTTCAGTAGAAGATTGGATAAAATACGGAAATACATGTATTTCATGCGTTTGTTTTGAGAGGGAGAATGATTTCCGGGATAAGATCGCAGTGTGTGATATGAAATTATAATTTTATGAATTCACAACCGTATATAGTACATGTAACTTTGTGCTATCAGTATACACACAATAAAATAATGTGATCCATGTTTATTTGTAAACTTTATTACTATAGAATATCACAATTATATTCACCTGAAATATGGAAAGTTTCATTCTCATGTACTGCTAAGTTGTAAAGAATGCAAAATATTGATCATTGTTCAGTATCATCCCCATAATGTACGCGTAAGGAATCTTGGAATATAAAAAACATTCCGTAACAGTCCTCTTTTCATTATTTAGATGGAATTTAGGTTCATACCCACGGTTCTGCATTAACATGGCACTGTACTGTATATTCCAACCCCCCACCATTGTACTTTCTGTGTAGTTACCCTTGTATAAAACATTCGACAATTCGTACTTACTTTTTAAACATCATCTTGATACTGTCTTTTTCTAACGTCAAATTTTTATTTAAAGTGAGCACATAAATAACAAAACTTTTAAGTTAGAAAAAGACAATACGTTAAAGCTTCCTGTTTTTTACCCAAGCCCCTTTAACAGAAGTAACATAATTATACCTATCGTTTATGATTTTTTTTCTTCATTTTCCCCTTCGTCTTCTCATATTCATAACACGATATACACATGTATATATTAATGACCCTTAGACCAATAAAAATTTGACGTGCTCTGAAGTGAACGTTATTTAAAACTTAATAGGTCTTTACGCAAGACAACAAAAATACTTGGCAACAATTTCTTAAATATAAAGAAATCTTTATTCTAAATAGTTATGTAATACTCGTATCTTTTTACACTTGCATAAATGCCTTTTGTGTGTGTGCTTTTGTTTATTATTTTACGCATTAAATCTCTATCATTCATGTACAGAATCGATTAAATTCAATATAAAATTCAAAAATTCACCCTCCCTTTTCCAATGTACTTTATAAAACAACATTTTGTGTTACAACCAGGAAGTTCACACTCCACATAAAATATTTAAAAGTTATTTCCTTCATGTGTAAGTAACACGATATGCAGGTGTTTACAGTTATCCGTGCATCGTATTCCTTTTGTAAGCAGATAATGGATGTTTATATCTGTGATATTTACACTGCCTCATTGTCATCTTTATTTGATTATTGATATTAAGCCATAATATGTGACATTTATTACGACCGAAGTATGGAAAGTACTACGCGAATGCTTGATGTCATTTGCCTTCACTCATCACGTACATCTATATCTACATACAATAAGTGTAGACATATATTACTCTGGTGTCCTTCTTAAAGTGCATTGTGTGCATTAAGGCAACTTCACTCCTAGATATAGGTCTGTTTATAAATTGTTTTGATTATACATAATACTTATGTGTATCTGTATATGATTAATTCTGAAAAATACTTCTTTTTAGCCCCCTTGGTCCGAAGGGCTACGTGAGTTATAGTCATCACTTTGCGTCCGTAGTTTTCCTTCGTCCGTAAACATTTCCTATTTTCATCTTCTGAAATTACCATTATGATTTTATCCAAACGTGGAACGAATGATGTATTTTTATATCCTTTACAAAAGATTTTTCTTCCAGTTGAACGAAAAATATAACCGCGAAGTGCTTTTTTATATTCTGATTGCCCAATTTTCAAAAATCTTCTCTGAAACTACAAGGCAAAATGTTTTGATATTTGGTTTGAATATGTGGTAGACTTTATACAAACGATTCATCGTGGTTGCCCATTGGAGGGTCATTTTGGCAACCAGGGCTATAAATAGAATGTAGGGGTTAAAACTACTACTTTGTTTTTATCTCAAAAAGATAATGTATGTTGGGGAAAATGATACTTTAAAATAAAAAAATGTCATTAGAAAAAGAATTACAATTTTTTGTTTCGTCCAAAATCATGTGATGATTCTTGCTTGAGTAATGGCCTTTGTTCGGCAAATTTTAGCAAAAACACATTTTTTCCAATGATTTAAAAACAATAATAGTAAGAGGTATACTGTAAATTGCAACATTTTCGAAGACATATGTTTCATTCACTTGTCAACTTTTGATCTAGTGGCCTTGACCATGGATTTTGACCTACATTTCTAAAACTTTAAGATAGACTGTATTTTTAACCACAAGAGAGAGGACTTCGATATTCCACATATAGATTCATCATGACAAGAGCTATCAATTGCTCCTACAACTAGTGACCTTTTACCTAAACTTTGATCCACTTTTTATATTGCAAATATGATTGTAATCAGGACTTTTATTTAGGTCCTTGACTTTCGACTTACTGACCTTGGCGTTTTTTTTAACTCTATCTAGGTTATATGTTTTGAATGTAAGGGTTATGAATTTCATATTCATATACATTGTACAATGACTTCTGAACTTGATATACTTTTCAATAGATTTAACATTGACTATATCATTTCTACTGTCTGGGAAAGTAGGTTCAAATTTCGAATAGATTTCTCGTGAATTTAGTATGCGGGCGATTCAGACTCCTGAAGCCTCTTGCTTATTATAGCATGTATATCTCGTGAGATTAATAGATCATTCATTATAAAGAGTGTGGAATCGTAAAATCCACCGAGGGGACAAGATTCACTTTTTGGGACGAGGCTTGCCTCACGGCTAGATCGTGAATATTGGACCCGGGGTGGAGTTTCATTGTCCCACACGAGTTTATAATGAATGATTATTTCTCTCGCATTATTATGTTTGGATTAACTGACTGTTTTCGTCATTAAAAAGATAAAGATTTCTTCCGTTCAATCAGATCTTTATACACTATTCCATCAGAAAGATCATACATATAAGTGGTTTATATTTTTGTGTAAACTACAATGTTAAAATTTCATCTATTTATATAATACTAAATAAAGTAAACACTAAGAATAAAGATATCCGTCTACAGGTTCAAATTCATTTCCGGGTTATCCGCAATTAATCCATATCTAGATGTAAGTCATTCACATTTTTCGTGTGACGAGGCAGTCATGGCGGACAATGCAAGAAATAAAATTACCTCAGAAAATGCATTGGAATGTACAGAAAAATGTAAGTAAATGTGCTTTTTTCTTGTTGTGTCTTATCATGCAACGGAGTAAATCTTCATTATAACGAAACATCTACCGTAACATGGCATCTTACCCGCCCCAAGCAGTGGGGAATGCCAACATCTACCGTCACATGGCACCTTACCCGCGCGAAGCAGTAGGGAATGCCAACATCTACCGTAACATGACATCTTACCCGCCCCAAACAGTGGGGAATGCCAACGTGTACCGTAACATGGCATCTTACTCGCCCGAAGCAGTGGGGAATGCCAACATCTACGTAACATGGCATTCCACCCACCCTAAGCAGTGGGGAATGCCAACATCTACCGTTACATGGCATCTTACCCGCGCGAAGCAGTGGGAAATGCAAATATCTACCGTAACATGGCATCCTACCCGCCCAAAGCAGTGGAGAATGCCAACATCTACCGTTACATGACATCTTACCCGCCCCAAGCAGTGGGGAATGCCAACATCTACCGTTACATGACATCTTACCCGCCCCAAGCAGTGGGGAATGCCAACATGCACCGTAACATGGCATCTTACTCGCCCGAAGCAGTGGGGAATGCCAACATCTACGTAACATGGCATTCCACCCACCCTAAGCAGTGGGGAATGCCAACATCTACCGTTACATGACATCTTACCCGCCCCAAGCAGTGGGGAATGCCAACATGTACCGTAACATGGCATCTTACTCGCCCGAAGCAGTGGGGAATGCCAACATCTACGTAACATGGCATTCCACCCACCCTAAGCAGTGGGGAATGCCAACATCTACCGTAACATGGCACCTTACCCGCGCGAAGCAGTGGGGAATGTCACCATCTACTGTAACATGATACCTTAATCGCGCCCAAGCAGTGGGGAATGCCAACATCTACCGTAACATGGCACCTTACCCGCGCGAAGCAGTGGGGAATGCCAACATCTACCGTAACATAGCACCTTACCCGCGCGAAGCAGTGGGGAATGCCAACATCTACCGTAATATGATACCTTAACCGCGCCCAAGCAGTGGGGAATGCCAACATCTACCGTAACATGGTATCTTACACGCCCCAAGCAGTGGGGAATGCCAACATCTACAGTTACATGGTATATTACACGCCCCAAGCAGTGGGGAATGCCAACATCTACCGTAACATGGCACCTTACCCGCCCCAAAGAGTGAGAGATGCCAACATCTACTGTAATATGGTACCTTAGAGACCGACGAGCTTCTAGCGGAACTCGAACTCGCGACCTCCAGAAATGAAACGGTATAAATTGATTAGACATGTGGATATGCTCTAGAATATATCTATCATTGTAAAGGGATACTCAATTTTACAAATAAATAAATAGGTAAATAGAAAAAGGGGAAATAATGAGATATACATGTACAGGTATATAGCTACAGATATATCTATAACTGTCAGTTCAAGTAACTTGAATATTTTGAATCAAAAGAGCAGACGGCAATGCCGATATCCAATCAAATGACGAACAGTCGCTTGCGTGAAGCTAAAATAAGAGTTTAAGGAATTGTAAACCGTTGTTGTTGAGCAGCAGCAGCATGGACTTCCAAAGTTTCAGAAAAAACACATTTTAGCCACGACAAAGCAAAGAAGTTTTGTTTGATTCAGAATTAAGCCTAGATTTCTTCTGTGACGAGCTGATAGAAGGGCAAGGGAACACATAGAGTCGTCTTAATTAAATACACTAGACATTTCACACAGGAAAGAGGACGTTGTAACTGACTGCTTACAATAGGTCAGTGGATTAGTGGTAAAGTGTAATGATGTGGGCAGGGAATTCACATAGTGGTACGACTGGTTTAGTGGAATTCACATAGTGGTACGACTTGTTTAGTGGAATTCACATAGTCGTACGACTGGTTTAGTGGAATTCACTTAGTGGGACGACTGGTTTAGTGGAATTCACATCGTGGAACGACTGGTTTAGTGGTTTCACAGTAGTACGACTGGTTAAGTGGAATTCACATAGTCGTACGACTGTTTTAGTGGAATTCACAGTGGTGCGACTGGTTTAGTGGAATTCACATAGTGGTACGACTTGTTTAGTGGAATTCACATAGTCGTACGACTGGTTTAGTGGAATTCACTTAGTGGGACGACTGGTTTAGTGGAATTCACATAGTGGAACGACTGGTTTAGTGGTTTCACAGTGGTGCGAATTGGGTTAGTGGAATTCACATAGTGGTACGACTGGTTTAGTGAAATTCACATGGCGGTGCGACTGGTTTAATGGAATTCACATAGTGGTACGACTGGTTTAGTGGAATTCACATAGTGGTACGACTGGTTTAGTGATGGTCCTAACACTCTAAAGTCTACTGAGATGAGACCCTACCACAGTGTGATCTTACAGCAGCAGATGGAGCACAAGACGCTAAACCAATTTCACGTAGTAGTTCGACTGTTTATGTGGAATTCACAATGGTACGACTGGGTTAGTGGAATTCACATAGTGGTACGACTGATTTAGTGGAATTCACAGTGGTGCGACTGGTTTAGTGGAATTCACATAGTGGTACGACTTGTTTAGTGGAATTCACATAGTCGTACGACTGGTTTAGTGGAATTCACTTAGTGGGACGACTGGTTTAGTGGAATTCACATAGTGGAACGACTGGTTTAGTGGTTTCACAGTAGTACGACTGGTTAAGTGGAATTCACATAGTCGTACGACTGTTTTAGTGGAATTCACATAGTGGTATGACTGGTTTAGTGGAATTCACAGTGGTGCGACTGGGTTAGTGGAATTCACATAGTGGTACGACTGGTTTAGTGAAATTCACATGGCGGTGCGACTGGTTTAATGGAATTCACATAGTGGTACGACTGGTTTAGTGGAATTCACATAGTGGTACGACTGGTTTAGTGATGGTCCTAACACTCTAAAGTCTACTGAGATGAGACCCTACCACAGTGTGATCTTACAGCAGCAGATGTTTTAGTGGAATTCACATAGTGGTATGACTGGTTTAGTGGAATTCACAGTGGTGCGACTGGGTTAGTGGAATTCACATAGTGGTACGACTGGTTTAGTGAAATTCACATGGCGGTGCGACTGGTTTAATGGAATTCACATAGTGGTACGACTGGTTTAGTGGAATTCACATAGTGGTACGACTGGTTTAGTGATGGTCCTAACACTCTAAAGTCTACTGAGATGAGACCCTACCACAGTGTGATCTTACAGCAGCAGATGTTTTAGTGGAATTCACATAGTGGTATGACTGGTTTAGTGGAATTCACAGTGGTGCGACTGGGTTAGTGGAATTCACATAGTGGTACGACTGGTTTAGTGAAATTCACATGGCGGTGCGACTGGTTTAATGGAATTCACATAGTGGTACGACTGGTTTAGTGGAATTCACATAGTGGTACGACTGGTTTAGTGATGGTCCTAACACTCTAAAGTCTACTGAGATGAGACCCTACCACAATGTGATCTTACAGCAGCAGATGGAGCACAAGACGCTAAACCAATTTCTCAAACATTCATCCAAGTCTTGTTGTGGTCATTGCAATTACTAATAAGACATTTCGCTGGTGTAAATTCGCTACCGTAATAACTAATTTAATCGTAGGCAAGCAGATGAGTAGGCAAGCAGATGAGTAGGCAAGCAGATGAGTAGGCAAGCAGATGAGTAGGCAAGCAGATGAGTAGGCAAGCAGATGAGTAGGCAAGCAGATGAGTAGGCAAGCAGATGAGTAGGCAAGCAGATGAGCAGGAATTGTCAAGCAGTTGTTGAAATTGGAATCCTTTTCGTAATAATTTTATAATTCTAATATATTTTTTTAAATCAGATAGATGTGTTAATTTTGATTTCAATATTTATTTGCATTTGCCATCCCATTTCATTACCATATTTGACCTAATTAGGATAATTATTACGCAGGCTAAGAGCAGCATCTTTTTCTCTCTCTTCTGTCTACAGTATATATGCGTATCGTATATTCAAGTCGTGCTATCTAATTTCTTTTTCCTTCAATTCTATTTCCCCCTAGAGGATCGTCTCTATAAGCCAGACATATAGTTTCCTTTCAAACGCGTTACAAGTGTCACTTCTCTGTTTCCGTACTTCGTGCTTAGAAAAGGGAAATAACACTGTGCATATATTTTACCCATTAGTGGATACAATATATCCTGAAAATTAGAGAAACTAAAGAAGAATCAATTCCGTTAAAGTTCGTACAATTCCGTTAAAGTTCGTACGGAAAGTATTCATTTCATATATTATAAACTTAGCAAATATTCCTCCTAAAACCAACATGGATTTATTTCCTTTCATATAGGTTTATCAGATTCAGATTTTGTTGTACGTAACAGGACTAATTTTTACAGAATTTACAGTGAAATAATAGTATTGTGGCAAATAAAGAAAATTAACGTAACTAAGATCGATAACTCCGTGGTAAAAAAAACCCCAGATATCTCTCAGGAATGCTGACAGTTGTCATTTATACATGTATTTGACGAATAAATGTCTATTATAATAGTGAATAATGAGAAGATTTATGGAAGTACTTGAATTTGTATGCCTCCTAATTGATAGATCGAGTGCGTATTGTTTTGGGCTTGTCTGTCTGTCTGTTTGTTTGTTTGTTTGTTTGTTTGGTTGTCTTGTCTGTTGTCGACTTTAACCTTCGCTATAACTTTTGAACTGTGCGAGATAGAGACTTCATATATTTGGTATGCATACTCCACCAATAAAGCCCTTTCAAAGTACACCAAGGTCATTGACCTCGTAACCTTGATCGTGACCTTTGACCTACATTTCAGAAATTTGCATTATTTGGACTTTTTTGTCGGCCGGAAGCATTCGTGTTTTACAAACACATCTTCTTCAGTCGAATCTGAAGTTTATTTTCGTGTTATATGCTGCTATGTTTCACCGTTGGAAAATGCCCATATTAAATTTAATTTTGGCTAGATTTAACAGATAATACCGCTGGTGTCGCAAATATAATTATTTTCAATACAATTATTCTGATTATCTAAACAAGTGTTCATGACATCGTGGCATTTTTTTTACAGGTGTTCGGATATGGTGGTTCGAATAATTAGGTCTCTTGACTATAATTGCTTGGCAACAGATATAAACATGAACATTGACGCACTGACATTGAAAAAGAATAAATATTAACATAGAATGTCTGTTATACGCTGATAGAATCCCTATGTATTGGTTTATATCTGATAACCCAGTATTTACAAAAAGTTCTAGATCCAAAAGATGTTAAACTAATGATGTAAATCTACTGTAGTTTTTCAAAACGACTGCCTTCTACATCACTTATATTAAAAGGTTTACAACGTTTATTCGAGTGAGTGGTTTTGTTGAATCAGTCTCACACTATGGCCATTGAATGCGAAAGTTGAGTGCTAAGGTAAAAAAATTAATTGGAGTTGAAAGGAGCAAGTTGACTCACCCTTCTTCCTTACTGAAACGTACATTTCTAATTGCTGGTTTTGGTGGTAAACTGTTATAGCCAAAAAAATTATCAGGATGTTTATTTCCTGGTACTCTTTTCTGTGTTATTTTACTCCGAATTGAGGTTATTTGACCTGTATGATGGTCATCTGCCTAATGCATGGGCTCATTTGTTTTACATATAAATAGGAACCACATGAAACTTTTTTGACATATTGAAAGGGCCATCGGATTTTTTACGTGCTAACGTATACAGGCTTTGTTACACGAAGCTTCATCGAGGTACACAGAAGAAAACAGAAATTGATAAACCCCATGAAAAAGACACAGATGAAAGCAAAGGGTGGTAAACCACCTGCAAAGGACACCGAGGAAAGCAAAAGGTGATAAACCACCTGAAAAGGACACAGAGGAAAGCAAAAGATGATAAACCATCTGAAAAGGACATAGAGGAAAGCAAAATATGATAAACCATCTGAAAAAGACATAGAGGAAAACAAAAGATGATAAACCATCTGAAAAAGACATAGAGGAAAGCAAAGATGATAAACGACCTGAAAAGGACATAGAGGAAAGCAAAAGATGATAAACCATCTGAAAAGGACACCGAGGAAAGCAAAAGATAATAAACCATCTGAAAAGGCATAGAGGAAAGCAAAGATGATAAACCACCTGAAAAGGACATAGAGGAAAGCAAAAGATGATAAACCATCTGAAAAGGATACAGAGGAAAGCAAAAGTTGATAAACCATCTGAAAAGGACACAGAGGAAAGCAAAAGATGATAAACCATCTGAAAAGGACACAGAGGAAGGCAAAATTGATAAATCGCTTGAAAATGACATGACATAGAAGGCAAAAATGATAAATTACCTGAGAAGGGCAGCGGAAGGCAAAACCGATAAATCGCGTAAAAAAGCTTAAAAAGGTACAAGATGATGATTCGCATGGTGATAAATCGCCTGAGAAGGACACAAAGAAAGGCAAAAGATGATGAATCGTCTGAGAAGGACATAAAGAAAGGCAAAAGATGATAAATCGCCTGAGAAGGACACAAAGAAAGGCAAAAGATGATAATTCGCCTGAGAAGGACACAAAGAAAGGCAAAAGATGATTAATCGCCTGGGAAGGACACAAAGAAAGGCAAAAGATGATAAATCGCCTGGGAAGGACTCCGAGGAAATCGTTCAGAATTTAATTATTTTGAATGTTTATCGTGAATACAATTTTGAATAAAAGAGAGTCAATATTTTACAAAAAAAAATGTGTAAAAGTTGAGCGTAATTAAACATTCCCCAGTTGAGTTGTAAGCAACCACGAATTCACTGCACTCAGTTTCCTCCTAGAATAATCATATTTAATACAGGATCTTTAGAGCATAATGTCGTATTTCATATATTGTAATATTATTCAAATTTAGTATGTCAATACGCCTGCAATTCTGACTCTGAATTGCATAATGACCTTAGCTGGATTAAATCATTCACTTCAAAATTGGATGTGTTAACAGTTTATTTTTTGACAATGGTTTTTACGCATTTCAAGATATTTTAAGTAGTTATAGTGAACTATACTTCTACATGTAGATATGTTTTAGGGACGAACATATGAAATAAAGAAATATTCCATTTAATCAATTCTGTAAGAGATCAGAATTTTAAGCCCTATCAAGTGGTTTTTTTCACACGGACCCAGAGACAAATATGAAACATTCATACATAATGTGTTTAAGGAAATTAGAAGTGGAATAATGCAGTAATAGTTTCCTCGCATAGTTTTATTTATTTTCAAAACAATTTGGAATATAAATCATATATATTATAGTAAGTTTGGTTATTTCCCGCGCTTGCGTACTGCATTATTTGACTATGAGAAAAGAGAGGTCGTATTTGCTCTTACCGAAGAACAATTTTCTATTATATGCGAATTCATCAACTTCAATAACTGGGATCTTAGTGCGTCTTTGATTCGCAATGAATGGTCAAGGACTCCAAATGAAAGTTCTACAGTATCATAACCTGAAGAATTTACAGTTGGTACCATAATAACAGACCCTAAAAGTAATAATCAGCGGGATGATATTCGCAATGATAACAATAGTTGCGACAATGAAAATAATGACCCTAAACCAGTAAATGGGAATGTGATTGACCATAGTGTCTGTGAATTCTGTTTTTGTAACCCATGCGTAACATTGCATAGACAGTCGTGGTTTGGGAATGGCATTCCACCTCATTCACGCATCGCGGGCATTAGAAAAACAAAGTACCGAAAATTGTAGTCACTAATTTCACACTGGTTGGATTCATCCACATTATATTGTAAAGAAGACGCGTCTTCTCCGAGAATTCCAACTCCAGGACCTTGGAGAAGTTTACACACTGAGATAAATAATGCCTGACTGTGTTTTGGGACTTGTTAGGGTCTGTATCCTAATCCAGATGGCAGGGGATACATGGGACATCGATGGGCATGATAAATATCTATGCAATATTGTGTAAATACGGTGATAAACTTTAAACATTCATACTTAATGTGTTGTAAGCAAATTAGAAGTTGAATAATGCAGTAAATAGTTTCCTCGCATACTTTTATTTATTTTCAAAACAATTCGTAATATAAATCATACATATTATATTCTTTGAGCAAGCACGTGCTTTCGTTTTGTTTACATTCTTTGTTCTGGCCCTAGTAAGGTCAGATTTACCATAAGCAGAAGGAGGTCTAGTTTGAATGTTGTGCGCTTAGATTGTTCAGTACGTAATTTCACTAAAATCAAAGATTTAATTTGAACAGTATTTTGGTACATAAGAAATAAAACCAAAATGAACACCTATGACTTTCAAAGTTTAAAAAAATTCTAGATTTCTTGATAGAAAGGATTTTCTTATTGTCAGATGAACGTGCACAGAAAACGGTCATTTTCAAATTGTTTCCACGCCCACTTCTCTTTATATTCAATCCCCCCTCCCCCAGTCTCTTTTTCCACATGCGCACGGGATCAATCGACTTCATACTGTAGTAAATAAATTGTCAAACTAAAAGAGATTGTTTATCTCCAAAGACAACGCGCAGTATGGTCGTCTCATGTACAGTACGCGAGCATTTACATACTTGAATGTCTAGCCTTTGATGAGATTAATTACACCCACGGACATACTTGACCAGGTCATTTTATAAGGTCAGTAATCTACATGTTCAAGAAGCAAGTAACACACGACAGATCGCGTGTGACTCGCTTCTTCATTGACTCACATTTTGACTAGCATACACTGCTCATTCCACAGATCGATAATAATAATCAATAACCTGAGCAGCGAACTAGGATGGCTATGTCGCCCTGAACACAATTCGTGTGGGAAGTTCTCCATAACTACATGTCCCCGTTTTAGTGAAATCTTCCACTGTGGAGTTAAACACAGGGGTCACGTGTCCCGGGATAGTGCAACAACCATGTGCATGTGGGGTAAGGCCATTTTACTTGTATTTATTTCTGGCTCATTTATAGATTATCTGATGACAGTATCGGAATTCTGATAGGTTAGCGGTGGTTAAAGTAGGTGACTCAGAGTCGGTGTTGAATGTCTTGTAGCAGTTAAACTGTTCCAATGGATGTAGAACACCATATCGATTATATCATGCAAACACAATGTTCATAATCATATTATTTCTGTTCTTGAGATTTCCTTTATCTGAAATCAATGCAGATAATCATACTGATATCAAAGAATTATTCCGATCGATTGTTTAAGATGCACGATATCTGCAGTATGTTTGGTCTCGGGGTTATTTACTCAACTTCAGCAGTTGCTGTAGGGACATTGCCTTGTACATTGCATAGAATTTCGAAATGTATGCAATGTGCAATGTCTGTCATAAAAATGAATTTTATTTGCCCTAAGATACATATAACATGGTGCTTTTGATTCGTTTAGTCTGTAAGATAAAATGAAAAATGTTACGTATGTCACATATTTCGTATGTCATATATTATGTCACATTTTTCGTATGTCACATATTTTAAGTTTTGGCTCCGTCTTTAGGGCCAATGGGGTGCTAGGATCGTGATATTGACGACTTACAAATGTATGCTACTGTTAACCTAAGTATGTGTCATATGTAATATGGAGAGCATTTACCTTGTAGTTTTCGGTATTATGTTTAAAATAATAATTACCAAAGGACGATGGACGATAGGTCACTCGATGACCTTAAAAGTTCTTCAAAATTATGAAAAAGGAATATTTTACGATTTTCAACAACAACATAAGAATTCCTATTTTACGAAATTTTACATAATTCTGGATTTGTAAAAATCAAATTAATCAGGAAGTTTTCTATTACAATGAAATTAATCAGGAAGTTCTCGATTACAATGAAAAGGCTTTCGTTTTGTTTTCTCAAAGTGATAATCTTTGTAGTTTCTAAAACAGAGAAGATATGAGAGCACTATAAGTGTTTTCCTGATGATATACTATAGATCATAACGTAATCCTTATCGTGACGTAGTAGAGATAGGTAGTACAAGCTATCACTCACAGTATAACATTTAAATGAATCAGTTCGAGCTAAAGCCATCGAAATAAAACTCTTTAAGTCATCATCGTCATCTTCATTGACATCAATCATGATAATAATAATATTAAACAGAGACCTCTCTGGTCTAATGTCGTTGAAAATTCAACACGAGCTGCAGTGGCGGATTTAGAGCCCCCCCCCCTTTTTCGCCACATATTTACAAGTAAATATCCAGATTTGGCACCAAAATGGCTAAGTAATTTGGTTAATACACATGTGGGGGCCCCTTTTCGGAAATCCTGGATCCGCCACTGAGCTGTTTCGTGAGCAGAAAATGTCCTTCACTTTCAAGATCAATAAATGGAAGAGAAGGGAATAAAGAGATCAATATGAATGTAGTTTTTACATCCCCTTCGTGACTTGTTAATGTTGTTGACACAACCAGAGTACATGGTTTTAATTTTGGTCCAACAAGCGAGCGTGCATCTTTGCTTTTAAGAAGCAGGCATCTCTTAAGCCTATAAGACTCCGGTTTCTTCGAGGTTCAGCCGGTTCCTTCAAGTTTCAACTCTTGTATGCATTTTGCCTTATTTACCATCAACTGGTTCACAAATGAACGTCCAGTCTGAACCTGTGTCGGATTGACATCATCTGTCAGGAATAATAATCACATGTAACATTCATGCTTATAATGCGCATGCATACACGGTGTTTACAGAATATAAAACATACATATACTTTGTCCCATAGTGTATGACCACATAAGGACTTTCACCTTATAAGTACGTGTGAAATAATAGAAGCTGATAGTGTCATCAGACCACATTAGACAAAACACACGGCTTACTCATCCTCACCTTAGTGTTACTATTTTAAACTTTGTAGTCGTTTATATGCCTTAAAAGCTAGTGTCAACAAACTGCGAGCTCATTTTACTAAATTCTTCTACATGAATTAATGTCAGTGTATATAAACAAAGTAGAATGTATATTGCGATGCATTGTATTGCATGTACATATATGTACATTAGATAAGGTAAGAAATTTTTTCCTATATTGATAAGGATAATTTGACCGCATGGTAGGCCAATTCGTCTCGAATTCGTAGGATAACAATTCGAATGCAAACATGGTCGGCTCGCTTTTCATTTTGAGTGTACTAATGCCTTCGGAAGTCTACATACCTCCAGAATAGACCTGCAGTGGAGGACGAGAATGGGATTTTTACTGTCAAATGAGAATGATTATTTGTAAATGATAGTAAAGTTTTACGACAATACTTGATTGACATAAATACATGTATGTTTATACCATGTACATGAAGCTCGTGGTGAATTTGGGTACAATTCAAGGCCGTGTATTTCTATCCAATAGCCATCATGGAGAGAACAAAACACACACCCACTGATGTTAATGATGACTGTAATGTTCCTTTCTGCGTACTGCAAAGTACATTTTATATGTAATTCCTTTATCCCCCTTGAAATAGTTTTGATATCCGTGTCATTTTGCTCTTAGACTTGAAGGAAATCAGAAGATCAGAAGCCAGAACCTTTGATCATCAATACATGAACTTTAGAAATAATCAACCCACATTTCAGATAGTATGTCATTTGAAGTTAATGAGCAGCTGTTCATGTATGTAAAATGGACTCTGTATATAGGATTTTAGGTAGAGCTTCATTTTGTTACGAGAGATAATTACAGTATTTTAAATGTTTGAAATTCTTTTGTAACGTAATTAGCGTGTTTATTAGTAATGTATCTTATTTGTTGATTTTATATAGGGAAGTAAACTTAATGCATTTGTTTTTATATCAATCAATACTTGAATCAATCAGTCAACAAATCAATCAGTCAATCAATTAATCATTCAATCCAGAACTAAAGCATCACTTTTATCTTCCAACATATTATATAGTTTGTCAACATCTTTTTATTGAGCCTGAATGTCGATAACAAACATGTACATGTATTAATCATAAATGTAGATTATAGTGCTAAAATGCAGATAGAAGGAAATGTTTCGGTTATGTTTTGTTTTCCTTCTTTTCGTATTTATTTCCATTCTGTACAATACTCTGACTGATACTGGTGCATTCTACGATTCTCTGATTTTCAGAGAACCGATTTGTTGTGCGCACATATATTTTTGTGTGTCTCCTATAAGGAATAGAATTAGAATCCATTTGTCTTTAGTCTGTCTGTCTGTCTGTCTGTCTGTCATACTTTTATCTTGTTCATAACTTTTAAATCATTCATGATAGGGCTTGGATTTCACATGTATACCCTACATATGACCTTTTCTGTAGTACCAGTGATCTATATACCTTTTGTCTCTTGATCTTCTGTTCAAGAAGTCTAACCAAACATATACGACTTCTGAGCTATTCATAGTATTAATTTAATTTTTCAATATATATACCCCTTTCGTGAGAAAAATTGTCTTTAATTACCAATGTTATGACCTCTTGGACTTGGTACCGACCTTTCACCTCTTACAACCGAGTTTTTTTTTCTTTTCTTTTTTCTTTCTGTTTTGTTTGTTTTTTTTTGGGGGGGGGTGTTGGACGGATGCCCTTTTCTGTCTTTTCCCCCCTTTTAAACAGTTATGGTGATTGTCTTATATTTCATGTGTGTACTCGTTATTGAGAAATTTTATCGTACCTACAATAAAAAAATTTGACCTTGTGACCTTTTTATTTGATCGCTTCTGACTACATTTTTGAAAGTATTCATAGAAGGGGTTTAATTGTGTGTTACATATATACGTTGCCCCTTTAAGACTATCACTTTGAATGTGATAGGTACTGGCCGATGGGCAGTGAATGCTTATTCTTCCATTGTACTTAATCTCACTCTACTAACTACAGAGGCAAGTGTTTGCACATTACTCCTGTTTTGTAGTATATACATGAATTGCCATACTGTCCAAGCTTCGATCCCTCATACAAACATTAATTTTACGAAAATAAATGTGTCTCAGATCTAATTGGAAATTGCCATAATTATGGTCAACTCACAATATTTTCATACAATATTGAAATTCGTTTTAACTTTAAAGTGTTTTAGTGACTGCACATTTCATACATGAGATTTCTAAAACTTTTTTAGCTCCATCTAAGCCGAAGTTTTTGGACAAGTTGTTCAGCAATGTCGGATTGATTAAGAAAAGTCAGAGGAAGCTACGGAACGGTTCTGTAATTCATACTGCTGAAATAGAAACAGAAGAAGAGGGGGAGGATCCTAAAGAAGCTGTAAGTCCAAGCTTAAGTGAGGTTTATCCGGAGGAAGTGTTTAGTGATCCGGAACCAGACATTTCCCCCGAAGAAGAATTTCGAGATTCTATAAATTCAACATGGTCAATACCTAATTCACCTAAAGTCTGTGGAATAGTTCAACAACGTTTATTAGATTTTCAAAAATTAAGTCAGGGATGTAGATGCCGATCTCTTTCTACGCCATCGTCGCCGCATTTTATGAGAAAGACTCCATCTAGAGGACGGGAAAGATTAGCTTCAAATACCAAGAACGATAACCCTGTTTCATTTTATTGTCAAGGACTTGCAAGAGATGATAGTTTCCGAAAAAAAGTCATGCAAAAAGGATACGTTAAAGCGCTAGTGGATCAAATTGATAAAAAAGATGACATTGAACATGGAGAGGAAGTTGTGTTACCTACAAAAGAGGAAGCTAAACAAGAACAAGAGGACTTGATATCCTCGGAACCAAACGTTAAACCTTCGGAAATTGCGAGGAAAGAAAAAGAAAAATCACCATCCCCCACTATAAAATCAAATAATCCATCTAGTAATTCAGTAGGTAAACGTTCGGCTTATTCTACACGCACAACTGAATCAACTTCTAGCGAGGTGTGTTTTATCAGGAGAGGAGGGAAGTTTGGAAACGTTGGGAACGATAATGAAAGGTCGAGTTCAGAATCCAATAGTGACATTGTTAAAGATGATACATCAGAGAAAGTACAAACACGTGATATCACAAATCCTGCACAGGAAATCGTAAAGGAAGATGAGGTGTTATATACAGTCCCAGTCAATATCGATGCGGAAAGTTCTAGGATGCTCTCAGACAATAAGTGTAATCTGCAATCAAATATCTATAGTAATGTTAACGTATCAAGTGCTAGTGTTTGTAACACCAGCACGTCTAATGTAAGCTTGAAATCTGGATATAGCCTTAGTGAAAATTCTGATTCTGCTATTTATAGCAATGTGTCTGGACCCCAGTCTAATAGGACGTCTAACGGAATAGGAACGGACGTGGAGTCAGGAATAACCTCGGACTGTACAAGTAACGTAGGGATCACGGCAGCAGAACTCTTTGATTCCAGTTGGTCAGACTCGGAACATAGTTTCGACGAGTTTAGCGATTACGACAGTGAATATAAAGAAGATGAGTGCGATAAGGTGACTAATTTAATTCATATCTTTAATCTATTTATTTATTCTCTTGCTTGTTGTTTGAAACTACTTCAATTTATTTAAGTATATAGTTGTGGTCTATCGTTGCATGGTTCTCCCTATTTTATAAAGTACATGTAGCAGGGGATTTTAGAAAAAGTTGGACGTGAATTAAGGTGCGAGCGCTGAAGGCACGAGCCTTCTGGGGGAGGGCATCAAGCCCCTCCCCCCGCGCGTTTTGGGGTTTTTTTAGGGGGGGGTGTTTTAAAGGGAACATTCCTTGATTCTAGACACTTAATTGTCTTATTTAATGACTGAATCAGAATGTTTTGCAATCTTTGCTTGAAATGAATGGTTTATGTAATGCATTCCAGGTCATTACCTTTTTTTGAAAAAAAAATATAAATCTCTCTGAATTAGAGGATAGAAAAGTGAAATTAAGGACCCTCATTCAAGATAAATGTCAAAATCATAATAAGAACAATGAACATAATATGTCATTATATAAAAATATCCCACACCATCATAAAGGAAGGACGCATTTAATAGGAACCCTTTACTTTTTGTGGCTTTGGAACCATATAACAATAGATATTTAACAATATTACCTATATATTCAATACCTATATGGTGTATTCTAGAATATGACCCGATTGTTTTGTAATATATATATGCATTCCATTTAGTAATCTAGATATAAATATGTAGTTACAAAGAATAATTATTGATGTATTTTGGAAGAAACTTACACCTAAACGTATTATGAAAACGCAGGCGAAGGCATTTATATATGGCATTCTTTGTTTTGATATGTGATAAAACTGTTAACATTAACGTTCAAAATATTATAGTCAAAGGCAGATACCAAACACGTTTCGTTGGTTGATTGATCGATTATTGTTTTACGTCACTCCACGATTATTTCACGTATATAACGGTATCTGCCTGATGCATTGCATTGAAATTTCTACCTTTGCAACGGACCCACCCGAAGCAGTGAGGGATCTTTTACGTGCCACGCCTAC
This sequence comes from Pteria penguin, assembly GCA_035048485.1. NCBI lineage: Eukaryota > Metazoa > Mollusca > Bivalvia > Pterioida > Pteriidae > Pteria > Pteria penguin. The sequence goes on along the minus strand of CM068588.1, from coordinate 11,886,203 downwards.
CTGGACACGGGACCTCGGTTTTAACTGTCTCATCCGAAAGACAGAACACCGATGTGCCCAGGGCAGGTATCGAACCCGGGACCTCTCGATCGAAAGCCGAGTACCTTATCCACTAGGCCACACCGGCTACGTTTCGCTGGTGAATAACAATATCTGTAATAAAACTATCAGAAACTTACCTACTGCATTTTGCGAACTCGACGCAAACTAAAATATCCAAGAAGCATATCCAGTTTTCATAGTTTTTCACCGTTGCTATTAAAAACTTTACGCATGTGAAACAAATTGGGGTGACTCAGTCATCGAGTAGACATAACCCTATGTTTGCTGGAACTCGCGTTCTTCCATTATTCGGAGGTCGAATGCTCGTTGCGTCAAGAGGAAGGATAACACGTATACCTGCCGATTTAGGCTGCACTGGTTTCATTGACCACTGTATATAATTAATAATTTTCGAGTCCATCAGGAGTTGTTGTTCAACAACAATATACATGTAAGTGCTTGTGTAGTCGACCTAAATATTAATCATGTACCTGCTGATCATGGCAATGATTCCATGTTGACTGTGAATTCTGCACAGCTAAATTATCAGCATGATCGAAATGGTAAATTACTTTAATGCAGTATACTTTTGAAGCTCAAACGTTCAGTTCTTACCCAAATCGCTTGAACTACGATTCTGTTGGTGTCGGAAAATCCCCTTTTTAGCTCACCTGAGCGTAGCTCAAGTGAGCTATTGTCATAGTGCAGCGTCCGTCGTCCGTCCGTCGTTAACTTTTCTACATTTTCGACTTCTTCTCCAGAACCGCTGCACAGAATTTCACCAAACTCCATAGGAAGTAAGTACTCAAGGTCTTCTACAAAGTTTGTGTTTTTTATGCCGATCCGTGATCCAAGATGGCCGCCATTGGCTCTGATTGGTTGACACATTTTCGACTTCTTCTCCAGAACTGCTGCACAGAATTTCACCAAACTTCATAGGAAGTAAGTACTCAAGGTCCTCTACCAAGTTTGTGTTTTTTATGCCGATCCTTGATCCAAGATGGCCGCCATTGGCTCTGATTGGTTGACACATTTTCGACTTCTCCTCCAGAACTGCTGCACAGAATTTCTCGAAACTTCATAGGAAGTAAGTACTCAAGGTCCTCTATCAAGTTTGTGTTTTTTATGCCGATCCGTGATCCAAGATGACCGCCATTGGCCCTGGTTGGTTGAAACATTTTCAACTTCTTCTCCAGATCGGCTGCACAGAATTTCATCAAACCTCATAGGAAGTAAGTACTCAAGGTCCTCTACCAAGTATAGGTTTTTCATGCCGATCCGTAATCCAAGATGGCCGCCATTGGCTCTGTTTGATTGACACATTTTCATCTTCCTCTCCAGAACCCCTGCACAGAATTTCTTGCTTGCTTGTAAATATGCACTTTGTGTTCAGGTGAGCGATATAGGCCCACTTGGGCCTCTTGTTTATAAATCACTCAAACTGAGACAATGCCTTCAGAGGATAATTTATTTAAGGATAATGAAATGAAGGGGAATCCTTGCGTTCAGTTCAGAGTGGAGAGTGACAGCTCTTCATGTATATAGAGACAGAGTTTTCGCTGTTAATAGATTTGTTTTAGAAGTAAGTACATACAACTTAGGGTGAATGCTACACGTATCATTTTCCGGATTGGGCATATGCTACATACACATCGTGATACGACTTCAATATTGTGAAAATTAGTGCGACAAACCAAGCCCATGGATCAACGTCGTGAAAACGGTTTTGAAGCCAGATGTTTGAGAAAAAACACACATATGATTGACTAATCAATTTGAATTGTAAGGTGCAGTTGGCATTTTGACTTGACGAAAACTATTCTGAAATTGAATGATATGGGTTTGACAGTATTGTTTTAAATGACTTTGAGCTACCAGACGTGCTTTCCGTATTGTACCTACTCATTAGACGCCAGACGTTTCTGCTTTTTAAATGGTATAGCTTTGTCTTATCATTGACGAATTTCTGATATGACACATATACTTTATGATATTGGTCATCTTTGCTTCTTTCTTGTTGCTGTTAAAATGAATTTGAGAGCGGTTCCGGCCATTGACACTTTTGGCTAATGCCACTGAGCTACATGTAGTAATGCCGTCCCTGTTTCAAACCAATAAACCAATGCAACCCCCTTTGGTTGGAGAATTTTACCAAAAGAGGTCAATTTAGACCTTTTAGGGCTGCATCCCCCCTTTCAAAAATTTCTAGATCCGCCTATGAGTCTAAATAAACAGATGCTTATAGAAAATATAAACCAATAAAACTGTGAATAAACTGATAGTATGATATAATCAAAATATAAAGGAACAAAGCAATGAATAGATAATATAAAATTATTAAAATATAAAGCAATAAATAAACAGAATTAGATTTATACTAAAAAATGAAATATACTGTTTTTCTTATTTAGCTTGATACTGGAGTAGAAGAATGTAAGTTGAAGAAAATTTGTAATGAATTGCTCTACACAGAAAAAACATACGTGAAGAAACTACATTTATTGGATGAGGTATGCAGATTGGTTTAAATAGATTACAATATTGTCATCTTAGTGTTAACTCAGCCAACATTAAGTATTATGTCTGTAACACCTTAGAAATAGACTTTGTGTAGGCTAACTTGGCCAACATTAAGTATTGTGTTTACACTTTAGAAATAGACTTTGTGTAGGCTAACTTGGCCAACATTAAGTATTGTGTTTACCAACATTAAGTATTGTGTCTACACCTTAGACATAGACTTTGTGTAGAATAACTCGGTTAACATAAAGTATTGTGTTTACACCTTAGAAATAGACTTTGTCTAGGGTAACTTGGCTAACATAAAGTATTGCATTTACACCTTAGAAATAGACTTTGTGTAGGGTAACTCGGCTAACATAAAGTATTGTGTTTACACCTTAGAAATAGACTTTGTGTAGGCTAACTTGGCCAACATTAAGTATTGTGTTTACACTTTAGAAATAGACTTTGTGTAGAGTAACTTGACCAACATTAAGTATTGTGTCTACACCATAGAAATAGACTTTGTGTGGGGTAACTCACCTTAGAAATAGACTTTGTGTAGGGTAACATACATTAAGTATTTTGTCTGCGTCTTAGAAATAGACTTTGTGTAGGGTAACATACATTAAGTATTTTGTCTGCATCTTAGAAATAGACTTTGTGTAGGGTAACATACATAAAGTATTTTGTCTAGGTCTTAGAAATAGACATTGTGTAGGGTAACTCGGCTAACATTAAGTATTGTGTCTACACCTTAACACATTATCAGACATACCTCTATCGTAGGGATGCATTTGAATTGACAATAATATTATACTTATTAGACTTTTTTGATAAGTTCTTTTGTAATAAATCAGTTTTGATAATCATTCTGATACAATCTTAAAAATTTAAAATGAGATTTTCTGTTTTGTAGATATTCCGTAAAAGAGTAGAAGAGGAAAATGAAAAAGAAAAATTCTTTCCTTCTGATGTTCCAAAACAGATGTTTTCAAATATAACAAGTATCCATCAATTCCATAAAAATTTCCTGCTTCAGCAACTCGAGGGACGAATGAAAAACTGGTAGGGTCAACGAAAATGTCATTGCAGTGTGCACCATTAGATATTCTTTTAAAGAGCAAAAAGAAACCAGTTTTTGTTTCTTTGTATTTCAATGGTATATGTAGAAATAACATTTGTCTCAAACAGTTATTTGTTAATACTACATGTATCATTTGTTAATACTACATGTATCATTTGTTAATACTACATGTATCATTTGTTAATACTACATGTATCATTTGTTGATACTACATGTATCATTTGTTGATACTACATGTATCATTTGTTGATACTACATGTATCATTTGTTAATACTACATGTATCATTTGTTGATACTACATGTATCATTTGTTGATACTACATGTATTATTTGTTGATACTACATGTATCATTTGTTGATACTACATGTATCATTTGTTGATACTACATGTATCATTTGTTAATACTACATGTATCATTTGTTAATACTACATGTATCATTTTTTTAAACCAGAACTGATCATATTTTAAATTAGATTTTGCCACTGGTGATTATTTTGCCACTGGTGATTATTTTGCCACTGGTGATTATTTTGATTTTCTTTCTGAAGCAAGTGTCCAATAATGTTCATGTTGAATTTAGATTTAAGTTTTAATATGGAGTGAAAACTTATCTGATTTATTGCTATTCACAGTTTCAAGACCAATTTCTAACAGCATTGTATTGAACAATGAACACCACAGACAGTGTTACTGATTTATATTAGAGCAGACTATAGGTTTCCACTCTAGCTGTCTGTCTATCTAAGATACTTCAGTTTTCAGAATTTTCATTTTGCAACTATTGAAGTGATTGACTTGAAATTTGGTATGTAGCTTTGTATCGAAGAGCTAATAAGATTATGATCAAGTTTGGTCTTGATTGATCCACTTTTGGAAGAGTTATTGCCCTTGGATTTATAGAAACCAGTGAGGGATGTGTTTTGCTTCAGCAATACTCAGTATGCTTGTTTACGATAGAAAGCAAATCACCAGTCTTAAGTATATAAGATAATTATTCTATATGTCAGTAATTATAACTCATGAGTGACTCACTGTTTTAAAATCTCAGTTTCAATGTCTGTAGCCTTTGGTGCAGCCAATTTATGCATAATGCAGAGTGCGTTTGTCTAGAATTAATTTCTTTTGGTGTTGAACTGTACCAATGTTTTTTAATGTTTGATTATTTCAGGGATTCAGAATCTAAAATAGGTGACTTGATGAAGACTAATGCACCCTTCCTAAAGATGTATTCTGATTATGTGAAAAATTTCGACCATGCCATGGATCTCATTAACTCTTGGATGGAAAAATCTTCAAAGTTTGCTCACTTGATCAAAGAAATCCAGGTGAGTGTATTTCGAATTATAAAATATATATATACATGTATAAGCACTTTATCTTATATACATGTATAAGCACTTTATCTTATATACATGTATAAGCACTTTATCTTATATACATGTATAAGCACTTTATCTTATATACATGTATAAGCACTTTATCTTATATACATGTATAAGCACTTTATCTTATATACATGTATAAGCACTTTATCTTATAATGAGTATTTGATATATCAGTAAGAGCATTTTTAGATGGGAGCCGTCTTTAGATGGGAGCCGTCTTTAGATGGGAGCCGTCTTTAGCAATCGTGACCAATTTGATGTTGACCTGATAGTATCTCTAACTTAAATGAACGCCAAGATAGTGTACGGAGAATGCATTTTATTTTTCACTCAATACTGACATGAAAGTAGAAATTGACACTACAAAAATTCAAATTTTTTACGAACGCATGTACTATGATGTAATAATGTATTCAAAATGAAGTACACACTAAAGACTACACAAGAAGACAATTCGGTGTAAGAATACACATTATGCATCTGTTGCGGAAATGGCCGTCTGCTTTGTGAATGCTATTTTTAGCGGGGCAGCACTATTTAACCATCTGTGAAGTGAAAACTATTTTCATACTTAAAATATTTGAATATTTAAATTATTTTTAAACTCAGACCAGTATTGGTAAATGTCCCCCTTTATTGTACCCCGCTGTTCGCGAAAGCATGGGGATATTAAATCTCATTCGTCTGTCTGTCCATCTGCCTTCCCGTCTGTCACAAAATCTTTGACCTTGGTCATAACTTTTAACTGTAAGGCGTACGGCCTTCATATTTGGCATGTGTGAACCTAATTGCAATACCTTTCCGTTGTTATCAAAATTTTTCATCATGTGACCTTGACTGTGACCTTTGACCTACTTCAGAGTACCCTTATTGATAGAACCCTGAAAGTGGGGGACCACAATTCCCTGATTTTGCTTGTCTGTACTATGAATACTTTGATTATGTATTGTAAAATATATGTCCATCCATCCAATTGTGCTGAATACGCTGTGGACAAGATACAGGCTGATTCGAATGCAGATGAAACTTTGAATTTTATTTGTGAACTTAATCGTGATTAGAAGATGGGTATTAGATGATAAAACGCAGCACTAAGTAGGAAAATTAAGTGATCAATGTAAAGTTATGAAACTGTATTCCTTATGAAAAGACCTTTCCATTGCTTTTATAATTTTTGACTTTTTGGTCTTGGCTGTGACCTTTGACCTACATTTCGAAAACTTTTACATTGGTTATAAGTTTTGAATCATAAGAGGTAAGCCTTTCAAATTTCACATGTATATTCACATGGCTTGCGGTTATAATCAAGATATATAGGACATTGCAAAATTTGCTTCATTTGAACTTTGTTGCTGCCAGGTTGCTGTTTGGGTTTTACAAACACATCTTGTATATTTGATAATATTCAAATTTGATAGGAACTTTAAAAAGAACATTGTTTCTAGAATATAAAAGAAAATAGGGAATTGTTAGGAAGCTTTAATGAACATTGTTTGCCATTACATGAACAAGATGCTGTAGATCTGTAGATTTCTTGATCCTTATTTTTATTATAATTATTATATTTCAGCAAATGCCAGAATGCTGTTGTTTAACCCTACAGCATCATATGCTGGATCCCATTCAGAGAGTTCCAAGATATGAAATGTTGCTCAAAGGTAAACAAACTGTTCAGTATACATGTATGTAACACTGGTGAACAGCATCACTATATACGTGTATACAACTTACGTGGAAATAATATTACAGGGTAATAGAATAGCGATAGCCACTTCATACATTACGACAAATGTTAACTCCTCTTACAACAATTGAATGATCTTAACATGCTAATGTGTACTGTAGGGTTTTCGGATTTCAGAAGTAATGAAAAGATTTTGATGAAACTTGGTACGTAGTTGTAAAGTTTTTAAAGTCCTTTACAAGTGTTTCCGCTTTTGACCCAATCTACATAGCTGTGCATACAGAGTTAATGTCAGTAAATTAGATAGAGAACTATTCTTTGAGAAACTTTGTCAGACTGAAAACAGGGCATTTTCTGCTTTATATTTGACTAATTCTTTATATTGTTTCGTTACAAAGTGAATATTGGCATTAAATCTGTTTATTTATGATATGTTTAGGAAATAAAACATTTATGTACTGTATGGGATATCTCTCATTTAAATTCATGAAAATGGGTGCTGGTTTTGGTATTATACAGTACAGCACTTTATATAGCTAGAGAATGCATCTTTAGACCCACCCCTAGAATTGTGATCAAACTTAGTACGAAGTATGATCAAAACATTTTCAACTCAATGTTCTTAGGAATACCCAGGATTGAAAGAATTATCATTAATTTTCAGTATACGTCTTTCCCTTCATCTTGATGCACTTTCTCTGTCTCTGTTCAAATTTCTGAATCCCTTCAAAATAGAATGCTTCCTGCTTCTCCTCTAAGTTCTAATATTCAGCATCCATGACATCATCAATGCTTCCAAAATTCTTACCTGGTAGGTAAGATTTTATAATTTTGGGAACAGATTGAAATCAAATGAGGCTAAATCTGTAGAACATTGGGGATGAGGAACTTGAACCTCATAGCTGCATTCTGTTGCAGCCATCATTGCTACTTGGAAAGTGTGAGTGGGGGCATTATCCTGCAGAACAGAATGCTTTGGATACTTTATGACAATATGACCCCTGAAATCCTAGAGAAAAAAGAAACATCATACCAGTTACTCTTTTGATGTTCATTGAACATTCTAGGGACCCATTTAGCCGAGACCTTAAATATACTTAAGATATCGATGAAAATAGTTTGAACAGTCCTATAACTTATGTCAACATCTCTGGCTATATCTCAGAGGTTTTGCCTTCTTTCGTACATGATAGGTGTATGCACAATATCAATGTTTTCATCTATGGTGGCCTCCTTGGGATGTCCACACTATTCATCATCTTCAATGCTTTCCTTCCCCTACTAAATTCAGCAGCTTATTTTTTAACAGTACTATAAGAAGATCACTCCTTAGCAAGGGTTTTCGTGAAGCCCTCATGAATTTTCTTGTAAGTCATCCCCTTATTACATAGACACATGTACTTAATGACTGCTCTAACTTCTCCATTTTAGTGGTCTCACTAACACTTCAATTTCTAACAGCAGATTCCATGTAAAATCAAAGATTTTGAGATACTACTCTGTCTACCAAAAACATCTGATATGATTCAATAATGGATTGATTGGTGTTTTATACTTATTTTTTGTATTTGAGTGTGTCAAGCTTTTTCTCGTAGAAATGAATCATTCAGAAGTACCCAGGCTTTTTGATTGGAATATTCTGCAGAATGGTTTTCTTACTGAGGTGGCCATGATGGCTCTTTGGTCAACTTGCTCTCTTATTACTGTAAAATTCCTATATATATGCACAACCACTGTTATTGCCTTATTGCGTCATAACACCACATATTTGACCCACTTTTCAACACAGAAAGCGATGTTTGGCAGACTTTTGACTGTTAAGCTTAGGACGTCATAAAGAAAGGTTCGACATTTCCAACCTCGCATGACGTCATTAAAGTCATATTTTGCACTAAAGTGCTTGACGTTCGACGAAAGTATGTCATTATTGATAAACGTTACGTTGTTATCACTGGGACACCGGCTGTTTCTTTCAATTTATAACTTCCCTCCAGAATGATTTAAATATGCAGTTTGTAAGTAGGAAAAGGAAGTTTCCAGTATGATATTATGGCGTTAAAAGCGCATATATATAGAATAAGTGTCTTATTTTGTGTTTTCATGCAGGAATAAAGTACAATGTCTGATGCATTTATGAGATATAATGCGCTAACGTGCATTATATCTAATAAATGCATCAGCAATTGTACTTTATTCCTGCATGAATACACAAAATGAGACACTTATTCTATATATGTAAACTGGAAGGAAAAAATTTAAAAATTACAAAATATAGTTTGATAATTAATAAATATCTACTGAAGTGCTTCTGATTGTAATTAGAGAATTAAATTGTCATCAGTGGTAATATAAAGCCGGTATTTCTTCTTTAATGAGAAGTATAATTTTGTTTTCAGTTGATACTGATACTTGTTATATTGCATGTTTAGATTATATTAAACATCTACCAGAAGATGCTGAAGACAGGCAGGATGCCAAAGGTAAGTCAGTGACTGAAAAGCACTTAATATTTATTGAAGACAGGCAGGATGCCAAAGGTAAGTCAGTGACTGAAAAGAACTTAATATTTACTGAAGGCAGGCAGATGCAAAAGGTAAGTCAGTGACTGAAAAGCACTTAATATTTATGGAAGTGTGCTAAATATGTCTATTTATGAATTATATGTTAGTTTATGTGTATAATTGCTGTATTTTCATTACAAACTGCTAATAGATCATTTACATAAGGTTACATAATTAAATCACTATGATGAATTATTGAGGGTCACAAGATTATGGGAAGGTGTGCATATCATTTCTGAAGATTTTAAAGGATGCATACTTTTAATTTTCTTCGTTTATCAATAGATTTCATTGTTGAAAAGCACAAAGGCACACAATTATATTCATATATAAATTTAATATAAGTGAATGCAACAGTAAAGATTTACAAATTACTCTAACCAGAATGACATTATACTTGCCCCATGCCTTAATCATGTAGTCTACTCTCACATTGAAATTGATTATCTGTTAATCATCATGATATCAAAAGATACATTATATCTTTATATGTAGATCATATTGGTCAGTACAACAATAAAATATCAGAGTATCATAAGGTCGAGTTTAAGCAGACCTTTTTCTCAAATAAAATGTATTTTTTGTGTTATTATTATTTCTATTTCTTATTTTAGCTGCATTGGAGAAAGTTACAGAGGCTGCTCAACATTCAAATGAGGCGATGAAAAAAATTGTAGGTAACATTGTAGTGTTCAAAAATGGTGGGCATATAATGCAACACATATGTTTGTCAAACATCACTTACAATTCATATAAAATATGTAAAAAATTTTATTTTGTTTAAAACAATATTCTAAGAAAAATACAAACAAACAAAAAATTACCAACATTAAGATACTCTGAATTTCTATTACCAGTTAGCTGTATACAATTATAGTTAAGTTTATTGTTAAATTTTAGGAAAAGTTCCAGAAGTTGTTACAAATCAAGGAGAAGCTGGATACCCGGATTGACTTGATTAGTCCTACAAGAGAACTTGTAATGGAGGGACGGGTCAAGAAGATATCAGCAAGGGGGAGGGAAAGACAAGATAGATACCTATTCTTAGTATGATCTTGATTATTTCATATATTCCATTACTGTTGCAATTATTTCCTTTGCAGTTTAGACTTTAATTTTGTAATATTTCCCATGCAGGTGTCACCAAAGTGACATAGTACCAGATACCTTGTATAACTTTTATAGAAACAAAACAAAAATAACAAAATCTCTAGGTGAAATCTAGATCTATTGATTAAATGAGCTGATTTAACCAACAGTTATGGATTTCATCTAGAAATTTTTTAATTTTTGTGTCCACTTGATAGAGGCCAAATGGCCATAAATTTGTGGACAATGAGAATTTCCTGTAATTTTAAAATTTATACTGTGAAGGATTTCTAATCATTTACTGAAACCAAACATCTATGAACATGCAGAAGAACTCTCATATATATTAAATCATGTAATATCTGAAACCCTTTGAATTTGGGAATTAGAAAACAAATATTATGAATGAGTATAATATAATTAATCTAAGAATGTACTATAAAGATAGAACAATCCCAGTGCAATCTAATATAGAGAGGCTGGGGTTGGTGGTGGCAATCCCAGGGCAATCTAATAAAGAGAGTATGGGGATGGTGGTGGCAATCCCAGGGCAATCTAATACAGAGAGGCTAGAGATGGTGATGGCAATCCCAGTGCAATCTAATATAGAGAGGCTGGGGTGATGGTGGTGGCAATCCCAGGGCAATCTAATATAGAGAGGCTGGGGTGATGGTGGTAGCAATCCCAGGGCAATCTAATATAGAGAGGCTGAGGATGATGGTGATTAAGAATGCATGTGTGTTGATCAGAAATTAACAGTATTACTGCTGTATGTATTAACAGCAAAGTGGCTGAATAGGATAGCTAGATAATCGAAACTTAAAGTTACTACATGTATAAAATCAAGGAAAGGATGTTGATCTTGTTAGAAATTTACTCAATAATTCCCCCTAAGTGTTCTTATTCTTCAGCTAGATCCATCCAAAGATAAATTTAGAGCGAAGTAAAGAATAGGGATGCTCTGTATTAAGCTTTTTTTTTTCTTTGGAAATAAGGGACACATTTTGACAAACCTTTGGAAACATGTATGTATAAAGGGCTTTATGTTCCCTATAGAGATTTTTCTGTGTTTTAGCCAGATCCTTTCAGAGTTGGATGTAGGGCAAGTCATGATTTCGGATGACTTCTGTGATTTTTTCATATTTTGTTGCTCATAATGCAGTAAACATGTCTTACATGGTGCAGTCTTTTTGTATGGACTGTATAGAATGAAAAACTTACAATGAAAGCGAGTAAAACTTGGAGAAAAAACAACTACATAATGTAAACAATTTCCTTTTCAGTTTAATGATCTTCTGCTGATATGTTGTGAACTGCTACTTGGTAGCTACAAAGTCAAGACAGAAATAGAAATGGATGGTCTTGAGGTAATTAACATTTGGAGTCAGAATATCGGTGTTGTCATAAACCTTATAATGCATATCGTAAGGAGAGCATGAGAAAGAAGGAAATGATTGTAGATCTACATTCTCGTAGACTTGCTTTCATATTAAATTCCAGATGTATGTATTGCCATATGAACACCAAAGTACTGACATATATATCTATTACATGGTTTACCTATAAACGTCGTTAACTATGTACTAATTTGTTGTGCTTTAATATCATATTACAACATAATATAAATCAGGTTTCATGGGACAATAGTTTATTGCTTTAAATATTCATAAAGACTACAAATGCTCTAAAGTATTTAATACCGTTGTTTTAAAAGTTATTGTTGCCTACGTTATTTATAGATCATGGAGAGGACGGACAAGTGTGTACGCTGGGTAGGTTACCCTGCGGAGAACTTAAACAGAATCATGTTACAATGTATTCTTACTCAAGTTCTTAAGAATTGCCATTTATGACATTCTCTGAAATGAAATATCAATATTGTAACATCACAGAAATAATCAAAACCTTAAATGTGTTCTTTCCAAGAGAGATTTTCTTATGTAAATTCCATCAAAATATATGATATACCTAAAAAGGTATTGATATATTAAGTAGAAAATACACGAGGTCATCTGGATTTTTGAAATATTTGACTACATTTGCTATGATTATATACTATAACAACAATTGCAAGATGAAATTCAAGTTGATTGTTCGATGTCTTGCCTTCACTACATATACCATGCAATGTTCACTGAGCATAAGAGAAGTCATTCATGGCAATCCTCATACTAGATCCATAGATACTAGAATTTAACTTCCACTGTAATGGGCTTTATTATTCAAGTCTTTTTATATGCATAAAATGTGCTGTAGGCAATATTTCTTTGAGAATTTAAAAAAATTTTACATAATCGTTTTTCGTAACTCAAAAATCTCTATATTTAGTTTTGAAGAAATGATTATGGAAAACTACTTTCTTCTGATCAAATTTGGTACATCTCTACATAAAATCAAAAATCTAAACGAAGTTGCATTTCTGATTATTCTCATGCAGGGTCTTTCTTCTTTACCTTTATTTAAAATATATGGATTATATCTTTCAATAATTTCAAATTTTCTACCCTTTGCTCTTATCAAGAGACACATAAACGTTATAGGATTTCCTCTTTAGACAGGTATAATAGTATGGTACTAGTGAGTGTTTGTGTCTGGATCAGTTGGGTATCTAGTTACATTGTTGGGTATTTGATTTTATCCAAACAACATTTTAAGAGTTGTGTCTCCAAGTTTGATAACTCTTGTAAGGCAAATATTTCAATAAATACAAGAAAAATTATTTTTATTATATTTTTTAAATAATTATGTTTCATCTGAATCATTATCTGGTAATGCTTTTAGGAGTTTTATGGAATTTGTTATAATCATAAACATGCACAGAAAGCTTTTCCTTCTTAGAGAAAGATAAAGAACTAATTAAAAGTTATTCAAATATATTTAAGAAAGATAACTCTGGATGATAAATTTATTTCCTGCCCTTATTGCATGCATGCTCTCTTCATGTTTTTATGAATATATAAGAAAAATGGAACTTTTTACTTACATTACTTCTTATAGTGAGAAGTAGCTTTTACTTGTGTATTTTTTGATTGAACTATCTTCATGTGTGAAAATAAATAATCTATGATTGGCTTAATGTAAGGACCTGATTTTATATGAAAGTTTAATAGCCTTTATCTGCATTTAATTTAGATTATTTTTATCTTAATGTGTTCATTCAGTAAATGATATCTGAATTTTTACCTATTCCTTAACCAACAGTGTAGCTGTATGTATGGATACACATGTATTTTGGGGATTTGTTTTAATCATGTTCTGGTATTAGGAGCTTGACATGGGTATGAGTGGTTTAGGGGCTTACTTTATTCTTTAGAATAATGTAGAAACAGAGAAATATATTCCAAATATTCCTCTCAAAAATATACACTATATGAACACGAAGAAATATTTTGAATAAATTTCAGGGCCTTTGTCTTGGACAGGACTTCTTTTGAACAAAATTAATATTGTTGTAAAGAATTGATATCACAAGGTGTCAAAAAGCAACAGGGTTTTGTCATATTAGTTACACTTAATGGATACGTCTGATGTAGTATGTGAAAGGTATTACAGTAAAAAACCCACAATAATAAATATAGATAAGGAATTTCAGTCATAGACTGATGGATGTATGTATTTATTGAGCATTCATGGCAGAGGTGATTAGCCAAACAAGAGATGCTTACCTTCCCTTGACACCAGCCCTTTAATTTTCAGAGTGCAACAGTGACATGTCACTAGTCATCTTCATATTTTACTATTTATCCTCCTCTTTTTAAAGTACCAATCCATGTTATATTCCATAAAATAAAGAAAGTGATGTCAAAATCAGATGTCTTACTTGTCCAACCATAAATGATGTCAGTTCAATTAAATTCTCTATTAAATACTTTAACATCAGAGGAAAATAGATCTATGCATTCTGTGTGAGGAGAACTGGTCATGAAAACATCTTGTTAACAAGGAATATGTATTCAAAATATATTAACATCCTATTTGTAATGCATTTGAAATAAAACTGAATTAGGCCTGTAGACTAGAAGACATTGATGTCCATGATATGACATATGATCTGTGAGTACTGTCCCTGCAAGCCAAAAATAATCAACTTGTTAAAAAATCTGTTATATATCTAATTCTGGTTCTTACTTTAAATGTTTAAACCCATTACTTTCATAAATTTATGATGAATGAATCAACTGAAGTAATATAATTACACTCCCCCCCCCACACACACACATACTCACATTGATGTATGTACATGTATTTGAAATATTAATTACAAATGTATATAAACTATATTGTTATTGTGTTACATTTCAGATCCTCGAGGGAGAAAACATGGACATTCCAAACACGTTTTACGTTAAAAGTCGCCAAAAAATTATTCAACTCCTTGATGAGTAAGTATGTCTTTCTATCCTTTTATTAAGGATGTTTCTTGTATTAATTATTTAAATATGGAATCTAACTGGTTGACAAAGGATATGCTTACCAGTCCACAGCATCTCATTTTGCCTTTTTAATCCATGATTTCCCCTGAAGTTTGTATATATTGTTCTTAACAAGATTTATACACTACTGTTTATTATTCCCCGTCTTCAGTAGCCAAGGATCCAATCAAATCCTCTCCTCTCCCTTTTGGTGGATTTAGACACGATTTTAAACTCCCAGTCGTTGATGTGGTTGAAATCCCCCACATCCAATATGTATATATAAAAATGTAATATGACACAGTTGCAGTACTAGTTCAAATATGTATAGGTTTAGAGAACAGAAGGGGACAAATGAACAACTATGGACTATTGATACGCCATACTGGACCTGTATTTTGATGCTGGCTTCTTCAATTGCATTGATAACTGGGAGTTTATAACTCCATATAAATCTGTCAAAGGGGAAAGGAGAGAAATGAATTGGTAGCAAAGATGATAATACTCCTCGCAAACAAAGTTTGGAGGTATATAGTAATCAGAATGTACAAGTGGGACATCCGTTATACTTACATCAGTGATGTATCTTGGGATGAATTATTGCATGTTTCAACTTTGTTGCCGTGGGAAGTATTTGTCCTGTTGACAACTCCAGTTATTTCATAAATGTATTAAGTCTTTACAACGACCATCTTCCGATTAAAAATTTCCAATATAGCTATTAATCATATTTATGTAATGTTTTCTTTACAAAAGAAATTTGAAATTCTAAGGGAAATTAAAACATTAAGGGTTGAAAATAGTATACCATATTAAAGAATGTCAAATAATACCAAGTCTTCATACTGTACATGTATACAATGGTCGTACCATAACAAACAACAGGCTCTATTCCAGATATGTAATAGTTTTGATATATTTTAAATGGTAAAGAAAATATTGGTCAAAAATTGGCTAAATATGGTCCCTGGCGATCCTCACTTTTGCTCTGATTATCTTGATTTCATACTGGATAGAGGCTCGGATCTCTCAAGTCCATTGTTCTTGAGTCCATTGTTCTTGAGTCAGTTGCTCATCAATTTCAGCTTTAATTAACTTTCATACGCTAATATATTTCTGTGAGGTCGGGATAAATTTGATATTAGCTGTTTTGTGAGTTTGAGATATGTGATTCTGTATTAAATAGACATATTTATGACAAAAAATTTCTCACTTTATTCACAGAACGTCAAATGGTGAAAGTGGACAGTGGTGTAAGGTAAGACTAAAATGGTTTTAGTTTACATCCATTATGACTTCCATGCATCTCAGATCAATACAAAGCTGAATTCAAATAGAATATTTTTATGACATGCAGTTTTTAAACATTTAGTAATCATAAATTAACTTATGCAAATTTTTCTGAATGCATTTAATAGTGTTGTGTTTATACAGACTATAAAGGCAGTTATTAAAGATTTTAAAAGCAAGAAGCAATCTCTTGGAGGAGATCAGCCACCAGAGTCTGCAGGCGATGTAAGTCAGAATGCATGGTGAATAATATATTTTTGTTTTTTGCTATACAAAGTAAGCAATTCGGATATCAATCTCTTCTGAGACACAACAGGTACATTTAACTCCAATTAAATATCAGATTAGAAAGATATAAGTCTTTGTTTACAAACTCCTGCCTCCATCCCCCATTTCTTTGATAAAGAAGATATCTGACCCTGTATGTAATATAGTTACACCATTAGCTCGAATATATGATAATACCAAACAAAGACAGAATGAACACTGATTATTGCAGTTTTAAAACAATCCTGTATTATTTAAATAATGTTATGCTGATACAGGTTTCTAAAGCTGATCTTGGTATGGTAGCTCCACGGTGGATCAAAGATGATGAGGTGACCATGTGTATGAGTTGTGGCTACCA
This sequence comes from Pteria penguin, assembly GCA_035048485.1. NCBI lineage: Eukaryota > Metazoa > Mollusca > Bivalvia > Pterioida > Pteriidae > Pteria > Pteria penguin. The sequence goes on along the minus strand of CM068588.1, from coordinate 11,869,520 downwards.
CTTCACGGCTTTTAGACGAAGGCATCATTGCCGCGCATGTGGAATGGTGTGTATGATAAATACAAATATGTTCTATAAGAAGTTGCTAAGAGACACAATTTTAAACTAAGTAACCAATGAGACCTAAATTGAGAATGTAGACATGACTGTGAGTCAGGGTCGTCATATACATTGCAGAGACATAGTCCTGACATGGAATTTGGATGGACAGACTGGAAATTACATCACTATTGGGTACTCACCTGAGGTTGGGTCCTAGTGATTGTGTGATAAAAATATAGAAATAAGGAATGAAAATGATATTTTTTGGTCTGAAAAAGGAATCAATCAGTTTAAAGGAATTTCTGGTTTCCTAAAAAAGAGATTTAACATAAGATATCCTAACAAAGATCTGTATAACAAAGACCTGTACAACAAAGACCTGTATAACAAAGACCTGTACAACAAAGACCTGTATAACAAAGACCTGTACAACAAAGATCTGTATAACAAAGACCTGTACAACAAAGACCTGTACAACAAAGACCTGTATAACAAAGACCTGTATAACAAAGACCTGTATACCAAAGACCTGTATAACAAAAACCTGTACAACAAAGACCTGTACAACAAAGACCTGTATAACAAAGATCTGTATAACAAAGACCTGTACAACAAAGATCTGTATAACAAAGACCTGTACAACAAAGACCTGTACAACAAAGACCTGTATAACAAAGACCTGTATAACAAAGACATGTACAACAAAGACCTGTATAACAAAGACCTGTATAACAAAGACCTGTACAACAAAGACCTGTACAACAAAGACCTGTACAACAAAGACCTGTATAACAAAGACCTGTATAACAAAGACCTGTACAACAAAGATCTGTATAACAAAGACCTGTATAACAAAGACCTGTACAACAAAGTCCTGTACAACAAAGACCTGTATAACAAAGACCTGTACAACAAAGATCTGTATAACAAAGACCTGTACAACAAAGACCTGTATAACAAAGACCTGTACAACAAAGATCTGTATAACAAAGACCTGTATAACAAAGACCTGTACAACAAAGACCTGTATAACAAAGACCTGTACAACAAAGATCTGTATAACAAAGACCTGTATAACAAAGACCTGTATAACAAAGACCTGTACAACAAAGACCTGTATAACAAAGACCTGTACAACAAAGATCTGTATAACAAAGACCTGTATAACAAAGACCTGTACAACAAAGACCTGTATAACAAAGACCTGTACAACAAAGACCTGTATAACAAAGATCTGTGTAACAAAGACCTGTACAACAAAGACCTGTATAACAAAGACCTGTACAACAAAGACATGTATAACAAAGACCTGTACAACAAAGACCTGTATAACAAAGACCTGTACAACAAAGATCTGTATAACAAAGACCTGTATAACAAAGACCTGTACAACAAAGACCTGTATAACAAAGACCTGTACAACAAAGACCTGTATAACAAAGACCTGTACAACAAAGATCTGTATAACAAAGACCTGTACAACAAAGACCTGTATAACAAAGACCTGTACAACAAAGACCTGTGTAACAAAGACCTGTGTAACAAAGACCTGTACAACAAAGACCTGTATAACAAAGACCTGTACAACAAAGACCTGTATAACAAAGACCTGTACAACAAAGACCTGTATAACAAAGATCTGCATAACAAAGACCTGTACAACAAAGACCTGTATAACAAAGACCTGTACAACAAAGACCTGTATAACAAAGACCTGTATAACAAAGACCTGTACAACAAAGACCTGTATAACAAAGACCTGTACAACAAAGACCTGTATAACAAAGACCTGTACAACAAAGACCTGTATAACAAAGACCTGTACAACAAAGACCTGTATAACAAAGACCTGTACAACAAAGACCTGTATAACTAAACCTGTATTACTGGTCATAAGCAAATAGCAAAGTTATATGAGAATTTACACATTAACATGCCATAGTAATGTAATCACATGATTGTATACTCTTATATAATACACAGGTAATATGTGGGAAATGTTCATCCAAAAAGGTGCCATTGGTATACGATAGTAACCAAATGAACAGAGTCTGTGACAAGTGCTATCCCATACTGAAGCATGATGACAAGAATGGAGTGAAGGAAAAAAGTAATAGCATGAAAGGTCGTAAAATTCTGAGGGTAAGAAAATGTTAGATTCAAAGCAGGAGACATCTTGCTAGTTTTTTTTATAGGTCTCTGTTAAATTTTGAGTTATACATTTAATATCATATAGCTATGTCAGATTCTTTCCAACAATACTTCAGGAAGCAGCTAGACATTTGGTGGTAGATGGAAGTGGAAACACTTTACAAAACAAAATTTGACTTGCAATTTCCACAAAAAAAATAAATCCAAGTTACCTGAAAGAATGACTGACTGTTACAGACGGACAATAAAAACAAATACTTTCTATCAGTATTGACATTTTCCGTTGAAACTCTTTTCTCAGTCCCTTTAACCAGCGCAACATGTTTAAAATTAACTGATAAGTAATTGAAGACAGGAAATCAAAATTTTGATGGTGACAATTCTGCTGTGTGAGATTTTAACATTTAACAGCAATATACAAAACAGAGTTTTTGATTAACATTTTATATGTTTTCATTCTGGAGAATGCCTTGTGAGGAGGAAAAAGGTATAAAAAAAATTAAAAAAATAAAAAAAAAAAATAATAGATAAATAAAAAAGACCTGGCACAGCGAAAATTAGCCCCATGCAAAATATCACACTGGTATTTTGCAAAATTTTCCCCTAGTGAAAATAACCATGATTACAGCATCTAAAACAAAACTGGCATTTATTTCTCATCTTATAACAATTGATTTCATTTAATTTAGAGAAAAGCCAATGAACCTTCAGTACTATCTGGTTACTTACAACGAAGTACAGATCAAGGGAAGACATGGTGTAAGAGATGGTTTGTTGTCAGCAATGAGTTTGCTTTGTACGAGTTTAAAGCACACCAGGTACGTATACTAATCTGTTGTTAATGTTGCTTTCTACTGATCAAGCTATTGCGGATCGTGTTACTACCGAATCTGAAGTCCTGGGTTTGATTCTGGCTGTATACTTGGAATTTCTAAGGTGATCTATCATCTGTCCTTCAAGTGAGACAGTATAAACTGAAGCTCAGTGTCCATTAACGTGTGTGTTGGTACATGAAAGATATTATATAGCTCCATGATTTTTCATGTATACATGGTGACAGCTTTTATCTCCAATGCATTGCATGGGAATTTATACTTTGACAACGGACCCACCTGTATGTGCCCTTTGTGGGAGACTTGAGACTTAGTTACCAGCTGAACACAAGTTGCCCACTGATTTATACTAGGCAGATGCTGCCAACATATCAATACCATAACCTTGAAACGGTCAAAAATGATCACAGAACAAACAAAATCTACAGAGCTAAATTCCTTGTTATAGATAAGAATATTTCATTAAGTTAAATTATATTTGTAAGTGTTTATAGTTTTGATTTTTCCTGCCATTATGTACAAACTTCTCATTCGAAACACATTTTTGTATTGCAGGACATTTGTGCCCTTTCTGCCTTACCATTACCTGGTTATAGTGTCAACAAAGACATAGAGAACATGGATAATGTCTTCTCACTGTACCATCATCAAAAACGTGATAAAATAACATATTTTAAGACAGACAGTCAAGACAGTAAGGAAAGGTAACCATTTGCTAATTATAGTCAACAACAAATTGCTGATCCATTTTTTTTTTTAGTCAACAAAGTAGCTTTTAGCAGAAAACATGAAAATAATGATGTTAGTTAAATAATACAATCAAATTTTGTGCCACATGCTTTGACATTATTTGAAATGAGATTGATGACTTATTGGGACATCAAGATGAAGTTACTTGTAATTCCAGACAATTACCTTTTTATAGAACATGTTTACCGGTATATGAGGAGGATTAAAAATAAATTTTCCATATGGTGTATCAAAAAGTAATATAATAGATTGGTATAATGTATGTACCTTTCGTCACTCAGTTTAAATGTGACTTGTGTTCCTGTAAATTCATTACTCTAATCAGGATCATGAATTTTATGATACAATTTTCACAAAATGGTAATTTTTGCAATATATTTAAATGAGGCAGTTATGTCTATACTTATTTATCATAATGCATGTAATTTACATATACAGTGTTGTCTCCAATTGTGTAGCAATTCGTCAATGGTAATTCATTGTATACATGTTTCAATATTTTGATTTTGAATTTAGTAATTGAATTTAAAATGCATACATGGAACAATATGCCTACGCGTAACTAGAATTATTGAGGGGAATCTTTTGTTTGTATAAATGAGACAGATATATTATGTGGTAATAGCATAGAGATATGATTTTGTGATTTAAAATGCATGTTATTCTACAATAGCCGATCTCACTTGAAAATATAATGATGTTAATGACTGTGTACTTGATGTATAGATCTATGTAAACAAAATAATTCTGATTTTTCAGGTGGGCAGAAGTAATGAGTAAGACCACCCAGCTTCAGCTGCCAGACGAGAATACGAACAACAGACATTCTACCCACTCCTCCAGCTCAAGTAATGAAGGGGGTTCAAATAATTACGATTTACAACAAGCTGATACATCGGTGGCTAGTGAAGAACCACGTTTATAACACATTGTGGTTCAAGTCTTTATATCTCACCTTTGTAACACATTTTGGTTGGTGTCTCATATTCACAACTGATTGATTGTGAATTATAGAATGATTTAGATGAAATGTATTTCTAGGCAACAAAAGAAAAAGTGTAAACATATAAATTGATATTTTTCACTGTTCATGTGCATATTGCTATACTTTCCCTGACTGTTAATGGTATAAACAAAATTTTACCATGAATAATGCTATCATTAAGAAATTATGGCAATATTATTTGAGTTGTCCTAATTGATCTTTTGATGTAAGAAAATCAGAAGTGTACCTGTATGTTCACCAGAAGAATATTAGTTCATTATAGACAGGGATATATAGAAAGCTGAGAAACACATCCTCCAAAACTTTTAAGTTTATGTAATATTTAAGGTCAGTTTTTTTTATATAAACTTGATTTATTTCAATGTCTGTAATGATTTTGTTGATGTATTTTCAGATTTTTGTCAGATTTTTTAATGTTATAGAATGTAGAGCTCTACAATATTTGAAAATATTTGAGATTATATATATACAAGTGTTGTAGTAAATCAGAAAAAAGAGAGAAATATATTTGTTTCAAATTTTAAAACTGAAACAGAAAATGTGTAATTGTTCCATACTGAGCAGTAGATCTCTTTTAACATCTAATTATATCAATTATATCTTTGTTTGTAATTGAAATGTTACTATATCTGTACTTTTATTGAGAGATGTGAATGATTCTTTTTTATTTTTTAGTAAACATGACATGTTGTGAGGAAGTGTATAACTGTGAAATACCTTATCTCTGTGGATTCCAATTTTCATGGATTAAATGAAAAATACAGGGTTGTGGGTTTGTAATGTGGAGGATAGCAATATTTCCATTTTCCTGAAATTCTTTGGTTTAAGACAATGGACAGAGAGGTTGTTTACAAGAATTAACAATGGAGAAAGACAGCTCTTTAGAATTTATATATTTAATTGCCCTGATAAATTATTTCATCAAACAATAGTCATTCCATTACCTTGGCATTTATTCAACACTGTACTTTAAGTATTCCCTACATACATTATTGCTGCTTGATTATCATGAATGATCATCTATCAGCAGCAGATAGACTTATTTAAGTGTAGTTGCAACTTTGATAATTTGTATTTATCATATTTAGATTGTAAATATAATTTGTAGATTGTTAATATATGGGTGCAGGCAACCACAAAACCATGAAAATTTATTCTTCATAAATAAATAGTATTTCACAGTCATACCATAAATTTTTTTCACAAAACCAATTTCAGCAGCTCTCTTTAGGTACAAACAATGCTTATTATTATGTATGCCATATAATAGATTTATGTAACAAACATCATATTGCATTAGTCGAAATATAACAAATTCTCATTTTAAGATAGTGATTTTTATAATGTTCAATGTTGTTAGTTATGGAGAAAATTAAATCTTATTTTTTTTCTTCAGATTTTGAAATAATTTTCCAGTGAAAATTTTGCCCTTAAAGCAGTCTTATGATCATTTTTTAAGTTCTTCACTGAGATATACCATTTTTAAGCTTCTGGAATCAAAGATTCGGATGCATCTAATTTTTGGCCTGTCTGTTTGTCTGTTTGTCTGTGGCAAAAAATTTGAACATTGGTTTACTTTTGAATCATAAGAGGTGGGATTTCATATGCCACATGCATATTCCTTGTGACAAGACCTTTCCGTCACTATCATAATTTTTTACCTTGTGACCTTGACTGTGACATTTGACCTACTTTTCAAAAACATTTAACATTGGTTATAACTTTTCATTAGTGAGATGTAGGGCTTTCATATTTCACATGCTTCTCCCTTGTGACAAGACCTTTGTGTCGAAACAATAACTTTTGATAATGTGACCTTTGACCTACATTTAAAAAATGTGCCTTATTTGGACTTTGTTGCCACCAGGGGTATTCGTGTTTCACAAACACTTCTTAGTTTTACATAAACTTTTGAACATGCTCTCAGTAAGTTAAGGAACACTACCACTAAGATGGATAATGTGCCCAGTTATAGCATCAAAAATCGAGACTGGTATCAAGCAAATTTATATATGTAATATCATGAATTTATATTATTATATATACATGTGTATATACATATCCGATTCTGTAAATATTATTAAAACCTTACACAGAAATAAGACAAAAATAAAAAGTTCTTACATCTTTTTGTTTAAAGTCATACAAGCATATCTTCGAATATAGGGGAGGGTAGAGCACAGATGCATGGGTTTTAGAAAAGAAAGTACATTGACATTATTTAAATCAAAGTTATAAGTACGTGTATTTTAATTTTGATTTGGAGCAGAGGTAAAAAGTGAAGAAAAAAATGAGGGTTGGTTGGTTGCTTGCTTGATTCGTGTTTTATGTCGCTTTCAACAATATTTCACTTATATCGCGACATGGAAGCAGGAGGTCACCAACCTCTTAGACGTAGTGGCGCAACTCGGGAATCGAGCCCCAATCGTTGGCGCCGCAAGCCAAGCACTTAACCACTACACCACGCCTGCTCCCCCAAAAAATGAGGGAAGTACGTACCATGTATGTTCTACAACATAGTCAGATTTCTTTTGCAAATTCATTTTAATGATACAAATTTTACAAAAGACAAACACTGAGATATACTTTTTACATTAAATAAGTTCTTCCTCAGGGAAATCATTGCATATTAGATAAAAATATGTACTCTCTTCACAAATTTTCATCCCATTGGACTTTTATAAAGATCAAGTGGCTGATAAGTTGGGAGAAGAGCACATGTCTTCTATTTATTAAGATATATTTCATTATCTATTTTGGATATTTTACAGATATCTATTGTAGATGTTTTCAGATATAAATTGTGGATATTTCAGCTATCGGCTATTTATTTGTCTTTAACACAACTTCAAAATTAATATTACAAAACTGGGCTTTCAAAGCACTTTAGTGATAATGTTCCTAACTAAGATTACATGTATTACCATAGATGTGATCATTGGTGTTTTTTTTCTTTTTCCACCATGCACTGTGATCCACTTTTTCCACCACTGTGATCCACTTTTTAAACATGACAGATGTAAAGTGGGGGAGATTATTTTTTCCATTTTTTAACATTTGCAAAAATAAACTTAGATTTGCAAGGTTACAGTTTAGTGCAATACAAGTAAATAAATTTATATATGAGATTCTTCATTTGTAATATTTTTTTATTTTTATACTTTTTGTGTATGAATGGATGTCATATGTTTGTAGTTCCAAATTTTATATAATGTCACACCACAATACAAATGATATATACATGCACTTATATACATGCACTTGAAGTACTTGTGATATTTTGAAGAATGAAGGTATTTTAAAGATGTTAGAAGTAATTAATCAGTCGCACTATGGAATTTTAGATAATCCATTTTCATTTTACTTCTTGAAAAATCAACTCCTTCAATAGGCCAGTTTCCGAAATTGAAAATGGCTGTTTAAATGTCATAGCTGATAGCTTTTAGCAATATTTCTCACTGTAATATCTCACAATAAATTCGTATAATTTCATTTTGAAAAAAATGATAATTTTTGCAATTGAATTACATCTATAACTTTTATGTCACTATCAAAAACATCATCAAAAGTTATCAGCTTGAACATTAAAACAGGCATTTTCAACATTGGCAAGTGAACTTTTGAAATATTATTTAGTTATTTTTACTTCTGATATTATTGTACATGTACAATGTGTTGCTTTTATGTTATGTTGAAAAATGTTTGTTTGATAGCTTGATCATTATAATGTAGATTACTAAATGTTAAAATGTTAAGATTATTTTTCAACAATTTGATTAAAACCCTGAATCTTTATTCCTTTTCTTTGTTTGTCCTGTCAAATAAAGATCTGGTGAAGGGTCATGTTCTGCATGGTGAACTCTGATTTTCTGCCAATAAATGGATTGGCTAGAATTTCTCAGGAGTGAAATAAACAAGCATTCCCAGCATTCCTATGTTTCAATTAGTGTATGTGTGACCTACATAGTAGTTTTTGAACAGTGTTTGTTACATATTTCGTCACTTGCAAGTGCTTGGTTGAGTCATTGATTAGCAATGGGAAGTTAAACGGTTTCTGAGTGACTTAAACGTCAGAAAGTTTCGCCAGATCGATCTTTATCTGCAATGGGACAAATACAGAAGAGGAATAAAGATTTGGTTTTAATCAAATTGACTTATCAATTTACATATGCTTTGTATGTGTGTGTTGTTATGTGAATGGTCAACTATGTTATAAATGTATGGTGCTGTTATAAAGAAATTTAACAGTAAAATGCTAATTGAAAAGAGAAATAAAATATACATAAAACATACCATAATTATTCTTGTTTTGAAGGTTAATTATAACCCCCCCCCCCAGGACAGACATCTGTGGCAAGACCAGCTGTCTTAGCTGAGCAGGGTGCTTGCACTGGAGTTTGTTTTCTACTTGGTGTGCCATTCGCCATATTTACAATGAAACTTGCATATAAAATTTATGGTTGGTATAAAGTTAAGATTCGAATTCAGAGATTCTAGAAATTGATAAGACTAGAATACGTCGTTGATTTAAGTTTACCTTGACCTAACCTTTATGTTTGTCTTCACCCAATTTTTAGAAGTTTACCTTAAGGCGCACTCTTTATGTTTAAATCATAAAAGAAAAGAGGATAGAGGACATCTGACCAAGCTGTATAACACAAATCACCAAGGACATGCACGTGATACATGATGACAGTCAAACACAGAAAACGACATTACATAAATATTCCATTATAATGCAGTTACGACACCGACTTAGAACCGTCAATTAAAGTATCCAAGGTCACTCTATTGGTGTGGTTAACCGGTTTACGGGCACCCACTTTCCCACTCACCGCGAAAGCAGAACAGTCAAAAGACCCGCATTAAACAAATTATAGATAATTCTCCATATAAGGATCAATGATCAACCAGTTTCTCAAGACCAGAGGTCATAAAAATATTCCACACAAAACGTTTTATGGAATAAAATGCTAGTATCAAAAATTTGTTACACGACATCATCACAAGTAAACCGTGCTCTGCCCGTCTGTTTGCGTGCTAAGATCCGTGATCTGTACATGTAGGAGCTCCGACTAACAGTCAGTTAAGATGGACGAGACTGGGGGGGGGGGGTCATATTTCCTCTGAAAAGGTTGGACAAGGTCCGTCATAGAGTCCCTATTGCCCCGTTAGTCAGCGTGCAATGCTCAAGTAAAAGTCTGCTTATGTGGCTGTAGAGGGGCCAAATACAAGATTTTGGTCTTTGCGAAGTATGAAATGACGTTACAACGTTATATGAAATCGGCCTATGTTGTAGTATGCTAGTCTGTGAATTTGAGGAACAGTCTTGGTGTAGGTCTAGACCTATCAAGTCAGTGCGCTTCGATACCTTACGATGCCGTTGTTTCGGGTCTAGGTTTGAATCAGAGCAGATTTGCGTTGTGTGCAAAAGTCGTAACTCAATTTCAGGACTAAAATATTTACGTGAAACTTACAGACTCTAGATACAATTAAGAGAAAGAGAGAGAGAGAGAGAGACTTTGTGTATGTATGTGTGTGTGTGTAGGTGTGTGTGTACATGTATGTATGTATGTATGTATGTATGTATGTATGTATGTATGTATGTATGTATGTATGTTATAAGTATGGGTGTGTTTATGAGTGTTCGACTCTAGCATCCCGAAGTTACAATAAGTTAAAGTGACTTGAATTCGTTGTTGTTAATTAGTACTGCCCGGACTATTCGTAGGGCTTACTTATAGCAAAAAAAAAAAAAAAAAGAAGAAGAAGAATAGAATTATACCAAAATCATCAAATGAAGATAGAAAACGATGAAAAGAAAACATATATAAGTTAAGAACTACCGAATGATAGAATTTTGTTTGCAGAATTCACTCCCAAATGATTTAGTAATTGACCAAATTTTATCACAGTAGATTTGGAGTATAATCAGGGACGTATATATCTATATTTTTTTATATACGTCCCTGGTATAATTGAGAAAAATGTTTTATTCTTTCTTATTTTGTTTGGTATCAAGACGCTTAATTAGACAGCATTATTAAAACCCCATTTATTCCTTCTGTTTGGAAGTAAGACTTAATACAATTTGTTTGGCACGGTCTTTCTTTCTTTCTTTTTAATCATTATTGTTGTTTGTCTTGGATCTCCAAATCTGTGCAGTAATTCATTTCATTCGTCTAATATTTTCTCAAATGATAATCTCTTCTAAGTCACATGCATTATGTATTTAAAGTCATCAACCTTTACCCCAAATTTAAATAGACAAGTATATTTTGAAATACCCAAGTATTTATATGTATTTGTAAATCTTTTTTTTTTATAAACCTTAAAATTTCTTATAATATACACTATATCTTTCTTATATTGCTAATATCTTAAATCATTAATTTATAAATGCATTGTATATCAATTTACATTTAATTTCTATTGAAAAGGTTCGACTCATACTTCACCACCACAGCCGAACCGTTTCAATAGAAATTGTATGTATGACGCAGGAAATGATTACCATCATCATAGTGTGGTTCTTGCTAAAAAATAATAATAGATATAAATAAATGAATAAAAATAATAATAACCGTGAAGTTATTTATAATTTTTATTAATTATAATTTTCGGGTTCGAAATTCTGAAATATCAAAAGCGAAAGTACAAGACCTTCAGATTCAGAGTTGAGAAGAGTTAATAAACACTCCTCGGCTTTAATAAGAACATGTCAGGTGTTCGTGGAATGCATGTTAGTTTTGTTTGGTATAGTTACGTTATTATCTGAAATCTGTATCATGTATGAAAAACTTAAGGGAGTGCGAAAAGCAGCATGCACATGGTCAGTCACAAAGACTATCAAAGTCCACATGTTTTGGGAGAGATGAAGCACGGATCGGAGTAAAGCGGGACCTGAAATAAAAAGAAAGCGAGTATGCATGATCAAGGCATGCATATTACACATAATCTAAAACAATGTTACTGTTTTTCCCATAAAATTACATTTGAACAAGAACGTCCCTCTGAAGAATCTCTTTTGAGATTCTTGTACTCTGGCGAGTGGCAGTAGTCAACAACAGAATAATAAAATGGCCACGTGCAAGAATCTCAAAAGGGATTACCCTCTGAATAGGAATATGATTATTACTATGAGTGTGACCACTAAACATGCAGCTTAGTAATTGTGCTTGGATAGAAGTTCATTGAAGAAGAAACTATGTATACACAACAGAGTTTACTGATTGTCCAATTCTCAGTGTATTGCGGCTGAATATAATTTTGACATGAACAATTATATTCACATTGACACAAATCACCACACACCACTTCACCAACGTGATGATTGGTCGCAGTGATTCACCACAATGTTGTGGTTGATGTGCTATACATCATTTACCTATTGAATGTACATTTAAGCATCTTAGAATATTGTGATGTCTAAATATCAAGGTGTAACACAAGCAGTTTTGCTTGAGAGGTATTTGTAGACCAATAAATATTGCATGTGTTTTGGAGGGTTATTATTTGCTGAATACATGTAACCTCTAAAGATGTCTTGTCGTTAATCATCCAAAAGTGTCAGCCATTTCCTTGTGAGCTATGAATGCGAAGATATGTTTCAAATTGAATACAGTGGACAATTCCGCAGCATAGACTTTAGTTTTAGATTTAGTTATATTATCATGACTGTTCAAACACTTAGCACATTTTTTTAAGATAAATTTGCATTTTTATGTTTTGATCCAAAATTATTGTCATTTTCAATACGAAGTATCGCAACTATTAAAATCCGTAACGGTTTGCATTTAGTCACCTACCAAATCCATTGTTTTCGATGTGGGCACTTTTATGTGGGCAACTTACGTCATAATTACATGACGTCATAACAATCACAAAGTGCGCGTGTATGTTGACATTATTGTAGCTGTGATATTCCGTATTTACCTGTTAACCTATCACCTTCAAGGGAACACCTCTAATCTGAGGGATTACAGTTTGTAAAATTCAAGACAGTTAAAGTTTTGAGAGAGATAGTTTTCAACGTTTCTTAGTTTACATTTATTGGCCATTTAATAACTGGATTGCAGTCAGGCCCACCCTTTCATTAGTGGAATAGTGTCTGAAGTAGGAGTGTAATGATTTACCATGATACAGTATATCATGAGACCATAATATGATATATGATACAATATATCATGAGACCATAATATGATACATGATACAATACATCATGAGACCATAATATGATATATGATACAATATATCATGAGACCATAATATGATACATGATACAATACATCATGAGACCATGATGTGATACATGATACAGTATATCATGAGACCATAATATGATATATGATACAATATATCATGAGACCATAATATGATACATGATACAATACATCATGAGACCATAATATGATATATGATACAATATATCATGAGACCATAATATGATACATGATACAATACATCATGAGACCATGATATGATACATGATACAATATATCATGAGACCATAATATGGTACATGATATGAGAAGGAGATCAAATTCAAAAGTGCACATTTAACATTTTACAGTTTATGAAAATAGGAATCAATGAAAGTAAAGTATTCACACTAATTAGGACCAGCATGTATACACTTAATGTAATTATTATTCGAAGATAACAATTATGACCTGTGGAAGGTCATAGATTTATGAAGTGAAAATGGTTATAATGATATCATTTAAAGTTATTAATCTTTGTTATATAGGGACTTGTTGCCTTGGTGACTGGAGGAGCATCAGGGCTGGGACGTGCCACAGTGGAGAGGTTTGTGAATCAAGGAGCTAAAGTGGTTTTATGCGACTTGCCAAGTTCAGAAGGATTCGCTGTAGCCAAATCTTTAGGTGAAAACTGTGTGTATGCACCAGTAGATGTAAGTAAGATAATAGACTTTGACTGATACATAACTATAAAGTAAATATTTTTCATTCTGTAATAAAAACAGGGACAGGTACAATATTAAGGGAGTTTACTTTTTTAACTTCAAAACAATTACAATGTCTGGGTAATTAAACTTAATTTTAATAACATGGAAATTTCAATAACATGGATGCACTCTACTCTTGTATAAGTTTATGTATAGTCTTATCATACTTATATTGATATAAAATGAGCTCCCTAACCCATTATCTGTTTACTATCTGTACAGTATTTTCTCAAGTATATAATGATATTTTCAAAACCAGGATGTATTGAAAGTTTGTTAAGTGCCTAGGGTACATGCAGTCATATACTCTTTTATTTTAAAATATGGCTAGATGCATTAGTCAACATCATGTAATTTAGTAATAATTTCATTATAAATACTACAGTGGAGCCTAAATGTAATTGTATTTTGAATATACCTTAGTGAATTTTAAACTTAAACTCCATCTATACAGTCTCTTCCAGTGACTATAGACATGTAAACTCCACTGAGTGTCAAGTTAATATTTATTATTCATTTCAGATCACCAGTGAAGATCAAGTTTTGAATGCTGTGGAACTTACTAAAAACCAGTTTAAATCATTGCATGTGAATGTGAACTGTGCTGGCATTGGAATTGCAGAGAAAGTTTATGACACAAGAAAAAATAAAATGCATTCTTTAAGTAGTTTTCATAAAGTATTTCAGGTAACGTAAACAGTTTGACTTGTTAATTATTCTCCTTTGAACTAGAGTAGTCCTTTTCTGATTAAAATAAAAGAAGACAATTACACATAGCATTAGTGCTGATAATTACTATTTCATACTTCCTTCGTGGGATTTCTACTGCTCCTACTTCTTCCTTCCTTCTCAGCTTTTTTTTTTTCACTTTGATCATACTTTTTCTTGATTTCCCATTAAATCCTTCCTATATTCTTGCTTTTACTATCATGAAAAAGGGGAAAAAGGGAAAATATAGTTGTGCAGTTTATAAGACTGAAGAGAAGTAAAATCAAACTGAATGAGTAAAGGAAAATATTTTTATATGAGATATTCAATTACCGGTAGGCACAATCCATTTGATTGTTCTAGTGGGGGGGGGGGGGATTTTTATATGGACCAATTTTTTTTATACAGAATTCAAGCAAGGTTATTTTTTTCATATGAAGATTTTTTTGTCTCTTCAATATTTCAAAGACAAATGAACCAACCAAAATATAAAGATACCATATGATAGGGCATCACTATGAACTGAGGCACAACTTGTAATCCAAAGATGTCTCATTCATCCTAAATGAACAATATTAGTGCAGTACGGGTGTATATATTGCAGAGATACTTTTACATTTGGAAGAAAATGAAAAAGAGGTTAAGCTAATTCAACTTTAAGTTGAATAATTAGTAGATTAACATTCAGGGTCACTAAAAAATACGGGGAAGGTGGGAGGGTTTTATTTTGAAATTTGTAGCAAACTACCTGTTTCTTTCGTTCATGCCTGTAAGAATGTAAGAAATAATAAAAACCATTTCTCTCTTGCTTCTCATTTCTTAACAGGAAATGGAATCGAAATGTAAATACTGGACTCGGATATGAAAAAAATTTCTGGAAATTGTAAATTTTGCCAAAATAAAAAAACAACAATTTTTGAGGAGTGGGCAGGGATGATAATCTATTAATTAAGTTGAATTGGCCTTGTTTCATTTCCGTTAGGCGGGGGATCCTTGGGTGGAGTCAGCAACATCTCCTAGAATACTAGGTATAAATGGTGCAAAATCCTTTGTTTTTAATTTTTTTGTAACTTTTTACTCTCAAAGTGGCATTTTTCAATAAATACGATTGAAGTTCAAGAAGATAGATATCATAAATATATCAAGCTTAGGGTTATTAGTCATTAATTAAGGTACCATTTGGTAACTTGAGGTGTCATTGAACATAAATATATCATTCAAACTCAGGGTTATTAGTCATTAAGGTACCATTTGGTAACTTGAGGTGTCATTGAACATGAATATATCATTCAAACTCAGGGTTATTAGTCATTAAGGTACCATTTGGTAACTTGAGGTGTCATTGAACATGAATATATCATTCAAACTCAGGGTTATTAGTCATTAATTAAGGTACCATTTGGTAACTTGAGGTGTCATTGAACATAAATATATCATTCAAACTCAGGGTTATTAGTCATTAAGGTACCATTTGGTAACTTGAGGTGTCATTGAACATGAATATATCATTCAAGCTCAGGGTTATTAGTCATTAAGGTACCATTTGGTAACTTGAGGTGTCATTGAACATGAATATATCATTCAAACTCAGGGTTATTAGTCATTAATTAAGGTACCATTTGGTAACTTGAGGTGTCATTGAACATAAATATATCATTCAAACTCAGGGTTATTAGTCATTAAGGTACCATTTGGTAACTTGAGGTGTCATTGAACATGAATATATCATTCAAGCTCAGGGTTATTAGTCATTAAGGTACCATTTGGTAACTTGAGGTGTCATTGAACATGAATATATCATTTAAGCTCAGGGTTATTAGTCATTAAGGTACCATTTGGAAACTTGAGGTGTCATTGAACATAAATATATCATTCAAGCTCAGGGTTATTAGTCATTAAGGTACCATTTGGTAACTTGAGGTGTCATTGAACATGAATATATCATTCAAGCTCAGGGTTATTAGTCATTAAGGTACCATTTGGTAACTTGAGGTGTCATTGAACATGAATATATCATTCTAGCTCAGGGTTATTAGTCATTAAGATACCATTTGGTAACTTGAGGTGTCATTGAACATAAATGTATCATTCAAGCTCAGGGTTATTAGTCATTAAGGTACCATTTGGTAACTTGAAGTGTCATTGAACATGAACATTGTCAGTGAGGTTTTAAAGTTTAGAATTTTGAAGTTGATGCTTGAAATCCTTCTCATGTCCGCAAAAAGTGAGCACAGTTAGTGAAAAATGGAATGAACGGTGCTTTAGTATATTTAAAGATACAAACTAGCAATCACTTTGCTGGTAGAAATTTGAAGCCATCTTGATGAGACTGACGACTGAGCTAGTTTGAACTCAGAGAGACTTCAATGCTGTGCAGGACACTTGAAAGGTGTTCGCTGCCATTCTAGTATTGTCAAGATGTTTCTACAGTTAAATACTAGATGTGCATTTGTGAGTAGCCTCTTACTTTTTTCTGGTAAATTTCTTACCATATAGAATACATGTAGGTTACTCTAACTTTGTCATCAAGGTGGAGTAAAAAGTCTGCCCTCTATTTATAATCCTAAAGTCAATTTCATATGAATATGTCCATAGTCATGTGATAACATTGAAGTTCTTTGAAAATGCTTTTTAAATAAGTAATTAAATAGATGAATATGTCAGAAAAATAGTGACATCTACGCAAAGTGATATTAATATTTCAGAACTGCTCAACTCTTGAGCTATTTTTCTAGTGCTTTTTCCTTCATTCATCATTGTTAACTTTCCCATTTTCGACATTTTCTCATAAACTGCCATACAGATTTTGATCAATCTTGCTATAGTTATAGTACTAATAGACCTCAACTAAGTTTCTTTTTTTATATTTAAATCTTTTAACAGTTGGCACCACCATAGACCAAAGAATGCCCAAGAGGGTATCCTCCTTTGACAGTTTTACTTCATTAGATGGAATACATGTACATGAATTTGAAAAATTAATGGTATTTGAAAAGTAAAGGAACACAAACACTCTATGTTGAAAATGTTCGGCCTCATAATCTTTATCAAGCAATTGAAGATATGACAAAAACAAAGCTATGTAAATATTCTAAGATACAGAAGCTTATGTATCTTTGAAACGTAAACATGGATTTTACATAGCTTTGTATTTGTCATATCTTAAATTGCTTGATAAAGGTCATGAGGCAGAAAGTTTGCAATACAGATTGTTTGTGTTCCTTTACTTTTTATGTACCAGACTTCCCTTTGGAGGACTTCTTCGAATCTTTATTCTAGAAGAATGTAACATTAGAATTAGAACTTTGACTTTTTCTTTTTGGACTTTATCATTTAAGCCTACTTTGGGTAATTTCTTAGATATTTCCCATGTAGGTTGCATATAATGAATTGATTCAGACATGCTGTATAGATCATTAAACCGAATGCATCAGATTGATCTAAAAAGGATTTTTTAAATAAAATGTGTTATTTTTGGTTCCCTACTGAAATAAAATTTTTGACATTTTAGGATTTTCCACAAATTTTTGTCATTTTGTTGATTTATTCAATAAAGAGAAGCAGTTTAGCATTTATTTAGTGTCATTTATTGAAAATTATTCATTTCAAAGGTTATTTGAAAGTTCTGTTTTTTGGATTTATTTTGATTTTTTTTTTTGTTTGCTATGTTTGATCTAGGTCGGGTCTGGCATGCTGAAGGTCAGCGGTTCATACTCCTCAGGAGGCAAAAATTTATTTCTGTTTGCTCAGTGAGTCATATTAGAAAAAAAAATTACTGACTTAGTCTTTTTCACACGTTTTAGAGTCATTTTTAGCTCACCTGAGCCAAAGGCTCAAGTGAGCTATTGTGATCAATCACCGTCTGTCGTCCGTTGTCTGTCAACCGTCGTCCGTCATTAGCTTTTCTACATTTTCGACTTCTTCTCCAGAACCGCTGTACAGAATTTCACCAAACTTCATAGGTACTCAAGGTCCTCTACCAAGTGTGTGTTTTTCGTGCCCATTCATAATCCAAGATGGCCGCCATTGGCTCTGATTGGTTGACACATTTTGGACTTCTTCTCCAGAAGCGCTGCACAGAATTTCACCAAACCTCATAGAAAGTAAGTACTTGAGGTCCTCTACAAAGTTTGTGTTTTTCTTGCCGATTCGTAATCCAAGATGGCTGCCATTGGCTCTGATTGGTTGACACATTTTCAACTTCTTCTCCAGAACTGCTGCACAGAATTTCACCAAACCTCATAGGAAGTAACTACTCGAGGTCCTCTACAAAGTTGTGTTTTTCATGCCGATCAGTAATTCAAGATGGCTGCCATTGGCTCTGATTGGTTGACACATTTTGGACTTCTTCTCCAGAAGCGCTGCACAGAATTTCACCAAACCTCCTGGAAAGTAAGTACTTGAGGTCCTCTACAAAGTTTGTGTTTTTCTTGCCGATTCGTAATCCAAGATGGCTGCCATTGGCTCTGATTGGTTGACGCATTTTTGACTTCTTCTCCAGAACTGCTGCACAGAATTTCACCAAACCTCATAGGAAGTAACTACTCGAGGTCCTCTACAAAGTTGTGTTTTTCATGCTGATCAGTAATTCAAGATGGCTGCCATTGGCTCTGATTAGTTGACGCATTTTCGACATTTTCTCCAGAAGCGCTGCACAGAATTTCACCAAACGTCATAGGAAGTAAGTACTCAAGGTCCTCTACAAAGTTTGTGTTTTTTGTGCCGATCCATAATCCAAGATGGCCGCCATTGGCTCTGATTGGTTGACACATTTTGGATATTTCAAAACGACTGCACAAAATATCACCAAACCTTATAGAAAATCTTGTAGAAAAAAAGCAAAATTTTCTACTGAAATGAGCTGTCATTTTATTGTAAATAAGCAGTTTGTGCTCAGGTGAGCGATATAGGCCCATTTGGGCCTCTTGTTTTTTATATGTATTCAATATATATATACATGTATATAGAAGGCATAAAGCATTTATTTGCTTTTTATTAGAAAATGTTTGTTTCAAGGGTTCTTTGAAAGCATCATATCAAAGTTCTTTATTTATAATGCCAATTTTTAAAATTTTGATACAAGCCAGTTCTGTCATCCTGAAGAGAAGCCATTCAAACCCTGCTAAAGTCAAAACATATCTTAATTCATTTTAGACCAAAACAAGTTTAAATATTACATGTATTTATCAAAAAAGATGTGAAATAGAGAATTCTTACTCCATCATCTTAATCTGCTATTAGTAAATAAGCAAGTTGTTCTCTAGTGAGTGATATAGACCTACTTGGACCTCTTGTTCAATTGATTCTCTGCAGTCATGTGTCTTAACAACTATGTTTAAAAGGTTCACAAATTAAACATAAAATTGGGAAAATAGTGAATTCAAGAGGTTATGCTAGCGTAATTGCCAGCGTGAAGTGACTTTAAGATATTGAAGATACTACAAATGTATGTGTTTCTGAGCAATGTAGTCAGTTAAGACCTCGTTTTCTTTATTGATACTGCTCTCTGAAGTTGTGATATTCTAATAGATTGTCACTCACTCACTGACATGTGATGTTGTGGTGTACAAACACGATATGTTCTAGATTTATGACATTAATAATTTGATACAAGTATTGCTTATCTTTACAGGTGAATACATTAGGTACATTCAATGTGCTTAGGCAGTGTATTCCTCTAATGATTGAAACTATTAAAGACAACAAAGATCAGAATGCAGTTATAATTAACACTGCCAGCGTCGCTGCATTTGAAGGACAAAAGGGTCAGGCTGCTTATTCAGCTAGTAAGGGAGCTCTTGTTGGAATGACCTTACCTCTAGCAAGAGATCTGGCTCCAGCAGGGATACGTGTAGTTACAATAGCACCAGGTATGTACAGAAATATATCCCTTCAAATATGACAATGTTGTTGTTTACGAAAAAGGATTTCAAATATTTGCAGTATCTCCTTTTTCGTTAGGGAAAGAGGTTGTGTGTATTATACTGTAGGATTTAAAAGCCAAACTATAAATAACTAGTTTTCAGTCTGTTCTTCGTTTTCTTTTACATAGGACCCAATGGCCAAGTGTGCCAAAATATTTCACCAAGAACTCAGTGTTGCTCTCTCGCTTCTTTCAAGCTACCCATAAGACCTTGGTTTGCAAGGTCTGGCAGTTGTTTTCCCTTCATTTTACTCCATTTTCATCTACTATTCATTACTCTGTGATTGGCACCAATTTAGGTGAAATAATCATTCTGATCTTTAAAAAAAAATGTAATAATAATAAATGTTTTTACTTAAATCTCAACATTGACCATGACAACCATATATGAACAGATCGGATTTTCTTTCAGTTAATTTGTCTGTCTTTGTTAGCAAGATGTGTAAAAGTGTGAGTGAGTGTGTGTTCAAATCCAGTTTTGCATACTTTGTGTTGTGTATTATATTACTAATTAGACATGGTCAGTTTTTCAAGCGATGTGTGTAACATAATTCAGTTAGAACTAATACTGTGATGGAAGGTATCACACTTTTTTCAATGAATTGTCAGGGTTTAAGAGATATAGCAAAAAGAAAGGATGTGTTTGCATATATGAGAAATCTTAACTATAATATGTACTGTATTCAAGACTGTCATTTTACTGAAGATACTGAAAATGATGTTAGAAGTATGTGGGGAT
Organism: Pteria penguin; assembly: GCA_035048485.1. NCBI lineage: Eukaryota > Metazoa > Mollusca > Bivalvia > Pterioida > Pteriidae > Pteria > Pteria penguin. The sequence continues at coordinate 11,848,400 of CM068588.1, read as the reverse complement.
ATGATTGCTATTTTAGTTCTTATACATCAAATGCTAGGGGGGTTGCTGCGCTGATTAACAACAATTTTGAATTTAAAGCTTTGAGAGAAAAGAGAGATGTAAACGGGAATTATTTGATACTTGATGTAAAGATTGATGGTTATAAAACAACCCTTTGTAATGTTTATGCACCCAATTCAGATTCTCCAGATTTTTTTGTCTCATTGTTTCAAAATATAGAAGATATGGAGAATGATAACATAATTATATGTGGTGATTTTAATTTGGTTCTCAACCCACATATTGACTATTATAATTACTTACACACAAATAACCCCAATGCCAGGAACAAAGTGTTAGAAATTATAGAAAATAATCATTATATTGATGCGTTTAGACAATTTCACCCAGATTTGAGAAGGTATGCATGGAGAAAGAAAACCCCTTTAAAACAGGCAAGATTGGACTTCTTCCTCATTTCTGAAAATTTATTAAGTAGTTTGAATTCATGTAAAATAGACCCTGGGTATAGGTCTGACCACTCAGCAGTTACTATGACAGTATCTTTTAGAAAATTTGACAAGGGTAGAGGGTTCTGGAAATTTAATAATTCTCTGTTATATAATAAAGAATACTTAGAATTAATCAATAATAAAATTGTGGAAATAAAAATGCAATATGCTCTACCTGTTTACAATATGAATGATATCGAAAGTGTGTCACATAAAGAAATACAGTTTACCATTAATGATCAACTGTTCTTAGAAACTTTGCTGATGGAAATTAGAGGAAAATCCATATCCTATTCTACATATTTAAAGAAATCTAAAACACTGGAAGAAAATAATTTGATACAAGAGATTAATTTTTTAGAACAGAATGTTTGCGAAGGTAATGTGACAGTTTTGAAATCTAAAAAAAAGAACTAGAGGAAATAAGGAAGAACAGACTTAAAGGATCATTTATTAGGTCAAGGGCTAAGTGGGTAGAGGAAGGGGAAAAACCGTCAAAATATTTCTGCCAGCTAGAAACTAGAAATTTTACAAACAAACTTATCCCCAAAGTTCAAGAAGAAAATGGTAATATCTTACTGGAACAGAAGGATATTTTGAATGCTACTAAAACATTTTATGATAATCTATATGCGAGTAGAGAAGAAAACATCAAGAATATCGACGTGAATTCAGAACAAGATTTGAGAGATGCTCATAAACTAACTGATAACGAATCATACAACTTAGAAGGGAAACTTACTTTGAAGGAAATGGGTAATACACTGTTTAAAATGAAGTCTAATAGATCACCAGGAACAGATGGATTCACAGCTGAATTTTTTAAAGTCTTTTGGCGTCAGCTAGGCAATTTTGTTAATCGGTCTATAAACTTTGCATATAAAACTGGAAATCTGTCTGTTACACAGAAACAAGGGATTATCACTTGTCTTCCTAAAGGAAACAAACCTAGACATCTTTTAATAAATTGGCGTCCCATATCTCTTTTAAATACTATATACAAAATTGCATCAGGAGCTATCGCTGCCTGACTAAAAACAGTCCTAGACAAACTTATACATACAGATCAAACTGTTTTTATTGCTGGCAGATATATCGGGGAAAATACTAGGTTAATATACGACATCATGGAATATACAGAGGAAGAAAAAATACCGGGATTGTTATTACTTACTGACTTTGAAAAAGCATTTGATTCTTTATCATGGTCCTTCATTCAAAAAGTTATGAAGTTCTTTAACTTTGGAGATTCAATTCGAAAATGGGTAACTCTCTTCTATACAGACATTTCTGCTATGGTTAATCAGGGAGGTAATTTCTCAGAATCCTTCAAGTTACATCGAGGTTGCCGTCAGGGGGATCCTCTTTCGCCATATATCTTTATACTATGTGCAGAAATTTTAGCAATCCTTATAAGAAACAATAGTGATATTAAAGACATTAGTATAAATGACACAGAAACTAAAATATCTTTATATGCAGATGATGCTACTTTAATCTTAGATGGCAGTGTAAGGTCTTTAAAAACTAGTATAAATGTTCTCACAAGTTTCTCTCAAATGTCAGGTTTATTCATAAACTTCAATAAAACACAGGTGATTTGGATAGGCTCAAAAGCAGGAAGCGCTGATGCTATGTGTAACCAGTTTAAATTAGAATGAGGTAAATCACAGTTCAAAATGCTAGGCATACAGTTTGACACAAATTTAAGAAACCTTACACAAATCAATATAGAAAATAAAATTAGGGCAGTAAAAAATGTTTTAACACAGTAAAAAAAGAGAAACATAACCCCTATAGGCAAAATTGTAGTGCTTAAGTCTCTTGCCATCCCAATTCTTAACCATATTTTTATATCATTACCTACCCCGCCTGAGCATCAAATTAAAGAATTGGAGAAATTGGTATTTTCTTATTTATGGGATAGTAAACCAGACAGAATTAAAAGGGAAGTTGTTACAAAAGAATACGGGGAAGGTGGCTTGAAAATGATAAATATAAGAGCTTTTATTAATTCTTTAAAAATGTCATGGATCAGACGTCTACTTTTTGAAGAAAAAGGATGGAAAACAATAATTTCACATTACATTGATACAAATATTTTATTAATCAGTGGTTCAGAATATGCGCATAAATGCAGTAAGTGGATTAAAAATCCCCTTTGGGCTGATGTTATGAAAGCATGGGCTGAATTCTGTGAAAAAGTAGACACTTTTGATGAAACAGAAGATATACGGAAAACAGCCATTCACTACAATAAAAATATTATGATCGGAAATTCAACCATATTTTTTAAAACTTGATATAATGCCGGTGTCCACTATATTAATGACATGTTGAATGACAATGGTAATTTTTACGAATTTGAAGACTTTAATAAAATATATGGAATAAAAAGTAATTTTGTAAAATATTGTGGTATCGTATCTGCGATTTATGAGTGGGCTCGTAAACTAGAGAAATACGACTTTGACTCCAAATTACCCACACCAGTTATACCAAATGTTATTACCTACGTGATCAAAAGCAAGAAATATGGATCTAAGCTTTTTTACAAATACTTTATTCTTACAAACAATAACAATATACCAAAAGGTGTGAAGAAATGGATAGAAATTTTTGACTTAACAGAATATGATATTAAAAAGTACTTACAATTGCCTTTTAAGATAACAAAAAATACAAAATTACAATGGTTTCAATTTAGAATATTACAGAGAATATTATGAACAAAGTCATTTTTGTTCAGAATTAAAAAATCTGATGATTCCAAATGTACTTTTTGTGGAAATGCTGAAGAAACCATTGAACATATCTTCTGGGAATGCGAGAAGGTTCAGAATTTTCTGTCCAAGATAAATGCCTTCTGCTTTTCAACTCTAAACCTAAGTTTTATGTTGCAAAAGCAAGATTTTATACTTGGTGATTTAAAAAATTACGTATCAGCTAGAAATCTTATTAGTTTACAAGTGAAATACTATATATACACTATGCGTTGCGCAAAGAAATGTTTAACTCTGCAACTCTGGTGTCATCACTTCAATTCAGAACCTACTTGAAACATCTAGGCATATTGCTTATAAGGAAAACACAATAGATAAATATAAGAATTTCTGGAAAGAGTGGGATAATATACTTTAAACCCACAATTTTTCATTGTATCAATAGTAGTTAGATTTCTGTTATCAGACGACAGGTCTCGAGTGGGAGTGGCTCTCTACAATCTGAATTATTATTTTTCCAAATCATTTAATTACAGTCAAACCCACCATAACAGAGACCTCTATATAAGGGTCACCTGCTTATGGAAGTCACTTTCGTTTTTTTTTTATATATATATATATACAATAAACTTCTGTATGGGGGTCTCCTGTCTATGGTGGTCACTTTCGTTTTCTCCCTTACGTTTCTTTTGTACAAAGGTTTGACTGTATATACATGTATACATACATGTAACTTTAAAACGTAAACACAAATATTCTAAAAAACTTAAGTATACCTTACAGTACAAAACTTACATTGTATTGTAAATGTAATGATATACGTAATTAAAATATTGTAGTGAATTCATCTATTAATTGTAAATGTGAAGCATATTTAATTAGAACATTGTACTGAATTTATCTATTAATTGTAAATGTGAAGCATATTTAATTAGAACATTGTACTGAATTTATCTATTAATTGTAAATGTGAAGCATATTTAATTAAAACATTGTACTGAATTTATCTATTAATTGTAAATGTGAAGCATATTTAATTAAAACATTGTACTGAATTTATCTATTAATTGTAAATGTGAAGCATATTTAATTAGAACATTGTACTGAATTTATCTATTAATTGTAAATGTGAAGCATATTTAATTAAAACATTGTACTGAATTTATCTATTAATTGTAAATGTGAAGCATATTTAATTAGAACATTGTACTGAATTTATCTATTAATTGTAAATGTGAAGCATATTTAATTAGAACATTGTACTGAATTTATCTATTAATTGTAAATGTGAAGCATATTTAATTAGAACAGTGTACTGAATTTATCTCACTTACCAAAGGGTCATTCCCCATTCAATAATTTTTGTGTTTACTTCCCAAACTCACAATACAAATGCATAATATAGAAATCATTATATGTTGTGTAAATGTGTGTATGAAAGTTGTCCTCTTGTGGTTTTGTCCATTAAGGAATTATACTATGTATCTATATGTGTGTATGTATGTGTATATATGTATATGTATGTGTATGTGTTTATATATATATATATATATATATATATATATATATATATATATATATATATATATATATATGTATGTTTATGTATGTATATATGTATGTATGTGTGTGTATATATATATGTATGTACTGATATTATCTTTATGTATTATGTCTGTAAAAATACAATAAATTATAAAAAAAAAATAAAAAAAAAAAAGATAAATAAATAAATAAATGTTTTGAAATACTTCAATTGTAGCACTACATGGAGAACTGAGAAAGTTTCTGTTTAAGCATATAATTGCAGTATTATATTTAGAAAAAAAAGAATGTTGTTTTCATGAGTTCCCACCCGTGTCAGTGAAAGCAGAAGGGACCGTAAGTTTCCCATATGATTGTCTGTATGTCGGAAGGAGTTTTTTGGATTTTGCTTTGCCATCTTTTTAAATATTGAGATGAAACTTGCTATGGGCCTCAGTGTAGCAGGTTACAGTTGACTTTTGTCATGATAGGTGAATATGAAATTGTAAAAATATTTACAGGACATTCAGTCTGGTAAACTAGGATACTTCACCAGACCGAAGCAATTTTTACAAGACTGAAATAAAAATGTACATCATGATAACATTAGAAATAATTTTGAAAACGAACTCACTTCTAGAAAACACTTGACGATCGGTCCAGAAATTTAAGATTATTTACCGGACCGGCGTCAAAATAATCGTACGATATATCATTTCACTGCATGATTGACTTTGACTTACCTAGTTGTAGAATTACAGGATACAAGTTCAAACTAGTTGAAAAGGAGTGATGGGACATACATATGTACTGTTTCAGCAGTACATGTTGTTATTCTTTGTTCAAACTTTTCTAAATGTTGTCGCATTGTTTGTTTCATGAATAAAAATTCCCAATATGGTATTAATAAATATTAAAACATTTATATGTGAATTAATTTGGTAAACCATATGCACATTTGACAATTTAGTCTCTTCATTAATGCTGAATGTGGAAATGAAAAGAATGAATATTTGAAGAGGAAACTCATTAGCAAACGGGCCTAAATGTGGAAGACAAAGAACCTGTCTAATAGCTTTAGAATATTTTACAAATGTTTTGCACAGTATTAAATATAAAGAGGCTTGTTTCACCCCTTAAAGATCTGATAACTATCTATGCACATATTTTACCTACATTTCTTTTCTTCTTTGACAGGTTTATTTGATACACCATTATTGTCACAACTTCCAGAGAAAGTAAAAACACTTTTAGCAGAAACCATTCCTTTTCCAAGTCGTCTAGGCCACCCAGATGAATACGCCCATCTAGCACAAAGTATTGTAGAAAACCCTCTAATAAACGGAACTACCATTAGAATAGATGGTGCACTAAGAATGATGGGCTAATGAGACAGAGAAAGAAGACAAAGCACAGATAGTGTAAAGGAACTTAATAAAAAGAGATTAAGCATTCAATTTTGCTCTACATATTTTTTCCATATAAATATTATTCAGTACAGTTTGTTATTTGTCTTACTTATAGTTTACACATTTCCTTATCTTTTTCAATGATTACTTTACTTTTTCGTCTGCTACTAGATAAAAGAAAACTATGACAGGATGATAACACATGTGAATTTAAAATTTGAATTTTCACTATCAATTATCTTGAAAAATGTTTGGTCCTTTAATGAAGTTGCAAACACACAGCATAGAAAATGTTATGAGGAAAGTTTCTGATTGGTACTCAGAAAGGGGAAAGATAGGTTTTTCTTTTGGATTTTCATTTCCTTGTACTGTATATTTGGTTTTGGATGGGAGTTCAAATGAGTATTAAAGGGGCAGTGGGTTTAATAGGAGGATGTGCATTTTTAGAAACTTCTCCAAAGTTTGACGTTCATTTTCAATGGGCATATTTGTTGTAAGAAACATTATGATAAATAAATATAGAAACTATTTTTTCTACCTATATGTTTAAAGTATTGTTCTACACACACCTAAACCTAGTGATAAGTTTGTTTTGTTGATAAAAAATATTCATTGTTTTGATTATGATGTGTATGTGTAAAAATTAAAATCAGAGTGAACAGTATCTCATGTTTATTTCACTGGTACTGATGTAGCATAGTGTATAGCCAGCTTGGCTCACAGCTAGGAGGACCCAGGATGGAGTCTGGGAGGTCTAAGGTTGAGTCCCATCAGCAGCTCCTGGGTATCATGTCTTTTCGGATGAGACAGTCTAAACCAAAGTCCCTTGTCATGGTAAATATATGCTTAACAGATCTCTCACCACTTGGGATGGGACTTTCTTAACAGATCTCTCACCACTTGGGATGGGTCTGTCTTAACAGATCTCTCACCACTTGGGATGGGACTGTCTTAACAGATCTCTCACCACTTGGGATGGGACTGTCTTAACAGATCTCTCACCACTTGGGATGGGACTGTCTTAACAGATCTCTCACCACTTGGGATGGAACTGTCTTAACAGATCTCTCACCACTTGGGATGGGACTGTCTTAACAGATCTCTCACCACTTGGGATGGAACTGTCTTAACAGATCTCTCACCACTTGGGATGGGACTGTCTTAACAGATCTCTCACCACTTGGTATGGGTCTGTCTTAACAGATCTCTCACCACTTGGGATGGAACTGTCTTAACAGATCTCTCACCACTTGGGATGGAACTGTCTTAACAGATCTCTCACCACTTGGGATGGAACTGTCTTAACAGATCTCTCACCACTTGGGATGGGACTGTCTTAACAGATCTATAACCACTTTCAATGGCATTGTCTTAACAGATCTCTCACCATTTGGGATGGAATTGTCCTAACTTTTTCTTGGTGTGTCAAGCAGGTACTGCATATATCACCTACAAAGAAAAGATTTTGGTGTGACTTTAAACAACAAACAGAAACTAATGATGCTGACAGAAACTGAAGTTTTACAATAGTATGTTGAGGTGACTGGATTATATGGGACTTCTCTTTACTGTACAAATACAGAGCTTGTGTTATGTGAGGTAACTTTGCATGGTTAATATGTTTGTGAAAAATAATATGAAATGTTTATGTTGTCTGTGATAGTCATTTCTTTTAAGTGATTATATGTATGAAAGAGTTTGCCACAATATTAAACTCTTGAAATTACATGTATATATAAAATGCTTAGATCTTCTAAATAAATAAGGACATCTGAAAAGATAAAATGTACATGTAGAACATTATGATGAAGATAAAAAAGGTCAATAAAAGGAAATAATGTTTTGATAACAATACATTTATTCTTGTTATTTGTAAATTGATAAAATCCAGATTTTTTTATTCTTTTCAGTGTCACAAAAAAAATAGTAAAGACCTAATTAATATAAAGGTAAATGCAAAGGAATTAGTTAAGAGATTAATAAATTACGATGAATTTTCTTGAAAGATTTTGTGTTTAGCTTACTTGAGCATTAGCTTTTAGTCATAGGGATGTGTCCGTCTGTCATCAAGCATGTATCTTTTACCATCTATTTTTTTTTATTTTCTTGGCCTTTGCAACCTCTTTAGCAGGCATTTTAACAAATATAATCCTAAGTTTTTTCATGTACAGATACCTTATGTAAATCCTTAAGTCATTTGCACAAACGTATGGAAATTTCTTTAAGATTTACAGCAGTTTTTGCATGTCCTTAAAGTTATAGATTTACATACGATCTTTAGTAAAAGTAACTTTACAAGTACATGTTAAAGAAACTATGTATGACTCTTCATGAAAATGCCTAAAGAAGGGTCCTTACAAGTATTGTTGTTTATAAGCCATACACGTATATGTCGAGGGGTGCATCCAGGATGAGGCAACACAGGTCTAAGAGTTTATCTTCCTTTAAAAAAACTTCCTTCTAAGACTAGCAATATAGTTTAACAATCTGAATGCATCAGAGTGACCTAGAAGGTTGCTTCCATTCTGAAAACAAATTTCTGACATGTTTCACATCCTTTTGGATGTTTTCAGGATTTTATTTCTTTTTTTAATGGCAGGTTGATTATAATGCATGGACTTCTTTGTATTTTAACTAATTTTATTGAAAAGAAATGAAATGCATGTATAAAGAATATTTTAAAATTTTTTGTGCAGTTTATTATAAGATAAAGAAAAGGTGTGTTATGTAATATTAGGTTTTCATTGACATTTTCAGAAAAGATTCTACAGAAACTTGGCATAAATGAAGTACTTAAGGTATTCTTATAAATGCTGCTGTAACCAGATCCTTCAAGGATGGATCCAGGGCAAGGTTACATAAGTTCCTGATGGTGCCCTCTTTGTTAAATGATTTCTCCAGACCAGCTGTATGGAGTTGCAGTCTAAATGCAGCAGAAAGTTGTCTTGAGAATTGATTTTGCTTGTGGTTCAATTCTGAAATAAAAGTTTTGGCTTATTTTCAAGGCCCTCTGGGACTTCATTATTCTTGTGTCTCACTGAAGGTTGTTTCTAATACACAAATTTTCTTTAAACCTGGATAAAAAAAATTCTTTGGAATTTTCAATGTCCTTCGATCAATTGATCAAGGGCTTGTTGTTTTTGTCCTGTCCATCTTTTTTTTGTTGACAATTTTCATAATTGATATAAGTTTTTAACCATACCAGCCAGTGCTTTCATATTTTACACAGGTGTTCCTTGTTGCAAGACCTTTTAGTTGTGACTTTGACCTTCACATTTGACCTACATCTCAAGAAATTAATCCTTTGCTGCGTCTTTTCAACCATGGGAGCTAGGGCTTTGATATTTTATATGTGTTGTTCTTACATGTATGGTGAGACCTTTCCATTGATACCACAATTGATGACTTTGTGTCCTTGACAGTCAGTGACCCATGATACGACAAATTAAATCCAGGGAAGTATCCTTGTTCGCAAAGAGAAATTTTAAAAGAGTTACATAGAATGAAAAACATAATTAACTTACGAGAGTGTTGTAGAGAAATGAATGTTGTTTTGGGTTCAGTTCTCAATCAAAAGACTTTAAAAGGATGTTCTCATTTGAAAACATTTTGTTATTTCTAAAAATTTCTCATGTGTTGAAAGTACTCGTGTGTGCGATATAAGCCCATGTATAAGATGCAAAAACCCTAATTGTTTACCATTTCAATTTTGTGCGAGAGGAAAAATTTCAGCACAATTTTCTCAACATTTTGGTAAAATACCATTTTTGATAGAAGATAAGTCGACAAGCATTTTAAAACTAAGAAAATCGAACACCATTTCACCCGAATTATTTGGTCAGCTGCCAGCTGTGATGGCGCTATAAATTGGTAATTTTGCCCATTGTACTTATTTTGATGATTTCTAACGTGCACAAATAGACAAACAAATACGTCCGTTGCTCACTTGTTATGTGTTCGGTTGGAGTTCCTCACACATCACTGCAGTACTTTAGTACACACGAACAAACAGACTATCACTTCAGACAAACATACACAGTATCATTAAATCATAATGATTTATTCTCTGTCAGTGAAATACAAAATATTAACACACAGAAAACGGATGATGAGTATATATAAGATGATGAAACATGAAAGTAAATCCAATCAATAATGATTCGCAACATGATTAAATATGACATCAAAGTCAAGATCGAGATACACAACAAGACTGCGGTGAAAACAAGATCATTGTAGTATAGGGAATGCATTCTCCTCCTCTCGTTACGTGTACTAACAGCAAGAGGTGTATTGTAGGTCTCTGTTAGCAAAAATACAGATATTACACTCAAATTTAAAACATGTTTAAACTTAGTTATAGCAATCTTATTTTTAAACATTTAAAATCTTTTTAAACTTAAGCATAACACAAATATTTACCTTAAGATAGAATTACCTCCTTCTATTACATAGTAACACGCTTAACAGAAGTTCAGTGGACTGGAAAATGAGTTAAAAAAACAAGTCTAAAAGCAGAAACTACAAAATACCGAATGATACATACTTGCATTACAAAACTATGATGAAATGTTATGATTAGGTAAAAATGAATTACTTTGGAAGGAACAAATAACGGTTACCGATTAATACCTTAGTCAATGAAAAAAAATTTTTTTTAAAAATCAGGAGCGAGCTTAATACATGTATAAGTTCTCCTTGTTACTCAGTCCTGAACTGTTCTGTATGTACTATATAATCTGAAATTCTTGAATAAATATTGCTAAATCAATAAAAAACTACAATTGACTCTGATCAGTAAATATGACTGACTATTGTACTAATGTAAGAGTCAAGAGATGATGGTGGATTCTGCGATACAGCTGAATCAGATTTATGACAAGATCCACCATATGGTATAACAAGTATAATGAGATATTGAAAGGACATGAATAACATGAAAAAAACTTCGATTACGCAACAGTTGTGGTACTGACTTTGGAAAGTCTCTTTGAAGTTGTGCTATATTTAGACCCTAAATTCGCCAAATTCAGGAGCTTCGGTGGGGTAGGGGCTTGTTCGCCTTGTCCCCGTACCAGCTTTATAAGGTACATTTTTGCAGTGATAACATCCTATCTGATGCTGACGGTGAGATGCGAGAGTTTGATGAAGTACCGACAGTGACGACATCCTATCTGACAATGGCGATAAGATGCGCGAGTTTGATGAGGTACCGACTTTCAATGATAACATCCTATGTGATGTTGACGGTGAGATGCGCGAGTTTGATTAGGTATCGACTCGCAGTGATAACATCCTATGTGGTGTTGACGGTGAGATGCGCGAGTTTGATGAGGTATCGACTCGCAGTGATAACATCCTATGTGGTGTTGACGGTGAGATGCGCGAGTTTGATAAGGTATCGACTCGCAGTGATAACATCCTATGTGGTGTTGACGGTGAGATGTGCGAGTTTGATAAGGTATCGACTCGCAGTGATAACATCCTATGTGGTGTTGACGGTGAGATGCGCGAGTTTGATAAGGTATCGACTCGCAGTGATAACATCCTATGTGGTGTTGACGGTGAGATGCGCGAGTTTGATGAGGTATCGACTCGCAGTGATAACATCCTATGTGGTGTTGACGGTGAGATGCGCGAGTTTGATGAGGTATCGACTCGCAGTGATAACATCCTATGTGATGTTGACGGTGAGATGCGCGAGTTTGATGAGGTATCGACTCGCAGTGATAACATCCTATCTGATTTTGACAGTGAGATGCGCGAGTTTGATGAGGTATCGACTCGCAGTGATAACATCCTATCTGATTTTGACAGTGAGATGCGCGAGTTTGATGAGCTAGGTACCGACTTTCAGTGATGACATCCTATCTGATGCTGACGGTGATAAAGGAAGAGATGAATGTAATAATGAAAGAAGAGTGTCACATACAGTACTGAAGATGATGGCAACCCTAGAGGAGATAGTGAAGACTCTGCTGACTGAAAACTACATGATAATATTGTATGTTCGGTTGATGACTGCGTTGGAAAGAAAATGTAGAAGTTTTGGCATCTTTGAAAAATGCAAGGATTGGGAAAATGAAGTTATGTCCGCTGTTTTAGATGCTACTAAATCTTCTCTATGAATCATTTTATTTTAAGTGTATAATATACAGTAGGACATCATACTTATTCAGAGACATATATGCACTTATATATGTGTCTCTGACTGATTGCATGATTTTTGTATGTTTGTTTGTTATTTATTTAATCATTTTTTTCTTATTTTTTATTTTTAATTTTTTTCTGTCCATTTAATTCCGAAAGGAATAAACACTATAGTGACTGTAATTCAATGCTCTTTCCAGAAATTATATAATATGTAAATATGAAATGAATCTGTCAGAAAGAATGTACATAATACAACCAAGATAATATTATACTAGTATAATATAATGGCAAGAGCACTGAATTACAGGTTTCATTTTTTTTATATTAATGAAAGGCTTCGATGTCATTTATCATACATGGTGAGTGTGTGATATGATGACATACTTATTTGTAATTCATCGAATTCATATTATTATATTTGTCCGTATTTTATATTAAAATTCTCTATAATTTCTGTCAGTAATTTTACACGAGTGTTCGATAGTTTTCTAAATTTAGCATTGTAACTTGTCAAACCGGTTTTCATGTTTCGATCAAGTGATTCGAAGAGTGAGTACTGTGTAAATTTAGGATTTATATTTTGTGTTGGATTATTTCTTTCATTTGGATCAACCTAATTTAGATAGCAAGTAAGTTCCTCATTTTTCGCTGTAGATAAATGTATATTTTAAAGTTTTATCATTATATTTGTCTGTATTTACAGTCATTTTGTGCTGAGTGTGTGTGTGTGTATGTGTGTGTGGGTGTGTGTGTGTGTGGTGTGAGTGATATCTAGTCAGGTATTGAAATGAGAGGATTTGGTTTATTAGTGAATTACAAAATTTTTTTATTAATTTTGCGTTGTAGATAATACACAATATTTTATTTTCTTTGTGTATTAATTTGACGGTAATAGTAAGCACATACCTTGTAGTATATTGTTTCCGTTGTAGATAGATCTCACTGGATTTAGCAGTTTGGGGGCAACCTCTCATTTGAGAGTTGCTACCCCTTTCCGCCTTTGGTCGGATTTTTTTTAACCAAAATAGAGGTCATTATATCAAAGACATATAAAGTAGTCTATGTCTCTGATTATATCGACCATTTTAGGGCTGTAAACCCCCTTTCCGGACCGAATTGCGCAAAACAATAATCATGGAAGGCTGCAACCCTGGCCCGTTCAAAAATTTCTAGATCCGCCTATGGGTCGTACATATGTTTGTATCAGTGTATACATATATATATAGAATACATTGTGATGTGTAATTTCGTCCAATTATCGCCTGATCTATAATCGGTAATAATAATGAATATAAGTAATAATGTGTAAATCATGACCTATAGAAATAGATATCGCTGTATGGTAGGTATTGTTATTCTTATTAATGTTATCTATTATACGTATCGTGATTAATTTGACATAGTATTATGTATAAAATTATAATGTTCTATGCTTGTAATTTCAATAATAATCATACATGTAGTCATACATGTAATAATTGTATAATATATTTTCTTAAGTTCGTGATAATGATATTGTGAAAAATTACAGGCTTCATTATTTTCAATGTAGGGAAAATGTCAAGATGAAGTAATTAAACAATAGAATCAAAAACAAAAGTTGTACATATTTAAATTATGTTATACATGTATAACTTGTTTTCATACATCTTATTCTTTTATAGCATTATTTTACAGATACATTACCATATTCTTGTTAACTTTGGCACATACTCACATTTCATATGATCATCTGTATACATGTATATACAATGCGTATAGTATGCAAGCTTATATAAATGTATAAAACACTATATAAAGTTTATAAAATGTCACTATGTATAACACAATATATCTATAGTTTATATAGTATCACTTTGTATAAAAATATATATATTATATATAATATTATCACTGTATAAGACAATATATCTATGATTTATGTAATATCACTATGTGTAATGCAATTTATCTACAGTTTATATAATATCACCATATATAGGCCTAATACAATATTTCTATAGTTTATATAATATCACCATGTATAACACAATATATGTATAATTTATCCGACGAAGGGCATTAATCTGTAGTAATATGGCATTCAAAGACACCCAACGTACAATGTATATGTATAGGAGGTCGACATTCAGCGAGTTAACACGTTGCGACATCACAAACACCTCCCCCCTTTTCCTCCGACAAATATGCCAGTTCAGCTCGAAAAAATAGAGTTATCTCCCGCAACACCTATTTTAAGAACGAAGGGAAAACCAAAATCAAGTTGGAACTTGTTGTGGTTTTGCCTTTTAAAAGACGGGAATTGCCAAGTCAGCACTCACAAACATAGCTACAGAGCTAACAGTGAAAGGTAAGGAAGCAAACTAAATTTATCAAGAAAACTTGTCAGATTTGTTACGCGTGACTGTATATGTGCATGTTGAACTTGATGTTATGGCTTTATGCAGTGCTATGTCATGTATACATATTTTAAAGATTGCATACGAAAAGTGGCAAGATTACAAATACCAATGAAAATAATTATAATATAAAAATGCTACATTGCATTGACATTTGCGAATCACACATTCGCGGACGTGGTGGCAAGAAAGCACTTCCGGTTAAAAGGGGTGTGTCTGGCTTATAGGGACTAAGTCTAAATCGAAGAGAAGAACAAAGTTTTATTCAGGACTGAAACTACTCCTCAGGAAAGTTAATCTGGAAATTTTTTTAGGTTTTTAAATAATTAACAAAATGCTATGAAATTTGAAACAAAAAAGCTTTAGCAGAAATGGGAGTGTGATTTATTATTTGATCTTGAAGTGTAACATTTCTAGAGAAATATAGACTAACCCACTGTCAAACAATGTTTAGGGTATGTGACTAAAGGTAAATCCAATCAGTCGGTATAATCAGCTTCTCGATCAAGAGCAATTAATCAAAAGAATGAAACCTAAATTGAGAAAGAATACATCAAATATCTTACTAGAATGCTGGTTACATGACCAAAATGTGAAAAAATGGGTATATTAGATCTTGTTAAGCAGGTTTTCTTTAGCTTATGTTGTTCAGATTTGGTCATCTTTGTCTTGTCATATTTATGACATGTTTCTTATGAATGGGGCTTTACGTTCAAATAATTAAAAATATTTTTTTAAATACCGTTGGGAATTCAAAAGGTAAAGAAATATTGATCTGTAATGATTTTTGTATCCTTACTAGCAAAATGTCTGGATTTACCTTCCTTAAACAGAAAGGTTGAGCTTTATTTGAATATTGTATTTATTTACCTTGACTTTAAGTTTCATTTAAATGTATTGATGAATAAAGGCATTTCCTTGGTTTAATTCATGTCAATTGCATTATTAAATCTTTATTTATATATAATAAAGGTTTGTCACACCTATTGTTCAGAATTAAGAAAAGACTTGATAAAGCTTGTTAGGGATGAAGTACAATTATTAGATTTCCCTTCAGTTGTTGTTTAAATAGATGGATCTAGTATGGGTGGATCCAGTATGGTGGATCCAAGTTTAGAGAAAGTAGGTCTAGGATGTGGTAACCATCTTAGATAAACTTTTCCTTGAACTATGCTGCATAGAATGAGAAATTAAATGTACCATAAAACTTCACAAAGGTTGCATAAAAAATTGTCATAATCTATGGTATTATTCTGAAAGGTAATATTTGGTAAATGTTATTTTTCTTGATAAAGTTCTGTTACTTTGTCAGGTGCTCAGGTGAGTTAAAGTGCTGATGTGAGCAATAAGGACAAATTCTTTAATCATAGAATTATTTTGGGAACTCTAATATTCTTGACCACTAAACACTTAATTGATGTAGAATTGAACTAACATTTAGGCAACCTGTTTTTTTGTTTTGATTACTGAATTTGGTTGCAGCCTACTTCAGTTTGGAATCCTAGAAATATTTGTAGCTGATTAAACTAGGTATTGGTAGTTGATACAAATATAGCTGAATTATTTAATTGACCTCAAGTTTTACAAAATGTCTATGATAAATATAGATGCCTCCCAAAAGGAAAGCAGGAGGAGCAGCAGCCAAGGCTGGAGGGAAGAAAGCCAAGAAAGCCCAGGAAGAAGCAGAGGCTGGACCCGCAACTATCAAAGACGCTATTGCTACTCTGAAAGCAGCCGAAGCTGACAAGACTAAGAAAAAAAAACATAAAGTGGACTCTAGATTCCCAATAAGTGGAGCAGAGGTGAGAGAGTAGTAGGCTTAGGCATAATGATGACAGTATAATGTGATATGGTACTTGCACCTTACCATGTACTGTCTACAAAATAACTGATATGTATCCACATCCCTTAACTGTAATAAAATGGAAGTTGATGTTAAAATGCCCAAGGCTTGATGTTGCAAAGGACCCAAAGTAGATATTTTTGTGCAGTTCTTGTCACTAAAGATTGTTTGAATGAAGCTGGAGATGCTATTCAATCTAGTCTCTACGTAATATTCTGGATACTTCTTCATCTAACTAATTCATTAATATGAAGGTGTGTAAAAATTCACATTACAAAAACACATTAGTTCTCAAACAATGTCTTCATTTTCTGTGAAAGTATCATATTTGCAAAAGGGCTGTATCTTTTTAAAAATACTGGTATTGTATTATACCATTTTGTTCTTAATATCCAGTCCTAGAGAATGATTTTCATAACATTGGACTTTTATGCTTCCTACCGGTAGCACAGTACCTTAAAGTAAGCATATACAGTCAATATTCTTTTAACTCGTGTTGGCAGAGGGCCAAACTGTGATTTTGTTAATGGAGTATTGTTCGTCATTGTCCACACTTTGTCTGCTATCTCTTTTACGCTCAAGGGGGCGTCCAAGTGTTCCTATTCTTTTTACTCCAACAGTTTTAACTATGACTCTTTTATTTCTGACACTTTTTACTCCTACACTTTTAGCTCCGACACTTTTTACTATGAGAGTTTTGACACTTTTTACTCGGATAACTACATATTTTGCTC
This sequence comes from Pteria penguin, assembly GCA_035048485.1. Lineage (NCBI taxonomy): Eukaryota > Metazoa > Mollusca > Bivalvia > Pterioida > Pteriidae > Pteria > Pteria penguin. Next base: position 11,831,124 of record CM068588.1, on the reverse strand, counting down.
TGACATAAGGGCAAGTGCTACGTATATGATTATGCACTGAATAAGCACTACAGTATTTTTACGTGCTTTTACCAGAACTTTAAGATTGCACATTACAACGTTTGTGAAAGTACTATTAGAATAATATTGATCTAACATGTAATCTTTCAAACACATTTTCACAAAGCTGTGTTATTGCACAAACATGCCATCATGTAACAACAGTAAAGCAGCACGTCATAGGCCCTATCACATATGGTGTTCGGATAAGGCCTGTCTCGATGTTTGAATGCTTTATTATTTTATAAAAGTGCAATGGCATGATAGAACGTTAAGTCCAGTCAAAATAGATAAAAAGGGATGGTTCTTGCAACTAATTGCAATAGGGTCTTTTTTATGTTGTCATTTTCATGTTATTTTAAGATGTACAATACACAATTATTTCAGTCTGACACTGGATGATAAAGAAATTGTATTTAAAAAAAATGAAAAACAACCATCTTTATAGAAGTGATTTAAATGTGTTTTTATAATTATGGAAATGTAAAAATCAGCATATTGAATTTCTAGAATGTTATACATGTATGTAGTTGGATTATCAGCTTAATGATCATAGACAGGTTTACACTGATTACGTATTAAGAAATGCTGTGCACTGAAACCCACAAATATGGTACAGTCTGGTACATGTATAACAAAGACGTGGTACAGACTGGTACATGCGATGTGATACAGATAGGTACACTATGATGTGGTAGACTGCTACATGATAATGTTGTACAGACATATATATGCACAAACTGCTAACTCTTGTATGAATCCATATTTAGAATTTTCCTCCAAAGGATAGTAATTTTGTTCATTATTATGTCATGTTATCTTTATTTCTACTTTTGTCTAGTAATTATACAGTCATTATTCTTTACAAGAACTCTGTTGTCTGTCTGTCTGTCTATGTTTGTCTGCCTGTCTGATTGTCTGTGTTTGTCTGTCTGTTTGTGTGTTTGCCTGTCTGTTAGAAATCACAGTATGAAGAAAGGAGATAACATAGAGCACTAAATCTATCTCTAGTAACAAATAGACAAACCTTCAGTGTCTATAGCTTTATAAAAATATACTCTCACTTTTCATTTATTATATTGTGAGGTTTCCATGTTACATTTCAAATGTTTTTATTTATGCTTTGTATAGCTGAATAATATAATAGGAATGTGTGCATGTGAATGGGGTTTATATGTGTGAGGGTGATGATCAGGTATGTGTATGTGCGTATGACATAAATGTTGTATGTCATATTTAACTAATATATATGCTGATACACATATCAAAAGAGTCCAAAAATGTCTTGATTCTTGTCACATAATATGATGAAAATTATCAAGTACTTCCTGGCATACTTGTCATTATTTGTGGCAATACGAGTATTTCTTATAGTTAAAAAATATCAGGATTTGTTAAAATTTGTCTTGTAGTGATGATGAGCTATTTGAAACTGCATGATATACCAGGTACAATACATAAACATGAGTCTCCCTGTTCGTTTTCCACGTGTATTTGACATGAAATCGAGAGGTTTTGCCTTATTACATAAGACCAAAATTGCAATGAATGTGTCACCTGAAATCGCTGCTTAATGTGGGTTTATTGCATACTGTAAATATCAAAACATATATATGCAACAATGTAAATGTAATTTTCAATCTGTAAACATGTATTTCATAAAACATTTAGAGGTCAAATCGATCTATAGTAACAGGATTTGAGTCAGCAGTAAGAACAGCAGCTTCCTGGCTTTGAGGTGGAGTCCCACAGTTCGTAAGAATCACTCGTTGTCTCAGGTGGTTTGGGCTTGTTGATTTGGTATAAATCAAAATCCCTCACATTTTAGGGTGCATTTTTTGCAAAGGTATAAATTTCTATGCAATTCATCCACCACTTAAACTTGAAGTAGTCTTGAAACGATGTATTATAATTAATCAATTGATGGCATTGAAATGGGAGATTTGATTATGTAGGGTGCACTGGGGACTCTGTCTCCAATGCATTTTAAGCACCCTTATATCTTTTCTTGTTGATAAATTGTTACATCTCTCTTAATTTATTAAGTTCATATTTTGAAAAAAAAAATTATTCATGGGAGAGCCAAATGACATGACCTTGAAGTAGGGTTATGTATTTTACTTCTAGGTTACTCTCAACTTATTTTCAAGTCCTACAGTAGAATTGCCTCTAATATTGAAGAAATTTCTTGATTGGATGGTTGTGTGTCATGACCTTGGAGTATGTGACTGTATAATGACAAAAGACAAATTCAGTACAATTGTGATTGGTGTATAACTTAATCATACTAGGGTTACTGCCCTTTGTAGAAAAGTTGCTAGAACCTTTTATCTTTGATATCAAGTAACATGCTGTTAATTTATTTTGCAGGTGTTTGAAGACTATGATTGTATGCTGAACCAGACGAATATTGGTCACAACAATAACAAATATTATATAATTCAGGTGTTAAAATATGGATCAGCATATTATGCTTGGAACAGATGGGGAAGAGTGGTATGTATTAAATACAGAAAAGATGTCTTGCTAACTGTTTACAAGTCAGCTTGCAGAGTGAGATGTTCTTTTATCATTGTTCACTCACCTGAACCAAAAGCTCATTCGAGGTATTGTCATAGATGCCATCCATTGTCATTCATTTAACTTTTATATTGTGACCTCTTCACTTTAACTACCTGACAGATTTTGATCAAACTTGGTACATTTGTAGGGTGCCACTGTAGACAAAAGTATGTCGAAGAAGGTACCTGTTTCCTTCAGAAAGAATATATGGATTTAAAAACCAATGGTATCTAAGTGTTTGTGCTCTATAAAGGGAAAGATTCAATTTTGTCTATTTATGGTTATTTCTGAGATTTCTTAGCTTGTATATTTGAATTGATTTTTTTTCAATTAATGTAATTGAAAAGAAATGGAATGTAAAAATAATTTCTAGGATGTTTTGCAATTTTTCAAGACAAAGAAGAATAGGGGATATAGTATTAGATATAGTATAGTATTAGCATATTTCATTGACCATAAATCAGAATTTTATTACATGTGTAACAAATGTCCTATTTTACCATTATAAGTCTGAGCACTTTGGACAGGATATGAGTCCTAGTTGACCATTATAAGTCTGAGCACTTGACAGGATACCAGCCCTAGTTGACCATTATAAGTGTGAGCACTTTGGACAGGATACCAGCCCTAGTTGACCATTATAAGTCTGAGCACTTGACAGGATACCAGCCCTAGTTGACCATTTTAAGTCTGAGCACTTTGGACAGGATACCAGCCCTAGTTGACCATTATAAGTCTGAGCACTTTTGACAGGATACAAGCCCTAGTTGACCATTATAAGTCTGAGCACTTTGGACAGGATACAAGCCCTAGTTAACCATTATAAGTCTGAGCACTTTTGACAGGATACCAGCCCTAGTTGACCATTTTAAGTCTGAGCACTTTGGACAGGATACAAGCTCTAGATGACCATTATAAGTCTGAGGGCTTGGGGCAGGGTATGTGTCCTATTTTACCATTTTAAGTCTAAGCACTTTGGACAGGATATAAGTCCTATTTAACCATTACAAGTCTAATCACTTTGGACAGGATATGAGTCCTATTTGATCATTATAAGTCTAAGCACTTTTGACAGGGTATGAGTCCTATTTGACCATTATAAGTCTAAACTTTTTGGACAGGACAGATTTTGCTCAAACTTGGTATATTTGTAGTATTAGTGGATTTCTACAAAGTAGGTGTCTTTATTCAGATCTGTCAATAGGTGGTGCCACCATTCACAAAAGTATGAACAAGAAGATACCTTTATTTGAAAATCTTCTTCAGAGGGGATGCATGGATTTAAAAACTGATGGTGTCTGAGTGTTCTAGAAGGATGTAAAATTCAAGTGTGTTCTGTTTATTGGAAAAAAAATGTTTTAACCCTTATTGTACATCTTTTTGAACTTCATAATTTTTGCCTTTGTTTTGGTAATTTCTTAGATTTTCTCTTTGTGGGTTGCTTAAAATGCATTGATTTTGTGTATTTTGACTGATTTTCAGTCTCCATGAAAAAGTTTTGAAGCACAGGCCCTTCAGACTTCCATACCTGTGATTTTTATGAGCCCAACTAAAGTTTACAGGCCTGAATTATTTTTCTATCATAATTAATATAAAGCATTCTTAGAGTGTACGACCACTTCCAACACCAGTGTTCTGCCAATAGTACTCTATATAATTGGCAAATTAAGGCAGGATATTGCTAATGAAATGACAGGAGACTGATGATGTTATTGAGAATGTAAAAAAAAAATTTGTTTCTAGGATTTTATTCTCTCATGTACAACATGTTTTCTCTCTGTGCCTCATAATGCTTTTTAGTGTCGTTTACTTTGGTGTCACTTGAGGGGCGTTTCACGACTTCGCCAAGGCAAGTCCTTTCTTTATATTTAAGAAAGGGAATCGTCCTGTAAACAGACAAATTTCCCTTGGCCCTCCAAGGTCAAGCAATAAGGTAAACACCTTCGCTGTTTGGGCCAATAAAAGCTTTTCAAACATTTATATAGCAGGTGCATGTAAAACGTTTATATACCCGTCAAAGTTCTGGGTTGCAAATTTTAAAAATCCCAATCCCGTTTTTACTGGCTTCGGGGCCACAGGTTAACATCGAAGACTTATTTTACTGTATTAAATTAGAAAGAAATGGAATACAGTAATCGTTTTTTGGATTTTTTGCAACTTTTATAATATTAAAGAAGTGGGGTGTATATACTTTTAGTATGTAATAATAAGCTTGATGGATTTTTCCTTAAGAACTATTTGAAAGATATTGATGAAACTTTGTAGAGATGAAGTACTCAAGCTTCCCTACAAATGTTGCTGTTTTTCACTTAGATCTATCAGTGAATGGATCCAGAGAGGGGCAACAATGGTCCCAGAGAGTACTCTTCTTTGACAAACATCTTATCCAGACTGGCTTTATAGATCGTCAAACTAAATGTACCATAGTGATCTAAAATGGTGTCAAAGTCTCCTTCTGAAGTCAAATTTTTTACGTTTTTTGGCATCTTATATTTTGTCATGGTCATAATCTTGCATTTTTGTCTCAATTTGTTGATAAGCAGTCTATTCTTTGTGAAGAAAAGTGTGAACAAGTGAACAAAATAAGCCCTTGTGGGCCTCTTGTTTAAATATTTTTGTGTCATTTCATTGATTTCAATATATAGAGAGAAGATACAAAACCTTTTTTTGACAACTTTTAATAGAAAATATGTGTTTGTAGGGTTATTTGAAAGTTTTATTTAAAAGTTTCTTGATTTTAATGACTATTTTTCTAGTTTTGATATAGGCTAGATCTGGCATTTTGAAGAGTAGCAGTTCAAACCCTGCTAAAGACAAAATCGGTTTTGGTTCATTTTACACCAAAACAAGTTTTTAATTATTATTTAGTTATTTGTGAATGAGCAACTTGTACTCATGTGAGCAATACAGGTTCACATGGGCCTCTTATTTTGTGGGTACTTCAGTTTGTTTCCAATACAGAACTTCATTATGTAGATGTCAGATGAGATAATTCTGAAGTGGCATTATTAACAAGTAAAATAGTGCATGTTACTACTATTTTCAGAAGCTATTATTGCACTTATGAATTCTCTTTCTTATGTTTATTCCTTAGGGAGAAACAGGGGCCAACAGTAATAAGAGCTTTAGTTCAGCAGATGATGCCATTAAAGACTTTAAGAAGAAATTTTCTGATAAGACTAAGAATAAATGGGAAAACAGAGATTCTTTTAATCCAGTTCCTGGAAAATATACCATGATAGAAATGGCAGATGATGAAGAAGATGAAACAGATGCACCAGTAATTTTATCACTCATAGCTGCTGTATTTTACTAGAAAATCCATTTTGCAGTCATTATACCTCCTACAAAGGAAGTTTAGGGGATTAAATAGGAATCACCATGCCTGTCTGTCTGTCTTTTCATTTGTATGTCTGTCTGTCTTTCCTTATATCTCTAAAACCTGTAATGAATTTCAACAAAAATTTTTGGAAAGTATGATCATCGTTTGCAGTTTTCTAGGAAGGGATATTACTGTGGTAATATTCAACCTCTGTTTCATTTAGAACATTTCTTATAAAGCTTGATAATTAAAATGTTTTTGAAAGTGTGTGTTTAATCCAAATAATTAAAGTAATTCTAGCTTTAATATTGTAATTACACAAAGTCTTTTCTGTGTAAAAATGGGTGTCTGTCAGGACCTTTAGTTCACTGATTGTGTTTTTTGCTATTTTAGACATTGTCAGTGTTATTTGTATGATATAATTGTATGTATTATAAGGAGATTACATTTTCCTTCACAGGCTGCATCTGCCCCAGCAGGACCAACGTCACCTTGTACCCTGGATGCTCCAACTCAACAACTGATGAAATTAATATTCGATAATGACATGTTCAAAGATGCAATGAAAAGCTTCGATATTGGTAAGAATTCAAAGTTCCCGTAGAATTTAAAATAAATTTGCTATATTTTATATAGTCTTTTTATTCAAATCAGAAATACATTCTTGCTAATTCTGAGGTGACAAAAAGAATCATTGAGAGTGTTGTATTGTATCCAATTAGAGCTAAGTCCATCCTAAATAAAATATTGCGTTCTACAATACAAGGAAGGAGTTACATGACTGAAAAGCCTTTCCTGACTTTCTAGACTATAATCTTATAATGTGAGCCATGTAGTTTGAGCAAAAGTGAGCCAGGCATTGTTAGTGATTAGGGAACCAAGGTAAATAGAAATATTAGATAAATTTATGTCAGAGTCTTTGATTCCCCCTAATCTGTAAAGAGTGTATTTGGAAAATGTTGTTTTAGAAAACATTGTTGATTGATTAATTTACTTCCAATGTTCCAGCAAGAATCGGTCAGCTTACCATTTCTGAGCAGATATCTCATTCTAAATTGAAACATCTAAATATCAAGGGTTGTACACTGCAAATACAGCATAAGGGATTTGTTATTGTTTTAAACTGATATATTTCTTCAGTGCTGAAGTTTTATGGGACACATACTGTCATTACAGTCATGCCTCACCTTTCATACATAGTGTAATATCTAGAATATTAAGACAGTTAAGATCTCTACCCTCAAACATACATTTTCTTCTTGTTGTATCATGACATGTTGAGCGCTACACATTGGGATGGTTCCTTTGATCATGCTGCCTGCACTTGACTGTCGCATTAATGTACTTGGCAGACACCTTTGCTTGCTTACAATCTAAAACTAAAATTTAATATATGAACATAAGAAGGACTTTGAGGAAAATTGCTATGTATGTATATATGTAAATCAAATAAAATAAAGGATTGAAGTGTTAAGGAATAATTTAAAGATTATTGGATACTATTTCTGAAAATGGAATACAATGAAATTTATTTTATGATATGAATGAAATGATAATAATAATTGTAATATTGATACATATATATATGTATATAATATTAAGATATAATTTAAATAAAATTAAAAGAAAAATAATTACAAATGATAGTAATAAATAGTAATGATCAAAATAATAATAATGAGAAATGAATGAATTAATCAGTAAGAAATAATTAGATAAATAGAATTTAATGGCTATAATTAGAGAAATGATAGTGGTGATACCTCCTTCTCCCTGAAAAAAGTGAAGACTGAAAAAAAAAGGTTTTTCATGAATACCTTATTAATATGTCTATGTGGCAGTCGCATTTATTATAATTATTGTAACATGGTAAAATTACGGTAATTCATATATATTATGGCAACATTCTCTGTGACTAATTAGATCCATTCTATTTGCTTTATGTGTACAACTACATCTATATAAAAAATAAAGCATGTGAATATTCAGCTGAACCAAGTGCTGTGCACATGGGAATGAAATGTATGAGGAAATTTACTTTAATATGAAGATCCCATGTGCGTTTGGTCGAGTAGTCTTGGCATGTGTGCTAAAGCAGTCCTCATGACCTCTTTTCACATTAACATGAATGTTATGTTCAGTTAATTTCAATGATTTTCTCATGGTGGGTTGCTTATAGTGCATTAATCTGTGTATTTCATTTAATTTTAATAAGATATTTGTTAGTTTAAAGAAATGGAGTGCAAAAATAATTGTTTGGATTTTCATTTCATTGTTGTAGATATCTCAAAATGGGAGGGGAATGGGAGTTGTTGCAAAACTGTTTATTTCACTTGTATAAAACTTTGCAGAGTTTTTCTTTAAAACAAGTTGAAAGATTTTGATAAAACATGGTATGAGTGAAGTAATCAATGCTTTTTCCATGAACTATTGTTCTGTGGCCTGCATCTGCTCATGAGTTTTTCTACTGTGCATGGAGGCACTTTTCTTTCATAAAGAATAAGTTTAGATGGATTACCTAAATGAAAAACTAAATGTATGAGAGTGTTTTAGAATGATGTGGTATGATATTGTTTTAGGGTTAATTCTGAAATAAAATTCCTCAAAAATTGTACTCACATTTTCTAAATTCCTCATATGCTTGAGGTGCTCTAGTGAGTGTTATAAGCCCATTAAGGCCTTTTGGGGCTTGTGCCAGCACTGTCATGCTGAAGAAAGGCACTTTCCCTGCTAGTTGAAATTTAATTAATTAGTTATTACAATTTTTGACTTTTTGTTTTCTTTCACACCAGAATCATGTTGTATGTTTACAGTAGATCGCAAGATTCCATGAAATGCGTGGGTAATTTGAAAAATTTCTTTTCTAGTTTGAATTTGTTTAGGTTTTGGAAATTTTTATTTTGTTTCTTTTACCCTCAACAGACATGCTTGAGGATGATGATTAAAAGTTTAGACATTAGATGAAATATAAAAAGCAAGAGATATATTATGTATATGCATATTTATTCAAGGTGTCTGTTGATTATTAATGAAGAAATAGTACTAAGCTGGGTGATACAGACCCTCTGATCCTTCTTGTGTCATTGGCTAGACCAGCTAAGTGATATAGACCCATTGCGCCTCTTGTGTCATTGACTAGACCAGTTGAATGATATAGACCCACTGTGCCTTCTTGTGTCATTGACTAGATCAGTTGAATGATATAGACCTACTGGGTCTTCTTGTGTCATTGACTAGATCAGTTGAATGATATAGACCTACTGGGTCTTCTTGTGTCATTGACTAGACCAGCTGAGTGATATAGACCTACTTTGCCTTCTTGTGTCATTGACTAGACCAGTAGAGTGATATAGACTCACTGGACCTTATTGTCTTATTGACTAGACGAGTAGAATTCCAGACAAAGAGTCTTAGGCTGTAACCTTTTGTACAGGCTGTAGAAGGGACTTATTTTAAAACCTTTCAAAATCGTATTGAATTACAATAAAAAGATAAATTGAATCATTTACAGATGTCAAGAAAATGCCACTTGGAAAATTAAGTAAAACACAGATTGCTAAAGGCTTTGAATGTTTAGAAGATTTAGAGGAGGCCATTAAAGCTAAAAAACCAAAAAATACCTTGCAGCAGATGTCTTCCAAGTTTTACACTCTAATACCACATGATTTTGGAAGGACAGTTCCCCCTGTTATTGACACAGTAGAGAAAGTGCGCCAAAAGTACGACATGTTACTGGTAAGACGGATTTACCCATGCTAGGCCAATGTCTTTCCAATATCAAGGTGAATGATTGTTTTTCACTCAAAAGTAGGTTTTCTGTCCATATGAATGTTATGTTAGAAATACACTTATTGTATTGCCGTTTTCATCATGTAAAATTGGAAAAAATGTTTATTATATATATCATTACATTGAATGATTTATTATGGTCATTAGAATTAATAATTATGATTGTGTTTTTAGGTTCTAGGGGATATTGAACTGGCACAATCCATGCAGAAAGACAAAGACAAAACCTCAGCAGTAAGTCAAACTTACGTCTAGCTCTAGTGGTCAAGAACAAATGAAAGCTTATGCCACTGTATATTCCGATCGTTTGTCACCCAGCAACCTTATTAGTAGAGAGTCAGTCATTTTCATCAATTTCTGTTAGCTGTCCTGGTTGAAGTCAATAGGTCTTGTACTTGCCTGTTTTCTGTAGAATGCCCAGTGTCCATAAATTTCTTTAATTGTTTCTCCTTCTAGACAGTTTAGACCTGGACTGCATGATCAAGTATCATTGTTTTGGGTTTTGGATCATAGATTTATAAATTGAACGCATCAGGGTGATCTATAGGGTTTATAGCGAGTTTTATTGTAAGATTTTGTCCTTCAAATTGAGAATATTTTTTAAAAAAGCAAATTGTATGAAAATTAAGTAGTAGAATGTGTTAAAAAGTACAGGTATTCTTTGAAGTAAGATTTTTGTTCAATGAAGTGTGAAATGAAAATTTTGGGACATTTTGAAGGATATTCTAACTTAATAAGCTTTTGTTACTTTTTCATATGATCACATTGATAAGGTGAGTAATGTCACCCTGGCTTGCTCTTGAAATTAAAATTACAGCACTCTTTGTGGGTTTAGATATATAATTTATTCTTTTCTATGTATGTATATAAGAGCCTGAAACACAATACAAAGACTCTACTGTACAAAACATTAAAACAATAGACATTAATACAAAGTACAGAGACACATCATTTTACCATTATCTCACAAACTGTACTTTAATCATTAAAATGATAATTTCAATAATTGTGATATTTTACTATTTATGAACAATATAAAACTGTAAATAAGATCTTACCAGCAATCCGATAAGTACAATGTTTATGAATCTTGCGAGTCACATATTGTATAAATGTAATATCAAAGATAAATACGTCTGTCTCGTAAGAGAATCAAGCGATCTATATTAGACAAAGAAAGGTTAGCCCGGGATTTTAGTTAATTAAAACATGCAGTCCATTGGTCAGTTCACCCATACAACTCACTCATACAGTCATTCAATCATACAAGGACATAAACATTAGCACGTGTACTACTGACGTATACAAACGAGGTGACAATACAGGACGAAAACATATACACAAAGACAAGTAAAACTGCGCGCCGCTATGCGTTCTATACTGCGCTAAGCAACCGGTGACAGTAATAAACAACCTAATGGGATGGTTACTTAGCCTCTTACGTCCACACACTCATTTGTAGCTCACCAGGACAAAATGGAGAGCTATTACTGTTCCTTGACTTCAGCATTCAGGTAGACAAAAACTGACCTTGGTCATAACTTGTGACCTGTAAGAGGTGCAGTTTTCATATTTCATGTAATGATTCATCATGATAAGAAGTTTTGTTCTTAAATACCATGGCTTTTGACCTACGCACCTTGACTTTGAACTTTGACATACTTTTCTGAAACTTTAATATCTTTTGAACCTCTTTCAGTTTTGTATTTGGTAAATTTGTGGAATCATACCTAGTAGTGGCTACATCATAAAAGACACCCCATTGTGGCAAACTTTTTAGCTAATCTAAGCTGAAGGCTCAACTGAGCTATCGTGATTATTCTTTGTTTGGCATCTGTTTGTCCGGTATTTACTTTTCATACTTTGACTTCTTCAGAATTGCTTGACTTAACCCATTGGCCTAAGATTTACTAAGTCTAAAATTTATTCATGTCAATGAAAAATGTTCTGTTTCACTTTGTGTTTCCTTTTATCCTTCAAATTCATGTAAAACAGCATGACATTGAAAAATCTTTTACGTTTACACGTATGACGTCATTGTTTCATTGATTCAACATCAGATGACACTTTCACAATAAAAAATTTTGCCAAATGGAAGGGTATTCATTTTAACTTTCAGGCATGGTTTCTATTTTTATATGAATCGTAGTGGTCTTATAATCCCAAATATCTTAATCATTCAACTACATGTATAATCTTGCTGGAAAATTTTATAAGCCACTGACAAGGGCCATTTGAATATTGTGAAATTCAGTAATAGTTAGAAAATCTTCAACTGAATATTTCCTTTATCAGTGTCACAACATCATTGAAACCTTGTAGGAATGTTCTACCCATGGTAATTACCAAATACAGTCAAACCTCGTTATCTCGAAGTCGGAGGGACCGTGGAAAATACTTTGAGATATCCGTAGTTCGAGATATCCAAATTTTGAGTATAGGATCACAAATCTTGCAGTTGTTGATGTATGCCGATTCATTTGACATTTGCGATTATTATAGTAGATGTATGAAATATACATGTATTTATCAATAAATACACTTGAAGATGTGCATATTGTATTGTTCTTAAATAATTAATCTAAATCTCATCATACCTGTTATATTTTATGAATATACAGAGAATATACTCCAAAACTGAAAACTGCATATTTCCTTTTCAGTAACATCATAATTTAAATTCAATACTGGTTATAACTGTCTTATACTATACCTAAAACCGAGGACGGGCTAACACGTAAGACAAGATAAAGACATATGTCATAATTTGATTTAATTACTATTACTTTGCATAAAAATACATAGACATACACATGGATTGGAAATAGTAATAATTAATGAACAGTGTAAAGAAATTTCTTTAAACGCAGGTATGAAAAAGCATTAATTACAGTTAACGTTATTATCTAATTTTGTGTCCAGTTTAATAAGCTATCATCATTTATTAATATTTGGTATAAATAACAGGGTACGCACGGAGGCGATCGAGTATGTAATTACTGCGGCTTTGTACACATGGACACGGTCAATTGATCACACCACGCGAGCGAACTGTCATTTAGGGTAAATGCTGAGGGGAATATTGTCAATAAGAAGCCAACTTCGAGATAAACCGGGTAAATAAGAACTTCGGGACTTGAAAATGTATTCGAGATAAGCATGGTATTTGACATATCAGTGTTCGACACATCTGGGGTGAATTTAATCATAATATGAAGGATTTTTTCGGGACCGACGTTCGTCTTCGAGATATCCAGAGTATTTGAGATATCAGTGTTCGAGATATCGAAGTTTGACTGTATGTGGGTGAAAATGTGGTTACATACTCCAATATGGCTCTCAGAAGAAGAAATGATGAAAAGATCATCTACAGTTAATTATACTTTCTTTCATATTCAGTGATTTAGATGAAAGAATTTTGCAGGAAGATTTATTTATCAAACTCAATGATAGTATGTAAAAATGATATTTTAGTCAATTTGGCACTTGGGCAGCCATTTTTTACAGCTTAAGACTGGAATTTCACCTCTCACTTTTGTAGATTTTCTTATAAAATTGCTTTTGATTGATTTGTTCATGACAACAGATGAACAGATCTATAAAAATGGTATCACATAGTCCTTACTATGACTCTCCATATTTCCATATAAATAGTGATGAAATTATATGAAATGGCTTAACCTTTTATTCCAGATAAGTAGCAATGGATCCAGATGTAAAAAACAAATGTACAACTGTATTATGATAGCCTTTAAAGCAGCAGTTTTATTAGTCATCCATATATCGTCCATCTGTTTATAAACTTTCACATTTAAAATTTGTTTTCAAAACTTATAAAAAGATTTTAATGAAACTTGGTAGTGATTTATTAGAAAGAAAAAAAAATTCACACACACACACACACATCTCCCCTGGTACTGACATCTAAGAACATGCAGTTATTATTTTTAATGGTTAGACCTTTTAAAAGCAGAAATATATTGGAGATGTTTTTAGTACTGTAACAAAGTGATTGGAGATCTGGATACACACATTACATTTCACTGTTTGTGGAGATATTGTACCGATAAAGCTGATTAAGGTGAATTAAATGGAAACCTCACGAAACTAAAAGTTCTATAAGATCTACAGTCATTTATAGATAAAATTAGAATTAGTATAAGTATGTATCATGTTTGTTGATAAAAGTGTAGATTAAACTGGCTTGAAACTTGAGATTTATCATGTAGATATTCTACCAAACTTTCGATTTATCATGTAAATATTTTGCAAATTTTATATTTATCTTGTAGATATTCTGCCAGACTTGACATTAATCTTATAGTTTTACATTTTCTTCCAAACTTGAGATTTATCATGTAGATATTCTGCCAAACTTGAAATTTATTTTGTAGATATTCTACCAAACTTCAGGTTTATCATGTAGATACGGTATTCTACCAAACTGACATTAATCGTGGAAATATTCTACCAAACTTGAGATTTATCTTGCAGATATTCTTCCAAACTTGAGATCTTGTAAATATTCAACCAAACTTTATTTTTCACTTGTAGAAGTTCTACCAATTTAGCTACATTGTAGTTTGCTATACAAACTTAAACAATAATTTGATATGATGATTAAGTGAAGTATTTGATTTGGTGTGTCAGTAAACTTGTGTTGATCTCTTTTCAGGCTGAAGGTAAAGCACCTCATCCATTGGATGTGAATTATGGTCTGCTTAAATGTAAGCTGGAACATTTGGATCCAAAATCTAAAGAGTTCAAGGTATGATCAAGCAAGATTATCATTTTAGTGAAACAGTGACTGTCCTGTAGGGCAAGAGGGCATTCCTTCTTCATCAAGATAGTTCAGCTGTTTCGCTCACCAAAATGGGAGGCTGTGACCAAACCAAAATGACCAGACCAAAATGAGCTATAACCAAACCGATAGACTGGCATGTTACTGATTATCTCTCAGTTGTCTATCCATCCGTCCATCTGTCTTCCCGTCCATCTGTCTCTCCGTCCATTTTAAATATGTTAATTTTCTTCTCCAGAATTTTGATGAAACTTATTGGGAATGAAGTACTAAATCTGCAATTGTTGTAGTTTGCTAGATCTGTCCAAGGTGTGACATTGCCAACTCAAGTGGTTACTTATCTTTGACAAGCTTTTTAGATGAGCTACATAGATCAGGTAATTAATAGGCCAATCTTTAGTTATACCTCAAACTAATTCAAAAAGAAATTACTTTATTGTAATCAAATTTCATATAGTCTTATCATCAGTGTCTGAAAAATTGTAATTTATCGAAGGTGGGGAAATTTGAAATTTTCAGTACCGACTTTCATTATAAGTATGATATGTGTTAGTAATAATGGGCCTCCATTACTGAGAAACTTTTGCCACTTTAATTCTAGTGCAGAATCAAATTCTAATCACATTTGATTTTAAACTCGCCTGAACCACATGCTCAAGTGAGCTATTGTTAGGCCATGTAAAATTTATTCTATGTTTCTCAGATATTTGGGTTTCAAAAAAGTGGCAATGTAGGTAGGGTATTTATTTTTTGTATTTTTTTCCCAAACAGTACTATTTTCAAGCTAGTTTGGTTGAAATGAATAAAATCTTCCTCTCTGCAAAATAAATTTTGATATGCATCCACAATTTTTTATTCAATTTCAAAAATGCATTTCTTTTATCACTTTTGCAAGTCTCGTTGACATTTCTTCACATTTGGGATTAATCTGAATTAGAAAATACCGTCCAAACAGTTCGAACAATCGAAAATTAAAATTACTTTCAAGTAAGGTCCTAAAGACGTTTTTTGGTAACAGCATTTACATTAAGCATTTTACTAACACTGACAAAGGGGAAAAACATGTTCTATAAATAGATATTTTTTATTTAAAAAATGGATCAAAACGGAGACCCAGCAGCTGTTTTTTTATGAAGTTGCAATAAATACGACTCATCGGCAGCAAATTTGACAAGTGGCGATGTCTAAGAAACATAAAATTGATTTTATATGGCCTTATGGTGCATTGTCTGTCATCCGTCTGTCGTTCATAAACTTTTACAATTTTAACATTCTCCTAAACCACTTGACAAATTTGATCAAACTTAGTTTATTAATAATACATGTACTATTGGACCTCTATTCAGATCTATCAACAGGTAGTGCCACCATATACAAAATTATGCCCAAAAGGGTATCTTTCATTGAAAATCCTCTTCAGAAGGAATACATGAATTCAAAACGAATGAATTTACTAAAAGGGCGTAAGTTCCAAGTTTGTTGATTAAATTGTTCAAAGTGGAAAAAGGAATTCAGATGTTTTTACTTTGACATACATATATATTTATATTATATATTTTAGCTTTTGAACCATGAGGGATAGAGACTTCATATTATATTTGGCTTGCATATTCCACTAATAAAGCCCTTTCAAATTACACCAAGGTCATTGACCTTATGACGTTGACCATTACCTTTGACCTTCATTTCAAAATTTGCCTTATTTCGACTTTCTTGCATTTGTCTTTTGCATTCACATCTGTTTTAAAATTGACACTTTCATTTGAGAACATTCTAAAACTACGGTAAGTTTCTCATGTTCTCAAGGTACTCTGGTGAGTGATACAGTTAAATTTTGGATATCTTGTTTCCTTTGTTTTTTTCTTTTACAGGTATTTTTCTTTGATTTTTCTGACTATAGATGTATAAAATTACAGTTTTTGATCAGATTTTAGGAAAATTACTGTTATTGTAAAGAATAAATGCAAAAGACAGTATTTTAAAAAGTTTTTTTATTTTATAAATATCAAAAACAGAAAGGGTAGGGGAAGTTCTGCCGGATGTGATCAAGTGAGTGATATACCAGTAGTGCCATTTTGCGTGTTTTGTTTGAATTCTGCAAATTGTAATGAATTAGACATTTGGTACATAATAAGTGATACAACATTTAGCAATTACAAATCGTTTTTCTGTTTTTGACTTTATAAGAGTTGTTTAGAGCTGAATCTCCACATATAAAATGAATGTGAAGATCATCTTTACTTTACTTGTGTCAAAACCAGTACACTGCTTGACAGATCTGTGACAATTTTATGCCTCTTTACTTGGAAGGTCTATTCATCATTCCAGACAGATAAATGTTAACACTTAATTTAGTGTATTACGTTGTCCAAGTGTGATGACGTGGAAGCTTTGTTGAATTTTTTTATCACCGCTCTTCTTGAAAAATTAGTCCTGTGTACATGGAATCGTGTCAGATATATTTTACTGAGTTTAATTTTTTATTCTCCTTATTCTTAGAATAGTTAAAGCAAAATCTGTTTAAAACGCTATCTATTATAAAAAGTCTTGTTTCAGCCTTGTGGATATGTGACCAGAATGTAAGTTTCATTCTTGAAACTCGATTGTTATATTTGTAATTAAATAAATATTTTTTCAAATTTGATTTGATTATTTGTAGATCCTTCAGACATACACAACTGAAACGGGTGAGAAAGGGGGAGGTTGGCGTAAACCTCCCAAAATTAAACATATTTGGAAAATGGAAAGAGATGGAGAGGTATTCTTCACAAATATATTTTATTTTTGATTGTATTTGAATTATATAGTGTACCCTTAGTGATACAGTGAGCTAGTGCAGTATGAACATTAATGAAATTCAGACATATAATTATATAGTGTACGCTTAGTGGTACAGTGAGCTAGTGAAGTATGAACATTAATGAAATTCAGACATATCATTATATAGTGTACCCTTAGTGGTACAGTGAGCTAGTGAAATATGAACATTAATGAAATTCAGACATATAATTATATAGTGTACCCTAAGTGATACAGTGAGCTAGTGAAGTATGAACATTAATGAAATTCAGACATATAATTATATAGTGTACCCTTAGTGGTACAGTGAGCTAGTGAAGTATGAACATTAATGAAATTCAGACATATGATTATAGTGAGCTAGTGAAGTATGAACATTAATGAAATTCAGACATATAATTATATAGTGTACCCTTAGTGATACAGTGAGCTAGTGGAGTATGAACATTAATGAAATTCAGACATATAATTATATAGTGTACGCTTAGTGGTACAGTGAGCTAGTGAAGTATGAACATTAATGAAATTCAGACATATGATTATATAGTGTACCCTTAGTGATACAGTGAGCTAGTGCAGTATGAACATTAATGAAATTCAGACATATAATTATATAGTGTACCCTTAGTGGTACAGTGAGCTAGTGAAGTATGAACATTAATGAAATTCAGACATATAATTATATAGTGTACGCTTAGTGGTACAGTGAGCTAGTGAAGTATGAACATTAATGAAATTCAGACATATAATTATATAGTGTACCCTTAGTGGTACAGTGAGCTAGTGAAGTATGAACATTAATGAAATTCAGACATATAATTATATAGTGTACCCTTAGTGGTACAGTGAGCTAGTGAAGTATGAACATTAATGAAATTCAGACATATAATTATATAGTGTACGCTTAGTGGTACAGTGAGCTAGTGAAGTATGAACATTAATGAAATTCAGACATATAATTATATAGTGTACCCTTAGTGGTACAGTGAGCTAGTGAAGTATGAATATTAATGAAATTCAGACATATAATTATATAGTGTACGCTTAGTGGTACAGTGAGCTAGTGGATAATGAACATTGATGAAATTCAGACATATAATTATATAGTGTACGCTTAGTGGTACAGTGAGCTAGTGAAGTATGAACATTAATGAAATTCAGACATATAATAATTGCCTGCCAAATGAAGACACATGAAAATATGTAAGAGCTAGTTCAGGCTTGGTACAATTTGTTTATGTCATGAGATGATGGATGGCATCTGACTGTGAGAGTGATATCCTGTGACCATAGCCCAGTCATTATACTTCAGTAGGATTATTGTCGCACTTGGGACAAAATTGTCACGTTTTATTGGGAAAAAAGTGTCTTCCGCGTCAACGTTTAGATTTTACTGACCCTCTATGGTTCTGTGGTAGGTCAGTAACGAACCATATAACTAATTATGTGATATCGGTGAAACCCTTACCCCAAATCATCTGGCAACCTTTGAAAATATGTCCAAGGCATGATTTCAATGGACATTAAGATCTAGCATGCATATTCTGCACATGTATTATATAGTGATGTAAGTTAAACAACATTTGTGGTATGTATTTACTGCTGATTATCTGTACTTATACAATGCTAAAACTTTACAGAAAGCCAGGTTTTCTGAACATGATAAGATTGCCAACAGAAAACTATTATGGCATGGGACAAATGTTGCTGTTGTGGCTGCCATTTTGAAGAGTGGTTTACGTATAATGCCTCACAGTGGTGGAAGAGTTGGAAAAGGAATATATTTTGCTTCAGAAAACAGCAAGTCTGCTGGTTATGGTATGTTTTTTACAAGAAAGTTCTAAGTTCTATTCTATTTAAGATTCCGTACAAGCATTGTCTTTTTTCAGTCAGATCTGTCAGAGGATGGATCTAGGGTTGGGCAACATCAGCCTTTGACAGACTAAATACATCAGCATCACATCTAGAAGGGTTCTAAGGAAATGTCAATGTTTTTGGTTCTGTTCTGAATTCAAATTTTTCATGATATTTCTGGTATGTTTCGTTGAATTTGTTATTTTAATTTGCGGACATTCGAGTGTTTTGTTGTTTATTCATTACTACTTTCCTACAGAGGACTTTCATATAATTAATTTTTGTTAATTTCTTAGATTTTCTCCTTGTACATTGCTAATAATACATTGAATGGGTGTGTTTTAACTGATTTTATTGTAATTAATGTAAATGGAAAAAATGGAATACAGAAATAATTTCCAGGATTTTTTTAGCAAATTTTTGAAGTTAAAAAAAGGAGAAGGAAGGGAAGGCAAATACTACATTTTTAGCATTTATTATAAAATATCTTTTTGAATGGTTATTTGCAAGTTTTGTGTCAAAGTTTAGTTTTATTGGGGGTTTATTTTTACTTTTTTTCTTATTTTGATTTAGGTCATTTCTGACATAATTTTTAAATTCTTCATGATAAGTTGTATCTAATGTGACTGAAATAAATTTATTTTAAAGAATTGGAAAACAAAAATAATTTTTAGAATTTTCAATTCTTAACAAATTTAAAGATAAAAAGAAGTGGTGCAAAACTATATGATATGAATGTATAAAGCTTTGATGAACTTCTTCAGAATATATAGAAGAATTTTGATAAAACTTGGCCACAATAGAGTACTAAATGTCCCTTACAAGTACTGTTACTTTTTTTTTATATATCTGCCCTGGAGTCCATGATGTGGCAAAGTCCAGGGACTGGAAGGTACTAGCATCTTTTTAAGGGAAAAGTTTTAAATGGGTTACTTAGAATGAAAAACTAAATGAATGAAAGCATTCTAGAGTGATGTCAAGAGTTATCTTTCCTTCAATTTTGAAATAAATTTCTGTAAATGATACTCTCATTTAAGAACATTCTGATTATTTCAAGGTTTCGAGTGTGCTCGGATGAACATAGATGAAACTATAAACTCAGTAGAGTTCCAGAATCAACAAAACAGCTTGTTCATGTTTAAATCTAATTATAGACATTAATCTGTTTAATTTTTATTATAGTAAGATGTGCTGGGAATACTGGAATAATGTTTCTGAATGAAGTAGCACTTGGGAAAGAGCACCACATCACTCAAGATGACTGGAGACTTACTGCCCCTCCCAAGGGATATAATTGTATCATTGCTAAAGGGTGGCATGAACCAGGTTTGTTAATATAAAGTTTCTTCATCTTTTGAAACTGATTATTTCTAGTTTGACCGTATGTATTATCAGCCAAAGGAATTCCATTACTTGACACTTGCATTTTAATTGAAATTTTCTGGTATTGAGGTCATTAGTTTCACATTCTTATTAACCTGCTTTTTATATGATTATTACAAAATTAAGCTGACAGCTATACAATAACTTGTAGTCATCCACTTCTGTTGGCTATTGTGCGGTAACTGTTCTTGTATTTAATATTTGAAAGACCTCTCGTCAATATTCAACCTACTTTGTCTTCGATCAGGTGCTGACTGAAGTATTTTATGCATCAGAATTAAACTAAATGGGACTGCATGTTGAATGCATGACAAAAAATTTGGTCCATGAATGAGGCAAGATCCATCAAGAGGTGGATCCAGGGTAGCCCCAAAAGAGTACCTTCCTTTGACAAAGTTTTTCTACACAGATCAACAAATGGAGTGCACTACTGTGATCTAGAAAGTTGTCTGAAGAAGTGTTTCTGTTTATGGTCTGTTTCAAAATCAAAATTTTGACATCTTTTTTTTTTTTTGTTTTGTTTTGTTTTTGTTCTTTGGTTTTTTTTTTTTTTTTTTTTTTTGGTCTTTTGGGACTTTGTCATTTGTGTACATTTTCTGGTAATTCCTTTAATTTCTTCTGGAAAGTTGCTTATATTGAATGTCTAATTTTACTGATTTTATTGCAAAAAATGTAATTAGAATGAAATGAAATGTGTAAATAATTTTTGGGATTTTTAAAAATTTTTTAAAAGATTAATAGAAAATGCCAAAATGGGCCTATATTGCTCACCAGAACACATTTCCTGAGACACGTTTCTGAATTATAGTGGTGCATTCAGTTTTTTGATATATGCAGCTGCTCTGAAGAAGTATGTCAAAGGAGAGTACTCTCTGGGACCTATGTTACCCAAGCTCTTGATCCACCCCTTGACAAAAAATAGCAACAATTTAAGTAAATCTTCAGTACTTCATACCAACTCAGTTCCATTAAAATCTCTCATCAGTTCTGATGGAGAAAAATTTATCAAATCTTACATTTACATACTAATTGTATATCCCTTTTTTCTATGCCCACATAAAAATATGGGCATATTATGCTATACCGCTGTCGTCTGTCTGTCCCACCTATCTTGTCTTCGTAATTCCTCCTGTATCCTTGGGGGGATTTTGATGAAACTTGATACAATGAAAGAACACCGTATGAAGAAGTGCATATTGGAAGGGAAATGTTGTCTTTAAAAATTTACAGGAATTATGGCCCTTGGACTTCTATTTTTCTGTGCAAAATACCTTGTCTTAACAACTCTTCTAAAACTTTGGTGGATTTTGATAAAATTTCGTACGTGTACAAAGAAAGATCACATGATGAAGAGGAGCATATTGAACAGGAATTTTCACATCTCATTATTTAATACAATTGTATATATGAAAGGAGGGGGGTGTCAACATGGGAAATGATGGATGTTCGAAGAAGATCATTTAACCTACAAACAATTGAAGAAAACTGAACGATTTTACCAGTATCAAAGGTATTCTACATTTACAACAGTTAGATTAGATATTTAGTTCTAGTTTGTGTGACACATAGAATAATAAATTGTGGGCATGCTGTGTGCTGTTCAGTGGTGCCCTATTTAGCTCTTCTAAGCAAATGGCTTAAGTGAAGTGTTGTTACAGATGGCCATCAATCTGTTTTTCATTCATAAACTTTGCACATTTTCAACTTCTTCAGAACCACTAGAGAGAATTTGACAGAACATTCAGGTGATCAAGAACTACATGCATCAGAGTGATCTTTCATGTTTGTGGCTCCATTCTGAAATTTCAAGTTTTTTGCCCTATTTGTTTACTTGTACTTAGAGTATCATATCCAAACTTAGTTCCTCTGAGAGAGTTTGTCAAAAGAGAGTACCATCTTTGGCCTATATTGCTGCCGAGGATCTACCTCTTGATGGAGCTAGCTGAAAAACACTAACACTGGTATATATTTTAAGTCATCAACATATTTTAATTTCATCAGTATCCCTTCATTAGTTTTGAAAAAGACTGAGACTAAACTAAACTTTGATGTAGTCCTCTAAAATTCCAGATCATAACAATGTGTCCATCATCAATCCATTTGATGTCAGTTTGTTACTTACAGCATTTTCAGCCTCTTCAAGTAATGGAAAGATGGTTTTGAAACTTTGTAAGGATGAAGTAGTCACGGTCCCCTACAAGTGTTATGGTTGGGTCCAGGTTAGGGACAACATAGGCCAAGAAGGTACCTACTTTTGACAAACTTCTTCAAACAGATTGCATAGATCAACAAACCAAATGCACCAAGGTGATCCTGAGTGGTGTCAAAGGGGATGTTGGATATCTTTTTGGACTGTGTTATATTACACATCATGTTTTTGTCTCCCACTTTTTGCAAAAGCGTGGGGACATTACATCTCGCGAAAAGTGGGGGACAATAAGCAACTTACCATTGGAAAATCAAAATCTTCCTATTAATTGATCAAAGCTTATTTATAATTACAAATAGTAATCCTCTACCATTAGAAAATCAAAGAAATTATGTGAAAAGTAAAAAAAAAAAATGTCAAAAATTGGATTAATAGATTAAAATTAAAGGGAAGAACACTCGAAAAGATACCCTTATATATAACTCTGGTGTATTTGATTTGTTGATCCATTCTTCAAGTCTGAAGAAGTCTCTGTAAGGATGGTATCCTCTTGGGGTGAATGATGTCCCACCCTACATCTGACCTTTGGCAGATCTGTCCAAAAATTGTAAGACTGTAGGGATTTTTGAGTACTTCATGTCTACTAAGTTTCATCGAAATTCAATGAAGATGAAGTTGAAAATGCTAAAATTAACAAACAATGGACAAATCACTATAACTAAATACACATTCTACTGTATGTTATATATCAAGATTTGTTTGATTTTTTCTTCAAAATTAAATGTAGGATTTTGATAAAAATTGAGAAGAAAGAAACACTCAATGCCCCTTACAAGTACAGTGCCCATTTTGGCAGGATCTGCACAATGTTGGGTCCATAGACACTAGTATGGCTAAGTAGGTTCAGGGAGGTACCATTTTTTAGATGGTGTTGCATAGTATCAAAAATAAATATAAGAAGTATGGTGTTTTTTTCAATTCTGAAATGGAACCAATGTAGCTGACTCGGTAAAATGCTTGTTTTGTGACTGAGAGGTCTCAGGTTTGGGGTCTGAAGCATGTCATTGTCCTTTCTTTTGAATGAAATAGAAAATCCAAGGTTCCATGCAGCAGTCAGCATGGCACATATAGAGATCCCTTACCACTTAATTGGGTTTGTGGTATAGGTCTAAATTTCTCTGTATTTAATCAAGTGGATGCCATCACCATGGAAATGCAATAATCTGGTGTGATAAAGACAGATGTACAATAGGAAACAAACAAATCTATTCTGAAATAAAATTTCATAAAAAGAATACTGTAATTTGAGAACATTATGATTCTTTTTAAGTTTCTCATGTACTCAGGTGAGCAATATACAGATCCAATTTAGACTCTTGTATTCTAATTTGAAATTTGATTGACATTGGTAGAGACAAAGTTCCCTTGCAGTATAGTCCCTTATTATCATCAATGAATTTGTCAAGAGACATGTATTGCTTCAGAATACTGTCCAGATGCCTTTTTTCAACAATATCTTGTTTTATAATTATTATATATTTTTTCCAATAGGTCATTTTATTGTAGATTGTCCTACTTGACGTTTCATTTCAGTTGAGCTTTCAGATGAATGTGTTGGACAGTGCTGCATATGTTTATGTGGAAGTGACATTGAAATTATTTTTTTGTCGATGGAGAAAAAAAAAGAAGAAAATATTGAAATATCATTAAGAGTGAGGTTGAATCTGATGTATAGTATTTGAGTTACCATCTTGAGGTTTCAATTGGAAACCATATCTTGTATTACTTGTTACCATATTTCCTTACCATCGGTGTAATTTGGCTTCCTTTATTATCCTGAATGGTCATGATTGCCATTTTGAAATGTTTGTAATTGCTATTCCTTCTGAACAGCAAGTGAAAATAACATTTTAATAAAAAAAAATATATCACATTAGCTCTTTAGGTTTCCAAAATGATCACTCATAAGTAAAATCTTGTTTAAATACACTATAAGTGTTGTAGAGTTTTCTTCCTATAAGCTTGTTGTAATTAATGGTAAAGTATAGCATGAGCTTATTTATGATTTGAAATAAATCTTTTTATTTTTTTAATATCTAATTGTAGACCCTAAGAAGGACGTGAAAATGAAACTAGATGGAAAAGATGTGATTGTACCACAAGGAGTACCCATAGACCTGCCAGAATACAATCACAAGAGCAGCTTTGACCAGAGTGAATATTTGATTTACAAGGAATCACAAAACCTCATGAGATTTCTGTTAATGATTGATTTCTAATGTGAACACTAGTTTTAAATGTAGTTCCTAAAAATCAATGTTAGATTTAGAATGTATTTACTAAAATTGAAAATACATGTCACATTTTAATTATCATTGTGATGTTAGGCTTTATAAAGTAAAACTTTTGTTTTATCTTGATGTTTAAGCAGTGGTAGGTACATATATATGTCTTTTCATATACATGAAGTTGTGTGTTGTTTGAGTTCATTAATCCAGTAGTTCAGTAATGCTTTATGTTTTGACTAGGTTTGCACATGGAAAGATTGCCATTTTTTCATGATTAGGTTTATAAAAGGAAAGATGGCCTTTTTATTCTGTTACTGTATTCTGTTATAACAGCTATTTATATCTTTTTATTTGCTTGGGTTGTGGTAGATACTATCAAGTACTATTGGTTACTGTTACAGGTTTTAGATATTTACAATAATGATATGTATTTGAATCAAATCATCTGTGGATGTTTGATCAATAATGATGATGCAAATATCTGCTAGCATCTCGGGATCATTTAAGGTCTTATGTGTGTGGATTTCCTCCACATTCTTTTTCTTTATTCATTCTATCAGTTGTTTGGTGGAAAGTTTAAATTAGATTAACACTTTCAATTTTGAATCCTGATCTGTCAGGATAAATGTGATTGTTGATAATACATATATTTTACAGGTTTGGAGCACACATGGATCTTATGTCATACATGATAAACAATTTATTTGAGATTTCAAAAAGAAGGTGACAGTTACAATTTTCTAAAGAAATTTTATTAGAATTACATCAAGTACCCTCATTATCAAGGTTTATTTAGATAGATATCATTTTATTGTGCATTATTTTCACAATTGTTCAAATACATGTATCCCAAGGGGGAAAAGACACTAATATAGCCCATCTTCTATAACGATGTCTTAATCTTTGGTATTCTTCATGTGAATGGGTACTAGTACAATTTTCTGATTTCTTTATTGTCATATTTTCAAACAGGACTGCCCTCTAGTGATTTAGATTGTGTCTTTTCAAGTTTAAATGTATAAAAAATAATTCAAAATCACTAAAACGAAACGGTGAAGGGAAATGGATTGACTACTTTATACTACAGTTCTATGGTGTGTTATAGTAGAACAAAACAACCAGTAATCCATGGAGAATGAAGTTAGGAAAGGAATGCATGGTGTAGCTGCCAAACAATGACAAAGTCGTACCATAACATCTAGTCTGCTGCAGAGGAACATTGATAGAGAATGGAATACATGTATTGATTAAAGGCTACATCGTGAAATTATAAGAGAACCCATTTACATGAAGAACACCAAATGTTGTTTCAGAGCATTTTAGTACTACATGTATTTCATTAGTTGATTAATTTGTTGGCAGCATTTATAAATACATTGGTAACATAAATGGAATAAATTACACACAGTTTTTATTGAATTATATCCCATTGTTTTCTATGAGTTGTTTTACTGTTATAATTTTTATTTTACACTAATCACTTGTTTTACCCATAGTATATTTTCATATTTCTTTTAAGATGAAAATGTTTTCTATTTACACTTTCCATGCCTTTCATTTTAAATTATTGTATTTATTAGTATTACATGTTTTTGTTTTTAGTCCCCCACTGGTAAAACCTGAGTGACTATAGGTTTCCACTCCGTCTGTCGAAGATGCAGTGGTTTTCTGTACTGTTTTTTCTTTTGCAACCTTTAAAGCTATTGACTTGAAATTTGGTATATAGCTTTGTATCAATGAGGTACAAATCAACTTAAAGTGTGATCCTGATTGACTTATTTTACGAAGAGTTACGACCCTTGGACTTTATGGAAATTTATGGAAACAGTGGAGGACATGTATTGCTTCAACACGTATTGCTTCAGCAATACTCATTATACTTGTTTATTGCAATAAGACAAACCTGATTTTAGCAGCCACCTAAAGGGATGTGATGACCATTTAATACAGGTGACCTTCTGACACAGGTAGATTTTATATAGACAATCATTGGTAAGGAAGAGTATATACCGGTAGTCAGTGTTTTAGACAGATGGTTACTCTGTAGGAGTGAATTTATGGTAGATTTGACTGGATTAAATAACAAAATATAAAGATTTCAAAGGATATATTAACACAATGAGAAAATAATGTATTTACATTATCAGTTCAGATACAAGACTGAATGAAGGCAGTTTAGTGAATGACATGAAAATGTTTTCTAATGTCATTTGATGACTTCATTCTGACTATGAGAGATTAGTACAGGCTTTGTAAAAAGAATGAAAAGATGTTCTCTTGGTCTCATATATTGTGTTCAGTGGAACAGTAAATTCAAACATTATGTATGTAGCGACAGCTCACTATGTGGTAGATTTATAACTATTATAACTGATTTTATCTATTTAACTCTGAAGACTTTATTGTTATGTAGAGTTGCTTTTGCAAAGATAATAACACCATGCATATGACTAGGAACAAAGTTGTTTTAACATACTTCATTCCTTCTTATATATGTAATGGCTATATTTGTAGAATCATTTCCAATAAAGATTTGTAGTGATGATTTCTTTTTTGTATATTATTGCACAAAGAGTATCATGTAGCCTCTAAACGATCAGTGTATCTATTTTACCTCATGCAAACCAAGTTTGAGGATACTTTGGAAATGTCCTGTCTGTGGCAACATTCATGATATATCTCGGATTTTGTCCAGCCTATTATATTTGCATGCTTGCTCAGACTAAGTTGATACCTTGCACATTTATTATCTACAAGTGTACGAGACCAGGATGTATCTAGACCAGAGAACATCCAACTGAAGATATGTCTCAGACTTTGTCACGCCTATTTTATTCGCATGCTTGCTCTGACCTAGTTGATACCTTACAAATTTTATTACCTACAAGTGGAAGAGAATGGATGTATCTAGACCAGAGATGATAGTTACAGCAGGGCAAAGACTGGAATTAGTGTTTGTTATCATATAGTTGTTTTCTCTTTTTATGCTCCCCAAAAGTTTTCAGAGGAGCATATAGTCGATGTTGTGTCCATGTGTCTGCCCATCTATCCATTTGTCCATCTGTCCAAGATCATATCTCCTCTGTACTACATGTATATCCTTCCTGCTCTGTACTACATATCTATCCTTCCTGCATTGTACTACATGTATATCCTTCCTGCTCTGTACTACATATCTATCCTTCCTGCTCTGTACTACATATCTATCCTTCCTGCTCTGTACTACATATCTATCCTTCCTGCATTGTACTACATGTACATCTATATCCTTCCTGCATTGTACTACATGTATATCCTTCCTGCATTGTACTACATCTATAAGCCTCCTGCACTGTACTACATGTATATCCTTCCTGCACTGTACTACATCTATATCCTTCCTGTATTGTACTACATGTATATTATTCCTGCATTGTACTACATCTATATCCTTCCTGCATTGTACTACATGTATATCCTTCCTGCATTGTACTACATCTATAAGCCTCCTGCACTGTACTACATGTATATCATTCCTGCACTATACTACATCTATATCCTTCCTGTATTGTACTACATGTATATTATTCCTGCATTGTACTACATCTATATCCTTCCTGCATTGTACTACATGTATATCCTTCCTGCATTGTACTACATCTATATGCCTCCTGCACTGTACTACATGTATATCCTTCCTGCACTGTACTACATCTATATCCTTCCTGCATTGTACTACATCTATATCCATCCTGCATTGTACTACATCTATATCCTTCCTGCATTGTACTACATGTATATCCTTCCTGCATTGTACTACATCTATATCCTTCCTGCACTGTACTACATCTATATCCTTCCTGCACTGTACTACATGTATATCCTTCCTGCACTGTACTACATCTATATCCTTCCTGCACTGTACTACATGTATATCCTTCCTGCATTGTACTACATCTATATGCCTCCTGCACTGTACTACATCTATATCCTTCCTGCATTGTACTACATCTATATCCTTCCTGCACTGTACTACATGTATATCCTTCCCGCACTGTACTACATGTATATCCTTCCTGCATTGTACTACATGTATATCCTTCCTGCACTGTACTACATGTATATCCTTCCTGCACTGTACTACATGTATATCCTTCCTGCACTGTACTACATGTATATCCTTCCTGCATTGTACTACATGTATATCCTTCCTGCATTGTACTACATGTATATCCTTCCTGCACTGTACTACATGTATATCCTTCCTGCATTGTACTACATCTATATCCTTCCTGCACTGTACTACATGTATATCCTTCCTGCACTGTACTACATGTATATCCTTCCTGCACTGTGCTACATGTATATCCTTCCTGCACTGTACTACATCTATATCCTTCCTGCACTGTACTACATGTATATCCTTCCCGCATTGTACTACATCTATATCCTTCCTGCATTGTACTACATCTATATCCTTCCTGCACTGTACTACATCTATATCCTTCCTGCTCTGTACTACATGTATATCCTTCCTGCACTGTACTACATCTATATCCTTCCTGCTCTGTACTACATGTATATCCTTCCTGCACTGTACTACATGTATATCCTTCCCACATTGTACTACATCTATATCCTTCCTGCATTGTACTACATCTATATCCTTCCTGCACTGTACTACATGTATATCCTTCCTGCTCTGTACTACATGTATATCCTTCCTGCAATGTACTACATCTATATCCTTCCTGCACTGTACTACATCTATATCCTTCCTGCATTGTACTACATGTATATCCTTCCTGCACTGTACTACATGTATATCCTTCCTGCACTGTACTACATGTATATCCTTCCTGCATTGTACTACATATCTATCCTTCCTGCTCTGTACTACATGTATATCCTTTCTGCATTGTACTACATGTATATCCTTCCTGCACTGTACTACATGTATATCCTTCCTGCACTGTACTATTTGTATATCCTTCCTGCATTGTACTACATCTATATCCTTCCTGCATTGTACTACATCTATATCCTTCCTGCACTGTACTACATGTATATCCTTCCTGCACTGTACTACATGTATATCCTTCCTGCATTGTACTACATCTGTATCCTTCCTGCACTGTACTACATCTATATCCTTCCTGCACTGTATTACATGTACATCCTTCCTGCACTGTACTACATGTGTATCCCTCCTGCTCTGTACTATATGTATATTCCCAAGGGAACACATTTACATTGTCCCTCTCCAGAAAAACTATACTGTACTCTGACTGTACTTTATCCCGCAGGTATCCCTGAACTTTACTGCACCCCTCCTCATGAACACCTCAACTTTACTGCATCCCTCCTCATGAACACCTCAACTTTACTGCATCTCTCCTCATGAACACCTCAACTTTACTGCATCCCTCCTCATGAACACCTCAACTTTACTGCATCTCTCCTCATGAACACCTCAACTTTACTGTATTCCTCTCAGGAAGTCATACATGTAGACCTTTACTATATCCCTCTTCAGCAACACCTTGACTATACTGTATTCCTTTTAGGGATTGTATCCGTCTTCAGAAGCACCTGGTCTATGCTGTATTCTTCCCAGGTAATCCCAGTACTTTATTGTATCTCTCTTCATCAACATCTGGTCTATACTGTATTCATCCCAAGACAGCACATTCATGTATCATGAGGAATGAAAATATGATGTACATGTACTGGTGATGATGATCATGATTATATGATGTACATGTTTTGGTGATGATGACCATGATTATTTGATGCACATGTATTGGTGATGATGACCATGAAAGTATGATGTACATTTATTGGTGATGATGACCATGATTGTATGATGTACATGTACTGGTGATGATGACTATGATAATATGATGTACATGTACTGGTGATGATGACCATGATTGTATGATGTACATGTACTGGTGATGATGACCACGATTGTATGATGTACATGTATTGGTGATGATGGCCATGATAATATGATGTACATGTACTGGTGATGATGACCATGATTGTATGATGTACATATATTGGTGATGATGGCCATGATAATATGATGTACATGTACTGGTGATGATGACCATGATTGTATGATGTACATGTATTGGTGATGATGGCCATGATAATATGATGTACATGTACTGGTGATGATGACCATGATTGTATGATGTACATGTACTGGTGATGATGACCATGATTGTATGATGTACATATATTGGTGATGATGACCATGATAGTATAAAATGCTTTGTAATGTATTTGCCAATTCATGGTTGAATCAGTGATTACAATTGGTGTTTAAAACGAGAGGCCCAAAAGTGCGTATATTATTTAGCGAAGTAAGTCGAAGTATAACGCTCAACTTTTGAGTACGTATTGGTGATATTCGTAATTGTATATGTGTTTGACGACCCCCACCTCCTTCCATTGCTCGTAGAGCTGATGGTGGTCACAATTTCTAGGCATTGTCATGCTAAACAAATGCTTACGATACAAAAGTATAAATCATGTAGTCCTGGAAATATAACCAAACATGTAGTCCTGGAAATATAACCAAACATGTAGTCCTGGAAATATCAATCATGTAGTCCTGGAAATATAACCAAACATGTAGTCCTGGAAATATAACCAAACATGTAGTCCTGGAAATATAACCAAACATTTCACTTTTTTCTTCTTTTTGCTAATATATAAATGCATGGAAAGTTGGTGTGACCCAGTGGTTGAGGTGTTTTGTTTGTGACCAAGAAGTTCCGGGTTCGACTCCCGCCGCGGACACACCAGTGTTCTGTCTCTAGGATGAGACAGTAAAATCCGAGTTTCCGTATCACGGTAGGCGTGGCAAGTAAAAGTTCCCTGACGGGAATGCAAAGGTATAAATTTTTATGCAATGAATCAAGCAGATGCCGTCACAATATATGTGAAATAGTCGTGGAGTGACGTAAAACAAAAATAAATAAATGTGCTTGAGTGCCGTGTAGGAATCGTGTCTAGTGTAAGACTTCTTTCCAGTGGAAATTATTGCGGTTTTTAAACAATTGGGAATATTATTCAATACTACAAGTTCACTCCAACCCTTCCCAACCACCCCCCCCCCCTTTTTTCAACGAGATAGCTAAGGAATAACTTTTTAGAAATAAAATAAAATAAAATACATATACAATGTCTTATAGGTGTATTTTCTAGATGCAGTGTAAGTAAATATTTTAAGAGGCATAAAATTTGTTATGGAATCCAATTGCCTCAATGAACTGCATTTCAATTCACTGGAAGAAGGTCAGGAGGCCGAAATATTGTGAATACTGAGTTAATTGTTTATTGTTTTATGTCACTTCCCTCCGGAGGACTATTAAGATGTTTGTTTGTTTCGGTTTTTTGGGGGGGGGGGGTGTTTGGTTTTTTTGTTTTGGTTTTTTTTTGGGGGGGGGGGAGGGGGCTGTTTGTTTGTTTGTTTGTTTGGATGATTTTATTTTGAAGAAAGTAAACAGGGAATGAATTTCTGAATGTTATTGAAAAACATATGTGAAGAAGTAGTGTAACATAATCCTAAATGGCCGACATGAGAGCCATATTGAAAAATGATAGAATTTCTCCCTCATTTTGTAGAAACTATGATAAAACTTTACAGGAATGGTCAACATGTGATGTAAATAATTAATAATATGGTAGGATTTATACATGCAATCTCAATTTTCGTTTTTATATTTTTTGTTCCAGTTTTGTTACATTAATAAAGGAAGAAAAATACACCTACATGTTTAGGCACAGTGTATACTCTGACAGTCTTCAAGAATTTGATGAAAATTGGCATGAATGAAGAATTCAATAACACTATCAAGCGTTGTGGTTTAATCTGGATCTGCTAAAGGTAGGTCTATGGTTTTCTTATTATGTTTTAAACGAAACTGAAAATGGGAAGTTCACCATAATTGCAGCTCATACTGCAGCATAATAAAATACAATGTACACATGTATAGTGAAGTTTGAATGTGAAAAGCTTATTTATAAACTTATTTTAATGGGGTTTTTTTTGCTAATGCATCAGTACAATCCTAACTCGAACAAAATTTTCATGCTTTCTTTAAAAAAATCAATAGAAAAATACTAATAATGATAACTATAAATATAACCGTAACTCGCATTTCTCTAAAATCAAATATATATAATAATAATAATAATAAGTTCTCCCAAGGGGAGTGTGAATTAAATCAATAACAAGTCACGTTCTATGTCCACAAATTTTTGGAAACTTGGTCTTTATCAAGTGGAAACAAAATTAACAAAATCTTTGAGATGACTTAGAGATTCTATTATTTTGTTTCCACGTGATAAAGACCAAGTGGCGAAATATCAGTGGTCATTGAGTATTTCTTGTTTTTTATTTATCTATTTATTTATTTACTTAAAATATCTATATTTAGTATACATAGTCTTTGACTATAGATTTTAAAAAATTTTATAGCAGTTTTCAGTTTCTATGTTGGAAACGACGTATACATGCGGAATATTGGAGATATATTGGACAGGACCTCCTTCCGTTGGCCCGTACATGTATAGTCAAATTGATCACAAATTACTGCACGCATATTCAAATTGAGAACCGGGATTACGCTGATCTCACCCTATCAATCTTTGACACGGAATCGCGTAATGGATAAAAATACATTGTAAATTCGTAGAATGCATTAAGTATGATGTTATTTCAAGATATAGTCAGTGATAACCGATATGTACACTTCATAACTTGATTGTTAAAACAATTACTTTATACCATATAATATGTATTAAAAACTAATCGAACTGTGAAATAAACATTCACAAGCAACTCTCGTGCAACTATACTAAAATCAAGAAATTTCAATGAATAAATATATTTTGTATGGTATTCCCTCTTATTTACGTCTTTTGTCCCCGTATAGATTTGCCCCTCTAAAATCTGACGTAGTACCAAGCCAAGAAACTATTATATCTAAAGGAAGGGCTTTCCCGAGTTATTTCAAGTCTTTCTTATGTTTCATATTGCTATAAAGCTATATGGGAATTCCAGTTTCGGTTAATTTGTCTGCTAAGTTACATGTATTTCATGCGCGGATACAGAGGGGGGGGGGGGTTTAGGGGGGTCTGGACCCCCCCCCTGGAAATCGAAAATTTTACCCAAAAAAGGTTAAATTTGGGCATTTTTGGGGTTGGACCCCCCTCGTCTAAGAGAAAAATTTACCTTTTTTGGTTGGACCCCCTCTGACAAAAATTTCTGGTTCCGCGCATGTATTTTACGGGGTTTTATTGGAAAATTAAGAGATAATCAAACACGTTTTTCATTCTTTTATTTGTATAATACAACTCACATGTTTAATATGATATATGAATAAGTTTAGTCTTTAGCAATTTTGTATGATTTATGACAGTTCCTGCAGTCTGTAACGCTACTCTTAACTTCTCCATTAAAGATCTTCTACCACTGATCGTTTAAAAGTCAAACAGTTTATTTAAGTAAATTTTACCGGAAAAACTAATACAGATTACTACTAACGTCATTTGTCCTTTAATACACACTTTCCAGCTTTTTGCAAACACCAGCTTAAATATACAAAATAAAGTTTCAAAATGCTGGTCACGTGATATGATAGTAAGCTTTGTATGACACTCTATTTGATTCTTATCATACAACACAATAAAATTATTGCACGTATTTGGTGACGACATCTGCCTAATGCATTGCACAGAAATGTAGACCCTTGCAACGAATCCACCTAAAGCAGTGGGAGATGTCCTACGTGACGCTGGACTTGGGAATTTCTGGTCTCATCTGAAAGACAGGACAGAGGTGAGTCACCAACGGGACCCGAACCCAGGATCTGTCGGTCACAAGACAAGCATCCAACCAACTGAACTGCGCCGACTCCTTTCTATAGTGAATCATCATAGTTCACAGATCTTGTTGCTGGACTGATTTTGAACATTTCTATTTCTTAAAACTGAGTTCCAATAACTGCATATATCATACATACTTCACAGAAAAATATACAGTAATTTTCACCTTCAAATTACAATATTGCAATAGAAATTAAAACGTTCTTCTGTCTTTTTACATTCTTTCTTTAATGTACTGAAAGTACAAAATCTACTACAGTATACTATTCCTCACGTGCAAATTTGTTGAAGTCGAGAAGCGATTACCACCTCTCTTTTTCACTCTTCTATAATAAGACATAATATCAATCTCCTCATCTCATCTGGAATTCTATTGTCAATTTTCCCCTTTTAACTAAATGTTTGTACCACCATAATACGGCCCGGTGCGTCTGTCTTCTTGTGTTTGTACCCCCATAATACGGCCCGGTGCGCCTGTCTTCTTGTGTTTGTATCCCCATAATACGGCCCGGTGCTCTGTCTTCTTGTTTTTCTCCGTCCTTTGAGCTTGTAAATTTTATACGAACATGTGGTGTATATGGTGGTGGTGTTTTGCTATATCCAGATTACTTTAGCTGTATATGGTGGTGGTGTTTTGCTATATCCAGATTACTGTAGCTGTATATGGTAGTCATGTTTTGCTATATCCAGATTACTGTAGCTGTATATGGTAGTCGTGTTTTGCTATATCCAGATTACTTTAGCTGTATATGGTGGTGGTGTTTTGCTATATCCAGATTACTGTAGCTGTATATGGTAGTCATGTTTTGCTATATCCAGATTACTGTAGCTGTATATGGTAGTCGTGTTTTGCTATATCCAGATTACTTTAGCTATATATGGTGGTGGTGTTTTGCTATATCCAGATTACTGTAGCTGTATATGGTGGTCGTGTTTTGCTATATCTAGATTACTTTAGCTGTATGTGGTGGTCGTGTTTTGCTATATCCAGATTACTTTAGCTGTATATGGTGGTGGTGTTTTGCTATATCCAGATTACTTGAGCTGTATGTAATGGTCGTGTTTTGCTATATCGATTACTGTAGCTGTATATGGTAGTCATGTTTTGCCATATCCAGATTACTGTAGCTGTATATGGTGGCCGTGTTTTGCTATATCCAGATTACTTTAGCTGTATACGGTGGTTGTGTTTTGCTATATCCAGATTCCTTCAGCTGTATGTGGTGGTCATGTTTTGCTATATCCAGATTACTGTAGCTGTATGTAGTGGTGGTGTTTTGCTATATCCAGAGTACTTCAGCTGTACATGGTGGTCCTGTTTTGCTATATCCAGATTACTGTAGCTGTATATGGTGGTGGTGTTTTGCTATATCCAGATTACTGTAGCTGTATATGGTAGTCATGTTTTGCTATATCCAGATTACTGTAGCTGTATATGGTAGTCGTGTTTTGCTATATCCAGATTACTTTAGCTATATATGGTGGTGGTGTTTTGCTATATCCAGATTACTGTAACTGTATATGGTGGTCGTGTTTTGCTATATCCAGATTACTTCAACTCTATGTGGTGGTCGTGTTTTGCTATATCCAGATTACTAAACTGTATATGGTGGTCGTGTTTTGCTATATCCAGATTACTTTAGCGGTGTACGGTGGTCATGCTTTGCTTTATTCAAATTAATTTAGGTGTGTACTTTATCGTGTTTTTTGATGGAAAAATTCATTACTCAGAAACTAGTGAAATTTCGCTCTTCATCCACTATATTGGCACACCTTTCCAAATAAGTAAATGTCTTATAATTGCATTTATAAAGAGCACGTTTAATACAACATAACTTTTAAACGGTATATAGATATATTCTGAAAGCAACTTGAAATTTGAAGAGACAATTTTCTCAATTCCCACGTCTTCCTGACATATTTAGTATAGATTTTACATATTTCTGAATAAACGTTTGCGTTTGTCTTACTCTGATTGGTAATCAACTCCCCGGTTTGCAGAAAGCGAGTGTTCACACAATATAAAGAAATCTGAATGTATTCATCGTCTACAATCAACTTGTCAGTCTGTTATATTTAACAGACTGGAATCTTGATCCAATTGTTTGACTGACGGAAAGCATAGATTTCTCTCGTTCCGACATCCAGGCATAGGAATGAAAAGGAGAAGGAAAACTGTTCCTATACATATACATGTTGTGTAGAAGGAAGCTGCTGTGGCCGTACATCTTTTCCATCTCGTGGTTTGAACCCCTTGAGTAAGGATGATATTTGAATGCTGAAGATTCTGGTATGCTTAATCTAGATTTTAGTGACGGAATATCTGTTCTTGATTTTGATGCTATACTTGGAAAACGTTCTTCGATTTTAAAAGCATCCTCACCTTCAGTTGTCCTGCTGGTGCTTTCTGTGGCATCATTTGAAGCTGTAAGCAGAAATATATGTATATACTATTTAAAACGATATATATTTCGATACCTAGAAAAGCATTTTTTTTAAAATCAGAACGTGATGGTCAAATAAGCATAGTCATTGCACTGAAACTCACTTATCTTTTTACTCCTATGAGATTGCTTTTGATTTACAATTTAATGGATTGAAAAATAGAACATGTTTTCAATACAAATATTTAATATTTTGCATTCAAGCTAATTGCATTAACATTTATTTCCCGAAAATCAAAATCAATTATACAAATTTATGCATTATAAGTACTTTACAATAAGGAAATAAAAGCAATAATTGGAAATATGTAAAAGTAAGAAAGCCTTTAATATAGTGGAGAGGTCTTTGAGTACTCGGCCAAGTTTCATCAGAATCCTTATTTTAGTTATAAATATAGTAAAT
Source organism: Pteria penguin (assembly GCA_035048485.1). Lineage (NCBI taxonomy): Eukaryota > Metazoa > Mollusca > Bivalvia > Pterioida > Pteriidae > Pteria > Pteria penguin. Next base: position 11,793,409 of record CM068588.1, on the reverse strand, counting down.
CCCTTCCTTTTATCTCTCAAAATGAATAAAAAATCCTAAAATTAATACAAAAAATAAATGTATCATAAGCAAATATTATATAAAAAATAATGAAAACATCGGAAGTAAAGAAAATGAAAAAATACATTAAGAATTCAACAAGAGGTTCCAGTGTGTCTTATATATATCGCTCTACTGAGCACGATGCTCATTTGCAAACAAGAGACTGCTTGAAGAAAGTCGTTTTTCATATCTGTATTATTCTAATGTAAAACTTTTAAAGTATATCTCTGACATTCGTGAGCTAGTTCACAATATTAAACTTCCTACCCCTCACGTAGACAGTTTTAAATCCAAAGCTATTATTATTGCATATAAGGTGCGGTAAATGCGTGAAGCGACAAATTTTATTGCAAAAAAAATAAGAATCATATCTTAGCGAACATTAGAATTACATTTCGCAAGTTAGTCACAGTGTAAGGACGTCATTTTTTACCCAGTTACAAAATTTGTTATTTACGATGAAATGTGTTTTTTTTTTTTTTTTGATATTGCAAAATAAAGATGATATGAAGGTTGTTATTAAATTGTTACGGTATTATGATGGCTATCAAGGGTCACGTGATCTGAGTACCTCCCATATTTGGTTTTCGTGTTATTAGGCAGTATACCACCCAGTCTGACTTGCTACCCAGGAGTCATGGCTTTTACATGTTTCTGGTACAGGATGTCATGATCTTTATAAAATTGTTAGTTTTTACTTTCTGTATTTACAGAGATGAAGAAAACACTTTCTGAACATTGATTTATTTGGCAGTTTAGGCTCGGCCCCTTAGACTCTATGAAAGCAAGTATCATAGAATTATTTGGCAGTTTAGGTTCGGCCCCTTAGACTGTATGGGAGCAAGTACCATAGAATTTTCAAATTAGGATCCTATAATTTCAAAAATACTTCGTAACAAATTTTGTGACAAAATTCATGTAGATTAAAAGAAGAAATTAAAGAATCTATATCGTTTAAAAAAGGAGTAAAATGCTTTAACTCGTATGGCTCGGAATAATGTTCAGTCATCATAACAAAACGGTTTCTCTTTAAAATTCCAGTCCTTCTAACCCCTACAACCTTTTGTTTGGATCCATCAATGATGAAAATAGTGAAAATTTTCGTCTGGATCCATCAATGATAACTACATATAGTTTAAACATTTGTATGACATTGTATATGTATTTACATACGATAGTAAACGTCCTTAATGCCCTTAAGAAACTCGCACTCACACACCATCTGCAATCTGCAGTAATATAGACAAAAGGCTTCCAAATTAAAAATGTTTTTGCCTCTCTGGCGTCAGAAAATTCAAGTCAAAACACATGGTATCTTTGATGTCTCCAATTTAAATTTCTCTCAAACTTAAACAATCTTTTAAACTTTTCCAATTGCATAAAATGTTTAACGTGACGCCCAATTTGATACGGAAAATATGTTTACACTTATTAGATATTTATGAAAAATTAAGTGGCCCATTATTTTAAATTTTGAAATTCTGAAAAATAAAATGTTTTCAAAAGGGGTCTCTTGAATTTATTATACTTTTAAGGTTCGACTTAACTTTGTCTTCAATCATTTAAACTCAGTGGATAAGATAACTTCAATAGTAAGAATTTCGGAATATCATCCATATGACGCTATTCATTTTCATATCTAAATACATAGTAAAACATATCAAGGTGAATTTAATTTAGTGCACCATATGCGCATTTCGACAACTTATATCTCTTCGGTGATGCTCATGGCCTAAACTGTGGAAATCGAAAAAATATATATTTGAAAAGCAAATCCATTACCAAATCGGCCTAAACGTGAAACCCAAAGAACCACTCAAAGGACAGAGCTGTGCATGAGGGAGATACTCCTTAGTTTTAGAATAATTTACAATCTTTGTCACAGTACGAATAAAAAAAAAGACAGAGACTAATGCTAATTGCAATATGATGAGAATGTCGACAGACAGACGGACAGAGCTGAGTGCGGTATGATGATAATATCCACACAGACGGACAGAGCGGAGTGCGGTATGATGATAATATCCACACAGACGGACAGAGCGGATTGCGGTATGATGATAATATCCACACAGACGGACAGAGCGGAGTGCGGTATGATGATAATATCCACACAGACGGACAAAACCCGGTGCCGCAAGATAATACCTTCAGTTCAGCTCAACACTAGAAGCAGAAAGGACGTTGATTTTTTTTTTAGTATTTGACAGATATCTGTACTAAGAACTCCATATTCTGTGCAATACTTTATCTTCTTTATGATATTATTGTTATATGTTATATTTCCCAACTATGTCGCTAACGACAACGTCCCAAAGGAAAAGACAATGCCGGAAGATTTACTTTACAGAAATTATTTACCAATCTTTGTTAATATTCCATTTCTAAGACTCATTATATCAGCTAGAAGACTACTCTGTGTAAAAGATTAACAATGACAAATACATGACAATGGCACATACATTGTGACATCTATAATCTACTCACGAGTTTCGATGTATATTGATGAAACATGTATACATATTTACCTTCGTTTTTACCGTTGTCATTTCTTTGTGCTTCGTCTTTTTCGGATTCCAATTGTTCTACAATTTTTGGATATGATAATCCAGGTACTGATAGAAAATATCCATTCGGTGATGTCATGGAATGTGACATTGGTGACATCATCACGGGGAGCGTGGTCAATGAGGGATTAGCTAGGGGAAGTGTCTGTTGTTCGGTTTGACATTCAAGGTTGGTGGAGAACGATCCGGCATTTCTGAGTATTCTATTTATAGAGCTGACTGAAGGAATTGTGTGTTCGTCACAGATTCCTGCAGTAATCAACTGATCCCTGATCTCCCATGCAAAGCTTGCAGGATTCTGCTTTTTGATGTCGATGATGCGTTTGATCACATATGGTGTTGCAACTTGCTATGAAAGGAGAAGAGACAACCAATTTTAAATACTTATTTATTTTGATTTTGTTTTGTTATTGGGGTTTTTTTTTTGTTTTTGTTTTATTTTGTTTGTTTGGTTTTTGTTTTTGTTTTTGCTTGCTTTTTTTTTTTTTTTTTAAATTTTTTTATTCTATTTTTTCTTGGGGGGAGGGAGGGGGGAGGTTTAGTTGTTTTGGATTTTATTTATTTATTTTTGGGGGACGGGTCTCTTTTAATCTACATTTTTTATTTTGAATTTGCTCGATTCTTGTTTGGTTTTTCCTTTTTGCCTCCCCGCTTTTCATAGTGGGCGTTTTGTCACAGTTATGATGGTCCGACATACATTCTCAACCAATGGCGGCCATTTTGATTTGTTATCATCATATTTACATTCTACGTTTCCTTCACATGTGCAATGTCGTTTCTGGATTATTCATAAATAATATATCGTACTATTATCGTGTATCGAAATTCAAATTTTGTAATTAACTGTACAATGATATTCTTACGATCCATACATTTAAGAAAACTTCAAACTCTGTTTTTATTTATCGAAATTATAACAAATTTTGTTGGTAAACAACATTTTTCAATATTTGTAACCTATTTCTATGATAATCGTACGACATAGGCGTAAGAACGGGTGCGACACCTCTTTGACTGACTTTTTAAAATAGCATAGCTAACTGTGAAAAAAAAAATATTCTGCTTTGGCCACCGAATATCGATATTACAGGATTTGCTTCCCCTCCCCGTCCGTTTTGTTTGATGTGATACAAACTAAGTATCTAAAAATTGTAAACAAAAAGCATGTCTCATTAAAATCCAGATCAGAGAGAGAGAGAGAGAGAGAGAGAGAGAGAGAGGACGATACACTTGCCGAGTATTGTAAAAATAAAATTAGATATAATACACTTTTCCACTGTATGGATATTTTTCACTTCAATGTGTTAATACAAGAATATCTTTTATACATTACATCCATTGTGTACACGTTACTTTATGCGAAAGAACATATAATTTAGTACATATTTTCAGTTTATTTGAGCATACCAATTTTGCCCACAAAGTTATCCTTCGTACCTTTATCTTTATTGCCAAAGGATATCTTCCCAATTTATCATATACCATACACTATGGAGTAGAGTTGTTAAGGTTCTGGATATATTTACAAAATTCAAATGTAATTTCTCCACTACATCTCTGTTTGAATAACCCCGTATCTCACAGTTAAGGCTGGTTTAACAATTTTATCAATGCGTTAATACAAGAAGGGCTAGGGTAAGTTTTAGCCTATATTGTCATTTTTTCCAATAGCTATAACATACATTTGGCTATTTCTTTGTCACAGTGTGTGTCCAGTTTGCGGATATATTCATAAAGATACAGTTTTAATTCTTCATTATTTACTATGTGCAACTAAATTATGTCTAAAAACAGAGGTTTGAAAATTGGGTACTTGTAGATATTTGTCATTATTTATTCATTTTGCTTTTATCACACTATTGTTTTATTGCTTTACATTGGAAATGGCCTTGACTTTATATTTAAATACTTTTAAGGTGTTTTTATCACTGAAACTTTATCTGAATGAAACAATACAGATGTACTTCTTGGGTGAAAATTATCATCAGATTGTGGGATTTTGCACTTCGCTTTCTGGCTTTGAATTTAAACTTGAAGAATGATAATGGTTTCTCCTATGTTAAATGCAACAAAATGCATTCCTTAGATTAAGATATATGCAAAATAAGTGATAGAAACGTTTATCATTATGTTACTATTGTAAAACATTTTGATACAAAATCTACGAAAAATGTCTATTTATGGCAATTTATCTCAAGAAGGAAAAATAAGTACGGCAACCCCCATGTATTACTTTGGTGTCTTTTGTTTTGTTAGGAATGTCCTTAATATATACATGCAAGTTACCGGTAAGCAAATATTCAATATAGCATTCAATACATGAATATCATGATATAAATTATAGAGGAGGATTTATGCTGAAATATGTTTTTTTTTTCCTGGAATATCCGTTATAGATGGTTATGCCACAACAGAATGAGCTACTTTGAGTAGCAAACATCATATACCTGTATCAAAGATGAAAAAGTCTATTCCAATAATAATATCGATCAATTAGCTATACATGTATCCAGTCTTTCATTTTAAATTTTGACATAATTTTGTCCATATTTAAGAATAAGAGGCAAAAGTGAGCATGCATCTCTACTCTGAAAACCGTCGAGTCCTTAGCAACCGTTATATTGCTAGTAGTACAGTTTCATTAAAACTCGTTGATTCTAACGTGTGAGAAAAGGCTTACTCCTTCCTTTAAGAACGAGACAAAACGTCATAAATCCTAAAAAGGAAACTTAAGCATGAAACTATAATAATGGTATTTTAATTGAGAGATGCTAAATATCAAATTAGTGCGTAATATCTATCCTTCAATGGTATTTTTCTTTTCGTTGGCATCTAAAATGAAAGCGCTGTAAAACCAATACAACATTGTCTATTAAATTATGAATAAAATATCGTTTTCTTATTAGAATCGTTCTTTTATTAAAATGACTTTAAATTGTATATTCCATTGTCTCTGATTTGCTCCTTGTACAACGACATCGTAGCATTTACAATATCGCATTTAGTAAAATGAGTGATGTTGAATCAAAACATTCAACTTAGGTGCGAAAGTGGTCCCATAGTGTATATTTTCACCCGGCAACATTGAAAAGTGTGCAAGTTCCAGCTATATCGTAACTTGTTTTAGCAAGCTTAGGATATGCCGTAACAATTTAGTGGACCGAGGTGTATGGCTTTTTGGAGTCAGGAGTCTAGAAATATGAGTTCCAATGCTCATTGTTACTCGTTCCAAGCGGATGTTCACGTCGCCATACCCTGATTTTATATATGGGATAAATCCATCTTACACTCACATCATATTTGTTTTCAATATGTTGAGCGTTAATACATCCAATCCTCTCTAGACATGACATGCAGCCTGTCAACTCCATATCGAAAGCGTGCTAGGAACAAGCTGACGCCCCCCCCCCCTCCCTAAATTTTCTCAGTAGACAGGAATTTCCTTAAGTGGAGCATCCATATGTCTAGTTCAACATTTTTACATTCAATATTAATTATCATAAATCATAAACCATTTAAGACAATTACAGACACGCAAGTTTTGCTACATTGTTACTGCTTCATCAGTTACAGGGGATTTTACGCAGGGGGAGAAAAAATTATACATCTCGTGAGCAATTGATTGGGACTGCTCAGCAACGGGTACATAAAAATAAATAGAAATGAACTCACACAAGTGGGTATTGAACATGGCAAGTCAACTATTTCATTTTCCGTTTTTCTGTTTTACTTTTATTTCATTATTATTATTATTATTATTTGTTGTTGTTGTTGTTGGGCGTTAGTATTTTGGAAGATGTGTTTGTTCTTTGTTTTTGTGGGGTTCTATTGGTTTGTTCATTTGTTTGTTTGTCTTTTAGAGTGTGGGGGTTACCGAAAAGCAATAATATATAACTGCCACCGATTTGTTTATATACTTCGTCTCAGCGACATAACAAAAACACATAAATCTTACTTCAACCAATGAAAGACGGTGGATAACAAATAAGACAGACAATATTATAGTATACCTTAGGTTTACTGCCGCCAATAGATCCTGGCTTGATAGATCCTGTCTCATAGTAACGAGTCAGAATTTTACTGACACATCCATGGGATACCAAAAGTTGGCGGGAAATGTCACATGGCCTTACTCCCATGTGTGCAAGCTCAACAATTCTGCGTCGTACATGATCCGGAAGTGGACGACCATTGACGAACACTCCACCCAACTGGTTTACGCCCGTTTGTCCTGAAATAAAATGAAGTCGTTACCGATATCAAATTTACTAAGTACGGAGATGTATAGAAGTCTTACAGTCAGAGATTTTTACAGAACGGGTCGATATTGTTGGTATTTGGAATATCCATTTAAAAGTCGGGGACGTAGTAGACCTGTCGATAGTGTAACCGATTGAATGAACCTGGGTACAAACACTAACATTGACTCCACGATTTCATGTCCTAATTCTGAAACAGTTAACACTGAGGTCCTGTGTCAGTGTAACTGTTGTGGTCCATTGCTCAGTCTGCATTGGTTGGACCCGTTGGTCCTGTGTCAATGTTGTGATTCATCATTCAGTCTACATTAGTTAGGACCAATTTTGTGGTCCATCGTTCAGTCTGCATTGGTCGGACGCCCTGGTCCTCTGTGAGCGTCGTGATCCACCACTCAGTCTGCATTTGTTGGACGCCCTGGTCCTCTGTGAGCGTCGTGATCCACCACTCAGTCTGCATTTGTCGGACTCGTGGCAAAGATATCAGTCTGAGGCATCCAGCAGACAGATACCGTCAATATAAGTTAAACAATATTAAAGTAACGTACAACAATGAAACACACCAATACAACATAAATAGTAAGTAGTCACATTCATAACTTGATATGCCATAATGATATTCCTTACCAAAGAATGAAGTTTTAACAAGAAAATTAAACAAGAAACCCAATGGAACTGTATCGCTTACATGACACAGTTTCTTCGATCACAAATAACTAAATGCTTTAAAAAAATGCAGACACAAATATTTTTTGCTTGTGTTTTTGACAACTGACTGTAATCTTTGAATCATCAACCTTCAGCGTGTTAGTACAGACATATGAAACAAAACAAAAGAAAAATTTCATAAACCGCAAGAAAATCAAATCAACAAATAACTGTTCAATTATCCTTGAATTTCATAGAGCATCATGCTTTACAGCAAACAAATGTCCACAGAATATTTTGAAACAATTTGTGATGGGGAAAAACCCAACAAAATGTGTTGAAAAAAAACCCCAACAAATATGATGGGAAAAACAACAAAATGTGGTGGGGAAAACAACAAAATTTGATAGAAAAACAACAAAAAGTGACGGGGAAAACAACAACAAAATGTGATGGGAAAAACAACAAAATGTGATTGGGAAAATAACAAAATGCGATGGGGAAAACACCCAAAATGTGATTTAAAAAAACTAAGAAAATGTGATGGAAAAAAACAGGATGTGATGGGGGAGGGGGGGGGAGAAAAAAAGAACAACAAACAAACAAACAATACAAAATTTGTCCAGCAGCTAAAGTGCTACCTTTCAGCGTGCCAATACTGGTTCAAACAGAAGTAGAAAACTTTCACAAAAATCTAAAAGAAAACTAATTTTGATATGAAACTTTCGAATAACCCTTGAAACAGATATTTCGTGATCAAAATTGAATAAATAAAAAAAATCATTAAAGGATCTTTTTAAATGAGTTAGTCAGAAAAGAACCAAAAAGTTAAAATTTGATTTTCATTACAAGTTTCATCAATATTCTTCGATCAGCTCTGAAGGAGAAGTCCATCAAACTTTTTTTTCATACGAATAGTATATTTCCTCCCCCTCTTTTTTAAATTCTAAACAGTTGTTTAAAAATAATAGAAATTGTTTTTTAATTCTATTTCTTTACATTTACAATAAAATCCGTTGAAGTACACAAAATTAATGCATTATAAGCAATCTTCTATGAGAAAATCAAAGAAGTTACCTGAAAAAAAAATCTGAAAAACGTCAAAAACTTGATTTCCGAATGGAACCAAATTAACCAATACTTCTTAAGACATCCCTCCATATCACTCTGGTACATATTGTTGGTCGATCTTTACAATTGATTTGAAGTAGTTTGTAAAAGGAGGGTACCATCTGGGAACTTATATCGCCTACCCTGGATCCACCCCTTGACAAATTTAGCTTAAATATATGACCAAAAAGATTTTCCTTACATGTATAAAAACTTATGTAAAATCAGATCCGTCGGACACAGAGCTGGGCACTGTAACACAAATATTGCTTGAACAAATTTCTGCTGTATACGTCTGAACGTCGCCGTATACATCAAAAATATCAAATCGTCACAGTTTTCTCACTATAGCCCACTTGCCCTTTCGTGAACTAAAACATATTCTAGTTCCAGATGTGGACGGTTTCTTCAGGATGAGGGATTTTAAGGTATAATTTTTTTCAACCCACTCCTTCCCTTAAATTCTAACCCTATTTAGCGATACCCGTTTAAACGTTTATGCTTATGTAGGTTTTCATTCTTGTTCACACATTAGAAAAAAAATTAGAACATTAAAATGTGCTAAAAACTTTAAAAACTATCGTCTTGTCACATGATATATGAATAACTTGGCAGAGTTCCACTAATAATCAAAAGGAAGTTTCTGAATATTGATATGAAGTGTTTTAGGAAGTTTCTGAATATTGATTGAAGTGTCTTAGGAAGTTTCTGGATATTGATTGAAGTGTCTTAGGAAGTTTCTGAATTTTGATTGAAGTGTCTTAGGTATTTTGATTGAAGTGTCTTTGGTTTTTCGATTGAAGTGTCTTGGGTGTTTTGAATGAAGTGTCTTAGGTGTTTTGAGTGTCTTAGGTAATTTGATTGAGGTGTCTTAGGTATTCTGATACTTCAGATTCCATATTTTAATGCTGTTTTGTTGTTGCATGGTATTGTTAAAGATTTGTTTTCATTAAATTTAGCGAAAAAATTAATACGGTTTTTTTACAAGTTGGTTGGTTAATTGGTGTTTTATGTCGCTTTCAACAATTTTCAATTATATCGCGACATGGAAGCAGGAGGTAACCAACCTCTTAAATATAGTGGCGCACCCCGGGAATCGAACCCGGATCGTCGGCGTCACAATTTTACCGTAACATAAACTTAGTTTATTGGTCAAAAGCAATACAGCTTTTAGACATTACAATACAGCTTATAGACATTGCAATACAGCTTATAGACATTACAATACAGCTTAACTTCTGTGATACATGGTCAATCGTACATACATGTAGATGAACATAAATAATTCTAAACAGCGTCTTAATCATACTGTCACGAAGGAAAAAGTTTTACTTTTTCAATATTATTTTTCTATAAAGTTATTTAAAAATTACGTCATAGAAAAAATACATTGAAAAAGTAAAACTTTTTCTAGTCATGTGCTCACTTTAAATAACAAAAATTTAAAGTTAGAAAAAGACAATGCATACATAAATAATTCTGTACTGTTTCTTTTCGTATATTAAAAGTATACTTAATATATTTACTAAGCGAATAGAGTTCTTTCACATTTTGCGTTGAAAGTAATTGTATTATTCTATAGACAGAGGGTCTTACAGAGTAATATCTTTTCATATATTTATGCCTTAAATCAATGTAAAAAAAGACATTTAAAAAAAGTGGAACTCGTCTGCTATATCTATTTTACACAACGGACATAATCGTCTGTTTAGAGGAACTTTCTTGTATCGGCCTGTCTCTACAATGAGACAATGGGAGGAAACCCTTAATTTACAAATAAGTTTTTGTATAATGGTGGAATTCGTTTGAGACGATAACTCTGTAATGTAAAATTATCTATGATAGATTTATAAATATAACATTTCGGTGAATCATTAAAATCAGATAAAATGGACTGCTTGTATATATCAATTAAACGTTGTTTGGCTATACCTGAATTATATTCTGGTTTTTCTACATATTGTTTCAACTATAATTCCATTCAGCTAATATTAAGTCCTTCTCAATCTTATTCGCGCATGTATTTGAACTCTCATTTGCTCCGCATTTTTTTTTAGATTTACTTATTAATATATAGATTGATTTTTGTTTTACGTCACACCACGAATATTTCACGTGTATGGTGACGGCATCTGCCTGATGCGGGGCATACAAATTTTGACCTTTGCAACGGACCCACCCGAAGCAGTGAGGGATTTTAACGTGCCATGCATACCACGACACGGGGCCTCGGTTTTTACTGTCTCATCCGAAAGACATGACACCGACATGACCAGAGCGGGACTCGAACCCCGGCCTCCCCATCAGGAGTCCGACGCGATACCACTAGGCCACGCCGGCTTATATATATGAAGAAAACGATTTTAGTTCATGAAGGCGTTAAAACATATATATATATATATATATATATATATATATATATTATCTGAAGTATCAAAATACTACAATTGATTTCCGTGCTTTTAATTGGTTACATATTTTAATGTACTTGTAATAACTTTAATTTAGATGACATAAAGACTGAATGGTGTTCTCTCTCTCTCTCTTTCTCTCTCTCTCTCTCATTCTCTCTCTCCTTTAAGATTAACGCATGCATACACTATTCAAAATCAAATAACTTTTCGTGCACCACCGAAAAACGACATTTTTGTTATTTGATTTCATTTATAATTTGATTTATATCTGGTTGTTCCTTTTTTCACGAGAGTTTTATGTTAAGCTCACAAGCACATGTATTAACGATCACTTGACGACCTTCCTTTCACTAGAATATTTGCTGTTATCTCGCTCTCATGCGCTGAAAACTAATAGGTCCCAAACGGAACATGCGGAAAATTTATTACCATAGTTATTGTCAAGAGCCACGCCCCCTCGATAAACACGCCTCTTATTCATTTACTGACAACTTCATTGATAGCCAGTGTGATGTTAATTTCAAGATGATAACCTCATTAATATCTCATGTAATATGAACGCATTACTGTGATACTCATTTGCCATGATTTAACATCGCACGTGTTTAAGAGTCGGTTTCATATCGAGCGACTTTGGACAGCTCGACACAAAAGGCGCACGTAGTATGTGTGTTTACGATACGAGTACCACCGGGCGTGCTCAATATTATAGATCATTATCACACACACCCCTCAAACACACACACATACACACACCATCACACACACACACACACACACACACACACACACACACACATATTATAAACAGATAATAATAATAAACATTCATGTTATATTTGTTACATACATATATGATAATTAACAAAAAGAAAATGGTAGCAGTGATATGAGGAGGTGAATTAGACAGCACTATAATTCAATTTACTCGTTGGAAGACAAAAAAAATAAATTATAATAATAAAATAACTTATTTTTGTTTACTATTTAACATATCACTTGCACTTAAAAGTTGGACTAGGTCGACACCAGTATTATTTTTTCAAATATGTAAATTCGAAGATCCGCATTAAGGGGGTACTTTAAAATGAAATGAAGTTCGGTATGAAATTCATCGCAATTCACGCTTTGCGTTCATTTTGTTAAACTTTTAAAAGTGGATCTGTTTCGATTTTAATGAAATACTAGTGTGCAGATACTCTGGTTTGACTTAATATGTACTTCCAATATAAAAGTATAGAGAAAAACGATTCTGATACTGAAGTATGGAATTATCCGTCAAAAATCTGTAGAGATAGCACTACGTACAACAACGTTCACTACTCAAAAGAATGTCAGAAACAAGAGCGAGTTTGTGGGGGTATAAAAGATTATTATTATTATTATTATTATTATTATTATTATTATTATTATTATTATTATTATTATAACAAACATTACAACGTTCGCATTTCAAGAATGTCGGATCAACCAAAGGTCAATGCAAGTCACCAGTTACTAGTATTTGGATGTTTAAGTGTCGTTTTCACTTCTTGTGCTTTAATATATACATCTATATACTTATCTCCATTCCCTTCGAAACATTATTCTGTTCAGAACATTATGCCATGGTTTTTATTTAAATTTACATACACAGATACGGTGAAGGATTTTACCTATTATTTAAGGAATGAATCTAATTTGTTTTTCGTTGGATGGAGGTATAGGTACCACGAAAAAAAACCCCGGAAACTTAAGCATCATGCGCTACGCATAAGTTTTCCGTCTTTTTTTCATGGTATACCTCCATCCACCGAAAAAAAAAATAAATAAATAGATTCATTCCTTATCATTTTATTTCTTTTAAACATGTTTTATACTCTCAGAAATTGGTACGTTATGTCTGGACTATTTCTCAACGTCTGTATATTTCTGCCGCAGCGGTGTAAATATTGACATAACAGTTACGAAAATGCAGAAAATTATGCCGTCAGAGAAAAAAATTTCGTGGATGAGATATGCCACAAATTTTTATACCAATCAAAATACGTATTACATGTAAAATCAAATGATTCATCAAATGTCAAAATTACAATTCTCCATCATTAACTAACATTAAAGAATGTAGCTTAGCCAGATTTCGAACTACAAATCACAAATTACCTACTGAAACGGGTAGATGGTATAATGTTGATAGACACATAAGAAAGCGTAAATTGTGTGAAGAAGATACAAGTGATGAATTTTGTCTGTTGCTAATTTTCATGTGCTCACTTGAAAATAACTAGAATTTCAAAGTTAGCATAAACAGCTAGCATCACTATATTTTATTTTGTAAATATATTTAAAAAGCAAAACTACGTATATTCCAAGATTCTTTTATAATCAACCGAATACTGTGATTTATTTTTTATTTATTTTCATGTAAAAATAGACATGTACTTAATAATTTATGTCTATTTATAAAAATTGTTTGTGAGAGGGCAAGCCCTCATGGCTAAAATTGTAAATATATTGTTATTCATGAGCTTGCATTTAATTCAGGATTATGTATTATGTATATATGTTTTCAATGTTGTGTCAACGACTTATGAGGGATAAATAAACTTGAAACTCGAAAAAGGGATTTGGTACCAAGGGACACTTACATTGAAATATCTTTGATGCTTTTTTACTATAAATTTTGAATTCGAAAATGAATGATTCTTTAAATTTCAAACATGAAAATGGGCGTATTTTGATTTTATCTGTAGGAAATTTTTAGATAAAATATCTTAAACTGAACAAAAATATTATAAAAGAAACTACAACAGAAACCCCTGAATGTACAGTATTTATGCCCCCTCCCTCCAATGTACAGTATTCATGCCCTCTCTCTCCAATGTACAGTATTCATGCCCCTCCCTCCAATGTACAATATTCATGCCCCTTACTCCAATGTACAGTATTCATGCCCCTCCTTCCAATGTACAGTATTCATGCCCCCTCCCTCCAATGTACAATATTTATGCCCCTCCCTCCATTTTATTTGCCTTCTTCGCATCTCTTGCTTCATTAAAATCAAAATACAAAGCGCAAACACAAAAAGTGTTTAATTATAGCTTTAATTCACACATATTAAAAATGGTATAGAATAGAACAGATAGATAGATAAAGTTTTCATGCTTTTGTTCTTAAAAGAATAAATAGATGATGTTTCATTTTTTAATTTCAAACATTTTTCAATGAAACAGTTTAATAATACAAAGCGTTTCTGTAATATCTATAGCATAATGATATATTATCAGAGACATATATACATGTATATATGTCTCTGATATTATTCAGTGGCGGGTCTTTGAGTAATGGAATGAAAACTCTATCTTTCATTGAAAATCATTGATGTTAGCACGGATTTTCCAATTAATTTGTCAAAATTCCAAATGTTGAATGACGAATGAATACAAAAGTATTGAACTCTTTCGGATTGATCTTTCAACGTAATTGATTTATTTCGAATAAAAACCTCCCCTACCCCAACCTTCTTTCAGACTTGTAGACAGGAACTTTCCACACGACCTTTATAGATAATGCTCTATCCTCACAATATGCTTGCATTAAAATCATTACCAATATGAGGGCATAATTGTGTAAGTTCGTCAAAAAATATCTTACGGAAATAGAGTCTGTGGCAAAAGGAAGGGGATAATAGCCTTTAAATTGCAAATTGCTCATTGTTAGAAAAGGGGAAGCCGTTAGGAAATGGCCTCTTGTTTCAAAATAGTTATATGTGCACAGAAAAGCGTGGCGTGGAAATTTCTCCTTTGCCCATTTCCGCACAACAAATCGTTTATTCTTCGCAGTTAGTGTTAATCGGCAAGATGTGGTCGTTTGCACAAACATTCTGTTTCAATGACGTCACGCACGCGTGGTCTAAATTGCAGCGTCATTTTCCTCGGCAGCAAAATGTATACTCGACACCGAATCTAATTCTGTATCATTTAAGGGCACGAAAGCGTATCTTGTTCACTTTCCCTTTTAAGTAGTTCGCCAACTGCAACATTCCGCCAACGTTTTATCTGAATTTGATATTTTTTGCCTTCATGCATCATTTTGCCTTGTGAAATTATTTATTAAAATGTTTTGATAAAAATAATTTGCGATCGTAAAATATACATATGCCGGGCGTGAAACGCTAAAAGATCAAAGGAAATGAGCAGATTCTACGCTAACATATCAAGATGTAACCATCAGTTATCAGTGTCTGATTCACTCTTTGACAATTTCGCTTATCACAATTTAAAAGGCAATATTTGTACAAATTACAACAATTTTGATATTTCAATTATTTCGGCAAAAGTCGTGAACAGTGAGAAAATTATTTCTTTTCCGAGATTTCTAAATACAGATAGCGTAAAGAAATCAAACGCAATTTTAAAATGTTGATTTTCATGGAGCTAGATCTGAAGGGTTAAATTTTCTATTTATCAAAGCAAAGAAATTTACGAACTTCTAACTACCGACAAATAACTTAAGATGTGAGTCAGTTCTTTGGAGAATCTGTGTGTTTTCATACTATGAAAGGATAAGATAATTACACTATCAAAAGAGAAAGGAAAGAGCTCCAGGGGTAAAAGATGATATCAACGCCATGACGGTGTCTTTAGCCTTTTTTATTTTTTAAAACCAGAAACCGACGCAAAACAAAAATGAATCATTTTGAAGAAACGTTAACATAAGTCAACCATGAGTAGAAAAATAACATATACACTTGAAAGAATAATTAGTAGTAAATATAGAATATAATAGAAGGTACGCTTACTGTCAAAAGTTGACTTTGAATGTTCACTTAATTTTGACTGGATAAAGCAAACTCAATGAAAATTGTATTTGCTTTTTACTGAAGCTAGTTTAGTCATGTTAAACCCATTTCAGAATTACAAATTAATTATACGCATTTCAATGCTTATTTCCTGGGAAATGTTAAGGGGGATGTTTTCTCTCTAATACGCCGCTAAACTGTTAAATGTTGGGTGATATTATGAAGCTCAGAATCACTCCTAGTATAATATAAATTACATGAAGTTCAGAATCACCCTTAGTAGAATATAAACTATGTGAAGCTCAGAATCACCTCCAGAAAATATAAATTATATAACGCTCAGAATCACCTCTAGTAGAAAATAAATTATATGACATTCAGAATCACCTCTAGTAGAAAATAAATGATATGACGTTAGAATCACCTCTAGTAGAAAATAAATGATATGACGTTAGAATCACCTCTAGTAGAAAATAAATGATATGACGTTCAGAAAACACCTCTAGTAGAAAATAAATTCTCTGACACACAGAATCACCTCTAGTAGAAAATGAATTCTATGACACACAGAATCACACCTACATGTAGTATGATATATTTTATACGAAGTTCAGAAGAATATACGTTATTCTTTTTTTTTCTCCGTCCACATGTATTTTAATTAGTCATGTTATTATAATCCTAGAGTAAGACAGATCAGTGTAATCTCTTACATTTTAGATTTGAAGCTAAGGCTGTACACACTGTCAAAATTAAATTCCTTACAGTTATACAAGGTGTGTACGTCAAAACTTGTTTTTACATATATTCATGAATTCATACCGTTTATTTGATAAATTCAAATGATGTAATTAATTCCAAAACTGACATCGACAAAAACAAACAAGAAAAGCAAACAAATAAACACCCCTTTTGAACGAATTTTTTTTTATAATGAAATAAAATATATATTTGATATTGGAATAGAAGATCTAGGTTAAGTTAATACCGACAAGAAAGGAAAAAACAAAAGATGAACATTATAATTATATTAGCTAAAGCTATTTTAATGCGTGATGTCTTTCAAATACATTTTTGGTAACATATTATGGTATTTTCCTTCATGTAAACATACTAGTCATATCGTACAAGTATTCTTATATTGTATCTGATATTGTACATTATATTCTAAATACGACTACACTACGGTTAGTTAAGTCAGTGTCATTTAAATATGGACTCGTATTCTATTCAATTGCTGTATTTGCATATATGTTTTTCACATTTCATTGTAAAATATGATTAAAATATTCTAATATTAATAATTGATCTTCTTCATCATATCTCCATGATTTATCTTCTTCATCATATCTCCATGATTTATCTTCTTCATCATATCTCCATGATTTATCTTCTTCATCATATCTCCATGATTTATCTTCTTCATCATATCTCCATGATTTATCTTCGTCATCATATCTCCATGATTTATCTTCTTCATCATATCTCCATGATTTATCTTCGTCATCATATCTCCATGATTTATCTTCGTCATCATATCTCCATGATTTATCTTCTTCATCATATCTCCATGATTTATCTTCTTCATCATATCTCCATGATTTATCTTCTTCATCATATCTCCATGATTTATCTTCTTCATCATATCTCCATGATTTATCTTCTTCATCATATCTCCATGATTTATCTTCTTCATCATATCTCCATGATTTATCTTCGTCATCATATCTCCATGATTTATCTTCGTCATCATATCTCCATGATTTATCTTCGTCATCATATCTCCATGATTTATCTTCATATCTCCATGATTTATCTTCGTCATCATATCTCCATGATTTATCTTCGTCATCATATCTCCATGATTTATCTTCTTCATCATATCTCCATGATTTATCTTCTTCATCATATCTCCATGATTTATCTTCTTCATCATATCTCCATGATTTATCTTCGTCATCATATCTCCATGATTTATCTTCGTCATCATATCTCCATGATTTATCTTCGTCATCATATCTCCATGATTTATCTTCGTCATCATATCTCCATGATTTATCTTCGTCATCATATCTCCATGATTTATCTTCTTCATCATATCTCCATGATTTATCTTCTTCATCATATCTCCATGATTTATCTTCTTCATCATATCTCCATGATTTATCTTCTTCATCATATCTCCATGATTTATCTTCTTCATCATATCTCCATGATTTATCTTCTTCATCATATCTCCATGATTTATCTTCTTCATCATATCTCCATGATTTATCTTCTTCATCATATCTCCATGATTTATCTTCGTCATCATATCTCCATGATTTGTCTTCTTCATCATATCTCCATGATTTATCTTCTTCATCATATCTCCATGATTTATCTTCTTCATCATATCTCCATGATTTATCTTCTTCATCATATCTCCATGATTTATCTTCTTCATCATATCTCCATGATTTATCTTCTTCATCATATCTCCATGATTTATCTTCTTCATCATATCTCCATGATTTATCTTCTTCATCATATCTCCATGATTTATCTTCGTCATCATATCTCCATGATTTATCTTCTTCATCATATCTCCATGATTTATCTTCTTCATCATATCTCCATGATTTGTTATTCATTGATTATTACTTTTACTTTATCGCATCAAACATTTTTGCTTTTTCATTAATTACAAAGGGGGATAATTGAGATGAATGCAAGGCATCTTTGATAAAGTGTGTAGTTTAAAAACATTGAAATGCATACTCAAGTATTGATTAATAAGGTATAAATATTATAACTTGAAATATTGTATAAATATAATATTGTAATGTAAAATATTCCATAAATACAGTCAGTGTGACTACACAATATGACTATGGTCTGAAACAATTTAGTAAAGAATTGTATGTTCCATCTTTTGCTTACATGTTTCAATCAAAATCCATTTCTGCTCTCTAAGTAAATGTGAAAAGAAAAAGTCTACTTTATCTTCTTAATGAGCCAGAATGCATTATATATAAATGTTTAACCTTTTGAATGCACACTTTTCGGCACCAAAAAGTATAAAAAATCACTTCTATGTGAAATTTAACATCGCCCTTAAAAGCGTGAAGCAGGTAAATTCCTATGCATCGACTGAAATCTTTTCTTCTTTTTCTCTTTTTTTTCCTAACAGTGTCGCATTTTGTGTAAATCATTACATTTATTTCCAAATCTCCTATATTTTCTCCACTTACTATTCCCATATTGATATAATTATATTTTATCTATGTTTTGTAATTATATGGCTTTGTTTCATTCAAGCCGTTGAGTAAAATGCTACTGGACCATACCATAAAATGCTACTTAGCCATACCATAAAATGCAATCAGACCATTCCATAAAATGCAATCAGACCATTCCATAAAATGCAACTAGACCATACCATAAAATGCTACTGGACCATACCATAAAATGCTACTACACCATACCATAAAATGCTACTGGACCATACCATAAAACACAACTGGACCATACCATAAAATGCAATCAGACCATTCCATAAAATGCAATCAGACCATTCCATAAAATGCAACTAGACCATGCCATTAAATGCTACTGGACCATACCATAAAATGCTACTGGGCCATACCATAAAATTCTTCTGGACTATACCATAGCGGTGGAGCAAAAAAAAAAAACGAGTGCCGGAGGGAGACCACTGACATTGAGAGGTTATCCTTGCGGACCTTCTTATATTACTAATCTTGAATGGTCAATGAGAATTATCTGCGTTTGAAGTCGCAATTAGTACTGGTCATCACCATAGGGGCTAGATAGTAGCGTCCAGTATCTAATAGTGAGAAAACTAGAAAATTTAGATAAACCACATCCAAACGAACTGACAAAACTTCCAGTTCGCTTTAACCAGGAATAGAAGGGCAATGTCGATCCCGTTTTCTTCAGAAATGAGAGGCAACAATGACTAATTTTACCTTATCGTGACAGAATACTTAACGAGTGATAGGTTTCAGGTTCACATCGTCCGATAAACTTAAGCTTAGAATTGGAGTCTTGTCAAAGGATGGATGTTCAAAGTCCCTGGCTGACCATAACCTTCCTTCTTGACAGCAGGTTGAGAACTGAGTTCTCGTGAAAAACCGGTAACGTCACTATGTTTGTGAAGAAATCATGGTGTAAAGCATTGGTTGGAAGCTAGTTGAATGGTCCGAGGTTAGAATGCCACATTTGGTTATTTAAGAACTTAAATGTTCATCTTCAGATGAAACAATTTAACTGAGATTTCATGGTGTAACAATAAAGTCTCTCACTCTGAATATCCAACACCGCTTTTGTCTAAGAAATCCTTAACATTTGTAGAAGTTATGTATATTGGTTTTTATACATACACACGTGTATTTCTAGGCAAGTATATACGACAAATAATGGCAAAACATGAAACATACATTATTGTAAAGAAAATCATAGGAATTGACTGAAATAGCCTAAATATTTCTATGAAACCAACATACCTGTATGCGGCATCTATATTGATTTTAACCAATAAGAATGGCTTCAGTTAATAGAAATTTTCATCAATGAGCTCGTCTATATTGCTGATGTGAATTTCAAGGATTGATACTGAAAATATATATATATATATAAATCTATAAAATCCATTATTTATCTATACTATTATTATTAAGAATTAGGACGATCGCTGAGTTTATATTTATCATCAATATGAATAAATGAATAAATAAATAAATAAATAAATAATTTTATCAATTAACCAGTTAATAAGAAAATAAATCAATAATGGCTAATAAGTCAGTAATTTATATATTACAGTGAATGCTGATGCAACTAATTCAACATAATTTGTTATTCTTAACAACAAATGAACCCGTAACACTGATTATTAAAATAATTATCATTTCATCGATGCATTAAATCTGTCTATTGGTTCTTACAAATTACTTTTAAGTTTTAAAATGGTACAACTCTCCAATCTCCGATTAAAATTTCAAGTTACGACCTTTTCCGTTTGCAATTTTGAAAATTCTAGATTTCCCATTGACTTATACAAATTATTTTAATATATTTTATCGTACATTAACAATTAGTGTTACATATCGCTACAATAAATATCACCAGGTAGATGTAACGT
Organism: Pteria penguin; assembly: GCA_035048485.1. Classification (NCBI taxonomy): domain Eukaryota; kingdom Metazoa; phylum Mollusca; class Bivalvia; order Pterioida; family Pteriidae; genus Pteria; species Pteria penguin. Next base: position 11,772,446 of record CM068588.1, on the reverse strand, counting down.
GTATTGTCAATTCATTAATATTCATTGTCATTTTACATTTATGGTAGAGAACATACTGTATCAGATGGAAACTGTCACAATACAACGGTATGTTTGATACAAGGGGTTCATTGTAAATGGTCAACCATATTAATTGGTCAGCCATATTAACAGGTATTGAGAGTAATATAATGAACCATGGAATGCTTTATCTCCTTCAAAGATTCATTTCTTGATTGAGTTTGAAAACTTCTTTTAATTTTTCCATTGAACAATGAAATTAAGACATTTATAATGAAAACAAATTTAAGTGTGACTATCGTAGTTTATTGTAAATTGCTCGGTCAACTCCGGCTTATTGACCTACGTGTTACATTTATAATTTAAAACATTCATTTCATTAAATTTGTGTATTACACTGTTATAGATAAGTTTAAAATATTGTTTTTAATTATTTTTAAGTCACACATATAATATACATACTATATCATTATTATACGACTACCTGGTACATATGCCATTATCATATAATGTATTATCTATAATTACTACCTGGTACATATATCATTATCATAGAATGTATTATCTATAATTACTACCTGGTACATATATCATATCATGTAATGTATTATCTATAATTACTACCTGGTACATATATCATATCATATAATGTATTATCTATAGTTACTACCTGGTACATATATCATATCATATAATGTATTATCTATAATTACTACCTGGTACATATCTCATTATCATATAACTTATAATATATAGTTCCAACATGGTACATATTCAGAAAATTACTTATAAATGGAAGTTAACAACATTCAGATGACAACACAGAGTTCCTTAATCTATTACTGTTCGAAAAATATTTATCTTTTATCTATCGGAACCCGTCAGTTGTATAAGTGTAAAAGTTTAATGCGGAAAAATTGCGATTTTAGTAAATTGTAAGCTTAAAACATTTGTAGTTTTTCTTGACAGTGACATATTGAACACGCAACCATTTCTGTATGATTGGTTTTTTTTTACGGTGAAATAAAGAAATTTATTCTGGGAAGAGATGTTTGAATAATTCCTTAATTTTATCAAAAGATATTACTTGTTGTGATTTAAAATATAGATACGATAATAGAGGTTATAATTATGTTGCATACTATTTCTAAACATTAATAGAAGGTTTAATGATAAAACTTGTTTTAAAATACTTTTTTCCATATAATTAATTTTTTTCTTGAATATGTATAATTTCGAGTAAATATAACGGTTTTCAAATATACTGCATCATCATATGGACTAGCAATGCAGTTGAGATTTTTCGAAACTTTTACCATTTTTAATAAATTAATATCATATTCCGCACTGAGTACTAGTCTACACAGACACACAAACATACACACATACATTCACAGACACATATACATACACACACATATTAAAATCCAATTGATATGATTATTCAAAATAAAGTTTGAAAGAAATTGAGTGGAATACATACCTTATTAGATCTGTGGCAAAGAATTACAATGTGGATCCGGCTACGGTACACGAATTTTATCCATTCACCGGAACACAGCGCGTGCCGTCATACACGTCACCTGCCTGCGGTAGTTAATGAACATCAACCAATCAAATTAGAGATCTTATAATCACCACGGAAATTATTGGAACCTCCGTTGTGAGATTAAACACTTATATTGCAGAATCGTTCATGATAAATAATTCATAATAATTCACAACGAAGTCTTAAGAAATTGTTACACAAAGAGACAGATCGGTTATATTAATGATTTATCATGCAGAGGCAGCTGTTTCTGAGGTGCCCAATACATTCGAACCTTTACTATTGGCATGTCCCATTAAACCCTTAACATTGTTCTAAAGGCCAAATACAGGCATGAAAGCGACACTTCGGCTAATTTTCTTCCAGTGTTTCTTTCCTTTCCGGAAATAAGATGAATCTTCTCTGCCAATTGTATGGGCAAAATGACAACTCAATTTTCGCGATATGACTGTTAAATTGGGCGAAACCGACTCTATATTTCAAGCTATTCTATACAAGGTGAATAGTTAAACTACGGTATCTATCCGTCTATCTTTAATTTATTCGAAAATTTATGTTTAAATTACCTCGATAAAATTCCTTTGAAACATCGCTTAATATCTCCTTTCTTACTAATAGTTTTTATAACTACATGTGCTGCACTCGGAGTTCCCGAACTACAACCACGCTAAAGTTATTTACTTATTTCATTTATTTTATTTATTTATTTATTTATTTATTTATTTATTTATTTATTTATTTATCTATATACAGTAAAGTAAAATTTTTGAAGTATATATTAAATTCCTTTTCGCTATCAAAACGTTTCAACCAAGTTTCCACTGAGACCAAAAACGTTTGAAAATAACATAAATTTATTTTCTTAACTATTTAATTATTTATCTATTTAATCACTAATATACATTCGATTTTAGATTTATATTAACTGTGATGGCAGTGGTCCTCTCAGTTTAAGCTAAAAGCTTTTTTATGTGGTTTTGAAATCAACGGTGGAAGTCATTTAATTCAATGAAATTAAAGCATAAAGCACTAGGCGTCAGTTGGTCGAAACTTTAACCATTGGTTAAGCTAACCAATGGTTAAATTTCATCGGACTATCTTTGAAATGAGAAGTATTTAAGTCATAGTACTGATTGTAGCATATGAAACAAGTTTTGAAAAGTATTTGAGATTTTTATACAGAAATTTTATAAATCAAAGTAATTGTCTCTCATATTTTACCCATTGGTTTGCTTAACCAGTGGTTAAAATTTCGAACAACTGGCCCTGATGTTTTAGGTGATCATATTTTGTGGGATAAATATATATGGTTTTGTTTTGTTTGTTTGTTTGTTTGTTTTGTTTTTTTTTTAGGGGGGGTGTTTTTTGTTTTTGGGTTTTTTTGTGTGTTTTGGTTTAAACAGTATTTATTTGTTGATTTAAGCATATATAATACAAGCGTACATATTATTTAAGGATTGAGCAATAAGAATAATTCTTTTATAAAGCTCTCTTCTTTGTACAAATTAAGTTTTACATTAAAGCAATGGCCTGGATAGTACACGTAATTGAATTATAAACAATTGATAGGAGTTACTCTAAAAATGAAAAAAAAAGAGAATAATTAGATGAAGTAAGTTATAATTAAATAGAAGTGTAAGTAACACTAACAGTCTAAATAATTTAGCATTCGGTATATAACAATGCTGAATTAAGTAAGAAAGACTCTATTGTATACATATAAGCTAGCGTAGCCAATAAATATTTATGAGGTAGTATATGCAAACCAACAAGTGTGAGCAAATGAACATGAATAAGCTAGTAATATTAATCAAATTCATAATATATAAGTGAAAAACAATAGATGAATATATGAACACGAACAAGCTAGTAATATGAAACAAACTTATAATGTGTAACTGAGAAACAATAGATGAATCGTGACAATCTATTGGTTGTTTGTTTGTTTGTTTGTTTGTTTGGTTTTTTTTTGGGGGGGGGGGTGCTTTTTTGTGTTTTTTTTTTACTTTTGTTTCTTTTTCTTCCCTCTCTCTCTCTCTCTCTCTCTCTCTCTTATGTGAAAATAAATATTTTTTGCAAATTTATGTATTTCGAATAAGACAGGTTAACATTTTGCACTTACAATTTTGAAATGCTAATAGAAACAAAATATTTATTAAAGTACATGTAATGACTTACATGCAAAATGTTAGCAATTGCATTTGAAGAACTTTTTCCAGTATGTGAATTTTAAATGTAATTGAAAAACTAATCATCCTTAAGGTATGGGGAATATCGTACGAGTTATCAACAACATTATGTATATTGTACACACACAATCGCCCACACATCGTATGTAATAAAGGACGTTAGCACCCGGATTAACCAGAACTATCGTATTAGCAGAACTAAAGGGAACGCCAATATCCTACCAAGATTCATAGAAGATGTACATAGTGTAATGTGCTATCTGTGATGATACAGTAACAGGAGAGAAAAATTCTGAGGGTTGGACTTGCAAATATTAAATCACATGCATGCATATCTACACTTTTATCCATTAAATGTTGTATACGATTACCGAATCACCAAGTATTACCAAGTAAAGCAATAGTTATTACTATATTATTGTTGACGATAGGTATTACTACATAATTGTTGACGATGGTTATTACTATATTATTGTTGACGATGGGTATTACTACATAATTGTTGACGATGATTCTTACTATATTATTGTTGACGATGGTTATTACTATATTATTGTTGATGATGAGTATTACTATATTATTGTTGACGATGGGTATTACTATATTATTGTTGACGATGGGTATTACTACATAATTGTTGACGATGGTTATTACTATATTATTGTTGACGATGGGTATTACTACATTATTGTTGACGATGGTTATTACTATATCATAGTTGACGATGGGTATTACTATATTATTGTTGACAATGGGTATAACTACATTATTGTTGACGATGGGTATTACTATATTATTGTTGACGATGGTTATTACTATATTATTGTTGATGATGAGTATTACTATATCATTGTTGACGATGGGTATTACTATATTATTATTGACGATGGGTATTACTGTAGTATTGTTGATGATGGTTATTACTATATTATTGTTGATGATGAGTATTACTATATTATTATTGACGATGGGTATTACTATATTATTGTTGATGATGGGTATTACTATATTATTGTTGACGATGGTTATTACTATATTATTGTTGACGATGGGTATTACTATATTATTGTTGATGATGAGTATTACTATATTATTGTTGACGATGGTTATTACTATATTATTGTTGATGATGGGTAATACTACATTATTGTTGACGATGGTTATTACTATATTATTCTTGATGATGGGTATTACTACATTATTGTTGACGATGGTTATTACTATATTATTGTTGACGATGGGTATTACTACATTATTGTTGACGATGGTTTTTACTATATTATTGTTGACGATGGGTATTACAACATTATTGTTGACGATGGTTATTACTATATTATTGTTGATGATGGGTATTCCTACATTATTGTTGACGATGGTTATTACTATATTGTTGTTGATGCTGGGTATTACTACATTATTGTTGACGATGGTTATTACTATATTATTGTTGACGATAGGTATTACTACATTATTGTTGACGATGGTTATTACTATATTATTGTTGATGATGGGTATTACTACATTATTGTTGACGATGGTTATTACTATATTATTCTTGATGATGGGTATTACTATATTATTGTTGACGATGGGTATTACTATATTATTGTTGACGATTGGTATTACTATATTATTATTGATGATGGGTATTACTATATTATTGTTGACGATGGGTATTACTATAGTACTGTTGACGATGGTTATTACTATATTATTGTTGACGATGGGTATTACTATATTATTGTTGACGATGGGTTTTACTATATTACTATTGATGATGGGTATTACTATATTATTGTTGGCGATGGTTATTACTATATTATTGTTGACGATGGGTATTACTATAGTTTTGTTGACGGGGATATAACTATATTATTGTTGATGATGGGTATTACTACATTATTGTTGACGATGGTTATTACTATATTATTCTTGATGATGGTTATTACTATATTATTGTTGACGATGGGTATTACTATATTATTATTGATGATGGGTATTACTATATCATTGTTGACGATGGGTATTACTATATTATTGTTGACGATGGGTATTACTATATTATTGTTGACGATGGGCTATAACTATATTATTGTGACAATGGGTATTACTATATCATTGTTGACGATGGGGTATTACTATATTATTATTGACGATGGGTATTACCATAGTATTGTTGACAATGGGCATTACTATAATATTGTTGACGGGAATATAACTATATTATTGTTGACGATGGGTATTACTATATTATTGTAATGTTGACAATGGGTATTATTTATGATTGGTATTACTGTATTAGTGTATATTGCTGGAATGAAGCAGTGAAATGTGACTTGTCCTGTATAGTATGTAGAAAAACATACTTAGCGTGAATTTTAAAATCATTCGAGCTATGATATCAGCCATAATTTACATAACTTTTTTGAAACAATCTGCGCTATCCCATACTGTCATAAACAAATATGAAAATATATAGGCCTATTCGTGTACCATTTTGTCCCACCATATACGCTTTTCCACAACTAGATTGTAATCATAAGTACTGCTGTAAACAATTTTCACACATACACATATACACATACATATATACACATACAATATGCAATAACCACATACACATAACTGCCCAATGCATGCAAGTTCATGCCATTAAAATATTGCAACCTTGAAATGTATCGTTATGTTAACTTACTAAAATCTATTTTTAATGATATTTGTTAAATTTATACTCAACAGAATCATAGGAAGTTAATATAACCACCTAAGCACAACATTTACACGAAAAAAAAATATTGAGATTGTGCTAAAATCTGTTCTAGGAAATATCAAAACTTTTAAGAGCCCCCCCATTGACATATAAGGCAGTTTCACCTAAAAAATATGGATTTCTGGAGTTACCACTGATTTATATTCAGTCATCTGAAATTACTCAAATACCCCAATAATTGATTATGAAACGTAACGCGGTGTTTACTTATCTGTTTATAAATGTTTGGAGGGATTTTCTTTCTTCAAACAACAAACCTTTTCACTAAATTATGTTTAGACAATAATGAGCCGGGTACCTTAAAACACTTCTTGTCACTGATTCTGATATGCTCCGAGTCATCCGATTTTTGAAAGAGGGGGAGGGGAGGTGATGGGGAGTGAAGAAACCACCAGACGCAATGTTATGACTAAACCAATAAAAACTAACGACAGTTTATGAATAGCTAGTAGCTACTACTTGGAGTCACAAGGAGTCGTAGAAAAGTTCTACGAGTTATAGTTGATTATGAATAGTCAAACGAAAAAAAAATTATATTGAGGTTTTCCGTCATCTAAAAAACTACCTGCACCCAAATTGGTCACAGATCGATCTTTCACAATCGTGGGATGGCCATGTCACAAGTCGTAAGTAGTTATTGTGGGACTCCCACTGTTACCACTAGGTATGAATATTCTCGAGACTTGTTTTACGACTGCGCCATGGTAGGTTGTATGACTATATACGAAAAGTAGTACAAATATATGAGATAGGTCCTGGGATTATACACAAAAGGTCGCACGACTATACACGATAGGTAGCACGAATATCTACGATAAGTTGCATTAGTATATGCGATAGGTCGTGCGACTATACAGGGTAGGTCGCACGGCTATATATGATAGGTCGCACGACTGTGTACGGTAAGTCGTAGGACTAAATTACGATACGTCGTACAACTATATACGATAGGTCCTTCGACTATATAGAATAGGTCATACGACTATATACGATAGGTCGCACGACTATATACGATAAGTCGTAGGACTAAATACGATACATCGTACAAGTATATACGAGAGGTCCTACGACTATATAGGATTGGTCATACGACTATATACGATAGTTCGTACGACTATGTACGATAAGTCGTAGGACTAAATACGATACATCGTACAAGTATATACGAGAGGTCCTACGACTATATAGGATTGGTCATACGACTATATACGATAGTTCGTACGACTATATACGATAAGTCGTAGGACTAAATACGATACATCGTACAAGTATATACGAGAGGTCCTACGACTATATAGGATTGGTCATACGGCTATATACGATAGTTCGCATGACTGTATACGATAGGTAATACGACTATACTCGATAGGTCGTACGACTATACACAATAAATTGGATGATTATATACCAAACGTCGTACGACTGTATATGATAGGCCGTATGATTATATACCATAGGTCGTACGACTATATACGGCTTGATGTAAAGTCGAGGTATGTGTTGTATGTCTCTGATTAGCTTAAAAGGTTCTTTTGGTCCAACGCAACTACAGCTACATGGATATACATTGCATTCTTAGTTTTCGCAGAGGGATTATTGTAGGATGAAATTTTAATAATTTTAAAATATCAAAGTTTATGCAGTATCATACAGACTTCAAGCTAATTGCCTCTCAAGACCTTCGGAGTTGTGAACAAGGCATCTGAAATTAAAATGCGATTGCAGGGATATCTAGTTGTACAATTAGTGAACATCGATCCCAGTGTTAGTCTTCGTTTATTGTGCTATCAGGACTATCGCACTGCTAGTCTTAGGTAATCGTGCTATCAGGATTATCGCAGTGCTAGTCGTAGGTAATCGTGCTATCAGGACTATCGCAGTGCTAGTCTTAGGTAATCGTGCTATCAGGACTATCGCAGTGCTAGTCTTAGGTAAACGTGCTATAAGGACTATCGCAGTGCTAGTCTTAGGTAATCGTGCTATCAGGACTATCGCAGTGCTAGTCTTAGGTAATCGTGCTATCAGTACTATCGCAGTGCTAGTCTTAGGTAATCGCGCTATCAGTACTGTCGCAGTGCTAGTCTTAGGTAATCGCGCTATCAGAACTATCGCAGTGCTAGTCTTAGGTAAACGTGCTATAAGGACTATCGCAGTGCTAGTCTTAGGTAATCGTGCTATCAGTACTATGGCAGTGCTAGTCTTAGGTAATCGTGCTGTCAGAACTATCGCAGTGCTAGTCTTAGGTAAACGTGCTATAAGGACTATCGCACTGCTAGTCTTAGGTAAACGTGCTATCAGGACTATCGCAGTGCTAGTCGTAGGTAATCGTGCTATCAGGACTATCGCAGTGCTAGTCTTAGGTAATCGTGCTATCAAGACTATCGCAGTGCTAATCTTAGGTAATCGTGCTATCAGGACTATCGCAGTTCTAGTCGTAGGTAATCGTGCTATCAAGACAATCGCAGTGCTAGTCGTAGGTAATCGTGCTGTCAGATGATAGCAGTGCTAGTTTTAGGTAATAGTGATGAGACTAGAGCATTACAGCCATACAATGTGAATGCGCAGCAGACATCACAGTTACTAGACTGCACGACTGATAGGACTGCAGGTGATTGTAACATAGTGGTGAACTTGATGTGACTAGAGCGATACAGCCATACAATGTGACTGCGCAGCAGACATCACAGTTACTAGACTGCACGACTGATAGGACTGCAGGTGATTGTAACATAGTGTTGAACTTGATGTGACTAGAGCAATACAGCCATACAATGTGACTGCGCAGCAGACATCACAGTTACTAGACTGCTCGACTGATAGGACTGTACATGTAGGTGATTGTAGCGCTAGCGCGACCAGGGAATTATTTTGAACACACTTTTGCTTGGCGTACTTGAAATTGGAAATAACTTAGTAAAGAGCTCTATCAGAAATTCAGTCAATCTATGAATATTCAAAGTAAACTGATAATGTCCTCGAAATTCTTTTTCCGTCGATCAGTTAATCAAATGAAACAGTAAGGAAGTGTTTCGGATGACGGTGACACTTGAACGACCATCAAGATCCATTAATCTATGAATATCGTTTCCAGTTTTGTATTTTAATTTCAATTTTATTCAATTCTTAAATTATAATGAAATTTCATCATAAAATATTCATAAATATTAAATAATGAAAATGATGAAAAATAAAATATGAAATATTAAATCTTGAATTTGATTCCAGAAGCCATTTTTCAATTGTATATTTTAATATTTAATTTACATTATATTGCTTTTAGTATTATTTTCTATTCATTGAATTTCAACTTCTAAACTATTTTTTATCTGCATTGTATCTTTATCTCTATACTTCTATATCATTTTATATTTATCGTGTATCATTTTATTATGTTTCTTTAATATTTATTATTTATATCATTATATATTATTATAGTCTATTTCAATAACCAAGAAGTGAGAAGTCCTCCGGAGAGAAGTATGAATTATATAAGTAACAAGAAACACTCCGTATCCTCAAAATCTCGGCCACCTTATATTATCAAGTAGAAACGAAAAATTACACTTGTGTGGCCGAAAATTTGTGAACATTTAATGTTTCCTGTTACTTATTTATTTCTATATCTTAATACATTCCTACATCGGCCAGTTTTTGTTTTATTTTGGTTTTTGTTTTGCATTGGGTTTTTTTTTTGGGGGGGGGGGGTGTTTTTTGTTTGGTTTTATTTTGTTTGTTTTGTGTTTTATTTGGTTTGCTTTGTTTTGTTTTTCTTTTTTTTTTTAATTATATGTACACTTGGTTTTTATTTCCTTTATTTATAAATTCTTGTCCTTAATTACTAATTGCGCACTGCAAATCTCTTCAAAGAAATGACGCCGATGGCATTGATATAAATACCATTGTTTCACATCATTCGCTAATTAAACCCGCGTCCGTTGACAAAGCATGTTGCTCGATGAAGGTCTTTAGGTGTAAGCGGAAAGAGTTAGATTTCAAAATACACTAAAAATATTTCAAACCTTTTCCAGTTATTTTATTATTTTTATTAATTGCTATATCTCGAGCTTGAATATTTGACATTTCACGCAATGAAAACGAATAAGCACTTAAAAGACAATGTTTCGGAAACAGAAAAAGATATGAGAGGATTAAAAACTCGTTATCTCAGATAATCATCGAATTCAGATTTGTGAAAATCCTGAAGATACACGTTAAATGCTCGTGTCAATTTATTTGTAGTTTTTTGTTTGAAGTGGTAATGATGAAACTTTGAGTTTTCGTGTTTAAAGCTGTGTTGAATTTGATACTCCGTCATGAAACTTGAACTCATTACAGCAATGTTGTTGACTGCACTCTTACTCTGCATGGGAGTCGTTTCATAAGTTTCTTAAAAGTATATAAATAAATAAATGAATAAAATTAATGAAAAATTAAAAAAAATAAAATAAATAAAATAACGGTTAACAGCATACTAATTTCGACATCAAACGCGTGTATATGCCAAAAAAGAAAACCACTGCAGATCTATACAAAAAATGAGGACAAGCGACATGGTTTCCCCATATAGATGATTTAATCCATTGCAAAATTATAGTACATTCAGAATATTACTATCTATTGTTATAGTACACACAGAATATTACTATCTATTGTTATAGTACATACAGAATATTACTATCTATTGTTATAGTACATACAGAATATTAATATCTATTGTTATAGTACATACAGAATACTACTATCTATTGTTATAGTACATACAGAATATTACTATCTATTGTTATAGTACATACAGAATATTACTATCTATTGTTATAGTACATACAGAATATTACTATCTATTGTTATAGTACACACAGAATACTACTATCTATTGTTATAGTACATACAGAATACTACTATCTATTGTTATAGTACATACAGAATATTACTATCTATTGTTATAGTACACACAGAATACTACTATCTATTGTTATAGTACATACAGAATATTACTATCTATTGATTGCTGATTCACCACAGTACTATGTTTACCAACGGTCTTGTCAAGTCATAGAAACTGACGAAGTAATTATTTCATTTATCCTGAAAACTTTTAAGATGGCGTCTTTTTAGTGCTGAAGTGTTCTATCAGAACACAACACGCACATAGTCATAGTCGACCTGGCATTACAGATGCTGAACATAACACAACACGCACAGCCATAGTCGACCTGACATTACAGATGCTGAACATAACACAACACGCACACATCCATAGTCGACCTGTCATTACAGATGCTGAACATAACACAACACGCACACATCCATAGTCGACCTGACATTACAGATGCTGAACATAACACAACACGCACACATCCATAGTCGACCTAACATTACAGATGCTGAACATAACACAACACGCACACAGCCATAGTCAACCTGTCATTACAGATGCTGAACATAACACAACACGCACATAGCCATAGTCGACCTGACATTACAGATGCTGAACATAACACAACACGCACAGCCATAGTCGACCTGACATTACAGATGCTGAACGGTGACGGTATTGATGTGAGGTACTCGTGTTTCGTTTATGTAAAATATGCATTATCAGTTTCACACGAATTTAGAGAACAAAAATGGCGAACCTTATTTGCAGATCAAATGTCTTAAACGCCTTATGATTTTTAAACGTCTTTTTTTCCATCTCTTTTTGTTTTGTTGTTGTTGGGTATTTTGGGGTTTGTCGTTGAAAGAGGGAGGGGTTGCTTCCATTGGAATTTCAGTCATGAGCTTCAAGTTATTTGGGGGGTTACAGATCAGAAATATTTTAATTATTTTAATTTCAAACCGGTGTTTCAATAAAAATATACAAATATATGTAAATAAATGGAACCATAGGTATTAACAAAATAACGATAAAATTGTGTGCGCAGTTGTTTTTGAGATAACATATCAGAGGTACATGTATTTTAATCAAATTCATTCAATTCAATTAATTTCAAACCATTATTTCAACAAACAAAAAATATATTAATAATAATAATAATAATAATAATAATAATAATAATAATAATAATAATAATAATAATAATAATAAGACTAACAGCGTGTTTCCATCAATAATTTTCATATCAAAAAAGTTAAGATATTGTGACCTTCATCTTTGGTCCCCATTAAGCGCATATAAAAACTGGTACATGTATGGTACAATATTTAGGACTCAGAAACTATAGTTTACCATAATGTCACTGTAAGATTAAATGTTGTGATCTTATGACCCGCAAACTGAAACCAGATTGTTTTCTTTTTCAGTGTTGACCTTCGACTTCAAATTTGTAATGTATTCTTTCATTTGTGATTTGTCTAGACCTTATGATGTATTAATTGTTATGACGTATAAAATTGTATGAATGATTGCATAAACTCAGATCATTGTCACTAAGTCTTGATTGAGGCTATATGATCATGTTATCTTGCTCCAGTAGGCGAGAGACAATCACCAAATATTCTTGCTTACCCCATTTGCCGGCTCCGGTAATCAGACTGCATCGAGTTGACATCGGTAATCAGACTGCACCGAGTTGACATCGGTAATCAGACTGCACCGAGTTGACATCGGTTATCAGACTACACCGAGTTGACACAGGTAATCAGACTGCACCGAGTTGACATGTAATCAGACTGCACCGAATTGACATCGGTAATAAGACTGCACCGAGTTGACATCGGTAATCAGACTGCACCGAGTTGACATCGGTAACACACACTAAACTAACATAATCCAAGTCGGCTGTTACACAATGTTCAAATGGAGTAACTTATTTTTTTTTTTCTCTTTTGTTGACCGATTTCTGTAACGGAGGAGTTGATTTGTAAGTTTCTAGAATTGCTGAATATGTTCTTTGTACCAAATATGCTTTATTTTGTAATTTCTGTTTTGGTAATTATATTGGTGTCAAATTAGAGTTCGAGAGTTGTAACTTGTACAACATTTGTTATAGAGCCTTTGGTACTGAATGTTTAATCGAAATTCTGCCTTGTCATATTTGTGCAACATATATAATCTACCTCAAATTTTCAGTCATCAAATTAAGTAAATCTCTCTAAAACTAAGGAGCATCTCCCTCATGCATAGCTCTGTCTTTAGATAGATTCTTTGTTTCACTTTTCGGTCATTTTAGCTTCAACACTGCTCTTCATATTTTTATATATTTTGAGAAATCATTCATTCATTCAATCATTCGGCTACGAGCATCACTGAAGAGACATAAGGCTTAAAAATATCTTTGTTTCCTGTAACCCGACCGACCCCTCAAAATTGGCGCCGACTCTGAGTTTTTTTTTTTTTTTTTTTTTTCGCCATTTACAAGCGCCGCCATTTCCGAAATCGAAATTCCGGAATCGGTTTCTGAAACTTCACATTGTTTTTATTTCCGGTGTTTTTAAAACAAATATGGCTACCCCCATGGCATCAAGCCTCGTCGTATATTATGAATTATGTTGAACAAGACCTTTCATTATACAATATGTATATCCATCTGAATGTCAAGACATTTTCCATAAAAAAAAGAAAAAAAAAAAAAAGAAAAGCCTACCTACCGACCCTACCTTTTAGGTCATGTAACAGGAAACAAACATATATTATTTTGGGGGCTTAACTTGTCGAAATGCGCATATGGTGCACAAAATTAAAAGGTATATATGTTCTATATTTATTATAACCACTAGGCTGGTGCCACTGCTGGGAGACTGATATTCCCCGAGGGCATCATAAGTCTAGTTTTCAGTGCTTTTGTACTGACATGAAATATATACTTCAAATTTTCAGTCATCAAATTAAGTAACTCACTCTAAAACTAAGGAGTATCTCCCTCATGCATAGCTCTGTCCTTAGATAGATTCGTTGGTTCACTTTTCGATCATTCTAGCTTCAACACTGCTCTTCATATTTTTATATATTTTGAGAATTCCAATCATTCGGCTACGAGCATCACTGAAAAAGACATATCTTGTCGAAATGCGCATATGGTGCACAAAATTAAAAGGTATATAGGTTCTATATTTACTACATAATTTCTTTAAAGTTGCTCCAAACAAAATCCTTTCCAGTCGTAAGTTCTATATGTCGTTTTTTTTTTTTTTTTTTTTTGCCAGATTTTGATGAAACATGTTAAACGGTTAAAAGAGAAACAGTCGTTGTGGTGGCAATCTTTTACAGAATGATGCATAACAAGTTACACGTGTTGTCAAAAGGCATTATAGAATAACAAAACAAAACACAAATAATATCATAGTAATAAATAGATGAAGAAATAAATTTTCAAAAAATTCTTATCATTGAGATATATATATATTAAACTGTGATGAACTTTACATAAGTTCAAGAAACAATGCACCAAGCTTCATGATCAATTAAATAACTCAATGCATAAATGAAAAAAATCCGTAAGGCCACACCAAATTAATTATTATTAATTATTAGAGCGGGCGCAAAAACAAATTAAATCAATTTTCAAAATGAAGTTGAAATTACAAAAGTTTGACAAAATAATGACCTATAGAGTTACGGAAAGTATGAAATATTTATAAGAGCTGCCTCATTTTGAAAATATCGATGTTTTAAGCAATAAAAATGACTCCATTTGAAGTCTTTAAACGCAAATCATCATCAATTTGGTGTACAATTCTGACTCGGGAATCTATCAGGTCGTTTATGAAGACCAGCAACATCTTTTTTAAAGCATATTAAGGAAGTTAAGTGTCAAATCTAGTAGGAAAAATAGCTCTTGGCGTTTGATTGGAAAATTCGTGCGGGATTATTTTTTTAATATTAAAGTTTGAAATTGGCAATTTTAGGTGCGGTCGCTCTTGAAGAACTAATAATAAATTTGATGTGGCCTAAAGCTGCTTATTCATTGAATTTGTCAAATAAAGGTCCATAAGTCATTTAAAAATTTACAGAATGCAATAAAATGCTAACTTATTCTGTGTATTTGTTATACACAATAGAGCACTAAATGTCAATTTAATAACCTCCGTTATCTAAAAAGATTTCGGAAAAAGGGATTCTCCTTGACTTTGAGTCAATATAGGCTTAAAAGTCTTACTAATTTAGTGGAAAATACAGATGCGACGATGCGAATACATATTTCCTTGAATATAATAATAATGCAATGGCAGCGATACATGTATACTAAGTTGAAGGTTGACATTTTCCCATGCGCTACAATATGTAAATGAAAGTTCCACAAAACTGAATTTCTTTTGACATTATGTCCGTACGAGTTTAAGCCCCGAGTGGAAATTACATGTACTTGAACAAGTAGAAAAATATAAGTCCAAAAATACATCAAAAACCGTCAAAATTTCAATTAAGGAAGAAGTCCAAAAACAACAACATTTCTTAAGACACCCTTTTAGAATACTCGGATATACTCGGCATGATGATCTATGCAGCCTGTCTGAAGTAGAGGTTTGTCAGGTGGGGGTGCCCTCTAGGGCCTGTTTTGCCCCCGGCCTGGATCCACCCCTTGACGGATCCGGTTGAAAAACAACAACACTTGAAAGGAACTTTTAATATTTGATCTCTACCAACTTTGGTCCAGCAGATCTGTCTAGATCGAAATTATAACAAGTTCATGAACGACGGGCGGACAGACGGCGCGCTATGACTATACCTCATTTAAGCCTTTGGCTCAGATAAATTTGAAACTTTACAAGCAGTAACAAGATGATAACAGTTATTTTAAGTAATGTTTTTGAATTATCATGTTATGAATCTACGCAAGATGATTCAATATAGATCGAGTAAATTCGAACTAACGTGACAAATATTGTGTTTAAAGTATCAATAAGAAATATGATGAATTATCATCAGTAAAAGCTGAATTGAAGTATTCATATGACTATAATACTAATGAGGTAGTGAATCTGGCTGGCGGGACATAAGATTATATCATTTACAATAGTACACTGTAGTTGGTATTTCTATATATATCCAATGAATCTTATTATACAGGTATATAATATATACCTTTTATTGTTCTCTATGCACCGTCCCTTGGTGCCTTTTGCAGATATTTGATTCTGTCTCAAACAATCAACCTATCATTATGTTGTATACTGTATTTTATACTCCGATACATAAGGTCCAGTATTGCGCTTCTTAGTATAATGTATTAATGTTCACACTCCATATATGGAATTTCCTTGCTTTTACCTACAATCACCAAGTTAACAAATTATAGTGAAAGGATATATTATCATCACGTACATATATGATATGATATAATAGAAGTGATGCCATAATAATATAAAATCAGTTGATTATCTATTAAAATTTGGAATTAATGTACGTAATAGATAAATATTTATTAGACTATCATAAGATTATAAAACAATTGCTTTGTAATCTTGTAGCTTCTGTACATGCATGTCATTTAGGCCTTGCAGGGCCCATGTCTTTTAGGTCAATGAATATACATAGTGCATCATATCGTCTTTTAAATAATAATAATAATAATAATAATAATAATAATAATAATAATAATAATAATAATAATAACAATAATAATAATGATTAAAAAAAACACGTATTTTGTTTGCAACCTAATTCTTCGCAATGACATTTATTTCCTGAAAATAAGATATTATACTGGAAATGAATGCATGATAAGCAACGCACGATGAGAAAATCAAAGAAACTACCTAAAGGTGTGGAAAACAATGATGGCCAAATAAACGTTAAACGCGTCAAGATTTTGATTTCGGAATTAAACCAAAAGAAAAGAACTTACCGTAAGACACCCGTTTTAAAACACGTGATGCATTCAGTTTTTATCCATGCGGGTGGTATGAAGAAAACTTTGTTGAAGGGAGGGTACTTTCTAGAGCCTATGTGGTTCCTTAAGTTCTGAGGAAGAAGTCCATTAGAGCTTTATACAACACCCCTTCTATTTTTTAATCTTAAAAAAATTGAAAAAAAAAAACTCCCAATAAGAATATTACCATTTATCTCCCTTAAAGTACGCATCATATGCAAAACTATGCATTTCAAGCAATTTACAATAAAAAAAAACTTTGAAGGGGAGGAGAGGGGGAAGGGATTTCATTCTCATAAATTACTGAAACTACACATTTTAATTCATTATGACAATTATTATAAGAGTGAATCATAATCGTTTTTCTTCACAAAGAAGGATTTTTGTAAAAACCAAAACATTTACTATGTATGATTCATTTTACACTCATTAAAATTTTAAATGTTTGATTTGATGCGAATGTTTGGAAATCAGAATTGACAAATTACTCTCCATCTCATTTTAATTAAAGTCTATTCATCAAATACAGCAAATAACACGTCTTTATGACCATAAATCTATTCATTACTGAAAATATTCTCTGCAACAAAATTAATAATATCCAAACAGGGAAAAATAAAATAAAATAAAATAAAAAGAGCATTCATAGATTGTGGAAAGTATAGAAACATAAGGTATCATGTGATCTTGAAATGAAACATTTACTGCAAGGGACGATTTTTTCACCAATAAAACTATAAATGTCTGTCCATATCGGGAAAAATCACAGGATGGTGAAATTAACATCCCAATTTGGGCGTAATAAAACATAATCTGTGAAAATTAATAGAAACAGATGCAAAGTAAAAAGCAAAGCACTGTAAACAGAGAATATAACCTCTAGTGTTTGACAACCACATGCTAGTAATGTTAGGTATTGCTTTCCACCTTGACAGAGTTATCGAACTTGAACGATATCGTTCAACAAGCTGGCATATTGCAAAAGTCCACAAAAGCTAAAAAAGAACAATAAATCTCACAAATAATTGAATTAAATTGAACAGGAGTTCAAACGAGGTAAACTGAGCAGGTATAATTTACGGAAACTCTTTGCCCCGTCACAATACGAGTGATTCGACACATTTAACACTTCACAATGATGACTCATAAATGGGTAATGTCGAAAATATAGAGATTGTTATACGTTTATGTGCTCGACCCTCTCCAATCTCAGCTGTTACTTACCCCCACCCATCCCCCCTTGCTTCCACCTCCTCCTCACACACATGCCACAAGTATATTTAACATATTGTTTCAGCTAAATATTACAAAATGAAAATACAAAGAGACGACTTAAGAAAAGAAGAAAAAGAAAGAAAGAAAGGAAGAAAAGGAATGAAAGAAAAAGAGATAAAGAAATTATATTTAAAAGAAACCTTTTATTCGTAACTTTTCCAATTAGTCTAAATCAAATCATTTTTAACTTTCCAGAAATATAGCATATGTTCCGATTGTTGAAATACAATAAGAAGTGACGTAATTAATATGATTTGGTCAAACGCGATAAAAATATTATTGAAAAAAGAGATAGTCACCATATAACATGCGACATGGGAACAACAAGAGATTAATAACATGTAGATTTGGGAACAACAAGAGATTAATAACATGTCGACATAGGAGCAAGAGATTAATACTATGTCAACATGGGAACAAGAGATTAATACTATTTTGAAATGGAAACAGGAGATAAATACCATGTCGACATGGGAACAAAATATTTATACCATGTCGACATGGGAACAAGAGATTAATACCATGCTAGGAACAAGAGATTAACACATGTCGACATGAACAAGAGATAAATACCATGTCAACATGAGAACAAGATATTTATACCAGGTCGACATAGGAGATGAATAATACAATGTCGACATGGATCACCGTAACCCATGTGCTTACCACTACACATCGTTTATGTACCATCGTGCATTGTCACGTTGGACATCGATTCAACGTTTTAGTGTATCACCCAAAAGACATTATTATGACTGTGTTTGACATATTCAATGACTCACAATTCCAGAGATTCAAAATGTTTACTCTCTGTTTTTCTTTCATTAGCATGCACGCACGCACGCTGCACACAGACATACAAACACACACACACCGACACACAGTTTATCTATTTATTTTTATTTATTTTCATTTATTTATTTCTTATTGACCAGAAGTTCTATTACTGCATTGTAGTTATCAGAGATTGGTGCGACGGGAACATACAATTCACATTTTCCCATGAGTATGTTGTTCCTCCTATTATAAAGAGCATTAATGTTGTATTGTGATAACTTGAGTGCTGCGATTTCGCTTTTATATCTATAATCAACATAATTTGTATCTTGATATGGTAATTTTCTACTTCTTGCTACGGTGTTAGAAGGTTCATTTATGTATGTGAATCATTGAGACCACCCCCTGTCTCGTGACAAATGGAAGTATGCACAGGGAAAAGTATGCGTAGACATTCCAAATATAACCTTAAGTGCTTGTATCAAAAGTGTGTTGCTCATGTTTATGGGAATGATAACACATAGTTTAATCCGATGGATGTGAATTGTAAGTTTGATTATCGTTCATTTGTGGTTTGTCGTATTTTCCCGTCATAAATCGATATAAAAGTGGGACTATATCTCCTGCCATCCATTCCGTAAGACGATATCCACTGTCATCCGTTCATTAAGACAATATCAACTGGTATCCATTCCGTCAGACGATATCCACTGTCATCCGTTCATTAAGACAATATCAACTGGTATCCATTCCGTCAGACGGTATCTACTGTCATCCATTCCTTAAGACGTTGTTTAACATATTCCCGTTGACAGGAAATGATTTTTTTAAAAAAAGCCATTCCTAATTGTGTGATTCATGTAGAGCTTGGCATTTTTCCATTATCGGTTAAAATAAAATCTAAAATGATGAATTACTGGATGAAAATAAACTTAATTATAAATGATAATAAAATGTTTAAAACATAGTATAAACATATTTGTGACTTAGGAAAAGAGGGGGAGGGGTCATATTTCAATAATAATTCAAGTAGTACACAAAATTTAGATGTAGCTTTATATTTGTACAATTATATCACTTGTTATCTAAATCTGCCTTCGAACGAAAGCGGGAAGGGGTGGATGTAAGAGGGATTACTCCCTCCTGTTGTTGGGGGTCTGGGGACTCTCCCGGAAATTGTTCGGGAAAATGGTTCAAAATGGTGTGTTCTAGGCATATTCTGAGATAACAAATGCACATTTCAAAAGTGAAATTTCAAAACGAAAAAAACCCGCTTCAGGTCTCCTTGAAAAGTGCACAGATGTAGAAAAGGTGGCTTCACCTGAAGCTTCCATTGGTTAGTCTGTTAGACCTCTTGTAATATGCTATACTTAACACGTTAGGATCCAGCACCTCAAAATCTCCATGAATATGACTTACTAGGGCCGGGGCACCTATGCTTGGCGGCACTGTCGAGGGGGGGGGGGGGCACATGCATGGGCATTCTGATATGTACAATTCATCTAAAAGAGCATTATAAACATGTAGAATGTATAAGAATAAATTCGTTTTTGAACTTCAGATTTGTAGGGAAAATGACCGAGTAACAATAAAAATTTAGAATTTCCAACCAGAGTTCACCGATAAAAGTTGGAGGATGGTCCAATGTGGATAAACCTCGTACAAACTGTACTAAGGCTAAGATAATAAGTTAGTCAAAGAAGTTCATTTTAATATAAAACAGTATCTTTTTCTAGGATGAAAAATTTGATGAAATGTAATTTAAAGCAAAATATTTTGAAATTTAAATTCAGTTACAAATCATATAATTTTAAGAAAAGTTTATAATCATATCTAATACATAGATTAATTTTGTAAGTGCTATCAGCAAAATTACAATATCATATATTTTTGTAACCCTTTTTATGCTATTATTAGTGAATAAATACATGTATGTTTGAAAGTAATATAGATATCCTGTGATCTTGAATGCATGTTAATTGTCTTGGTCATTTTGTTATATTTTCATATCTTTTATTACATTTTGTTCACGGTACTTCTGACATATAATAATGATAATAAAGTATTATATTATCCACGACTCCTTCAGCATTGCCCGTCAACACATCTACCCCTACAGCATTGTACGTCAATATATTATCCACTCCTCCGGCATTGTCCGTCAATATATTATCCACTTCTCCAGCATTGTCCGTCAATATATTATCCACTCCTCCGGCATTGTCCGTCAATATATTATCCACTTGTCCGTCAATATATCATCCACTCCTCCGGCATCGTTCGGCAATATTATCCACTCCTCCGGCATTGTTCGTCAGAACTCATTTATTATTTGATCTACCGGGTATCTATAAATAAAGATTGATTCTGCTGTAAAATCATGAATTTTTATCTCATTTCGCTAATGTTAAAATTTTATAACCTAGCAAAGGGTGGTTGTTTACATTTGAATTTTGGCCAATTTGGGGGGGGGGGGGGGGTTGACCTCCTTCCCGCATGATTTTCTCGAAATTAAGGTGAATAACCTATCTTGCTGGAAGTTTGGTAATTTTACATGGGACCCTATGGGAAATGGAATTACTATGCTTTGACCTATAATAACGTAATGAGTCCTCCAAAGGGAAGTAAGTATAAAATGATAAGAAAAAAGAAAGTAGAAAGGGCTCTTCTGTAATGTATACCCTCCCCTTGACATACCACATCGGAAACAATTTCTCATTCTGAGAGACACTGTTACATAAAAGGTAATTGCGTAAAAGTACTATTTACGTCATCTAGCAAAGGCGGAGTTGTACGCATGTAACTGTTCTTGTGAAATGTCCCCACCTTTGATTCGAACCACATCGCAGTTTGTTGTTGTAATGAGGTAAAGACCGCAGTGATACGATGAGCATTTCGTGGAAGTCACAACCATTAAAGAAATGCTGGATATTTACATACAAAAAAATAATGCCATATAATTTGATAATTCTCACTGGCAATAAACATATTAAAGAATATTTTTATCATTAAATTTGAAATTTATTATCTGATGGCGTAATGATGATTAATAACAAATGAGTTGATTAGAAGCTGTAGAACGACTATATGTATTTAAGTTGGAAAAGAAGCAAGAGATGAATTTAGCAAAACTAAGAATTTCCCAACTACTTTCTTTCTTTCTTTCCCCTTTAACTTAACTTCATTTTAATCCCAATCTTTTCCCGTGTCAGTAGAAAAAAAAATCATGTATCGGGAACACAAACAGCAAAAACTTACATGTACCACTAATTCTGTTCTAAATACAAGTTTAATTAAGAATCGTAAGGGATACAGTTAAAATCGGTTTACACTAATTTCAAATTTTAGCTGTAAATTTCTTTGCAAACAAGGCTGTAGATGTGTTACACTAATATTTAAAACATCATATGTTTAAACATTATTATAGCAAAGATTGTTATTATAACAAAGATAATTATAATGATGTTTAAACATTTTAAATGTTTTAAATATTAGTGTAACAGATGTTTTTCTCTCAGTCATATATACGTGGTGGACGCTGGGCTTCTTCATCCATTCAATAAAGCGTGCGTGGACTGGCGGTCAGTCACTGACCGTATAAACATTAATCTTATTAAATGGACATTTTGTTACTGTACTACAAAACTGGAAAGTGTAAACGATTTGGACAAATGTGATGGAAGTATAACTAGCTTTTTCCCCCAGTATAGACGACAAATCAGACAGATCTTGATAACTACATTTACTCGATGAAAATTGTGAGCTTCAACAGTTTCACATAAATCAAATATAATATTTGTGTCCGATCACTTCCAAAACACAATGATTGAGAGCGTAGTACATTAGCTTATCTGATGGGAACATGGTGACCACTAATGTATTGGGTTCAAGTCGACCATGTGCTATTATCACCTTTGGTGTCAGGAACCCAGTTAGGGTTGTAGAGCAGATTCAGAATGAGTAGATAGGAGTAATTTCATACGGATTGTTACTGAAATAAGTCTGATCATTAGTGGGAGAAGTCTAGAAAGTATAGGGTGGCAGCATTTGTATGTATAACATAAATGCAATGTTCAATAGACATTTTTAAACATAAGCGGTCTCGCGATATGAGTGATATATCTAATTATGTACAGAGTGACCTGTCTCAATACAACTTTAGTTGTGGGGGTTGTCATTATGTTTTCAAATCTCTTTGGGTTTGATTTTCCATTTTGTATCCTGTTCATTAACATTACTATTATTTACATTGCAGGTAGGTTGTTCATTTTGTTTGTATAGTTTCTTAACATTTTGTAAATATAACGTAGTGTTAAAAGATATCATTGGAAGCAAACAAAAGAAACGAAGATCAAGTTATCTTATAGCTTTTAATTAGTCAATATTGAGTCTATCATACACATTATTTGATGTACAAAATTTCGTTAATTATAACAAGAAGATCTCGGGATCCTGAAAAGCTCGCTTGATAAATACAAAGGAAATTCATATGTAAAACATGACCCTCTTTTCCCATACAATTCAAGTATGCCAAGTACATGTATGGTTAAAATCAGATTGGTTGTTTCAAAATAAAAAAAAATGAAAAAATAATAGCTCACATGGCTCTTCAAATCCCCAAAACAAAACAATATAGTTTTAACTTTAGAGATTTTTATTTTTTTAACGTTGGCATGTCGTTTGGAGAATTAGTATGTATAGTTTGGGTAATGATTTATTTCCGAAAATCCGTCAACAAATTGGTAAATTGATGAAACTTCCTCTTTCTAGGGACTTAAAGTACATTTTATTCTACAGAGAATTATTTTTATTTATTCATTTGTTTGTTTATTTATTTAAAATTTTCCTTTTAAATTTGAAATTTATAAAATATGATCTGTGTCGATTTCCTCATTCTAGTCCCGTCCCTGACTTGGACCATATCAATTAAACAAGGGATATCGTTTATTATAGTCCAGGACGGTCATAGCGTTCACATCAAAGCGTTGAAAAACCACTTTACAAAATTGGTTACATTTATAGCCCCAAACTAATGCAGTAAGCATCTTTTACGATTAACAGAATTATCATGTTGAACTCAAGACGGACGGAAAGGGGAATATTTAACAGTCTTGTCAAAGAAAGTTGATGAGAATTTTTCGTGACAAATGATAAAAAATTGTTCTTTATGGTTTTGAAAAATCCCCACGTAGGATAGAGATATCAGTGATTACACAGCTTCATTAACGGTCATCGATTTTTAAGAGAGGAAATTATCAAGCGATCAGGATTATAGCTTTGAGATGGTGTGAATATATGATTTGGAGATCTTTGTTATTTTGTCTTGTTTATCGACCATCATTATATTTCCGGAACGATATCAGTATTACGGCCTTTATAACTCACTCAGTAGCGCGCATTACTCTGACCTAGGAGTCTAGGATTCCAGTTCCACTTTGACCTAGAGGGCCCAGGTTCCAGTCCCACTCGGACCTAGAGGGCCCGAGTTCAAGCATCACTCGGACCTAGATTACCAGGGTTCTAGCTCCATTCGGAACCTTTTTTTTTTTATTTTTTTAAACACTTTGTTTTTAATAATATATTAACAAGCGTAGCTTTTTAAAAAGCTTAGGTTGCAATTGGAATAGCATTAAATCTTCAATCTTGGTCATAAAGCCAAATGGCTTTATGTAAACAGGAATTACATGTATTTGTTTTTGAAACCATCTTTTTATGCGTAGTTATGAATTTTCCCGCTAAAATTTCTAAAGCCGCGCCTCATTTTTTCCTTATTAGGAAAGTAGCTGCGCCTTTTTTCCTTTTTAGGAAAGTCTCTCGGATGTTATCGTTAATATTCGGAAATAATTTGATTTTGGTATTGAGCAAATCTTTTTTTTTTTTTAATTGTGGACATTTTATAAGATTTATTTCTAGAAATCTCAATATTTACAGCAGAATCATATGCTAATATTGTTTCTTAGTACTAGATTATTACCCAGCATGCCTTGCTAATGGAGTTTTCACATGCGCTCTCAAAGCGAATTCACTATCTGAATACTGTATACAATCGGTCGAGGCCGATTGCAATGATATAGTAATCATGAAAGAACATAATTTGGTAAAAATGTATAAAATGACAAAAACTGAAATGTTATATAATTAGGTGAAATAGAAACATTCAATTATATGATAAATGCTTTATAGAGAATCAACTTTATACATAAATGTACCACCTATTGTATATCTCATTCTGACCTAATGTGATAAAACTCATTATGACTACCAAAACGCGTATATCGACGGCTTCCTGAGCGAATGCCTTGATAAGGGTGGTACATGTATAAGGGGCGTCACAATGACTTTCCTAACTCTATATATTTAGATCCTTTAAGCTTATAGATGCGGTATACATTTAGCGATCATAACAATTCATGTGAATTTTAGATAACGGGACAAGTCTGAAATAAAGACTTGACTTGAGCATTCCCTGAATGTGTGGGAGTGAGTCCAGAATCTAGATATGTGTTAATTTAACGGGTAAAATCAGTTCTCGTAATAGCAACATTATTATCCCAAATCCTGTAGTTAAATTTTCTTGACATTCTTTTGTTTTATTCAAAGAATTTCAACATGTTGTTTCACAAGTGATATTCGTGTAATGAATATTATGTTAGGTTAACTAGGTAACCTACGGATTTTCGATGTCTATCCTTTCCTAATAATTTTAAATGACACGTGTCCAAACAATACTTAAACACCCTGATGCTTGTAAGGGAGCAACCATTTGATTTTTAGGGGGGGGGGGCGGAAGACTTTGCAAAAAAAAAAAAGTCTGGCTCAAATTTTGGGTGAAAAAAAAAATCCGACCCAAAGGGCCGGAAAATTTTTTTTCCGGGATCATGAACGCTCATTTATCTAAACTTTAAAAAGGGGAAAAATAACACCAGAAAAGAAAAAATAATCCAGCCCGATGGGCCGGCAATAAAAAAAGAAAAAAAATTCGGCTCTGAAATTGGGCAAAAAATATTTTCAGGCCGGTGAAAGTCTTCCTCCCCCTCCTAAAAAGCAAATGGTTGCTCCCTAAGGAGAAAGATTCTAAATTCTAATGCTGGAGTGGTGTATTTATCAAGATAGTTGTTTGTATAGTAATAGTGGCGTATTATCAAATTATTGTTGTTGTTGTCATCATCATTATTTTTGTTATTATATGACTCAGATTACAGGACTTTCGGACTATTGAGTTTTTCAGCTATCGGGCCTATAAATCCTCGTGTTATCAATTTATCAGCGCTTCGGAGCGCGAACATTCGACTAAAAGATATTCGGTTTGTTTTGCCCAAGTTTTAATGACCTGCAGGAGTTTCGGACTTTCGGGACGTCACTCTGTGGCATCTCATCTGATAAATAGTGTTAGAATTTGTATGACCGGTACATTCTTATGAGTGTAGGTGACGTAGATCTATACATATTCAAATGTATATTAATTTCCTCACAACAAATTAGTTATATTTTCCTTCTGTTTGAAGGATATTCACATTATCAAAATATAATACAACGGGCGGCCCAGCATATGACCAAACACTTGACAAAAAATGAAGTTCAAACTAATAAATGACATTATTCCGTAACATCGTTTCATTGATTTTCAAATGCTTCGTCAAGTCGACCATCAAAAGGGTCAAGAGATTACTCTTCTGGTAATGTTACATACTACAGCATCATAATAGATATCCCGAGGGAATTATCGTAACATTGCGTCAGAAGATTAACTCTGGAGAAGGTTGTCATTTTCATACATGCACGCCGCTTAAAATTTGTCTTTTTTGTAGTTGGTGAGAAAAAGAGCATCTGCCCGAACCTGATTTCCAGATAGAGACAAGATACAAGCAAACTGCCTAGATGATAATTATCCTGCGATGGTAAAGGGCTTTGAATAAAAAGATATAAATCTTATCCCCACACCTCCCGTATGACGTTACATTGTCGCCGTCAACATGAGACAAAATCGGACAAATTATCCAATAATAACACGATCACCAGATTACCATAATGTTACCTCGTCTTAAAGCGCCCCGTGATGAAAGGCGGCGCCAAGAGCGCTGAAGCGCAATTAAGAGCCCTTGCGATTGATTACACGTGCATGCACGTGATGTCATACCGGAGCATCATTTGAAGTAGTTTCTCATCATAAGAATTCATTTAAGAAGTGTCCCCTTAACGGTCGTGATACAGCGTGCTACCCTGACGTTCACTGCTTACTTAAAAGAGATCACTATAGTTAAGAAGGTCTTCGTTAGCCTTTAAGCTGATACAACGTTTATTGTCAGTATCATTAAAATAAGTCACATTAGATTAACTTTCTTTTTTCTTTTATAATCAAAACCAATCGGACATCAATCAACCGTCAAAAGAACACTGCATGACGTCAAAATCAATAGTTAACAATTAAAAGAATACATCTTTCAGGTTTTCTTTTGTTTGTTGTATTTGTTTTTTGGGGGTTTTTTTGGGGGTTTTTTTTTTTTTGTTTTTTTTTTTTGGTTTTTTTTTGTTTTTGTTTTTGTTTTTTTTTTTTTGGTTTGGTTTTGTTTTTGTCATGATTTGGGTTTTCTTTATTTGGTTTGCTTAATTTGTTTGGTTAAATTTTCTCCTTTTTTGGGGGGTGGTTGTTGGGGGGGGGGTTGAATAATTTTATTTTCAGATTCAGATTTTATTGCGTACAATATAGTACCATCCAAGCAGGAAAAGCATAGGTTACTTCTTATGTTATTTTCGTCTCTAAGACTTTAATAAAATGATTTTTATACCCCCAGATCGATAGATCGGGGCATATTGTTTTTGTCCTGTTTGTTTGTTTGTTTGTTTGTCTGTCTGTTGTTAACATTAACCTTCATATTTGACATGATTTTCATACTCCCGGATTGATAGATCGGTGCATATTGTTTTTGTCCTGTTCGTTCGTTTGTCTGTCTGTTATCAGCTTTAACCTTGGCTATAACTTTGAACCGTGAGGGATAGCGACTTCATATTTAACATGCGTACTCAGTTAATGAAGCCCTTTCAAATGACATCAAGTTCGATGACCTCTTGACATTGACAATGACTTTCACGCTAAAAATAACTTTTTGGATTTTGGTGCCGACGGGGGCATCAGTGTTTCACAAACACAGCTTGTATATTTATATTTTCATGTCGTGTGACGTTGAAGTAAAGATTCTAAATGGTCTGAGAAACATTAAAATATTATACCGTAACTTGATTAATCGTCCCGACTACGTTTACGTATGACTAACCAACCTTCATGTAGGTATGGGATCTACTTAGACCACTGGAAAATGATAGGACACTCAGTCTTAGGTCCTGATACTAATCTCATATCTATTAGATTTCATCGAAATCACTGTTTACATGCAGTTAATGTGTTTAATCATGATATGTTTACTAGCTATAAAGATAATAGAAGATATCTTAGCATTAAAAGAAAATTTATGGTCTATTTAATATAATGATAAGTAATAACAACATGGACTGATGAATGATTTGTTTTACGGGTATGTATAATAGACAGAGGCGGAAACAGAAATGAATGTTAGCATGAAACAAGAAGGTGGATTAACAACCTATGTGTTTTCTTTCTTTCTGTCTGTCTTTCTTTGAATACTTTTCCATTGCTGCATTATAGGAAATGAAAATATGACAGAAGAAAAATCACTTTGTTTAATTCAAACAAAATGCCCATGGATCACACTACACAACTGAGCCTGACTACAGACAGAATGTTGTTAACTATGTGTACATATGCAGTTACTATCCACTACTACAAAATGTCACATTGTGGAAATTAGGCAAAGCAATTGAAAGCTGCACTAAAACACGTTTTCACACACAATATAGTAATATAATTCTTTCTGCAATTTTGCTTAAATCAAGAGCTGTCCGAAGAAAACAGAGCGATGGTTTTAAATACTGTAAGTTGTCTCTATTGTCTCTATGACGTAATCAAATTTTCAGCCATATCTCTTAATCGTCTCTTATATCTCTAATTAAACCGCCGTGGCTCACGTGATGTGGTGCTCGGCTCATGGGCACACAGGTTTTCTGTCACTTGATGTGGTGCTCGGCTCATGGGCACACAGGTTTTCTGTCATTCGGATAAAACTGTAAAAACCGAGGCCCCAAGTCAAGGTGAGGTCAGAAGATAACAAATTCTAGTTCCAATTAAAATTATCTTTAAATGAGAACTGTATATATGAAATGATATTACTTCTTGTCAATAAGAGAGTAGATGTGGCCTTTTAAAGAAAACGTTTACCTGGCTGTCTATCACATCAAATGCCAACGAAACCCAATTTGTGACATCAGCTCTCTTGAACATTTGTCCTGGTAAGCTAAAATATATTCAAAAAAGTTTTTGTAACGCTTTACCAGCGCTTCTCCGCAAAACACGATACATGTAGGTACAAGTTAAAAGTGTTATAGATGTAAGGTCAAGGTTCAGGTCACTAGGACAAATCTGCTGGTATGAAATGAAATGAAAACCCTGTTTAAAGAAACCTATGTAACTAAAATGAAAGCTATACCTTCAACAATTCCAGAAATATAGCTAAGGCTAAAGTTTTTGGAAAAAGTATTATGTGATCAATGTTAAGATCTCTATGACAATGTGCTGGCAGAACATGACAGCTCTTGTTTTGAGAAATGCACATGTACTAAATATGAAAGCAATACCTCCAATGATTCCAGAAATTTAGCCTAATTACTATCGGGGTGAAGGTCAAGGTCACTAGGTTATCGATTATGCTATGCAATGGAAACCTTCATTATGAGAAATCTATATATCAGACTTGAAATTCCTATTCTTTATTGTTCAAGAGATATGTAAATGAAAAAAAACTTTTACCTTACTGTCTACGGACACAGACGCCGATGACGAAGACAAGAGTATGCAATAGTTTTTCGAGAATTATGTCCCGGCGTACGGAAGCCAATTAGGGTCACTTAATTTTTGTCCCCGCTTTTCGCGAGAGAAAGGGGACATAAAATCTCCTTCGTCTGTCCGTCTGTCCCAAAATTTTAGTCATAACTTTATTTTTAACCGTAAGACGTGGGGCCTTCATATTTGGCATGATTTTCCTACCCCCGGATCGATAGATCGGTGCATATTGTTTTTGTCCTGTTCGTTCGTTTGTCTGTCTCTTATCAGCTTTAACCTTGGCTATAACTTTTGAACCGTGAGGGATAGAGACTTCATATTTGACATGCGTACTCAGTTAATGAAGCCCTTTCAAATGACACCAAGTTCGATGACCTCTTGACATTGACAATGACTTTCACGCTAAAAATAACTTTTTGGATTTTGGTGCCGCCGGGGGCATCAGTGTTTCACAAACAGCTTGTATATTTATATTTTCATGTCGTGTAACGTTGAAGTAAAGATTCTAAATGGTCTGAGAAACATTAAAATATTATACCGTAACTTGATTAATCGTCCTATCTTTTATTGTTCAATAGATATGTAAATGAAAACACTTTTACCTTACTGTCTACGGACACCGACGCCGATGACGATGACAAGGGTATGCAATAATTTTCCGGAATTATGTCCTGGCGTACGGAAGCCAATTACGACCACTTAATTTTTGTCCCCCGCTTTTCGCGAAAGCGAGGGGACATTGAATCTCATTCATCTATCCGTCTGTCCGTCCGTCTCTCTCAAAAGCTTGGCCATAACTTTTTAACCGCAGGACGTAGGGCCTTCATATTTGGCATGTGTGTCCCTAATTGCAATACCTTTCCGTTGGCACCAAAGTTTTTTATCGTGTGACCTTGACCGTGGCCTTTGACCTACTTCAATGTAACTTTTTTACCGTAAGATGTAGGGCCTTCATATTTGGCATATGTGTCTATAGACATGAACAACCAAGACAATATGTCGCAGATCACTGCACCGTTACTGAAAGCGGGGGACCACAATTCTCTGAATTTGTCTGTTTATTTTATCTTGAAAATTCAACATACCGGTACTCAGTCTATCTTGAAAAATCAAGATACTATCTTGAAAACTCAACAAATTATCTTGAAAATTTAAAATGCCATCTTGAATATCAACTTACTATCTTGAATATTCAAGATACTATCGGCTTGAAAAAAACGACTTACTATCTTGAGAATTCCATATATTATCTTGAAGATTCAACTTACTACATATATACCTTAAAATTCAAAATACTATCTTGAAAATGTCAACTAACTATCTTGAAAATTCAAGATACTATCTTGAAATTTCGACTTACTCAGTTACTATCTTGAAAAACTGAACGTGGCTATAAATAAAGTGCAAATTCTGATTAAATATATGTAGCTCAGTTATAAAGTTTAATAATCAAAACTGAATACCAGCTTTCTTGATTTTACATCAATTATCTCTCAAGTAAAGAGAATACATTCTTTGAATTCCTTTGAATAAACTTGAAATGAATTGAATTAAGAGATTTTTAAAACTCGATAAAAATTTCCGCATTTCCCCATTCATTTCCGTTTGATGAAGGTATGATATTAGAAATTTGAATCTCATCATCTCCCATTTAAAAAGGGAATGTATGTACAAAGCCGATCTCCTTCATTGAGAGTGATTTGTACCGCTTTGGTTGTTCGATAGTTTTGTAAATCATGTGAATAAACACCTTATTAAATGCATGGATGCCTCGTTACAAAAATTCCATGAAACATATACTGACATTTTCTGTATTATATCATTGGGTAGGTTTGAAATTAGATACTATCATAACAACCTGACAATAGACGGAAATTATTGCATACAGCAATGACATTTCGTTTAGGACCTTGCTCTGCAACTTACTACAGCGTACTGAATTTAATTTAAAATCTCATAGTTAACTGAAAAATAAAGTGTAAAGCAGAATTTTTATTGACTTTAAGTAAAAAAAGAGTACAATAAGAGCCAAAATAGATACCACAAATCCATTTCTGTGACAATGTGAGTGTAGTCACACCTTAAACTGACAGATAACATTTGTTCTTCAATGTATAAATGCAAAATAAGCTCCATTACACTAATTTTCCTTGAGTTTGTGTCCGTATATGGTAAAATCTCACTTAAAATGGCAGTAATTCAGTGAAATGTACACTTGTTTTTTTTTTCCAATATATTGGCGGATTTAGAGTAGGGGGAGGGTGCAACCCTACCTTTGGTCGGAAAATTTCACTAAAATCATTTTCGACCATTTTAGGGCTGCACCCCCTTTCCGGACCGAATAGTGCAAAACATTAGTCATGGGAGGCTACAATCCCCTAATTCCCCCCCCCCCCCTGCCCTTCCAAAAAATTTTAGATACGCCTATGCTATAAAGGGTCATAATTCTGTCAAAATTTACAGAAATGCAAATTAAAACGGGGCATCTATCTCTAATTCCGCTTAACACAGAAAACTTACAATTATCTACGTTAGAGGTTTTTTTTATAATGCTCCTCGAAAACGGTCCGGACCCCACCCCCCTCTGCCTTCACCGATAGGGGGCTGATTAGGGAAAATCGATATCTCAGATTATGAAGATGGCTGTAATGGTGGCTATATTAGATTATGTAACTCCACGTTTATCACATAATTATGTTAATCAGGTATATAACATAGGTAAATTAGGTCATGTCTAAGATTTTGGTCACATGACTTCCTCAAATATCTTGAAGCATACTTTTATCATTGCTGGACAGTTTCATCGTAACTGCTACAAAACAGCAGGGAACTCATAAAGATCATATAGGCCACGTCCCTTTTCTGGGCCCCTAAGTTAAGGATCAAAAGCAAAGTTTTTTTTTTACCTGGCGAAATGGCAGTACAGAAGACTTTCAAAAACAATTGTATACAGACGTATTCCACCACTATCTCTATAGTTAATGTTGATGGGAGAAAATCCAGTTCATGGCAGCCATATTGGACTTCTTAACACCATTTTAATGCATTCATTAGGTAGCATATTAAACTAAATTTTGAATGCCTATAGAACTAATTTTTAAGAAGAGTTACGATTAGTTTCAAAGTCTGAGTAAAACATACACATTTTAAATGCAAATCCTTTAAAACAAATGTGATAAACGGGGAATAACTTAAACAATGCTTTCATGATGAATTTTTAAAGCAAGACAACTCCAGCATTTTACAAGAATTGTATCGTCTTTTTAATAATTATTCGTGATGAGTTCGCACAGATGTATAGAATCTTTGTACATTATATCGTTGCATAGCTATATTATATATTTGAAATTCAGATTCACGAAAATGAGTTGTACTACAAGCTATTGTG
Source organism: Pteria penguin (assembly GCA_035048485.1). Classification (NCBI taxonomy): domain Eukaryota; kingdom Metazoa; phylum Mollusca; class Bivalvia; order Pterioida; family Pteriidae; genus Pteria; species Pteria penguin. Next base: position 11,738,775 of record CM068588.1, on the reverse strand, counting down.
TTTTAAGCTTTAATTCAAATCTTCGACAGTTTTTCAAAGCTTTGTCTTTTTTTTTTCTTGACATTTTAGAATACGACGTACTATTTTGACGACCCTCCCCTTGCATGTATAATCGAACCTTATCGTTTTCATAATTTTCTAGGCATTGTCATGTCAAACCATTATTTGTGTTTACCAATACAGTGAAATATCAGCCTAGCAAATGCCACCTAGGCTAACATCTCTGTCTTTCTGATTTGAGCTAATATTTGAATGTGTTTGTGGTGCTGTATAAAATTGGTGTTTGCTGCAGGATATTTTTTTCACGTATTGGTAAATTCTACCTTTGAGCAGACCATACCTGAAAAGTTTCTCAATCGTACCGTATCATGTAAATATGGCAGAAAAATTTTCAAGATGGTCGCCTTGCATTGTCGCCATAATGGATTACGTGACACCATATTTTTATCATTTGTTAATAAAAATTATGAGTACATGTATGTCTTTCCTGTAAAGTTTCATCAAAATGACGAAAAATTAAAGGGGGAATGTAGGAGAATATATGCGACTGCATAGACTCGTGTAGTAAAAGATGCCGTCACCATATACGTGAAACATTCGTGGTGTGACGTTAAACAAAAATCAATCAATAGTAAAAGTGATCGCGTAAAAGTAAAAGAGCCAAGGGTCAAGGACTGAAATTAAAATTGCGCACTACTTACTTGACAAAATGAGACTAAAGATGGCTTTCTGTTATTGTTGATCTATGAACGGGTATAATAATTTAAGATTTACAGACAGACAACGTGATATTGCATGAGATCGACTGGTCTCGACCAGTAGAGATTAAAAAGCTTGTAAAAATAAATAAAAAAGCAAACGAAAGAGAAGGCAAACCTATACGCACTTATTTAACCATTTCAACAAACTCACTGTAAACTTATAGATAAGACGATAATCTGATAGTTATAGAACCAAAGTAATAGAACTTTCCATTTTCCCTTCCATTGCCGCCCAGTATTATCTATATTTTGTGTATTACTTGCAGTTCATTTTTGTTTCATACTATGTATTATTTTTTCTAAGATTTGAACCGAGACAATTTCATGTATACTAATTTATTTTCACTCAGCTCCGTTATTTCTTTTAACTGAAGTATAACGCTCAACTTTTGTGTACACTTCGTATTGGAAGAAGAAGAAGAACTAGTTTATCTATCTTTCGCATAACTCTTGAGCTTGGTCGAGTCAGTCAAAGCAAATTTCAAGTAGTGCCCCCCTCCCCCCCCCCCACCCCCTTCCAACACAGACACACACATACGAGTTCAATGACCTCATTATCACCTATTTCTCAGTTGGTTTTTATCTTTTGTTTTTTTTTTCTTTGTGTTTGTCTCTCTATGTGTTTGTAAGTATTGTTCTGATGGATTGGTATATCGGTTTGAAAATATGACAGTTTATTTGAGGTTGAAGTGTCGCTGACACTTCTTGTGCTTTTTTTTCGACCTTTATTTTTAAAGTGACTTGCAATGATCTTGCATTTCATCAGACATTCTTGAATAGCGAACGTTGCTGTTATATTTATTGTTATACATGTATATATAACACCAATTCCTCCACTTTTTCTGTACACACATGTATCTGATATATTCTTTTTCTGTACACACATGTATATGATATTCTTTTTCTGTACACACATGTATCTGATATATTCTTTTTCTGTACACACATGTATATGATATTCTTTTTCTGTACACACATGTATATGATATTCTTTTTCTGTACACACATGTATATGATATTCTTTTTCTGTACACACATGTATATGATATTCTTTTTCTGTACACACATGTATCTAATATTCTTTTCCTGTACACACATGTATCTAATATTCTTTTTCTGTACACAAATGTGTATGATATTCTTTTTCTGTACACACATGTATCTGATATTCTTTTTCTGTACACACATGTATCTGATATTCTTTTTCTGTACACACATCTGTATGATATTCTTTTTCTGTACACAAATGTGTATGATATTCTTTTTCTGTACACACATGTATATGATATTCTTTTTCTGTACACAAATGTGTATGATATTCTTTTTCTGTACACACATGTATATGATATTCTTTTTCTGTACACACATGTATATGATATTCTTTTTCTGTACACACATGTATATGATATTCTTTTTCTGTACACACATGTATATGATATTCTTTTTCTGTACACACATGTATCTGATATTCTTTTCTGTACATACATGTATCTGATATTCTTTTTCTGTACACACATGTATCTGATATTCTTTTCTGTACATACATGTATCTGATATTCTTTTTCTGTACACACATGTATCTGATATTCTTTTTCTGTACACACATGTATCTGATATTCTTTTCTGTACAGACATGTATATGATATTCTTTTTCTGTACACACATGTATATGATATATTCTTTTTCTGTACACACATGTATATGATATATTCTTTTTCTGTACACACATGTATATGATATATTCTTTTTCTGTACACACATGTATCTGATATTCTTTTTCTGTGCACACATGTATATGATATTCTTTTTCTGTACACACATGTATGATATTCTTTTTCTGTTCACACATGTATCTGATATTCTTTTTCTGTACACACATGTATCTGATATTCTTTTTCTGTACACACATGTATATGATATTCTTTTTCTGTACACACATGTATGATATTCTTTTTCAGTGCACACATGTATCTGATATTCTTTTTCTGTACACACATGTATCTGATATATTCTTTTTCTGTACACACATGTATCTGATATTCTTTTTCTGTACATACATGTATATGATATTCTTTTTCTGTACACACATGTATCTGATATTCTTTTTCTGTACACACATGTATCTGATATTCTTTTTCTGTACACACATGTATCTGATATTCTTTTTCTGTACACACATGTATATGATATTCTTTTTCTGTACACACATGTATGATATTCTTTTTCAGTGCACACATGTATCTGATGTTCTTTTTCTGTACACACATGTATATGATATTCTTTTTCTGTACACACATGTATGATATTCTTTTTCAGTGCACACATGTATCTGATATTCTTTTTCTGTACACACATGTATCTGATATATTCTTTTTCTGTACACACATGTATCTGATATTCTTTTTCTGTACATACATGTATATGATATTCTTTTTCTGTACACACATGTATCTGATATTCTTTTTCTGTACACACATGTATATGATATTCGTTTTCTGTACACACATGTATCTGATATTCTTTTTCTGTACACACATGTATCTGATATATTCTTTTCTGTACACACATGTATATGATATTCTTTTTCTGTACACACATGTATCTGATATATTCTTTTTCTGTACAGACATGTATATGATATTCTTTTTCTGTACACACATGTATCTGATATTCTTTTCTGTACATACATGTATCTGATATTCTTTTTCTGTACACACATGTATATGATATTCTTTTTCTGTACACACATGTATCTAATATTCTTTTCCTGTACACACATGTATCTAATATTCTTTTTCTGTACACAAATGTGTATGATATTCTTTTTCTGTACACACATGTATCTGATATTCTTTTTCTGTACACACATGTATCTGATATTCTTTTTCTGCACACACATCTGTATGATATTCTTTTTCTGTACACAAATGTGTATGATATTCTTTTTCTGTGAACACATGTATCTGATATTCTTTATTTGTATACACATGTATATGATATTCTTTTTCTGTACACAAATGTGTATGATATTCTTTTTCTGTACACACATGTATCTGATATTCTTTTTCTGTACACACATGTATCTGATATTCTTTTTCTGTACACACATGTGTATGATATTCTTTTTCTGTACACACATGTATATGATATATTCTTTTTCTGTACACACATATATATGATATTCTTTTTCTGTACACACATGTATCTGATATTCTTTTTCTGTACACACATGTATATGATATTCTTTTTCTGTACACACATGTATATGATATTCTTTTTCTGTACACACATGTATGATATTCTTTTTCAGTGCACACATGTATCTGATGTTCTTTTTCTGTACACACATGTATCTGATATTCTTTTTCTGTACATACATGTATCTGATGTTCTTTTTCTGTACACACATGTATCTGATATTCTTTTTCTGTACACACATGTATCTGATATTCTTTTCTGTACAGACATGTATATGATATTCTTTTTCTGTACACACATGTATATGATATATTCTTTTTCTGTACACACATGTATCTGATATTCTTTTTCTGTACACACATGTATCTGATATTCTTTTTCTGTACACACATGTATATGATATTCTTTTTCTGTACACACATGTATCTGATATTCTTTTTCTGTACACACATGTATATGATATTCTTTTTCTGTACACACATGTATATGATATTCTTTTTCAGTGCACACATGTATCTGATATACGTTTTCTGTACACACATGTATATGATATTCTTTTTCTGTACACACATGTATGATGTTCTTTTTCTGTACACACATGTATGATATTCTTTTTCTGTGCACACATGTATCTGATGTTCTTTTTCTGTACACACATGTATATGATATTCTTTTTCTGTACACACATGTATATGATATTCTTTTTCTGTACACACATGTATATGATATTCTTTTTCTGTACACACATGTATCTGATGTTCTTTTTCTGTACACACATGTATCTGATATTCTTTTTCTGTACATACATGTATATGATGTTCTTTTTCTGTACACACATGTATCTGATATTCTTTTTCTGTACACACATGTGTATGATATTCTTTTTCTGTACACACATGTGTATGATATTCTTTTTCTGTACACTCATATGTATATGATATTCTTTTTCTGTACACACATGTATCTGATATTCTTTTTCTGTACACACATGTATGATATTCTTTTTCTGTACACACATGTATCTGATATTCTTTTTCTGTACACACATGTATCTGATATTCTTCTACACCTCAACATTCCTATGACTCATTAACTGAAAAATAGCTTATAGCAAACTTTCTACAGTAAGTATTAACAAGAAATGAAAGAAATGGGCATGGGTTGTTTACATTATTCTAATATAAGAATAAATAATTTTAAATGAATACTTTTAATAAGTTATTGTTTTATGATGGATTGAGAATTTATGTCAGTATCTTCTCACTTTCTGACCCCATGTCTAGTGTCCTGCAAGCTTTCTTAGCCTCACATATATTAAACGCTAGTTTTTTTTTTTTTTTCTTGCTACCCTGGATATTCGTATACACGTCATTGGCGCACAACGAAATTCCTATTAATATTTTAGAGTAATTAAATTGATTTACTATAACGCTAACTGCAAAGCAAGTAATAAACGATCATCCTAAACTAATCACATATGAACACATATTAAAAATGGGCATTAGACACATTAAATGTTTAATATGCCAACGATGTTGCTTCACTTTGTGCTTACACTAAATGTCATGCGTCAAAATAACTGCTTTGCAAGCCGTATAAACATATAGAAATTTGAATAGCCGAAAACGAACTAAATAGAAACTGCTTTTCATTGGAAACCACTCGACAAACACGAGCAAAATGAATTTTGTGACCAGTAGTTAAACGAAGATAAATCAGCTTCAAGTATCATGAATAATTAAAGCATCGCATGACGGAACAAATGGAGTACTGGAAAACCCGAGACGTAACCATTAAAGAACCGTCAGTTCGGAAATTTCCGTGATAGATCGATAGAATGCGCCATGTTTCTTGGAAAACGAGGGTCGTAGTATCTCATCCATATTTAAACATATGTGACCAAAATAATTGAACACTTTTTAATTAATGTATGGCGACACCCTCTTAGCGGAGGTTAATAATTTAATATGTATCTTAATGCGTGCACGTAATGATACAGTGGCATGAGGCTACTGAACGCCAACTGCCTATAGAGTCAAACATTAATAATGCTAGGAGTTAGTGCGACTCATTATACCTGTTGTTACAAGTTGATAGCTAGTCCAAAAAGACAGATCCAAAGATGGATGGACTTCTGAAAGCATATTATAGACTGAAGAATATCGAAGGGATTGAAATAAGTCTAAACCTTTTATTATTCGTATTTCGTAGACATTCACATGGGAACATGTGCACGTATCTCCAAAAATCTTACCATATCAAAATACCGTAAAGAAATTTATGCTTTCTTGTCGAACTTCCGTTTTTTCCCACTAAAATTGCAATTAACGTTAATGTAACTACAGATATCTGAAGGGGTCAGCCAGTCGCACTATTTAGTTTTTATAGTGGACAGTGTAACGTTATTATGTTTCATACTAATTTTGGCTCTGTTTTCATTGTTTGTCATACAATTCTGTTACACACTTACATGGACGTGTACTTACATTTGACGCTGATATCGAGCTCTGATTAAGGACAGTAAATATGTGATAGAGTTTGCTGTCTTTTAACAAAACACAATAGAACAGAATTTCACTCACACTCGAGGTCATAGTGATAAATCAAGGTATATAGTAATATAAGACTCTTTTATAGGCTGCTATGAAAGGTGCATCAGTTTCACCCTCGGGGTCTCAAAATCATGTAAAACCATCGGCTTAACGAAATGTATCTGTACATTGTAATAATAGAGATATTGGACAAAACGAACAATTGGAGAAACAATGGTGGGATCAGGATAAATGGTAAATCAGGTGTCATATACACGGATTAGTGGAGAAGGTGGGATCAGGTGTCAAATAGACGAACCACGGCAGAAACAATGGTGGGATCAGGTGTCAAATACACGGATCACTGGAGAAACAATGGTGGGACCAGGTGTCAAATACACCGACCACTGGGGAAACAATGGTGGGATCATGTGCCATACAGACAGACTACTGGAGAAACAATGATAGGATACGTTTTCATATAGATAGGCTACTGGTAAAAATTTGTGGGATCAGGTGTCATATGCACGGATCACTGGAGAAACAATGGTGGGACCAGGTGTCAAATACACGGACCACTGGGGAAACAATGGTGGGACCAGGTGTCAAATACACGGACCACTGGGGAAACAATGGTGGGATCATGTGCCATACAGACAGACTACTGGAGAAACAATGATAGGATACGTTTTCATATAGATAGGCTACTGGTAAAAGTTTGTTGGATCAAGTGTCATATGCACGGATCACTGGAGAAACAATGGTGGGACCAGGTGTCAAATACACGGATCACTGGAGAAACAATGATGGGACCAGGTGTCAAATACACGGATCACTGGAGAAACAATGGTGGGATCATGTGCCATACAGACAGACTACTGGAGAAACAATGATAGGATACGTTTTCATATAGATAGACTACTGGTAAAAATTTGTGGGATCAGGTGTCATATGCACGGATCACTGGAGAAACAATGGTGGGACCAGGTGTCAAATACACGGACCACTGGGGAAACAATGGTGGGATCAGGTGTCATATACTCGGATCACTGGAGAAACAATGGTGGGATTAGGTGTCATATACACGAAAACTGGAGAAACAATGGTGGGATCAGGTGTCAAATACTCGGATCACTGGAGAAACAATGTTGGGACCAGGTGTCAAATACACCGACCACTGGGGAAACAATGGTGGGATCATGTGCCATACAGACAGACTACTGGAGAAACAATGATGGGATACGTTTTCATATAGATAGACTACTGGTAAAAATTTGTGGGATCAGGTGTCATATGCACGGATCACTGGAGAAACAATGGTGGGACCAGGTGTCAAATACACGGACCACTGGTAAAACAATGGTGGGATCAGGTGTCATATACACGGATCACTGGTGAAACAATGGTGGGATCAGTGGGCCGTTTCACAAAGAATCATACGTACGATATTTTACGTACGCACATAAAAAACTCCTTAAGACTTAAGGAATTTTTTGTACGTACGTAAATTATCGTACGTATGATTCTTTGTGAAACGGCCCACAAGGTGTCAAATACACGGACCACTGGAGAAACAATAGTAGGATTAGGTGTCATATACACAAATCACTGGAGAAACAGTGATGGCGTTAAGTGCTATATGCATATACATGGACGACAGGAGAAATAATGGTGGGTTAATGTGCCACGAAGAGGAGATGGCATATCCTGACGACCGGTCTATTATGCGGAAAACACGTAACTATCATACTCTATTTGGTGGAATTAGTAAACATTACATAATGGAATTTGTATCAACAAACTACTAAACAGGTCATTTTAACGACCAAAAGTTTGTGGCAAATTGCATGACGTAATAGCTGATATGGTTGAGATTTATATGATTATAAGAGAAGGTCATCTTATGTATTGGTTATCAGGGATCAGAGATAGAGAATTTTTAAATCGGTAAGAATTGAGAGCTGTAGTAAGTATTTTTTTTTCTATGAATATTATGAAATACGTATGACATAAATAACTTTGATTGTTTACTAAATAAATATCAAATAATCTGTCACGTGTATCTAGTTCCAACGCTTTTAGTAAACTAGTTAATTTATTAACATTGTGTAAGTGCTGAAAGTGAGAAAACCCAGATCATTATCCAAAACACATTCAACCTTCTTCAAGTTATATTAATCGCAGTGTTCGCGGAAAACGGTGGACCGACGGCCCAATGCCACGTGAAATTCAATCGGACCAGTTGGATTTACTTCTATGTAGACTGGTTGTTTTTGCTAATTTTAAGAAAGATGTATTGAATTCCTGTTTCGTCTATCTTATGGGGCTGCCAATTTTAATTTCATGGATATCTCGATGTCAGGCTTTGTTTACTTATAGATCTTCAAAATGCTTTTTTTATCATTTCCGAAAAATACCAAGATTGGGTTTTTCAAATTACGCCATGCGATAGCGTTTTTGGTATCACGCCATGCGATAGCGTTTTTGATATCACACCAAAGAAGAAAACATGTCCAGCATCTTGAGATGTTTAAAAATATTTTGAAGTGTGCTAACATAAACTTTTACAATTTTCATTGCGTAATATTTATAAATTTTCATAAGGTCTAGATGATTTCTGAGGAGCCATCTGAATTTCAACTAACGTGGCCCTAATGTCTATATGATTCACATGTTTTTCGAAAGCACTGTGATCACTGGGGGAAGTTTGTACAGTAAGTGTGATACATGTATTTTTTCCTGCTTTGCCACGCATAAGTTTTACCATGAATTTACAACTTTGTGTTCTAAAGTGTAAATTAAATGTACGATCACAATTCCTTCAAACACACAACATGCACAATGCAATATGCGATATTCGTTTAAGTACCATGCTTAGATTAAAATTAACAGTACCAATAGTGAACAAAATCACCTTTTTCAGGGAGGGGTGGTTGTTACATATTTAACTGACAATTTCCATGTTTTACAATTGTAACTGTTAAAGCATCCAGATCTGTTTGAAGGTCGTCCAGGTTGTCAGCTCAGGAATACTGTCAACCTCCTTTAGTGATACAATAATCATTAGCCATGACACTCCAGTGATAAATCCCAGGGACGGTAACTCCTGTACATCTTCCCGATAACAATTCAGAGCCACTCAATAAACAAATATGTGATTGGGGAGGGAGGTGGAGCCTGCAGACTGCAGACATCAGAAGGGCATTGACCAGCCATCCTTCAATATATATATAAATGCTAGGATGCAAATGTACGCATCTCAAGTAATTTCAAAGTTTTACCTTAAAGTTTTAGCCAGCAGAATTCTTTTTTCAGAAGGAATTTCGTTTAGAGTTACCAAACATAAATGAATTTTTAAAAAGATCAATAAAGTTATGTAATGTTAACATAAAACACTTCCAAGGGATACATGGTCAGTGTGGTGTGCCAGGGCTGGACACAAGATAAATAGGGAGCCTACCTCTACACGTGTTATGTATCTCGTAAGGTGTATTATACATATATACATGTACATGTAAACGGCTACAGATCGATGGCCGTAGTGACATTCTCATATATCTAACATTGCCCCTTTAGCCGAATATCGCCCAATCGCCAGCGGAAGGGGGTGCACCGGGATTGGGATGACCAGTAGAAAGATTTGTCATCAACGACAAGAGAGATGATGAGACAGGACAAATTAAGTTATAAGGTCTGAGAGAAATATATAATGCATATTATTCACTTAATGTAGAGCAAATTCATGAAACCCTAGTAATGAGACAAATTGATCTGAAAGGGTAACTCGTCTACCAGTTTAGTTATCCACAGAAGTTATATAAAATGTTTCACGAGTGTACACAGGATGAGTATTAGAATTTGTATGAGGCAGAAATCGGCATTACAGTAAACAACAACACCAGAAATCAGCATTATAGTCAACAACAACACCAGAAATCAGCATTATAGTCAACAACAACACCAGAAATCAGCATTATAGTCAACAACAACACCAGAAATCGGAATTACAGTCAACAACAACACCAAAATTCCGCATTACTGTCAACAACAGCAGAAATTGGCATTACAGGCAACAACGACAACAGAAATTCGCATTACAGTCAACAGCAACACCAGAAATCGGCATTACAGTCAACAACAACACCAGAAATTCGGAACGTCTTAGTCCATATATATCCTCTATTCTAGAATAAACGCTATGAAAAACGCGTGGGCAAATATCGTACTTGGACCTCTGATTAAACATACTTGATTAAGATAATACCGCATGCGATAATTATGCAATGGAGTTTGAATGAATGAACCACGGATCCCAAAAGTAACGTTTTTGTTTTGAGTACGTTAACACACAAAATTCCTGTTAGACAGTAATTCTAAGAACATCTACCTTAGTTGGTTAAGAGGTCGTTTTGCATATGTTACATACACTTTCTATGTTAGACACTAAATGGAAAAAAATCCTACATTAATTTGGTCCCTTTACACTAAAGAAATTAAGATAAATAATCAAATTTTGGACTCCTGAATAAATACAAACGTCCTCGAATTCTCTCAAAAGAATGCAGTTTTCACCAAAAAAATGACAAGAATACATCATCTTCTTGCAGAACGTCAGCCATTTTTACAAATTTCTACGTTAAACGTGTTTTCGAATATTTACGATTTGCAGTAGATTATTTAGCAAGCCATTCAGAATATGCTTACTTCTACCGGGCACCTGGTCTTACCTCTGGATTTCAGGGGTCCGGGAATGTTCATTGTGGTACATTGTTGTTAGTACCATATACACCTGACACCAGTTATGTATTTTAGGGGCAGTCTTGGTGTAGTGGTTAAGCGCTTGGCTTGCGGCGCCGACGATCCAGGTTCGATTCTCGGGTTGCGCCACTATGTTTAAAAAGTTGGTAACCTCCTGCTTCCATGTCGCGATATAACTGAAATATTGTTGAAAGCGATGTAAAACACCAATCAACCAACCAACCAACCAACTTACGTATTTTACATTAGTAAAACAGTCCCAGTTGTATTGGGGTTGTCAGATTGTATCAAAATAAAAAAAAAATAGGGAGAAAAAAGAAATCACAAAAATGAGAAATTTTAACATGGCATGTATAAATAACCCTCGATACAGATATTTTCCAGTAAAATTATGAATGCTTTATGGTTTATTGTCTCTCTATATTGATTACGTCAAGAAAATGAAACGAAAACGTATAAAAAAGAGACAACCCCCTCCCGAAATAACTTGATACATAAATTTTTTTAAAAATGCTTAACAACTGAGTTCAATCAGTTTATCGATCTATGCAGCCGGTCTGAATAAGTTTGTCAAAATCTCTCTCTCTCTCTCTCTCTGATAAAAAGGTCACAAAATCCTGTTTACGCTTGGGTAAAGTACTACAAGAGCGTACTGTTCACGTGAAAGGGATTTGAAATCGTTCAAGAATCGTTTCATTTCATATTTTCTTGAAAATTTAAGATATTATTTTTTACATTTGTAAAACCTGTTTACCATAACACCATCGGTTTGATCCACAGGCTATTACGGTAATATATTTGTATTTCAAATGTTATCTTACTGATACAATAAGAACGAACGCGTATAATTTCCAAACCGTTACGTAAGAGGGGAAAACTACTATGGGGAAATACTACTATATAGCAATTTTTCCGCCATAAGGGAAAAATACTATATAGCCATTATTCTAGGGGAAAACTACTAAGGGGGAAAACAACTTTATAACACCGGCAGGCTAAAAACGGCATCTTGAATTTTCAAGATAGTTCTGTTGAATTTTCAAGATAGTATCTTGAATTTTCAAGATATTATCTTGAATTTTCAAGATAGTAAGTTATCTTGAATTTTCAAGTTAGTAAGTTGAATTTTCAAGTTAGTAAGTTGAATTCAAGTTATTAAGTTGAATTTTCAAGATAGTTAAGTTGAATTTTCATGATAGTATGTTGAATTTTCAAGATAAAATAAAGAATTAAGTGGCCCTAATTGGCTTCCGTAAAAATGGAAGATCAGTGACACAGTGCAGTTGCTTTAATGCTACTCAGCATAGTTAGGATTTAGAGAGAGAGAGGGGGGGAGAGAGAGGATAACCTTATTTGCCACATTCCATCCATCTTTGTTTGGACTGTCATCCATTCTACACAATCAACCCCTTCAATCCACAAGTCCATACGTATAAGCAAGCTATTATCCCCACCCCTAGTTTGTTCACATAAAGCTCATGACATAGATCAAGGCTTGACTGACCTGTTGATTCATTCAGCAGCTGCATGAAAAACGATGCAAACTTTGTCCCCGATCCAATAATACTTCTAATGGCAGAAGTACCAATATGATATACGATTACAAAATGTTGTATGACTTTCCTTGTAAATCCAAAATGTTTTATTTATCACGTGTTAGAGTATATAGAAACAATACATTGGGGAAACAGAGGATGCACTCAGCTTGAAGTCAATAACCTAAGTCGCTTGTTCGTAGCGATCCCAAGCGCTGACATGCACAGTTCCAGAGGGGTGGAACGGGGATCTGTACCCACCCTGAGATTCTGCGAAAATTACTTTTCTTGTTATTTTGCTGTGTTAAATAAGTAATTTAACACACATAAACATTTGTGGACCCCTCTCAGAAAATCAATTGGGGTGGACCCCTCTCGACAAAATTTCTGGATCCGTGTCTGGCTAGTGAAATCTTATGCTGTATCCAAGTGTACATGTATATCGTATGTGTTACTTTACGCAGCCTATAGTGGTCATCGCTTAGGTCATTTATCTTTCACAAAAAGGCTCAAAATAGGATCTTATGTTGGCACATTTTGGTCATATTCACCAGTTAGATAATAAAAAAGTCGACGGGACATATAAAAAGTCGACATAATATATGAAAAGTCGACAGGACATCTAAACAGTCGATATAACATTGGAAAAGTCGACTGGACATCCAAAAGGTTGACATAATATCTGAAACGTCGGCATAATGTTCTTCTCATCTAACAAGTCAATGGTAGTTACATGCTACCATAAAGTATAGTGTTTTAATTTGTTTTCTTGACAAACTATTTACTTTGTACTTTAACACCAGTAATGCCAATATTCTCATCATCAAACAAAAAAGAAAAACCAAAACAAAAACAAAAACAAGAAAAAAAAAGGAAGTAAACAACGGAGTTGGCTTAATTCAATAATACAGAAGACAGCTTCATATATATATACATATATATATGTATATATATATATATATATATATATATATATATATATATATATATATATATATATATATATATATAAAAGACTTTGACTGGTGAAGATGTTAGGCTAATGTAGATGATAGTTTCGTTTTACTTTTCATTATATAAAAGGAATATTGCTGATCGTAAATAAGGAAATCAATGATAAAAATGTTACTGTGAGTTACTATTTCATATAAATTTTACCTTGATGATAGACGACTTCCAATCGATCATGTTATATGAGTTTTGCATTTCTCCGTCGATTGAGTGCATAATGATGATATCTGAATACATATATTTCACATCTGGTTTTAAAATGATAAGACTGGCGGTTTATCCATTACATCATTGACTTTTATCAGCATTGTGTTTAAGGAAAATAAACAAATATCAAAGAAGATAACATAGCGATAAGAATTAAATGTGGCACAACCACAATAATAATAAAACGTAAAACTCAACCGGAAAGTCAATATATCAAATTTCATCAAAGAAAACAAAGCGATAAAATATGTAACCGAACTGAAATTGTATTGCACGCTTTTCCTCGGATAAAATTCGATAATCGTAAAGCATCTGTAATTTTCGACAACGAACATTTAATCTCCTTTTATCAGTCGTTTCCATTCGCTTGTCTTATCTCGATAAAAATACTGATCTTTAGGGAAAAAATAAATAATGGAAATGTGTAGGAAAGAATGCCATACGATCTGATTATCACTATGTAATATTTGGAAAATACTTCTGTACATAAAAGGTCGAACTCTCTAAAAGATTTTATCAATTTATGATTTTCATCATTTCTTGTAAGAGCAGAAACATTAATATGAACAAAGAGCAATTAAAACACAATTTCGACTAGTTCAAGCTTGATATTCGAAAGAAGAAAAGAGATGAAGCTGGCATGCATTGTCCTTCAGATTTTCAAAATGCAAATTACAGGAACATGGATATCTTGATTATACAATCTGCTTATGAATAAATAACTAATTTAATGAAACAAACACGATGTCAGCTTCGTTAAATAACAAACAGATTGCAGATTTTGACCGAGAAAAAAATTACATGCAGCTTCCTTCTTCATACACGATTTAACATTTAAAAGGGAATACGATTCATAGAAAATTGAAAGGCTTTTCTGACGAAGATGTTACTTCAAAAACTTTGTTTACTACACTTTCTCTGTTGAATAGAACTGTTAAGCTGCATATCCACATTGTACCTTAAGTAACAAGAATGTCGGCAAATATCAGCCTTTAGTAATTATACCCCCCCCCAAACGAAGTTTGGGGTGTATATAGGAATCACCTGTCTGTCTGTTCGTCTGTCTGTCCAGAAAACTTTAACCTTGACCATAACTTTTGAACCAAACGAGACTGGGTATTCATACTTTACATGTATATTTCTTGTGGCAAGACCTTTCTTTTGGTACCAAAATTTTTTCCCATGTGACCTTGGCCTTGACATTTGACCTACTTTTTAAAAACTTTAACCTTAGCCATAACTTTTGAAAGAAAAGAGATGGGACCTTAATACTACACATGTGTATACCTTGTGGCAAGACCTCTCTGTCAATACCAACATTTTCGAACTTGTGACCTTGGTCTTGATGTTTGACCTACTTTTTAAAATCCTTAGCCATAACTTTTGAAAGAAAAGAGATGGGACCTTTATACTATATATGTGTATTCCTTGTGGCAAGACCTTTCAGTCAGTACCAGCATTTTGACCTTGTGACCTTGGCCTTGACATTTGACTTTTCTTTTGGAAATACTTTAACTTTGACGGTAAAGTATAGTCATAGAGAGATAGGGAGTCCATTTTACATGTGTGTATTCTGTATGACAAGTCCTGTACACTGATACAATAAGAATTTACACAACCCTTCACCTTCTTCTCCAAAACTTAAATATTGGTCTCATATATATAGTTCTATGCCCTATTTTGAATTTTGGTGCCGCGGCGGTATTTGCCCCTTTAGGACAGTTCTAGTTTTCGCAGTTTTGAAATGTAACATTTGCTTTAATATTTCCCTTAGTTAACTTTTCGCTGAATGAATAATTTACGTTTCCTGAACATCCATCGAATATGAATCAATCAAGATCAATATATATAATTGATCAATCATTATAATTTCAAGCCATTAAAATGTGAATAGACAAGAGAATTTCAAACACGCTATAACTATTCCAAACACCGTAACAACTTTAATATTAAACCGAGACGATACCACGACTACTAGGTAAATCAGTGATATTAATGTAAATACTGAACAAGCATGCACGAGTTCACAATGTAAATACTGAACAAGCATGCACAAGTTCACAATGTAAATACTGAAAAAGCATGCATAAGTTCACAATGTAAATACTGAACAATCATGCACAAGTTTACAATGTAAATACTGAACAAGCATGCACAAGTTCACAATGTAAATACTGAACAAGCATGCATAAGTTCACAATGTAAATACTGAACAATCATGCACAAGTTCACAATGTAAATACTGAAAAAGCATGCACAAGTTCACAATGTAAATACTGAACAAGCATGCACACGTTCACAATGTAAATACTGAACAAGCATGCATAAGTTCACAATGTAAATACTGAACAGGCAAGCATGTGCAAGTTCACAATGTAAATACTGAGCAATCATGCACAAGTTCACAATGTAAATACTGAACAAGCATGCACATTTTCACAATATTAATACTGAACAAGCATGCACAAGTTTACACAGACCATATTAGGCTTAGGAAGCGAACTGGAACCCCTTCACTGTTTCGCTGACTTTTGATATAATGTCACCTAAACCAGAAGCGGTCCTTACAGTCAAAATGATCTCATTACTGCACCACTTGATGACATGGAGTTTTTATCATCTGCTTCACATCGATGCCTGGACATCAATGAAATCCTCCGGTTTCTTTACATACGCCAGCGACCTTTGGATATATGACTAAAGCACAAATTTCTGGATAGAATTTACAATATAAACGATTTCTATATACCTGTATTTTGTATATTTCGATTAATATTCATGTAACATAAACAGCGATGATAAAGCCAGACTAAGTATAAATCTGCAGTGAGTAGCCAAGTTTTTATGGAATGCATGAATTATGACGATATCGTGTATAACGACCCAGTGGCGGATCGAGGATTTCTGAAAAGGGGGGGCCCACATGTGTATTAGCCAAACTTTTCAGCCATTTTTGGTGCAAAATCTGGATTTTTACTAGTAAATATGTGGCCAAAAGGGGGGATCCCCCCGGCCCCCTCTAAATCCGCCACTGCGACCCACAGATGGGAGCTTACATTCAATGTACATAATAAGATAGTCTCTATCTATGGTGAAAGAAGATTCAGATTAAATCCATCAGTAGTCTTACTTAAACAGCACATGACCTCGTTCTCAGACGAGTAAATATGTTCTGATGTTGACGAAGCCGGCGGCACTTATCGGTTCGGTGCTTAACACGAGTCATGCCGGGACCGTCGGTGCCCTGTCTTTCAAATGAGAAAGTCAAAACCGAGACCCCGGTGTCATGGTAAGCGTGACAAATATAATATCCTTCACTGTTTCTGACGAGTCTGTAACATAGGTCTAAATGTCTGTGCAATGCATCAGACAGGTGCCGGCACCATTCAAATGAAATAATTTTGGTGTGACGTAAAACAAGAATGAAACAAGCAAACAAATATATCAAATGTCTACGTCAGAATAGTGTGAATATAGAATTCCTTACACGGTAATTACTACATTTCTATGCTCTTTGTATCCTAAGATATACTGATCGTTTTATCGAAGTCTGCAACAACAAAATATTGAATTAAAACTGAATGGCGATCCTTCCGTCTAATGAATCAACCGGTTTATTGCTACACAGTTACTGGAGGAATGAAACGCAGGCAGAACATATATTCTAAATAGATTCTGATATCTTAGTTTTCGTTTATCGAATAGCGATGGTGTTCCGCACATCGCAGATTCCAATTCTAGGACTTGCAAGTAACTTTCACAATGACGTACATGTAGTGTGTGAGTCGGGATGTCCGCACTGCGAATAAGATGGTTGTGGAAAGGACATGTCACTTATTATCCGAGCAGAGTCAACTATTAATATCATTACTTATATATTTTCATCTTGTTTTACCTATTCTGTTTAGTATCAAATTTATGTATTAAGATAAACAAATTTTAAAAATGTAAACAGAAACTGAAAATTATTTATTTTATGTTAATAACTGGTTTGTTTTTTATAACAATAACTGTAACTTTATAAAAACTTCATTTTATTTCATTCGACAAGATTCGTTAAAAAGTGGATCCAGGGTGGGGCGACATAGGCCCCGGTGGATAACCTCCTTTAACAGCCTTCTTCAGGTCGGCTGCATAAATCAACAAACACGCCTGGCAGGGCATAAAAAGTTTACCCAATACAGACAGACGGAAAAATGCGGGACGAGGAGCGATTATAATAGGTCATTTCGGCTGTGGTGAGCTAAAATATCTTTGTGTTTTGTGGTAAATGTTGAGAGATTCTAATACGGAGTTTATAACACTGGATTTTTCATGAATTGAACTCTGATCTCAACGTCAGTATCGTACTAACAAATTTATCACAAATCCTATATTTTGACATTTGAATTTTAATCTCTACAAAGTACATTCTTGGTAAAAAAAAAAATAGCTCGTCAATTTTTGCATGTCTGTGGCCTTTTTTTTTTTTTTTTGTCATACAGCGAAGTCAGATGTCGTATATCCTTTTTCAATCACCAAAACTCTATCAATAACAAGAAGACAACACTCCACTAACATAATGGCACGACGTAAATATCCATAAACACCCCCATAATCATACCGACACAAGACGTAAATATCCATAAACACCTCCCCAATCATACCGACACGACGTAAATATCCCTAAACACCACACCAACACACCGGCACAAGATGTAAATATCCATAAACACCCCACCAACACGCCAACACAAGACGTAAATAATTATGTACACATTGGATTAGTTTTATATCAACATGGATAACATTAGGATGCAGACAACTTGGTCCATATAAATGGTAATTCTACTCACCAGTTTAACAACTTTTTCTCTTCTTGTATCCGACTCTGGATATTCTTCTCAAACACATTACACAAACTAATATTGTCCAAGGTTATTTTTTCAAACAAGAAAATCAAAACATCCGTATAACTCTCTGAAATACCAGTTTATGAGTGGACACATGACGTAATCCAGTTCTTCATGCACGATTGCAAATCGGCTGTAATATAGGGAAAACAAGTCAGAGATTCAGAGAATTGTAGTCCCCCGATTTTGGGGGTTCTATTAGTACGGTTGCAGTGATCTGTGACATACACTCATGGTTGTGCATGTCTACAGACACACATGCGAAATATGCGTCTTACGGTTAAAAAGTTACATTGAAGTAGGTCAAAGGTCACATGATAAAAAATTCTGGAAAGGTATTGCAATTAGGGACACGCATGCCAAATATGAAAGCCCTACGTCTTACGGTTAAAAAGTTATGACCAAGGTTAAAGTTTTTGTGACCGACGGACGGAAGGACAGACTGACGGACAGATAGACGAATGAGATTTAATGTCCCCATGCTTTCGCTAAAAGCGGGGGACAAAAACAACAACTGCGTCGTAGAAATTTTACTTACCAACGAATCGTTCACGTGAACTCTGAATATAAAACTTACCATCAAATTGCTGAACTAATTTACACTTATAACATCAAAGAGGAAAAAAACCCAAACTCTGGAATTCTCTTCTTATTCCTTTCCTTCCATTTGTTACAAAACAATATGTTCTTCTACAGTTTTACTTAAACGTTGTACAAGACCGATAAAAGAGTGAGCAGAAGACATCATAAACACTATGAGATACCAGGGTACTCAAAGTTTCTTATGTATTGTTTGGAAACTGATAATCCAGGAATAACGAGAAAAGATAACAATAAGTAATAATTTTGGCTTCAAACTCTGGAAAACGAAGATTTCTAATGGCCTTGCAATACCCATTCGATTTCATTTACTCTATCGAAGACGAATTTTCAATGATGGTTACGACGTACACATCTGTACATCCATGATGCATTCAAAATTCCACCCCTGGCAGAGCAGAAACACATCGGACAAGATGTACTATACCAAACCGTAATATGTTGAGTTAGGGCCTGTGTAAACAATTACTGAGTATGATGTTCCCTTTCAGTTCACAATTCACAATAAACATAATTATGATCCTTAATTATTTGAAGAAATCTCAATATATGTATTCTATTTTATCATTATTACTATTTATTTATTTATTTATTTATTTATTTATTATTATTTTATTTTTATTACATGTATTTGTTTTTTGTTTAATTTTTCATCAAAATAAGAAATATGTTACCAGGTTAGGAATATAATAAGATTAACTTGCAGGTAATGATGTATAATAATAATAATGTGAAAAAAATATTTGGATATTTACCTATTAATGCCTGTTTAGGTCGGTACTAAGCTCTCATAGTGTTGCTGGACTATCTAAAACTTGAAAATAGATAATGGCGGGAATGGGATGCATGTCAATTCATTTAGGTGTTGAATTGTTACCCGGAAGGGAACACCGAGTTCTTTGTACTCTCTCACTATCAACAGTACGGGCACGTTCTCTGTTGCTCTTTTTATGAGTCGAAGAATCGAGGACATCTAGTTTTGGCCAGTCTGTTTGTCTGTCTGTCTGTCTGTCTGTCCCTTTGTCTGTCTAATTGGCGACAATTCCATTAGGTGGTGATAGTGGTTTGAGTATGGGGTGGTGATGGCGGTTTGAGTATGAGGTGGTGATGGCGGTTTGAGTATGAGGTGGCAATGATGGTTTGAGTATGAGGTGGCGATGGCGGGTTGAATATGAGGTGGTGATGTCGGGTTGAGTATGAGATGGTAATGGCGAATTGAGTATGAGGTGGCGATGGCGGTTTGAGTATGAGGTGGTGATGGCGGTTTGAGTATGAGGTGGTGATGGCGGTTTGAGTATGAGGTGGCAATGGTGGTTTGAGTATGAGGTGGTGATGATGGTTTGAGTATGAGGTGGCGATGGCGGGTTGAATATGAGGTGGTGATGTCGGGTTGAGTATGAGATGGTAATGGCGAATTGAGTATGAGGTGGCGATGACGGTTTGTGTATGACGCGGTTTGAGTATGAGGTGACGATGGCGGTTAGAGAATGAGGTGGTGATAGTGGTTTGAGTATGAGGTGATGACGGTGGGTTGAGTATGAGGTGGTGATGGCGGTTTGAGAATGAGGTGGCGATGGCAAATTGATTATGAGGTGGCGATGGCGGTTTGAGTACGAGGCGGCGATTACGGTTTGAGTATAATGTGGTGATGGCGGTTTAAGTGTGAGGAGTAACTTCGTAAAGTTTCAACTAATCAAGTATTCTTAAATGTTTTGAATTTATAAAAAATAAAAACATAGTTTTACTTATTACTTTCTGTTACATTATAAATGCATAAACATAAATCATTATGTAACCACGCCGATGCATATTAGATCTAATTCTAGATGATTCTGGACTGGCGACATTGAAAAATTGATTTTATTTTGAATGTTTGAAAGCGCAGGTTAGTAATAATTTTACTGTTATTATTTTATTTATTCATTTATTCATTTATTTGGAGCAGATTTCTAACTTTTTGTCAGTGGACACTTGCAACCACTTGCATAACAAAAAGAAAATGCGGTAAAACAAAGAAGTAGATCGATTTTACATTTCCATAAGCGAACTGTACTATCGGATATAAAATCAAACGCTAAACAGACATTTCGTGTATTACATGAATGCGCGGATCCAGTTGGTGGAGTTACGTACGGAAATCTCACCCCATTCCTCACCACCACTTTTTGAAAAGGCCTTGTGGCCAAGAAACGAAGGCACAGCAAAATTGTAAGTACTGAAGGTATAGCAATTATTTCCGCATTTTTTTTCTATTTTATTTCCGATGCATTTTACAAGAAAAGAGATAGCTTGACTGTGATACCGAAATCGTTCTAACTTTTCCTCGTATGTGAAGATACATGTAACAAACGGATTCCACCTGTCCCTAGGTACTCGTTTTGAAAGTCGCCATATACCCCCATGATTCTCTGACAATATTTATCGTCTGCGTTGCCTTTCTGCTGTTTTCCTTTGTTGAAGAACTCAATATCGCTATAATTAAAGAAGCACTTCATCAAAAATTTTTGAGTATTTTCACAAAGTTCTGATTGGAGTAAAACACAATTATAGATGGTGACGGCGACTTAAGTGTGAGGAGGACAATTTGAGCAAACTACTCACACATATAAAGCTAAGTGTTGAGCTGAGGAAGGTCGGTGACGATGGAGTTTGGTAGATCAAGGTAGAGCACTCGTGTTAACTCGTGGGAGATTCAGATAAGAGCCCTGACTTGGTAAATTAATTTGCATGTAGTAAAACTGAAATTTTTACACCTACTTTAAATAATTGTATGCCCTTTCCCTAACAGAGGTATATAGGATTCAATTTACTTCAGTGTACAGGTATGTGTTCATTTACTATGAAGAGTTTTGGGGACAAGAGAAACATAGGTTTTTAATTACATGATCTTTGCATCCCTGGGTATCAAGGGACAGAGGTCAAAGCTACCATAACGGACCAATTTTCAAAAATATTCTTATTGTTGTACACTAGATACATGCTTTTAATCAACTTCAGATTCAGAAAGAACATGAAGCCCTCTTTGAAAATTGTGAATTTCGTGACCCTGGGCAGGATTTAAAATACATGTATGCAGGGGATAATCCCATTGCTCCGACACTTTTAACTTCGATATAGAATAACTCCGACGCTTTTTACTCCGACAGTTTTAATTCCGACGCTTTTTACTCCGACACTTTCAACTCCGACACTTTTTAAGGGGCAGGCTTGGTGTAGTGGTTAAGCGCTTGGCTTGCGGCGCGGACGATCCGGGTTCGATTCCCGGGTTGCGCCACTATGTTTAAGAGGTTGGTAACCTCCTGCTTCCATGTCGCGATATAACTGAAATATTGTTGAAAGCGACGTAAAACACTAATCAACCAACCAACCGACACTTTTTACTCCAACAGATTTTAAATGTCTATTTATATGGTGATATCGATGAAATGATGCCGTAATATGATACTACCATAAAGGTTATAATAGGTTAAAGTAAATGTAATAATATTTTGTAACGTTACAGGAAAATGCGCCGGTGGAGCCAGCGCCCCCTTTTCCGAGAGGATGAAGCCGGCGTGGCCTAGTGGTATCGCGTC
Organism: Pteria penguin; assembly: GCA_035048485.1. Taxonomy (NCBI): domain Eukaryota; kingdom Metazoa; phylum Mollusca; class Bivalvia; order Pterioida; family Pteriidae; genus Pteria; species Pteria penguin. The sequence goes on along the minus strand of CM068588.1, from coordinate 11,715,707 downwards.
GGACTCCTGATCGGGAGGCCGGGGTTCGAGTCCCGCTCTGGTCATGCCGGTATCATGTCTTTCGGAAGAGACAGTAAAAACCGAGGCCCCGCGTCGTGGTATGCATGGCACATGATCTAGATATTTGTATCTGTTTGTGTATCATAAAATAACATGAAATTGACAACAACAACAGAGCACTCTTTCGCATTTAGTTGCAAGAACTTCCCTTTTTGTCTGTTTAGACTGGACTAAACGTTTTATCATCCTATTGAGCTTTTATACAATGTTACAGCATTCAAGCATCGAGACAGGCTTTATTCGGACACTATATGTGATAGGACCTATCGCGCTGCTTTGCTATTGTAATGTAATAGGTCATTTGTACAATAGCGCATATTCGTGATAACGCGTTTGAAAGAATCCATGTCTGATCAATTTTATTCCAATACCATCTTTACGGACGTTGATGAAATATTGTTAATTGGGCAACTTGTGTCAGGCACATTAAAAAAACCCGCACATTTATTGTGTGGTCATAGAACACATGTTTAAGACAATATTACGATATTTTCAAGCTAGGTATTGTAATGTACGGTCTTAAGGCCTTGTCACACGGGGATTTTTGGCCAACGTATGAGGAATGACCAAGCTAATTTTCCAACACGTCGACGAACGTTGATAGACGTCGAGTAAATATTGTGATCACTGCGTGTCTTGAACGTCGGAGGACGTTGGCATGCGTTGTAATCGCCGGAAGTTTTTGTGCATGCACAAAACTTCCGACGACAGTCCAGCGTCCAAATGTAAGTTATGTGGTCGTTATGAGGTTGCCCAGCACACGCTAGACATGCGATACTGTGCGCTGTGCAGTCGTTTCTCATAAGTTCAGAACACGTTGCGAGGTCGCCGATAATTCCAACGACTATGTAACGATAAGGGAGCGCATGCCTAACGCCTACACAACGACCGTGTAGAGATAGCCTGGCGTCCTGCAACGTCCCCAACGTGCGCCAAACGACAGCGTAACGACTTTGGCGTATACCTAACATCCTGAGAACGACCTTAACGTATTGTTGATATTAGATTACTTATTTACTATTAGGTGAATAAAATGAAGGTTCACTTTAGTACTGCATGTTTTTAAAATGGTGGAACCTGAGTTTTCTCTAAGGTACTTAAAACTAGCTATTTTATATCATCAAAACAATATCATTGATTTTTCCATTGTATATTATGAGAAACAAAAGAATTAAGTGTCGGATACACTGGGTGAGAATATGGATTGCCAGGAGAGAAGAGTTTGGAATCTACGATCAACTCATGGTCGAACTTAGAGCAGAGGATCCCGCCTCATTCATTAACTTTCTTTGCATGCCTCCGTCAATGTTTGATGAACTTTAATATCGATAATTTGTTCGAACGTTTTATGTCATCGTCAAGTCGTTAGACAAACGTTGCCAGGTCGCTGGTTACGCGTTATGTCTTATGAGAACGTTAACAAGTAAACTGAAAAATAGTTTGAACAATATCTATGTGTTGGGCATACGCTGTCATCGTCGGGCGAACGTTGTTTATGCGTTACACGGACGTTCTGTGTGCGTTGAGAACGTTACTGCATATTGAGTTTTCGGGCCACACCCCAACGTTTGCCAGTGTGTTGCATTAAAATGAAGTCGTATCTCATGCATTAGCTTAAAATATCCCAATGGGACAGGGCCTTTATAGTTATGGTAAAAATACGTAAAAATACTAAAGTATTCATTGGTTTCATGATTGATACACGTAGCACTTGTCCTTATGTCGGAGTAAAATATATAAAATTGTCGGAGTAAAAAGCGTTGGAGTAAAATGCGTCGGAGTAAAAAGTGTCGGAGTAAAGGCGTCGGAGTAAAAAGTGTCGGGGTTAAAAGTGTCGGAGTAAAAAGTGTCGGAGTAAAAAGCGTCGGAGTAAAAAGTGTCGGAGCACTTGGACGCTCCCGTATGCAGTAACCCTCTTGTGAAGAATTGCATTTTTGCATCAGTCTAGTACCTCTCTGATTGGCTAGCCACAAATGTGGTCGTCTGCTATTGTTAGGAGCCAGTATTGGTGTAAGCTTTAGGAACATGCATGTTGTGAAAATATCTCGCTCTTTATATCCTCATATTTCCAGGTTCTAATACACTTGAGCCGAAAATAACGATTTAAAAAAAAAATTGATCCAGACTTTATTAAAATTATGTTTCAACAAGCGCAATAGCTAGCTATTGAAAAGCAACAATTAAATATGATCCCCGCCTGTGAAAGGCGTTCATTCTATAAATATATGTAAAAAATCAGTAATATAATTATTTTTAATATTCATTTTCACACCTTATTTCATTTTAATAACTTTTTTGTTTACAATGGGACAAGAATCATTAATAATGACCCCTTTTATTTGATTTAATGGACTAAACACTATATTTCCTCTGTACTTGAAATCATTACTGAGCCCGTCTTGGACGTACATATTTACGTGCCTTAATCCATTTAATGAAAATATAGATCGAAAAACCATGACCCGATCGGTGTTTAGTATGATAATATAAATCAGAAAAACATCACATGAAAAAAAGTTATCGACGCGTTAGGGAGGAGTTTCATGTAAAAGTCGGGCTATTGATACAACAACAGAAACGGGTAGACCCATACCTTTGTTATATATTATCGTTATAGTAATCGCATGCAGCATAAGCATTTCGAAATATTATTTTTTTTCTAAGTCACAATACTTTCGTTTTCATTGTGTTGTATTCACATTCACGTTTACAAGGGTTTATGTCACTTATTTTCGGTTGCCGTTATGCTGCTTATTTTTAACATGTACTCCGCGACCGGCACGAGAGGCTCGCAGAGAGGTTGCTTTGAACACTAAAAACAATGGTTCATTTTAACTTTACAAGAAGTAAACAATTTCAAACATTAAACTCACCTTAATTTAAGGATACAGCATTAACGATCTCTTCTGAATATTGTTCTATGAAGACAACAACTTTCTCAGGCGACGAATAAGGAAAAATATGGCGGACATTTCTTATCGCGCATGCGCAACTTTTTCAACACATTTAAAACGAGGCTATGCTAGGATAGCGGGGTAGTTGCATATCCCTTTAGATATACACGTCCCTGTATAAATAAAGCTCAAATTGTACAATGTAATACAGAGCTGATATATTCTAAGTACATATTTCATCAGGGGAAAAACATAAAAAGGCAGGTACCATAAGATCGACAAAAATATATTTTCTCTCTGATCAAAACTTACCTGAGCACCTAGTACACTAAGTTGGGTGCGTGTCCTATACCAAGAGGGATGACTCTTACAGATATTATTGATTTAAACAGTTTATGAGTAGTGTAATAAGTTTGTTATGGTGCACACCTGAAAAAAGCAAATACGACCGACGAGGACCGATTGCCCTATAACAATACTATCGTTCGCGGTTTACATGAAAAATGAAATCCAGCAAGTGAAATACGCCCCCACGTTCCGAACCAACGACCGATGATAGATCTTAATCCTCTGTAGTGTTTTCGTTTTTGCATCTTGTTTTGCATGTTGTTTGATATTGAAAAGTAAAGCCCCAACATTTAGTGATATTCAAATTTTTTACCGGCGGTATCTATATATGAAGTGTGAATGAGAGATCTGAACACAAGAACCAACCAAATTGTTGACGCAGACAGACGCACGGACATTGTAATAGATTTTGATAGAGATCATTTTATACCAAATTGTTCATTTAAGTGTATTGGAATTAAAACAGTTTACTCGTATTTTCTAAAGAGCACCAGCAGCCCGGATCTAAATAAGCATCTTGATGGTTTTCTTGAAAAATTACAATGTAAATGTACGCCTAATATCGACTTCATTTGTCTCCTTTTTCTTAACATGTACCTGTACTCTAACGCCACACACTTTTAAATTGTTTACTGATCATGATAGATCATAGAATACATGATTAGACAGGATAAGATTCAATGTACTTTACACTGTTACACTAACAACCCCCCCCCCTCTCCACCCGCCGCCTCTTAACTCCACTCTCGGGATGTACATTACAAACCATTGGGGTTTCAACTCCGATCCAATAGCATATGCCTCCATGTTTTGTGATTAGTACTAGTATATGATCAGCAAAATCAGTTTTCTTTACATTTTCCAAAATGAAGTCTTATCCCATGATTGCGTCTGGTACTGTATCATTTATGATAGCTTCTACGTTGAAAGGTATCTACTGCAGGAAAACCTTCATCTGCGTCTGACCATACACAGTTGGCCGTTCATTACTGACATTTAGGAAAGTACGACTCGTCAGGAATAGTGTTGGATGGGAAATAAATATGCACCTACATGGTGGCTGGTGTCGAAGATGTGATATCCCCACCTCGGAATCGAGCCACGTGCAACCAATTTCAGATCATAAATAGAATATGGTTGAAAACTGTACGTGTGAGTTATAAGTGCATGTTGGTCCACTGTCAATAAGGAATTTAATAGGAACATCCAGGATAAAAGCCGTTGTTTCATACGTCACTTACTTTTGTATTAGTCAGGTTGCAAATTTTATTATATGTATACACATCACTATCGTGAGTCGCGTTATTTCCTCAGTCGGCTTCTGACCTATTGAGACGAAGGATCAACGTTTCCCTTCTCTTTATTTGGCTAACGTCTGTGGTTACCTGTCCATTTAACAGACCCATCTGCGGTTGGCAAATGTTGTATACAGGGCAATTCTTACAGAAATGGTCACTAGACTTACAAATGAAACGATTTCTGCTTCTATTATAGTTTGATTTTCATGGGTTCTTCTCAATCTGCTAAAATGTGAGTGAGATCTACCGCCTTGAAAGTTGGGAGGCATCTGAGGATGTCTTCCATTTATTCCGACCTTGATTGTTGTGTTTTGCTTAGAGTTTCTTTTGGCATTTTAACCATCATGACCCACACTTTCAACCTGTCCAGACTTCTTTTTCTGGTGTGGTTCTCTCTAGTTACGACTGCAACGGAAGAGCTATTTTGTCCCGTCTCTTCCAAAATAGCTCTACCGTTGCAGTCGTAACTAGATTCTCATATGACCTTCATATCTCTCTGTCATCTCGACAGCTTGGCTAACAATGACAAATTTCTTGTCAGTGCTGCGGAACTTCGTTTTAGTGAGATGAATTTGTAAGGCTGATTTAGTGCAAAGGTTGCTTGAGCGTGAGGGTCTTATAAGAGGTAAGCTCTTTGGAACATCTGGCGGAGATAATCAGATAATATAGCAATTGACTCGTCAGGGATTCGTTTCCACATCGATTACTTTGATAACCAGCGATTGTGTTGTCTCTTGGATCCGAACTTCTGTCCTAGTTGCTGGATAAGGTGCCCATAACTAAGCTCATCTTCAAATGACATACTCATGTAAAAGGTCCTTGCATATCCTCTCAATGAAGCTGCTAAGGCCAGTTTTTTATCTTCAACTCTCTCTCTCTCTCTCTCCAGTGCCCTAACTTCGCGCACAGCTCAAAATTGGATAGGTATAGCTCTGGTCTCATGGTTAGGCGCTTTTATCTGATCTCCAAATCGAAATGGTCTCCACCATCGTAGTCCGAATGCCTGCAGGTAGATCTTCAAACTGTATGCAAGTACTGCCCTTTGGTCGCTCGTGGAAATCTCTACACCTCAGTCAATTTCCCGGTCATTACCAGGTTGATTATGGTTGTTCATTCCTGAACTCGATTTCGGGATCAGATGTATCAGTCATCGTTGAATAACCTTAAATAATTACCATAGATGAGATTACAGGTGTTTGTACGAATCTTGTCATGTTAAATTGGTATGACATCCAACTTCCGATGCCATTTGTAAAGGGTCGGGCGGTGCTCCACTTCTAGCATCAAAGCCGTAACGTTCAAGTTTAAGTGTGAACATTTTGATAGTTCGAAATTTGGTTAACAATAACATGAACAACGATACAAACAAACACGAGTGCCTTAAAATCACAGTTCTCACCATTTGATATATATCTAAATTGACCCAGTCGTCTTATGCATGCGAAACATTAAATCATCTCTATATATTCAAGCTCTATCATTTGGTTATTTACACACACAAATTATACGTTTGGTTATTAGTCCCCTACCGGCATCGCCGAAGGGGACTATAGGTTTGCACTCCGTCCGTCAGTCACACACGTTTTCCGGACTTCTTTCTAAACGCTTGTAGATATTCATCCAATTTTTGGTGTGTGAGTCTACTACCATGAATTACAGATCAAGTTCGAGTTTCGTTTCGGTCCACTGATTTTTTGACGGAATTACGGCCCTTGGAATTAGAAAATTTCTTTAAAATGGCAGTTTTCCGGACTTTTTTTCTAAACGCATGTAGATATTCATCCAATTTTTGGTGTTTGAGTCTACCACCATGAGTTACAGATCAAGCTCGAGTTTGTTTTTGATTCGCTGATTTTTGACGAAATTTTGGACTTACAAAATTCTGTTATACATGCTGATTTGGACCCATTTTTGTGGTAAGTACATGTACTATTTTTATGTAAACTATATGTGTATATTGCATTTGCTTGCGCATTAGCTGTCATAATCTGGAATATGACACCAAGCAAAATTTAAGGTTGTGTGTGTGTTTTGGGGGTCTTAGTTTTCCATTTGCCGGTAGGGGACTTAGTATTGCCTAAGCAATACTTTCAGAATGCTTGTTAAACGTGACATTGATTTCATCAATAAGCATTTTCTTATAATAATTCGCATCTGCTATCACTAGATCCATTATGCTAACTTGAACGCTATTTCACTTCGATGTTGCGAAGTGCTGTGACCACGGAACAAACTCCTAATAAAGACACTGTTAGCTGATCTGAGTATGTCCAGATTGTTCAGTTCGGGTTCAAACTAATCAAAGCTTTCCTGAAAATTAGTGAATCCAAACAAATTGCAAGCATACAGTATCCAACTATTACACACTCATTCTTAAATATAGGTTTGCCCGTATACAAGTACACGATAAAAAAAAACTCTCATTTCCACCACAAAACATTGAAAGTATAGTAAGTAATGCATTTTATCAGTTCAAATATGGCATGTATGCTCACTTGCGTAATATGATACACTGGGGACAAGAAATAGCTCATAGAACATTTACAAAGTTCAAGCGGGGTGGGGGGGGGGGGGTGCTACAAGATGTATAAAGTAATCGTAAATAATTCCTATAAAATATTCACTTATAATTGGTCAGTATTCAAATACAACGCATATGAAATTCCGATAATAAGGGAAAAAGACAGTCCAGGTCACGCGGTGCTAGGATGAACATCATACCACCGTAGTCAAAATGACGGAGGTTCTAGGGTGAACGTCATACCACCCTGGTCCAAGTCACGTTGTGCTAGGATGAACATCATACCACCGTGGTCCAAGTCAGGAAGGTTCTAGGGTGAACGTCACACCACCGTGATCCAAGCCACGGAGGTTCTAGGGTGAACGTCATACCACTCTGGTCCAAGTCACGGAGGTTCTAGGGTGAACGTCATACCATTCTGGTCGAGGTCACGCGGTGCTAGGATGAACGTCATACCACCTTGGTCAAAGTCACGAAGGCGCTAAAGTGAACGTCACACCACCGTGGTCCAAGTCACGGAGGTTCTAGGGTGAACGTCATACCATTCTGGTCGAGGTCACGCGGTGCTAGGATGAACGTCATACCACCGTAGTCCAAGTCACGTGGTGCTAGGATGAACGTCATACCACCGTAGTCCAAGTCACGTGGTGCTAGGATGAACGTCACACTACCGTGGTCCAAGTCACGCGATGCTAGGATGAACGTCACACCACCGTGGTCCAAGTCACGCTGTGCTAGGATGAACATCATACCACCGTGGTCCAAGTCACGGAGGTTCTAGGATGAATATCATACCACCCGGGTCCAGGTCACGCGGTGCTAGGATGAACGTCATACCTCCGTGGTCAAGGTCACTGCTGTTCTAGGATGAACGGCATATTGCCGTGGCACAGGTCATTGTGTAACATTGGTGTTACCCGGAGAAATTAAACACTGACGGACTGCCATATAAAAGAGTAGGAAGTTCCCAAATTTCAATTTTTAAAATTTCTTTCTTCTTTTAATCGATTTGTTGAAATATTAACATTCTTTGTTGAATGTTTGACGTCATTCTTCAAATTTTTTTTTTAAAAAATGAAAGTGTGTTCTCTATGACTACTACCATTAAAATGATAAAATTTCACCCAACTGAAAATTATTTACTGACATACTAAACACGGATTTATATACTAATCGATTTTATGGAGTAACAGGATTTTCATACATATTCGCTGAAATATTGCATATATTTATAATTTGCATAATCTGACACAAGCACAGATCTTGACTTAACAGTGATATACAGTACTCGATAAAAGTAAGCAAAATCTCGAACTTACTGCAACTCACAATGTGTTAGATGTTAACATAGATACCGACATTACGGTCACTGTCAGAGTGTTCAATATGAGTAAATATCCTGTCAATATTGTAACCGATGGAGTGTTCGACAAAAGTTAGAGACCAGTCAGTAGATACGAATAGCATTGGCTGATTCAGAAGGATGAGTACCGGAGTAACACTCCACCCCTTTTAAAAAAAAAAGGGGGGGATTTTACTTACGAACAACGGGTAAAACCCTTTCACGAAAATTTCTGGATCCACCATGACGTACCCATTCATTCTTTTAATGAATTTATTTATCTATTCATTTTTGTGACTGAGCGGGCTTTTTAAATAATACTCTTTAGATCTTCCATTGGGGAAGTCTGTTATCAAACCACTCTATTAATTCCAAGAATTTCGGTCATTTGTTCTGTATCTAGTGGTTTTCAGAAAGAAAAAAATCAATAGACGTTTGTTATAGTGGCAATGGATTTTACGTAAAGATTTGTACTTTTTCCGAAAATCACAGGCTAATGGCGAAGTGACCGAAAATAACGCAATTCTTTCTTATTCTTTATTCTTTTGTTTTTCGGTTTGCTACTGGGTGGGACTGATTTACTGAGCTCGATCCACGATTGTTTGGTGTATATTTTTTACGTTGTATTCTGCAAATAGTATTACGGTGACAAGGAGGTAAATCTGAATTCTCTAGGGGTCCCAGCGCCGCGGACCAAAAGTCAAACTACTCACGACATCAGGGTCCCAGCGCCGCGGACCAAAAGTCAAACTACATGTACTCACAATATCAGGGTCCCGGCGCCGCGGACCAAAAGTCAAACTACTCACGATATCAGGGTCCCGGCGCCGCGGACCAAAAGTCAAACTACTCACGACATCAGGGTCCCAGCACTGCGGACCAAAAGTCAAACTACTCACGACATCAGGGTCCCAGCGCCGCGGACCAAAAGTCAAACTACTCACGACATCAGGGTCCCAACGCCGCGGACCAAAACTCGGACTACTAGACCGAGTGTATCGATAAATGGAGGGGAGGGGCATAATGACTACGCGTGTGTTCTTTTGCAATAAATACCTGGTCATCATTATAACATAATAATTATGTTTCAGAACTATTGTGAACTAATTTCAATGCTCGTCATTTTACGTTACATGTATATCACAGAAGCGTATTTACATTTAAGAGGGGTTTGGCGATCCTCCTCCCCATTTTCTACTTAGATCCACTGCCATTGCACATATGTAGAAAAATGTTTTGAAACGCGCCCTATACTTTTATTTTTTCTCTGTGTCTTTGTGATCAACAATTAAGAATTGGTCACTTGATCGGTTTTATGTTCGTTGATTGGCTGTAATATTTCCCGCCAGCACGGACTGTCTGTGTGCTTTTGCGCCTATTCTAGCTCTGGAGTTTAATGTGGCAAGTGTGGGAATTATTTGCAAAAGAGGAGTGGTAAGTTTATTTGATTTATGCATTTACTATACTGATTTTATAACTGATATATCTTTTCATACGTTATTTATTGCTTAATGGATTTCTTGGGGGTATCGATTTTGTTGTTTGAACGTTTTGGAGACTGTAGCCTGTGTGTTGATTACCAAGAAACTGTGAAGTACTTAAGTTGTAATGCAAATGATCTAAGTTCGATCCCAGGAGTAAGCGGAAACATGAGCAGGTTCGAACTTGCAGGTAATTTCTTATGTCTATCAGGTTGGGTATAGGTTCAAATCGGGGTATATACCCCGATCGAGGTAAAATACCCTGATCGGGGTATCAAAATTCTTATCAAAAATAATATTACTTCAAAATTTGAAATAAGTAATTACAGGTCGCATTACATCACTAAAAGTGGAGAACTTTTCTTTAAGGCCTCCTGTGGGCCGATTCACAAAGAATCGTACGTACGATAATTTACGTACGTACAAAATAATTCCACAAGACTTAAGGAATTTTTTTGTACGTACGTAAAATATCGTACGTATGATTCTTTGTGAAACGGCCCACTGTTCTAATCCTTACCAGATTAGGGTATTTTACCTCGATCGGGGTATATACCCCGAATTGAACCTATACCCAACCTGTCTATATCGTAGTATGACTCAGTAACTGGGGGAGGGGGGAAGGAGGTTAAGAGTTCCTTTTAGACCCCACCAATATTTATTTTCATTATCTTATATCTGATCATTAAACCAATACAAAAAATGTCATAATTATCCATTTATAATATATAAAGGGAGGGTTGTACAACTTCATTAACATTAAATATGCCATTTCCTGATCGGTTATATACTCAAGGGTATAAAATATTTTAAAATGGAGCCAGGCGCTCATAGAGAATTGCAATGTAACAATTTATACTAATTTACTGAGTTTACTAATTTCTTGACTGTATGACAAGCCGGGACAAGAACTTTACAAGTCTGTCTAACTGTGTCCAGTAATTGAGTTGATTCAAAACTGAAATCCGACACATAAAATAAGTTAAATAGATATTCAGTCATTCTTGTGGGGGACAGGCTTGATGTAATGGTCAAGTTCTTGGATTGCGGTGCAGATGATCCGTGTTCGATTGCAGAAAATAGAATAAAACTTTTAAATAAAAAGGTTTTTGATGTGAGGCAAAAGAGACCGAATTAAAAGAAACGCAATGATGGGAAGAATTTGCCAAGGAGGGTTTAATTTGATAGATATTGAATCAAAAATTAAAGCTTTAAAAACAAGATGGATTAAAAGATAAACACTTCCAAAAGCAGTTTAAAAGCTTTTGTGTCAATAATTGTATAGACAATGAATATGCAACTACTCCACATGAGTATGAATATAAGGAAGACAAAGTTTATATTTTGATAACTGGATTCGTAGTGAGATAAATTATGAAATTTATGTTGTCAATGAAAGTGGACGATGTTGTCAATGAAAGTGGAAGATGTCAATGAAAGTGGACGATGTTGTCAATGAAAGTGGACGATGTTGTCAATGAAAGTGGAAGATGTTGTCAATGAAAGTGGACGATGTTGTCAATGAAAGTGGAAGATGTTGTCAATGAAAGTGGACGATGTTGTCATTGAAAGTGGCCGATGGTGTTATGAGAACCTACGATTGAAAAACAATATAATATGTGATTACAATATAATATGTGATTACAAAATATTGTGTAATGAATATATGTATGATCTGAAATGAATTTTCAACATTTCATACGGTATTTATGAAACGAGATGTTTGTTTTATATAAAACACACAACGAGTTTCATACATACCGTATGAAATGAAAATTCATTTCAGATTCTTTTCATCGCATGTTTACATTCGGCAGGCGTTTATTTCATCAAACACCGATTTGATACAATTCTTCTCCAAGCTATGACGTCACACCTGACTGTCATAAATTAATTTATGACATAGCTATATTTCACTGGATAAACAGCAAAATTGATATAATTAATTAATGCCTACAAATGAAAAAAAGCTACGAACTCCTGTTTATAATATAATGCGACTATTCGATCATTCAGTAGTAAGTAAAATAGACACTAATACTGGTTATTAGAGGTAGAAAACCTTCGTACATATACTTCAACACACGTTTTTAGATAAGTGCACTTTATGCTTTCGTTGAATACAGAGTGATAGTTTGCGGAGACAATGCATTTACTTAGCCAGTGAAGAGGGGGGGGGGGGGGGGCGTCAAATTTCAACATTAATTAATGACCCGTTTGGAAAAGTTTAAACTCCGGTTTGTAATATGGCGTGACTATTCGATTATTCAATAGTAAGTAAAATGAACTTGAAAACTGGTCATTAGAGGTAGGGTCGAATTTCATCACTAAAAAAACCCCAACCCCATGTCATATTTTAATATTAATTGATGACTCCATTTGAAAAAAACTTGAACTCCTATTTATAATATAGGGCGACTATTCGATTATTCGACAGTACATGTAAGTAAAATCTACCCCATGCCGAGAAAATCTCCTAATTACAATACAAGTATTTAGCCTGCTTTTGTCAAATATAGAGGGATGTTTTGCAGAGACAATGCAAGGACAGTAGCTGGGAAGAGAGTGTTGATATGTCAACATTAATTAATGACTCCCAATGAAAAAAGAAAATCGAACTCCGGTAAATAACACAGTGTGGCTTTTCGATTATTCGATAGTAAATAAAATGAACTTGGAAACTGGTCAATACAAGTTGGGCCAAATTTCAACCACCCTAAGTCGAGAAAATCTCCTTTTTACGATGCATGTACATGTACTTAGCTAGGTACACTTTCAGTGTGGTAATATTTTAACATTAAGAAAAGATTACTTTAACAGCCTATAAACGGTTTCTGTTCAGGAAATATCTGGAACAATCAATGAATGTAGATTAATTATACGGAATTAATTATTCGGATTAATCAGTCGTCCCTTATCTTGTGTTTCTTCATTTAAATCATTTCGATATTTAAATCAGGCGCCTTCTGATTTCCACGCGGTTTGTATCAGAGTCTGATTCCTTGTTATTTATGTCCTTCTTCTAACCATATTTGCATGTATAAATTGCAGGCCCATTGTGATGCAGATGCTGGGACTTCCACCAGCCAACGTTGGAGGGCAGTGGAGAAAGGGAGTGTGACCAGGCATCTCCATAATAAGATAAGGGAATATCATTTTGTTTCTATTATCTATTATTTTTAATCATGTGTATCCCGGTGGAATGCTTTGACACATTGCTTTACGTCACATTGTGGATTACTCCACATAGGCCACTGAGGCCCCAATTAGTTCTTGTATTCCGTGCAATATCAAGAACTGGGAGGTAGTTGTCTGTCTTCTGGGCATGACTGTGTCCTTTTGTCTGAATGGTATGCAAGTGGAACTCAGGCCCAAATTTAGCATGGATGTGATATGAATGTGGTATAGTTGTCTTTAATCCTTTTTGTTATGTATTCTGAATACAAATTTTGTGCACATCATGCTCAAGAGATGGACAGGCTATCTCAAGATCCAATGTCACAGATCTTGTTTTTCATAAATGGTCAAAGATCAAAAGGTTCCCCAACATCAAGAAAGATTGTAAGATTCGAGCCATCAAATACCTGATTCTATGCATTCCACATCAGGTTTTCTCTGATTTGTACAGTTCTTGTAAAATTTATTCCAATTGTAAAGATTTTCACCTGTATTTGCAGACCACAAAATGTCACATTCCAATTTGGTACCTTTCATTCCATGGAGCAGCAGTGATGTCACTTGGATGTTTCTGCAAAAGGTCACAGACAAAATGGCCCAGTAAAAGAGATATTTAAATCAGGCGCCTTCTGATTTCCACGCGGTTTGTATCACTGTCTGATTCATTGTTATTTATGTCCTTCTTCTAACCATATTTGCATGTATAAATTACAGGCCCATTGTGATGCGGATACTGGGACTTCCGTCCAGCCAACGTTGGAGGGCAGTGGAGAAAGGGAGTGTGACCAGGCATCCCCATAATAAGATAAGGGAATATCATTTTGTTTCTATTACCTATTATTTTCAATCATGTGTATCCCGGTGGAATGCTTTGACACATTGCTTTACGTCACATTGTGGATTACTCCACATAGGCCACTGAGGCCCCAATTAGTTCTTGTATTCCGTGCAATATCAAGAACTGGGAGGTAGTTGTCTGTCTCCTGGGCATGACTGTGTCCTTTTGTCTGAATGGTGTGCAAGTGGAACTCAGGCCCAAACGTAGCATGGATGTGATATGAATGTGGTATGGTAGTCTTTAATCCTTTTTGTGATGTATTCTGAGTACAAATTTTGTGCACAGCATGCTCAGGAGATGGACAGGCTATCTCAAGATCCAATATCACAGATCTTGTTTTTCATAAATGGTCAAAGGTCAAGAGGTTCCACAACATCAAGACAGATTGTAAGATTCGAGCCATCAAATACCTGATTCTATGCATTCCACATCAGCGTTTCCTCTCAGTTGTATAGTTCTTGTTACATGTATTCCATTTGTAAAGATTTTAAACCTGTATTTGCAGACCACAATACGCAACCTTCCGATTTTGGACCCTTCATTCCATGGACCAGCAGTGATGTCACTTGGATGTTTCTGCAAAAGGTCAGCGACAAAATGGCCCAGTAAAAGAGATTTTTAAATCAGGCGCCTTCTGATTTCCACGCGGTTGTATCAGAGTCTGATTCCTTGTTATTTATGTCCTTCTTCTAACCATATTTCCATGTATAAATTGCAGGCCCATTGTGATGCAGATGCTGGGACTTCCACCAGCCAACGTTGGAGGGCAGTGGAGAAAGGGAGTGTGACCGTCATCCCCATAATAAGATAAGGGAATATCATTTTGTTTCTATTATCTATTATTTTTAATCATATGTATCCCGGTGGAATGCTTTGACACATTGCTTTACGTCACATTGTGGATTACTCCACATAGGCCACTGAGGCCCCAATTAGTTCTTGTATTTAGTGCAATATCAAGAACTGGGAGGTAGTTGTCTGTCTCCTGGGCATGACTGTGTCCTTTTGTCTGAATGGTGTGCAAGTGGAACTCAGGCCCAAACATAGCATGGATGTGATATGAATGTGGTATGGTCGTCTTTAATCCTTTTTCTGATGTATTCTGAGTACAAAATTTGTGCACATCATGCTCAGGAGATGGACAGGCTATCTCAAAATCCAATATCACAGATCTTGTTTTTCATAAATGGTCAAAGGTCAAAAGGTTCCCCATCATCAAGAGAGATCATAAGATTCGAGCCATCAAATACCTGATTCTATGCATCAGTGAGTTGTATAGTTCTTGTTACATGTATTCCATTTGTAAAGATTTTAATCTGTATTTGCAGACCACAAAATGTCACATTCCAATTTGGTACCTTTCATTCCACGGAGCAGCAGTGATGTCACTTGGATGTTTCTGCAAAAGGTCACAGACAAAATGGCCCAGTAAAAGAGATATTTAAATCAAGCACCTTCTGATTTCCACGCGCTTTGTATCAGTGTCTGATTCATTGTTATTTATGCCCTTCTTCTAACCATATTTGCATGTATAAATTACAGGCCCATTGTGATGCGGATGCTGGGACTTCCACCAGCCAACGTTGGAGGGCAGTGGAGAAAGGGAGTGTGACCAGGCATCCCCAAAATGAAATAAGGGAATATCATTTTGTTTCTATTATCTATTATTTTTAATCATGTGTATCCCGTTGGAATGTTTTTACATATTGCTTTACGTCACATTGTGGATTACTCCACATAGGCCACTGAGGCCCCAATTAGTTCTTGTATTCCGTGCAATATCAAGAACTGGGAGGTAGTTGTCTGTCTCCTGGGCATGACTGTGTCCTTTTGTCTGAATGGTGTGCAAGTGGAACTCAGGCCCAAACGTAGCATGGATGTGATATGAATGTGGTATGGTCGTCTTTAATCCTTTTTGTTATGTATTCTGAGTGCAAATTTTGTGCACATCATGCTCAGGAGATGGACAGGCTATCTCAAGATCCAATATCACAGATCTTGTTTTTCATAAATGGTCAAAGGTCAAAAGGTTCCCCATCATCAAGAGAGATCATAAGATTCGAGCCATCAAATACCTGATTCTATGCATTCCACATCAGGTTTTCTCTGAGTAATATAGTTCTTGTTACATGTATTCCATTTGTAAAGATTTTAATCTGTATTTGCAGACCACAAAATGCAACGTTTCGTTTTTGGACCCTTCATTCCATGGACCAGCAGTGATGTCACTTGGATGTTTCTGCAAAAGGTCACAGAGAAAATGGCCCAGTAAAACAGATATTTAAATCAGGCGCCTTCTGATTTCCACGCGGTTTGTATCAGTGTCTGATTCATTGTTATTTATGTCCTTCTTCTAACCATATTTGTATGTATAAATTGCAGGCCCATTGTGATGCAGATGCTGGGACTTCCACCAGCCAACGTTGGAGGGCAGCAGAGAAAGGGAGTGTGACCAGGCATTCCCAAAATAAGTTAAGGGAATATCATTTTGTTTCTATTATCTATTATTTTCAATCATGTGTATCCCGGTGGAATGCTTTGACACATTGCTTTACGTCACATTGTGGATTACTCCACATAGGCCACTGAGGCCCCAATTAGTTCTTGTATTCCGTGCAATATCAAGAACTGGGAGGTAGTTGTCTGTCTCCTGGGCATGACTGTGTCCTTTTGTCTGAATGGTGTGCAAGTGGAACTCAGGCCCAAGTATGGATGTGATATGAATGTTGTATGGTTGTCTTTAATCCTTTTTGTTATGTATTCTGAGTACAAATTTTGTGCACATCATGCTCAGGAGATGGACAGGCTATCTCAAGATCCAATATCACAGATCTTGTATTTCATAAATGGTCAAAGGTCAAGAGGTTCCCCAACATCAAGAGAGATCATAAGATTCGAGCCATCAAATACCTGATTCTATGCATTCCACATCAGGTTTTCTCTGATTTGTATAGTTCTTGTTACATGTTTTCCATTTGTAAAGATTTTAACTTGTATTTGCAGACCACAAAATGCAATGTTTCGATTTGGGACCCTTCATTCCATGGACCAGCAGTGATGTCACTTGGATGTTTCTGCAAAAGGTCAGCGACAAAATGGCCCAGTAAAAGAGATTTTTAAATCAGGTGCCTTCTGATTTCCACGCGGTTTGTATCAATGTCTGATTCATTGTTATTTATGTCCTTCTTCTAACCATATTTGCATGTATAAATTGCAGGCCCATTGTGATGCAGATGCTGGGACTTCCACCAGCCAACGTTGGAGGGCAGCGGAGAAAGGGACTGTGACCAGGCATCCCCAAAATAAGATAAGGGAATATCATTTTGTTTCTATTATCTATTATTTTCAATCTTGTGTATCCCGGTGGAATGCTTTGACACATTGCTTTACGTCACATTGTGGATTACTCCACATAGGCCACTGAGGCCCCAATTAGTTCTTGTATTCCGTGCAATATCAAGAACTGGGAGGTAGTTGTCTGTCTCCTGGGCATGACTGTGTCCTTTTGTCTGAATGGTGTGCAAGTGGAACTCAGGCCCAAGTATGGATGTGATATGAATGTTGTATGGTTGTCTTTAATCTTTTTGTTATGTATTCTGAGTACAAATTTTGTGCACATCATGCTCAGGAGATGGACAGGCTATCTCAAGATCCAATATCACAGATCTTGTATTTAATAAATGGGCAAAGGTCAAGAGGTTCCCCAACATCAAAAGAGATCATAAGATTCGAGCCATCAAATACCTGATTCTATGCATTCCACATCAGGTTTTCTCTGAGTTGTATAGTTCTTGTTACATGTTTTCCATTTGTAAAGATTTTAACTTGTATTTGCAGACCACAAAATGCAATGTTTCGATTTGGGACCCTTCATTCCATGGACCAGCAGTGATGTCACTTGGTTGTTTCTGCAGAAGGTCAGCGACAAAATGGCCCAGTAAAAGAGATTTTTAAATCAGGTGCCTTCTGATTTCCACGCGGTTTGTATCAATGTCTGATTCATTGTTATTTATGTCCTTCTTCTAACCATATTTGCATGTATAAATTGCAGGCCCATTGTGATGCGGATGCTGGGACTTCCACCAGCCAACGTTGGAGGGCAGCGGAGAAAGGGACTGTGACCAAGCATCCCCAAAATAAGATAAGGGAATATCATTTTGTTTCTATTATCTATTATTTTCAATCTTGTGTATCCCGGTGGAATGCTTTGACACATTGCTTTACGTCACATTGTGGATTACTCCACATAGGCCACTGAGGCCCCAATTAGTTCTTGTATTCCGTGCAATATCAAGAACTGGGAGGTAGTTGTCTGTCTCCTGGGCATGACTGTGTCCTTTTGTCTGAATGGTGTGCAAGTGGAACTCAGGCCCAAGTATGGATGTGATATGAATGTTGTATGGTTGTCTTTAATCCTTTTTGTTATGTATTCTGAGTACAAATTTTGTGCACATCATGCTCAGGAGATGGACAGGCTATCTCAAGATCCAATATCACAGATCTTGTATTTCATAAATGGTCAAAGGTCAAGAGGTTCCCCAACATCAAGAGAGATCATAAGATTCCAGCCATCAAATACCTGATTCTATGCATTCCACATCAGGTTTTCTCTGATTTGTATAGTTCTTGTTACATGTTTTCCATTTGTAAAGATTTTAACTTGTATTTGCAGACCACAAAATGCAATGTTTCGATTTGGGACCCTTCATTCCATGGACCAGCAGTGATGTCACTTGGATGTTTCTGCAAAAGGTCAGCGACAAAATGGCCCAGTAAAAGAGATTTTTAAATCAGGTGCCTTCTGATTTCCACGCGGTTTGTATCAATGTCTGATTCATTGTTATTTATGTCCTTCTTCTAACCATATTTGCATGTATAAATTGCAGGCCCATTGTGATGCGGATGCTGGGACTTCCACCAGCCAACGTTGGAGGGCAGCGGAGAAAGGGACTGTGACCAGGCATCCCCAAAATAAGATAAGGGAATATCATTTTGTTTCTATTATCTATTATTTTCAATCTTGTGTATCCCGGTGGAATGCTTTGACACATTGCTTTACGTCACATTGTGGATTACTCCACATAGGCCACTGAGGCCCCAATTAGTTCTTGTATTCCGTGCAATATCAAGAACTGGGAGGTAGTTGTCTGTCTCCTGGGCATGACTGTGTCCTTTTGTCTGAATGGTGTGCAAGTGGAACTCAGGCCCAAGTATGGATGTGATATGAATGTTGTATGGTTGTCTTTAATCTTTTTGTTATGTATTCTGAGTACAAATTTTGTGCACATCATGCTCAGGAGATGGACAGGCTATCTCAAGATCCAATATCACAGATCTTGTATTTAATAAATGGGCAAAGGTCAAGAGGTTCCCCAACATCAAGAGAGATCATAAGATTCGAGCCATCAAATACCTGATTCTATGCATTCCACATCAGGTTTTCTCTGAGTTGTATAGTTCTTGTTACATGTTTTCCATTTGTAAAGATTTTAACTTGTATTTGCAGACCACAAAATGCAATGTTTCGATTTCGGACCCTTCATTCCATGGACCAGCAGTGATGTCACTTGGTTGTTTCTGCAAAAGGTCAGCGACAAAATGGCCCAGTAAAAGAGATTTTTAAATCAGGTGCCTTCTGATTTCCACGCGGTTTGTATCAATGTCTGATTCATTGTTATTTATGTCCTTCTTCTAACCATATTTGCATGTATAAATTGCAGGCCCATTGTGATGCGGATGCTGGGACTTCCACCAGCCAACGTTGGAGGGCAGCGGAGAAAGGGACTGTGACCAAGCATCCCCAAAATAAGATAAGGGAATATCATTTTGTTTCTATTATCTATTATTTTCAATCTTGTGTATCCCAGTGGAATGCTTTGACACATTGCTTTACGTCACATTGTGGATTACTCCACATAGGCCACTGAGGCCCCAATTAGTTCTTGTATTCCGTGCAATATCAAGAACTGGGAGGTAGTTGTCTGTCTCCTGGGCATGACTGTGTCCTTTTGTCTGAATGGTGTGCAAGTGGAACTCAGGCCCAAGTATGGATGTGATATGAATGTTGTATGGTTGTCTTTAATCCTTTTTGTTATGTATTCTGAGTACAAATTTTGTGCACGTCATGCTCAGGAGATGGACAGGCTATCTCAAGATCCAATATCACAGATCTTGTATTTCATAAATGGTCAAAGGTCAAGAGGTTCCCCAACATCAAGAGAGATCATAAGATTCGAGCCATCAAATACCTGATTCTATGCATTCCACATCAGGTTTTCTCTGATTTGTATAGTTCTTGTTACATGTTTTCCATTTGTAAAGATTTTAACTTGTATTTGCAGACCACAAAATGCAATGTTTCGATTTGGGACCCTTCATTCCATGGACCAGCAGTGATGTCACTTGGATGTTTCTGCAAAAGGTCAGCGACAAAATGGCCCAGTAAAAGAGATTTTTAAATCAGGTGCCTTCTGATTTCCACGCGGTTTGTATCAATGTCTGATTCATTGTTATTTATGTCCTTCTTCTAACCATATTTGCATGTATAAATTGCAGGCCCATTGTGATGCGGATGCTGGGACTTCCACCAGCCAACGTTGGAGGGCAGCGGAGAAAGGGACTGTGACCAAGCATCCCCAAAATAAGATAAGGGAATATCATTTTGTTTCTATTATCTATTATTTTCAATCTTGTGTATCCCGGTGGAATGCTTTGACACATTGCTTTACGTCACATTGTGGATTACTCCACATAGGCCACTGAGGCCCCAATTAGTTCTTGTATTCCGTGCAATATCAAGAACTGGGAGGTAGTTGTCTGTCTCCTGGGCATGACTGTGTCCTTTTGTCTGAATGGTGTGCAAGTGGAACTCAGGCCCAAGTATGGATGTGATATGAATGTTGTATGGTTGTCTTTAATCTTTTTGTTATGTATTCTGAGTACAAATTTTGTGCACATCATGCTCAGGAGATGGACAGGCTATCTCAAGATCCAATATCACAGATCTTGTATTTAATAAATGGGCAAAGGTCAAGAGGTTCCCCAACATCAAGAGAGATCATAAGATTCGAGCCATCAAATACCTGATTCTATGCATTCCACATCAGGTTTTCTCTGATTTGTGTAGTTCTTGTTACATGTTTTCCATTTGTAAAGATTTTAACTTGTATTTGCAGACCACAAAATGCAATGTTTCGATTTGGGACCCTTCATTCCATGGACCAGCAGTGATGTCACTTGGATGTTTCTGCAAAAGGTCAGCGACAAAATGGCCCAGTAAAAGAGATTTTTAAATCAGGTGCCTTCTGATTTCCACGCGGTTTGTATCAATGTCTGATTCATTGTTATTTATGTCCTTCTTCTAACCATATTTGCATGTATAAATTGCAGGCCCATTGTGATGCGGATGCTGGGACTTCCACCAGCCAACGTTGGAGGGCAGCGGAGAAAGGGACTGTGACCAGGCATCCCCAAAATAAGATAAGGGAATATCATTTTGTTTCTATTATCTATTATTTTCAATCTTGTGTATCCCGATGGAATGCTTTGACACATTGCTTTACGTCACATTGTGGATTACTCCACATAGGCCACTGAGGCCCCAATTAGTTCTTGTATTCCGTGCAATATCAAGAACTGGGAGGTAGTTGTCTGTCTCCTGGGCATGACTGTGTCCTTTTGTCTGAATGGTGTGCAAGTGGAACTCAGGCCCAAACGTAGCATGGATGTGATATGAATGTTGTATGGTTGTCTTTAATCCTTTTTGTTATGTATTCTGAATACAAATTTTGTGCACATCATGCTCAGGAGATGGACAGGCTATCTCAAGATCCAATATCACAGATCTTGTTTTTCATAAATGGTCAAAGGTCAAGAGGTTCCCCAACATCAAGAGAGATCATAAGATTCGAGCCATCAAATACCTGATTCTATGCATTCCACATCAGGTTTTCTCTGAGTTGTATAGTTCTTGTTACATGTTTTCCATTTGTAAAGATTTTAACCTGTATTTTCAGACCACAAAATGCAATGTTTCGATTTGGGACCCTTCATTCCATGGACCAGCAGTGATGTCACTTGGATGTTTCTGCAAAAGGTCAGCGACAAAATGGCCCAGTAAAAGAGAGTTTTAAATCAGGTGCCTTCTGATTTCCACGCGGTTTGTATCAATGTCTGATTCATTGTTATTTATGTCCTTCTTCTAACCATATTTGCATGTATAAATTGCAGGCCCATTGTGATGCAGATGCTGGGACTTCCACCAGCCAACGTTGGAGGGCAGCGGAGAAAGGGACTGTGACCAGGCATCCCCAAAATAAGATAAGGGAATATCATTTTGTTTCTATTATCTATTATTTTCAATCTTGTGTATCCCGGTGGAATGCTTTGACACATTGCTTTACGTCACATTGTGGATTACTCCACATAGGCCACTGAGGCCCCAATTAGTTCTTGTATTCCGTGCAATATCAAGAACTGGGAGGTAGTTGTCTGTCTCCTGGGCATGACTGTGTCCTTTTGTCTGAATGGTGTGCAAGTGGAACTCAGGCCCAAGTATGGATGTGATATGAATGTTGTATGGTTGTCTTTAATCCTTTTTGTTATGTATTCTGAATACAAATTTTGTGCACATCATGCTCAGGAGATGGACAGGCTATCTCAAGATCCAATATCACAGATCTTGTATTTCATAAATGGTCAAAGGTCAAGAGGTTCCCCAACATCAAGAGAGATCATAAGATTCGAGCCATCAAATACCTGATTCTATGCATTCCACATCAGGTTTTCTCTGAGTTGTATAGTTCTTGTTACATGTTTTCCATTTGTAAAGATTTTAACTTGTATTTGCAGACCACAAAATGCAATGTTTCGATTTGGGACCCTTCATTCCATTTACCAGCAGTGATGTCACTTGGATGTTTCTGCAAAAGGTCAGCGACAAAATGGCCCAGTAAAAGAGATTTTTAAATCAGGTGCCTTCTGATTTCCACGCGGTTTGTATCAATGTCTGATTCATTGTTATTTATGTCCTTCTTCTAACCATATTTGCATGTATAAATTGCAGGCCCATTGTGATGCGGATGCTGGGACTTCCACCAGCCAACGTTGGAGGGCAGCGGAGAAAGGGACTGTGACCAGGCATCCCCAAAATAAGATAAAGGAATATCATTTTGTTTCTATTATCTATTATTTTCAATCTTGTGTATCCCGGTGGAATGCTTTGACACATTGCTTTACGTCACATTGTGGATTACTCCACATAGGCCACTGAGGCCCCAATTAGTTCTTGTATTCCGTGCAATATCAAGAACTGGGAGGTAGTTGTCTGTCTCCTGGGCATGACTGTGTCCTTTTGTCTGAATGGTGTGCAAGTGGAACTCAGGCCCAAACGTAGCATGGATGTGATATGAATGTGGTATGGTCGTCTTTAATCCGTTTTGTGATGTATTCTGAGTACAAATTTTGTGCACAGCATGCTCAGGAGATGGACAGGCTATCTCAAGATCCAATATCACAGATCTTGTTTTTCATAAATGGTCAAAGGTCAAGAGGTTCCACAACATCAAGAGAGATCATAAGATTCGAGCCATCAAATACCTGATTCTATGCATTCCACATCAGGTTTTCTCTGAGTTGTATAGTTCTTGTTACATGTTTTCCATTTGTAAAGATTTTAACTTGTATTTGCAGACCACAAAATGCAATGTTTCGATTTGGGACCCTTCATTCCATGGACCAGCAGTGATGTCACTTGGATGTTTCTGCAAAAGGTCAGCGACAAAATGGCCCAGTAAAAGAGATTTTTAAATCAGGTGCCTTCTGATTTCCACGCGGTTTGTATCAGTGTCTGATTCATTGTAATTTATGTCCTTCTTCTAACCATATTTGCATGTATAAATTGCAGGCCCATTGTGATGCAGATGCTGGGACTTCCACCAGCCAACGTTGGAGGGCAGCGGAGAAAGGGACTGTGACCAAGCATCCCCAAAATAAGATAAGGGAATATCATTTTGTTTCTATTATCTATTATTTTTAATCATGTGTATCCCGGTGGAATGCTTTGACACATTGCTTTACGTCACATTGTGGATTACTCCACATAGGCCACTGAGGCCCCAATTAGTTCTTGTATTCCGTGCAATATCAAGAACTGGGAGGTAGTTGTCTGTCTCCTGGGCATGACTGTGTCCTTTTGTCTGAATGGTGTGCAAGTGGAACTCAGGCCCAAACGTAGCATGGATGTGATATGAATGTTGTATGGTTGTCTTTAATCCTTTTTGTTATGTATTCTGAGTACAAATTTTGTGCACATCATGCTCAGGAGATGGACAGGCTATCTCAAGATCCAATATCACAGATCTTGTATTTAATAAATGGTCAAAGGTCAAGAGGTTTCCCAACATCAAGAGAGATCATAAGATTCGAGCCATCAAATACCTGATTCTATGCATTCCACATCAGGTTTTCTCTGATTTGTATAGTTCTTGTTACATGTATTCCATTTGTAAAGATTTTAATCTGTATTTGCAGACCACAAAATGCAATGTTTCGATTTGGGACCCTTCATTCCATGGACCAGCAGTGATGTCACTTGGATGTTTCTGCAAAAGGTCAGCGACAAAATGGCCCAGTAAAAGAGATTTTTAAATCAGGTGCCTTCTGATTTCCACGCGGTTTGTATCAATGTCTGATTCATTGTTATTTATGTCCTTCTTCTAACCATATTTGCATGTATAAATTGCAGGCCCATTGTGATGCAGATGCTGGGACTTCCACCAGCCAACGTTGGAGGGCAGCGGAGAAAGGGACTGTGACCAGGCATCCCCAAAATAAGATAAGGGAATATCATTTTGTTTCTATTATCTATTATTTTCAATCTTGTGTATCCCGGTGGAATGCTTTGACACATTGCTTTACGTCACATTGTGGATTACTCCACATAGGCCACTGAGGCCCCAATTAGTTCTTGTATTCCGTGCAATATCAAGAACTGGGAGGTAGTTGTCTGTCTCCTGGGCATGACTGTGTCCTTTTGTCTGAATGGTGTGCAAGTGGAACTCAGGCCCAAGTATGGATGTGATATGAATGTTGTATGGTTGTCTTTAATCCTTTTTGTTATGTATTCTGAGTACAAATTTTGTGCACATCATGCTCAGGAGATGGACAGGCTATCTCAAGATCCAATATCACAGATCTTGTATTTCATAAATGGTCAAAGGTCAAGAGGTTCCCCAACATCAAGAGAGATCATAAGATTCGAGCCATCAAATACCTGATTCTATGCATTCCACATCAGGTTTTCTCTGAGTTGTATAGTTCTTGTTACATGTTTTCCATTTGTAAAGATTTTAATTTGTATTTGCAGACCACAAAATGCAATGTTTCGATTTGGGACCCTTCATTCCATGGACCAGCAGTGATGTCACTTGGATGTTTCTGCAAAAGGTCAGCGACAAAATGGCCCAGTAAAAGAGATTTTTAAATCAGGTGCCTTCTGATTTCCACGCGGTTTGTATCAATGTCTGATTCATTGTTATTTATGTCCTTCTTCTAACCATATTTGCATGTATAAATTGCAGGCCCATTGTGATGCGGATGCTGGGACTTCCACCAGCCAACGTTGGAGGGCAGCGGAGAAAGGGACTGTGACCAGGCATCCCCAAAATAAGATAAGGGAATATCATTTTGTTTCTTTTATCTATTATTTTCAATCTTGTGTATCCCGGTGGAATGCTTTGACACATTGCTTTACGTCACATTGTGGATTACTCCACATAGGCCACTGAGGCCCCAATTAGTTCTTGTATTCCGTGCAATATCAAGAACTGGGAGGTAGTTGTCTGTCTCCTGGGCATGACTGTGTCCTTTTGTCTGAATGGTGTGCAAGTGGAACTCAGGCCCAAACGTAGCATGGATGTGATATGAATGTGGTATGGTCGTCTTTAATCCTTTTTGTGATGTATTCTGAGTACAAATTTTGTGCACAGCATGCTCAGGAGATGGACAGGCTATCTCAAGATCCAATATCACAGATCTTGTTTTTCATAAATGGTCAAAGGTCAAGAGGTTCCACAACATCAAGAGAGATCATAAGATTCGAGCCATCAAATACCTGATTCTATGCATTCCACATCAGGTTTTCTCTGAGTTGTATAGTTCTTGTTACATGTTTTCCATTTGTAAAGATTTTAACTTGTATTTGCAGACCACAAAATGCAATGTTTCGATTTGGGACCCTTCATTCCATGGACCAGCAGTGATGTCACTTGGATGTTTCTGCAAAAGGTCAGCGACAAAATGGCCCAGTAAAAGAGATTTTTAAATCAGGTGCCTTCTGATTTCCACGCGGTTTGTATCAGTGTCTGATTCATTGTAATTTATGTCCTTCTTCTAACCATATTTGCATGTATAAATTGCAGGCCCATTGTGATGCAGATGCTGGGACTTCCACCAGCCAACGTTGGAGGGCAGCGGAGAAAGGGACTGTGACCAAGCATCCCCAAAATAAGATAAGGGAATATCATTTTGTTTCTATTATCTATTATTTTTAATCATGTGTATCCCGGTGGAATGCTTTGACACATTGCTTTACGTCACATTGTGGATTACTCCACATAGGCCACTGAGGCCCCAATTAGTTCTTGTATTCCGTGCAATATCAAGAACTGGGAGGTAGTTGTCTGTCTCCTGGGCATGACTGTGTCCTTTTGTCTGAATGGTGTGCAAGTGGAACTCAGGCCCAAGTATGGATGTGATATGAATGTTGTATGGTTGTCTTTAATCCTTTTTGTGATGTATTCTGAATACAAATGTTGTGCACAGCATACCCAGGAGATGGACAGGCTATCACAGGATCAAAATCACAGATCTTGTTTTTCATAGATGGTCAAAGGTCAAGAGGTTCTCCAACATCAAGAGAGATAGTAAAATTCGAGCCATCAAATACCTGATTCTATGCATTCCACATCAGGGTTTCTCTGAGTTGTATAGTTCTTGTTACATGTTTTCCATTTGTAAAGATTTTAACTTGTATTTGCAGACCACAAAATGCAATGTTTCGATTTGGGACCCTTCATTCCATGGACCAGCAGTGATGTCACTTGGATGTTTCTGCAAAAGGTCAGCGACAAAATGGCCCAGTAAAAGAGATTTTTAAATCAGGTGCCTTCTGATTTCCACGCGGTTTGTATCAGTGTCTGATTCATTGTTATTTATGTCCTTCTTCTAACCATATTTGCATGTATAAATTGCAGGCCCATTGTGATGCAGATGCTGGGACTTCCACCAGCCAACGTTGGAGGGCAGCGGAGAAAGGGACTGTGACCAAGCATCCCCAAAATAAGATAAGGGAATATCATTTTGTTTCTATTATCTATTATTTTTAATCTTGTGTATCCCGGTGGAATGCTTTGACACATTGCTTTACGTCACATTGTGGATTACTCCACATAGGCCACTGAGGCCCCAATTAGTTCTTGTATTCCGTGCAATATCAAGAACTGGGAGGTAGTTGTCTGTCTCCTGGGCATGACTGTGTCCTTTTGTCTGAATGGTGTGCAAGTGGAACTCAGGCCCAAGTATGGATGTGATATGAATGTTGTATGGTTGTCTTTAATCCTTTTTGTTATGTATTCTGAGTACAAATTTTGTGCACATCATGCTCAGGAGATGGACAGGCTATCTCAAGATCCAATATCACAGATCTTGTATTTCATAAATGGTCAAAGGTCAAGAGGTTCCCCAACATCAAGAGAGATCATAAGATTCGAGCCATCAAATACCTGATTCTATGCATTCCACATCAGGTTTTCTCTGAGTTGTATAGTTCTTGTTACATGTTTTCCATTTGTAAAGATTTTAACTTGTATTTGCAGACCACAAAATGCAATGTTTCGATTTGGGACCCTTCATTCCATGGACCAGCAGTGATGTCACTTGGATGTTTCTGCAAAAGGTCAACGACAAAATGGCCCAGTAAAAGAGATTTTTAAATCAGGTGCCTTCTGATTTCCACGCGGTTTGTATCAGTGTCTGATTCATTGTTATTTATGTCCTTCTTCTAACCATATTTGCATGTATAAATTGCAGGCCCATTGTGATGCAGATGCTGGGACTTCCACCAGCCAACGTTGGAGGGCAGTGGAGAAAGGGACTGTGACCAAGCATCCCCAAAATAAGATAAGGGAATATCATTTTGTTTCTATTATCTATTATTTTTAATCATGTGTATCCCGGTGGAATGCTTTGACACATTGCTTTACGTCACATTGTGGATTACTCCACATAGGCCACTGAGGCCCCAATAAGTTCTTGTATTCCGTGCAATATCAAGAACTGGGAGGTAGTTGTCTGTCTCCTGGACATGACTGTGTCCTTTTGTCTGAATGGTGTGCAAGTGGAACTCAGGCCCAAACGTAGCATGGATGTGATAGGAATGTGGTATGGTCGTCTTTAATCCTTTTTGTGATGTATTCTGAGTACAAATTTTGTGCACAGCATGCTCAGGAGATGGACAGGCTATCTCAAGATCCAATATCACAGATCTTGTTTTTCATAAATGGTCAAAGGTCAAGAGGTTCCACAACATCAAGAGAGATCATAAGATTCGAGCCATCAAATACCTGATTCTATGCATTCCACATCAGGTTTTCTCTGAGTTGTATAGTTCTTGTTACATGTTTTCCATTTGTAAAGATTTTAACTTGTATTTGCAGACCACAAAATGCAATGTTTCGATTTGGGACCCTTCATTCCATGGACCAGCAGTGATGTCACTTGGATGTTTCTGCAAAAGGTCAGCGACAAAATGGCCCAGTAAAAGAGATTTTTAAATCAGGTGCCTTCTGATTTCCACGCAGTTTGTATCAGTGTCTGATTCATTGTTATTTATGTCCTTCTTCTAACCATATTTGCATGTATAAATTGCAGGCCCATTGTGATGCAGATGCTGGGACTTCCACCAGCCAACGTTGGAGGGCAGCGGAGAAAGGGACTGTGACCAAGCATCCCCAAAATAAGATAAGGGAATATCATTTTGTTTCTATTATCTATTATTTTTAATCATGTGTATCCCGGTGGAATGCTTTGACACATTGCTTTACGTCACATTGTGGATTACTCCACATAGGCCACTGAGGCCCCAATTAGTTCTTGTATTCCGTGCAATATCAAGAACTGGGAGGTAGTTGTCTGTCTCCTGGGCATGACTGTGTCCTTTTGTCTGAATGGTGTGCAAGTGGAACTCAGGCCCAAACGTATGGATGTGATAGGAATGTGGTATGGTCGTCTTTAATCCTTTTTGTGATGTATTCTGAGTACAAATTTTGTGCACAGCATGCTCAGGAGATGGACAGGCTATCTCAAGATCCAATATCACAGATCTTGTATTTCATAAATGGGCAGAGGTCAAGAGGTTCCCCAACATCAAGAGAGATCATAAGATTCGAGCCATCAAATACCTGATTCTATGCATTCCACATCAGGTTTTCTCTGATTTGTATAGTTCTTGTTACATGTTTTCCATTTGTAAAGATTTTAACTTGTATTTGCAGACCACAAAATGCAATGTTTCGATTTGGGACCCTTCATTCCATGGACCAGCAGTGATGTCACTTGGATGTTTCTGCAAAAGGTCAGCGACAAAATGGCCCAGTAAAAGAGATTTTTAAATCAGGTGCCTTCTGATTTCCACGCGGTTTGTATCAGTGTCTGATTCATTGTTATTTATGTCCTTCTTCTAACCATATTTGCATGTATAAATTGCAGGCCCATTGTGATGCAGATGCTGGGACTTCCACCAGCCAACGTTGGAGGGCAGTGGAGAAAGGGACTGTGACCAAGCATCCCCAAAATAAGATAAGGGAATATCATTTTGTTTCTATTATCTATTATTTTTAATCATGTGTATCCCGGTGGAATGCTTTGACACATTGCTTTACGTCACATTGTGGATTACTCCACATAGGCCACTGAGGCCCCAATTAGTTCTTGTATTCCGTGCAATATCAAGAACTGGGAGGTAGTTGTCTGTCTCCTGGGCATGACTGTGTCCTTTTGTCTGAATGGTGTGCAAGTGGAACTCAGGCCCAAGTATGGATGTGATATGAATGTTGTATGGTTGTCTTTAATCCTTTTTGTTATGTATTCTGAATACAAATTTTGTGCACATCATGCTCAGGAGATGGACAGGCTATCTCAAGATCCAATATCACAGATCTTGTATTTCATAAATGGGCAAAGGTCAAGAGGTTCCACAACATCAAGAGAGATCATAAGATTCGAGCCATCAAATACCTGATTCTATGCATTCCACATCAGGTTTTCTCTGATTTGTATAGTTCTTGTTACATGTTTTCCATTTGTAAAGATTTTAACTTGTATTTGCAGACCACAAAATGCAATGTTTCGATTTGGGACCCTTCATTCCATGGACCAGCAGTGATGTCACTTGGATGTTTCTGCAAAAGGTCAGCGACAAAATGGCCCAGTAAAAGAGATTTTTAAATCAGGTGCCTTCTGATTTCCACGCGGTTTGTATCAGTGTCTGATTCATTGTTATTTATGTCCTTCTTCTAACCATATTTGCATGTATAAATTGCAGGCCCATTGTGATGCAGATGCTGGGACTTCCACCAGCCAACGTTGGAGGGCAGTGGAGAAAGGGACTGTGACCAAGCATCCCCAAAATAAGATAAGGGAATATCATTTTGTTTCTATTATCTATTATTTTTAATCATGTGTATCCCGGTGGAATGCTTTGACACATTGCTTTACGTCACATTGTGGATTACTCCACATAGGCCACTGAGGCCCCAATTAGTTCTTGTATTCCGTGCAATATCAAGAACTGGGAGGTAGTTGTCTGTCTCCTGGGCATGACTGTGTCCTTTTGTCTGAATGGTGTGCAAGTGGAACTCAGGCCCAAGTATGGATGTGATATGAATGTTGTATGGTTGTCTTTAATCCTTTTTGTTATGTATTCTGAATACAAATTTTGTGCACATCATGCTCAGGAGATGGACAGGCTATCTCAAGATCCAATTTGACAGATCTTGTTTTTCATAAATGGTCAAAGGTCAAGAGGTTCCCCAACATCAAGAGAGATCATAAGATTCGAGCCATCAAATACCTGATTCTATGCATTCCACATCAGGTTTTCTCTGAGTTGTATAGTTCTTGTTACATGTTTTCCATTTGTAAAGATTTTAACCTGTATTTGCAGACCACAAAATGCAACGTTTCGATTTGGGACCCTTCATTCCATGGACCAGCAGTGATGTCACTCTGATGTTTCTGCCAAAGGTCAGCGACAAAATGGCTC
The DNA here is from genome assembly GCA_035048485.1 of Pteria penguin. NCBI lineage: Eukaryota > Metazoa > Mollusca > Bivalvia > Pterioida > Pteriidae > Pteria > Pteria penguin. Next base: position 11,684,428 of record CM068588.1, on the reverse strand, counting down.
AGTAAAAGAGATTTTTAAATCAGGTGCCTTCTGATTTCCACGCGGTTTGTATCAATGTCTGATTCATTGTTATTTATGTCCTTCTTCTAACCATATTTGCATGTATAAATTGCAGGCCCATTGTGATGCGGATGCTGGGACTTCCACCAGCCAACGTTGGAGGGCAGCGGAGAAAGGGACTGTGACCAGGCATCCCCAAAATAAGATAAGGGAATATCATTTTGTTTCTATTATCTATTATTTTCAATCTTGTGTATCCCGGTGGAATGCTTTGACACATTGCTTTACGTCACATTGTGGATTACTCCACATAGGCCACTGAGGCCCCAATTAGTTCTTGTATTCCGTGCAATATCAAGAACTGGGAGGTAGTTGTCTGTCTCCTGGGCATGACTGTGTCCTTTTGTCTGAATGGTGTGCAAGTGGAACTCAGGCCCAAGTATGGATGTGATATGAATGTTGTATGGTTGTCTTTAATCCTTTTTGTTATGTATTCTGAATACAAATTTTGTGCACATCATGCTCAGGAGATGGACAGGCTATCTCAAGATCCAATTTGACAGATCTTGTTTTTCATAAATGGTCAAAGGTCAAGAGGTTCCCCAACATCAAGAGAGATCATAAGATTCGAGCCATCAAATACCTGATTCTATGCATTCCACATCAGGTTTTCTCTGAGTTGTATAGTTCTTGTTACATGTTTTCCATTTGTAAAGATTTTAACCTGTATTTGCAGACCACAAAATGCAACGTTTCGATTTGGGACCCTTCATTCCATGGACCAGCAGTGATGTCACTCTGATGTTTCTGCCAAAGGTCAGCGACAAAATGGCTCAGTAAAAGAGATTTTTAAATCAGGTGCCTTCTGATTTCCACGCGGTTTGTATCAATGTCTGATTCATTGTTATTTATGTCCTTCTTCTAACCATATTTGCATGTATAAATTGCAGGCCCATTGTGATGCGGATGCTGGGACTTCCACCAGCCAACGTTGGAGGGCAGCGGAGAAAGGGACTGTGACCAGGCATCCCCAAAATAAGATAAGGGAATATCATTTTGTTTCTATTATCTATTATTTTCAATCTTGTGTATCCCGGTGGAATGCTTTGACACATTGCTTTACGTCACATTGTGGATTACTCCACATAGGCCACTGAGGCCCCAATTAGTTCTTGTATTCCGTGCAATATCAAGAACTGGGAGGTAGTTGTCTGTCTCCTGGGCATGACTGTGTCCTTTTGTCTGAATGGTGTGCAAGTGGAACTCAGGCCCAAGTATGGATGTGATATGAATGTTGTATGGTTGTCTTTAATCCTTTTTGTTATGTATTCTGAATACAAATTTTGTGCACATCATGCTCAGGAGATGGACAGGCTATCTCAAGATCCAGTTTGACAGATCTTGTTTTTCATAAATGGTCAAAGGTCAAGAGGTTCCACAACATCAAGAGAGATCATAAGATTCGAGCCATCAAATACCTGATTCTATGCATTCCACATCAGGTTTTCTCTGAGTTGTATAGTTCTTGTTACATGTTTTCCATTTGTAAAGATTTTAACCTGTATTTGCAGACCACAAAATGCAACGTTTCGATTTGGGACCCTTCATTCCATGGACCAGCAGTGATGTCAGTCTGATGTTTCTGCCAAAGGTCAGCGACAAAATGGCCCAGTAAAAGAGATATTTAAATCAGGCGCCTTCTGATTTCCACGCGGTTTGTATCAGAGTCGGTTTCCTTGTTATTTATGTCCTTCTTCTAACCATATTTGCATGTATAAATTTCAGGCCCATTGTGATGCAGATGCTGAGACTTCCACCAGCCAACGTTGGAGGGCAGTGGAGAAAGGGAGTGTGACCAGGCATCCCCATAATAAGATAAGGGAATATCATTTTGTTTCTATTATCTATTATTTTCAATCATGTGTATCCCAGTGGAATGCTTTGACACATTGCTTTACGTCACATTGTGGATTACTCCACATAGGCCACTGAGGCCCCAATTAGTTCTTGTATTCCGTGCAATATCAAGAACTGAGAGGTAGTTGTCCGTCTTCTGGGCATGACTGTGTACATCATCCTTTGGAAATGGTCCGACTGTTGGAAATTGACTGTCTCACCTCTTCATAAAGGGTCAAAGGTCAAGAGGTTCACCATCAACAAGAGAAATCGTAAGATTCGAGCCATCAAGTACCTGATTTCTAAGCATTCCACGTCGGGTTTTTCTCTCAGATAGAGTTCTTGTTACATTTTTTCCATTTGTAAAGATTTCAACCTGTATTTGCAGACCACAAAATGGAACGTTCCAATTTGGGAGTTAGGAGCAGGAAAGTTTTGTTGATGCAAGTAAATGACCTTAAATTAAACAAGCTATGAATTTGAACAAGTATGATTTACATTTTCCTTTTATGTTTCTTTCACTTATGCAAAAATATATTCAGAAGCGTTTAAAATAAGACTATACTCAAATGATAAAATATTGATAACTGAATTTAATGCACTTGTTTTTCTCTTGATGGGTTTTGAATTTTTTAGAAATTGGGAGAAGTTAGCCATATTTCCTGTCCTGATTGGGTGGAAGTACTGACAAATAGAGTGCAGCATGTAATGGCAGGCTGACTTGACTGATGGTCCACCAGCGATATCAGAAAATGAAGGTATTGACTTTATAAAGATAAAGTGGTGTTGTGCAATGAATATCACAATTCTGCAAATGATTGCATGTGTTTAGTGATCAGTACTATGTAAGTAATCTTAATAATGGGAAAAAGTGAGAGTTTAAGAGAAATCTTCCTTCTGTACACATAACGAGGGTTGGGTTTTAATTGAGAGGTTTGAAACTGGCTGGTATATAGTAGTAGTACAGGTGTGAATGTCAGTATGATGATAGTTTCCATTATAGTGTTAACTCTGGGGATGATAAGTCAAATGTCATGGGCATACAATATTAAACAAAACCAGACTGTTATAGAAGAAAATAACATTCCTTATATTTATATCTGCAGATGCACAGGAGGCAGAAGACCGAGTTAGTTGTGCTTTGAGGATAAGAACACCAATACAGGAGGCAGAGGATAAAAAGATATCCAGAACAGCTGAGGACAATTGTATACATATGCAAAAGACAGAGGAAAAATTGTACCAGGACACTTTGAGGACATGGATATTTGTTCTGAATATGTGCATCATCAGATATAAAAGACATACCTGTATTTTGTTCCAGACTTGTGCAAAGTACTGTTTCTGATAAACTCTGAAGTGAATACGTGATTTAAAAAACTACGACCTTTTGTATCAATTACGTTAGATTAACAGCCACAAAGAATTAGTGCAAAGTAAAATAACATCTGAGACGATTTAAGATCCAAACACATCAGAAAATGAAGATTTAATATAATACAGAAAGACATGCTCAGTAATGAAACATTAAAGTGCATCATTTATCAAGGAGGTCAAGGAGACAGAAACACTGAAGGTCTGTTGTCACACTGAAGGTCTGTTGTCACAACAGATATTGATAACAACAGAGTCCATACCATCATGTGTAAACTAGATGATGCAAAACTGATGCAGACCTTGAGACATAAAGTAAAACAACAAAGTTAAAATGAGATTTGTTGCTGAATTTGTAGAAGAGATTATGACATTTCTTTGATGCAATGAATGTGTTCAAAATATTTGTAAAGTTTATGTAATGAATATATATATATATGGGTTGCTGATATTTAACATGAAACTGTGATGAAGTGGTATAGAACATATATACCTTCTATTTATTTATTTTGATGGAAATGGTATAAGATGATGTAAATGGATATATAATAGGTTAATACAGTAGATAAAATTCATACAAAGTTAACATTGTGCAACATAAATATACATTTTAAATGTTGCTGAAAATTGTAATAGTAAATCATATCAATGACACTGGCAAAAACAAGAACTCGACTTAATGAAAACATAGTGTGTAAATATCCATCATGTACGTATTATATCTGTTTAAATGTGTATATTCACATGTGTGTATGTGTGTATATATATTTATGCATGTGTGAATGAGTATGTGTGTATGTATAAATAATTGTATGATATAATATGATTTATACTACACTGTATTTTCTATTTATTATATGTACAAGTATGTATATGTGCTTACCAGGAGTAGAATTTGTTAAAATACTTCAGAAGCCATGCACTGTGGGCCCCTAACTTACAAAATTTGGGGGCCCATATGAAATTTTAGGGGCCCACACGAAAAAAAAATTACTTTGTTTCTTTTTTATACTTTTCATTCTATTTCAAATTCTTCCAATATCTGTTTCCAGCAATCTTCCAAACACTTGGCTCTCTGATTCGTCTAATTTTCTTCTTCAATATCATTCTCATTTTCACCGTCTTAAATTCTCACTTTCATTCAGTGACTCACTCGCAGACTCAGTCTGATTAATTTTTTCCTTCTCTGAATTCCTTGTCTCTTTCCATAACTTTCCTGTATCATTTAACCCTAATTATCTAGCGCCACATTTATACCTGAAGTGCAGGGTTCGAAAAAGAAAACATTTGTCTTTTTCTCGGATTTTAACCATTTGATTCAGACCATATTAAACCCTAAACGAAAACTGTCCAGATTTTGTAACTTGTTATGTGGGCGACCATGTAGACGATGTTTGGTTTTCCACAGGCAGCTTTCAGTCGTCTATGTGTGAAATTTGAGTATATGTGTATACATATATATATATATTTGTGTATGTATATATATTGTGTAGGTATGTGTATCATATTTATGTATATATGTATGTATCTATATCCCCTGCAAACGAAGTTTGGGGGGTATATAGGAATCACCTTGTCCGTCTGTCTGTCCAAAAAACTTTAACCTTGACCATAACTTTTGAACCAAAAGAGACTGGGTGTTCATACTAGACATGTATATTCTTTTTGGCAAGATCTTTCTTTTGGTACCAAAATTTTTGACCTTGTGACCTTGGCCTCGACATCTGACCCACTTTTTAAAAACTTTAACCTTGGCTATAACTTTTGAACTAAAAGAGACTGGGTATTCATACTATACATGTATATTCCTTATGGCAAGACCTTTCTTTTGGTGCCAACATTTTTTACCTTGTGACTTTAGCTTTGACATTTGACCTACTTTTTAAAAACATTAACCTTAGCCATAACTTTTTAACCAAAAGAGACTGGGTATTCATACTAAACAAGTATATTCCTTGTGGCAATACCTTTCTTTTGGTACCAAAAGTTTTGACCTTGTGACCTTGGCCTTGACATTTGACTTTTTAAAAACTTTAACCTTAGCCATAACTTTTGAAAGAAAAGTGATGGGACCTTCTTACTACACATGTGTATTCCTTGTGGCAAGACCGTTCTGTCTATACCATCATTTTTGACCTTGTGACCTTGGTCTCCATGTTTGTCCTACTTTTTAAAAACTTTAACCTTAGCCATAACTTTTGAAAGAAAAGTGATAGGACCTTCATACTACATATGTGTATTCCTTGTGGCAAGACCTTTCAATCAATAACAGCATTTTGACCTTGTGACCTTGGCCTTGACATCTGACTTACTTTTTAAAAACTTTAATCTTAGTCATAACTTTTGAACCAAAAGAAACTGGGTATTCATACTACACATGTATATTCCTTGTGACAAGACCTTTCTTTTGGTACTGTAAATCTGCAACTATTCACGGGACTTCATCTTCGCGAAATTACTGCCCTTGATATATTTGTGAACTGAAACTTTACCATGCATCTGATGTTTCTGCTTTGAGTTGTAAATAGTAGATAGAGATGAACAGATCTTTCATTTGAAACCGTTACTTTGATCCTTGGTCTATGCCCTATTTTGAATTTTGGTGCCACAGGGATATTTGTCCCGTTAGGACAGTTCTAGTTGTGTATGTATATATATATAAGTATAAATACATGTTAATATAATTATGTGTGTGCATACTCTACTGGTAGTGTACCTGTACCAGTTATATCAGCTAAGACTAGTTACAGACTACTACACTATTTCGGTTCTTGAAATTTTTTCACATGATTGTCTGCAATACATAGGATACTTAACATTACAAATGAAAATTTTGTCAATTCACCTTTTGAATACCCTTAATAAGGTAAAAGCCGGTAACTGGTCTTAGCCCGGGACTGGTCCCTCGCCAATATGTATATTTGTGAGCCTTGAATATGTACTTTAATCTAATTTATTGTACCATTTTCATGTTTATTGTATTGTTAATTGTGACATCATACCTTGTTTATTTTATTTTATGTTAGGCTGATTTAACTAGTAGTTATGGATTTTGTTATTTTGTTTACACTTGATAAAGGCCAAGCGGCCGAAAATTTGTGAACATTAGGTAGTTCTTGTTACTTATTTAATTCATACTTCCCTTCGCAGGACTTCATAAAATTTCATATATATATATATATTTTTTGTAACATATATTTTGAAACGGGCAGATTTAGTGCAGGCGATTCAGGTTCGATTCACTGGATTGCACCACTTTGTGTAAGTGGTTGGTTATCACATGCCTCGATGTTGTGATGTAACTGAATTATTGTTAAAAGTGACATAAAACACCAATCAACCATACAATGAAAATGTTACTAAGGTTGTGGAATTTGACAAACTATGATCATTTGAATATATTGAATCTTGTATCTTGAATAGCAAGAATAAAATGAAAAAAAAAAGTTCATTGCTACAGATTCATTAATAATAATTCAATTAAAATGGTACTGAGCATTTTCACGTACTTCTGGTATCAATATTGCCTGTAACACAGTAAGTGCATTTGAGAAGCTTGGCCTAGCTCGTTCAGTAAGTGTTTCGCCTAGCTCATTCAGTAAGTGCTTGGCTTGTGACCAGGAAGTCCAGGATTTGACTGTCTTTAGGATGAAATTTGAAAAACTGAGGTCACCTGGCAAGTAAAAAACGCCTCACTGCACAAGGTGTGTCTTGTCTGTTGCATAGGTCTAAGTTTCTGTGCATTGTACCCGAGGCGATGCCATCACCATAATGTACCCGAGGCGATGCCATCACCATAATGTACCCAAGGCGATGCCATCACCATAATGTACCCGAGGCGATGCCATCACCATAATGTACCCAAGGCCATGCCATCACCATAATATACCTGAGGCCATGCCATCACCATAATGTACCCGAGACGATGCCATCACCGTAATGTACCCGAGGCGATGCCATCACTATAATGTACCCAAGGTGATGCCATCACCATAATCTGCCTGAGGCTATGCCATCACCATAATGTACCCAAGACGATGCCATCATCATAATAATGCAGTAATCTTGGTGTAAACAATAATGAAAAACACAAAGGTCAATACAGTTCATCTTGCTATACATGCAAGAATACACTTGATGTTCTGATAGTGTTGATGCACCAAGTTTTGACCATAGGGTGACAAGTTGATGGAGATCACTCATTTTCTACATGAAAGAGAAGTCAAGTGGTTATGAAAAGTGTTTGACTACTAGTCTTATTAAACACATATTTATGATATTTGGTTTTTAATTGATTGATTTTTACTGTCTCATCCGAAAGAAAGAACACCGACATGACCTGAGAGCGGGAATCAAATCCCGGCCTCCCGATTAAGAGTCTAGGGCGATACCACTAGGCCACGCCGGCTTATGATACTTGGCATAATGGTTTGAAAATGATTGATCAAAAGGGCAGCTCTGTAAGCCGTATAATATACATGACTACTGGATGTAGCTTATTGTGATTTGGTATTTTGGAGTTTTTATGACTCGACATACATGCAAAATAATAAGTTCATGTTGAATACAGAAGACTTCCCCGATGCCAGTGTTTACCATATGACTATACCAGTCACCGTCTGATTGGTTACCAAGAAAGTTCATACATGTAGATGTAGAACATGACCTTTAATCAATCAATGCCAGTGTATGTAACTACATTAATTCATACACCTGATTGTGTTTGACTCGATATCAGATGATCAAAAATGTTAATCCTGTCAGAATTTTGTCAGATGAGGTTCTATGTCATGACAGAAGTCACTTTCTGGTAGAGCCTAGCTTTGCTGCTTTAAGTGAATCCTATGCAACATACTAAAGCAACAACAGCAACACCTAAAGTTGCATAATACTCCCATTGCTTGATTTGAAAAGGGGTGAAATGAATTTATGGAGAAATTTCCTTCTCCCCTTATTTAGAGCTTCAAAACTGTCCCCTTGATTTTTTACTCAGTTTTATTAAAAAGGCAAAACTCTCGCAAGATAATGCTAATCATGAAATTTAACCTAGGTTAAAAGTCATGATACACCTCTAAGACCTGGGCAATAATTGTAAAATATCATTCAAATAATACAGGCAGTAGAAATTAAGGCCCAGACATGGATATTTAACATACATAAGCAATCTAACCTTTACTTTCCAGAGGTGACCTTGGTTCAAGGTCATATGACACAACCTTGCATCCAAGGCAACAAACCTGGAACATATTCAAAACCATGCAGGCATTAAAAATTTGACAGACAAGGATTTATCTTACATGAGCATTGTGACCTTGATCTTTCAGATATAACCTTGGTTCAAGGTCATGAGATTGACACACCCTTGGCAACAATTCTGTGAAATATTTAAATCCATGCACAGGGTGAAAAGTTACGGCCTGGACATGAAATTATCCCATATGCATTGTCACTTTGACCTTGACTCGACCTTGGGTCAAGGGCAAGAATTCTGTGAAATATTCAAATCCATGCAAGGACTGAAGGAGTAAAAAGTTATAGCGAGAAACTATAGCGGACAGACGCTGGACGGACAATGCTGTAATATAATATGCCCTATGTGAAGACGAACAGAGCAGAGTTCCATAGAGGTGCCGCCAGCATGTACATGAAAAAATCACGCGTACTGTAGGACCTAGTCGGCAAGTGTGCATTGATTTTTGTCGATCCTACACTTAATAGTTGTGGTCGCAAAAATAGTGGCATAGAAATGTTAAAAACCTGCAGTGACCTTCATGAAAAACGTGCAATTACAATTTGGTCACAACAAACTGCTGGACTTGACAACCACTTGTCTGTGCCAGCAAGTGTCATTGAAGAACTCGGTGCCAATATGGGTTCAATACAGTACAGATAGCCGTTTCTGTTATATCCCTTCATTTTGCATACTTTCGTCTTCGGTGATATTCTTCTACACTTTGTCTCTATATATATCAAAACACACCATAATTTATATTTGAATATAAAGAAAGAGTCATAGTAAATTTGATCAACACATTTGGATGGTAAATAATAAGAAAGAAGAGTATCACTAAGTTCTACTCAAAATTTGGACCAAATAAAAGAAAAGCGAAACGACTGATGCTGATGTGACTACTGTATGAGGGGAGACTTCCCGGAGAGCATCGTACATCATGCATCATACATGTAGCAACAGAAGATTCTAAGCTGTTTTAGGGTTACAGTTGTGATACTACTTCTTCTTCTTCCAGTATGAAGTGTACTCAAAAGTTGAGCGTTATAATATCAATATAAAATGAGTGTCTGTCGATGGATGATCATGATGTATGACCACAGGTAATAGTATAGTAAAGAGGTGGGGGAGAACCAGCTCTCCCCCACCTCCTTACTATACGATTGCCTGTGTGTATGACAGATATTTTACATGTCTAGCAGAGCTGAGCATGGCCTTATTTAAGTTTAGGTGACCGGGGATATATAGGCTAAAATATTGTATATATCAAAGAAATTATACTGTACCTTATTTGATAGCAATATATTCGAGTGTTTTGCGCCGCAGGCTGATGTAAAAGAGGTTGGGATGAGAAAAGATGGTGTAAATTGCAGTTAAATTAAACATAGTAACGATAGACGAATTGTCCGCCATTTTGGTTTGTTTACGTCCAGGCACGTGCGAGAATAAGTGAGCTATCTAAGGAAAAAAGGCTGGTATTCTTAACGTTACAATGTATTTCGACGTCATAACGTTTTTCGTGACGTATAAGCGTGTGACCATGTTCCAAGACATCCTTTCTAACGTTATTTCACTTCAATTTGATCTCCAAGAATGCCGGATGCCGTACAATTATTCAGCTCAGTGAAGAAAAACATTTATATGATTACGTGGTTGTATGGAGCAAGGGGCTTGTGAAGAAAGATAAGTACTACAATGACTGCAAATTGTAATCACTTGCAACTCCAAAAGAGGAAACTCGGTGACCTTAGGGGCCTACAAATTTCTTTGAAAAGTAGTAAATTCTCTGAATATAGCCAATAAACAAAACATCAGAACCTACAGAACACACATTTTACCAAAAACCCTGTCCAAAAATCTTTATTTTTAGGTTTTATAGCCCCGGTCCCCTAAACTTAACTAAGGCCCTGACCATTAAAAAAATTATCTCTGTTGTCTGTTTTAAACTGTACTGTATCAAAATCAGCTGAGCTTGTCACGACATCATAGGCCTAGATTTTCTTGATTTTCTCTAAACTAAAGGAATCGTGATATTAATTCTTAATATCTGTTTTAAACTGTAAGAATCAAACTCAGCTGGTCAAGATGTCATAGATTTTCTTCTTTTTCTGTATTACTGGGTAAATTTAATGTATACAAAGATGAAATTTTTTTTTGGGGGGGGGGGGCAAATTGAATTTTGTTGCCATGGTAATGAGGTCTGTCTTTTTTGGTAATCTTTCAAGACTGTCATGTCAAATAAGCCATTTTGGACATCTTGTTGCCATGGAAATCATCATCTAAGCTTTTAGATAATATCACATTTTTATAGTCTGTAAAATTCTCCAAAAGAACTTTTCAGGTTAACTGCAATACTGACATTAGGGATAGCAAATAGTTACATTTCCAGTAAAATTATGGACATCATAATAAGATATCAATTGTCTCTAAATACATCATTTTGTGGGAACAGTGATGATTTTGCCACCCCAAACTTCAGTCCCACAATTATAAGGAGAAAAGCTCTATTCTGAAACAGAAGTAATGTGATACTTTATGTAACATATGTAGGTAACTGATCATATCAAATCAAAAATTAGCATAAGAATATAGTAATTTGAAGGTAAATTTAATTGTTCTGGGGCTTTTGAAATTTTTCAAGTTTAAGTATCGATTAAAGTTAAGTAGTAATTTTAGACTTTTTTTGTGCAATCAAAATAAATGTCCACATTTGAATTAAATTATAATTGAAAATATTTGTTGAGAAATCAACAGCTTTTTTAACTTTCATTTCTTTTTCATGAAAAATCGCAATAATACTTTAAAATCCGTCAATTATATTTTGATGAACATGACATTCGAGAGAGTGACCTTCAAAAATTTTCAAGGTCATTATTTCATTGATTTGTGATAAAAAGATGTACTTATGAAGTTGTGCATCAATAGAATGTAAAGATACAGTAAAACCTAAGGTCCCATGTCATGGTAGGCATGATACATTAAAGTTTCCTCACTGCATGTTTCGGGTGAGTCATTTGCAAAGGTATACATTTCAATACAGTGCATCAGACAGCTGATACTGTCACCATAGATTGTAGTTTTCAGTAGCCTGAGTAGGCCAGAATTAATGGGAGTTGATCTAACCTGCCGTTGGCAGCCGTCTGGTACCAGTATACAGAATGATTTTTCATGACATTCTCTAAAATAAACTTGTAAATGATTTCTTTAAAATCTGGTCTACAACATCTATTTTGAAATATTATCACAGCATTTGAAATAAGAAATTATAAATGCTTGTTTCAAATGAGCTGCTTTGAAAATGGTTAGAATATGAACTTCATAATGAAGGAATGTATGTACATTGGTTTGACACACAAGATGGCCAACAACGGGAGGTAACTTATATCAATTCAGTCCTAATGGTGGAGCTCATACTCACCCCCACCGTTTGCTAATCCCACATTCATGATTTTTATCGTTGTAAAGTTTGAGCCCAACCATTTCCATAGAATTAAATCACCATATACAAAAGATAATCGTATGTGAAGTGACATAAAACAGTATCAGTCAAACAGTATCAGTCAAACAGTATCAGTCAAACAGTATCAGTCAAACATGATTTAGGACTCACAACATTGATTATATGAACAGGATGGATTAAGAAATTCTGTTTGCTGTTTATATGAATAAGGCCATTTCAAGCTCCAGCGTTTATACATTTTCATTTTTGTAAGAGTTATCCTTCTTTTTAGCAATCTGTTGTATAAAAATTCTATTGAAGTAATAAGACAGTCAAGATCTTTGTAAGGATGTACAGGAGAAAAACAAGAGCGAATAAAATGGAATCTGATGTTTATTCACTTAATCTAATATATATATATATATATATCTGATATTCAAGTATCGTTAAGAAACCCAAACAGGAATGTCGATCCTCAGCAAATTCATTAAAAGCATCCAGGGAAATCTAACATAACTAGAGCTGTCCTAACGGGACAATTAACCCCCCCACCAACAGCAACTTTTAACGGCAACAAAGTTGAAACATGCAATAATTCATCCCAAGATACATCACTGGTATAAGTGTAATAGATGTCCCACTTGTACATTTTGAGATAAAATCAATGAAAGCAATATGGTTTGTGTGCACTCTGACCTTGACCTTGTAGATATGACCTTGGTTCAAGGTCATTACACAGCCTTGAGTCATGGACAACAATTGTGTAAAATATAATCTTCCAGCAACGTATCAGGAAGAAGTTATGGCCCAGACAAGAATTCTGTTTATGTGTGCACTGACATTGACATTGTAGATATCACCTTGGTTTAAGGTCATGCCACACCCTAGGTCATGGACAATAATTGTGTAAAATATTATCTCCCTCAAAATTAATAGGAAGAAGTTACGACTTTGACAAGAATTCTGGCTATGTATGCACTGTGACCTTGACTTTGTAGATATGACCTTGGTTCAAGGTCATGACACACCCTTGTGTCATGAACAACAATTGATTTCTATCCAAAGCAAAAGGAAGAAGTTATGGTGCAGACAAGTTTCATGGACAGACAGACACAGACACACAGATGGACAACATGTTCCTTACAATGTGATACACTCCTTTTGATCATGGAAAACAATGCCATTATGGTTTGAAATATTACTCAGATCCTAGACAGCAGTCAGGAGCTCTGACCTGTACAAGGATTTTGACAATGCATGCACTGTGACCTTGACCTTGGAGATATGATCTTGAGTCAAGATCATGACAAACCCTTGGGTCATTGACAACAATTGTGTGAAATATTATCCAGATCCAACCTGGCAATAAGAAGTTGACCTTCGATGGAGGTCATGACGCACCCTTGGACATGAATAACAATTGTGTGAAATGTTATCCACTGATCCAACATAGCAGTAAGGACTTTTGGCCCAGACAAGGATTTGGACAACTGTGCACTTTTACCTTGACTTTGGAGATACGATCTTGAATCAAGGTCATGAAACACCTTTGGGTCAACAATTGTGTGATATATTATCCAAATCTATCTTGGCAGTGAGAAGTTATGGCTTGGACAAGGATTTTGGCTATGTGTGCACTGTGCCGTTGACCTTGAAGATATGACCTTGGGTCAAGATCATGACACACCCTTGGGTCATGGACAACAATTGTTTGAAATATCATCCAAATCTATCATGAAGAGATCACGTTCGACTAGACGCACATCCTAAATAAATCTTTGTTGTCACATAGGTTGAAACAACGGAAGCTTCTTGACACGTTTTTGGTTTTTGGGGGTTTTTTTAATGTGAATTTATCATCCGCTTCAGGATGTGCTTACATTGCACTACATGTACTTTGAACCATTTTCCTGAAAATTATCCAATGAGGCTCCCTGGACCCCCATCGGCAGAAGGGTTACCCCCCCTGTATTGCATCCACCCTCTTTTGACGATAGGCGCCTCAATGGAGCCTTCCGCTTCATTTGTGTGTGCAATGATTTTGATTTAATCTTCCATGCTTTCTTCATGAACACGTGAATTTCATGATTCTTATTTATTCTAATATGTAATATCACAGCAACCAACAGAAAAATTTGGAAAACTTTTAAAAAGTGCCATTAGAATGCTGTGGTTTTTTGCATTTTCTTAAAATACTAACTGAATTATTATAAAATTCATAAAAGTTACGGCTCCTTTTGCTTCAGTATTCCTCTGATAGATATCTGAAAATATCCATTTGCCCGATTTTACGGGAAAAGCTGAGTAAAATAAAGGCTTCCTGTACAACTTGTACAACTTTTAACGTCATTTTACTGTAACGTCATAATGCAAACATTAACATCATAATTAAAACCCAAGAAGAAGTAGCATTGGTACAACTATATTATTTTCAATTTTACTTTTGCTTAATTCCTTTAAATGATATACAGAATGCACAAATGATAAGTATCCTACATGTATATGGTTATAAATTTCTTGGTCAGTGTTTCATTCTATCATTAAAATAATAATTTTATTTCTTAATTTTCAGACCATGCTTTGACAAACCTCATATATAAGGTTTTGGAGAGTGGAGGTGATGTGGCTGGATATTTCGAGGGTCCATGTGTAACCAGTAATATTTCTTTACATTTATGTATAGTAAATTATACTATCTGGTGAATATCATTAATATGTTCATCTAGGAATCTCAACCTAAAATTTTACTTGAGCTTTTCTTACAATCTATTTCATTTTTTCATATCCATTTCTCTATAGAGAGGTATTACTGCTATGGTACGTTATTGAAGGGCATCTGTTTGTGGTTTTGTGTGTCTGTCCATACATCTTGTAAACAAGACATAGACCAAAATATCATGGTCAAAAGTTTCAGACATCACCTTATGTAGACATAAATGCATATTTATTTTTAGAGGATAAAGGTCCAGACCTTTTGAATGTAACCTTAGGGGCAAGTTATACAATATGTAACTCTGATTTATCATCTGCAAAATTGTGAATTATTTCTATGTAGGTCATAAAAAATCAACAATAACACATGCCTTGTTTAATGAAACATTTATTTAAAACGTTTTATTGAATGTGAGTACTGATCAGATTCAAATAAATGAATGCAAATTTATATTTATTATAAGTTGATTTAAAACTTGTGAAGTAATATAACAAGACCATAACACCTATTCATTTCAGTGTTTTCATCTGACTGGAAACATCCAGCTTCAAGATATCAAAATGAAGGTCAGTACTCAGGGATCGAAATTAATGGGAAATACTTGCTAAATGCGAGTTGAAAATTTTAGAAGTCGAAAAAATCGGGAGTGACTAATTTACATTGCTTTATTCGATCTCCGCTGTATTCAAATCTGTTTTTATCAGAATATTGGTTTTACAGGGTTTGGACTACATCTGCGTTAGTGAAATGCTTGAATAATCCTGTATGTAAAGCGTTTACAATACGTGTACTATATATGATATAGTAGGTCGATTTGATTGCTTGAAACGACAGACATGTAGGGAATAATTTTCAAGATGTATATAATCAGTAAAAAAAGAGTCCTGAATTTGAAATTACGAGGTAGTTTCATGGAGTCTGTGTCATATGTTGAATTAGTTGGAGTTCAACGACAGAGTTGAAGTTTTATACTCCCTAAAAATCTTTTTGCGACAGAAACATCTGAGATGAAATGTAAATATTTATTGTCTGTTTAATTATAATTAATGCTGCATTTTCTATCACATCTGTTTTCAAAATCCTTGCAATTATACTTAAGTTAATCTACTATTGTACAAACTCGACTCCAGCGCCGAATTCCTACTAGATCTAGGCCTACTAATTCTAATGTGTGACCAATCATCATACGAAAATATCCCTTTACTTCTGTAATGAACCAGATACCGGTTAATTCTGCACTTTTTACATAAATTAATAGATTATAGCTTGCAAATAGTTTCATGAATATTCCATGTTGAAAGCATCATTTTTTCTTGATTTTTATTTTAGCATGTAGATTTTTCGTTTTAGCCTGTGGATTTTTATACCACAGTCTAAATTAGCTTGTGGTCAAAAAAGTTAATTTCAATCCATGGTACTATTAAAATGAAATATACAAAACTGTATTATTTAAAGAATGAGGGTTTCATTTTGAGTGTTCATGGAATATGATTGATTCTGGTTTGTCACATGCAAATTTTAGGAACTGCAAAGTGTTTATTGAAAAATTTACGCATGATATACCAGAATTATATTTCATGAAAATGCAAAACTGAATGCAGAAATTAAATAGTCATTTAACATAAGGAATTCACTAGTGATGTAAATATTAATTAATAAGGTTCAAATGATGCATTTAATATGATAATAAATATCTTATACATGTATCAGATTGTAAGACTTGTACAGTAACACATGCTTCATATACTTGTATACTCAATGGGATGTAATTGTCCATATTTTATGTTATGCAAGAGAAATTTCTTTACAGTTTTCCCTGATGACTTTCCTGATGAAGACACTAATCATCACCATAAGGTAAAATTATTGATAACATCTATTCTAATTATACTATAATTGATTTTGATTCTTCATTAATTATAAAGTGTGTTTGGTAATAGAAAAACTTGATTACAAATAATTTTGACTCATAGTCAAATTTGTATCTGCTTCACAAGATAATTATGTATTATTGTTGCGTACTTTTATCTGATGCCATCTGATAAAAAGTGTAACTATTTCTCATTTTCAGATCAGAGTCAATCAGCATCTTTATCAGGAAGAGTTCATTGTAAGATATATCAATTCTTTTGAATTTTGATCCTTATCAGAATGTTTTAAGTCATTTCAAATGATCAAATCATCTTATATACAGTGGACTCCATTTTATCTGATATCGTATTATCTGATATTTTGTTTTATCTGATATGATTTTAAAACACCAAACCATTTCTATTTATTTCTGTAATAATATGTCTTTTTAATCTGATAGTGAAAAGTCCAAGTTTCGGTTTATCTGATAGCAAATTTACCGCTGATATAATATTTCACCCCGAATTTTGCCCATGTTAAGCCCGGATATTCTTGTGAAACCACCCAGCTGTGACAACATAGGCATATAACAACGCCTACGACAATACGACGACGACTAAGGAATAATAATTGATCGTTTGTGTACACAACAATTGACATCTCATTGAAGTACCTGTACAGGTTTAATTACTGATCGCTGTAGCGTCATTCATAATTAATGAAATATGTTGATAACCGAAATTGAGAGTAGATGTACCGTAACTACTCGAATATAATACGCACTCGAGTAAAATACGCACCTAAAAACTGACCTCCAAAATCATGAAAAAAACCGTCATCCTTGGTGTATAATACGCAGGGCAAAAATCCAAAAAATAATGTCAATTTTGTTCGTAATGAAACAACAACACCGCGAGACGCAATCGATGTTGCTTAGCACATGTATGTGATTTTGTTTTGATGTTTAGTGATTTGTCTTTTGTGTACCTCCTCAATGAACCTGTCATTTCATAGTTGATGTTGTCATTTCAATTTACATTGCCATATTTCTATCACAATGAGATCGCGTTACGTATATTATCATCAAAAGCGTCATGGAACGACCAGCCTTTATTCATCATGTGATATCAACGCTTTTGTCTCATTCACTTCATGTACGACCAAACTCGCATAGACTTAAAATTTCTTAACTATCGCGGCCGTACTAGTAGTTAAACCCTCGTCCCAACCTCCGCTTCAATTTTTTTCGCGTTAGAATGAACATGCGTGTCCACATAAATTACGCGAACTGTACGCGGGTATCGGCCATGTTAGTGAAGAGATAATAAAGAATCGAGTGTTATAAGCAGACATAGTACAATTTGAATACAATTCTTAAATTAATCTAACATTCTTATGATAGTAAACCAGACTGCCAATGATTGTGCCGTTACGGTCAAGTAATTTCACTTTGCTGCGTAACTATCAATTAACCAATTAAGGTTAGACAGAGACATATATACATATGTGTATATATTTCTCTGGGTTAGATCACTATATCACCTGTACACTTTTCTAATCAGAAATCATTGCTAAATAAACACAGCGCAAGTCTTCTGTTGTATTCTTTTTGAAAAGCACTCTGTAGACATTACTCCTGTTATCCCTTGGTCATTTACTGTGGGAAGCAGACAGTATACAGACAATAGACATATCTCGCACCTCGTAGGTTTGATTGACGGCTTTAGGTACTTTAACACCATGTAAGCAGGCGTATATCTCTAAATGAAAACAACCGCTATCAAACGTCCATATGAGTAGACATTTATAACATGTTACACAACATAAAGCATCAACTTTCGCAATTTCGTCTAATCTGATAGCCCGCTTTATCTGATATTTTATTCACGCAAATAGACTATCAGATTAAACGGAATCCACTGTACTCACATACTTGTAAGGGTATCATAACACAATAACACAGTTCATATGAATTGTTTATTACATGTACCTTGCAATGGCATGGGTCATTAATGGTCATATAAAATTTATCAGTGGTCACTCGAGTTCAAATTTAAAGGTCAACGAAGAATTGCATATTATATACACCTTAATTTACATGTACAAAGTTAATGATCAATTCATGTTTACTGATTCTTGTGAAAAATAATTGTATTTTTTTTTAATAACAAGAATTATTATTCACTGAATTAATAACATTTTATTAGGTTACAAAAACATTTCCTCCTGTAATTGAAGAAAACCAAAAACAAACAAAAAATGTACAAGTAGACAAACCTTACCAATATAATTATTCTTATATCCATTTTAATAAGATGATGCCAGCAGCAACAGCAACAGTAACAGTAAAATAGATGGATGACAAAGTGAGTATTAGATAAAATGAATGATAATAATTGAGTGATAAATTAGTTACAGTGAATGATGACATAGTTATTAAGTATGCACAAGTATATCGGGGCAGTATTTCTTATATCATTTTTATGCAGTGGGGATTTATTAAGACTGCCATAACATAAATTATTCATATTAATATTGTAAAAATGAAAGAAGACTGAGTTTTCATTGGGTCCCCACCATATGGCCGATGCCCAGTAGTAATCACTCTGTCTGTCTGTCGGCACTTTCTTTCCATAGTTTGGGTTTCCTTTGAGCATTTTTCATAAATTTCATACATGATACTTTCTATGGCACACAGAACTTAAGTTTTTAAAAAGATAATCATGAATACTATTTAAAATAAGACAATGGTGACAGGAGGACACCAATAGCTTTCAAGGTCAAAAGTCAAGGTAATAACAGGGAATAAACTTGGCCAAAATTTTTACGAGCCATGTGGGCTCTTAAGACTCGGAATCTTTATGAGCCCACACTGAAACCATTCAAAACTTGCAAGACAAAGTAATCGTTCTGTTTTGTCAGCAATACATTGCGTTTCATGGGAACGGCGAAAAAACTTCCCAACTGGGCTTGTTGAGCCATAATTTAAACAAACGTGAAACCAGATATTGCTAACTAGCAAATAAAAAGAACCTGTCCAGATTTGAATCATCTAGACGCTTAGTTCCGCTTACTCGGTGACGGAATTAAGCGACTAGATGATTCAGATTAGAATTCAACAAGAAAACGGCCAATTCGTCTTGTAGATTTCTCGTTCGCCACGTGGGCGAATAGGAAGTGTTTCTTGGTCATCCACAACAAATTTTACTCGTCTTGGGCAAGTGGGCGAACATTAAGTTTATTCCCTGTAATAACAAGATGTTAATTAGGGTCTTCTGATGGAATCGGAAGACCCTTCTGTTATTGTGAGGTTTTTTTGGTCGGAATTGCATAGCATTTCCAGACCCTAGTCGTTACAATATGCTGTGGTGAACGCGTGGAACGCAGAAAATACCTCCTCGTGTATAAATAGTGCATCGAAATTTAGAAAAAGTGTGATTAGATTTACTTTTAGTATTTATAATTCATATTGTACGAGTCAATACAAGATAAGTTTGATCAGATGAGAGAATAGATGTGCCGTTATTCCATCGATGTAGACGATTTATATTCATGCGCTGGAGGACATGCAGTCTTTCCGAATACTCGACGGAAAGTCCCGAAAAAGTACGATTGACATTACTGTGTATCTATGCCGTAATTTAAGAAGTACACTACTAGTCCGTACTAGTATCCGTTGTATATAATTAATCAAACTGGAGAATATCGCTTCTTTTTATAGCAGTGGAATTCAAAGTACTCTACAATCTTCTCGTCACAACGATAAACAAACGACTTGGTAGTTGTTGATGTGTAATGCTACTGAAATAGCCAGTTATTTATAGATCTACATGTGTAGACATGGTTTTCCCCAAATGTACATGTACAGCGGGAGACTGTCCAGATTGCTAATTTCACACTACTGTCAAGATCAAAAATGATAAGAGAGAATGAGATAACTATATAGTACGAGACGGAGATGTACAGGGGTGTACAGGGCGGAGCCGTTTTTTAAATGAAAACGAGCACCTGTGCGCAGAACGTGTTTTTGTCAATACTGATCCTAAACATTACACGCTTGGTGTGTGATCTCTTGGTGAATCACGACTTTATTACATTTGATGTAATTGACCATGCAATTCCGACCTTGAGGACTTTCAAGTCCTTTCATCTTTACATTTGTTATTATTATTATTTTTATTCTTAGCACTTTTTTGACTGCAATTTTCTCAGAAACGGCTTCATTGTCAACACTTTTTTTGACTTTTTTCTTACTAAAAATGCAAAACTTGATAGAGTTAAAAGAAAATTTTGCTAAAATTCAAGTTCTAAGTAAAATTATATAACAATTTATCATTTTTAAAATCTCTCAAGTATAACTTTTATTATGCAAGCTAGATTCCTGAAATTTTTCTCTTTGATGTTGTACAGGTGTAGGACTTGACAATCGAATTAACGCCGATTAGGTAACTATTATAGTTAAGATGCCATAAGAGTTTGAAATTTTCAACATATTACGTAATTTCCAAAAAATTTTATTTCAAGGTTTAGGGCTGCAAAAATATTGCCAAACGATTAAGAGGGTCAATAAAAGGGTAAAAACAGTTATTTCAAAATTTTAGATTCATTTTTAAGTAGGTTTTAAATTTTCTCAAATAAAATGTTCATTATTTATGCTAGATTCCCCAAATTTTCTTTATAATGTTGTACAGGTGTAGATCCTGACAACCAATTTAACGCTGATTATGTAACTTTTACGGTAAAGGCGCTATTTGTGTTTAAAGTTTTTAAACTCAAACTTTTTTATTTTAGGTCTTAGCGTTAAAAAAACTTTACAGAACGATTTAGAATGTCAATTTCATGGTGTAAGAGGTTTTTTTTAATATTTTTTATCAGTTTTTAATTGAGAAATTTAAGATTTTCACAAATTTGGTTAGTTATGTAATTGCTTCATAACTTGCTTATTTTTGGTCATATGATCAAGAAAAAACCATACAGCACGTGAGAAGGGTTTACTCTTGTAAGAGATATTTTCAAAAACCGAAAATCGCCGAAATTTCACCCAGATTTTTAAATTCCATTTTTTTGAAAAATGGATTTATCTACAAATTTTATATCAAAGCTATAGACTCTCAAAGACACTGTTACCCGTTTAAGTAAAAAAAAATTCAAAAATAAAAGTTTTCAAAAACATTATATAACAATGAGTTAAATTTTAAATTCTCAGCCATACAGCGTTATTTTAAATGCTAGACTATTTCAATTTTATCCGTCATATTCTCTAGGTTCATATCTTTACAACATTCATCGGCTTATAATATCTATCTTTTTTAGTTTGGCTGCTATTTCAATTTAAAATTTTTAAATAATTACGTAATTTGCAAAATTTTTTAGTTTTAGTTTTATCGTTTTCAGAACATTACCAAATGATTTTCCGTAACGATTTTACTATGAAACATGTTTCTCAGTATTTAAAAGTGAGCGATTTAAAGATTAAAAAAAAAATATCTTACTTGCGTAACTTTCATGTTTTTTCTTATTTGTCGTATGAACAAAGTATAAAAACAAGAGTTTGAGAAAGTATTTTGAATTCGAATTCTTAAACAAAAATCACATTTTTTTGCACTCTACCCACTACTGATCAATATCGCAATAAGCAAATCTTCTCCAAGCGTCGGGATTACACATTAGAGAAGCGCGTTGAATTTGCCTTGCTTAATACCTCGACTTCAAACATGTGAGATATTCCATGGACAAGGCGCAGTAACTCGCGATTAATTCAATTGCGAGTTACTGCGCTTTGTCTGTGGAATGTTTAATTGACAGTTATAAAAGAGACCCGCAATATGTATGATTTACTTTAATTTGAGTTTCTTTGTCTCCTTATTATAATAGTCATCTCAGTGGTATATTTATAGCTATCTTGAGCGTAGAAACGCACAATACACACGCTCTATCCAGCTATGTCGCATTATGTCACCACACTTCTGAATAGGAATTCTGTAATACATAGACTTTCTATAGCTGTATTCATGCCACTTTAATTACATGAGTGTGTTTACATAGTGTCTCGGTGAGATGTATACATGTATATACTTCTCCTTTGTCCTAATTGGCATATTTACGATGCCGCAATAAATGTGTATACTCATTGGAGTATCTCTGTTTTCTTTATGAATATCAAGTATATTTTCATGGAAATTCTAAATGTTTCCTTAACTTGATTTTCGATTTTTTTTCTCTAGATAATAGTTTTTTTTTCAGTTTTAATTATTAATTAATTTGATTGCTTGAGGGTTTTTTTTTGGGGGGGGGGATTATTATTGTATGTAAAATACATGTAAGTCATTCTCCTGATCTTTTTTCTTTCTTTTCTTCTTTCTCTCTACTTATTTTTCTTTTTTCTTTCGAGAGAGGAAGACCCACCCTGTTGCCTCGGCAACAGGTAAGCTCTAGTTATAAAAATAAATTTTGACCCATCAATACTCTGTTCTGATGTTATAACTCAACAAGAATATATCCTAGAGTCTTGAAACTTTATGCAGAGATAGTGAAAGGCTAATGGTAGACATTTTGAAGTCAAAGGTCAACATCAGAATTAAATGTTACATTGAAAGATTTTAATGATCTGAAAATAAACTTTTAATGTAAATTGAATCAAATATTTTGTGAAATAATACAGTAAACTGTTACATTGAAAGATTTTAATGATCTGAAAATAAACTTTTAATGTAAATTGAATCAAATATTTTGTGAAATAATACAGTAAACTGTGGTTTGCTATAAAAGTCTTTCCTGAATCTGTCATTGTTCTAGTTCTTTTATTATCAATAAAGATTGTGCATATATTAATGCAATTTCTGTTTTAAAAAACTGTGAAAATATTTACTGCATATTAAGCATATTGAAACTACTGTCCGTGCCACTCACTCTGGAAACTGGAAAATCTGGATTTTCAGTTATTCATCTTCAGAATAATTTCAAACAGGCAAAACCATTCAATAGATCTTATTTAGTCGTAACTTTTAGTGTATACTAGTATATGTTTGTATGCAGAAGCGTTCTTATTTTATAGAAAAAATCAATTTTAGATAGGGCGATTTCCATGTTAAATTTTGACGTGACGTCGCCAAGTTTCCCATGGACTCGATGTTATATCGGCGATGTCACGTTAAAATTAACATAGAAAACGCCCTATCTAAAATGATTTTTTCCCTATAAAATATGAATGTTACTTCGTAGAAACATATAACATACACCAAAAGTTACGACTAAACAAGATCTGTTGATTGATATTTAAATTTTGTAAAACTATTTTAAAGATACATAAGTGAAAATCAAGATTTTTCGGTTTACAAAGTGAGTGGTGCGGACAGTAATGTACAGACCTTATAATATATTACCTATCACTGCTGTATGTAATAGAATTATCAGTGACAAAGAAAACTATGAAGTTAAAAATTAATTAGGTAATTGTTCTTTTGCAGGAAAAACAGCAGCAGACAGGACAGTATTGAAAACAACAATGACAAATCAATAAGTATGTTTTAAAAAAATATTGTAAATTAAATACCAGTGTTGATGCTTACATATTGACTCTAACATTACAATATATATTACTTTAATTTTTATTTAGGGGTTACAATGCAATTGTTGTACAAAAAGTGACAGGGTATAGGCGAATACCTGTTAGAAACTGAGTTTGACTATGAGGCGTCAGCCAAGCTGTGAAATGGAAATTTCTGACTTTTCACAAGCATGGTAACCCCATTCTAATGCATTTGACAAAAATAATTACAACTAGAGGCAATTGGCATAGAGTTATGTCATATAAAAAAGTATAGGGTATAGTGACATCACAAATCAAAAACTGCATGATATTATGACATTATTATCATGAATACCCTTGCAGTTTAAAAATTGGACAGCCAATGAGATCGCATATTACAAACAAAATGCATTAGAATTTCATTTATATTTTATATATACATATCCCACCTCTGACAAAATACTTTGAATTTGATTGGTTTATAGGACACAGCATGTTCTTGTATCAGGTAACTTATCCATTCTATATTAGTAATGATAGTATTACAGAAGGGATATCAAAGGTGAATATACTATATAGAAATTCTACATGAGGATTTGTAGAAGTGGTAAATCCCATGGCTTTACTGAAATACACCGATCCACTTTTCAGCATAGAAAACGATGTTTAGTGGACTTTTGATTGTTATGTTTATGACGTCATAATCAAATGTCCGATTTGTCCAACCTTGCGTGACGTAATCACAGTCATATTTTGCGCTAAAGCGCTTGTTATTTGACAAAAGTGGATCGGTGTATTGTGATAAATGTCTGCTCATGTACGTCAGCAGGAGTTATGGTCGATGAACTTCGATTTTTCTGCATATACTTTGTCTTCAAGAGGCATCCTTAGTTTGGAGAAATCCCTAACTTAATATGACTGATTTTTGCACAAATGTTCAGTCATTTACCTCCAAGATGGTGAAAAGGGAAAGTAACTCCACTTAAATTCTATGCTTTCGAAAACTTTCTATATGTTGGTGTGTTTTGCAATATGAATACATTACTTTAACCTTTCAGTGAACTGGACCACAGAGGAGACTCTCCTCCTGATAGAAGAGGTCAGGAATAATGGACATAACTTTAAAAGTCCAACTTTGAGAAAGATGGAGGATTGGGCAAAAGTTGCCTCCTCTTTCTCAGAAGATGAACATAATAAAACAGCCCAACAATGCGAAAAGAAATGGAACAACTTAAAAATCAGGTAGATATGTGCAATATATATAAAAAAAATTTTCTGTTCTTGAAATTTTTTAATTCATGGTATACAATGATGATATTAAATCTTTTGGAAACTTATCACTTGTTACGAATTTAATGAGGAAATCTGTATTTAAGAAGTGACTAAAAAATTTTCTGTTTATTGATGTATATAATCCACTTTGCGGATTGTATTTAGTTTGTGCCTCAGTTTTTTGTCTGTACATCGATAGACAAAAATTTTTATGCCCCTGCCATATATGGCCGGGGGCATATAGTGTTGCACCCTGTCATTCCCTCATTCTGTCATTCCGAAACCTTGTCATTGCAACACCTCCTAAACCGTTCATCAGAATTTCACCAAACGTCAGGGGTAGGTAGGGCAGCATATGAAGAAGATGTGCATGAAGGGAGACAACTCTGCTCAGAAAATTTTTGCAGGAGTTATGGGACTTTGAAATTAGAAAAAGTGCATTGCATATGGCCACACCTTGTCATCACAACTCTTCATAAACTGTTCATTAGAATTTCCCTATTTAAGTCAACTTCAAAATATTTTGTATTTAAAGATAGTTGTCACTTACACGTATTTCAAAATAAAACTTTTTTCAAGAACAATTACATCTTGTATTTGAAACTGATAAATCAAATTTCACACGTCAGTCTTACGTTAGCCAATCAGAATCACGATCTGAGGGCGGCACCATCAATAAAAGAGATGTATACATATGGAAAGAATACCTTTAAATGAAAGAAAAACAGTAATGTATCTTTTAAAGTCCATAATTGTATTTAACATGATACTATTTTTAGATACAGAACAATAAAAGATGGAAACAAAAAGACGGGAAATGGTGCATGCAAATGGCCTTACTTTGACAAAATGGACCAACTTTTTGGGAGGGACCCGTCAACTGAGCCTGTTGCCACTTTATCTTCCAGTAAGTGGGTCTGTCAATTGATTGTAACACAATATCGTGCTCAATTTTGCTGGTAAATATATTTCATATATCCGATATGGATCAAGAATGATATGAGGTAGATACCTATGCTTTGTAAGGTCAGGTTATCAAAGGTCAAAAACTGACAAGGTATCGAAGAATTCCCTGTCAGAAATTGAGTTTCACTGTGAGGCATTAACATTTAAAATACCTGTGGCAAATTGAGTTTTTAGGTAAATCAATAGCAGAGTGCAATAGGGAGGTTTGCCAAGGTGCGTTTGACAGCAAAAACTGCAGTAAAACATGAATCCTCTTGTAGTTTTTAAAACATTTAACTAATTAAAATGTGTGTAGCAAACAGAGTGCATAATAATTTACATAGTTATAGCATGATGCCTTTATCAAAAATTATGTATGTAAATTATTTCCTACTGAAAAAGACAATACAAGATACTTTTCCACTCTGTACGGTTTTACATTTCAACTTTTGTATAATTCAGACTCAGATCAAACAGCATGTACTACAACAACACCCCCCCACCCCACCCCCGAAAAAAAAGAAAGAAGATCTTCTAAAAGAACAGAGGGAAATGAATTATCAAAGAACAAAAGAATTCAGGGAGGAGTTTATGCAATCTCAAAGAGAAAAAAACAACATTTTGAAGTTTTGAAGTCTTTGGTTGAAATGTTTAAGAAAAGAATTTTTAATCAATTTATTTTCCCACTAGTAAACATAATTGTTGTCTGTCTCTCTGGTTAAAGGTCATGTGCAAAAGTTTTGTGAAAAAATTCTGATTTGTGAAACCCCTCATAAGCCTCTACAGGAACACATTTTAGCTAGCTGGAACGAATTTCCAGAGAGCTATTGTTATACCTCCTGCAGGAGGGAGATATGCAACTTGTAACCTACAGTCATTAGTTGATTTGGTATGGAATGATTACATAATCAGTGAATTTTAAATTTACTCACCATGTGAAAGTTAAAATTCACTGACTATGTGTCATTCCTGTTAAGTCAACTAATGATTATGCAATGAACTTACCTTATTAATCTTGATGACCTTATTCTTGAATCTGTAATTTAATTAACACAAGAATATAATTATATTGGTAACATTACTTAGAATTCATAACAATCTTGTCAGAGATGGGTAATTGGAAATACAAGAGAATACATAGGTTTGCATAGAAACAGAAAGGAAGATCTTATTTTATGTAATAACAATTTCATATGATTTTACAGGGAGGCAGCAGTTGCATTTCTCTTGTTGCTTGCACTGGTAACTGTGATGTTTGATATGTCCAAAGCCCTAGATGCTCCCCCTGCTGACAGAAGATCTGCTTTCTCCTTCCTAATTATGAAATTATGAAGGACCAAACAAGATGTCACAACATGAGGAATTTCTACAGCCATGGACATATTCAGATATCTCAACCTCCTAAACTTTCCCTTCAACAAAACAAATGATCTTTCAATGCACAATCTTGCACTGCAGTGCACAAAATTGTACTTCTTTTAAGCATCAGTTAAATGACCATTTTCTCTAAATGGAGTCATGACTGTTTCAGACAACAGATATGCAGAATCTCCCAAGATGTGCAGATTATCTGGGAGCCCATTTAGCAACTGTAACAATGAGTTCCTGAATACTCTAGTCAGTGATGAACTGACCCAGGCCAACCAACATACGAATCTATAAATAACAAATCTACATCGCAAACAGCCTGAACAATACTCTAGTCAGTGATGAACTGACCCAGGCCAGCCAACATACGAATCTATAAATAACAAATCTACATTGCAAACAGCCTGAACAATACTCTAGTCAGTGATGAACTGACCCAGGCCAGCCAACATACGAATCTATAAATAACAAATCTACATTGCAAGCAGCCTGAACAATACTCTAGTCAGTGATGAACTGACCCAGGCCAGCCAACATACGAATCTATAAATAACAAATCTACATTGCAAGCAGCCTGAACAATACTCTAGTCAGTGATGAACTGACCCAGGCCAGCCAACATACGAATCTATAAATAACAAATCTACATTGCAAGCAGCCTGAACAATACTCTAGTCAGTGATGAACTGACCCAGGCCAGCCAACATACGAATCTATAAATAACAAATCTACATTGCAAACAGCCTGAACAATACTCTAGTCAGTGATGAACTGACCCAGGCCAGCCAACATACGAATCTATAAATAACAAATCTACATTGCAAACAGCCTGAACAATACTCTAGTCAGTGATGAACTGACCCAGGCCAGCCAACATACGAATCTATAAATAACAAATCTACATTGCAAACAGCCTGAACAATACTCTAGTCAGTGATGAACTGACCCAGGCCAGCCAACATACGAATCTATAAATAACAAATCTACATTGCAAGCAGCGTGAACAATACTCTAGTCAGTGATGAACTGACCCAGGCCAGCCAACATACGAATCTATAAATAACAAATCTACATTGCAAGCAGCGTGAACAATACTCTAGTCAGTGATGAACTGACCCAGGCCAGCCAACATACGAATCTATAAATAACAAATCTACATTGCAAGCAGCGTGAACAATACTCTAGTCAGTGATGAACTGACCCAGGCCAGCCAACATACGAATCTATAAATAACAAATCTACATTGCAAACAGCCTGAACAATAATTGATGAATAACCCATACAGTTAATGTAACAATCATGGTTGCCTTTAATCGCAATGTGACAGCCATCTACGAAACCATCTGTGTCTGGGAAACCATACTTTCCTTCCACCTTGCTTGCCAAATCATAGCATCTGATATTGTTAGGCCAAAAAATA
Organism: Pteria penguin; assembly: GCA_035048485.1. Lineage (NCBI taxonomy): Eukaryota > Metazoa > Mollusca > Bivalvia > Pterioida > Pteriidae > Pteria > Pteria penguin. The sequence goes on along the minus strand of CM068588.1, from coordinate 11,655,392 downwards.
TGCTCTCTTGCTTTTCCTGCTATAGCTCTAAAGACCTGAAATGTGATTATGGAATTTCTAGATATTAAATGTAATACTGTAAACTTTACTGATTCATTATTGAAAATTTTAATCAAGTGTCTTAAATATACATTGGTAGTTTGTGTTCATGACAGTCACAGCTGCATGAAATTAATGAACTAGATTATGAAAAGGAGATCTCTATCTGGGTAATTGTGCATTGCCACAGTCATACAACAATAATATAATATAATCAGTGGTAAAAGCTAACTATGTTGATAGAAAATGGTCTTGCTACACAGTAAAACAATTATACACAATTTCTCTGTCAAGTATTCAGTTTATATTGAAGAATATGCAAATGTAGAAATTAAAATGTAAGGTGGAATATAAATGGCAAATAAGTTTATATTTCAGTGTATAAATTACAACGCTATGCAAAGCTATATATTACTATGTGAAAATAAAATTATATTGGGTATCTATGAAGAAACTTAAAGAATAATCATGCTTAATATACAGGTACATGTACTGCTGTCTTGGATTTATATATAATATATGTCATAATATGAGAATGTTATGCAACATTATTTACTGTAATATCAAATGCAGTGTTTACCTCTACAGCAATATAGTGTAGACTGCCTTTCGCTAGATTGAATCTATCTGCTACACTTCTAAAGTTTTAACGATTCTTCATTTGATACCAGCCATGATGCACTGAGTACTTTTCCCTTGATATCTGGGACGTCAGGAGGGACTTTAAATTTATCATAATTAGATATGATACAAAAGGTAATAAGCTATATACATAACACGGATTTAATCAGTATGGTCTTTTACATGATGAAAGTTATCCATGTTTATTAGGCCCCAAGTTCAGATGTGAGATCCCTATAGGAATCATGTCTGTCTGTCTGTTCATCTGTCCGTCAACACTTCAGTACTTCTTCACCTACAGCCTTCATATTTTATACATAGGTGCAAGATGATGAGAGTAAGATACCTATACATTCTGGGGTCAAAAAGTCAAAGGTCAAGGTCATAGTCATATTTTTCAGTACTTGGGTACTAACACGATAACTTCAGTCTTTCTTGTTGTTGATTTACACATGTATCAGAACTGTGAAATAGTAAATTTTTAAGCTCCAGAAAAAATTTCAGGGGAGAATATGGTCTCTGTCGCGTTTGTGTCATCCATCCTTTCATCCCAGCTTTCATCAGATTTTGATCATACTTCACCCAAAATGTTATTTAGGTGAAGAGCTTTTGGAAAAAGGTCACTCCAGGCCATTTCTGAAAGGTCAAGGTCATGATAAAAAGTTTTATTTCATAACTAAACAAGGTCAGACTTACTCATTTTAGTTTAAGATACTGTGATCACTTGTTGTTCTACAATTGATTCAATTGGATATCCATATGATACACTGAGATTTGAAATTGTTATCAATTGATACAATGATTTCCTATATATTGAGTCATTCTTTTTTTTCATTATTGCTGTGCTTTTGGGGGCATCCATCATTTTTACTTATTTTTTTCTTTTTTTTTTTGTATATGAATTGAGTCATCAATTTCCTGCTTTATAAGTATAACTGCCGTTCGAGGAGCATCCATCAGTTTCACTAATACTCTTGTTTTGGTAGACTTTTGCCTATAAGTAGGATCTTCTTCTCATCAACAAATAATCTATGGTGGGGACTTTCATGACTTTGTCAGGGTTCTAGTAAGATTTTATTATGCCCCCCATCTTTGAAGAAGGGGGCATATTTCTTTGCACTTGTCGGTCGGTTTGTCTGTCAGTAGACCACATGTTGTTTACCAGAGTATTTTGTGAACCCTTTGTTTGATAATATTTTGTGAACCCTTTGTTTGATAGTGATCATTTATGGGTTGGGTTATGAGTAGATGACCCCTATAGATTTTCAGGTCAAAGGTCACCAGGTGCAATGCAGTATTGTGTACAATCGGTGTCCGCTTCATATCTTTAGAGCACTTTGTTTAATAGTGAAGACATTTCGTATGTGGGTTGTTTATGAGTAGTAGTTGAACCATATTGATTTTCATGTCTAAAGGTCAGAGTGCAATGTGTACAGTACTGTGTGCAATCGGTATCGATCCTATATCTTAAAAGCCCTTTGCTTGATAGTAATGATGTGTCATGTATCGGTTAGTTAATATATAAATTGTAGATGACCCTTATTGATTCTCAGGTCAAAAAGTCACCGAGTGCATGTTGTACTTTATACAATTGTACATTGTGGTACCAGAAGGGGGCCATGTGTGTTTTACAAGCATCTCCTCAGATTTGTTATATTCATTTAAATGATTTTAATAGCATGTTGATCCTTTATATCTTTAAGAACTAATGAATTGAAGTTTCAGTTCAAGTTTCAATTCAATCTTGTCGCCTGCAAAGCAAAGTGACATTTTGAGATCACTGTGTCTGTTGTCTACACTTATAGAATAGAAGTCAACATTATCATTCATATTTGAAGTGAAGGGAAATCACCTCACACATGTATTCAAATTGTTACAAGATATTTCTATTGGAACCATGTTTGTTTAACCATTCATATTAAACTATTTGATCTATATGTAGTGAAGTATTAATATGGTACTTCATATCTGTATGAGTTTATTATACTTACATTTCTACTTCATGATCTGGACATGGATGATTGACAGCATATTATGTATATAGAAAATAGAGAAAAAATGATAATATAAACATAAAACATATTCCAAACAATAAAATGAACTCTGACTTAATCTTAATAATTGAGAATAAGAGTTCATTTTATTTATTGGATTAAATTTAAATCACTGCACCATTGTTCTCAATCTTTTTGAATTTGCATATATGATGTCTTGTTACTTATATCACATTTCCACAGACCTGTTATTGTCTGGATTAATGTACCTGTCACCTTGTTTATGTACCGGTCACCTTGTTTATGTACCTGTAACCTTGTTTATGCACTGTCTATATGTATATATACATATATGTATATATTCAGCTATTCTAAATTACTATTTCTTCCTCTAACTAAATGAAATATCAATATCTTATAAAGTAACAACTTTGAACTGTAGTCAAAAGATAACTTGGATGCTCAATTTATAATTTATCATTTTACATTCATTTATGTGAATTAATCACACATCCTGAAAATAACAATTTTCTCAAATGTTTTCACTTTCTGTCATTAATCCTTAAATTTCCACTAATTCTGAGATCAATCTTGTTGTAAATTTTGTCATCAAAATCAGGATATGACATGGTATAAAGTTTTCACTGTCTCTCATCAGTCCACAGTATGACTCAAACCTAGTTCTGAATTCTTTATCATGAGTAAAGAATCTAAACCACAGAGCTCCACTAGCTCCTCTATAAAGTCTGAATGTGATAGAATTATAAAAAGTTACATAATTCCATTTATAAAAATTTAATGACATTTCATTCTGGTTTGTACTCCACAAAGTGAAGTGTCCAATACCTCCTGCCATCTGGATGGTTTGTACTCCACAAAGTTAAGTGTCCAATACCTTCTGCCATCTGGATGGTTTGTACTCCACAGAGTGAAGTATCCAATACCTCCTGCCATCTGGATGGTTTGTACTCCACAAAGTGAAGTGTCCAATACCTCCTGCCATCTGGATGGTAAGTACTTTGCAATTTACAAGACAGCTTTATTCCTTAATGCATATTTCAGTTGCAAGCAAGTTTGGATGTTGGCTGGCAAAAGCGAGGATCAGGATAGAATTACAGTAGTATAACAGGTAATATTATGATTGAGCTATAAAATTAATCATTTTATCTCCAAAAGTATTATTTATAGATATAGATAGAATCATGTACATATAAAGACTGCTAAAACTTAAGTGTAAGATGTATTGATTTATAATAGTACAAAAGTTTTGAAAAGTTTATTCATGAGTAACAATGATGGCCAGTAATATGAGGTTACTATAGAGATCATTTAGTTGGAATGTATATTTAATATAATTCTAAAGTTGAATGATAATATTATTCTTGGAAATAAGTTTTGACCTTGTGATCTTGACAATGACATTTGGCCTACATTAAAAGATTTGCCTTATTTGGACTTTTATTGCCACCAGGGATATTCATCATTAACAAACACATCTTGTTTTGACATTTTATGATTTTTGCTTTAAACTGTTTAACTTATTTCATTAGGTCATGCACGTTTGGTAGGAAGGAATTCTAGGAAAATTACAGCTTTTGATGTCCGCAGTAAAGTTTTCAAAATGTGTGAAAAAGATGACAGTTCCAGCTGTTGACTGTTCAAGAAATTGGTTGGAAGCAGTAAAGCTATGGGATCTGATATGGCTTCAAGTATGGTCCATAAACTAGAAAAAGAAGAGTTTAAACTTCAGGTAGTATAAATAACAATTACTGGAAAAATCATTACATGAATGTTAAAATCTACACATCAGTTAGATATACCAAATTGAATGTATCATAAAATTGGTTAATTTAGGTCATTAATACAAGTGAAAGATATAATGCTACTTTTATTATATTATTATAATACATACAGACACTCCAAGACATATTAATCTCTTAAATTTGCCCTTTGTCCGGGGAACTTGCCATATAATGCATGTACAGTGTACTAAAGCTGTCATATTTTTTTAATCTTTCATATGATTATTATGTGACAAACTAACACATTTTGTTAGTACATTTTTTTTGTACGTGAAATATGAATATTTAAATATACCTAAAACATTTTAAATGTTGTTGCGATGTGAAGTGATAATTTTCATTATTGTATTTGTCATCTGAAAAATTGCTTGATAAAGGTCGTGAGGCAGAAAATTTGCAATACAGAGTGTTTGTGTTCCTTTACTTTTTGTACCGGACTTCCCTTTGGAGGACTTCTTCGAATCTGTATGAGAATAACTTTGAAACCTTCTCCCCTCTTAACCAAGAAAACTTATACAAAGCAAATGATTATTGTATAAACATTTTTAACAGGTTTTGCATGCAGACAATGATTCTTCTGCCATGGCGAAATTGAGAGGAGATTTTCCTGAATTAGAAAAGAAGGTGATTAGAATTTCAAAAAGCTTCTACACATGGTCCATAAAGTATTCATTTAATCTACATAATTATTCAGATTTAATATTGAGTCTTATTAAGTGTTTTCCCAACGTCTTTTTCTTCTTATCTTTTCATTTGTGACTGATATTCATATATTTGAATTTCTTACATTCGGGGTATTAAATTTTTGCTTTGTCTGTCCTTCTATTACACTGTTGGTTTAAGGAAGGTAACTTACAATGAATGGAGCCTATGCAAACCAGATTTAAATTTATAGATATAAAAAAGGGAAGAAAGCTACATGTATTAATTTTAAGGTCTAAAATGGGTCAGCAATCAATTTCAGTACATGTATTGGTTAAAATAGAGATTATAATTTTATATGAAGTTCCTTGTAAATATTCTTGATTGAATTAAATATGGATGATAGTCATGTACCTTTTGAGAGAGAATAGGCAATAATGATTTGGGGATCAATAGGGTCAAAAGATAAAATCTTATGAATTATACAGAAAATTAAAAGAAATATTGCAATAAGATGTATGATTTGCAAACATTTTGTAGTTATAACAAATAATATGATAACATCCTTAGAAATGAATCATTTTCAGTTGAAAAGATGTCTGAAAATTTCATGAAAACTTATTTACCAGATATTTCATTTATTATAGGTATAAAATTTTGCAAATTCCAGAGCTGATACCATACATGTATGTACCCACTGAAGGACAAAGAGAAAAACTTTGAAGATACCATGAATACATTTGACAGCATCATTCTGCATGTTTTGGGAAAACACTCGAAGTGTTCAGATGATTAAAGTGATGTACATTCAGGGAGAATCCATCAACATTTAGGTTAATATGCCATGAGAATTCTTTTCAGATACAGGAGCCCTATAGGAATCATGTCTGTCCGTCCGTCAACACATTGGTTCTAACATGATAACAGTAGTTTTTACATACAGCTTTCATATTTTATACATAGATGCAGAATGATGAGAGGAAGATACCTATACATTCTGGGGTCAAAAGGTCAAAGGTCATGATCATAGTCATATTTTTCAATACTTTGATTTCAACCAATAACTTAGTAGTTCTTCACATACAGCTTTCATATTTTATGCATAGATACAGGATAATGAGAGAAAGATACTTATACCATCTGAGGTCAAGGTCACAGTCATAATTTTCAATATTATACTTTGGTTTTAATACAATAACCTCAGTAATTCATAACATACAGCTTTCATATTTTATACATAGCTGCAGAATGATGAGTGAAAGTTACCTATACATTCTGGGTGAAAAGGTCAAAGGTCAAGATCACAGTCATATTTTTAATACTTTGGTTTCAACACGATTACTTCAGTAGTTCTTCACATACAGCTTTCATATTTTATACATAGATGCAGGATGAGAGAAAGATACTTATACATTATGGGGTCCAAAGGTCAAGGTCACAGTCATAATTTTCAACACTTTGTGCTTTTTTATGCTAAAAATAGCTTTATCGGCTTTGTTTCCACATCTTGTTCTTCTGTGAGAAAGATGTATGTTCTATAAAAGATTGCCTATGCTGCCTGCTGAATATGTGTATCACATGATGTGTTGATGCCAAGTATATTTTGAGAGGCATATTCCTCCTCAGTTTGGGAAACCATTGGCCTCTTAAGTTATACTTTAAATAAGTGATATTTCACTACAATTTGAGATCTTATAAGGTCTCTTTAAACAAGAAAGAGGATTGCATCAGATATCTTCTGACCCCACACATCAATCTGGATCATAACTGGACCAATGTTCCTCTCAATTGCTTCAAAATTTTTCAACTTTGGACATACTACAGTGACCACCAACAGATTTTCCTTGATTTTATTGAATTAATATTTACAACTTGAAACATGAACAGGTATATATCTGTGTTTTATTGATGCTTATACATTTACATTTACATGGTTAAAGTAAAAACATGCAGTTATTGATTTACACAAGTATCAGAACAGTGAAAGAGTAAATTTCTGTGGTAGACTTTTGCTTGTAAGTAGGATCTTCTTCTCATCAACAAATAATTTATGGTGGGACCCGTCATGACTGTCAGTGTTCTAGTTTTGATAAGTTAGGGTAATTATACTAACCAATTTAGTTTATCTTGGATGATAGTATTTTGTGTGATCTTAAACTAATTTTCACCATTTATGAAAAATTTCAGATATAAGAGTTTTCCTGATGGTAAACCTTGAAAGGGAGACAACCTTGGAAAAGACCTAGAGGATTTCATCATGAAATAAAGTTGGAAATTTGAAAAGTATGGGTTCAAACAAAAGTTTCAACAGCATGGTTGCAAGGACAGTTAAAAAAAACCAGGTATGATACAGGGATGAAAATAAGCATTCGCCCACTCGCCAATCCTAACAAATTTTGTCTGTGGTCTCCTGAAAATTTAATTCTGATCGCCCACTTGGCAACTGTAATATTCCCGGTTTAGTCATCTGCTATGTGATCGATGTCATTCAGTCGCTCTTACTGCAGTTAAAATGTCAGTCAACTAAAAGCGCTCTCTTGACCTCATTGTCAATGTCATCATCAATCAGAACTCCTCACCTGTCTACCAGCTGTTTGCTGAGTAACTACACAAGTAGTTTCATATTGAACGAATGTTGAGACACATGATGTCCCAAGTTGTCTCCAAAGCAGGGGCCCTGAAGGTCAAAAAACAGTAATTAACGAGAGTTGTGATTGGCTGTTGTGATGTAGGAAGAGAGGGACTTCTATTTCAATGTATCAGGGGCTGTGGATGAAATTATTTGATCAGTCTATAGATGAAGATTGATTCTGCTGTATAATTATGAATTTTTATCTCATTTCGCTAATGTACGAATTTTATGACCTAAAAAGTTGTTGCAATTACATTTGAATTTTGGCAAATATTTGGGGCTGTATGGATTATATACAGCTAGAATGTAGGATGTTGTGTAAATCTTGCTGAAAGTTTGGTAATTTAACATGGGACTCAATGGGAAATGGAATTACTGTGCTTTGACCCAAAGCGCAAATACGATGATCGAAATTCGTTCCTTAACGAGTACGATAAGAAGAGGACACGGTCATTTAATCTGAAGATTAAGATGTAAGAATGAGAATGATGAGAGTCTGAGTGAGATGAGTGAGGATGAAGAACATACGTTGTATGAAAGGTTGAGAGAGAGTGAGCATGAAATTAAAAGAGAGCAATTGTAACTACTCTGACATGTAAATACACTAAATTGGTGTAACAATTGAAATTTAAAATGTCAGTTAGGATGTGGGCTAATTGTTTTCAATGTGGGTACCTAAAATTTTTGACTTGGGGGCCCACTTGGCCCTAAAAATTTCAGCGAATTTTCATTCTTGATGGATATAATAATACAGTATATACATTTGCCAGATTTATGTGTTACTTGGGAAGCAATAGGGATAATTTTTGGGTCGCCCCTTTATCTGGGCAACGCATTGTTGCAGTAGAGATCAGGACATTCGGAAGCTCACCCTTTTTTACCTCAAACAAGTACCTACTACTTTGCAGATTTTCTTTAACCATACTATCAATAAAGCTGTGGAATAACTGGTATAAAGTGCATAAAGAACCGTATGTAGGGTTCTCAGAACTATCTGTAAGATTGTGGTATATCTAGTTAGATTATTAATTCTTATCAAAATCTACTTCAGGATGAGTTAACCAACGATGTCATGGCAAAAAACAGATGTCTACCTGTGAGAAATATCACTGTCAAAGATGAGACAACACTGTAACTGTTGCACTGTGGAGGGAGGCTGTCATTGTCAGACCTAGAGACTATATACATCATTACATGTAGTAGTAACATAAGCTGTGACTAATACTTAACCAGGTGAGGTGACACTCTCAACAACACGGTATTCAGCTGTGCAGGTAAGAATGAGCATATAAGATAGATATCTTTTATCCTTTTAGTTTGTTAGGTTGTCATCATTCAACAAAGTCACCTGATTGTAGCTGAACATACATGCTTCTTTATGTATAACAATACAATCACATTATATCTTAAAGTTAAATGTGTTTGTAATTGTATTTTGTGTCAGGTCTAAGTTCAAGATAATTGTCAATATTTTTTTACCAAACATGGAGGATATTACAGTTTGTTTCATGAATATTGGTTATGAATAGTTTTCTAAGTTTTCAAACCAGTAGAAAATATTGCATGTACAATCAAAAGAGCCGCATACATGATGTCTGATAAAGGATGAAAACAAATGTATGGATAATTAACGATAATAATCTTAATTCATTCTTTATTTCTGGAGCAGATATTTTCTGAAAATTGAACAAACTGATTTGAGTTTGTTCAATTTTCAGAAAATATCTGCTCCAGAAATAAAGAAAATAAAAGAAGTTATAGGAGTATGCAAGGGAGATACTGACTCAAAGATTTTAGGCATTGACATGGGTACAGTTATCTACAAAAACCAGATTCTTGAAAAAAAAACTTTGACTGCTATGTTGAAGCTCTTGAATGAAAAATTTCTTTGTGCCTAAACATTTGTATAGAAAGATGACAGAGCTGCCAGATTCATTGATAAAGAAAGTTAGATACATTAGATTCAAAGTTTATCAAACTCTGCATTCAGTTCATTGTCAGTGGACTGCAAGATGATATTCACATATTTAAGGCATAAAATGATATTTGAAATACCCAGGAACTCAGTGACTTGTATTAATTCAAGCATATTTCAGTCCTTTGAGTACATACTTTGAATTAGCACTATTTTCAATGATTAATGAATTATTATCATGTACAGCACAATTCAAAGTCATTAGAAATTTAATTTTTCTTTAACAGCTATGGCGAATGACTATATATTTCAGAATTGTCATGTTTTATAATGTTATCAATACAGTAAATCAGTTTCTCCAATTTCTCTCTCTGTCTCTCTCTCTCACACACACACACACACACACATGTATAATAATAAAAATTATTTAAAGTAAAGGAACACAAACACTCTATATTGCAAATTTTTGGCCTCACCGCCTTTGTCAAGCAATTTTAATTTGTTTGATAAAGGTCTTGAGGCCAAGAATTTGCAATAAAGAGTGTTTGTGTTCCTTTACATTTTATGTACAGGACTTCCCTTTGGAGGACTTCTTCAAATCTTTATTTTATACATGTATATAAACATATTTGTCAGATTTAATCACAGCCTAAAGTAAATAACATATAACGTTTTATTGTTGTATCATAGACTTATGAGGCAAAATTATATTATCAGATAGACATTATGGTGGAAGTTCAAGCTGAGAGACAGAGTTAGTGCTGCTGTTTTACAGAAAAATGAAGGACATAGTTATTTAATAAAGGTAGGCACTGTTCAAATGTTTATGTAACTAATAAATCTAATACTTCTATAGTACAATTTTAAAAGATTGTGTTTTTGTAATGTTCTTTCATTATACAAGAGAACCATGGGCCTTAAGGCAGGAGAAATTTAATTTTTAGTTTTACGGAATTTTTTTGGAAAACTGAGGGTAGGAGGAGGAAAAAAAAGAGTTCAGCTGACTTGTATTATTAAATCTGATCACATGGTCACACATGAATTTAAATCTTTTGGAAAGTGTGGGGACATTAAATCTCATTCGTCTGTCCGTCCGTCCGTCTGTCACAAAAACTTAACCTTGGTCATAACTTTTTAATCGTAAGACGTAGGGCTTTCATATTTGGCATGTGTGTCCCTAATTGCAATACCTTTCTGTTGGTACCAGAATTTTTATTATGTGACTTTGACCGTGACCTTTGACCTACTTCAATGTAACTTTTTAGCTGTAAGACGTAGGGCCTTCATATTTGGCATGTGTGTCTGTAGACATGCACAGCCATGACAATATGTCACAGATCACTGCACCCTTTCTGATAGAACCCCGAAAGCGGGGGACCACAATTCTCTGAATTTGCTTGTTTGTTTTTTCTTGCATTCTGTGTCGCAGGTTGAAGACCTTTGCTATAGCAAGTTGAATAGACTGGGCAGATAGTAGCAAAGTCTTCCTTTAACCGATCGATGTGTCTGTTTTTCTCCAGCTGCAAGACATCACAGAAGAAGCAAATCGGGTCAAACGTCTCCATGGTTCCAATAATAATTAATAATATAGTCTGACTGGTCTGCCTTCTTAACCAGCGTTTTAGTTTTTGGTTTAAATTTAAACAATGGTTAACGGGGTCGACCAGTTGGACTATTAATAATAGATTTGTTGGAACTCACAGCTGTAATATACATGTAATAGCTTCAATATACCGGTATCACTCTAACACACGTTCTTGTTATTATTCAATCGTTTATTGTGTGTGTTAGGGCTTTAATGCTGTGCCATTCACCATAATGATGCATTGAGTCGATTGTGAATCACAATTGCACTTTATCGGTTGATATAGGAATAAAAGAATTTCACTTGTGAATTCTATTTTCCATATTTTTCATGCATCCAATCTAAAATTCCATCTTAATCCATGCTATTATCTTTTATATCTGCATTAAAGTTTGTAGGTGATTTGAAGACTTTCTCGGTGGACATTTTCTATGAAATCATGGGAATTTTTCCAAATATGGGGAAGACCATGTGACATATTACACATCATCTTTATTTAGGATTGTATGAAATACTTCTCTTTGATTTTTTTAGACTGAAATTTTTATCTAAATATTGTTAAGTTTCGAAGATCGCACAATCATTTTTGTATTCATGCTTATATGTCAATACAGGCCTTGATCGTATGTGACACAACCGTTTTACTACATTGTCTCCAAATAAGGCAATATGTTGCATGCTCTTCCCCATATTTGGAAAAATTCCCATGACATCATAGAAAATGTCCACCGATAAAGTTTTCTTATCGCGAACAAACTTTAATGCAGATATAATTTGATAGTATGGATTAAGATGGAATGTTAGACTGGATGCATGAAAAATAAAGTAAACAGAATTGACATGTGAAATTTTCATTCCATCCAACCAATAAAGTGTGATTGTGATTCACAATCGGCTTGTGTCATTACAGCGAATGGCACAACATTGAAGTCCTTACACACACAATAAATGACTGAGTATAATAACAAGTTGGTGATATATATTGAAGCTTGTAATTCTACACTAAATTGCTTTCTTTATCAAACATTTTGCACATTTAAATTTATACAGAAAATTTTTAAACGTGTATTGATTGTTGATTAGACAGCAGAATTTGATTGTACTTCACCACAATGTTATTTAGGTTAAGGGCTTTTGGACAAAGTTCACTCAAAGTCATTTCTGAAAAATAAAGGTCACTTATCAACTATGACTTAAAATACTTTGAAGTGCTTGTAAAATCGTCATGGACCAGTGTAGAATGATAATGCCGTGAATCAGTTTATATATTTATTAACTATTTATTAACTACTCTACATAATTATTATGAGTTGCACAGAGGTACATGCTAGCTGGCAAACTGACCAGCGCGAGGCATGCATTACAGATGAGATATTTCTGACTGTGATTGATAAGAGATAACATGGATACTACATCCCTCATTTTCTTTAAAGATTGAAAAATGATAATAATTATATAAAAATAATACATGGCATAAATTAATTTCTTTTAAATAATGGATTGTCGAAGACAACATGCAAAGGACAAATAAAAAGTCAAAAGTTCACTGTCTTGACACTCGCAGATAAAGTAAGCAATTAATTAATTAATTAATTAGAAATCAAATGTGCATGTTTCAGAGCATTACCAGTCTCTCAGTTGATCTTTGAAATAAATGTCATAGAAAGTTTATGCACATGCTCATCTAATCTAAAGGCTAATATAATAAAGCAATATAAAACTACCATGGCTAATGTCCAAGATAATAGTGTCTGAGTCTCTGAGGAGCAATTTATACAGATACAAGATTGATACAAATGGTGTTTGTATTTGAGAATTCAGCAATTTATCCCATCCTTATCACCAAATGTAATATTGTTGTGGACCAGTGGAGAATGGTAACGCCTCAGATCAGGTTATACATTTACTAACTACTCTACATAATTACTATAAGTTACACAGAGGTACAGGCTAGCTGGCAAACTGACCAGTGCGAGGCATGCGTTACAAATGAGGTACTACATGTACTGACCGCGTGATTGATAAGAGATAACATGGATGCTACAATACTCATATCTCCTACAAATACGCCTTTCATCAGTATTTGATCATACTTCACCAGAAATGTTACTTAGGTTAAGGCTTTTGGACAAAGATGACTCAAGGTCATTTCTAAAAGGTCATGTTCACTATAAAAGTTTTATTTCATAACTAATCAAGGTCAGTCTTACTCATTTTAGTTTAAGATACTGTGATCACTAGTTGTTCTATATTTAACTCAATTGGATATCCATATGATACATTGAGATTTGAAATCGGCATCAATTAATACAATGATTTTCTTTATGTTGAGGCATTCATTTCCTTCATTATTGCTGCTGCTTCTTTGAACATCCATCAGTTTTACTGATTGTTTTGTATATGAATTGAGTCATCAATTTCCTGCATTATTACTGTGGTTTCGGGAGCATCCATCAGTTTTACTGATACTCTTGTTAAGTTATAAGAACACTTGTAAAACACTTAATATATGACTGAATCTGTCGATTGTAATGTCTTTAAATGAATGCAGTCTGATACATGGTATTCTAAAAAGTCAAAAGTTTTTGGTAACAAGAAATTGAACTCGGTTAAGGCACAAGGTATTGAGTAATTCATGAAAGGACTGGGGTGGGAATGAAATTAGAAATGTAAAATTGTTCATGGATGATGGTCGATAAAGGTAAAAATGCACGATTAACAATATTAGCTATTTCAGAATATATTTTCTAGAAGGAATACAAAGAATGATTTCAATATAATATTTGTTTTTACTTTCATTACACTTCATAATTTATATTGACTCAATATAGGTGACTGAAGCAAGCCTACTGTCTCCTGGACTTCACAATGAAAAACTAGCCGAGAAATGTGGTAAGGAAAGAAATGCAAGAAGAAAACAGAAAATACCACTCAATATAAAAGAAAAAGGATGCAATTACAAAAACATCATAGAAAGAAACAGAGGTTGTCTGATGTTAAAGAGGGAAAAACTTAATTATGAAGCAAAACTTGGCAATATTTGATAATGAAATAAGTGCAGTCATTCCAGACCATCTAGTATATACAGGGAATGAAACATTTAATGATTAATAACATTTGAATGTAAAACAACTGGACTTGTAAGAATCAGTGATATCATTCAAATTGCAGCAGCAGCAGAAGATAGAATATTTCAAAATTTCATTTTTACTAGGTGTGAGATCAGCACAGAAGCCTCTCATGTAATTGGTATGATTTTTGACAAAATACAAATACTGTTTGTTTAAATGGTAAAATTGTTGAGGCCAAATTAATTCAAGAGGAACTACTTAAGTTTTTCAAATTTATTTAGTCTTTTAAAAATCCAATATTAGTCAGTCTTAACTTTAAATCATTTGATATACCTGTTTTGTGCAATAGGTTATTTGATTTTATCTCTTTGCTGCATTTTGAAAGTCCATGAAGGGATTCATTGATACCCTAGTTTCAGTCAAAAGAGTAATTCTGAAGGAAAATGTAAATAGGTCATACAAGCAGGAAAATCTTTTATTAGTATTAAATGGCATACCACACAATGCTCATATAGCGATTGAAGATGTAAACAGCTTGCATGCTTTAGTCAATGAAAAACTGAAATGTCATATTACAGATAAATATTTGTTTTCTTTGTCTTATCTTTCTTGTAAAACTTCATACTCTGAGCTTATTACTTATAAATTTGTGGCAAAGCTTTGAGTGAAAAATGAACCAGGAGTGGGTATCCGAAAGGTGCTATGTTGATTTTGAAAAATCACAAAGTGCCAGCTAAGCAAACTTTAGGCATTTCGAGTCATTTAAGTAAGGAGGAATGAAAAAAAATGCCTGATGTGATTATAACTAATTCAAAGTTGACTTGATTGAAGAAATTACATGTAGTTTAATATCCAAATTAAATAATATTTGTCACAAATTTCATGTCACTTATTTCACTATATTTATTTATAATCGTTTTCATGATAAAGACCTGGATTATTTTGTATCAAGAAACATTCAGTATTTGTAGTGTTGATTGTTACTTGAGTGGTTATTTGTAGTTCTCTGTAACATTATCTACACCGATGATGGTTATTTGGAGCACTGGTACAATCCTCCAAAGCTCTATCATGCGGATATGTTTCTTGAATAAGTCATAATGTATGTGCCATGTTTCCATGTATCTACACTATTATTTAAAGCACAATTAGCTTTGTTAAGATGACATATGGTGTTATGTTCAAAACATTACTCTAAAAATTGTAAAGGTAAAATTTGAACTAGTTACAATCTTACAGCAAATGTACTATAGATTTATCTTCTGAATCACAAAAGGTTATTGAGGCAGAACCTTTTAATTCCATAAGCAGGTGCCATATGTTAATCACTCTGTCTGTCTGTCTGTCTGTCCATCAGCAAAAACTTTAACATTGGCGATATGTAATACACTGTCACAGAAAGAGCTTTCATATTTGGCATGTGTGTTCCTTATGACAAGACCTTTACGTTGGTATCAGAATTTTTGATCTTGTGACCTTGACTCTGACCTTTGACCTGCATTTGAAAAACTTAAGTATTGACCATAACTATTGAACCGTTAGAAGTAGGGCTTTCATATTTGGCATCTGCATTCCTTATGACAAGACCTTCCTGCTGGTACCAAATTAAGGTCAAGGTCATTGTGACAGGCATCCTGCGGGTTCCATCTAAATTTGCCAGTTTTCTGGTAGACTAAAATTTTCCAGTGTTCGTATCATTGTTTAAATAGTTTATCGGAGATAAATCAATATTTTCAATGTCAAAGATTTCGTCAACTTCTAAAATTTATCTTTGGTTTGTCTTTTTTTTTTTTTTAATCAACTGCCAAATTAAGAATTATTTCAGATGAGTAAATTCTTCACTCAAGATTTCAAAAATAATTAGATGCTTTTTCGCCTTCTTCAACTTCTTTAGCTCTTGAAATTAGACAGTACTATTTATTGAAAAAGTGACGCTTATAAAAACTTATGGTATCTTGGTATTCAAGAAGGGTTTAGAATTAATTCAATTCTGCTCTTTTTGTAAATCGGAAAAAGAATTTTTGACCTTCTTGATCATCAATACAAATGCTCCAGAGTGATCTAAAAGGAAGCCATAAGAAGTGATTTTGGTTCAAGTATGAAATCAAATGTTTATGATTTTTTTATGTCATTTTTGTCTATTTTCTGGTAAATTCTAAGATTTTCTTTCTGTAGATTCATTTTAAAATGCATTGATTTCATGGATTTATTCTTATTTTATTGTTATAAACGTAATAAGAAAGAAATGGAATATGAAAATATTTTGTTGGATTTTTTTTTCTTGATCATTTTGCAAATTTTCAAGATAAAAAAGGGGGAGGGTGATATACAATTAGTGTGTAATAATAAGTTTTTATGCACTTCTTCTTCAAATATAAGTGAAAACTTTTGATGAAACTTGGTAGGGATGAAGTACGACACATTCATCAAGGGGTGGATCCTGGAATGGATGACATAATGACCCAGAGGGTATCTACCTTTAACATTCTTCTTCAGACTGACTGCATATGTGGTATAACTATATTTTTAGCAATTATTATATTTTGCATAATTTATATTTTTGATTAATTATTGTATTTCAAAACCTTCAATTTCACCGCAGATTTTATTTACTAGATTTTGTTTCGGCATTCATTGGTCAGTCATACACTTATAGCACACAATTTGAGCTGCATTCCGCCCTTTTAGTTTTCTCAACTGCTGTAAGACATTATTATCGCATTGTGTTAATTTATTGTATAGAGGAATTATAAAGTCACTCTAAAGGTAGTAAATCCGACCCATATTAGGATTTGTACATCATCATAGTGAGGAATAAACCATGAACTATGATAGAGTTAGTATATAATGATGAAGGAAGGAGTTACAATTGGCGCCTAACGTGAAATCCAGAGGCATCCTGCTTATGAACTGTGATATTCCAAAGAATCCCGAGGTATTCCGAATGGACTTGAAGTAAGTGCCATACAAAGTGAAAAATTCCAAGGTATTCCAAATGGACTTGAAGTGAGTGCTTAGTTAGAAATCTCGTAACCTCACATATACATTTGACCTTTACCCTTACAGCCCTTTGTGGAATTCTGGAAGTGCTTTGTGACAGATCCGGTTATCATAATTAACTTAATCTTGAAATTGTATTTTCACTTGCTTTATTTACAAACTGAATTGAATTTGCATTTGCATATTGAAATAACTTTAACATATTATTACGTCAATTCAATTGCATTATATTATATTGCTTGATATTGATTTATTGATATTTATCCATATTTTTCTTTGTTTGCGAGAATAACTTCCTACTTTATTTTTTTCGATTTCCTTTACACTTTTTGACGTTCAACTTTGAAGTTTTTTATATTTTGGTCATTGTCTGCATTTAACTATTTCCATTGATTAGTAATTATATTTTAAATTTTTGGGATATAACTTTATTTCTATAAAGTTAATTTATCTATTTCATTAATTTATTATTTATTGAAGTTTTTAAACTTAGTTTTTGACACAATCAGCATTTTATTACATGTATTAGAATCTTGTTTAAAAATTTTACACTAGGTACTTGTTCACATTTCATTTATTCATTTATTTTAGGTATCTGGTTTTATTCATTTATTTTTGGTATCTGGTTTACAAATAATCCTTTATACTGGTATAAATAATTAAAAATTCCCATCAGCAATTTATTCACATTATAATAGCAATATAGAAAGTGGTTATTTTACAAACGTGTTGAATCTCTCCTAATTGTTTCATTTCATATATTCATTTAATACACTTATTTTAATATGTGTTAGTATTGTCTATTGTTTTTCGTATTATATAATGCATAGTTAATTTAAGTTCATAGTGTGTCCGTATATGTGAGGTACATTGAACTTAGAAAGTTTCAAAGATTTTACAATTTTCTGAACTTTCTTCTGCAGGTATTGGATTAAAACCTCGTACATAACATTATATGAATGAGGGTCAGTGCCAGTTAGCACTTGGGTATGATTGCTTTGGTTTTGCTAGAGTTATGGCCCTTGAACTTCGAAATTTTCCAAGATTTTACAGTTTTCTGGACTTTTTTTTGCAGTCTTTAAAGGTATTTGATTACAACTTGGTACATGTAAATTACTTAATATCAATGAGGGTCAGTACCAATTTGCAATTGGGTATGATTGCTTTATATTTGCAAGAGTTATGCCCCTTAAACTTACAAATTTTCATGGATTTTACAGTTTTCTGGATTTCCTTATGCAGTGTTTCAAGTTATTGGATTGTAACTTGGCCATTCATTCAAACTGATCCCCTTCAAGCTAAGCGACGGGGGTATTATGCCACTCTAGGTGCTGCTCTTGTTCTGTCATTTTACTGATTAATACAGAAAAGCAATAAAGCATTTATTCGCTAATAGCAAAAAAAGAGATATCTATTTCAGGGATTATTTGAAAGTGTCAAATGAAAATTTTTGTTTTCTAGATTAATGATGATTTTTTAATCTAATTTCGATACATTTATATGTATACGCCAGTTACGGCATACAGTGAAAATTAGTGGTTCAACACCTGCTGAAAACAAAATAATTTTCATTTAATTTTACACTAAAACAAGTTTAAAAATAATTTTGGATAACCTTTACAAGAAATTGAGTTAAAAAGGTAACATTTTTGTGCATGATACATGTATAATAATGGTTTTGTTATGGAAATGAAATATGTATAAATATATTACCTTTTGATATTAAATTTTGCAAGAGTAGATTCTTTGCAAATATGCATATGAAAAACTTACTTATTCAGATTTTAAAAATGTAGTTAGACTGTTTCACATTTTTTTTTATATTTGTCAAACTGAAGTTACAATTGATGTATTTAAAGCTGTTATATTATTTCTATACTGAAATATAAAGTAAAATTTGAAAGAATCCTATTCTCTTCCTTTTCATTATGACACATTCACAATTTGGAAGTGAAATATGAAATTCTTATGAGGCACAACAAATCAAGGAACTTCCCTTGTTAAAGTGATGGAAAAGAAGGATGAATTCTAAGGTCAAGGCAATCTGATTAAAATCATATCATTATTCCACTTCTTTATTTGTCCCATTGCGGATAAAGATCTGGCGAAACCCCGTAAGAGGTTATGTTCTGGTGAACTCTGATTTCCAGCTAATCAGTGGATCAGCTACAAATTACTAGGAATGAAATAAACATCTACAGAGTGTGTGACCCACAAGGTAGTTTTTGAACAGTGTTTGTTGCATATTGCGTCATTATCATGTGCCTAACTGAGTCATTGGTTGGCTATGGGAAATAACGGTTTTGGTGACTGAAACATCATCAGAGTTCACCAGAACATGACCTCTTACTGGGTTTTGCCAGATCTTTATCCGCAATAGGACAAACAGAGAAGCAGAATAAAGATACAGTTTTAATTAGATTGAGGTCAAGGTCAAAGGTGGAAATAATAAAATTTAAGTATGGAGTGAAAGCTGTACTTCTGCTGAAACTTGCTTATTTATAAAATGCCAAACATTCATGCAAGTCTGTATCTTAGTCAAATCCTTGCAGGTAGTAAAATGTAATACCCTGGATAAGTATGTATCCTCCATAAGAACTATGACCTTTACCTTGCAGATGACCTTGGTTCAGCGTCATAACACACTCTTGGGTCCTAGGCAACAATCCTGTCCAATATTATTTAACTAAATGTAGACAATATAAAATACAAAATGTAATAGCTCAGACAGGTTTGCTGAACAGACGAACAAAGAGATGGATAGAATACAACACCACACCCCTGTTCCTCAATATTTTTAAATATGCCCATTGTAGACGGATGTATTGTGGTATGCTGTGGGTCTCCGAACATTGTTAACACGATACAGACTATACCGTTAATGCTAGGATTTTCAAACTTGGTACACTTATTTCTTATGGCATGAGGACGAATCCTATCAATTTTCAATATCAAGGTCAAAGGTCAAGGTCATTTTGAGGGCAAAAATATAAAATTTTTGAGAATGCAAATTGTAAACAAAATACAGATCAGATTGTTTATGCTAGCAGTTTTAAACTTCGAACACTTGTTTCTGATGACAGGAAAATGAACCCTATTGATTTTCAGGGTCATATCTGCAAGGTCAAGATCACAGTCCTTATAGCAGATTCTTGTCCAGGCCATAACTTTTCACATCTTGCATGCATTTGAATATTATCTCGCAGAATTGTTGCCCAGATCCCAAGGGTGTGTCATGACCTTTACTCTGAGGTCATATCTGCAAGGTCAGGGTGACAATGCATATGATGGTTAAGTCTTTATCTGGGCCATAATTCTTTACCTTTACACAGAATTGTTGCTCGGGACTGTGAATCAAGGTTATTTCTGCAAGGTTAAGGTCACACTGCATATGATGCTAAATCTTTGTCTAGGCCATAACTTTTCACACCTTGCATGGATTTGAGTTATATTTCACAGAATTGTTGCCCAGGACCCAAGGGTGAGCCATGACCTTTAAGCAAGGTTATATCTGCAAGGACAAGGTCATAGTGCATATGATGGGTATTTCTTTGTCCGGTCTGTAAATTTTTATCCATTGCATGAATTTGAAAGAATTGTTGGCAAAGGGGGAATGTTTCCACACTTTTACTTGCATTCCTTCAGACTAGACGACTGGCGTATTATGCCATGCTAGGCATTGCTCTTGTTTTATTCTATTTAATTTTTTAATTTTTTTTTTTTTATTTTATTTTTTTTTTTTTTTTGGCTTGGGATATAAATATGTGTTGATGGTGTATAAATTTCATTAATGACTGATATTTCTCAAAAGAATACAAATAGATATTGTGGATAAGGCTTTATAAAAGTGTATAATACAGTATATATATTACCGGGTATTAGAAAATATTGAGAAGGGGGAAGTTAAACCTGCTATAACTTAAAATGTATAGGTTAGAATTTTTAAATTTTCAATATAATATTAGGGAGCAACCATTATATGTGAGTGTATATACCGGTATATAATATATATATATATATATATATATATATATATATATATATATATATATATATATATATATATATATATATATATATATATATTTATTTATTTATGTGTATATATATATATATATATATATTTATATATTATGTGTAGTATGTTTGATTGCGACTGCCGAATTTTTTTGTATGTAGCTCTAACACCCCCCCCCCAACACCCCCCCATAAAAATTAAAAAAAACCGGTAAATTTCATGGATAAGTGGTAAAAAAAACCAATCCACCTCTGAATATTGGAAAAAACAAAACAAAACAAAAAAATCCGCTCACAGAAGTTTTCCTGCCCCCACCCCACATAAAAACCAATGGTTGATCCCTTGCTAGGTGTCCAAACAAGATAGATGTACATGTATATTCATTTTTTGACTAAAGTTGAATTACAGGGCTTTTTACTGACAGACCATTTTCTCTGTACTCGCTACTACTATATTCGCAGATGGTACATTATATGTATGCCCAGCTCTATTCAAGCAGTTACAGGGGCGGATCCAGGTTTTGAGTTAGGGGGCGTAAAAATGGCGAGGGGTCTGGGGACCGCCTAGGTCCCCAGCGGGTCCAGGGCAGAGCCCTTGTAGGGGTCCCAGGGGGGCGAAGCATTTATGGCTTTTTAGAACCCATTTTCGTGACTCCAAAGTAGGTTAAATGTTTTGTGACCAGACATTTTTTGGCTGTGCTTTATGGTATATCAGAGGTCGATTTCAGACATCATTGTTTCTATTAGAGGTAGATGTGGCTCAACTGTACGACAAGAAATCTGAACTTGTCTTCCCCGGGTATGTGGAAGTGAATATGTAACATCCCCCGGGTCAACAAGTCCAAGTAATTCCGGAATCGTGGAATGTATTTCGATCAGTAAATATTAAACTGATCAATTTGAAGACAATTAATGCTGTATTGCATTTGACAAATATTTATCACACGTAGTTTTATGATAGGATGTAACTTTTCATTTTACTTCGTGTATAGATGGACAGTGATTGAATGTGTGCTACCTATTATTGACCAATTTTAGGGGGGGGGGGGCGTAGGCCCCTTACCCCCTCCCCCCCCCCCCTTGAATCCGCCACTGAGTTATAATCTACGCATTCGTAGACGGCACCATGTACCCATAAGTATTCGCACTACTACCCGGAAAGAGTCAGGCCATCTACAGACGAATGTTTAGCCTCATCATTAACGCATGCCAGAGAAACAACCTAATGCTGCAACCCACCACCATCTTCCAGGACTTCGAGACGGCACCACGCAACGCTGCACTAGAACTATTCCCAGGCATCACTCCGAAAGACTAGTCCGACGTGCTGCCGTACTTCCCCTCATCCCCATAGAAGACGTAGAAGATGCATGGGTCTACATTCTAGAAGACGCAGACGATGCTGACACCGAGATAGAGACTACGTCATTCACCGACTATGTCACCAAATACTGGGTAGAAGGCAACAAACACTTATGGAATCATTTTGAAACAGACGGACCACGCGCTACAAACAACCTGGAAGGCTGGCACAGTAAGCTCAACAAACATCTGCTCTACCCGCATCCAAGCATCTACCGAATCATCGACATTCTCCGAATAATCCAGGCAGCAAACGAAGTCCAACAGGTCCAGTATGCAGCAGGCGGCAAGAGAACATCCAGAAAGAGAAAATACCATCGAATTGACAACAGGAACTTCAGATTACAGAACGAAGAGATCACCGTGCTTGATTCTGCAGATGCAGCAGCCCATTTCATACATTTCGAGTGAATTTATCAGTGACTAATGGTGAATAGTGTAGTCAGTTATAGTGAATAATTGAAATTTAGGATAATGAGTAATTTTGGAATTTGTAGTGAATAATTTTGGAATTGGTAATGAATAATTGTGAAATAGATAGTGAATAATAGTGAAATTGACTTAAATGAATAATAGGGGAAAATAACTCATAGTGAAAAAGTGAGAGTTAATATTTTATTTGTTATCTTATCAATACTACCACTTACATCTTTATGCCGTATATCATCCACCATAAATATATAGTGCCTTTTATTTATATGCATCATAA
The DNA here is from genome assembly GCA_035048485.1 of Pteria penguin. Lineage (NCBI taxonomy): Eukaryota > Metazoa > Mollusca > Bivalvia > Pterioida > Pteriidae > Pteria > Pteria penguin. The sequence continues at coordinate 11,632,003 of CM068588.1, read as the reverse complement.
TATTTTGAATATTTTCTTTTCCTTATTATATTTATATTGTACATATATTTATTATAGTTATATTAAAGTGTAAAACTTATCATTTCTTCCTTATTTCTTATAAGTAACACATGCATTAAGAGGAAAAGTTGTTTTTTTACGGTAATACAGTTAATTGCCGCATGTTGTTGTTTAAGCAATATTGCCTATTCCAGGAATGCCTACAAACTTCTCTTACCTGTCTGTCGGTACATCAAAGAATGTAGGCATTCCGGAACAAACCTTTTTGCTTAGTCTCATCCCTTGACTCCCCGTTCTGGACCCCATTTTAGCTCTCATAGTATTCGTTTGTTTTACTGGTTAGTTTTTATATCTCGCTAGTTTATTGGTTACGGCCGTACCGCCCATGCATGATTTGTTCATGATGGAGCCAGTCTTTTCTCATTTCGATCGCAACTTAGGGAACCAAATTCTGGAAAAGTGTATCAGTTTGTTAGAAGTAAGTTTTATTATTTTCATTCTAGTGTCTGTTTATTTAATGTCCTGACTTAATGATCGTTAGTTTAATAGTTTTAGCGAGTGTATGTACAAGTTATGTATGCTCTAATGCTTACGTTTTACATTTATATATCTAATCAATTTGTCTGAAGTACGTGATTGTTCAGTCGTAAGCGATGTATAGATTTATATAATTTGATGAAATGCTTAAGCTTCTGTTAATACCAGGGACATATTTGCGTCCCTGTTAATACTGAAATTTTCACGTTATACGAGTGTTCGAATGGCTGGACAATAAGTAGCGACAGCGGGTATGTGCGCTGAAGCGTGATTGCATGTATAAGATTATTAATTGGAGTGAATATGTATTGAAATCTTGAGGAAGTTATAATTCGTCTTGAATCGTGCCCCGGCAGTAACGATCGCAAAGTTTATAATACTGAGGGTTTTTTATATGATATTCATTGCATATTTATTTATCATACAAGTGTGAAATAGATTTATATTTATTTTATAAAAAGAACACGTAATTCTATTCAAGAAAATGCAATGAGTTATCTCGCTTGATTTTTGTTTCTCATATTGTGTCTTTATGTCAGTTTTCCAAAGGGAGACCTCCAGACCCGCACATGCGGAAGGGAATGACTCCCTCCCGCACCTACCCCCTATAGACGCTTTTTGTTTCATTTTGGTATGTGCTCTCCAGTATACAGATTTCTGCACAATATAAACAAGCACTTCAACGTGTTTATTACTATTAATGTAACGCTACAAGAATTCAAATATACAATAGAGAATCGTCATAAGTTATGTAGCATCATGCTGATAGGTAGCTAACTTGTATCCACTAAGTTGTAAGATTACCAATGTGTTGACGACCAGGGCTACAGACACTGAATTATCATAACCGACGGTAGCTGGCTTTATAGGTTCTGGCTTTATAAATATTACTTCTCAGTATATGATGTACAGGAAGAAGGAGGGAGTAGGTTTACTTGCAGTGGTTTTGGGTACGGATAGAGTCGTTATCATCCTACTAAATTAGCCCCTGCAAACGAAGTTTGAGAGTATATAGGAATCACCCTGTCCATCTGTCCGTCTGTTCGCCTGTCCGTCCGGCTAAGAAGTTCTGAAAGCAGATTTCTCTTACACTATAAGGCTTTCATATTTCACACACACACACACACGAACGCACGCACACACACACATACAGACACACACGCAGAAACAAACACACACACACGCACACACACACACACATCTATGCAAGGATATAATATATATTTCAGATTGTGAGCAATGCATTAGATACGTCAAATCCAAACCAGTGGCGGATTTAGTAGGGAGGGGGGGGCGGGCCCCGCCTTTTCGCCATAAATTTTTATGTTGTAATCCAGACTTGGCACCAAAAATGACTGAGTAGTTTGGCTAATACACATGTGGGCTCCCCTTTTCAAAAATTCTGGATCCGCCACTGCAAACTCAAATATTTTCTTAATTACTTTAAATAATATCAACTTAAATTGGAACCTTTTGTACATGTATTTCAAAATGTCACTAAGTACTTTACGTTCATATGTAGGATGAGGTTTGGAGATTTCATTTTACAAGTAATTATATTGGAATCACCCTGTCCGTGTGTCTGTCTGTCCGTCTGTCTGTCCAGAAAACTTTAACCTTTAAGTTTTGAACCAAAAGAGGTGGGGCCTTCATACTACACATGTGTATTTCTTATTGCAAGACTTTTCTGTGGGTACCAAAATTTTTTATCTTGTGATCTTGACCTTTACGTTTAAGCTATTTTTGAAATAAACTTTTGAACCAACAGAGATAGTGTTCTCATAATAAACATCTGTATTCCTTGTAGGAAGACCTTTCTGTCGGTATCTAAATTTTTCTACCTGTGACCTTGACCTTGACATTTGACCTACTTTTGAAAATATTTAACCTTGGCCATAACTTTTGAATCAAAAGAGATGGGGTCTTCATAATACACATGTGTATTCCTTTCATTAAGACCTTTCCGTCACTTTCAAAATTGTTCACCCCGTGACCTTAACGTTTGACCTACTTATGAAAAACATTAACCTTGGTCATAACTTTTGAACTAACAGACATGGGGTCTTCATAATACACAGATGTATTCCTTGTAGGTAGACCTATCTTTTTATATCTAAACTTTTCATCCTGTGACCTTGAATTTGACGTTTGACCTACTTTTGAAAAACATTTACCTTGGCCATAACTTTTGAACCAAAAGAGCTGGGATTTTCATAATACACGTGTATATTCCTTGTAGGAAGACCTTTCCGTCGGTCCCAAACTTTTTCACCCCGTGACCTTTACGTATGACCTACTTTTGACAAAGATTAACTTTAGCCATAACTTTTGAACCAAAAGAGATGGGTCTTCATACTACACATGTAGTCGGTACCAAAATCTTTGACCTAGTGACCTTTTCCATGGTCTTTGCCCTACTTCAAATTTTATGGGGGCGGGGGGGGGGGGGTATTTGTCCCATTAGGACAGCTCTAGTTTTTAATGTATATCTATTTTATGAAAGAAAATTCTGATTTGAAAGCCAAAATAAATAGGAATGAGTAAGTTAATGCCCTAGTGAAACACCACAGTTATAAGTTAATCAGATGAATGGTTAGTGTAAATGTAATGTTTGTTTAAAGAATTTAATACTACAGTGGTACAGTTAGGGGTGACCTGAGGCTTTTTGTATAAGGGAAAAGGTATTTGTAGATTTTCTGACTATGAGGGGCATTATTGATCTTTGTATTTCTTGTGAATTCTGCATCACCACCACCCTTTTCTGTGTTACTAAGTGGTATATATGTATTATCGTCTAGGAAAGCATAATAAATGAAGAAAATGTCAGCATGCCAAACAAACATTTTATCAAATTTTTCCCCAACGAATGCCACCCTCCCTCTTAGTAGAATATATCTTGTAGATATATTTTTATTCAGGGCCAAGTTCTAGATCTTTCACTGGTTTTAACATTTTGAAAGGAAATTTCAGGCATTAAAGAATTCAGAACTGATCAACATTCATACATGTGTAAATATCATATGAAGCAAGGGAGGAAACTGGTGTATGGACCTACATTATCTATGTAGAGGTAAATAAAACACACGGTAACATATGATCCTCAGAAAGGTAAACAAAGATTCATAGATTTGACGTAAATAATGCTGAAAGGGAGACTACCCTTACAGTTCTGTCTCACTAGCCTAAAAAAAAAAGGAAATCAAAACCGATATGAATTCTTGACATTTTAAGACAATACAAGTGGAAATTTTGTATCAAAGTTTGTAGATTCATGTAGGAGAGACTGATAGCAAATCATTACGTTATTGGTAAAAGTGCTTGATGGATAATAATATCAATTTACGGTGTACACTTAGGAGTACATTAGTCACCTTCAGGTTGTGTAGCATTGATCAGAGTTAAGTACAGATTTCTCGTCAATAGGGTATGAAGTTGTGATTTTATCTTAGTGAGATCTGCTCATCGTGATAAGTGATGTGGTGTGCGAACCCAAGGTTTCTGTATAGTAGCTAACCTCGGGAAAGAAAATTTTCATTGCCACACCATACAAACCAAACAGTTCCTCCCATCTTATCTGCTGTCCTTCACCCTACAACTAGCCACTTCCCCTGCGACCACATAGACATCCACTGCTATCCATCTCAAACTCTGTAAGAGACAGTTAAGTGTTATACTGAAACGAAAACGACTGAACTAATGTATATTTATTCATATGATACTAAAATCAATATACCTTTTTCAACTCATATCATCCGGACTTTCTGTAATATTATACAATAGATGTACATGTAATCTATAATATTATACAATAGATGTACATGTAATCTATAATATTATACAATAAATGTACATGCAATCTATCATTTTATACAATAGATGTACATGCAATCTATAATATTATACTATAGATGTACATGTTATCTATAATATTATACAATACATGTACATGTAATCTATAATATTATACAATAGATGTACATGTTATCTATAATATTATACAATACATGTACATGTAATCTATAATATTATACAATAGATGTACATATAATCTATAATATTATACAATAGATGTACATGTAATCTATAATATTATACAAAAGATGTACATGTTATCTATAATATTATACAAAAGATGTACATGTAATCTATAACATTATACAATAGATGTACATGTAATGTATAATAATATACAATAGATGTACATATAATCTATAATATTATACAATAGATGTACATGTAATCTATAACATTATACAATAGATGTACAAGTAATAACATTTTCTTCCTATTGTTATCATTGCCCTACGTCATCATCCGTAAACATTTCACATTTTCAACTTATTATTACCACAGTAGGGATTTTAAAGCAAAAGTTGATATGTGATGAAGTACTGAAGATACCCTACAAACGTTGATATGTTATGAAGTACTGAAAGTCCATTTTATGGAACAAATATAGATGCAGAAAAAATTGGTTTTAATTAGATTGTGAAGGTCCCCTACAAACGTTGATATGTGATGAAGTACTGAAGGTACCCTACAAATGTTGATATGTGATGAAGTACTGAAGGTCCCCTACAAATGTTGACATGTGATGAAGTACTGAAGGTCCCCTACAAATGTTGATATGTGATGAAGTACTAAAGGTATCATACAAATGTTGATATGTGATGAAGTACTGAAGGTACCCTAGAGACGTTGATATGTGATGAAGTACTGAAGATACCCTACAAATGTTGATATGTGATGAAGTACTGAAGGTCCCCTACAAATTTTGACATGTGATGAAGTACTGAAGGTACCCTACAAATGTTGATATGTGATGACCTAGTGTCCTTTTCCATGGTCTTTGCCCTACTTCAAATTTTGTTGCCGCAGGGGGTATTTGTCCCATTAAGATTAGGATCTCTGTATTTCCTGTGAATTCTGCATCACCACCACCCTTTTCTGCGTTACTGAGTGGTATAAATGTATTATCGTCTAGGAAAGCATAATAAATGAAGAAAATGTCAGCATGCCAAACAAACATTTTATAAAATCTTTTCCCCAACGAATGCCAATGACTGAAAGGTAAACAAAGATTCATGGATCTGACGTAAATAATGCTGAAAGGGAGACTACTCTTACAGATCTGTCTTACTGGCAAAGAAAAAAAAGAAATCAAATCCGATATGAATTCTTGACTTTTTAAGACAGTACAAGTGGATATTTTATATCAAAGTTTGTAGATTTATGTAGAAGAGACTGATAGCAAATCATTACGTTATTGCTAAAAGTGCTTGATGGATAATAATATCAATTTACGGTGTATACTTAGGAGTACATTAGTCACCTTCAGTTTGTGTAGCATTCATCAGAGTTAAGTACAGATCTCTCGCCAATAGGGTATGAAGTTGTGATCTTATCTTATTGAGTTCTGCTCATCGTGATAAGTGATGTGGTGTGCGAACCCAAGGTTTCTGTATAGTAGCTAACCTCGGGGAAGAAAATTTTCATTGCCACACCATACAAACGAAACATTTCCTCCCATCTTATCTGCTGTACTTCACCCTACAACTAGCCACTTCCCCTGCGACCACATAGACATCCACTGCTATCCAACTCAAACTCTGTAAGAGACAGCTAAGTGTTATACTGAAAGGAAAACGAATGACTTAATGTATATCTATTCATACGATACTAAAATCAATATACCTTTTTTCAACTCATATCATCCGGGCTTTCTGTAATATCATACAATAGATGTACATGTAATCTATAATATTATACAATAGATGTACATGCAATCTATCATTTTCTACAATAGATGTACATGCAATCCATAATATTATACTAAAGATGTACATGTTATCTATAATATTATACAATACATGTACATGTTATCTATAATATTATACAATAGATGTACATGTATTCTATAATATTATACAATAGATGTACATCTTATCTATAATATTATACAATACATGTACATTTAATATATAATATCATACAATAGATGTACATGTAATCTATAATATTATACAATAGATGTACATGTAATCTATAATATTATACAAAAGATGTACATGTTATCTATAATATTATACAATAGATGAACATGTAATCTATAACATTATACAATAGATGTTTTATTTTTTTTTGTTTGTTTGATTATTGTTTTACGTCACTCCACGATTATTTCACGTATATGGTGACGGCATCTGCCTGATGCATTGCATACAAATTTAGACCTTTGCAACGGACCCACCCGAAGCAGTGAGGGATCTTTTACGTGCCACGCCTACGGTGACACGGGACCTCGGTTTTTACTGTCTCATCCGAAAGACAGAACGCCGGTGTGCCCTGGGCGGGAGTCGAACCCGCGACCTCTCGATCAAGAGCCGAGCACCTTATCCACTAGGCCACACGGCTTTACAATAGATGTACATGTTATCTATAATATTATACAATAGATGTACATATAATCTATAATATTATACAATAGATGTACATGTAATCTATAACATTATACAATAGATGTACAAGTAATAACATTTTCTTCCTATTGTTATCATTGCCCTACGTCATCATCCGTAAACTTTTCACATTTTCAACTGATTATTACCACAGTAGGGATTTTAAAGCAAACGTCGAGATGTGATGAAGTACTGAAGGTTCCCTACAAATGTTGATATGTCATGAAGTACTAAAGGTATCCTACAAACGTTGATATGTGATGAAGTACTGAAGGTCCCCTACAAATGTTGACATGTGATGAAGTACTGAAGGTCCCCTACAAATGTTGATATGTCATGAAGTACTGAAGGTCCCCTACAAATGTTGACATGTGATGAAGTACTGAAGGTACCCTATAAATGTTGATATGTCATGAAGTACTGAAGGTCCCCTACAAATGTTGACATGTGATGAAGTACTGAAGGTACCCTACAAATGTTGATATGTGATGAAGTACTGAAGATACCCTACAAATGTTGATATGTGATGACCTAGTGTCCTTTTCCATGGTCTTTGCCCTACTTCAAATTTTGTTGCCGCAGGGGGTATTTGTCCCATTAAGATTAAGATCTCTGTATTTCCTGTGAATTCTGCATCACCACCAACCTTTTCTGCGTTACTGAGTGGTATAAATGTATTATCGTCTAGGAAAGCATAATAAATGAAGAAAATGTCAGCATGCCAAACAAACATTTTATAAAATCTTTTCCCCAACGAATGCCAATGAATGAAAGGTAAACAAAGATTCATGGATCTGACGTAAATAATGCTGAAAGGGAGACTACTCTTACAGATCTGTCTTACTGGCAAAGAAAAAAAAAGAAATCAAATCCGATATATATGAATTCTTGATTTTTTAAGACAGTACAAGTGGATATTTTATATCAAAGTTTGTAGATTTATGTAAAAGAGACTGATAGCAAATCATTACGTTATTACTAAAAGTCCTTGATGGATAATAATATCAATTTACGGTGTACACTTAGGAGTACATTAGTCACCTTTAGTTTGTGTAGCATTGATCAGAGTTAAGTACAGATCTCTCCCCAATAGGGTATGAAGTTGTGATCTTATCTTAGTGAGATCTGCTCATCGTGATAAGTGATGTGGTGTGCGAACCCAAGGTTTCTGTATAGTAGCTAACCTCGGGGAAGAAAATTTTCATTGCCACACCATACTAATCAAACAGTTCCTCCCATCTTATCTGCTGTCCTTCACCTTACAACTAGCCACTTCCCCTGCGACCACATAGACATCCACTGCTATCCAACTCATACTCTGTAAGAGACAGCTAAGTGTTATACTGAAACGACAACGACTGAACTAATGTATATTTATTCATAAGATACTAAAATCAATATTGCTTTTTGTCAACTCATATCATCCGGACTTTCTGTAATATTATACAATAGATGCACATGTAATCTATAATATTCTACAATAGATGTACATGTAATCTATAATATTATACAATAAATGTACATGCAATCTATAATTTTATACAATAGCTGTACATGAAATCTATAATATTATACAATAGATGTACATGTAATCTATAATATTATACAATAGATGTACATGTTATCTATAATATTATACAATAGATGTACATGTAATCTATAATATTATACAATAGATGTACATGTAATCTATAATATTATACAATAGATGTACATGTAATCTATAATATTATACAATAGATGTACATGTAATCTATAATATTATACAATAGATGTACATGTAATCTATAATATTATACAATAGATGTACATATAATCTATAATATTATACAATAGATGTACATGTAATCTATAACATTATACAATAGATGTACAAGTAATAACATTTTCTTCCTATTGTTATCATTGCAATACGTCCTCATCCGTTAATTTTTCACATTTTCATCTTATTATTACCACAGTAGGAATTTTAAAGCAAAAGTTGATATGTGATGAAGTATTGAAGGTCCCCTACAAATGTTGATATGTCATGAAGTACTACAGGTATCCTACAAACGTTGATATGTGATGAAGTACTGAAGGTACCCTAGAAACGTTGATATGTGATGAAGTACTGAAGATGCCCTAGAAACGTTGATATGTGATGAAGTACTGAAGATACCCTACAAATGTTGATATGTGATGAAGTACTGAAGATCCCCTACAAATGTTGACATGTGATGAAGTACTGAAGGTACCCTACAAATGTTGATATGTGATGAAGTACTGAAGATACCCTACAAATGTTGATATGTGATGACCTAGTGTCCTTTTCCATGGTCTTTGCCCTACTTCAAATTTTGTTGCCGCAGGGGGTATTTGTCCCATTAAGATTAAGATCTCTGTATTTCCTGTGAATTCTGCATCACCACCACCCTTTTCTGAGTTACTGAGTGGTATAAATGTATTATCGTTTAGGAAAGCTTAATAAATGAAGAAAATGTCAGCATGCCAAACAAACATTTTATAAAATCTTTTCCCCAACGAATGCCAATGAATGAAAGGTAAACAAAGATTCATGGATCTGACGTAAATAATGCTGAAAGGGAGACTATTCTTACAGATCTGTCTTACTGGCAAAGAAAAAAAAGATATCAAATCCGATATGAATTCTTGAATTTTTAAGACAGTACAAGTGGATATTTTATATCAAAGTTTGTAGATTTATGTAGAAGAGACTGATAGCAAATCATTACGTTATTGCTAAAAGCGCTTGATGGATAATAATATCAATTTACGGTGTATACTTAGGAGTACATTAGTCACCTTCAGTTTGTGTAGCATTCATCAGAGTTAAGTACAGATCTCTCCCCAATGGGGTATGAAGTTGTGATCTTATCTTAGTGAGATCTGCTCATCGTATTAAGTGATGTGGTGTGCGAACACAACGTTTCTGTATAGTAGCTAACCTCGGGGAAGAAAATTTTCATTGCCACACCATACAAACCAAACATTTCCTCCCATCTTATCTGCTGTCCTTCACCCTACAACTAGCCACTCCCCTTGCGACCACATAGACACCCACTGCTATCCAACTCATACTCTGTAAGAGACAGCTAAGTGTTATACTGAAACGAAAACGACTGAACTAATGTATATTTATTCATATGATACTAAAATCAATATACCTTTTTTTCAACTCATATCATCCGGACTTTTGGTAATATTATACAATAGATGTAAATGTAATCTATAATATTATACAATAGATGTACATGTAATCTATAATATTATACACTAAATGTACATGCAATCTATAATATTATACTATAGATGTACATGTTATCTATTATATTATACAATAGATGTACACGTCTTCTATAATATTATACAATAGATGTACATGTTATCTATAATATTATACGATAGATGTACATGTAATCTATAATATTATACAATAGATGTACATGTTATCTATAATAATATACAATAGATGAACATGTAATCTATAACATTATACAATAGATGTTTTTTTTTTTTGTTTGATTATTGTTTTACGTCACTCACGATTATTTCACGTATATGGTGACGGCATCTGCATGATGCATTGCATACAAATTTAGACCTTTGCAACGGACCCACCTGAAGCAGTGAGGGATCTTTTACGTGCCACGCCTACAGTGACACGGGACCTCGGTTTTTACTGTCTCATCCGAAAGACAGAACACCGGTGTAGTCTATAATATTATACAATAGATGTACATATAATCTATAATATTATACAATAGATGTACATGTAATCTATAATATTATACAATAGATGTACATATAATCTATAATATTATACAATAGATGTACATGCAATCTATAATAATATACAATAGATGTACAAGTAATCACATTTTCTTAATATCGTTATCATTGCCCTACGTCATCATTCGTAAACTTTTCACATTGTCAACTTATTATTACCACAGTACGGATTTTAAATTAAAAGTTGATATGTGATGAAGTATTGAAAGTCCTATACCGATGTTGATATGTCATGAAGTACTAAAGGTATCCTACAAACGTTGATATGTGATGAAGTACTGAGGATGCCCTAGAAACGTTGGTATGTGATGAAGTATTGAAGGTCCCCTACAAACGTTGATATGTAATGAAGTACTGAAGGTACCCTACAGACGTTGATATGTGATGAAGTACTGAAGATGCCCTACAAATGTTCATATGTAATGAAGTACTGAAGGTCCCCTACAAATGTTGACATGTGATGAAGTACTCAAGATACCCTACAAATGTTGATATGTGATGAAGTACTGAAGGTACCCTACAAATGTTGATATGTGATGAAGTACTGAAGGTACCCTACAGATGTTGATATGTGATGAAGTACTAAAGGTATCCTACAAACGTTGATATGTGATGAAGTACTGGAAATACCCTTCAAATGTTGATATGTGATGACCTAGTGTCCTTTCCCATGGTCTTTGCCCTACTTCAAATTTTGTTGCCGCAGGGGGTATTTGTCCCATTAAGATTAAGATCTCTGTATTTCCTGTGAATTCTGCATCACTACCACCCTTTTCTGCGTTACTGAGTAGTATAAATGTATTATCGTCTAGGAAAGCCTAATAAATGAAGAAAATGTCAGCATGACAAACAAACATTTTATAAAATTTTTCCCCAACGAATGCCAATGAATGAAAGGTAAACAAAGATTCATGGATCTGACGTAAATAATGCTGAAAGGGAGACTACTCTTACAGTTCTGTCTTGATGGCAAAGAAAAAAAAAGAAATCAAAACCGATATGAATTCTTGACTTTTTAAGACAATACAAGTGGAAATTTTATATCAAAGTTTGTAGATTCATGTAGGAGAGACTGATAGAAAATCATTACGTTATTGCTAAAAGTCCTTGATGGATAATAATATCAATTTACGATGTACACTTAGGAGTACATTAGCCACCTTCGGTTTGTGTAGCATTCATCAGAGTTAAGTACAGATTTCTCGTCAATAGGGTATGAAGTTGTGATCTTATCTTAGTGAGATCTGCTCATCGTGATAAGTGATGTGGTGTGCGAACCCAAGGTTTCTGTATAGTAGCTAACCTCGGGGAAGAAAATTTTCATTGCCACACCATACAAACCAAACAGTTCCTCCCATCTTATCTGCTGTCCTTCACCCTACAACTACCCACTTCCCCTGCGACCACATAGACATCCACTGCTATCCAACTCAAACTCTGTAAGAGACAGCTAAGTGTTATACTGAAACGAAGACGACTGAACTAATGTATATTTATTCATATGATACTAAAATCAATATACCTTTTTTCAACTCGAGTCATCCGGACTTTCTGTAACATTAGACAATAGATGTACATGTAATCTATAATATTATACAATAGATGTACATGTAATCTATAATTTTATACAATAGATGTACATGCAATCTATGATATTATACTATAGATGTACATGTTATCTATAATATTATACAATAGCTGTACATGTAATCTATAATATTATACAATAGATGTACATGTAATCTATAGTATTATACAATAGATGTGCATGTAATCTATCATATTATACAATAGATGTACATGTTATCTATAATATTATACAATAGATGTACATGTAATTTATAATATTATACAATAGATGTACATGTAATCTATAATATTATACAATAGATGTACATGTAATCATATCTTCTTAATATTGTTATCATTGCCCTACGTCATCATCCGTAAACTTTTCACATTTTCAACTTATTATTATCGCAGTAGGGATTTTAAAGTAAAAGTTGATATGTGATGAAGTATTGAAAGTCCTCTACCAATGTTGATATGTGATGAAGTACTGAAGGTACCCTGCAAATGTTGATATGTCATGAAGTACTAAAGGTATCCTACAAACGTTGATATGTGATGAAGTACTGAAGATGCCCTAGAAACGTTGATATGTGATGAAGTACTGAAGATACCCTACAAATGTTGATATGTGATGACCTAGTGTCCTTTTCCATGGTCTTTGCCCTACTTCAAATTTTGTTGCCGCAGGGGGTATTTGTCCCATTAAGATTAAGATCTCTGTATTTCCTGTGAATTCTGCATCACCACCACCCTTTTCTGCGTTACTGGGTAGTATAAATGTATTATCGTCTAGGAAAGCCTAATAAATGAAGAAAATGTCAGCATGCCAAACAAACATTTTATAAAATCTTTTCCCCAACGAATGCCAATGAATGAAAGGTAAACAAAGATTCATGGATCTGACGTAAATAATGCTGAAAGGGAGACTACTCTTACAGTTCTGTCTTACTGGGAAAGAAAAAAAAGATATCAAATCCGATATGAATTCTTGACTTTTTAAGACAATACAAGTGGAAATTTTATATCAAAGTTTGTAGATTCATGTAGGAGAGACTGATAGCAAATCATTACGTTATTGCTAAAAGTGCTTGATGGATAATAATATCAATTTACGGTGTATACTTAGGAGTACATTAGTCACCTTCAGTTTGTGTAGCATTGATCAGAGTTAAGTACAGATCTCTCCCCAATAGGGTATGAAGTTGTGATCTTATCTTAGTGAGATCTGCTCATCGTGATAAGTGATGTGGTGTGCGAACCCAAGGTTTCTGTATAGTAGCTAACCTCGGGGAAGAAAATTTTCATTGCCACACCATACTAACCAAACAGTTCCTCCCATCTTATCTGCTGTACTTTACCCTACAACTACCCACTTCCCCTGCGACCACATAGACATCCACTGCTATCCAACTCAAACTCTGTAAGAGACAGTTAAGTGTTATACTGAAACGAAAACGACTGAACTAATGTATATTTATTCATATGATACTAAAATCAATATACCTTTTTTCAACTCATATCATCCGGACTTTCTGTAATATTATACAATAGATGTACATGTAATCTATAATATTATACAATAGATGTACATGTAATCTATAACATTATACAATAAATGTACATGTATTCTATAATATTATACAATAGATGTACATGTAATCTATAATACTATGCAATAGACGTACATGTATTCTATAATATTATACAATAGACGTACATGTAATCTATAATATTACACGATGGATGTACATGTAATCTATAATATTATACAATAGATGTACATGTAATCTATATTATTATACAATAGATGTACATGTAATCCATAATATTATACAATAGATGTACATGTAATCTATAATATTATACAATAGATGTACATATAATGTATAATATTATACAATAGATGTACATGTAATCTATAATATTATACATTAGATGTACAAGTAATCTACAATTTCTTCCTATTGTTATCATTTCCCTACGTCGTCATCCGTAAACTTTTCACATTTTCTACTTATTATTACCACAGTAGGGACTTTGATGAAACGTTGATATGTGGTGAAGTATTGAAGGTCCCCTGTAGGGAACAAATAGATAACCGGAATAAAGATATGGTTTTAATTAGATTGTGAATGTCCCCTACAAATCTTGATATCTGATGAAGTACTGAAGGTCCCCAACAAACGTTGATATGTGATGAAGTACTGAAGGTATGAAGGTACCCTACAGACGTTGATATGTGATGAAGTATTGAAAGCCCCCTACAGATGAGAGATATGTGATGAAGTACTGAAGGTACCCTACAGACGTTGAAATATGATGAAGTACTAAAGGTCTCCTACACACGTAGATCTGTGATGAAGTACTGAAGGTCCCCTACAAATGTTGATATATAATGAAGTACTGAAGGTACCCTTCAGACGTTGATATGTAATGAAGTACTGAAGATACCCTACAAATATTGATATGTGATGAAGTATTGAAGGTCCCCTACAAACCTTGATATGTAATGAAGTACTGAAGATACCCTGAAAACGTTTATATGTGTTGAAGTACTGAAGATACCCTACAAACGGTGATATGTGATGAAGTACTGAAGATCCTCTACAAACGTTTATATGTGATGAAGTACTAAAGGACACCTACACACGTTGATATGTGATGAAGTACTGAAGGTCCACTTTATGGAACAAATAGAGAAGCGGAATAAAGATATGATTTTAGTTAGATTGTGAAGGTCCCCTACAAACCTTGATATCTGATGAAGTACTGAAGATGCCCTACAAACATTGATATGTGATGAAGTACTGTAGGTCCATTTTATGGAACAAATATAGATGCAGAAAAAATGGTTTTAATTAGATTGTGAAGGTACCCTACAAACGTTGATATGTGATGAAGTACTGAAGGTCCCCTACAAACGTTGATATATGATGAAGTACTGAAAGTCCCCAACAAACGTTGATATGTGATGAAGTACTGAAGGTCCCCTACAAACGTTGATATGTGATGAAGTACTGAAGGTCCCCTACAGACGTTGATATGTGATGAAGTACTGAAGTTCCCCTACATACGTTGATATGTGATGAAGTACTGAAGGTCCCCTACATACGTTGGTATGTGATGAAGTACTAAGGGTCTCCTATAGACGTTGATATGTGATAAAGTACTGAAAGTACCCTACAGACGTTGATATGTGATGAAGTACTGAAGGTATCCTACAGACGTTGATATGTGATAAAGTACTGAAGGTCCCCTACAAACGTTGATATATGATGAAGTACTGAAGTTCCCATTCAGATGTTGATATGTGATGAAGTACTAAGGGTCTCCTATAGACGTTGATATGTGATGAAGTACTGAAGATACCCTACAAATGTTGATATGTGATGAAGTACTGAAGGTCCCCTACAAACATTGTAATGTAAAGAGGTACTGAAGATACCCTACAAACGTTGATATGTGATGAAGTGCTGAAGGTCCTCTTCAAATGAGAGATATGTGATGAGGTACTGAAATTCCCCTTCAGACGTTGATATGTGATGAAGTACTGAAGGTCCACTTTATGGAACAAATAGAGAAGCGGAATAAAGATATGGTTTTAATTAGATTGTGAAGGTCCCCTACAAACCTTGATATCTGATGAAGTACTGAAGGTCCCCTACAAACGTTGATATGTGATGAAGTACTGAAGATACCCTACAAACGTTGATATGTTATGAAGTACTGAAAGTCCATTTTATGGAACAAATATAGATGCAGAAAAAATTGGTTTTAATTAGATTGTGAAGGTCCCCTACAAACGTTGATATGTGATGAAGTACTGAAGGTACCCTACAGACGTTGATATGTGATGAAGTACTGAAGGTCCCCTACCTACGTTGATATGTGATGAAGTAATAAGGGTCTCCTATAGACGTTGATATGTGATGAAGTACTGAAGGTCCCCTACATACGTTGATATGTGATGAAGTACTAAGGGTCTCCTATAGACGTTGATATGTGATTAAGTAATGAAGGTCCCCTACATACGTTGATATGTGATGAAGTACTAAGGGTCTCCTATAGACGTTGATATGTGATGACGTACTGAAGGTCCCCTACATACGTTGATATGTGATGAAGTACTAAGGGTCTCCTATAGACGTTGATATATGATGAAGTACTGAAGGTCCCCTACAGACGTTGATAAAAAAAATAAGTCATACTTCAGAATCAAAATATGGAAAGAAAATATTAAGGTCAAAGGCAGACTTGAAGGTAGTTTTAATTAGATCCCATAAATGTTCTATTTACATATGGATTAGAAGCAGAACATATTATAACAGACATAAACCCAATTAATTAACACGCCCCCAATTAATTAACACGCCCTGGTTAGGCGGACAGTCTCAATGTATAAACCAGATAAGCTTCGTTATCAGACCAATAATTCTATCATTAGTTTTATCAAATACGCCTCCGGAAAAACTTGAAATTATGGTGCAGGAAGTATGTCACAAATGATAATACTACAGTTAGTTCATCTTGAAGAATCTGCACACACAGTATCTTGAGAACTCGATCGTTCAATAAACAATTTGTGTAAAGATCAACAAGAAAGATAACTCTCATAAAGAGAATCCCATCCATGTAAGGGACGTACCCAGGGTTCCGTGATATAGCTACACTTTCAAGGCCTAGAGTTTGGAGTGCTTCTTTAGTTTCCTAAATGGGTCACAGTCAAAGCCATGAAATTGTGACGGTGCAGCCACCCATGTTCTATGTGGACACTACACATTTATTTTGATACCAACAAGAGAGATAACCTTCATAACGAGAATTCTGTCGACTGGCTACTCGTGATGTCGGGGACGTATCCAGGAGCCCAGGATGTGAACACACTTTAAACAAAGTTAGCATTAATTGGCGGATTTAGATTGGTCGGAAAACTTTGGCAAAAAAGATCTTTTTCCACCATTTTAGGGCTGCAACCCCCGCCCCTTTCCAGACCGATAGTATAAAACATTAATTATGGGAGATTGCAACCCCTTCCCCCCTTTTCAAACATTTTTAGATCCGTTTATGTTTAGGGACAGTCTTTAGTCATTTATTTTTTATAAAAACTAACGAATCAACTTTTTATGATTATATGACCACTCATTAGTTTAACCTTGTTGCATATATATTGTAATTACTGTCTTGAATGTCTATTTGTTGCATAGCATTTGATAGATAAATTAAACTATAATATAATATAATATAATATAATATAATATAATATAATATAATATAATATAATATAATATAATATACTAGTTCCTCAATGGGACACAGTCAAAGGCCATATGTCAAAGCCACCCTAAGCTCTCTGGGTCATTAACACTGATGATGATATTACCCTTAGGTGATATTTTAAGCTTAAGACGACGATATTTTAGTATTTCACAAATCCAAATATCTATCTCTCCCTCTCTCTCTCACTTCTGGTTGGTTGGTTGGTTGATTGGTGTTTTACGTCGCTTTCAACAATATTTCAGTTATATCGCGACATGGTTCCAAGCAGGAGGTTATCAACTTCTTAAACAAAGTGGCGCAACCCGGGAATCGAACCCGGATCATCCGCGCCGCAAGCCAAGCACTTATCCACTACACCAAGCCTCTCATTTCTGCCAGACACTGTTGTACTTTCTTACTCAGCGTCTGTATTTGGTTTAGTAACACGATATTTCATCACATTAAACGATATCATAATGCTACACTATGATTAGGACCAGGACACCAGGTGTAAGACTCTTTACATGTATGTATAATTGAGAGATAAGTTAAATTTTAAGATATTAAGATTTATATCTCATCAATTCTTGTTTATTTCCCTGTTATATGCATGAAATGAGGCTTTTTTTCCAATTTTTAGATTTTTTTTTTGTTAAAATTGATAGTTTTTATCTCAAAACCCCACACGTTTCAACGGCCAAAGTGCTTACATGGCTTATTTTGCTACATTTTGTATAAGTTTTCAGAATATTATACCCTTCAAAATTCCCCATGGGGTCATAAACGTGTATCTGGATCATAGCTTATTTTGGTTTCCTTGAGAGTTCACTTTGTTTTGATGAGACCTTTGATTTTGTGGATCATATCATCTCTGGGAATTCCCTTATCCTCGCTGATAGCCAGGGTAATTATGATATTTCATATAAGTCATCACCAGTATGAGGTCGCTATATTAGAAATCTGGTGAGATAGTATTACACCAATCTCTCCGGCCCTTTTGTATATAGCTAAGCAACACTTCTTTATAATCGTTATCTAATCAATTTATACATCTTATTCTAATAATAGTTTACGCTAGTATCAAATACCACAATATAATAAATGAACTGCATTTTAACAAAAGTTTTATATCATTCCGAATCATTACATTACATTACCACATATTATCAATGGGGGCGAAGTATTAAAGACCGAAATACAAAGGGGTCGAATTGTTTGGTGACTTTTGAGTGATATTCTATTAAAATGTAGGAGTGGGGTTTGGTAACCGTAGCCAATTCGATTTACCTGTCTAAACTGTGTCCTTTATTTTCTGTTTCACGTCATTTAAAGTCATTATTTTAACGATACTCCACTAAACTAAGACCTTAGAATATGATTCAAGGTAGAATGATAATTTTCATCTTCCCATATAATACGCCACCCCTATCCAAACTATTTTACCAGGGCTATATTTTTAAAACCGTCAGTGGTAGTAATTTGATAAATTGATAATTGATAATTTGAGATTTCACGAGTACGTTTCACATTTTGCTTTTGTTTTGCCAAGTCAATTCACACATTACAAATTTTGATAATATTTTCCCATTAAACTGGGTCTACAGGGGTACTTCTCTGACGTAAGGAAATGATAAAGCAAATGTTAAGATGTTGTAATTTCCACGTTTCGTGTTTCTTTTTTTCTATTTCAATGATATTATCAAACATTTATGTTCCTATACAGTCTTTACCACTGCCGTGTACTATTTTCCCCGATAGTGGTTCCCTAAGGGCATGACTTTTGTGACTGAAGGAAATCACAATGCCAGTGTTAAGGTATTGTAATTTAAGTACTTTCATGTTTACTCTTTCTGTTTTAGTGATAAGATTGAAACTTCATGACAGTTTGCTCGACTCGTGACCAAGAGCTCCTGTGTTCGACTACTGCTGGGACCACACCGGTGTTCTGTCTTTCGGGTGAAACGGTAAAAACCGAGGGTCCGTGTCACGGTAGACACGGCACGCAGAAGATCCCACACTGCTTCGGTGAGTCATTTACACCAGTACAAATGTCTAAGTAAATGCATCAGGCACATGCCGTCACCATATACGTGAAATATTCGTGTAGTGACGTAAAAACAATCAGTCATCAACAACCACTGCCCATATTATTTTTCCTCCTCTCAGTGTCCCAAGGGGCGGGAAGCCGGTGTGGCCTAGTGGATAAGGTGCTCGGCTCGTGATCGAGAGGTCGTGGGTTCGACTCCCGCCCGGGGCACACCGGTGTTCTGTCTTTCGGATGAGACAGTAAAAACCTAGGTCCCGTGTCACGGTAGGCGTGGCACGTAAAAGATCCCTCACTGCTTCGGGTGGGTCCGTTGCAAAGGTCTAAATTTGTATGCAATGCATCAGGCAGATGCCGTCACCATATACGTGAAATAATCGTGGAGTGACGTAAAACAATAATCAAACAAACAAAACCCAAGGGGCGGGACTTAAGGAAATGATAAAACAAGTGTTAGAATGTTGTAATTTCCGTACTTTCGTGTTTCTTTTCTGTTTTAGTGATTGAAACTTCATGATCCTTTACATTTTTGCCCATCACCATACTCATATGTCATAAATCTGTATTGCAACCGTATCATCATATATCTGCAGTTTTTAATGAAGTTCTGTTCTATAAATATGATTCCCTTCAGTATATATGAATGCAATGAACAGGAAACATTTTATTATTATTACTATTATTATTTTGATAAGTCGGTATGCAACTTTATCATTTAAAATGTGGGACACAGAAATATGTATACCTAATGAAACTTATGCTCACACATGCTCTCCATGAACCGAGGATGTGCCTTATTGATTTCGAGATCAAAAAGTCAAAGGTCAAGGTCATAAGGCCTTTATGAGTTAATATGGTTTCCGGACTATATCTGTGTTTACATTCCACTTATAGTTATGAACAACATGATAAATCCCTATAGAAAAATCCGAAAATACGCTTGCATAACGAACGTTGGCTGAAATGGGAATTAGATACATGTATTTAAAATTGAATTTAAAAATTCAAAAGTCTTTGTTTCATGAGAGTCTAAACTGAGTTTGGCTTTCTTCAGCTGTATTTTTTATTTACTTAGATAGATAGACATTCTTGATAAATTAATAAATTGATTCTAATAAATTTCAACTTGGTTTAGAACAGAAAACTTCTCCTAATTAAAAGTGAAATTTTAAAACTACATGTATGTGACTGTGACTGGTGTCCAGAACACGCTGTCTAATTTGGCCTTGAACTTCTCCACTGAGGATGCTACTGTCACGGACTTTGGTAGACGGTTCCAATTCCCAAACGACCGAGAGAAAATGAATTCTTGTAGACATTCTTGCTTCTCCATGGCTGTCTATAACGATGGTCTCTTCTTATCTTACTGTTCCCAGGCGTGAATTGTTTTACTGGATTGATGTCTTTTAAGTTGTTTCTGGCCTTGTGGTAGAGGATGTTAAGTGCATCTGTCCTATAAAGAACACACATTTTGTTGATCCAATAGGTCTCCAGTCTGGGGAGATGTCAGTGTACCGATTGAAGTCGCACCGCGCGGCTTTGTGTGGTACATGCTTCGATCATGTCTTGATGGGAATCCTACATTCGATTCATGGTTTAGTCGGGGTGTTGTTGCCTTCGTTAACGCTTTACATCGTTCCAGGTTTTTATGTAGAAAGCCCAATAAGCATGTCGCCTTCCCAATGGCGTCGTATATGTGACACGCCCACCGTAGGGTTTGGTTGATTGAGACATCAAGGTCGACTACCCACAGTCGATGGCCATGTATAGTGTGAGCTGTCTGCCCTGGGTGACTGTTGACGGGCCTCTCTCTCTCTCTCTCTCTCTCTCTCTGTTTCTCTCCATTTCTGAAGTTTGTAAATGATGATATAAACCACTCAAAGCTACATTATTAAACCCCCAAGAAGATGTTGCACCTTCAAAAACTGTAAAAATTGACCAAATGTTGATTGATCAATTTTTTTCCCATTTTGATTAATTAATAATTAATAATAATAATTAATAATAATAATAGTAGTATTTATTGATGATCTGATAAATGAAATACAGCTACAAACTGGCATCAATGGTATTTTGGGTATTCCTAACTGTTGCCCTACACTGGCAGATGATTTGTCTCTAATAGCATTGCACCCTCGTGCACTTCAGACAATGTTAGACATTGCGTTCTCTTATGCTAACAGATGGAGATTCAGATTTAATGCTCTCAAATCGTGTACTCTGAAGTTCTGTGCAATAGGCGAAAAAATGGATGACAACCTGTCTTGGAACATCGGAGGCAGTGCCATACCTTGTGAAGACAAATACACACATCTCGGTATTGTGGTAAACAAGAAATGCAGTCCTTCTGACAGAGTCATGTCTGCGTGTACCAAAGGCCGGAAGTCATACTTTTCACTCTCAGACTTGGGCTCTTCATTCCTTAACCCTATGACTATGTCTCATTTGCATCAACGTGTTGTTCTCCCAACAGTTTTATACGGATGTGAACTCTGGAACGGACTTTCTACGCAAGATCTCAACAAACTGAATACGAAAACTTCTATTTTTAGGACGCCTATGTCGAATGGAATGTGATGTGCTTCCGAAAAAGATCTTCCTAATGAGGTTATTTTCATTTACAGAAAAACTTGCGGAAACCCAAGTTGGATTTATTCCAGATATTGTGCGTGTTCTCCACCATTATGGTCTCTCCTCCTTCTTTCATTTATGGTTACAAAACGGAACCTTTCCTGAAGAGTTTACATGGAAGCGAACAGTCCGAAATGCAGTATCTAATAAACATATCCAAGATAGATCTGACAGAATGATGGCTGATCACAATCTCCGAGGATTTTGCCACATTTTTGAATTTTCGGAACCAAGTAGCATATGGAAATCCCCAACAAACTGTTCGGACATCTCAGTAATCAAATTTATATGCAAAATTTACTCCTTCAGTGATATTTATGGCGAACCTCACTTCTGCCCTTTATGCAACTGCATAATAACTAACGTTTTCCTGCATGCAGCATGTTCTTGCGTGTGTACGCTTCCGTTAAGGGATGAATGGTGGTCTGACATTGCCAGCATCGACCTTGACCTCTGTGCTGAACTCAGTGGTCTCCCCGATGATGAACTTTTCATTATCCTGCTGGGCCGCCATACTATGACGCAGACAGACCTCCATTCTTTCTGAATGAGAAATTTTCGATTACTGCGCAACGCAGCCGCCGTTTATATGAGGGCACTGTCTTCGCTGTAAGATAACTTACGCCAGTGTATGGGCAACTCGCTCTTCACTTGGTATGCTTAACGTTTCATGTACCAGTTCATTTGTAAAAACATATATAAATGTACCTATATATATACACCTTCATTTCTATATTATTCATGAAAATGTAACAGTTTGTGTTCAGTATTTAATTTATTTATTTGCATTTTGTACATATTTATGTTATGATCTCCCAAGGGAGGAAACAAAGAATGAATGAATGAATGAATGAATGAATGAATGAATGAATGAATGAACAATAATAATAATAATAATAATAATAATAATAATAATAATAATAATAATAATAATAATAATTAATAATTAATTAATAAGCCGGCGTGGTCTAGTGGTATCGCGTCAGACTCCTGATCGAAAGGTTCGAGTCCCGCTCTGGTCATGCCGGTGTCATGTCTTTCGGATGAGACAGTAAAAACCGAGGCCCCGTGTCGTGGTATGCATGGCACGTTAAAGATTCCTCACTGCTGCGGGTGGGTCCGTTGCATATGTCAAAATTTGTATGCCCCGCATTAGGGAGATGCTGTCACCATATACGTGAAATATTCGTGGTGTGACGTAAAACAAAAATCAATCAATCATTCATATTGATTAATTAAATTTTTATTGTCAAGAAAGTGAGACTTAGAACCAAAATAGCCCCTCCTTAAATATCTAACATGGATAAAGATACATTTTTTTTCTTTTTTGAGCAATCGACAAACTTGTTTATCCACATGGAATACATCAAGACAGTGCTACAAAAATTAATAATAAAAACAAGTCAGAATTCTTTTTTTTCAGTTTAAATTTTTAAACATACTGGGTGCTGCAAATCATTTTAAAGCTTGTTTTGTTGCAAAATTATTTTAGAATTGCCTTTAGCGGGGATCGAACTGCTACCGTTCAGCATGCCAGAACTGGCATAATTATATCAAAATTGATTTTAAAATCTTTCATACAAAATCCAGAAAACTGAATATGACGTGGAATTTCCAAAATCCCTTGAAATAGATATTTTGTACTAAAAGTTGGCAATTGTATCCTTAATTGCTGTCTCATTACATTGAATAAATCAAGAAAATGACATAAAATATGATAAGGTGTTAGACATCAGAAGAAATGAAAAAAAAGGATAAAATATAGATTAAGTAAAATGTTTACGGACGGCGACGGACAGATACCGGATTACTCTGGTGTGATTGGTTCTCTCCTCAGCCCTCCTTCCTTGATCCTTCCCTTGAATGATCTTGCAAAAGATTTTAAACTCCTTGTGTAAGAATGCGTACTAAACGTACACACAAAGTTTCACTTCAATATTTCTAAGTAGAGCCGAAAACTTCTGGAAAATTGATTTTCTCCAATTTTAGAAAAATCAAGATTCGTGTGTAGGAATTCATACTAAATCTAAACATCAAGTTTTGCTTTAATATCTCAAAGCACGATGTAAAACCTGCCAGAATGAATTGGTCGAAAACAGACGGACAGACCGGTAATATACAAAGTAAGATGTGTTATATATCGACTGACATACAAAAATCATTAAAAAATCATTTACGTAAGTTGTTTAAATATTCCATTTCACTCATTTTTGAATTGGGGTGAAATTTTAATTTTCAATTTTTATTGAATATTTTCGAGTTTCCAATTACCGTTTGAAATTATTAAATTTAACCATACAAAGCATGTGACTAAAAACAAACATTGACGTTTCAGTTTTAAAATTTCAATCATTAAAAATAAAAGTGCAAATTGGTCTTGTGATTTTGTCGAGAAATCACTATTTTCCCATCCCCTTATTCCCTTAATCCTTTTACTATAAGTAATCTTAACAAATTAAGTTCAGATCACGTGCCTACATGTACGAACAAATAATTCCTCTTTGAGATTTCATCGAAAATCGGAAATAACCTATTGAATTAATTACATAAGAACAAATAAATTTAAAGCAAGACCCCCATACATACAGCAATACACGTTTTCCTGTCAAATTTCTGAGCTTTTGACATTTTGGCCAAGGCAGGACTTGAACCTGCTTTACAATTTGTAATGCCCCATACGGCACATTGGCTAGACTTGTGTCATCAGCTTAATAAACAAGTTCAGCTGCGTTTTACATGATCTGTTTTAATATGGCGTTCATTGATAATTTTCTTGACAAGAGGCCTAATCTGTCACCTAACCTATAGACTCTCTCCTCGTTAACTGCGGGACTTACGTTTTGAGTGGCAAAATTGTGAAACTAAACTTTAAAACATTTATTATGTTGAAACTTTACTATAGCAATCTATAGGCGGATCTAGAAATTTTTGAAAGGGAGGGGAGTTGCAGTCTCCCATGACTAATGTTTTGTATCATGCGGTCTGGACAGGGGGAGGGGAGGGTTGCAGCCCTAAAATGGGTCGAAAATGACCTTTTTTATAAAATTTTCCGACAAAAAAGGGGGAAGGTTCCCCCTCTAAATCTAATCTTATCTAATAGAGTTTAAACATGATAAATGTTTTAAACTTTAGTGTAACAAAACCATCACTATTCCTACCAATGGCAATAACGAAATTATATTATGACGTAAAAATTAAAAACTAACCCTAACCCTATTCACTCAAAACGTCTTACCTACAGTTAACGGGAAAAGGTCCTCAGCTAGTGTCATACAAGAATTTCAAACTTATCCAAAAACAACCTAGGGACAAAACTTCCTCTCCATGGTCA
Organism: Pteria penguin; assembly: GCA_035048485.1. Classification (NCBI taxonomy): domain Eukaryota; kingdom Metazoa; phylum Mollusca; class Bivalvia; order Pterioida; family Pteriidae; genus Pteria; species Pteria penguin. Next base: position 11,606,382 of record CM068588.1, on the reverse strand, counting down.
TGAATTTCATTTCATTTGACACTGACTCGTACTTATAAATTTGTATGACGAGGAGGAAAGGAGAGGAATACGCCCAAGAATAATCCGCTTCCAAAGAATCCGCTTGCAGTGGTTTTATTATTATTATTATTATTATTATTATTATTATTATTATTATTATTATTATTATTATTATTAAATTTTTTTATTATTATTATCAGGGAGGTATATGTGTCATATACGTCTTTGTTATTATCTATTTTATTTTATTATTTAAGGTGCTTCTATCTTTTCATTTGGAAAATTTCTGTCCCATTTGCATAATGTTAAAAGATCAATGCCCTTATAACGGACCTGGTTTAAAGAGAAAAAACCCACTGGCTTGATACCTCAAACGATGCAAAATACACAGATCCATTTTACATGTTTTCTGCGGTTTTTACAGATTTATATTTCCTCCTAAAGTGTAAATATGACCACGGTACTGAAGCCAATAAGTGGTAACAAATTGTCCCTCCGGGCCTAATAAGTAGTAACAAAAATGTCTTTTCAGGGTTTCCGTAGTTTTCGTACTACACTTACGACTTCAGAATCTTTGTCGCCAGTTGGAAGAATTTAAGACTTTCGTCTAAGGTTTCTTGGTAAAACGATCACCAGATTTGGTTTCTTTGTACACGATCGTCAGATATATATCCAAAGGGTAGATTACTCTTTATAACGAAAAGGCACAAAATTACTATCACTATATGACTAGTGGAACTTTTTATTATACAGAGTTATTTCCCACAGAATCAGGTTGCAGACTTCAATTCATCCATCCGGAACACACGGGTTGGTTTCTTGGTTACTGTTAGGTAGTATAAAGAACCGATTCGTGTGTTCCGGATGCAATTCATTGTGACGTTATACATTTTCTGTATAATTTCCCGTAATTTTAAACCAGTTCCCATGCAACTGGTTGAAGTCACTATGGTATGACGTCAGATACCGTCTCATATGAGATATATATGTGTATAACGAATAGAATCATTGCTGGTCCCATCCTAGGCCTAGGGGTGGAATCCCTGCCACTGAGATATATATGTCACATTTTTGGTCGAGAGCTTCATATTCTTTTTAACGATGTGGCATGAGGAAAAGTTTACTTTTTATATAAAATGTTTATATTCAAATAAATTAAAATTTTAGAATTATAAGTTTAATTTATTTGAATATAAACATTATACATAAAAAGTAAACTTGGTTATTATGTGATCACTTTTGATCAGGAGTATCAAACATTATCAAATGCCATATGCACACAGTATTTCTTCCAGATGTGCGAGAGTAGAAAAGATTTTTTAAGACTAGTTTCAGCAAATTTAACCCAATCCTAGGGCTACAACTGTGAAAGAATTATAAAATTCACAATTTACACTCTAAGGTTCATATGAATTTTTTGTTTCAGCATGAACTCATATCAGTTGGAACATACTTACAACAATAGAACATTTTGGTTGGACAGAGAGAGAGAGACAGCTAAAGGATTTACTGCTCAACTGTAACTTGGTGCAATGATATACCTACCTGATGATACGGTAATTATCAATATTATGTAATACATCGGTACACTCACTTTTACTGCAGGACTAACGTTTTGGTTGGCAAATGATAACGTTTCCCGTAAATTTTATTATTATTATTATTTTTTTTGACGTCATAAAAAATTTATTGTCTCTGACGTCATTTTGCAGCAATAGTTCTCATTTTGCCGACCAAAATGTTCGTCCCGCAGTTATAGTGAAAGGGTGTAAGCCACTAGTTGTAAACCTACCTGATGATCGGTAATTCTTTACAATGTCACTAGCATTTAATGCTCAATACTACACAATGCCACCTACATCTTGGCTATCTATTGTGTTAAATAACAATTCAAAGCATAAATAAAATAAATAATAAAAGTTTCATGTCATACAGGAAGTTCGTGCAATAGGTACTGTGACCTTGACCTTTAAGGTATGGCCTTTGGTTATGGTCATGATACATGTGGGAAAAGTTTAAATGGCAAACAGGAATGAAACATATATGCAAGATGGCTTTACTATATACATTATAATTCTTTTGTAACAAAACTATGATATGGCAAAAATGGAACTTTACCTGTATCAGTGTAAATGGGTCTACTCTTTTAGTAGATTTGAATCTAAATCGGGGGTATATTGTTTTGTAGTATGACCCATACACCAATATTTACATATCGACTACATGTCCTTAACATGCAGGTTAGTAGAGCAACAGCACAGTATTTTCGCTATATGCAGTCCTTGTCACATAATCAAACATCACAGGGGGAAAATTCGTATTATATTTTTCTGGGACATCCTGTCTATTTATAGCATTACTTACTAATACATATTCAAATTAATTAAGCCGGTGTGGCCTGATGAATAAGGTGCTCGTCTCGTGATCGAGAGGTCCCCAGGTTCGACTCCCGCCCTGGGCACAACGGTGTTCTGTCTTTCAGATGAGACAGTAAAACCCGAGGTCCCGTGTCACGGTAGGCGTAGCACGTAAAAGACCTCTCACTGCTTCAGGTGGGTCCGTCGCAAATGTCTAAATTTGTATGCAATGCATCAGGCAGATGCCATCACCATATATGCAAAATAATCATGAAGTGACGTAAAACAATAATCAATCAAAATAATTAGTTAAGGGCTTTCTATATAATGTGTGCTTGCAAATGACTACAAGTCTGTCTGATTCTGATAACAGCGAAGATTGATGTCATATTACATGTATATTTCAAAATCTTGCTTTGCAGTCTTTTGCAGTCTTGCTTTGCAGAATATGAATATAACAGCAGTATTTCAGAGATAACATGTTCAGAAAACTTGAAGAATTAGTCTGAATTACCTCACACTTTTCCAAAAATTCCGCAGACTCCATAACTGCTTTTGTTGTGGAGACATAGAAGCGAGTTTAACGCCCTCGCTAGTGAGTTAGCTTTGGCGATATGGTTATTGTCGTCCAGGTTTGCTGCAAACACCGAGCGCGGGCAGTGACTGGGTGGGTGACCCGCCCACGTGTTACATTCGGTGGTAGCGTAGTGACTCTGGTATCTGAGTTACTGATTTCCCGCAATCGTAACAATTAGTCCATTTCCATGTATATATATATATATATATTGTCTAAATTTTATAAAATTTTATAAGTGAAATAGGTTCAGGTCACCTGGTTACAGTAAGACACATTTGAGTAAAATGGAGTAGAGATTGACACTTAGTTGGACAATTTGGTTGGTTGATTGAATATTCCTTTGTGTGTGACTTAGTTGTCCTGAAAAGGGAGTAGTGTGACATATAAGCGAGCTTAACATCCTCGCTAGTGAGCGAGCTTTTCTGGCGATGTGGTTATCCTCGCTCTGCTTTTTTGCAAAGTTAAGAAACGCTGAGCGCGCGCAATGACTGAATGGGTGACCCGCCGACACGTAACGCTTGTGTGTCTATGCAACATAGTGTAGATACATCTTTCAATGACCATGCAAGCTGAGCTATCATTGATTTCTTAGGGGAAATAACGCATAAAGTCAAAATGAAACTATTTGCAAAACCCAATTTCTCATACAGAGGGCGCTACGCTGTTCTCCATTTTTCCTTGTTATCGGCTCGAAGCTGTTTTTACAAGATTCTGGTAAATCTGGGAGAAAATCCCTTTTAATGGTATAATAGATTTTAAGCACCAATTAACCTTTTAGTAGAAGGACTTTATACTTACCATCAATGGGATTTTCCCAGCTTCGAATCGATAACAGAGAGGGAAAGATGAGAGAAGCGTAGCGCCCTCTGTATGAGAGATTGTACAAAACTGTGAAAGTGAAAGTAGACTCTTATGACTTATCTTGCAAGTTGGCATTCTCTACGCAGAGTCCTTACTCTCGCTTAAATCTCTGTCAATGCCTGGGATATAGTTCGGTGTCACATGGCAAAGTAGGCTTATCTTCAGAGTTAAAGGAATCATAAAACTTTCAATTCTCTGTCTTTTATTTCAAACAACATATCACATTCTTTATACGTCTCATCTACACTGAATTACATGGTTATTTTTATTTCAAACCTACACATAACACACGAAATAGTTCCAAATTCAAAGTAATTAAACATTCATTTAAAATGATTTACATTGAATTTAAATAATACTTTATAGTATCACATGCTTGTATATTTAATTCTATATTCTACCCATCGATTTAAAAAAAACTTTTACAAAAATCTTGTAAAATAGCGTTGACAGAAATGTAGTGGCTTTAGCGCACAGAACTCTGGGTAGAAAATGGCAAGTTGGTTTAAAGTGGCGTTGTGTTATTTCTATGAAGATTCAATGATAGTTCAGCCTGCATGTATACCGAAGGACATATTTGTACTACGTTGCGTAGACATACAAGCATTGCTGGATTCTCTAGAGTTTTGGGAAAATTGTGAGATAATTCAGTCTAATTCTTCAAGGTTTTGTCTGGAAATATTTTCTCTGTTATAGTCATATTCTGTAAAGCAAGACGGATATTTTGATATATAATATGGCATCAGTCTTTACTGTTATCAAATAACATGTGTATTAGCCAAACGACTCCGCCATTCATGGTGCTAAATCTGGATTTTTACCAGTAAATATGTGGCCAAAAGATGGGGGGGGGGGCGGCCCCCTCCCCTAAATCCGTCACTGGTATGTATGTGTTTACAGATATGTATGGGTGTGTATAGGTATTTATACAGACAGACATTCATACTTCTCTCTCTCCTCTTTCTCTCTCAATCCCCTCTCTCTATCTCTTCATATTCAACCTTTCTGTCTCTCCCCTCTTTCTATCTCTCTCTTTCCGTATGTCCCTTTCGATTTCTCTCTCTCTTTTTCTCTCTCTCTCCCTATCTATTTCCTTCTCTCCTATCTCGTTCTCCCTTTAACTCTCTTTCTTTCCCTTTCTCTCTTTTCCCCCTTTCCTTTCCACTCTCCTCTCTCTCCCTCCCTCTTTCTCTCAACCACTCCCTCCCTCTCTACCGCTCCCTTTCTGCTACTCTCTCTCTTCTACCCCTCTCACTCTGCACCACTCCCTCTCTCTTCACCCCTCTCTCTCTCTCTCCACCGCTCCCTCTCTCTCTCTCTACCCCGCTCTCTCTCTCCCTCCCTTTCTCTCTCTACCCCTCTCACTCTCCACCGCTCCCCTCTCTCTCTCTCCCTCCCTTTCTCCCCACCCTCCTCTCTTTCTCCACCCCTCTCACTCTCCACCGCTCCCTCTCTCTCTCTCTATCCCTCTCACTCTCTTCCCCTCTCACTCTCCGCCGCTCTCTCTCTCTCCCTCCCTTTCTCTCTCTACCCCTCTCACTCTCCACCGCTCCCTCTCTCTCTCTCCCTCCCTTTCTCCCCATCCCTCCTCTCTTTCTCCACCCCTCTCTCTCTCCATCTCTCTCTCCACCGCTCCCTCACTCTCTATACCCACCCCTCGCTCTCTCCACCACTCTCCCTCTCTCTCCACCGCTCCCTCCCTCTCTCTCGCTACACCTCTCACTCTCCACTGCTCCCTCTCACTCTCAACCGCTCCCTCTCTCCCCACCCCCTCCTCTCTTTCTCCACCCCCCCTCTCTCTCCATCCTCTCTCTCTCTCTCCACCGCTCCCTCACTCTCTATACCCACCCCTCGCTCTCTCCGCCACTCTCCCTCTCTCTCTTTCTCCACCACTCCCTCTCCTACTCTTTCTCTCTATCTCTTTCTCCATTTCCCTATCTCTCTCCCTTCCTTCTTTCTCTCTCCATTCTCCTCTCTATAGATATCCCTATCACCCTCTATCTCACTCTTATCTTTCTACCTCCCTCTCTCTCTTTCTCTCTCTCCCTACCTCTTTCTCTCTCTCCCTAATTGTCTCTCCTCTATCTCTCCCCCTTTCCCTATCTTCATCTCTCCACCTCTATCTCTCCCTTTCTTTCTATCTACCACTTTCTCTCCCTTCTTTCCCTCTCCATTTTTCTCGCTCTCTATCTCTCTCTCTCTTTATTTCTCTCTGTCTCTGTACATATATATATATGTGTGTGTGTGTGTGTGTACTATATATATATATGTGTGTGTGTGTGTACAAGTAATTCATAAGCACCACAACTTTTATGTATTGATGTTTTGAGTAAATGTGTATATATCATTATATGTATATGTATATGTATCCCACTTATTATGAATACATTTATTGATAAAATTTGAATACAAGTTAAAAAACTAAATGCAGTACAACGGACAGTCTAAATTTTCCATTACCAGCAGCAATTTGAAACATAAGTGCAGCAAAAAAAGAAATGGAAATTAATTTGTGATGTTGCTTTTTTAATAGACATATTTCTTATGGAAGTTTTGTAAAGTCATGACTTTATATAGTTATACACAGTATAAAGACATAAGTTTATAAAGTGCATTATATCAAGGTAATTCTCTTCTCATCAGGTGAACGTTGTCGGCCAGGTGAAAAAGTTCATCGGAAGCCAGAAACTGTCTCTTACCATACATGTATAGGCTAATGATGTGGCACTACATAGATACATTGCTGAATAGGCCCGGATCGGCTTTCATGTCATGAAAAGACAGTATAACCTGGTCCAAAATGGCGGTGCCCATACTTAGTTGTTGTTTTTGAGTAAAATAAACTGATGTAAATATTGCTGGGCTTTTGTCATGTTTATATCTAGAATTTAAGAAAACATTAAGGTTCAGATGCTGGAGTTGACTTGACATGATTGTCAGTGTCATGTAAGTTTGAAATGAGAACTTCCAGAACAGATTTGAACAGACACGTTCCATAAACTAATCAGAATCGTTGATTTCATATAGCACCACATTTTTGGTTTGTCGTTTTAGTACAAATTTTGATATCCCTCTTCCTGCTCGCCAAAGGAGACTGTATGTTTCTCTCTATCTGTCGATCAGAGAATGGTTTCCAGATTCAAGAATATTACATCAGACTCGAACCAAATAATCGTAATATGAAGAAGGAAGATCCCTTTAGTCTCGAAGGTCAAGGTCGAAACTTGAAGTGAAAATATTGTAAAACCATAGTTTGCAGATGTAAGTTAGGTGCCATACATATGAATTATGTTTGGATACGTGCTTTATCATGGAGAGAGAGAGCATGGTTGCTATGTTGAAGCCAGTAAGCCCGTGAATTTGTCCGGTCTTACCTTTTCTCACCAATTATAGCTGTGAATGATGTAGCTGAGAGAAAAGTAACATAAAAATTGGTTTCAATAGAATTTCCACATCTAAGCTTCAAACAATGTATCTAGACCCCGAAGGAGGGACAATTCGATGGATTAAAAGTCTTTCCTGAACTTCTTTTTCAAACTATTACATAGACAGTGTGGTGTTGATATATTTTTAAAAGAGTATCACTTGTGGTTGCGCAACTTTGTTTCGAGAAGTATTGACTGATTAATGATTGTTTTACGTCACTCCACGATTATCTCGCATGTATTATGGTGACGACATCTGCCTGATGCATTGCATAAAAATTTATACCTTTGGAACGGACCCATCCAAAGCAGTAAGGGATCTTTTACGTGCCACGACTACAACGACACGGGGCCTCGATTTTTATGGTATCATCCGAAAGACAGGACACTGGTGTATTCGAACCCTGGACCTTTCGGTCATCCACTGAGACACACCTGTCAGGAAATCCTGTTTGAAAATACATGTGTATACCAATGTCATAAAAACAAGTATTTTAAGGTATAAGTTTTTATGCAATCCATCAGACAGATGCCGTCACCATATACGTGTATGTGAAATAATCATAGAGTGACATAAAACAATAATCCGTCAATAACTTTGCAACGGACCATGGAAATCGTTCATGAGGTGAGTTTCAAGAATGAAGTATGCCCATTGACTGAGAACTAAATGAAACATACAGCTAATCTAATGGTGGTTTATGAAATGGTATAATATGTATATGTATATGACAGACAAACTATTAGTCATACTGTAGTCCCGTAGAGTCATCTCAGTATATGGAAAGATAGGACAGAGAGTGACAGACAGACAGACAAAGTCAAACTATCAGTCATACTGAAGTCCCGTAGAGTCATCTCAGTATATGGATAGGTAACAGAGATTGGAGAGATAGTGACAGACAGACAAAGTCAAACTATCAGTCATACTGAAGTCCCGTGGTGTCAGCTCAGTATATGGAAAGATAGGAGAGATAGTGATAAACAGACAGACATACAGACAGACAAAGTCAAACTATCAGTCAGGCTGAAGTCCCATAGTGTCATCTAAGTATATAGAAAGATAAGAGAGATAGTGACAGACAGACCGACAAAGTCAAACTATCAGTCATACTGAGGTCCCGTAGTGTCGTCTCAGTATATGGAAAGATAACAGAGATAGTGACTAACAGACAGACAGACAGACAGACAGACAGACAGACAGACAGACAAGGTCAAACTATCAGTCATACTGAGATCCCGTAGTGTCATCTTAGTATATAGAAAGATAGGAGAGATAGTGACAGACAGACAAAGTCAAACTATCAGTCATACTGACGCCCCGTAGTGTCGTCTCAGTACATGTATATGGAAAGATAACAGAGATAGTGACTAACAGACAGACAGACAGACAAGGTCAAACTATCAGTCATACTGAGATCCCGTAGTGCCATCTTAGTATATAGAAAGATAGGAGAGAGTGACAGACAGACAGACAAAGTCAAACTATCAGTCTTACTGAGGTCCCGTAATGCCTTCTTAGTATATATAAAGATAGAAGAGATAGTGACAGACAGACAGACAGACAGTCAAACTATCAGTCATACTGAAGCTCCGTAGTGTCATCTCAGTATATGGAAAGATAATGAGATATAAAGACAGACAGACAGACAGACAAAGTCAAACTATCAGTCATACTGAAGTCCCGCAGTGGTATCTTAGTATGCAGAAAGATAACAGAGATAATGATAGACAGACAGATAAACAAAAGTCAAATTATCAGTCATACTGAAGTTCCGTAGTGTCATCTCAGTATATGGAAAGATAACAGAGATATAAAGACAGACAGATAAAAGTCAAACTATCAGTCATACTGAAGACCCGCAGTGGTGTCTTAGTATGCAGAAAGATAACAGAGATAATGATAGACAGACAGATAGACAAAAGTCAAACTATCAGTCATACTGAGGCCCCGTAGTGACATCTCAGTATATTGAAAGACAACAGAGATAGCGACAGACAGACAGTCAAACTATCAGTCATACTGAAGCCCCTTAGTGGTATCTCAGTATATGGGAAGATAACAGAGATAATAACGGACAGACCTACAGACAAAAGTCAAATTATCAGTCATACTGAGGCCCCGTAGTGTCATCTTTTGTAGGAAGTTTGAATCAAATTGGTCCTTCTTCACGGAAGTCTGGAAACCATCTGGACATACAGACGGACGGACGGACAGCGACAAACACTGTAGTCCCTTCCAGTTACATAAGCTAGCCTTATGTGAAGTTTGAAAGAATCAATCATTCTTAACTCAAGTTATTATATGGCAAATGAAATGTAGTGATAAATATCTATCTTCAGTAACAGTGATTTTTAGAATTGACCTTTTGACCCCAAAATCAATCCCACCCTAGACCTTTACATATGCTAGCCTTATATGAAGTTTGAAAGAATTCAAACATTCCTTACTCAAGCTATAATCTGGAAACCGAAATACAATGATAAATGTCTACTTTTAGTAACAGTGACCCTTTTGACCCCAAAATCAATCCCACATTAGATTTTTATATAAGCTAACATTGTTTGAAGTTTGAATCAAATTGCTCATTCCTCACTGAAGTCATTGTCTGGAAACCATCCAGACAGACAGGCGGACAACGGCAAACACTATAATCCCCTCCAGTTTCACTGGCAGTAGACTAACAATCACTGAAAGGGAGCTAGGTTACACATACTTTTGTCTAATTGAAATTATAAATTATAATTTTTTTGTGTACGTACAAAACAACTACATATTTTCCCGTGTTGTTAGATTATATGACAAAATACAGGACGTGAAAAAAATGTCGTTGGCTTATTACACCTTTTTGTAGCACGCCAGTAAACCCTAGCATGTAGTTTCTAAGAATGTAGCCATAACCCTCTGCAGGAAATCCTATCAATTTCCCCAGTATAAGCATTATAAAGAAAGATCTAATGACATATGTAGCCAAAAGAAGAGAATAAAACTTAAATAAATTGGACAGTATTAAAACAAAGTACGTAAATCCGGAAAACAGTGTGTGTATTACACACGGTGATGTACAAAAAAATTCTTTCAAGACGCAAAGCAACAAAAAAAAAAGAGTTACAAAGTCGCATAACGATTTTGACTTATTAAAATCAGAGATGAATTTAATCAAAAATGAAAATAAAATTACAAAAAGAAAATTTACTTGAAGTCCACTCCAGGAGTATGAGAGAAAACTTTAAGTTTTGGGATAATTCTGAAAAAAAACTGTACTGAAATTATACTGAATTAATGCCACAATGAACTGAAAATGGAACGAGTAAAGAGAAGAGTGAAATCAATCCGGGAGAAATGTGACTTGGCCGTATAACTAAGCAATGTTAATGTTAGACTTAATAAAATTTCATAGTTATAAGGGTTAAGGAAGAAGTAGGGTCAAGAAGTAAAATGTTGGTAGATAGGGGTCTTGGAATCAGTCAGCAGCTTCCCAAGAAGATTTACGAACACAGGGAAACTCTGCTTCCGATTACGAAGAGAAAGGCCATGTCAAACTTGTTGGTGACATACTATTTATAAATGACAAAAAATTCTCATATTCCACGGCCACCTGGCCATTTTCAAGTGGTTTAATGGTAAAACTAAAGTTTTCCTCAATAATTCTGCTAGCTAACTTGGATTGCACTTCTTGAAATGAATTTAGTTTTACATTTAATTCACTTGAAAAAAAGCCAGCTGGCCGAAAATGTGTGGAATGTGAGTGTTTCTGGTTATTTATATCACGGGCTTCCAATTTGGGAGATTTAATTTACAATGTATTTTCTTATATATAAATGGATGCGAACACAAACAATAAGGCTTATCATCATCACGGAAGACGTTTCTAGTCTGCAGTTTTTACCATTCGATGAATTATCTAAACATGCAGCCACGAAATGTTGTACTCATGTATATCATGGTAGCATTCCTGGTGTCCAATAACAAAGTTATTATAACAAAGCCTAATTGAAAAGCATGCATGGAAGTAGTCCTATAACGTGGGGTCCTATATGACCTCGCTGAAGAACAGCAAGTATGTAAGTGGAACGGAGTCATGCTTTGTAGGACTACCGGTAGTATAGATTGATTGATTGATTTTTGTTTAACGTCACACCACGAATATTTCACGTATATGGTGACGGCATCTGCCTGATGCGGGGCATACAAATTTTGACCTTTGCAACGGATCCACCCAAAGCAGTGAGGGATCTTTAACGAGCCATGCATACCACGACACGGGGCCTCAGTTTTTACTGTCTCATCCGAAAGACAGAACACCGGTGTTGTAGCATAGACTATCCCCCGTACATGTATAGACCCCCCCCCCCCCCCGATAAATCGACCGAGTATAGAACCCCCCCCCCCCGGAAAAACCGACCCAGTATAAATTTTCCCCCACGGAAAAACCGACCCAGCATAGATTATCCCCCACGGATATAATGACCCAGTATAGTTTATCCCCTCTGAAATCCGTACGCTTTTTCCCCCGTAAGAGATAAAATCCGGTTTGGTTCGAATATTACAATAAGTGACTGAAACTAAAATGCATATTGCATTACCATGTTTATTTGACAAAATCTCATTGGATATCGGCACATTGCCAGTTTGAAATTAATATTTTGAAAAATCCGATTTCCCTGCATAAGGGCATGTGGTTTATTTTGCAAATTAAAAATATCTCTTTACTCTAGCTGGTCCTAGATGAGAATCAAATTATGAATTGATTCCCCAATAGGACACATTGTCGCCTACATGTCGAGCAAATGCAGATATAAAAATATAATTTTGATCAAATTACATTTCAGAAGTGCCAAAAATTACATTTTTAATTTCCTGTGTGAAAATTATATGAAGTGACATTCAAAATTTAACAAATTATTGGATCTTGAGAGTGGACGTAACATGCAAAAATTATCGGGGAAAGGAACAGTATCAAAGATGAGAAGATGTTTTTAACTTGGGAAGCTCTTTTCAGGATTTGTATAAGGATCACACGATGCTGCATACCTACATATATATTTACATACAAGCCTCTCTCACATACATGTAGCCGTTAGTATTATGCACCAGTAGTTTTTGTCCTGTCCGTTAGTTTGTCTGTCTGTTTGTCTACAAAAACTTAGACCTTACACATAATTTTGAATGCTATGTGATAGAGCTTCCATTTTTCACACGAGGAATCCTTGTGATAAGAGGCAGGGGCGTAGCTGCCTATACGCCAGCACGCCATGGCGTGCACATCACGGGGACAATAAAATAAAATAAAATAAAATGTGACTCAAAGACATCCATATCATATGACAACTCGTAAGTGTCAAATCAATTTGTGAAAACATTAATCTTCAACTTTATCAAAATCAAAAAGACTTTAATGTTCAGAGGTAGATTCAAGTTCAGCTTTTATTGTGTTCGACATATATTCTTCAATATTAAACGTCATTTCTTATGACAAAAATAGTTTCAATGTTATCAAGATGTAGTCCAGAAAGCACGACTTTGCATTGAATTTTACAAAATTTTCTCGGGGGAGACCCTCTAACCCCCACTTGCAAGAGAGGGTGATCCGATCCCCTTCTCAGAACGGCGCGCGCCTCGTGAGAAGCTTTCTTTGCGTGCACATTGAATATTTCTAACTACGCCCCTGAAAGGTCAAAGCACAGTAATTCCATTTCCCATAGGGTCCCATGTTAAATTACCAAACTTCCAGCAAGATTTACACAACATCATACACTTCAGCTATATATAATCCATATATCAAAATGTTTGTCAGACCCTCCTCTATTTAGATTTTAACAGTTTACCATAGGTTATCCGCCTTAATTTCGAGAAAATCATGCTTGGTAGGGGTCACTCCCAAAAATTTGCCAAAATTAAAATGTAAACCACAACCTCTTTCTAGATCATACAATTTTTACATTAGCGAAATGAGAAAAAAAATCATGATTTTACAGCAGAATCAATCTTTATTTATAGAGAGATCAAATAATTTCATCCAATCACCCCTGATACATTGAAATAGTAGTACCTCTTGGTTTTTGGTTTGCTTTTTCTTTTATTTTTTTTATTTTTTTTTTTTTTTTTTTTTTTTGTTTTAGGAGGTTTTGGGGGGGGGGGGTTGTTTGTTTGTTTGTTTGTTTGTTTATTCTGCGTCCTTGTGCCATAAGATTTCGAACCCCAAAACCATGAAAACAACCAAAGGAAAACCATTTTAGGGATTGAAACTTGTTTTTCTCAATACCAAATCTTTTCTTTTCTAAATATGATCTATAATATGAAATGGCATCTTGACGTAATGATAATGAAATTTCCCCAATGATTGAGATAAATCTACACCTTTCTTAGATTTAAACATCAAAATTATCAACCACCTAATATATACTAATATTTATGATAAACGTGAGGATTTTGGATTTCCTATTGTAAATTTCCCTTACTTGGATGGCGATGTCCCTCGACTCCCATCATATGGTATCTATATATCTCAATTAGTTCGATTTGTCAGAGGCTGCACCGATGTTTTGGACTTTCATAAACGAAATTTACAAATTACTACTAAACTTTTAACTCAGGGTTACAGATATCACAAGCTAAGAAAAACATTTGGCAAATTCTTCAGATCTTATTCAGAACTTCTATCTAAATTTGGAAATATTTCCTTTCAACAGTATGTATCCAATGGAATTTCCCATCCTTATTTTTACGGTGATCTCGTATATAAACTAAGGAAAGTAAAAGGCTCCGATAACGTTATTTTATCATGTAATAAAATAATCAAACGTCTTATAAATAGACAATATGATATTGAGATCATCAAAAAGACTATAGGTCTTGTATTTGGACCCTCTACAGCCTTATGCAGACTTTTACTTGTACGTTGCACGCTGACTAACAGGGCGGTGGGGACTATATGATGGGCCTTGTCCAAACCTCTTTCAGAGGAGACATGGTCCTGAACCTCGTCCCCTCTGACTGTTAGTCGGGACTCCTACAGACCTAGGGTCTTAGCTCGCTTTCAGACTGGCAGAGCACGGTTTATCATGTTGATGTCGCATATATTTTTATACCATTATGTATTTTACAATACCTTACGTGTTTATATTTTTATGACCTCTCAATATGCGATACCTGTTGACCCTTGTTCTTTACATGGAGGATTATTTATAAATTTTTAAATGTAAGTCCTTTGATTGTTCTGCTGTTACGGTGAGTGGGAAGGTGGGCCCGTAAACCGGTTAACCACACCATTTGTTTGGCTTTTGTCAAATTAAATGACCGTCCTAAGTCGGTATCGTAATTGCACTACAATCAAATATTTTTGTAATGTGATATATGTTCTAGTATATTATTTATATTCATGTACTGTATAGCTCTATGGTGACTTCTGCCACATAACTGAGCCAGTAACTCCTCTTTTTTCTTGCTCATTAATCATACATGTGTATTTTATTTTTCCTTAATGCTGAGTATTTGATTTAGTCTACACCATTAAGATTGATGAAAAGGGAACTTTGTTTTGTATGCATGGTTGTTTATTTTCCCCCACGGCCAGCTGGTAGGTACATGTATTTCAATTTCAAAAGGACGTAAAATCAAGACTAAATTACGGTTTTAGTTTTCCGATTTGACGAGAATCCGGAATCAAGAGGGGGAAAGATGAACTCAGGTCGGTTTATCCGCCTAAGGGGGGGAGTCTATGCTGATAATCAGAAGGGGGAAAACCGTACGGATAGAATATCCCCTTTAGAGCGGGAAGATCTATACTGGATCGGTTTATCCGGGGGGAAAGTCTATGCAGGGGGATAGTCTATGTTAATGAATCACTGGTTATTTCGATGAATGGATAAATGAAATCACTGAGGCATATCACGGTGTTTTGATGATATAGTACATTTGTACATGCAATAAACGAAGGTTATACGATGCTGCATTCTATATAACTAGATATTTGGGAGGACGTTTCGAATACTCTCAGCGTCGGAGAAAAGGTCACGAAAGAGTTGTACATGACTTGATTAAAGATGTGAAGGTAACAATCAGAAATTTCACGAAGCACGGAGCAGATATATGAGGAAGCCAACTATTTCAATATTATAGACTTACGTAAAACCGAAAAATATGTAATCAAACCGAAAAAAGAGCTAAAAAAGTGCAGAAACAATGAGCACAAATAGCTGAATCGTTGAAGAAAAAAGTTTAGAAGGAATCGGAAACACTAATAATGAATATTCTCACATCCATAGATTTTCTGTCCACTTTGACTTTTGACTTTCACTTTGATGAGTTACTTCATGGTGATCTCACTGCGCAGTCACATCACGCACCCGCTCTGGTTAATACAACAAAAGGACATGCTTCTGAAAAAAAAACAACAATATCGATAGAATTCCTAGAAATACTTTATCGATAAAATCATTGCAACAAGGTGTTTCTACGAAATTTGTTTGTATGGTTATGTCCACACCAAATGCCATAGTATACACTGAATCATGTACAGTACCTCAAATTTGTTTAAGAAAGTTTAAAATTGTTAAATACAGGTTAAAACTTTTACACACTGCAAATTATATATTGAAATCATGTATTGACTTTTACTATGAAGAAATGTCACAGAAGTCTGGCTGGAAAATCTGGTTATCTAATGCACGACGATTTTTATCCGAAATTGGTCTTGCTGGTTTATTATTGTCAAACCAAGGTAATTTGATGGAAAACATTGTTGGCGCCATGACTTCATAACAGCAAGCATCAGCGCACGCCACAGCAACAGAGAAATAACTGTAATTATTCTTTATAGCATTCACGTAGTCAAGATATGATATAGATTTAAGTTCATGTTTTCTTTAAATAGGTCATCGGCCAAAAAGGTGAAACAGAGCAACAGAAACAGAATTTATGCACTCCCTTTGGAATGTTTAACTGAAAAGTGTATTGTTTTGGAAGTAAAATAACGACTTAATGGTATACATTAGCAGCAGATCATTTCTGCTTTAGATGCCGCATCTACCTGTTCATTGTGTAAGCACTTAGTTGATCATGTCCGCTTGAAGTCTTACTTGTCAAATCCTATATTTATAATCAGTATAAGAAACTTGTATGTAGATTGCGTCTTTCTTCGCACTGAGTGTTAAAACTATGCAGTAGTCGTTATACAAAAAAAATCCACTTGAGATACGAACATATACTATTTGTAAATCAGATATCAACAATTTGTTTCAATTTATTTTGAAGTGTCCCACTTTTGTAGATTTAAGATACAATTTTCTGAAACAGGATTATATACAGGATATATATATATATATATATATATATATATATATATATATATATATATATATATATATATATATATATATATATATATATATATATATATATATATATATATATATATATATTGTAATTATTGTATTGAATCTCTATATGCTGTATAGGATTTGATCACTATTCTATACTATACTATAAAATAAGATACAATTCAGCAATAAGCGAACAAATATTTTCATATTCAGGTGAAAAACAAGGAGAACCACTATAGATTTAAGGTTTAACATTATGCGGTCAGGTAGGCTCAAATGAATTTCGTTGTTATGTGTAACTTAAAGCCCGTTTTGAATAATTCATCATCATTACTTATTGCTCCTATGTATTTTTCACAGGGACCGAACCGTTAAAGATTGAAATGAAAGAGAGCCGTATTGTCTTGTAACTTTTTAGGTGATATTCCATTAAAATATGTAGGGTTGGTCTTTGTTAAACGTGTGCAGGTGGATTCATCAAAATTCATTGTAGCACTTATCTGCAAATTCACATCATTTAGATTATTTACTTAAATGTTGTTCAACAGAAATCAGCTTAATGCAGAATTCAAATTAAGTAACTCAAGGAACTGTTATTTTTACCCGTAATAAGGCACCCCTTTCCAGAATTTGGATTCGTCGTGATTTTTCTGTTCATATGCGCATGCCCAAATATTACCGTTAATAGAGAAGTCTTTCTGATGAAAAAGTGAGAACATCTCACAATAACCGTTAAATACCGATAAATAACGAAAACCATTTAACGGGACTGATTCTCCTGCGGGGGACAATGTAAAAAGAAAAAATAATGATTTCTCCTATAGTAAATATTTCCTACACCCAGTGACCTGATTTTGGTGATACGGCATTTGGCCATGATCATGATACATTTTTGGTTAAAGGACAACAATATACTAGACATAAAAAAAATTCAATCGGTCTACGCTTTATGTTTGGGCAAGAAAAGCGCGTACCAACCCTTCTCATTTATTATGAGATATCCCCTCAGCAGAGTGGGAAGGAGCCTTTGGCCATCATTAAGTTATTAAATCATCATAGATTAATCATTGTATTGTTATCAATGTAAACAAAATGTGTTAGTGAAACACGAATGCCCGCGGCGGCAACAAAATCCAAATAAGGCATATTTTGAAATGTTGGTCAAGGGTCACGGTAAATGTCACGAGGTCAATGACCTTGGTGTTATTTGAAAGGGCTTCTTAATGGAATATGCATGCTGAATATGAAGTCTCTATCTGTCACGCTTTCAAAGTTATGCAGAAGGTTAGTTTAGTTTATTGGTCAAAAGCAAAACAGTTTATAGACATTACATGTACTAATACAACTTAAATTCTACAGTACATGGCTAGAAAAAGGCATTCTGTTAACCAAATATAGATGAACATAAACAATTCTAAACACCGTCTTAATCATACATACATAAATAATTCTATACTGTTTGTTTTCGAATATTAAAAGCATATTTAATATATTTAGCAAGCACACAGAGTTCTTTTACAATTTGAGTAGAAAGTAATATAATTCAATTCGTTTGAACTTGGTGAATTAGAATTGAATTAATTTCTCCTGATTTGAGATACTGTAGAGGGCTCTTTTTGGCGGGTTTTTAGGGAATCGTGGGTAATTCACGAGTGTTCGGTCATTCGACGTGTTAGTGCTCAAACTGACCACACGTAAATTTTTTGTACTTTTCTGATTTAGTAAGATTTTGTTAGTATTTATTTTTCTGTTTATATATTTTCATAGTTTATAGGAAAGTTGTTTCTTTCATTAAATTAAAAAAATTCATTACTAGTAATTTGTTAGTTTGGAATTGGGTGAATGGATTGCTGTTTTTGTCATGTATATTAATTAATATGTGTTACTTTAGTACAGAATTGTTATTATGAATATTGTTGAATGGTTTCATATCTCCATGGACACTATTGAAAGTACGGTAATTGAATGAAATTGTTTATAAAGAATAGTAATAGAATAGTAATACTTCATGTGATGATGATGTGTAATTATGATTAAAATGAGCGCTAACCGCGTCACATTCACTTTATATAATGTTTTGTTATCATTTGTCTACAGTGTCTCAGGGTGTTCAGGAGAAATTGTATTAATTTACAGACAGATGGTCTTTCAGAGTAATATCTTTTTATATATTTTTACCTTAAATCGGCATAAAAAAGGACATTTCAAAAGAAAATGCCATTCGTTCTCTAAATCTACTTTACACAACGGATATAAGCGTCTATTTAGAGGTTCTTTTTTTGTATCGGCCTGTTTCTACAATAAGACAATTAGATGAAACCCTTAATTTACAAATAAGTGTTTTGGATAATGGTGGAGTTCGTTTGAGGAGATAACTCTGTAATGTAAAGTTATCTATTAAAGATCGATAAATATAACATTTCGGTGAGTCGTTAACATCAGATAAATGGACTGCTTGTATATATCAATTACACGTTGTGTTGTTATGCCTAAAATATATTCTGGTTTTTCTACATATTGTTTCAACCATAAATTCATTAATCCAGTACTTGACAAAAAAAATTTCACATCACAAACCGAGTTTTTTTTAGACTTATCGTTTGTTATACATTCATCAAACATAAATTCATACCAAGCTTTCAAAATGCAATTATTTGTCTTTAGTAGTTTTAACCAGTATTTCAGGATACGAATTTTACGTATACTTCTTAAGATAACAACAGAAAAACGAACAAAGACAAAGGAAAAACCCCAAACAAACAATCAGACCGAAAGAACAAAAACTTATGCCCCCGATATTTCGATCCAAGGGCATAAAATATGAAGTTAAGAGCATAACACACTGTTCCATGTTACTTCACGCCCGAACAGACAGTTGAAATTGTACTTCAAGTTTGTTTCTTTTGTCCACAATTGTTTTATTCATATGCCGTTTAGTAGCCCGTAAATAACTGCAGACTTTCCTTACTTTATTCAATTCAATTCCTCACTTACAAAGTTTGTGTACTTATTTAAATTTAACTTCAATTACTTTAAACATTAAGTTTTTTCTATTTCTCTTTCATTTTCAAAAATATACTCAATCACATCATTTTCATCCTCTGACACCTCAGATCTTCATCCTCTGACCTATAAATCATTATCCTCTTGGTCATCTCCCAGTCTCTTCCTATATGTATCCTTGTTCCTATCTAACTCTCTCTCTCCATTACTTTTCTCTGTATGATCTGTTTCTGTATCTTGCACGCGACACTCACGTATCTTTTGAACATCTTCCCCTTCATTCTGTCTCTTTATTGTCAACCAAGTCCGACCAAACAAACCTTGATTTATCGCTATTAAAGATGTACTAAAGTAAATATTTTTAAATATTACCACAATAATGCTAGTATAAAGTTTCGCGAAGAAATATTTCGAACTTTTAGAAAAATCAATAGTTTTGTTTTCCGAGTCCGCGTCGGCGTCCGCGTACTAGTTTTAGTGTGGGTCCTCCGCGACTTCAAACATTCAACAGACAGAGATAATGTAAGCACTCAAAGAACATTGATATCAACAAAAGAAGCCTTCAAACGACTCAAATATTACTGTACTATCAATGAAACGGCAATAAATGTTTACTAATACTCAAGATTTTTAGTCGCCAATCGGGCGATCAAGTAGGAGGATTTCAGGGGCCCGGAAGCAAAAGTGGTCGTCTCGGGCGACTGGGCGATCACTAACAAAAACTTACAATTAGACTGCCTCGTTTTGAGAATCATGTTCGGCGGCTATAGCCTTGGCTTATGCCTTCGGCATTAAGCCCTGCTAAAAAAAAATCATAGTTTATCGTATTAAATCGAGGATATGTTCACAAACATGTCTTAGAAAGTATACAATTATGGACTTTTTACTTGATTTATTCGCCTACGCTAAAGGCTCAGCGAATATACAGCAATTTAATTTATTTAATCTAAACAAGCAACGATAAGTGCTTCTATGTGATTATATGTCTTCTAAATATTGTTATATTCGTTTTCTTTCATGTCACTTAATTATATGCGTCACTGATTTATATACATGTACGTCCAGCGTAGACAAGCGTATTATGAAATGGTGGAAAGGGCTGAACCTCTTGAACAAAACAATCAAACTTGGCAAATGGTGGAAAGGGCTGAACCTCTTGAACAAAGCAATCAAACTTGGCAAATATTGTAAACTTTGCAAAGAAAATACCCTTTTCATTTTCAAGGTCAAAGACCAAGGTCACAATGCAACTTTGTACATGTATTTGACACTTGTCAACAAAATACAGACAATACTTTTCACTCAAAAGTAAGAAAACTTTTTATACATGTACGCCATGGTAAGGGAAGAATCCCATTAAATTTCAGTCAAAGGTCAAGGTCACAGACCAGGTTTGTTAGTCACCCTTGTGTGAATGTCCCGCTTTTGAAAATTTAAGAATTAAATATTTGAAGAATTATTATTATAGAAGACCCTCCGTCTTCAAACTAGTTCAACTTTTAACTTCTGGTAATACCAAGGAACTTTGTAATTTTGGTAAATTTTTAAAGAATGCTTTTAAAATGAGTAGTACTATAAGTTAAATTTCATAGCTATATATTATACATGTATTATATCTACTATATTCCATATAAAAATTTATATAAGTTTATTATGAGATTTCTATGTATTGCGTTGACCTTGACATTATATTATATTATTGTTGAGTTTCATATATTGTACAATGTATATCTATAAGCTGTACAGCTTTTGATTAATAAACAATACAATACAATACAATATATTGACAAATCCTTTCAATTCATTTCATTAAACCAAACTGTACATGTCCATCTCGACAAATGAAACACTAATATAGATAACAGAGGTGATAAGAAAGAGAAAACGACAGAGATCAACCTTGTCTGCTTAGGGAATCGGAAAAGAACAGAAGTAAGAGAAAATATTATTTGAAAACGCTACAAGCATAATTCATATCAGAGGAACGAATGCCAGCGGCACAAATAATGCAAAATAGTTTTGCCGGACCTGGAAGAGATCCGGGTCCGGCGCCATAAACTGAGAATATACTTAAGTTAAATATTTCATTTTAATTTGTTCTATTGTAAAACGTTCAAATAAATTCTCATGCAGAATGGTTTAATTCAATAGAATAAAACTAAATAAAATCCAAATCCCATTTGTTAATTCATTGATAAACAGAAGAATATGAAATTTTGACTTAAGTATATTCTCAGTTTATGGCGCCGGACCCCGAACATGTACATTGGAACAGAGAAGCGTGTCTGATATCGAGTGTATTTAAGTTGATGCACGCAATAGAAACATCTACCATATTGAACCATATTACTTTAGACGACCAAGTGTTTTCAAATTGGTGCAACTTTTAAGCGCACAAAATGTCAGAGAATTGTGCCAGTTGGAAAATTCCTTTATTCTGCCTGCAAACTAAGAGCCACAAATATCTAATTTACTCTATGTGTTACGTGACTCACTGATCAATGTATTATAATAGTTAATTGTATTTTGTATGTATTGTATATATGTATTGTATATATGAATTGTATACATGTATTGTATATATGTATTGTATATATGCACACTGATATACGGTATAAAGTAATAAAGAACAGAACTGAATTAATGGATTATCAAATGACAGTAAAAGAAACAAATTTACGACATATATTTAATTACCACAACAGTAGACAATCTAAGAGATCGTATGTATCTCTAAGGCAATATAAAACAAAATTTGACATAAATGATCAACACAAAATGAAAACTCTATTTTATATGCAAGGTCAGAGGTCGAAGGTTGAGACGGCAGGGCAAATTTGTTAATTACCTTTGCTTCGTCTGCACTGAAAGCTGGTGTAGCCCAGTTGATGAAGTGGATAAGGCTTGTGACCGGGAGGCCCGGTGTTGTAGCATAAACTTTCCCCCGCATAGATCCCCCCCCGGATAAACGACCCAGTATAGAACTCCCCCCCCCCCCGGAAAAACCGACCTAGTATAAATCTTCCCCCACGGAAAAACCGACCTAACATAGATCCCCCCCCCCCCCACCACCACCACGGGTAAAACGACCCAGTATAGTTTATCCCCTCTGAGATCAGTACGCTTTTCCCCCGTAAGAGATAAAATGCGGTTTGGTTCGAATATTACAATAAGTGAATGAAACTAAATATGCATAATGCGTTACCATGTTTATTTGACAAAATCTCATCGGATATCGGCACATTGCCAGTTTGAAATTGAAATTTTGAAAAATCCGATTTCCCCGCATAAGGGCATGTGGTTTATTTTGCAAATTAAAGATATCTCTTTACTCTAGCTGGTCCTAGATGAGAATCAAATTATGAACTGATTCCCCATTAGGACACATTATCACTTACATATCGAGCAAATGCAGATATAAAAACAAAATTTTTATCAAGTTACATTTTAGAAGTGCCAAAAATTACATTTTTATTTTCCTTTGTGGAAATTTTTTGAAGTGAAATTCAAAATTCGTTTAACAATTATTGGATCTAGAGAGTGTCCATGCAAAAATTATCGGGGAAAGGAACCAAGATTATTTGTATAAGGATCACACGATGCTGCATACCTACATATATATTTACATACAAGCCTCTATCACATACATGTAAGCCGGCATGGCATAGTGGTTTCGCGCGGGCCTCCTGATCGGGAGGCCGGGGTTCGAGTCCTGCTCTGGTCATGCCGGTGTCATGTCTTTCGGGTGAGACAGTAAAAACCGAGGCCCCGTGTCGTGGTATGCATGGCATGTTAAAGATCCCTCACTGCTTCGGGTGGGTCCGTTGCAAAGGTCAGAATTTGTATACCCCGCATCAGGCAGATGTCGTCACCATATACGTGAAATAATGGTGGAGTGACGTAAAACAATAACCATCAATCAACCAACCCTACATCACATCAGCCAATCACGACTCTCGTTAATTACTGTTCTTTTACCAAGACCTTTCCACTCGTTATATTTGAACATCGTCTTCTTTTGAAAATCTTACATCTTGTTCATAACTTTTGATTTGTAAGTGATAGGGTGTTCATCATCTATTTTCCTTATAGCAAGACCTTTCATCTGATATCAACAATTTTTACCTTGTGACTCTGGCTTTGATATATCTGACATACCTTTTAAAGACTTAAATCTTGGTCAGAACTTTCGAACGGTAAGCGACATGGATTTCATATTTCACGTGTATTCTTTACGTCAATACCTTTACTGGTACTAACATTGTAACCTTGACCTTCGCGTTTGACCTAATTTTGGAAAATTTTAACATTGGCTATTATTTTTGATTAGTAAATGAAAGAACTTTCACATTTCACAACCCTAATTTCCTAATGGCATGCGCTTATAGTTGGTTCCATGACTTTTGACCTTGAACTTTTATTTTGACCTACATTAGAATAACAGTTTGTATTTGATAAACGGAGCAATTTGTGCTTCACAAACACATCTTGCTTGTTTTGATGTTGTTTTATGTCGTAAAGATATCGCCGACATACCGGTATTTGCAAATCATTCGGATATATCAGCGGCGAAATGTTGTTTGATCAAGGCGAACTAATATGGTCCTTTCTTTGAGGTGTGGTTTGTTTTAGTTTGGGGGGGGGGGGTTTGTTTTTTCCCCCGATTTTCGCATTTTTTTTTTTTTTTTTTGGCATGTGGCGATGATGTGCGTACCCTAATTGCAATACCTTTCCGTTGGTACCCAATTTTTACATCATGTGATCTTGACCGTGACTTTTAACCTACTTCAATGTAACTTTTTGACCTTAAGACGTGGGGCCTTCATATTTGGCGTTTGTTTCCCTAATGTAAATTCTCAGTCATGTTAGAATCTAGTAGAATATCATCAAACTTTACAGGTTCCGCTGCAGATACATGTAGACATGCAAAATCATGACAATTTATCGCACCTCGGACAAAATTGTCGCATTTCCTTGGGTAAAAACGTGTCACGTGGTGACCCTCTATGAGACTATAGGGGGTCAATTAAATTTCTTAGGGCTCAATATGGCCGCCTCCTGTATTTTTCGTTACCGCCAACTATATAAACAAAAAAAGTAGTCCATCCATGAACATTTTCGAGTTACCTCCCTCAGTGTGCGTGACGTCAGATAAATTGAAAGCGTCTCGGCGATCTAGTTTGTTGACAAGTACTGGTCCAGTAACAGTTCCCGGACAATTTTTGAGTTTTCCGTAAACAACTTCTGCTACATTAGACCAAAATACATGAAGTTTGGTGCAGTGCATGGTTTACTCATTATGTATAGAACAATGTCAAACTTATGACAAAACCCATACATTGACCAAACGTTTTATGCATTTTTACGACTCTCCTTTTCGACCATTTCTACGACTTCACTGTAGTAGTTCCCGAACGATCTAGTCCACTGATATTGTAAGTGGATATAATGAAAATATTGCTCAATAATCATACATGTGTATCTTATTTTTACTTTTTGCTGTGTATTTGATATAGTCTACCCCATTATGAATGTTCAAAAGGAAACTTTGTTTTGTATGCATGGTTGTTTATTTTCCTCCATGACCGGCTGATAGGTATTTCAATTTCAAAAGGACGTAAAATCAAGACTAAATTACGGTTTGAGTTTTCCAATTTGACGAGAATCCGGAATCAATAGGGGGAAAGATGAACCCAGGTCGGTTTATAAGCCTAGGGGGGGAAAGTCTATGCTGATTATCAGAAGGGGGAAAACCGTACGGATAGAATATCCCCTTAAGAGGGGGAAGATCTATACTAGGTCGGTTTATCCGGGGAAAGTCTATGCGGAGGGGATAGTCTTTGCTACAACACCGGGTCTGACTCTCCCGTAGGTACACCGGTGTCCTGTCGTTCGGATGAGACAGTAAAACAGAGATCCCGTGTCGCGGTGGGCGTAACAGACACGTAACTTTTAAAAGATCCTTCACTGCTTCGGGGGTGACCGTTGCAAAGGTTAAAATTTCTATGCGATGCATCAAGCAGATGCCGTCACCATATACGTGAAATAATCGTGGAGTGACGTAAAACAATAATTAACAAGAGATTTGCATCACAGATGCAATGTGCCGAGTTGGAAAACTTGCACCTTAGGAATAATGTCTTGCTACACCGTTTTAAAACAGGTTAGAGTCCCCTACCTGCAGCACACTTGCATGAATTTCAGTCTATTGTCCATAATGCTATGACCTTGACCTTTGATCTTTGGACCCTATAAACAATAGGGCACATCTTCAACTCATGGTGAGTAAGTGTATGATGTTTCATTGCAATAGCACTAAACTTATTGAACTTATGGTCAGGAGACCAATTTTGATACACCACTCCTATGACATTGACCTTTGACCTTTTGACCCCAGAAACAATAGGGCATATCTTTCACTTCTGGTGAGTAATTGCAACAGCACTTAAAATATTGGACTTATGGTCCGGAAATCAATTGTTGACAGACGCCCGTCCGCCTGCCCCACATCAAATTAAGAGCCGAGTTTTGCAACTCGGTTAATGAATCAATCAATCATATGCACTGAAATACGTTGCATTTCGAATTACATCAAATTAATAATTGGTCTGAAACCACCGGACCACGGCGTTCGCTAAATGTACGGATACCACCGGACTACGGCGTCCTCTAGATGTACGGATACCACCGGACCACGGCGTCAGCTAGATGTACAAATACCCTTGGACTACGATACTCTAGGTGTACGGATACCACCGGACCACGACGACAGCTAGATGTACAGATACCCTTGGACTACGATGGCGTCAGCTAGATGTACGGATACCATCGAACCACGGGCTCTGCCTGATATACGGTTACCACCGAACCACGGGCTCTGCTTGATGTATGGATACTACCTATTTTATTCTAAAACTAAATTCTTTTATATTTTGTCACTATTCTGCATCCGTTAGGGAGCAACTATTTGATGTTTAGGGGGAGGAGCCAGAAAGACGTTTTTGAGCCGGTAAATTTTTTCTTCTTCTTTTATTTTCTTTTCAGAACCTGAATTTTTGATTTGGCGGATGGCAATATTCAGAGCCTGATTATTTATTTCGCCACGTATCCATGAAATTTAGCGAACGGGGCCCAAACTTACTATATATACATACACATACTAAAATATTTCGGCGCTACAGTATATACTAGAGAAACCCTTTGCTCGGATTAATTATTTCCCGGCCCTTCAGGCTGGAAAATTAATTTTTCCTACATTGCCAGCCGGAAATTATTTGGCAAAGTCTCCCCCCCCCCTTCCCCATAAATATCAAATGGTTGCTCCCTCACAAATGTGATGCCGTGTGGAGTGTTCGAGTTTTCCTTTTTGGCCAGCTAACATGACGGCTGGTAACCATCCTTTAAGCACGATATACTGCCCTTACCATATGATAAGTAAATTTGATACATACTATGACGTACCTTTGTATGATTGAAGAATGATATTCCAGTTGTCACACGTACAAAAATATCCATTTGTTCGAGAAAAACACATCAATTTTCATCAAAGTCACCGTCGAGAGATAGTGAACTAAAACACACGGAATCCATTAAAATCTGTATATACAACACCATCGAAATGTAGCATTCTTCATGATAAAAGCTACAATGTTTTAAACCCCGCGGCCATACGCAATGGGAAGCATGATTTTCCTACCGACACGCATGACCAAGTTAATCAATGAGCATTACCCAGGTTGTTCGATAGGAATACTAGTTCAACAAGTGTTCGAAATTCATTTCAATTTGCGGATGTTATCATTCACAGAGATCGATTTTTGTAAAACAATGATTCACATGAACATTCTGTTCCTCGAAGTTCAGTCTGTAAAAGTGGGTTCGAACCTTCATTTTCACTTAACTCAAATAGTGCTAGCTTCGATATTAATCAGTGCAAAAGAAACGAATGATCATCCAATACTACGGTCACATACCTCACAACCAGATGGTTTTTCTGATATACGTCATGTTTCATTTGGGGGCGTCTCCAGAGTTTTAACAAGACATAAATAAAAAAAAAACTTTTGATGGCTAATCAAGCTTCCAAGATTTATAATATAATGATCATTTTGGACATGTTGCCCTATGAATTCTTGGACTAATTCAGAATTGTAAGAATATAACAAATGGGTAGCTACATGTTTAGGGAAGCGTGTCGCGCTGATGTAGAGGTTTAATCCTCCAGGCCACCAAATCATCTTCAATCTAGGATCTTCACGAGTCCTGGGATTGTGCTACGTAGTTTAATCGGTATGTATTAATCCCCTTGACTCGTGAAGATGAGATGCAAAGGACTAAAACGCCTCAATCTGTGACACGATATGGGTATTAATTTAAACGGTTGGTTATTTTTGGCATTTCCAGGAATTTCTCATAATACGCGAGAAATATGTCATTAGATCAGTTCATAAATGGTTTGACGTCACCTGAAATGAGGCAAAATTTACAATTTCATCATCCCACCACACCCGATGAGCAGTAACATTAACTATGGAGTATGATTTTTTTTTGGTCAATTGCGAACCACTTTCCCGTAAACCGGACACATCGTCAGTTCAAGCTATTAAAGCCGATAATAAAAAAATAAAAAATCCAACGTACTGATATAAAACAATGAAACTTATGACAGAAGTTTTATGACCCCCGAAAACATTCGTGGGAGCATACAGTCACTATCGTGTCCGTGGGTCTGTCCGTCCGTCCGTCCGTCTGTCTGTCCATCCAGGTCATATTTCCTATACCTTTCATCAGAATTTGATCTTACTTCACTAAAATATTATTTAGATTGAGGGTTTTTGGACAAAGGTCACTCAAGGTCATTTCTGAAAAGTCAAGGTCACTTATTAACTATGACTTGAAATACCATTAATTACTTATATCTCCTATAACTTCATCAGAATTTGATCATACTTCACCAAAATGTTATTTAGGTTAATGGCTTTGGGACAAAGGTCACTCAAGGTCATTTCTGAAAGGTCAAGGTCACTTCTCAACTATGGATTAAAGTACCATGAAGAATTTATATCTCCCATACCTTTTACCAGAATTTGATCATACTTCACCAAAATGTTATTTAGGTTAATGGCTTTGGGACAAAGGTCACTCAAGTTCATTTCTAAAAGGTCAGCGTCACTTTTAAACAATAACTTAAAATACCATGAAGTATGTATATCTCGTACATCTTTAATTAGAATTTGATCATACTTCATAAAAATGTTATTTAGGTTAAGGGCTTTTAGACAAAGGTCACTCAAGGTCATTTCTGAAAGGTCAGCGTCACTTATTAACAATAACTTGAAATACCATGAAGTACGTATATCTCCTACATCTTTCATTAGAATTTGATCATACTTCACAAAAATGTTATTTAGGTTAAGGGCTTTTGGACAAATGTCAGTCAAGTTTATTTACGAACGATCAACGTCACCATATACGTGATGTGACGTTAAATAAAAATCAATCACCAAAAATTTTATTTAAGACAAGGGCTTTTAGACAAAGGTCATTTCTGAATGGTCAAGGTCACGATAAAAGTTTTATTTCATAACTAATCAAGGTCAAACTTACTCATTTTAGTTTAAGATACTGTGATCACTTGTTATTCTACAGTTGACCCAATAGGATATTCATATGATATATTGAGATTTGAAATCGTCATCAATTAACACAATGATTTCCTATCTATTAAGTCATTCATTTCCTTCATTATTGCTGTGCTTCTTGGAGCATCCATTAGTTTTACTGATTGTTTGTATACGAACTGAGTCATCAATTTTCTGCATTATAGTGGCCGTTCGAGGAGCATCCATCAGTTTTACTGATACTCTTGTTCTAACAATCACTAGAGCTTCAACAGAAGCAAGATATATCAAGGACAATAATATGAAAGAACATCAAACTGTGTACATCAGTGAGAGACCTATACTGAGAATACCTGGAGACGCGCCAGTTCGGATCTAGACTAGCATGATGTTTTTATCACCAATGACCAATGTCACGGAAACGTTGCGGAATCCATACATACTATGACTGCTCCGTGCTGAGCATACATGGAGAATACCTGGAACTTTGTTTCGGGAAGGAGTGTTAAAGCTTTCATTGTCTTGGCTTGTTTGCCGTGTTATTTACACTCGGTCACTGAGGCCAGTACCTACCAGAAAGAAGAAAAACGTTATGTTCCCAGGATAACAAGATTTCTTACTGTGATATTTGTTGAATAAAGGTCAAACATAATGGTCAAGGTCATTATGATATCAATGGAAAGGTCTCACACAAGGATCACACATCTGAAATATGAAAGTCCTACCTCATATGATTCAAACATTATGGCTTTGGTAGATTTTTTTTCATCTAATTGTAAGTTAAACGTAAATGTCCAATTCACAAGGTCATAAATAATGGGAAAAAGGTCTCACCACCAGGAACACACAGGTAAAATATGAAAGCCCTGTGTCCTGTGATCCAAAGGTTAATGTCTATGGTAAAGTTTTTGTTAGCTTATTAACGAAGGTCAAATTTGATGGTAACGGTCATAAATTCAGTATGGTATCAATGGAAGGGTCTTGCCACAAGGAAGACAAGTATGAAAGCCCTTAGCTGTCATGGTTGAAAATTTACGGCCAAGAATATTTTTGGGAAAAGTCTTGCCACAAGGAACGCACATTTGAAGTATGAAAGCCCTGGCGGATATGTCGGATAAGTTATATCCAATGTTAAAGATGTCCACAGATAGACAACACAAAAATAATTAACCTCCGGATGTCTGTCGATTCCGGGGCGTAAAAGATGAAGATTTTGACAATTTCTGAAACAGGATTTACCTTAGCAAAATAAGGCAAATTCAATCAACTAAGAAATTACTTGATAAATTCCGTCGATTATGTAAAAACAGCTAAGTGTTTTCCTGTATCTTTCATCAATCACCACCATGTATTCTGTTCAGAAGCAATAACATTTGCAGGGACCCTTTAGTTCTTTATCCCTTCCAATTTTCATTAATTTGCTGGAAGGTGAAGTCTATCAAAGCTCATAGAAAATTGCAAAAAACTCCTATATATTATTTTCGTATCCAATCACATTACAATAACGTTTGTTACAAAACAAGAGTTATCAGAAGACAATACAGCTCATTGGTGCAGGTTATAATCATCTCAGAGACATTAAAATTAAGATTTATAGGTCTGTAATGTGTTTTAGTATTAAGGTAAACCATGAACAAGAGCAACACCTAGCGTGGGATAATACGGCCATCGCTTAGCTTGAAGGGGGTCAATTTTAATGAATGGCCAAGTTATAATCCAATACCTTGAAACACTGCATAAAGAAATCTGGAAAACTGCAAACTCCTTGAAATCCTTGAAAAGGGACAAAACTCTAGCAAATCCAAAGCAATCAGACCCAAATGCGAATTGGTACTGACCCTCATTGATATAAAGTAATATAGCAAGCTTTAATCCAATACCTATAAAGACTACAGATGTCCGAAAGCTGTAAAATCTTTGAAAATATCCAAGTTCAAGGGCCATAATTCTGGCAAAACCAAAGCAATCATACCCAAATGCGAACTGGCACTGACCCTCAATGATATAAAGTAATATACGACGTTTTAATCCGATACCTTTAAAGACTACAGAAAAAAAGTCTTGAAAACTGTCAAATCCTTAAAAATTTCTAAGTTCCAGGGCCGTTACTCTGACAGAAACAAAGCAATCATATCCAAATGCGAACTGGCACTGACCCTCATTGATATAAAGTTATATGCCAAGTTTCAATTCAGTATCTTGGAAGACTGCAGAAAAAAGTCTGGAAAGCATGACCCCGGATGGACGGACAATGCCATAACATAATACGTCCTGTCTTAAGGCACCAAATGAAAGTGGTAAGAAATCTATATGTGAAATATCAATGCCGTATCTCTTATGGTTCAGAATATAAAGCAAAAGTTACAGTTTATGAAAAGTAGGTCAAACTCCAAGATCAAGGTCACAATTTCAAAAGAGATGGCATCAATTGAAAGCTCTGGTCATGAGAAATCTACATGTTAAATATCTTAAACCCAAAGCCTAACAGTTGAAAAGATATAGCACAGGTTAAAGTTTTTTGGATAGTAGGTAAAAGTCCAAGGTAAAGACCACAAGGTCGAAAGAGATGGCATCAAAGGAAGTCCTGGTCATGAGAAATAGACATTTTATATACCAAAGTTGCATCTCTAATGGTTAAAAAATATAGCCCAGGTTAAAGTTTTTGAAAAATATGTCAAAGTTAAAGGTCAAGGTCTCGAGTTAACATATGACAGATGGCACACTATGACTATTTCCAGATTTTTACTTAAAATATTTTGAGAAATTTATCTGATTGACAGGTCTTAAATACTTTGAGAAATTTATCCAACTTCAGTTTGCAGTGCTTCCGTGACACCAGAAAAAAATTGAATGTGATATACCAAGAGGATAAAACTTACATCTTTTTAAATATTCTATTTGCATTAAATCAAATTGAACTTTCAAATAGATTTTGGACTTTTTTTTTCAAATGAATATTTAATTTTACATTTACTTTTTCATTTCTTCGTTACACTTTAATCATATGTTAAGCAAAAAATCAATGAATTTTAATTATAATTCAAGAAAGATAACTCATGCATAAAGTACTGGCTGATAGAATTTCCAGACTATACTTAAAATTATCATAAAAATATATTCATGTGAACATTGGAAAAAGATAATAATAATAATATTTTGACTTTTAAGAAACATTAAAACTAAAACAAACTTCTGCCATTGTTTAAGTATTCATCTGACTAATTTGTCACCTGTCAGTGTAGACCAATGCATTTTTTTCAAATGAAACTCTGTTGGAATACTATTATATAAAGTTAGACGTTTCACACGAATTAGCAGTGCTACTAAATAAAGTTACACTTAATATTAAACAGCAAGTAAACTCGAGAACACTTGCTCTCAAATCTTATTATTAAACATGTTGTCATTAATCAATAATAGAAATGAGGTATCGTTGTTTTACACAATATTAAATATTTTTCACTTCTGTGGTGACAGCTGAGTGCATGACCTCATAATTTTTACTGATGCATTTGGCTAACCTGAAGTGATGAGGGATCTTTTATGAGGAAACATATTCTTTGACACAACACCATATGAGGTCAGTGGAGAAACTGGGAGGAAGAGAATAAATCTCCTCAGAAAACTTCTTGATGACACTAGGGTTTGAACATTAGATAGGGGATACGGGTAACAATTTATATATTTAGTTAACAAATCTTTATCTTACTTTTGGCATGTCAGAAATAAAAATTTATGTTGCATAAATAAGAGACAAGATGTTATTTAAACATTTATTGACAACTTATTATCATTCTACTAATATAACAAAATGATGCAAAATAATAAAATTCAAATTAATACAAATGCAACCCTAAAAACAACTACTTTGGCACATGGGGCAGATTCAGCTTGACCTAACCTAGATTTTTATATCAACCTAACTCCAGACAAAATTACAACTGGAATTACTGAAAAGATAGCTAAATTCCAATTCTTCTCAGTGTAACAACTGCGAGGACTACAACAGCCGGAAGACATGTGATGTATTAGTCTATTTTGTGTTGTAGTAGTCATGTTAACTCAGTGTACCCTAGTTACAAGAGCGGGAAAAACGGATTAGAGTGGAAAATAGTGAAATTCCATTCAACTCGGTGTAACAGCTGTGAGGTCTACAAGACCCAGAAGACATGACATACTAGGTAGCGAGTGTGGTACATGTCAATTCAGTGTAGCTTAATTACAAGAGCCAGAAGAATGAAATACTAAACAGGTTGAAAGTATAATGAATTTGGGTGAAAATCAATTAATGATGAGAACCATTCATCAATTGATATGGCCTCTTAAAATTGTATAATTAGAACTGAGTCAAAATGACAACACAGCTGAATCTGTCCACTATTCATCATGATAATGAGATTGTAAAGAGTGCAGCAATCAATAAACATACTAGCCTGCAACAGCGCAGTATCAAACAGAGCAATGTTTATCAAATATACACAGGATGCATGTAAATCCACTATAGCTAAAATTGATAATACTGAGATTACAGATGTAAAATGACCTTGTAATACAAAGAAATAAATGACCTTGTAATACAAAGAAATAAATGACCTTGTAATACAAAGAAATAAACGTTTATCAAAGTTATGCAATTACCAGTAATATTCCAACTTGATATCGCTACATGAGATCATTGACATAAAAGTTTGAAACTCTAAACAACAAAATACAATATGAAAATGGTAGGTGGTGGGGATGGAGACAGTAAAGAATGCAGAGTCTGCCAAAACAAAACAATGACGAACAAGAAAATTAATAATCAGATGCGAGATATGTCCTTAATACTGTATCTGAAGAAAAACAGATATCAGATAAGAAAATATCCAATTAATATAGGTAGATAATCAAGCACAATACGAATAGCAGACA
The DNA here is from genome assembly GCA_035048485.1 of Pteria penguin. Classification (NCBI taxonomy): domain Eukaryota; kingdom Metazoa; phylum Mollusca; class Bivalvia; order Pterioida; family Pteriidae; genus Pteria; species Pteria penguin. Next base: position 11,572,304 of record CM068588.1, on the reverse strand, counting down.
GAAGTGCTTATTTGTCAGCATAAACTATGTATAATTATTAAACAAATATTCTGCAATGTTTTATTGCTTATAACACAAAATGTGTTTGTAAAATACTAAATTATGTAATACTGCTACAATCATTCATTCGAACACTTTTGTTGATAATACAATATGTAACTTACATGTGTAACCATGCAGCTGTATTTGGAGATATATAATGCTTTTATTTCGTCAGGTACCAATTTTCATCATTTTCGTCAACCCCCTCAATAACGAAATTAACTAAAGTACTGCATGACAAATATGAAAAATAAATTTCTTTACTATTATTGTAAAATGACAGTAGGCGACAGGTATTAAAACACTGACAAGAATATACATATGAAAATAAAGTAAGTTCACTAATCAAAATACTACAGGTGTGATATACAATTAGCCTAAACAGGTTAAGCCAGTATCTATACGGTAATCACAGTTAACAATGAAAAGGCATTCAATTACGTACAGGTGTACCGACTTGTATATCATTATCATTCAATCATTGGTTATAACAACTATTAAATAATTGGGTTTCTATTTTGAATGTCAAAATATGTTTTGTAATTAAATTTTCTTTTTTTTTTAACCCCCCTGGATGACGAATTTAAGTACTGACGAAATTGTCTTATTTCTTGAACTGACGAATATAAAGCCATTCACAGTATTTACATATATATATATATATATATATATATATATATATATATATATATATATATATATATATATACAAGCACAGTATATATACGAGCATAGTAAACAAGAATCGAAGAACTAACATATCTAGCATTATAATATCTCTTTTCATTAGCAATGAGGGCTCATCAGGCCAAGGTTTATCCATAATTCACTTAAGTGCAAAGCAAATTGAAAGTCTGACTCTCTATGAAGAACATGCACCACAGATGAGAGAACTATTGGAGGTTAATTTCCTAGATAAACCCAGAGGCCATGATAAGGACCATTCACTTCTCTGCCAAATTTAGTTTTCTCTAAAAGTGTACATATTTTCACAATACAGTCAAACTTCCATACATGTATCAAAAATCCCAAGATTTTACTTGTGTGATTATTGCTTAACACTATTATAATTTTATCAGTTTTTAAATATGTTATTGTTTATCAATAAATTTTAAGATCAAATTTACTTGGTTCATCAAGACCAGTAGACTAGCATGGCCATTCATACGCCTACTGAGCCACAATCAAAAATACCCTGCTGAGCCACAATCAAAACAAGACAATAAATCATGATGAAATAACGAGCTAAATGAAGTTCCCAAAGTCATGGTGGAAGAAAAAAATCATTAAATTACTTTGAATGATAGATACCAAGAAATATCCTCCCAGTTCATCATATTTATGTAAATTAAACCGAGATCTTAATGGTTCATGTTGGATATATTGAGTTCTACTTGGAATATGAAAAATCACTTTAAGTTGTTGATATAACATACCAAAAGAAATTATCAAAAGTTAGTGTTTTATCTTTGAAATATTCATTGTAAACAAGTATTAAGGGATATTTAATTGACATTTTCCTGTTTCAAATTATTATTATTATTATTATTATTATTCAAGCATTTATTAATGGGTGTTGTCACAAATATGGCTACAAAAAGCCAACAAGAAGCACATTTAGAAATCCATCTCATTGGCTATGTGCTACAGTAGAAAGAGACAAAAGAAACTAGGAATACAGCTGTGAATTATAAAGCTAAAATAGATGGTGTACTGTTCAACATGAAACTGCATCTATTTAAATCATGTGGACTAAAGTGTAAATAAATGTTTGGACCGTAAGATTTTATATGATCATCATGGGACAGTTTCTATAATAAGTGTTGAATATATATAATAATATATTGTATACATTTTTTAAATATTGATACTATGAAATAAAGTATCAAAGGTCACTGAAATGACATTTTCCCTTTTCCAAAGGTCAGACTTATTGAATGCTATGAGACAATGATAAATAGAGAAGACAGAAAAACTATATACATTCCATGCTCTTCAGCTGAATGTCATACATGCTTAAGTACAAATTTTGCCCTGAATAGAACAAAAGATTGAATTTATACTTTTCTGTGAATAAACATGATACTGCACTGCATAAAATAATAAATTCTAAATAAAGATATACACCAAATGCCATTCCATAATTTTTGTTGATTAAAACATCTTAAAATACATATACATATTTATAATGATGAAAATATGCAGGTGTTGAATTTTGATAAAAATTTTGAATCCGCTTTCTGTGATAATAGCAGCTGAGGACCCATTACATTTTCAATAACCAAAGCTTCCAGGAGTTTAATTTACTTAATGACTTATGTTTCTGTGGCATTGTCATGAACAAAAATTAAAAGAATTGTCTGAAATTGTACACATTATTTAAATTTCGTATTCTGATTTTGTTCCTTTTTCATAAATGAATAGAAATACAATGTAATGCAATGAAAGACAATGTTTAAAAAAATGTTTCTTGGCAATAAAATAAAAACATAAAAAATATCTTTAAAACATATATGGCATTCAAATGATGTCTTAAAGTTGTGTACCCTATGTTCGCATATTATAGGTAAATTTATTCTATATTGTTTTGATTACATACATGAGCCTAAAACATATTTTAAAAAGGCCCTTGCAAATGTTGTGATCAAATTTGTCTTATTAAGTGAGATACAGCTGTGTAAAATGCGATGTTTGTAAACAGAATGTTTACAACCAGCTTATCACGTGATCTAATTCGCAAGCCACATCATGGAGGGCGAGTTATATAAACTTGACGAATAAAAGTTAGTATTTCTTGAAATTGTTTTCTTTTGGAGTCTCCCTTCATCGTATTTGTTTTGATAAAACTGCGCATGTGTGAAATCAGGTCATGGTTGTATTTATGGAATACCCTCTTTATTTACGAAGAATTTTCTTTTAATTTTGATATCTCCAAAGGTTTGAGGCAACAGAAAATGTTATTAACACAAAGTTAGTATCTTCAGCCATACGAGAAAAATATAGTTTTTATTTTAAATGCCCTAATTTTTGAAATTATACCAAATTGTAGGGTATACAACTTTAAAATCTCTAAATTTATCAGTATTAAGCATAAAAACCAATTCCTGAGTGAGATAGCAATGCTGTTATTGGCAGAATATAACAAGGCTACATACTGAAGTTGGTTGATACTACAAGTGAACAATTCATCCATTATATCGGTCTAGGTTTCTTCTTGTTTGACTTGCTGTACCACATACTAGTATCCAAAGGCAGTGTTCAAGGACCATCAGACATTCCAAAGTTGATGTGCCAGTTTATCCATGATTCTGTCATCAGCTGGGTATGTAGCTGAGCTGTGATGTATATTACATTACACTGTGGAAGAGAGATACATTAAAATTACATTGTGGAAAAGAGACATTGAAATCATATTAACGAACAGGGACAATTAAACAGAAATGACACTAAAACAATGAGGAGTTAAATCCAAACATGCATTCATTTTATGCATGTACACTAGTGGACTTTTTCACAGTGCCATGACCCATTTGGACCCTGATGACTGGTTGGAAGGTTCAATGATTGTAAAGGGAAGAGTTTAACTTGCTCAGCCAGATTTAGTTGTCTGCCATTTACCAGTTTTCTTGTTTTTCTAATCAAATCGTACATCTGAATGGAAGTATTTGTCCATAGGCATGCAGCACAAATTCTTCTTCGGCTTAATTAAAACAAAAGGCTTACAACTTTCCAAATTTACCATTCAATTTGTAATGACTGCAGTTCTATATTGAAATTTCAATGTGTGTCCATATTCATAACCAGAAATAGATTATTACAGAAGGTTTTGTTTATTTCACTTAATATGTCTTTTCTCGGTGAAAATTAATATCAACTTCTGTCTAAGTAATAAGAAGAGATAAATGAGCAGAACTTTCAATATCTATTATTAATAACAGTATGTGTATCCAGTGTTCTTCTAAAGAAAATTTTAAGGTATGTCATTCCATTTACATTATTTCTGTATATATGCACAACCATTGTAATTGCCTGAGATAAAGCTTTCAAGACCTATGTATTTTACTTCTGTATAAAGTACATTGATCGGTGACGTCATAACGCACCATATTTGACCCACTTTTCAACACAGAAAGCGATGTCTGGCAGGCTTTTGATTGTTAAGCTTATGACGTCATAATGAGAAGTTCAACATTTCCAACCCTGCGTGACGTCATTAAAGTCGTATTTTGCACTAAAGTGCTTGACATTCAACGAAAGTATGTCATTCTGGATAAACGTTACGTTGTCATGAAACACCGGCTGTTTCTTTCAATTTATAACTTCCCTCCGGAATGATTTAATGATGCAGTTTATAGACAAGAAATGGGAGTTTCCAGTATGGTATTTTAGCGCTAAAAGCACATATATATAGAATAAGTGTCTTATTTTGCATTTTCATGCAGGAATAAAGTACAATGTCTGATGCATTTATGAGATATAATGCGCGTTAAATGTATTAGCCACTGTACTTTATTCCTGCATGAAAACACAAAATAAGACACTTATTCTATATATATAACTGTTTTACACAATTATTACCAGCATTATGCCTGGCAGACCTTCTCACCTGAACTGACCAGGGAGAAAACCCTAGCTTGTAATTTCTAACAAAAAGCTTTGACCATCTTAATTACACACCCCCTAGCTTGTGAATTCTAACACACAGGGCTTGGAGCACCTTAATTACATACCCCCTAGCTTGTGAATTTTAACACAGAGTTTTGAGCACCTTAATTACATACTCCCTAGCTTGTGAATTCTAACAAAGAACTTTGAGCACCTTAATTACATACCCCCTAGCTTGTGAATTCTAACACAGAGCTTTGAGCACCTTAATTACACACCCCTTAGCTTGTGAATTCTAACACAGAGCTTTGAGCACCTTAATTACATACCCCCTAGCTTGTGAATTCTAACACACAGGGCTTGGAGCACCTTAATTACATACCCCCTAGCTTGTGAATTTTAACACAGAGTTTTGAGCACCTTAATTACATACCCCCTAGCTTGTGAATTCTAACAAAGAGCTTTGAGCACCTTAATTACATACCCCCTAGCTTGTGAATTCTAACACAGAGCTTTGAGCACCTTAATTACATACCCCCTAGCTTGTGAATTCCAACAAAAAGCTGTTAAAAAATTCCCCATCTCACATCTTATTTTATCTGTTACTTACATGTACAGTGTAAGATTTCAATGTCACAGCCCATTTGTGAATCAAACTCTCACTTTTCTGTGTGATTTGGAGAAAATAAACCACTTGTATACAGAACATGCATTAAATTGAAAATTTCGATTTACATATCTTTTATACATTTTGTGCTTGGTAATCAGTGTTTGATACAGCAAAGCTTATCCTCAAACCATATTTTATGTTTTCACAGGTGTAGCAACTTTTGGTTAAAACTGTGCTTTTCCATAAAAGCTTTGACTTTGTCTACTGTTGTTTTCTTTTTTCATATGGAATAATTAATACTGACATTTTATTGGTTTCCTCAAAACCCTAATATCAACAAAGACCATCTCTCCATAGCATTATACTCTGATGCTCCATTAATATGGAAACAATTGTTTTCGACCAATTTTTCCAGATGAAAGGATTTTCTGGACTAATGGACCATTATACACTTGTATTTATCCGGAGTGTCACTTAAAGAAAACTGTGTTTATAACATAGTCAGGAGCATGCAGAGAAAAAAAAGGAGTTTCTTATATACATGCTTGAATTTATTTTCATGCATCACACCCCCAAAACATGTTTTTTTTTCTATAAACGCTGAAGCAAATTTACCTTCGAAACTATCAAAATATTTGGTTTGCCTATATTAGTAGTCTCTTAACCTTAATTGCTGACAGTTGCCTATGTAACACTTAATGTGTTACTAATGTATTTCTACCTTTTTATTGAAATAAACAAGAGTTGTAAGAAAACAACAGATCTCGACGAAGGCAACCAAATTTAAATAGCAAAAGTTTTTTGATCAGTCTTCAAGGTCAAGGTCAAATTGCAAAACCATTGATGCGTAATTAAAACACCTATCACAAGGAATACACACATGAAATATTTAAGCCCTATCTCTTAGTTTTATGACCAAGGTTTAAGTTTTTTAAAAGTGGGTCAAACTTTAAGGTCAAGGTCACAAAGTAAAAAATATTGGTACCGAATGAAATGTCTTGACACAAGGAATAACATGTGAAATATTAAAACCCTGTACCAGATGGTTCTTAATTTATGAGCCAGGTTAAGTTTTTGTCTAAGCTGCCGATGACACGGTGGCTTGACAATAACTCTCCAAACATTCATCCCGGTGAACTAAAAAGAACATTTATATAAACTGTTTGATAAAAAAGAAATGATGGACAGAAATATTGGAAAACAACATCCATACATCACAGTACAAATGATGGTTGTAATTTACTTTCATTCCGGTGAGTAAGTCCTGGATTTGATTTCCAAGGCCAATTCATCACTGTCTTGTACAGACAAGACCGTAAAAATAGAGGTCTAGTGTCTTGGTAAATTATAAAACATTGAAGATCCCGCAAATGTTTCGATGCATCCGTCATAGATTGAAATTTGCATGTAATGCATCAGGCACTTATCATCATTGGATAAATGATTTAAAACAAAACAAGCGATCTATCTAATCTTATTTTATATTCGGACTTATGTTTTCTATCTAAATTTTGGCACAGATTGAGCAATTTGATTACTGAAATTGGCAATTTACATTTATCTCTTGTGAGTGAGCTAGTACTGACCAATTCAGAAGCAATAATCAATGACAGTGTACATGATATCTGATTATCACCCACGCAGTTTATTGTAAGATGAACAGGTTTTATACTGTATTCGGGGCTGAAAAAAATACGTTGCAAACATGTTACACAAATAATCAAAAGCTGAGACAAGGCATGGTTTCATCAAGTAACTAAAATGGTTAATCTGCTACAGTAAGCTCGAGAGGTTGGGAATATGTCTGGATGGACAAATAAATTTTAATGGAACTTCAGAAATCTGTTCTTTAAATTTTCTTCTAAATCTAGAGCACAGATTTCCAGATCATTGGTCCAAAATAACATTGAGGAAATCCGTTCCCATATTTTCTGTCCAAATAAATGGAATTTCCAAAGTACCAGAGCCCAAATTCACAGAGTATCACTGCATATGAACATTTTGGTTCCTAAAAAAGTAACCATGTTAATACAAATATTTTCTTTCCGCTGCTAGATGGCAGCGTATCAGTGAAATATACTAGATTTCATCTTTCTTTTTTTTTTTTTAATTAATTCCATTATATATTTAAGACATAATGATTACTTTACATTTTCAGAAAAGTGACATCATTTTCCAATATCTATCTGAATTTTTTTTTTGGGCCTTTACCTTCTTCTGCTTCATAGATATGAAACAGGAATGTACTAGATCTTGTACTTTTTTTTTAAAAGATTGAATAAATTTTAGAATATATGTGCATGAGTTTCTTTAATTGGTACTCATTTAATTAAATTGGACCCATTGTAGAACCACATACTCCTCATTACGTGTTGTAACATATAATATTATGTATCTAATGTCCTCTTCATCCATTCTAATTGTTCTTATCCTATACATATGAGTGTTCACACAATTTAACGCTAATCCATCCAAATATAAGAAACGTTTCGGTGTGACCGAAAGTTCCCATAGCCCAGAAACTAAATCCAAAAGTTCCCATAGCCCAGAGACTAAATCCAAAAGTCCCCATAGCCCAGAGACTAAATCCAAAAGTTCCCATATCCACAGACAAAATGGCTTAGGCCATAAATTCAAATTTCACAGGATTTATAAAGGTTGGTTGATTGATTGGTGTTTTACTTTGCTTTCAACAATGTTTCAGTCATACTGCTACATGGAAGCAGGAAGTAACCAACCTCTTAAACATAGTGGTGCAACCTGGGAATTGAACTCAGATTGTTTGCGACACAAGTCAATACGCTTCACCTCTACCGGTACACCATGTCTGCCCCCTGATTTATAGGGGATGAATTACAGAAACAGTATGGTTTACAAAACAAAAACAGGTACATTATTTTAGTTAGTGGACAGGTGGAAGTTTTCCCTTTACCAGTCATCTATAAGTAACTTACTCACTTTGAAGTTTGCTTTACAATGACCACATACTGTAAGGGACCAGAAGAACATCCAGTTTTCATTTCTCTTTCAGATATTTGTGGAAATCTACCGAATGAATAATATTCTACAGGTACCAGACTGTACGAATCAATATACAGCAGTATTTCTATATTACATGTACTTACAGCAAACTTCTATAAACAAAATTCATCAGAAACAATGCCACTAAAATCAATATTCTAGTACTGAGATTGTTCTATACATCAAATATCATCATTATATATTAATGTTTAATCTTCACTCATAATTAGACTTATGTCAGACTCAAGACTTGACTGCATTAAAGAAGTCATTGTAGCATCTAAGTAAAACAATCATATTAAATCATTACAATTATTAACACTACAAACTCTTGTATTATATACACAGTGGACTCGTTTTAATCTGATATACTGTCTAATCCATCCTACGAGTCCAAGTATTGTACTGAAACTACCCAATCTTGTCAAAATACATTTCATATCTATTACAAAACATTATTTATAAAAAACACTGTGTACACAATGACAGGTAATGGTGTATGGATGGCGCTAAGCCTTACTGAGCCAAGATCTGCATGATCCTGATGCTGACTGTTAATCTGGCTAGAGATCAGCCCAGGGAAGTCGTCTGAAGTCAGTGAAAGATAGTGAAATAAACCACAATAAGCGTATGTTACAGCATTAACACGAATGGACACGGTTTGGCAAATATGAATCCATCATCGTAAATCTCACATGCCATTTATTTGTTTCCTGAAATGTTTCTAATGCTGAAGTGTGGGAAAGAAACAATCTATGGCATTTCCTAGAGAAAAACTAATGTGAATATACTAAATCTACCGCTCCTCAGATAAGGGATCCTGCGATGAATTAATCACAAATTCCAACAATTGGTGTAAAATTACCAACTTATCATGCCAAAATTTTTTAATAGTTCATAGATTCCTGAGATCACATGTATTAATTTTAATACCATTGTGTTTAAAGGGAAACCAGTAACAATTCCAGATGAAATATCTGCCATAATCTGGTTACTTGCAACAGATTAATCTCAGACCCTAATTTTCCTATCCTTAGATGAAATAGTAAAGCCACAAATAAATATTTATGATGTAATATTATATGAAAAATTATTCACGTCGATCCAATGACAGTTGTAATACCTTGTTACCATGCTGAATGTTTTCGATTACCTTTAAAATAACATCACGGTAAACATGCAGTCTGTCTAAAAATGAGGTTGACTGAAATTAAGGAGGCAGGTCTAACAGATTCGACGATGGTAAATGTCCATTCACAAAGGAAGTTATGTAACTGTCTTGCTTGTAATCGAAATAATTGGCAAGATACAAAAATCTTTTCTTAAAACATGCATGTTAAAAATGACAATCAGCTTTACTTAAGGAATGACTGTCTTGTTTTTCTAGGTTCATGACGAATGAACTTGGGTGAGAAACAAACTAATCATGTGAACCGCAAAGCTGTTCTCGAATGATTTGTTTGTTTCTCACCCAAGTTCATTCCCCATGAACCTAGAAAAAAAAGACAGTCATTCCTTATATTTACAATGCATTTTAAAAGGTTCTTTTTTGAAAACAAAATATCAAATTCCCCGTTATCAAACTGGCAAGGACCGAATTTTTCCTGGAGTGGAAAAGTACTTCTGCCACGCAATAAAGTGCGTGTCTAGATTGCTAAAAATACTTTTCTTGCACCATAAACTGAATTGTACAATGTCATAAACAAATGAATCACACTCATTCATTCAAGTAAAAAACAGTAATAGAACATCGAACTTGAGTAAGCTCTGCCTCTATTTATATTACTACACATGTGATTTGCCATACGCCGGGTACTACTTCCATGACCCAAGTTCATGGGCTGATGAACCGAGTCTAACATGGTTCATCGAAGGAATTAGACTAGCATTGAAAATATTGTCTATTGACCTCATTACTAATAAAATATTTCTTTAATTACTATTTTATATGAAGTAGATATCGCACACAGCTGAATCATACTCATTTTCTGGTTATTTAATATGGTCATTTATTGTTGGAAGGTCTTCACTGTCAGAGTGTTATATCACATTTTCTGGTTATTTAACATGGTCATTTATTGTTGGAAGGTCTTCACTGTCAAATTGTTATATCACATTTACTGCGTTTGATAGGAAAATTTCCTGTGTTAAAATAGTGCACCATTTTTGCATTTTCGATTTTATTGCTTGTGGGTGGACTTGATCTAATGTTCCACTCAAGGAGCCATTCACTACTGACAGATTAATGTAAAAACCTTTTAACTAATAAACAGCCACATATATTTATTATTTTCAGCCTTACAGTATTTATTTCAAATGCTTTTTTAATTTTACATCTACTGTAATGACGATATACATCTCGTTAAACTTAAATGGAACCACCATTGATGACATCACACAGGTGGTTTAAGTACAGTAAAATCATTGCTTTTTTTCTTGTAGGAATTTGCCTATCTCCATACAAAATCATTAATATTTTGCTAAGTAAACAAGCTTATGAGGAAACACCTAATAATTTATAAGCAACAAAATATGTGTAAAAGGTAGACAAATTTATTTTGTTCTAGTTTTTTAAAAAAGTCAAATAAATTGACACATTCCATGACAAGAAGTGAATTTAACATACAGCAAAGGTATATCACATCAGTTGTAGAGAATATGATGGAATTTATAATAGAAACCACATGAACTTTAAGTTTATACGAAAATACCACACTGATACAAAATACTAAAATAAAATTTAGGACTATTATTTAAGTGATGGTCCACTAAATCAGATGATTTTTTTTGTTCAAATAGACTGTCAGAATAAATGTAATCCACAATACAAACATCAAACACTCTAATCCTTTTATCATATGTAAAATAGGTAAATAAGTATTAAAGTTACATTACCATTATTAAACCATCTAAAATTTCTCTCTTTCAGTGGAAGTTCATGTATACACCCCCTTTCTGGTTGTTAATTGCAGCTGTCATGAATACTCACACCACACTGAAACAAATATATATAAGTACATTTAAATCATAATGTCTAAATGTTTTAGTATTAAAGAAATGACAGTATTAGTGTTTACTTGGGAGTTATCGATCCTTGGGTGACATCATAGATATTTCATCAAAAGAAGGAGTACGGGGAAATAAAACTTGTTGATTCGTTTTCATGAAAAGTAGCATGTATAGAATAGTAGTACATTTGTAACAAAATAATGTAAAACTGTATGTCTTAAATACAGATTTATTATACCTTACCAAATCATATAGGTTATTTGCATCAATTTTGTGTCAAAATAAGAGGGTAGTGATCTATTATTTCAAATTGCTTATTTCTAAATTAAGCATGGTTATATGTGTTTATGATAAGACATGTACATCAAGTCTTTAATAATTTTGAGATATCATTTAACTCAATGCAGTGTATATTATGCAGTAGTGGGCAAGTTTCAGACTAAGAATTAATTTGTACCAGGTAAGTTTTGCTAACTGTGCAATCAATACCAGATTTGTGTGCTAAACACACTGATCATACAAGCATCCTGGGTAATTTATCTTACAAGGGCAATCTATTATCTAGACAATTTTGAAAACTAAGAGAAATACCAAATTCATTGCAAAAAGAATTGTCACAGGGAATATCATACTGAAATTCTGATGTTTTTTTTTAATTTTTTAACAAATTTCTAGCTATAAAGGATTCAAACACTAAGCTGCCTGGTACAATGTCCAGTTTTTCTATATAAGTTTTGAAGTTGTGTTAAATTCAAGTACTTGATCAATAACCAAAATATCAAAATAAATGTATTTTGATTTTGAGGTCTTTTTCAATTATTTATCTTTCTAATAGTTTTTATTTACCATAAATGTTTCAAGTACTTGAAAATGGGAATATTCAATTTAGTAAAAAAAAAAAAAAACCATTTTACTAACATTAGTGCCATAAGAAATAAAACAAGAGCAACACCTAACATGGCATAATATGCCCATCGTTTAATATGAAGGGATGAAATTTAGAAGTATGGAAACATTCCCCCTTTGCCAACAATTCTATGAAATATTATTCAAATCCATACAATGGTCACTTTGGTCAACCCCTTCAATGACGAAATTAAGTACTGACGAATTTAAAAGAGAAAACGTGAGACAATTAGATGATATCTGGTTAACATAATTTATTTACTATTTTCGTAAAATGACAGTTGGTGAAAGGTATAATGAGTATTAAAACACTGAAAATAGTATACATAGGAAAATAAAATAAGTTCACTTTTTAAAACACTTTAAAAGTTCTAAAGACGTTAAAAATCTTAAATATTTATATCCCAGTTTTCAAAAATCCATTTTGATGAGAGTCACATTGTTAGTTATAGTTCCATGGGTGAACATGATCCCTTTAGCATGGACTGGTTTTAAAACAGATGTCCAAAGATCGACATTCACAAATGACCAATAACTGAATACCTGTTCAAAGTTTGTGAAGTAAAATCGAGGGGAAAAAAAATAATGAAAAATGGAAAAAACACCATTTGTGACATACAATAGGCCTAAAAAGGTTGAGCCAGTGTCTATACTGTAATCACAGTTAACAATGAAAAATCTGTCCAATTACATACAGGTGTACTGGCTTGCCTATCATTATCCTTTAATCATTGGGTATAACAACTATTAAATCAATCAAATAGGCCGGTTTCTATTCTGGATGTCAAAATATGTTTTGTCATTTAATTTGTTATTTCTTTTAAAACCTGACGAATTTATGTACTAACGAAATTGTCTCTTTCTTGAATTCACGAAAATTGGTACCAAAGAATATGAAGCCATTCAAAGTATTTATGCCCCTAATTTACCTTAACCTTTGACCTTGATATTGAAAATCAAACGAGTTTATCCTAATGTCATAAGGAATAAGTGTACCAAGTACCAAGTTTGAAAGTCCTAGCTTAAATGGTATGGTCTGTATCGTGTTAACAAGGTGCAAACAGACCCACAGACCCATGGACCTACAGACCCACAACACCATACCATGATATGTCTACAACGGGTGTAAATAATTACCAAATTAACATTTATCTGTAGATTTGTGGAAATCCAAATTTTCCAGATCGTGTTGGTTATGATTTCTGACAAATGAAATATATACAATTGATATCTGTAGAAATGTCTAAGAATTATTCTTGGTAAATTTAAATACCATTAAAAAGGACTTACAAAATAAACTTCCTTAATATACAAGCAAAGTATATTTACAAATGCATTTTACCTTTAATTACGATCATGGACAGTTATAATGATGAACTCTTTTTTCTAAAACCAATGCTCAACACCCCCTTTTTTACAAAAATTCCATGTAGGATCCTGTTTTACTCCCTTTGGGATTGAGAAGCCATTGACAGCAATGTGTATGTAGATAAAAATATTGTATTACTGTATACGGGGAAAATTTTGCCCCTGTTTTATTTTTGCCCTTTTCGTCCATTAATTAAAGAGTGAATTCAAAATAGGGTGAATATCTTTCCATCATAAGTCACAAAAGCAAAGAATTAAACAGTTAGTTCTACAAACAAGTTTATTATTTCCTTATTTAAAAGCATAAATATTTTTAAAACACTTGTTTGTTAGTCAGTAGTGCCTTGTATATGACCTATTAGAGACAATAATAACCCATTACAGATTATAAAAATTATACATGGTCTTGGTTTTGATTGACTGGTTAACTGATTGGCTTATGTGCATATCCAATTATGTAAATGAATGCTAATGCCCTAAACGGTTTTTTTATACACGCAAAAATTAGAATGGTGTGAAAAATATCTTACTGGCACAATCAAAATCTTTCCTCTATGAAGAAAGAAGTAAATCTTTAGGTTCTGGCATTGAAAAAAATAACATTTTGAGCTGAGCTGTGTACATCATATTGACATTTAGAACACCTATTCACAAGTCGCATGATTAAATACAATGACTGACCAGGAGATATTATTATTCACAAACATGTTTAAATGCAAATCAGACCCTTATAAGGGAAGGGTGAATTCAAGATGGGGCAAATCAGCTTTTTTTCCTCTAAGGGCAAAAAAAAAAAAAGACTGGGCAAATTTTAAAATACAATATATATCTTAGTAATATTAACAGAATCAAATGTCCCTATATTCAATCAAATAAATCAAATAACATTTTCAATTTTACAATAATCTCGATTCTTGAACCTGGGCATATTGCCTCTCTTAATAATTACTGTCCATGCAACACAATTCAGAAATTGGATAATCATGATTTTTTTAATAGTGACATTTAAATTCATAAAAATGGATACTACCATTCAAATATTTGAGTATTCTCGTAACTAATTTCATAAGTATAAACATACTCAAGTGCAACCATTTTCTTACTGTTAACTCAAATCACTTATGATTGGGGATTCTCCATGTTAATTTTATCATGATGCATATACAGTCAAACTTCGATATTTTGAAACACTGATATCTCAAATACCCGGGATACCTCGAAGTCAAACGTCGGTCCGAAAAAAATCCTTCATACTATGATTAAATTTACCCCGGATGTGTCCAAAACTGATATGTCGAATACCATGCTTATCTCGAATACATTTTCAAGTCCCGTAGTTCTTATTTAACAGGTTTATCTCGAAGTTGGCTTCTTTTTGACAATATTCCCCGCGGCGTTTACCCTAAATGACAGGTCGCTCGCGTGGTGTGATCAATTGACCGTGTCAGTGTAGAAAGCCGCATTAATTACAACATCGATTGTGTCCGTGCGTACCCTGTTATTTATACCAAATATTAATAAATGATGATAGCTTATTAAACTTGACACAAAATTAGATAATTAACATTAACTGTAATTAGTGCTTTTTCATACCGGCGTTTAAAGAAATTTCTTTCCACTGTTCATTAATTATTACTATTTCCAATCCGTGTGTATGTCTATGTATTTTTATGCAAAGTAATAGTAATTAAATCAAATTATGACGTGTGTCTTTATCTTGTCTTATGTGATAGCCCGTCCCCAGTTTTAGGTATAGTGTAAGACAGTTATATCCAGTATTGGATTTAAATTACGATGTTACTGAAAAGGAAACATGACGTTTTCAGTTTTGGAGTATATTCTCTATATATTCATAAAATATAAAAGGTATGATGAGATTTAGATTAATTATTAAGGAACAATACAATATGCACATCTTCATGCGTATTTATTGATAAATACATGTATATCTCATAAATCTACTATAATAATCACAAATGTCCAATGAATCGGCGTACATTAACAACTGCAAGATTTGTGATCCTAAACCCAAAATTTGGATATCTCGAACTACGGATATCTCGAAGTATTTTCCACGGTCCCTCCGACTTTGAGATAACGAGATTTGACTGTATGTCGCATTTGGAAGTGCCATCTTGATATTGTAATAGGGGTGTTTTCAGGATCTAAGGGCTGAGTATATATTTGAAACATATAAATGGCAATGTTAAATCACATATAATTGTCCTTTCCCTTATCATTATTTTTATATTCACTTAGTCACATTTACTTATTCATTTATTTGTTCAGCACATCATGCGCCCCTTCAAAAAAAAAAAAAGGAAAAAAAACCCCAAACAAACAAGAAGGGGGAGGGGGGGAAGCTAATTCAATTTTTAAGTCATAAAAACTTTTTCATTATCAATTGAAATTGAAATTCATGGAAAAAATGGCTGACTAGTATTGCACATCACATAGTTCCAAAAAATCATGAGCTTGAAATTTGAAGAATCTCCAAAATAGTACAATTAAGCTTACATGTAGCAACATCCACAAAATCGACAGCATTGTAAATTTGTAATTACTATAACCCCTTCACTCTGATTAGATGCAGTGTATAGACCAAGGAGCTTAAAAAATTAAAATATTTTCATTCCTCTGTTTCAAGACATGATTGATATGTCATTTAATATCTAATCAGGATTTACACAATCTCATATCAATTCTTAGGTAGCAGGCCCAGGCTCAGATTGCCACAGTGCTGCAGTGATTTATTTGATTGTTGTGGTGCTGCCGCGTTAACAACAAGCCTGTTGAAGTGCAATGATCGCGGTGGTTAGTTGTAAAAACTATAAAAACACTGCCATGATCTGTCTTGATCCTGTCATTTGTAATTCTTTATCTGTATCTAACAGTATCAAACCAAAAATATCGATACTCGTGTCGAAGACTAATAACAATATATATAGTGATTATAGACTGATATCGCCCTAACCTTGTGACATTCCGATCCTACAATTCAATTCTCTGAAAACTTAACAGGCTGATGTCAACAATGCATTGTCTGCAAGACAAAATGTTTAAAACAAGAACAAAAGTTTATTTGCCCGATTGGAAATAGCACAATTACTATCATTATGCACTTTCCTGACTGGACCCAAAGGCATCTGCAAAGTGTAATTCTAGACAACTTTTCTTTGGTTTCATTCAATATCATAATTCAGATAACAAAATTGCATTGGTTACTCTCTTTGTATGAATCTTGTTATTTTAAAATATCGGTACACCCCACTTTGCATCGTGTCCAAAAGCTCTTTTATTTATCAGCTATTATGTTCATAAAAATTCCTCCAAACTAAAAATATATCAACTTTACCTTTTCAAATATTAGATGCATCCAAGAATGACGTCACAGGTAAACACGCGAGGTAACCCACCCTGAGTGAGTGCTACCCGATCGCCAATTCGCCAAATGCGAATTCAAAATTGAAATGACTAAACGTTTTTGATACATGAGTATCAAGTTGGCAAATACCTTTGGTAAGTTTAAAAAGATGATTGTAAACAAACACTGATACCTGAGCCCTATGACAACAGATAAGCAAGATGAACCATCTATTAAGAAAAAGAAAAATGCTAACAAACGTAACAAATCAATTTGGTTTACGGAGTTTGAATGGTTTATAAAGAAAATAGAATTTTATTGTCAATTGTGTTATCAGTTATTTTTTCATTGTTATATTTAGTTATTTTTTCAATATCAAATTTTCTAAAATTCTAAGGATAAGATGTTTTGTCTTTGCATATATGGCTAATGACTTGCACATTTAGCTAATTGGTTTGTGCTTGCATAAGCCAAAAGGCTATTGAACAATTTATGCTACTGCTAGCAAAACCACCACTAGCAGACGACAAATAAAACATGGAGAATTCCCTAACAAAAGTGATTTTAGCTAATGGTTGGACAATGGTTGCAATTTGAGATGTTTGACTTGTAAATTTATTTTAGAATACTCAATTAATTGAAAGGTCATATTCATTTTCATCAAGTTGAATGCTACAATAGATATAAGAGATTTGCATCACAGATGCAATGTGCCTTAGAGTGAATAATGTCTTGCCACACTGTTTTAAGACAGATTAGAGTCCCCCTACTTATGACCGTGACTTTTTAGCCCCCCAAAAAATAGGGCACATCTTCCACTCATGATAAGTAAGGGTATGAAGTGTAATTGCAATAGCAATTTTTTTTATCCCCCCCTCCTATGACCTTGACCTTCGGCCTTTTGAACCTAGAGGCCACAGGGCACATCTTCAACTCATGGTGAGTAAGTGTATGATGACTCATTGCAATAGCAATAAATGTATTTGGACTTATGGTCCCAAAACCAATTTTTGATACTCCACTCCTATGACCTTGACCTTTGACCTTTTAACCCAAGAAAAAATAGGGCACATTTCCCACTCATGATGAGTAAGTATATAAAGTTTCATTGCAATAGCACTTAACATATTGGACGTATGGTCCAGAAATCAACTGTTGACACCCGCCGCCGACCTCACAACAAATAAAGGTTCAATGAAACACGAATAAAAAATAACTTTTTTTAAACCCAAATGGAGTTATCTTTTCTTTACAGATCCTATAAACGTTTCATTTTCAAACATAATATTGACTTTGGTTGAAAAACAGAATATAAACTAATGCACAGATTAAAAATGAGATTTACAAAAAAAGTAATTTAAATAGACATAATTATATGAAAAAGAGTAATCCAAATAATAAAAATGTAGCTGTAATTGTAGATCATACATATAACTGGGACCCATTTTGACCGGTTTCCGATTGCAGATTTTCCCAACAGCAATGTAAACAATGAAAAGAAAATAGAAAATGTGTTTTACAATAAACAGAAAGTAGCATAAGTTTGACAGCGTGATGGGGTTTATTGTATGTTATGGATCATATGAGCAAGAGAAGCAAGTGGGTGCAAATACCATATTGGTGGATGAGTGCAAAATGTTTTCTCTTTCCAATTTTATCACAGTAAATTTTCTTGACTGTAATGAAATTAAGTAAGTTAAGAAACATTCAATGTCCACAAATTTTCAGTCACTTGGTCTCAAGTGTAAACAAATAGAAACAAGTCTCAAAATGAAGCCTTTATATATATACATATATATATCAGCTGGTTAAATCTGCTCAGTGCAGACTTTGTATATGTATTGTGGTGATAGTGGTTGGGGGAGGGGTTGGATGGTTGTTGTGATACTGGTCATACATACTTTTTAGTCTATATATATATATATCTACTTAGTAGAGTAGAAATCAGCTACAGGCATACAGATAATTTTTATTTTTATTTTCAGCTAGCCAAATAAATCTTGATTTCAATATGAAATGAAAACTTGAGACATTAGAATCCTTTAATTTGTTATTTTCATAATGAAATACTCATAGAAAATTGCATTATTTTGTGTGAAATTATTTAACAATATGCAGATAGCATAATCTATAATACAGCGCATCTTTACTTGATCTATGTTTTACAAATTTCAACTTCATGTATTTTCAAGGCAATTGTACGAGAATAAGATTGGGGATAATCAATGAAGTTTTCTCATAACTTAGTAATCTAGTGGTGTACCTTTCCCTTTTTAATTTGTGATAAAGATAATAAGTATTTAAAAAGGTTATAAAATTCATAAATTTTTCATGTTTCAAAAATGCACAAGACTTCTTTTTTCATACCCCCCAGGTGTTATTTTGAATCCCATATTATGCCCCTATTCCATATATCATCAGTCATATTTTCCAAATCAGTAACATCTCTGATATCTCTCTTATTTTTTATGAATGATATATATATCTTTGAATAAAAAATGAATTTTGTTTTAAGATATAGTCTCCTTTTTTCTTTTAAAATGAACTTTCTTGTAAATGAATTGATGTATAGGAATGCAAGAGTCAATGTAGGGTGGTATGTATAGAAAGCCCGTTTGTTTTCAAAATTCAGACAGTGAAATTCAATTTCTTCTTCATAAATCAACTAACTGAATGATAATGAAGCTTATATACAATAATAATTTACTTTAAATTTGATGTTTAGTTAAAATTCAGGTCATTTTTTATGTGGTGTTTTAATGAACCTAAGAACCGAGTTTTGTAACTCGGCTAAAATTCATGATTTTTTCGATTTCTTAAGCGTGCTGCATGGACAGTAAATTTTTTTAATGTCTGAAAAAATCTGAAATCAGCTATAAAAGTGAGGAAAATCATTTCTCAATTTCACTGCAAAAAGACTGTATAAAACTGTATGAAGTAGCTTTGATATATTAGCAGTATTCACAGCTCAGGTTTTTTTCCGTACATGCTTATAGGGTGAATAACTTCTTAAAAGTTCAACTCTTCTGACAAATAATTTCTCACCACAATTCTAAATGTTCATGATCAAATGAAGTATGTATAAAAAGGCATTTCTCACAAAATTTCATTGAAAGAAAAAAAGATTTACAAAAAGTAAATATGAAAGTGAATGAAACCAATCAAATACTTGAAATGCTTGAGAAATAATTCCATTACTTTTGTTGTGCAAGGGTGAGATCCCTGTCTCATCACCATAACAGTTCCAAGATATTCTTTTCATCAGCGTTTACAAGTAAATTCACCATTCAAAGTTTCCTTTCCTGAAAAGAGTTAAAATAGAATAATTATCATATACCTTTCACAACATAAAACACACAATTGTTTGTTATTTATTCTTGTATTTTAGCACACACAGATTATTGCACTTAGATGGCCATAATAGTAATGGTATCCACCCGATGCAGTGCACTGAAATTAAGACTTGGCAAAGGAGCCCGATCTAAAGCAGTGAGGGATATTTTATGTGCTGTGTCTATCATGACACATCTATTGTGACAGGACAATGACAGATCACTGGGGGGACTCCAACCCAGGACCTCTTGATTGCAAGCAGCTAACCAAATGGGTTTACACCAGCTTAAATGTTCATACAAAATTCAAAAGACACTGGAATGTAAACCACAATACAGCTAAATAAACCATAGATATTTCAGTCAAATAGAAGACTGTAATCCCTTATATGTGGTGATAGATATGACAGTCAAACAGAAGACTGTAATCCCTTATATGTGGTGATAGATATGACAGTCAAATAGAAGAGAGTAATCCCTTCTATGTGGTGATAGATACGACAGTCAAATAGGAGACTGCAATCCCTTATATGTGGTGACAGATATGACAGTCAAATAGAAGACTGTAATCCCTTATATGTGGTGATAGATATGACAGTCAAATAGAAGACTGTCATCCCTTTTATGTGGTGATAGATATGACAGTCAAATAGAAGACTGTCATCCCTTATATGTGGTGATAGATATGACAGTCAAATAGAAGACTGTCATCCCTTATATGTGGTGATAGATATGACAGTCAAATAGAAGACTGTCATCCCTTTTATGTGGTGATAGATATGACAGTCAAATAGAAGACTGTCATCCCTTATATGTGGTGATAGATATGACAGTCAAACAGAAGACTGTAATCCCTTATATGTGGTGATAGATATGACAGTCAAATAGAAGACTGTAATCCCTTCTATGTGGTGATAGATACGACAGTCAAATAGGAGACTGTAATCCCTTATATGTGGTGACAGATATGACAGTCAAATAGAAGACTGTAATCCCTTATATGTGGTGATAGATATGACAGTCAAATAGAAGACTGTAATCCCTTTTATGTGGTGATAGATATGACAGTCAAATAGAAGACTGTAATCCCTTATATGTGGTGATAGATATGACAGTCAAATAGAAGACTGTCATCCCTTATATGTGGTGATAGATATGACAGTCAAATAGAAGACTGTCATCCCTTATATGTGGTGATAGATATGACAGTCAAATAGAAGACTGTCATCCCTTATATGTGGTGATAGATATGACAGTCAAATAGAAGACTGTCATCCCTTTTATGTGATGATAGATATGACAGTCAAATAGAAGACTGTCATCCCTTATATGTGGTGACAGATACGACAGTCAAATAGAAGACTGTCATCCCTTATATGTGGTGATAGATATGACAGTCAAATAGAAGACTGTAATCCCTTATATGTGGTGATAGATATGACAGTCAAATAGGAGACTGTAATCCCTTATATGTGGTGACAGATATGACAGTCAAATAGAAGCCTGTAATCCCTTATATGTGGTGATAGATATGACAGTCAAATAGGAGACTGTAATCCCTTATATGTGGTGACAGATATGACAGTCAAATAGAAGCCTGTAATCCCTTATATGTGGTGATAGATATGACAGTCAAATAGAAGACTGTAATCCCTTATATGTGGTGATAGATATGACAGTCAAATAGAAGCCTGTAATCCCTTATATGTGGTGACAGATATGACAGTCAAATAGAAGACTGTCATCCCTTATATGTGGTGATAGATATGACAGTCAAATAGAAGACTGTCATCCCTTTTATGTGGTGATAGATATGACAGTCAAATAGAAGACTGTAATCCCTTATATGTGGTGATAGATATGACAGTCAAATAGGAGACTGTAATCCCTTATATGTGGTGACAGATATGACAGTCAAATAGAAGCCTGTAATCCCTTATATGTGGTGATAGATATGACAGTCAAATAGGAGACTGTAATCCCTTATATGTGGTGACAGATATGACAGTCAAATAGAAGCCTGTAATCCCTTATATGTGGTGATAGATATGACAGTCAAATAGAAGACTGTAATCCCTTATATGTGGTGATAGATATGACAGTCAAATAGAAGCCTGTAATCCCTTATATGTGGTGACAGATATGACAGTCAAATAGAAGACTGTCATCCCTTATATGTGGTGATAGATATGACAGTCAAATAGAAGACTGTCATCCCTTTTATGTGGTGATAGATATAACAGTCAAATAGAAGACTGTAATCCCTTATATGTGGTGATAGATATGACAGTCAAATAGGAGACTGTAATCCCTTATATGTGGTGATAGATATGACAGTCAAATAGAAGACTGTCATCCCTTATATGTGGTGATAGATATGACAGTCAAATAGAAGACTGTAATCCCTTATATGTGGTGACAGATATGACAGTCAAATAGAAGCCTGTAATCCCTTATATGTGGTGATAGATATGACAGTCAAATAGAAGACTGTAATCCCTTATATGTGGTGACAGATATGACAGTCAAATAGAAGACTGTCATCCCTTCTATGTGGTGATAGATACGACAGTCAAATAGAAGCCTGTAATCCCTTATATGTGGTGATAGATATGACAGTCAAATAGGAGACTGTAATCCCTTATATGTGGTGACAGATATGACAGTCAAATAGAAGCCTGTAATCCCTTTTATGTGGTGATAGATACGACAGTCAAATAGGAGACTGTAATCCCTTATATGTGGTGACAGATATGACAGTCAAATAGAAGACTGTAATCCCTTATATGTGGTGATAGAAATGACAGTCAAATAGAAGACTGTAATCCCTTATATGTGGTGATAGATATGACAGTCAAATAGAAGACTGTAATCCCTTATATGTGGTGATAGATATGACAGTCAAATAGAAGATTGTAATCCCTTAAGTGTGGTGATAGATATGACAGTCAAATAGGAGACTGTCATCCCTTCTATGTGGTGATAGAGATGACAGTCAAATAGAAGAGAGTAATCCCTTATATGTGGTGATAGATATGACAGTCAAATAGAAGACTGTCATCCCTTATATGTGGTGATAGATATGACAGTCAAATAGAAGACTGTCATCCCTTCTATGTGGTGATAGATATGACAGTCAAATAGAAGACTGTAATCCCTTCTATGTGGTGATAGAGATGACAGTCAAATAGAAGACTGTAATCCCTTCTATGTGGTGATAGATATGACAGTCAAATAGAAGACTGTCATCCCTTCTATGTGGTGATAGAGATGACAGTCAAATAGAAGACTGTCATCCCTTATATGTGGTGATAGATATGACAGTCAAATAGAAGACTGTAATCCCTTATATGTGGTGATAGATATGACAGTCAAATAGGAGACTGTAATCCCTTATATGTGGTGACAGATATGACAGTCAAATAGAAGACTGTCATCCCTTATATGTGGTGATAGATACGACAGTCAAATAGGAGACTGTAATCCCTTATATGTGGTGACAGATATGACAGTCAAATAGAAGCCTGTAATCCCTTATATGTGGTGATAGATATGACAGTCAAATAGAAGACTGTAATCCCTTATATGTGGTGATAGATATGACAGTCAAATAGGAGACTGTAATCCCTTCTATGTGGTGATAGATACGACAGTCAAATAGGAGACTGTAATCCCTTCTATGTGGTGACAGAGATGACATTCAAATAGGAGACTGTCATCCCTTCTATGTGGTGATAGATATGACAGTCTAATAGAAAACTGTCATCCCTTCTATGTGGTGATAGATATGACAGTCAAATAGAAGACTGTCATCCCTTCTATGTGGTGATAGATATGACAGTCTAATAGAAAACTGTCATCCCTTCTATGTGGTGATAGATATGACAGTCAAATAGAAGACTGTAATCCCTATGTGGTGATAGATATGACAGTCAAATAGAAGACTGTCATCCCTTCTATGTGGTGATAGAGATGACAGTCAAATAGAAGACTGTCATCCCTTCTATGTGGTGATAGAGATGACAGTCAAATAGAAGACTGTAATCCCTTATATGTGGTGACAGCATCTGTCTAACCCACTGCACAGATATTAATCTTTGCAACAGACTTATTTATAGTAACGAGATCTTTTGCCTGCCAACATCTACTATGACATAGCACCTAATTTTTCACTGTTTCATTTGAAAGACAAGATACGTGTAAGTTCTAGGTTGCACTTGAACATGTGACTGCTCAGTCTAAAGCTAAATACACTATCAGCTGAGCATTTACTTCCAGCTCAATATACATATATAATACATAGCATGTTTAATTTGCTGGTGCATCATTTAAGTCTAGTTTTAAAACAATCTAAATTAAGTGAAACTTTTCATTGAAACCATTTTTCTGATTTTCATTTCTTTTTTTGATTATTGTTTTATGTAATTCCATGATTATTTCACATATCTAGGTACGGTATATACATAATGCATTACATAGAAATTCATACCTTTGCAACGGACCCACCCAAAGCAGCATGGTATAATCTCTTTGTGCCATGTCTACCGTGACACTGTCTCATTCGAAAGACAGAATACTGGTGTACCTACAAATAGATTAAAGGAAGGTATGCACAGTTAAACAAGATTCTGATACAAATGAATTAATTTGCACTAAATCTTACAAAACAGAATATTTTATCTATCTTATTAAATTAGAATTTTCTCAAACATTAAATTGCTACACTGTAAACTGTCCAAAGCGGACACTGTCAAAACCGGAATCCCGTGAAAAACGGACATATTTTGTGGAACGTAATTTTTTCCTATTATTTTCATTGAATGTAAACTCTCCGAATAACAGACACTATCTACTCTGGACATCGGACACAATCTCCGGTCCAGATTTTGTGAAATCCTATTTTATTTAACTGACAATACCGGACACTTTCGTCGTTAAGAGATTACACGCTTGACCGCTCGCTTTGTTTACCTAAGACGTCCTGTCATTAAAGGAGACACCTGCTTATTATTAATCGAAAATTACATGTACGAATGTTGATCACCACGACTACTGATCGTGTGAATAGATTGATGAACATAAATTCATACACTATCGCTTTCGCCTTGGCGAGCGAAGGGATGTTTTCTAAAAGAATTCACATGATTGTGGTCAAAACTTAATTTTAAGAAACACTCTTACACTGAATCGGTTAAATTGTCACAGCTGTCCTTGCTAAAATAGACAAACATAGACACAGACATCGTACTATTTCTGCAAAGGTTGTAGTTGGGTGGACATAATCTGACCTTTGAACTTTGAACACGATAACAGTAAGATATACTCCTTAGTAAGCTATGGGTAAAGGTAATTAAAGTTGAGCACATATACAGTGATACAAACAATCGATATATATATTCCCCGTGGCGATTGAACAGCTTCATTCTGTTTTTCTTTTGATTTTTTTTACCAAGTACCTGAGTACTAAGTTTACTAACCAATACTCAGTTCATTCAACAGTTTACCAGTTAACCGGATACTCGTTGACAACCCTATTTTACATACATTATCTCGAAGTGTCAACGTTTGTACAAAATAAATTGATTAACACAACAGTAAAGAAGCATTCACAATAGCCGCTAGGGGATGTCAAAGACAAATAACTCCATTCACTGGACCTTGTGATATTTGACAATAGAATAAAAGTCATGTAGAAGACACATTTGAACATAACACCCCAGTCATGTTCACATGTATATATCGGCTCAAATAAGAAATACTGGGATGTAAGGTGGCATCTGCAAGAATCAGTGATGATGATAGTTGTATGTATGAATATGAAAATTATTAAAAACTGTTGAAAAGATATAATAATTGGCTGTGCATGTTTGGGGAGGGTTCTTGAAAAAGTATATATTTTCTAATTCTATGGAAAAGAAGAGGTGGTGGAAGCTGTCAGAGACTTTGAAGGTAACCTACTATAATAGCTTGTGGAAAAGCTTATATTTAGTTTATTTGAGGTATTTGCAGGTATGCACACGACGATTAAAAAGCTGAAACGAGAAAATTAATCCGAATGTGTGCAAAATTATCGTTCTTTGTATATAGTTTGTTTAAAAAATAATTGTTTTTAGTTACTTCAACTTTTACAACAGGTAATTCATCTCAGTAAAATACATTATATATAGCCATATATTCTAAATATTCATGCAATGATATAATGATTCTATGTACTACTTCTTAAGAAAGTATGTGGAGTAATTATTTCTTAAAGATACATAAAGTCTAATTTTGTAAAATCAGAGGTACAATAAAATATATTCCTACCTTATTTTACTTATAAAAAACTGCAGCGACCCCTAAACCTAATAAGCCTTGGTTATACAGTTATTGCTGCAGCAAGTTAGAAATACGACCCTCAAATTTAACCTACTTACGTTCGTACGAGACTGGAGAATACGTACGCGACCTTAAAATTATTCATTTGCATACAAGGTAAAACAACAGTGGCGAAGATAAGAAAGAGAAAAAGAAAAGAAATCGGCCTTCTGCACTAAGTGACTCGGAAAAGAAAAGAAAGAAAGAATGAGTATGATGTAAAGCATGCGAGAAGTAGAATTTGTATCACGTGCAATGCATACATTATGCAAATGAATATTTCCGAGGTCGAACGAGATGAGTAAAACTGATAAGGAAAACGTGGGTTATGTAGCGTATTTGTACATGATAGCTGCATGTAATACCGATGGACAGTCAAAAGATACTGTACTAAACAAATTTACAATGTTACTTTAATCACAATAGTAGACAGGAGACCATATGTATCTTCAAGTATAATTATAATAAAGACTATACATTCTTTGTACTGGCAGGAGTCAGGATCATTTCAAAATGCATCTCATAATTGATTAATCCCTTCTTATTACAAATTTTTGAATAATACATGTTTTTTATTCTTTTATTTTATAAAAGATATCGCAATCTAATGATGGCTATCTTTAAAACGAGTTTCAGATGCCTTTCTGAGTAGGGAAAACACGGTTAGAGCAAAATAATTGCTGTTTCAAATTTTAGTTGTGAATGCTAAGTAAAGGTAGAAGATATGCAAACAACCAATTATTCCATTGGGGTGTACGGCAGTGGCTGATTGTTTGACCGTGAAGCCATTTCACCTTGATCGACGATGATTAGATAATTGGGTTGCTTTGGCACTTCTTATTTTAAAATATGCTAGTCTCATTTGTAGAAGCATCTTCATTTCAGTGCATATTGTCAAGTGTTCAACGCAAGCAGGTACAACTGTAATGATAATATCTTTATCAAGTGTGTAAAATCCATTTCAGTGGTCAATTAAGGGTTCCCAAAGTCTAATGGTCATGTTCTGGTTATTGTCAGTGGACATTTACAGCAATAATGCTTGCGGAAATAAAATCTGACTTTGATTTTCCAGGTGCGTCTTATACACGAGATCTAAAACAAGAGCCTTTTTTACAGATGTAAGAATTCATTTTTCTGCAGCGATAGCGCTGTAAATGTCCACAGACAATGATCAGAGCACGACAATTAGACTTTGTGAACCTTTACTTGATCACTGAAATGTGTTTTAGACACTTGTTAAAGACACTTTGCAACACACCTTATGCACTGAAATGAAGATGTTTTTACAAATGAGACTAGTGTATTTTAATATAACAAGTGCAGATGCAATCCAATTATCTAATCATTGTTGATCGAGGTGAAATGGCTTCACGGTCGACCGTACACCCCGCTGGGATAATTGGTTGTTCGCATTTCATCTACCTTTACTGCTGTGTTAATCAATTTATTTCGTACAAACATTAACTTAACTTCAAGATAACGAGTGTAAAATATATAGAAAGTGGCAGCTTTGCTTCATTACTGGTATTTTATCAAAAATGCTAAATACAGTAGCTAATTGTTACAATTTTATCAACCATTCTTTACAGTTTCCTTTCTACAATGTATCAACACCATGTTTGCATCACAAATTAATTTTATAACGGCAAATGGGTTTATCCCAGTTTTTTAATATCCTAAGATTCAGACGTGTAACCAATTTTTGTTTTCTGTAACGTAAAATCTGTTTGTAATACAGAGATTTTTTCTAGCTAAAATTAAGGTTCTTGATCACTTGCTTATGCGGCAATTTTACCTTAAAATTATACACAAGATATAGACTTTTTCTCCGATTATTTTCCAAAAGTTGGGGGTGCATATTATATGCAGATGCGTACTATACACTAGTGAATATGGTAAATGTACACCTGACAAGACCTTAGATTCTTTGCGATTTCTACTCAACCTTCTGATGAAGAGTGGAATAAGACAGCCACACAGCTACTCCATATTTATCATCTCATTCTGATAACCACATGGTAACTCATATTTATCATCTCATTCTGATAACCACATGGTTACTCTGTATTTATCATCTCATTCTGATAACCACATGGTAACTCATATTTATCATCTCATTCTTATAACCACATGGTTACTCTGTATTTATCATCTCATTCTGATAACCACATGGTTACTCTGTATTTATCATCTCATTCTGATAACCACATGGTTACTCTGTATTTATTAGTATTTATTATCTCATTCTGATAACCACATGGTTACTCTGTATTTATCATCTCATTCTGATAACCACATGGTTACTCTGTATTTATCATCTCATTCTGATAACCACATGGTTACTCTGTATTTATCATCTCATTCTGATAACCACATGGTTACTCTGTATTTATCATCTCATTCTGATAACCACATGGTTACTCCATATTTATCATCTCATTCTGATAACCACATGGTTTCCCCATACTTCTCATCTCATTCTGATTACCACATGGTTACTCCATATTTATCACCTCATTCTGATAACCAAATGGCATCATTTCACTCTGATAACCACATGACCACGCCTGGCTTATCATCTAAATCCCTTCCACTTCATGATCTCAAAATTTGACTGTACAAGAATTAAATGAAACTTTGTATATGCACATTATCAACTTTACAAATTTAAGTTGCTTTTCACTTCATTTTATCACAGGAAAAAATTGATATGAAAGCATTTTCTTACTCTCTTACCATCAAAAGTTCTATTCTCTGTTGTTGTTGTTGATGAATTCTTTATTTCAGTAATACAGGCAGTAGTTGTTGCTTCCAACTGGAAGAAAAAAATGTTTACATTCAAACACATTTCAAAGAAATAATATATATTTCACTAGAAGCTCACAATGGGATTAATTAACTAGTCAATTTGAAACGAGGGTCTGTGGATTTCTCATTCATCATCACACATTAGCAGGTTGATTGTTTTTCTCCCATTGATTAATTTGCCCCTTAAATTTGTCATTTTCTCTTGATTTACGATGGAACATGAACAAAAATTAGGTCACTTGATGTTGGCATATGTCGTGTTTGCTTATGACATCATAATAAGTAGGTCGTATAGCTTGTCATCCACCCCCCTGTGGATCATCCATCCCTCTGTGGATCATCCACCCCACTGTGGATGACAGGCTGATCGTTTCATACCTCTTGTAAGGATAACTCAGTGAATAGAGGAGAGATGATACTCTACAGATGTTACTCAAACACAACTCAAATTTCACTAAAACTTTATTTGAAAATCCCTTTTTAAGTTTTATTTCAATTAAAATTCAAATTTAGACATGTAAAGGAAATATTAAACTTTAATGACGGGTTTAATAACCGTTTCCTTAACATACACAAGAAAATTAGAATTTACCGAGCTTCCATGTAAATAATGTGATGGCATGAGAAGTAACTCTTACATTAAAATCTGTAACTAGGCTAAATGGGAAAATAAATAAAGTCACACTCAAATGCCACATTTTGTAATGGTATTTGTGTGGCATTTGGGTGTAACTTTATTTATCTATCAGAAATGACTTCCCTTTGGAGGACAAATTACTAAATAAATGGGAAAAAGTTGAAACTTTTGTATCAAATCATGTTCTCCCTCGAATCTTTTCCTAGTTTTAGGTAAAATGTTGCTAAATTTCATTATTATACTAATTCAGCCCCAATCCAAAAATAAGTTATGAAAGGCCTAGCCATGTTGACTTTCTTTTCTTTAAACAACAACAATAAAACACTTTTCCTTCACTAAAATTAAAACATGAAGTATATTATTTATATTAGAATCAAAATTCACACCTAATGATCTACACAAATTGCAGTATGTATTTCATCATCTGATAACTCATTGCCACTGGACGACCTGTTCTAACAAATATAACACATCTCCTATTCTGCATGTACCTTGTTCCTATCATGTAGAACACATATTTTATCACATGTTTTGCTGTTTATACAGTGAAATATCGCTGTCAGTCCTTATATTGCCAGATATAATGCAGGAAGACTGTCAGACCTTATACTGCATTATACTACCAGGTATAATGCAGGTAAACTGTCAGTCCTTATACTGCCAGGTATATAATGCAGGTAGGCTGTCAGTCCTTATACTGCCAGGTATCATACAGGTAGACTGTCAGTACTTGTACTGCCAGGAATATAATGCAGGTAGACTGTCAGTCCTTATACTGCCAGGTATAATACATAGTGTGTCAGTCCTTATACTGACAGGTATATAATGCAGGTAGGCTGTCAGTCCTTATACTGCCAGGTATTATGCAGGTAGGCTGTCAGTCCTCATACTGCTGGGTATAATGCTAGTAGACTGTCAGTCCTTATACTGCCAGGTAATATGCAGGTAGACTGTCAGTCCTTATACTGCCAGGTATAATGCTAGTAGACTGTCAGTCTTTATACTACCAGCCATAATGCAGGTAGGCTGTCAGTCCTTATACTGCCAGGTATATAATGCAGGTAGACTGTCAGTCCTTATACTGCCAGATATAATGCAGGTAGACTATCAGGCCTTGTACTCCAAAGTATAATACAGGTTGGCTGTCAGTCCTTATACTGCCAGGTATAATGCAGGTAGACTGTCAGTCCTTATACTGCCAGGTATAATGCAGGTAGGCTGTCAGTCCTTATACTGTCAGGTATATAATGCAGGTAGACTTTCAGTCCTTATACTGCCAGGTATAATGCAGGTAGACTGTCAGTACTTATACTACAAGGAATAATGAAGGTAAACTGTCAGTTCTTATACAGCCAGGTAAAATGCAGGTAGGCTGTCAGTCCTTATACTGTCAGGTATATAATGCAGGTAGACTGTCAGTCTGTATACTATCAGGTATAATGCAGACAGACTGTCAGTCCTTATACTGCAAGGTATAATGCAGGTAGACTGTCAGTCCTTATACTGTCAGGTATATAATGCAGGTAGGCTGTCAGTCCTTATACTGCCAGGTATATAATGCAGGTAGACTGTCAGTCCTTATACTGCCAGGTATATAATGCAGGTAGACTATCAGGCCTTATACTGCCAGGTATAATGCAGGTAGACTGTCAGTCCTTATACATGTACTGCCAGGTATAAATCATATAATGCAGGTATACTGACAGTCCTTATACTGTGGAGGGACAGATGAAGGAGATTCAATATCCCCGTGCTTTCTCAAAAGTGGGGAGCAATAAAGATACTATGGGAATAAAAGTTTAAAATCTAAAGAATTGAATATAATACCACCAAATCATAATAAACTGTATCATACCACCAAATCACAATACAAAATGTAATACCACCAAATCATAATATCATACCACCAAATCATAATATCATACCACCAAATCACAATACAAAATATAATACCACCAAATCATAATATCATACCACCAAATCATAATACCATACCATCAAATCATAATATCGTACCACCAAATCATAATATCATACCACCAAATCACAATACAAAATATAATACCACCAAATCATAATACCATACCATCAAATCATAATATCATACCACCAAATCACAATACAAAATATAATACCACCAAATCATAATATCATACCACCAAATCATAATACCATACCATCAAATCATAATATCATACCACCAAATCATAATATCATACCACCAAATCACAATACAAAATATAATACCATCAAATCATAATATCATACCACCAAATCACAATACAAAATATAATACCATGAAATCATAATATCATACCACCAAATCACAATACAAAATATAATACCACCAAATCATAATATCACCAAATCACAATACAAAATATAATACCACCAAATCATGATATAATACCACCAAATCATAATATCATACCACCAAATCACAATACAAAATATAATACCACCAAATCATAATATCATACCATCAAATCATAATATCATACCACCAAATCACAATACAAAATATAATACCACCAAATCATAATATCACCAAATCACAATACAAAATATAATACCACCAAATCATGATATAATACCACCAAATCATAATATCATACCACCAAATCATAATACAAAATATAATACCACCAAATCATAATATAATACCATCAAATCATATCATACCACCAAATCATAATATAATACCATCAAATCATAATATAATACCACCAAATCACAATACAAAGTATAATACCACCAAATCATAATATAATACCACCAAATCATAAATTGCTGAAAATATTTCATTTACTTTGGATGAATCTGAAAAATCTTTAAATGAAGTTCTTTTAACATTCCACTGGTTTGAAACAATTTCAGAGTTAAAGTAATGAAAGACTATGAGTCAAATGGAGACTGTAAATGAGAAATACCAATCTCCTAAGAAATGATGTTGATCTCATGAAGATGTGTAAGAAGAACTATAATAAGAAAATATCCAACACTAAAACACCCCTAACACAATGAAACAAAAGAGGTTTGACTCCTATAGGATGTATT
This sequence comes from Pteria penguin, assembly GCA_035048485.1. Lineage (NCBI taxonomy): Eukaryota > Metazoa > Mollusca > Bivalvia > Pterioida > Pteriidae > Pteria > Pteria penguin. The sequence goes on along the minus strand of CM068588.1, from coordinate 11,539,188 downwards.
TGTATCCTTGCTTCAAACTGCAGTTTCACCATCTATCAATTATCCTGCCTTACCTAAGTGAAGACATTTTCAATAAATTACACAAATCTGTAGAAGGAAGAAGATAGTTTGAACATGGTCAGTCTGTCTGCCTATATTGAGAAACTTAAGACCATTTAGGTTAGAAATATTCTTACCTCCAATGGCATTTCAGAGGTGTTGAAAAGTTTTCTAACATGTCAGTCATTTTCAGTGATTTGGATCAGTCAGGACACTACAATATCCAGAAAACAATTCAAATTTTGTCTATCAGAATGAAATGTCAGTCAAAACATTCAGATTGACACATTTCAACACCTTTGCAAAAATCATCCGGTGAAACATTTTTCTTCAAAAACAGTAAATGGAACACTTTCTCCACATAGGATATAAAGAAAAACATTTGAAAGATAAAAAAAAATTTGATTTTGCAATTGGAAAAATGTACTTTTCTCTGGAAATATTTGGTTAGAAAGAAAGATTACTCTTACTCTGAAAAAGATACCTGAAGATTTATTAAGAATACTACTTTGGTACAATAATCTGACCAGTTAACAATAAATGTGCTTATTTAAAAATCCAGTATGAAAAAGGCATAATATATATAAATGATTGATGAAATGGGATGGAACATTTTTCAATTTTTAAGAGTTTAGAGATAAATTCCAGTTAATCACAAATCTGAAAGAAAATGAAGACTTAAGTCAGAATGTAGAATAATGATTTAGAAAAAAAGTCACAAATACTATAAAACAATATGACCCCTGGATACCTTATATCAAATATCAGTAATACATTTAAGAATGAAGGAGGGAAAAAAATTACAATATACTTCTGATTTTATCTAAATTTATTAAATAAACAAAAAATATCCTTCATTAGATAATAATTGAATACAGAAGATTGTGAATGACCTAGAATCCATAGTTTCATATCTTATTTAATAAAACCAGTACATAAATGGCAATAATACAGAACCTATCTCTCTTGCTTCCAGAATTCATACTTTACAGATGGAAAACTAACACTAACATTTATCTGAATTTTGACGAAAGAAAATATTTGCCTTCATATCTGATCTATCTGTTGAAATCATTAATTCTCAAATTGAATTTTTGTAAGAGTAAAAATGAATTTTGTTCTATTGGTAGCTTCCAAATATTCCTAACAAGAGCAACGCCTAGCGTGGCATAATACGCCCGTCGCTTAATTCGGACGGGATCAATTCGCATTTGGCATGAGTTTCATGAAAAACATCTGACGTTTACTAAAGTTAATTGCGTTTCATAGCATTTTATCATAGGAATAAGTCCAAGGGCAATAACTCCTGCAAAACTGGTCCTATCAAACCCATCTTGGAACTCTTGAAATTTTTTAGTCCAAGCTCCCCCCCCCTCCCTTAACACACACACCCCTCCTAAAATTATAAATTTCTCAAAAATGAAGAAAAAGATATCAATACCTGTAAAATGTGTGATTGTTGGTACATTTTACTTGTTTCATGCTAAATTTCATAATGTTTTTACAAAAATTAGATTTTTATTGAATTTTCAAAAAAAAAAATCTTGAAATTTATAAGTCCAAGGGCCATAAATCCGTCAAAAGTTATCAATCATAACAAAACTCGAACTGGTACTGACGCCCCTTGATATAAAGCAATAGACCAAATTTCAATTCAATATCTTGAAAGACAGCAAAAAACGTCTGGAAAACATAACCTTTGACAGATGGTCAACCCCCCCCTCCCTAAATTATAAATTGCTCAAAAATGAAGTAAAAGATATCAAAACCTGTAATATATATGATAGTTGGTACATTTTACTTGTTTCAAGATAAATTTCATAATGCATTGACAAAAAATAGATTTTTAATGAATTTCTGAAAAAAAAATTGAAATTTATAAGTCCAAGGGCTATAAATCCGTCAAAAGTAGGTCAATCGTAACAAAACTTGAACTGGTACTGACGCCGCTTGAAATAAAGCTATATATCAAATTTCAACTCAATATCTTTAAAGATGACAAAAAAAATCCGGAAAACATGACCCCGGACGGACGTACGTACGGACAGCACCATAACATAATACGTCCTGTCTAACGTATAATAAAAACATATTCAAATAGAAAACACACAGTAATTTGAGAACTGTGAGTTAGAAAATTCAATGTTACTTTGGACAACCTATCACACTTGATTACACTATACTATCAAGAATATCTACTTATTTACTGTAATAAAATTAGTACATACAGTTTACCATGCATAGACTATCCCAAGTTACTGCCCTTGATTTTCATACTGCAGAGTTTGATTCAATTCTTGCTCCAGACTGTACTTTCCACTCTGAATGCATATATGCAATAAAGTCATGATTTTCATAATGCCTTCTGTTTTCACGAATGGACAAAATCTGAAAGAGAGGAGAATAATTCAAAAGAGGCATTCATACATTAATAATGACAGAAATTTATCAAATGGAGGAAGAAGGGTACCAAATCCGAGAATTTTGTGAGACTGAATGGCTTATTAATACAGTCAAAAATGCATTAACATTAAGCAAGTTTTTGACATATGCACTGTTTATTTCCTAACTGATTCACAAGTATTATAGATTTCTGTTTACATGTGCTAAGAGAAACACAGATTTGAATTTATATAACAACAAACTGAAATAAATATTTCTAAAAGTAAAAAACTGAGTGTACACTTTTAACATTTTATAAGAAGATGGCATCATAGTGTAAAATTCATGCCCAATCGTCTATCAATTTTTTTCACATCAACTATGTTTAAACTAATTACATGTACAGTCGAACTTCGATAACTCGAAGTCCTCGGGACCTACGAAATTACTTCGAGTTTCGGAAGGTTAGAGTTATTGAAGGTAAAAAAATTCCCGCCAAATCGAAAGTCTAAGATCGAACTTTAAAACTGTTATGTCCGACATAGAGATCTGCCCCCTTAGAAAGCAAACCTATCGGCTTGGACACTGTTCATTGCTGTCGGGGGCTTGGTACAATACCTTAGATGTTTTATTTAAGCGTAATTTTATTAATGTCGATAACTGTTAGTAACTTGCAGCTTGCAATTGTATAATCGGCGACAATTTTCACAATTACGGTAGCAATGAAAAATCGCATTCTTTCATGATTAAATTAGTTAACCTTAACGATCGATTGTGCAACATTAGGTCAGTTAATCCGTCAAGCTATGAAATTTCAATCCCTGTGTAAACAAACCAATTAGTTTCCGATCCTGTCATTTGCTTCGAGTTTTCGATGGTGAATTTAGTGTAAAATTGTCGTCATGACCTAATTACTCGGGTTTCAGGGAGTTTTCGAGTTATCGAAGTTGGAGTTATCGAAGGATGACCGTATATAAATTAAATTAAATAAAATTCCATTTTTGTGAAACAAAATTGAAGATTTGGCACATTTGAGTCATTAAATTTTGGGTTTTTTTGCACATTTTACTACAGAGTAAAACTTGTGAGAATCCATACTACAAAACAATGCTGTTATACCAGCAATATTTGCTTGTTTCTTGTTTTACATCACACTAATATTACTTCAATTATCAAAATAGATGCAGATAATAATTTCATATTTCATCATTGGAAAAAATTACTGACAAGTTCAATCAAAAGAGGTCAGACTACATGTTATACAGGAATTCATATTGTAATACCAGACTGATTTCAAAGTAACTATTGTTAAAGTACCAGATATAGTAAATGATATATTTTCTAAAAATGTATTTACATTGACAGAAAGCACTCTCAGACTTCCAAAGGGAAGTGCACTGGTTAAAATGAAAACAGGAGCACTCAATATCTCAAATATTCAGCCTGTCCTTTATCAAGGGAAAAAAATGATTTAAATAGAGAGTTCTGTAAAATCCATCATATTGCCAAGTATGCTTTGGCATTAATAAACATAACTATAAATGAATACATATACTACCTTAAGAAGAATGAATATACAATTGAATGTAAGCCTGCAAAAACCGTATAAATGCACATTGCCCATCAAATGTATAGAGATCAATGCATATCCTAAAAAACCTCAACTTACAAAATAAAATGACTATCATCTTACAGTATCTCAGCACAATATTAATTACATAAGTAAATTATCAAATTATTATAACATTACATTGTAAGATGGACAGGTAATAGATATACCACACTCAAGTGATCAGATTAGTGCAGTGATGACATGTTTAAAGAAAGAATCGCAAGGTGAGACACAGCATTAATCACCATGGCTTCATTAGCTAATTAAACTATAGCTGTCTGCAGAGCAGAGAAGTATAGTTATACCCCCTATCCCCATAAAATCTCTAGCTTCCCATGAGTTCCTAGCACAGTGAAGTCACTGTACTTCATACAAATTTGTACATGAAAGCTTTCCTTTGTGACAAGGTTGGAAGAAATACATATTGGAGGTGTCCACAAAACAGGGTTACTACCTTTGTCTCAAGGACAATTTAATGTGTTGCAATTATCTGCCTTTGTGCAAGTCTAGATATGCATGTCTTTCCTTGTGCCAAATTTGCAATCAAATCTATACAATGCTTAAGGAAGTATTACTATGACAAAGATGGCATCTGTACTGCTAAAGATCTCAAAGTATTCAGAGCCAACATTTACATGGCCCAATTATATCCCTTCTGTATTGCAAATTTTCGTCCTCACAACCTTTATCAAGCAATTTTTCGGATGTAAAATCCATGTTTACCATTCAAAGATACATAAGCTTCTGAGAAGCTGGAGAATCTTATGTATCTTTGAATTATAAACATGGATTTTACATAGCCTTCCATTTGTCATCCGAAAAAAATTGCTTGATAAAGGTCACGAGGCTGAAAATTTGCAATACAGAGTGTTTGTGTTCCTTTACTTTTTATGTACCAGACTTCCCTTTTGAGGACTTCTTCAAATCTTTATATCCCTTCTGATCATGCAATTTTACACAGTTGATTTTCTGTGCTAAGTTTAGCTGAAATCCTCATTATGGTTATACAGATGCAATGACAAAGTGAGCATGCAAATTATAAGTGTCAAGGGCTATAACTCCTGTAAAATGAATGGGACAATGGTAATCTCCCTTTTTAGAAAATAGCACATGATGATTATTCTTTCCATAAAGTTTGGCTGAAATTTAGCCATGGATTTTAGAGATATGGTGTACACAGATGGGAAGATGGATGGATGCAGTGATTCTCAAATTTCTTTTGTGAGGTTAGAAAAAATTTGTTGTGACTGCTTTGTGTTTGTCCTGATTAATAAGTAAATTAAAAGATTATAAAGTTATCAGGGGCATATCCCCAAACATTAATGCATGCAGAAACATCTGCATTTTAAAGACCATGAAAGAAACTGCCAGTGACAGTGTATATTTCTACTTATACAGTGTCTACAATTCAAAATAATCTCTAATATTCAATACAGTGTTACAAGATCTTTGAATCATTAATGCACAGTTATCAGATTCACACCTTGCATTGATTAGATCTTTAATATGCTAGGGAATGTAATGCACATATATTACAAACATCCTTAATGCAAATTCAAGCTTACACTAAAGCATAATTTCTGAAATCCAAGGTGAATTTTCTGGAGTTTAAAATACTCAATCACAAGGCAAAATCCAAACAGACAACTATTATGATTCCTTGGCCTATTTAGTGACTGTGCTGTATAAACACACACAGCAAAGATAATAGCTCGTTTTTACAATGAGTGCTGTATGTGTACAGTGTGCAAAATTAACGGTAGACAGAATCTAGAAACACTTATGTCAGTCTAAATCTGCAGTGGACTCTAATATTAAGCTGTTTAAGGAATGAGTACTATTCACTGGAAGAAGTGACAGAGAGACATACTTTTACCCACATATGTGAGCCTCTTGTCGGGAGGTCAGTATCTCTATAAGCCTTAAAACCTCCAGGCTGACAAAAAGGAATTGTCTATCATAAATTGGATTCAGAATTATTGTTGTACAAACTGGGTAATCAATATCTTACTACTTAGTGTGATAAAGAATGGTATGTAACTTACCTGTATTTAACTGTCTGCCCATCATACTTGTAGTGAAATCTACCAGGTGGATATTTACACCTAGAAACATCAAAATAAGAACTGCTGAGAGTTTAATTAAACATAAACTTTGCTCATACTATAAATATAACTAAGAACAGTGTTTTTATCTTTTGTGTGCTTTGATGACTTTACTGAAAACATTTGTAATTAAGTTTCGTTTTCTTTCTATTCAAGTACTGTAAACCGTGTTTTATTCCTGAGGGTTTTTAATTTTGCGAGATTTGCGAGGAGGATCTTCTTGCAAAAATAAAACACATCGAACATGTCCAAGTTTGACTATCATGATCTAAAATATTCAACACAAGTTAAAATGATTTGTTTATTTTACACTGATTTCAGGCAAACTTCTAAAATCTACTTGATTTTCTCAACTCAACGTCCCTATCTAAATGTTGACAGTCGCCTTTTTCTATATCTCGCACATGAATAATTTCACTTTTATCGCGATCGGAGTATTTATCTAACGTCCTGCTGTTATACAAATTTAGAATTGAAAAAAAAATTATGTCCGGATAAATTTATACAATCTACAAGTTTCAAATATAAAAATTTTCCATAACTATAAAACAGAACAATAAGTTTAAGTTAAAAGGTAATCTACAAAAAAATTTAATGAGCACTGTTAACACTAAGTAAGGCTACGTTATCAATGATCGATCTCTGATAGAAGAGTGACGCTACCTAGAGTTTGGTTCCAATTTAAACCCTCAATATTTAATACACAATGTAAGATGTGAAGTTGGCAGTTCACTTTTATTTACTATCATTTAACTAACAGTGATCTTCATATCTGGCTTGAGCATGTACTGACTCTTAAAAAGTAATCATCAATGACAGCTAAAATGAAGTTCGACTACACCCCAAGCAGTCAATTCTTAATTGGATAGATAGGTGACCAGGTAAACGCGTCATTTAACTGTTAAACAAACAATCATGCAGAGAGGAGATAAACAGTGTGGCTTCATGTATCAATGAAATCGTGGTTATATGCTACAACTACGTCCTGAAAGCAAGATTTTGTCCAGATTATCAGAGCAAACTTAATGTACTTTTGGAATTCTGAACCCGTATTTCCTTGTCTGGATCTGGAACGCAGATTTACAGATTATCAGATCAAAATATCATTTGGGAAATCCGTTCCCACACTTTCTTGTCCGGAAAGTGGATTTTTACGGAAAAGCCCTAATTAACAGAACATCACTGTACAATAAAAATGTTTTAAATGTTTTATATTAAATCGTCGCAAATAAAAGACCATTTACAGTACCACTCTCGACGATAATTAATAAATACAGTCTTTCTCACTGACTGAAGAAAATGCATCTGGACTGGCATTTCATGTCTGATTTCAAGACTGAATGTTCCATGCAAGTTTTCTGTGTGACTTGCATGCTCAATCATGTTTCCAATAGTTTACACACCAATTTCCTATTGTAGTGTTTGAACACTGGTGGTCAGTTGATCAATAATCCTCTAAATGTTTTGTTATGATATTGTGTATAACATTACTGCCCAGGATTTACCTGAATTCTAACAAATAATGTTTCCTTGCTAGGGAAAAAGAAGGAAACAGAAAATGACAGATTCATGTGGTAAAAATTATGTTTTAATAAAAGTTTTGACATCATTATACATTGAATGTGTCTTGCGTCATTTTGCAGGAATAGCATTGCTTTTGTCACTCAAAACATCATCAGTCCTGCAGTTAATATTTAATCCTTTATGATCAAAGACTACAATTTTAACAGGTTGGGCACATCGCCCTAAAGAGAGATATTCCCTAATTAGAGAGATATTTCATTAGAATTTTTAAAATATTGTCTTTCTTCAGAGGGATTTTTCCAGCTTAATGCAGGGGTTCCTTAATACTAAAAATAAAAATTTTGGAATTTGGATTTGAAAATTTAAAGTGCACATCTTTACAATGTCCTTTACAATATTTGTAAAGGATGTTTGTGATTTCTATCAACCGTTTTTGTGTTTATAGCTACAGAAGTTTTACATCATCAAACTTGAAAATAGTACTTCCTACAGGTCAACATCTTTGGCAAACATTGTCCAGTATGTACTATTGATGTGTGATTTTAAGTTTCAGGTCAAAGTTATTAATTATTATTTTTCAGTTCTTGGGTACTCATGCATTAAGGTTGAAAACATTCCTCTTAAGAGAAACAATTTTTTTAAATGCCAGCATAGTGTCTCCCTAAACTGGGAATGTCTCTCTTTAGAGGGATGTGCCCAACCTGATTAACCTGGAAACTCCATCATAAAAAGCAAACAATACAGGAATTACAATCAAATAAAAGAAAAATATGAGAAACCACTGAAAAAAATTCATGAATTTGCTATGGAGAAATAAATTCTACATATATGAAAAGTATTGTCATTTTTGTTTCTTGGGCTGAAAAACAGTTTTTGGACCTGTGTGGCACTTAACTATACAGTTCTAAATGACCTGTGGAGGAGAAAAGTTTTTTGCATAAACAAAAAATATCAGATATGCATGTTTAATAATGAGTATGCACATCAGACTGCCTCTTATTCATCTTAGTTCCCTGCTGTACATTGCCTCTATGAATTGTGTTTATGTACTGTCAAAGTTTTATTGCTTCTATACTACAGAATTTATATCTCACCAGTAACCATTCCCATCTCTTATAGCTGAATTATCAAAGAAGCATAACCATTATCAAAGAAGGATAACTCTTATAGATGCAATATAAACTTGTGAATATGTAATATTGGCAAAATGGATGATGTTTAATTGACAAGCAATGAACCAAACAAATAAAAAAAACTGAAACCTCTGATTAGATGCCACCTGTCTTAAAAGACCATTTCTGGTTGGGAGTAAAACTGGACTCGCAGATTTTGACTGTATTGGTGGGGAAAGTTGTGAACATGAACGAAAGAATAGACAACCTGTATGGTGTATGAATAACATCAAAATATTTTACGTAAAATTAATGATGCAGAACAAATTCAGAGAGAATCTTTTTCCTAAATTTTTACTGAAATAATTGTACATCCATGACCAATTAAAAACTAAAGATGAAAATTCAAATCTCCAAACGAAAAACCTCCTGATCTGTTACGATAAAAAGTTAAAAGATACCTTTTCCTATATAGATTAAAGTTAATAAAATAGTCTAAAACTATGCAAATGAGAGACTTACTGCTCTTAAAACTCTATGTATTATACTTTCTTATATGGTGGGCTACCAGAGTTTGCTACATTTTTAAAGACAAATGTATGAATTTCAATAACAGCCAATATGTGTAGATAAACTAAAATATTCAACATCGTTAGAAAATTGATACGAGTTTGTTGTTTTATTGTGGTTGTATTTCAGGTTTTCAGTCACATAATTAATGTTTTGGAAGCAGGAAATTATTGAATTCCTGAACTACATGTAGCACAAGCTAACACTTGACCAAGGTCTCTGAAAAAAGAAACTGAGAGTGTACCTTTGTTTACTATGAAACAGCCTCAAAAGTCATTCCGTCCTATAGGATTTCTTGGCCAACTTGCTGGAATCTTTCATGACCTTTCCTTGTCATTTGGACACTGCAATATATTAGAGATTATAAGACAGGTACATTTCAACAAGTTTGATTGCAACAGCACTAAATGTATAGGACTTATGGTATGGAAACCAATTTTTGATACTCCACTCCTACCTTGACCTTTGGACCCCAGAAACAAAAGGGCACATTTTCCACTCATGGTGATTAAGATTACAGGAAGGTATGCACAGTCAAACAAGATTCTACTACAAATGAATGAATTAGCCCTTATTAAATTAGAATTCCTGAACATTAAATTGCTATTACTTTAAAAACATATATATATATATATATATATATATATATATATATATATATATATATATATATATATATATATGTAATATATATATATATATATATATATATATATATATATATATAAAGCACAAACAGAATCAGTGAAACACCTGGGAGTACTATGGACCTTGGATCTCCGAAGAAATACCTGTAAAAAATAAAAACAAATTAGATAAACATATAAAGCACAAAGACACTACAGTTAACAAGGCACCCTATATTTCACTTTTATTCGTTCCCCGTCTGGGACTCGAACCCACAACCTATGGTACCGAATCACCTAGCCGTCATGCATCCGACCCTCTAACCGACTGAGCTACCCGAGCTCCACAAAAATGGAGCTTTAATAGCCAATCATTAGCTAATCGCATGCATGACAACACGGCCGCAGAAAGTGAAGGAATTTACCCGACGTAAACGCAGGCGGATCCCCTGAGAGGATACATCACTGAAAGAGAAATAAACATATAAAGCACAAACAGAATCAGTGAAACACCTGGGAGTACTATGGACCTTGGATCTCCGAAGAAATACCTTTTATACAGACAACGACCCAACCGAACCTGACGATGTCTGGCTGCCCGAGGATGTTGATAGCTAGACGTTTGATGTCTTCATCACAAACGATGGCAACCTGGAGAGCTAAGCTGACCGGACTGGCGAGAAAATATGCGCCAGTTTCCTTGAAGACGAGACCCGACAATGTGACACCAATGAAGACGAGGAGGCTGAAGAAAGGCACCAGTAACGTAAGTCGACCGTGAAGATGCAATAGCCACAATTCGACGATTCCTTGAAGAAAAGCAAAGCGACGACTTCAGCCTGTTCTGTCAGATAGAAAATTGAAATTTCACCTGCTTTAATATGCCTTTTAATTCGCCTGTGTTAAAATAAATTTTTGAACCTGTCTTGTGTCTTTGATCACCCTGGTTACACGACTGAGATACAATTACATGTGTTTCAATAGACAGCAGTTTTATCTTTAGGGTGGTATGAGCAGGTGTAATAACATCAGGTCACTGTACTTAAAAAGACAGTTTCAAAATTATCGAAAATGTGATCTGTTGACTTTCATGTAGCTCAAACAAACAAGAAAGGGATTTAAGAGAGGTAACTCTAGTGTATCTATATATAGATACATGTACAGTGATTCCATTACGGACACAGCGAAAGTTATACACATATGCAATTCTTGCACAATCTGTCGATCTTCTGGTCTGTGAAACTGCATTCGTTTGTCACGCCGTGTAATTGAATATTCGTTTATTTGAATAAAAAAGTCCTGACAAATAGCCTATTCAATTAAGCGGCTTGCACTGTATTTCCATACTGCAGTTTGTTAACATTTGAAGCAAAACACTGAAGTTCTTTCTATTACATCTACAGTCTACTATGTTTCTTATAAACAACCTTTTGTCTAGGAAAGTCTTCCTTTTGGAGGCTGACACCATCACAGATATGTCTTTTGCTACCACTAGAACTAGGACCAACCTCAGTGATGGTCATCCTTCTGGAACCATGATGTTTCATACAAGGAAGGAAACTTTTCTGAAAGTCGAAGAAAACAATGAAATACCTATATGTATTAAATCACTGAATTAACTCTACACATATATATCAGTAAACAATAGAAATAATGTTTTTTATGCTTTCTTTGAATTTCAGGAAACTGCTAGAAATTTGCCTTGAAATCTCAATCAGTTTTGCATATATTTATTAAATTTTGGTAACAAATAACATGAATTTAGAGAGTGAGAAATCTTCATAAACTGTGACCATTTGTTCAACAGTGCACACAATGTCATATAACCAATCATCAGTGTAAGCTGATTTATGTTTCTTAGAATGGGGTGTCTTGACTATCCAAATCATTTGTATGGACCGAAATATCTTTGCCCTGATCAGGCAGAATGCCAAGTGGCAGCGAACCAAAGATTGAGAGGACAGAAAGAGTAGGAAGGGTTGCTTCACTAGCTTCTGTAGACAGAGGTTGTAAATCATCACTTTTTTCAGTTTTTACTATATAAATGTGGTAAGATGCACATCAAACACCAGTACTTTTATTTAAGAAATGGCAGAAATTTTGTCTTCATCGCAAACAAATCTCAATTTTTCCATACTCAGATTAAGGAAACCAGTGAGATGTCTTCAGATGTGGTTTGTTAATACAATCTCACATCTTACATCTTAGCTCTGACCTTTTTAATTACAGTCTAATCATCCTATTGAGTAGTAACCAGTTTTTCTAGCTTCCTAATGATTATAGAAACTTCTTACACCACAGAGGTCTTGTCAGCACAAACTGTGCTGCCTTTTCAAAGGGGATGAAAATCTGTACCAAGCTCTCCACCAGAATGAGTTCCTCAAAGCTGAAGACACAATTGTTCAGGGTGGAAGTTGCTGTGTTAAAAAGGCTAAGACCATAATGATAATGCCATCAGTGCAGGTGTTTGTTCCAATAGCCAAAGTATATGTAACATACACACTGTGGAGTTCCATCTTGTTTGGACAACAATAATGAATTAATGTCTATTAAGTTTTGAATCTACAATAATAAAAGCTTTCACTTATTCTAATTCATATAGCATTTTGGTCATATTGCTACACTGATGGGAAAAAGTTTCCAGTTTTCCAGCCTTCCCCAAATGATCTGTTAATCTCAGAGTGCCAAAGTAACATGACAATAAGATTTATTCCATAGCAATCAAACCCAGTCCTATCAAAGCTTTTTGTTCATTGGCTGTGTCATTTATTATGAAAAGGTACATTGGATAGGACAATATACTTGGCAGGGTGTATCTATGTTCATTTAAGAACCTTTCTTGTGTGTAAATGCATGGCTCGATTGTACACCAAGTGTAAATTCTTCAGAAACAGTACATACATAAGCTGACACAGATACCACTAAACAAGTACATGTATATGAACCTATCATTAATGAAATAAATGCTTGATTATGCCAAATATAGTTTTTAATTTCGGGGACAATTTCACTAGGAAACATACCTTGGTTCCAAGAAAGCAACAAACTGCTTAAAGTAGAGGTTATCCACAATGCTTACTGGTAATAGTTTATACAAAACTTTGTTGAAAGCATCATCAATGTCACTGTGTCTAACTAATAGAGTCTGGTTGGGCAGAATTTGCAAAGATGTCAATAGATTTCTTGACTGCTTTCTTGGCTGTTTTCACTGGCAATTCTTCCTCTTGTTTATGTACCCATGCTTTTGGAAGTAGGCGGTGTTGCCTGTAAAATTAAAATAAAGGACCTTTTTATTTTTCAGAAGAATGGATGGGGATGGTACAGCAGAATTTCAGCTATAATAGAATAACCAGTTTCTACTTCCTTTGTTCACTGAATCCAGCGTTAAATGAAGGGTCTTCATTAATACATAGCACAATGCCACATGAATACCATTACATATCATAATGCCACATGAATACCATTACATAGCACAATGCCACATGAATACCATTACATTCTACGATTCTTCAAATCGATTGATTATCATATTAATGCTAGCACTCTATCTGGCTACTGTCTGTCGTCTGCAATGTTATCTAACAAGATGAGTGTAAAGTGAACATGCTCTGACGACAACGCAGCCCACTCAATAACGGCTGAATTGCTAATCACACATAAAGATTAAGCTGATAAAGCATGGAAATCTACTGGTAAATTTATTGCCCATGAACCCATGACGCCACCCTTTCTTCATGGGAAAACCAAGTTCCACGATATTCATACTGTATATGGATAAAACATCTGTCTGATGCAGATAAAATAAGACATAAAATAACAATACACTAGTTAGATTGTTATGTTTCATGGAGCTGTTTAAGGCTTACGATCTCTGAAAATTTGATGTGTCTTTCTTATACATCCTCTTAACATTACACCTTGATGCTAGTATAATAAAGAGTTTTCGGAATTAAAATCTGACTAAGACTAAGAACTTCAAATGTTAGAAATGGTTTTCAGTGCATTTATCCTAAAAAAAGAAATGAGTATGATGGGAAGGTATGTTTTAATAGTCGTTTGATGCTCATGATCTCCAGCCTGATGAATTTGCATTTTTAACATACGTCTTTGTACAATAATAGTTTTTTCACTGACTAACATTATAACTTTTAAAATTATTACTTTAGTACTGGTTAAGAACAAGTTCCCAGCAAAGATCAGTTACCAACTATTACCTTATCATTAGGAGAACTCAAAACATAAATTTAAAAAATTTTCAAATGTAATGGTAGGTGCTCTACATATTGCAAACAATCACATGAAAAGAAACCTCTTAAATTCAGGTTTCAACAAGACCAACGCCTAGCGTGGCATAATACGCCCGTCGCTTAATTGGGACAGGATCAATTCGCATTTGGCATGATTTTCATGAAAAACATCTGACGTTTACTGAAGTTAATTGCGTTTCATAGCATTTTATCATAGGAATAAGTCCAAAGGCAATATCTCTTGCAGAAATGGTCCTATGCAACCCATCTTGGAAATTGACCTGCAAAAAAAAACTTGAAATGTTTTAGAACTAACCTCCCCCCCCCCCCAACACCTCCCCCCCCCCTTCTAAAATCATAAATTTCTCAAAAATGAAGAAAAAGATATCAATACCTGTAAAATATGTGGAGGTTGGTACATTTTACTTGTTTCATGATAAATTTCATAATGTTTTTACAAAAATTAGATTTTTAATGTATTTTCAAAACAAAATCCAAGGGCCATAAATCCGTCAAAATTACGTCAATCGTAACAAAACTCGAACTGGTACTGATGCCGCTTCGAATAAGCCTATATATCATATTTCAATTCAATATCGTGAAGGACGGCAAAAAAAAAGGCCGGAAAACATGACCTAGGACATATGGTCAACTGCCCCCCCCCCCCAAAATCATAAATTTCTCAAAAATGAAGAAAAAGATATTAAAATCCGTAACATTTGAGATAGTTGGTACATTTTACTTGTTTCATGATAAATTTCATAATGTTTTGACATAAATTAGATTTTTAATGAATTTCTGAAAAAATCTTGAAATTTATAAGTCCAAGGGCTATAAACCCATCAAAAGTAGATCAATTGTAACAAAACTCGAACTGGTACTGACGCTGCTTGATATTAAGCTATATACTAAATTTCAACTCAATGTCTTGAAAGACGGCAAAAAAAAGTCCGGAAACATGACCTAGGACATATGGTCAACCCCCCCCTAAAATCATAAATTTCTCAAAAATGAAGAAAAAGATATTAAAAACCGTAACATATGTGATAGTTGGTACACTTTACTTGTTTCATGAGAAATTTCATAATGTTTTGACAAAAAAACCAATATAACAAAATAGCTGAGAACTGGTTTTAGTCGGGAATTGTTTCTTGGCCAGTAATACGTTTTAGTGTATTCAATGAGTAAAAGAAGAGTCTGATGGGTAGGTATGTTTGATGGGCCCATTTTTCTCCTCATCAATTCCAATCTAATGAATCGTCATTGGCTTAGACTTGTAACCTACACCTGATTATCAAAGATCTAAATTTATACCATCGGCAAATATCACAGTCTAAGCAGATACCAAGGATAAATATGTTTCTAATTTAAGGCACGCTTTCTGGCCATGTGGAACTGCAATTACTGGTACTCTAATGTACAGTTCCCCATACAGTTACAATTTGATTCAACACTAAGATTTGCTGTTTTGAGCATAATTAACAGGTAATAATATCCAATTTCGTTGTATATTAGGTGATTTTAATAGATAATTAGACTTTTGCAGAAAAAAATTCATGAATCAAACCTTTTTTAACGAAGTCTGCACTAATTTCAATATCTATGTGCAGGTCTTGATATAAGGGCTAAATCTGATTTTATATCATAAATATACAATATTTTCAGTATTAATATATTTATAAGAGATTGACCACTGAATTTGCAAAATTTCATATTTTTTTTTATCCACCATAATTATTAATGTACGCAGACCAAAGCGTCTGGGAACTAGTATTACAAAACAGTAATGTTCAAGTTAAAATGATGTTTAAGTTTAAATATGAGGAAATCAATCACTTGCGCATTAACTATTTTCATTGAGGAATTTCAGGTAATGCACACCGTTCATATAACTAAAAAATTGGAATTTTATCGTATCAATTTAATAGTAATAACACATCATCCTGTCTAGTTACAGGTACTAGAAATAATGAAAATACAAATTTTTACTAAAACTAAAACGATAAAGTATTCTTTTCTTAATTAAAATTTCATTACAACAACTACTTTGTTTGCCATACCCATTCTCTCTATCATCAAGATGCTTGTTTTACATAAAATGATCAAGTTGGTGATGGATTCTGCAAAAACCGGTTAAAAAATCCAGACTGATGACTCTAGATAAAGATAATAACAAAAATTTCTATATCATATTGCTAATGGAGGATTCACTGCAACAATATAAAGGTGAAATTTAATATAATGTTGGCAGCAGAAAATTTTCTTGAATTCTTGCAACAATGGTTGTCTTTATTGTTTACCATTCCCTCCTTTTTCTATGAATGATAACGAAATATATATTTCGAATTCAAATTTTATTAACAGATTTTACGAAATTTGTTTTCAATTGTGAAAGACAATTTTGCAGTATAAACAGCTAAATGATTAAGCGGTGGAGAGAGGTAACATCTTCAGAGGACAAGCTTGTGGAGCTAAGGTGCATCACACTGGACCTTATAAAATTGCTTATGTGAAAAATCATGTGCAGAGATCAGCAACATATAAAAAAGAAAAGAAAGTCTTTTGAAAAAGGTACAAATTATTATAATAACCTTTTTCTGATGTTGCCTCTTCAAGAGCAATTACACATTCTTTGTAAAAATTCTGGTACACACCTCTGGTAGATGTTTTCATATCCCTTTCCCATATTGTTTTCGAATAATGTGCAATTGCATTTCCTCATTTTGCATTGATTTCTTCTATGCAACCCAGCAATAATTCCTAAATGCATAAAAATATAAAGTATCTGAAAAGTTAATCATCGTAACATAATTTTTCGTTGTGATTACTTTATCACAAGTTGAACAAATATAATATTATATATCATAATATAATGTAATGCTTAAATTTGCCATGTTCAAATGAGGGGCTTATCATTGTACCTGTATATGTGCCTTTGTTTTATTTTCAGTTTTAAAATGGTTTTCTCTATCTTGCACTGTCACTAACAGAGGTTCTAATTTTTTGCCTTTACCAATTGGTATTCCAGAAGTTAACAATAGGATTTTAACTGGTTGGTTGGTTGATTTGTGTTTTACGTCGCTTTCAACAATATTTCAGTTATATCGCGACATGGAAGCAGAAGGTTACCAACCTCTTAAACATAGTGGCGCAACCCAGGAATCGAACCCGGATCGTCGGCGCCGCAAGCCAAGCGCTTAACCACTACACCAAGCCTGCCCCTCAATAGGATTTTAAGAATTAATTACAATACAATGTAAGTTCCCATACATTTATTATATATAATATTTAACAATACATTTATCAGTAATATTTTCAAATTATGTTATAAATATATCAAATAATTTACCTGCGGCCACATCGTCCAGATATATTTCTTTATTGTATTTACATACTCCAACAAAGTATTTAAGTTCATGGTCTAGTTCAACATTGCTGAGAGACACATGGTCCTGTTCTTCTATAAGACGGATTAAATGTTTCCTCTCTCTCAACAATTTTCTCACCTTCTCTACTTCTCGATAATGGTCAGGCTCATGACTTTAACTGGGCTCTGCTATTAATCCCTTCAGCTCATTATTTTTTTTCCTAACCTGCAAATAAACATATATAGTAAAGATATATATATATATATATATATATATATATATATATATATATATATATATAAAAGCACAAAAAAGGAAATTGTAACAACATTCACTATTCATAAGTATCGGATCAACCTCAATGAAGGTTAATGCAAATCGCTCGAGAAAAAGGGGTCAATATAAAAGCACAGGTAAGCGATAACGATACTAAAACAATTAAAAATTGCCAAATTTTCGAAGCAATCTGCTTCTTCTTCAGGACACACACAAACACTCACACAAATATAAAGACACGAAAAGAAAGATAGAAAATATATACAAAGCACTAGTCTAATAAAAACTGGTTTCTTCAATTGGCTACATATTGAGCGTTTCTCTATGCGCTATCTAATCACATATATATATATATATATGTATATATATATTGTCAGGCAGAACTTCATATCCTAACCAATGCAGTGATAAGACTAGAGATACAAAGTTGCATGAGTGATTATGTAATGCTGAAGTCATCAGGCTGAACCTTTGCTACTGGAGGTGAATGATATTGTATTAAAAGTCATGTATCATAATCAAATTTGTTCAATTTTTAAACTTCTAAACTTTATCATTTTAAAGTTCAAAAGGAAAGTGTGTTAAAGAATTAGATTATGTTGTTGGAGGACTTTTGCGATGGGTGTTGCATGCAACCAATGGATGCTTACTTCTCCAAGGCATCTGGTCTCATCTCAATGTTATTGGTTGGTTGATTGGTCTCAATGTTATTGGGGTTTGCATTTGTCTAAATATGACGCTATACACGATACTGTCCTTTTATTCCATGGACTATAAGATATGGTTAACCCTTCGGTACATTTTTGTTTTTTCCTTCTGTTATACCAGTTATACCAGGACCAGGAAATAGTGGTTATACCTTGACCAGTTTGTAGTGGTTATACCAGGACCAGGTTGTAGTGGTTATACCAGGACCAGGATGTAGTGGTTATACCAGGACCAGGTTGTAGTGGTTATACCAGGGCCAGGATGTAGTGGTTATACCAGGACCAGGATGTAGTGGTTATACGTGGACCAGGTTGTAGTGATTATACCAGGACCACGTTGTAGTGGTTAAACCAGGACCAGGTTGCAGTGGTTATACCAGGACCACATTGTAGTGGTTATATCAGGACCAGGTTGTACTGGTTATACCAGGAGGAGGTTGTCGTGGTTATACCAGGACCAGGATGTAGTGGTTATATCAGGACCAGTTTGTAGTGTTATACCAGGACAAGGATGTAGTGGTTATATCAGGACCAGGTTGTAGTGTTATACCAAGACCAGAATGTAGTAGTTTCACTTCACTGCCTATGAAACCATTAAGATCTACAAAATTATTAAACAGATCTGTATATAGATGTTAAAAGCCATGTAGACTACAATAAGGATACGAGAGGGTATATGTGGTTAAGGTGTTCTTCATAATGTTTTGAGTATGTGGGTGAATAAATACATAGACCTCCTCAGTCTTGTCTGCACTGGAGCTAACTGGCTTGCTCCCATGTTTCCTGATTGGGACATTCTGGTGACAATATTCTTTTTTATTTTTTTACTCCACAGTGCCCGCGAAACTTTGTTGAACTCCACAGGACATTTGGTCCTATTGGAAGACATATTTCATAGGACCGAAATCATTTCTGTCTGACCAAAAAAGATAATTGAAGAATTTTCAATGGGGTATTTAACATCGCCTTTTTGTCAGCGTCAGTCGATGTCAATTTTCTTTTGTTTAGTGGTTTTCCGGGGATTGCCCCCTCCACATATTGTAATTTCGCTAGAAAAGACATTCATGTACACTCAGGAACGCTCAAAATATAAAGGTCGTTATTAAATAGTATAAGTGCTTACAAGACTCCGTCTTTCCGCGGTATACATAGTGTTGGAAGCAACATCGGACAAACCAGTCCGACTAGAAAACGCGCAAATCAGACCGATCGCACTTTTGTCTGTTCGGTTCGACGGTCCGATGAATTTCGCGGACACTGCCTCCAGGATAAAATCTCCACTTTAATACACCGCATATAAACTACAATAGTCCCACTGGCTTTGGACCAGACCTGTGCACCATTCCAAACTGTTCACTGCAGCATTACAAACAGGTGGATGAAAAGTCCAATTCAAGCTATAATAGCTATAAATAGATATAATAGCTATAAATAGATCTATAAGAGCTAAATCTGGACATCCATTCCATTTGTTTAAATTAGCAACTTTCTTAAACATCATCAGGATGCTTTTCTGCAAGGCATGGTAAGAACAAAGTATGAATTGCTCAATGCACTGCAGAATGCAAGTCACAGGATAACCCTTTGGAACAGGAATTATGACAGCCAGCACCCCACAGGGAAACTGAATGTACAAATAAAAGTATGTAAATAAGTTGAATTGCAGTTTTATTTATTAAGTTATCTACCTAATATAACATTTATACAATATAGCAATGAAAAGGGTCACACTAAGTTTACCCTAAACCCTTTTAGAAAAAAGCCAAACACTACCAGCCATTCAGCATTCTTGAAGGTCCAAATGTGTATTTTTTGTATTTTCCTTGCACTTTGTCATATAGTGTTGATCTAGAGACATTATATTCCCTATAGATGCTTGGTGATAATTCATTTTCTGTGATTTAACATCACTAATAGCCTTGTCCATGGCCTGATCTGTCTTTTAAGATATATCTATAAAACAAGAAAGCATCAAGGATGGTATGACTGGATTGCAAATGCTAAACGCAAAATGTTGAAGCCGGACGGAATTTTATCTCTTCTTCTTCTTCTTCCAATACGAAGTGTACTCAAAAGTTGAGCGTTATACTTCATGTGGCAGTCAAGATAAAAGCCTCTCGGGGCAGTATGATACAGTTAAAAAGTTACAATCTTTTGTCCTCATCCTAAGCTGAAGTGGGCAGGTGGTATGTTGCCCATTGCAGTCCTGTGGTCCTCCAAGGAACATGCTGATGTCATTGCTGATGGAAGTTTGTTCCAATCCCTGATGGTTTGCGGGAAGAAGGAGAACCGGTATACATCCTTTTTCGCTGTTGGGATGCGAAAGGTACGTTGTCCCCTTGTCCTGGTGTCTGTCTGGATTAGGTATTGTTCTGCTGGAATGGCCACTAGATTGTGCTGGATCTTGAATAGCAACAGAAGGCGGATCTTTACTCTTCTGATCTGTAGTGGTTCCCATCCCAGGGAGTTGACCATGTTGGTGACACTGCCTGCTTTCCTATCCCAGTAGTTCCTTGTAGCGAATCGTGCCGCTCTACATTGGACTTTCTCTATCTGGTTGATCTGTCTACCTAGCTATTCCTTTTATTTGAGTTATACTGTGATGTATTATGCATGCTGTGATGATGTTAACTTACGTGTATATATTTCTATCTATGCTGATGTCTTACCTAATTCATGTCAGTACTGTATATTGATGTATTATGTCTTTAATGTGCTTAGTATATGTCATAGTCGGTTAAAAACTTCTAAATAAATATTACATGTACTTGACTTGACTGTTTGTTTGTCTGTAATTCTGTCCCACTGGTATATAAAGTGCTGTCAAGATTAATATGAATAAAATTAACATGGAAGTATACATTTGTATTTCATTAATCTCGTTTGAAAAGTGACACGCTGTTCCAATCTAATTGTCATAATTACATACATTTCAAAGCTAAGTTCAGTGATCATCATGATGGCTTACATGCTAAACAAACAATTAGCAGATTATTTAGTGTTGAAATTCTATGGATAGCGAGACTAACAGTAAATTGCAACATGAGTATACTTCACTTCTCCAACCCGTGAAATGTTAATTTACACAAATGAAGTGGGCTTTTTGTTTCTTATACCTTTGTGTTAATGATTTTAAAGTAGGTTTCTTTTTTCCGTTTGTCTTCTTGTCTGTTGCAGACGATATGTTACAAAATTCTCGCAAAATCACGCTCGTTATACGCGAAGTAACGTTACAGTATAGCCGGTGACTGGGACAAAATACTCTTCCGTTGCAGTCGTAACTACCAGTAAACATAAAACTGTCAATACAACAAAAGGTGAGAATTTTACTTTGAATATGTTTGGTAAATCCACGTGCTATTTACTTCTCCCCGCTACATGCTTTAAGACTCAGGATTAATGTTGCTCTTGAAAATCAGTCCCAAAATGTGGTTTATTCAAACATTTTAATGATTCAAACAGCGGTTGTGGCGGTAGTACGATTAACCGGAATGCCTATTATCACGGAGATGACTTCCTCATGAAAAACCGAAATGTCCCGAAATGCCCATTGTTTCTAGTTATATATGTTTTGTTTTAAATATTTTGTAAAAGAAAACTTAAACTTATAAAGGAAATCTGAAATCGCCATGTTTATCATAAACATTAGTATGAATTTTATTGTTAATTGTCTTAATGTATACATAGGTCCAAGAAAAATGTTTTGGTATCACAAATATTGTCTTTGTTTAAGTTCAGGTGGGTATATCAGGGATGTACGTCCCTGGGTATATGTAAACTATATATTTTTCAAAATCAGGATTAGAAATTATAACTAAGATGTCTTCAAGATAGAGAAAGTCCAACGTAGAGCAGCACGATTCGCTACAAGGAACTACTGGGATAGGAAAGCAGGCAGCGTCACCAACATGGTCAACTCCTTGGGATGGGAACCGCTACAGATCAGAAGAGTAAAGATCCGCCTTCTGTTGCTATTCAAGATCCAGCACAATCTAGTGGCCATTCCAGCAGAACAATACCTAATCCAGACAGACACCAGGACAAGGGGACAACGTACCTTTCGCATCCCAACAGCGAAAAAGGATGTATACCGGTTCTCCTTCTTCCCGCAAACCATCAGGGATTGGAACAGACTTCCATCAGCAATGACATCAGCATGTTCCTTGGAGGACTACAGGACTGCAATGGGCAACATACCACCTGCCCACTTCAGCTTAGGATGAGGACAAAAGATTGTAACTTTTTAACTGTATCATACTGCCCCGAGAGGCTTTTATCTTGACTGCCACATGAAGTATAACGCTCAACTTTTGAGTACACTTCGTATTGGAAGAAGAGAAGAAGAAGATATGTATACATGTAATTAGATGTATCATCCAATATCTCGATAAGGTCGTATCGTCACAGTTTAGATTTTTTTAATAGAATGCGTGAATCCCCCACCCTCATAATAACAATATAGAAACAAATCTGCTATAAGAGGTGCACAGTTAGTACCCATTATCTAAACTACTGTAGTCAGAGACATAGACTACTTTCAAGTAAATAGGTGAAAGTAGTATAGGTCTCTCAGTGTCTGTAGTTTACTAGTTATCACAATAAAATTTTCAGAATATGAAGGTTAAGATCTTTTCTTTCTCTGGATGCCCTTTTTGATGCTATCACCCCATCACTAGATTTCTTCTGGTTTTCTCTTTTCTTCTCTGGTCTTCATTTAGTACCACCGCGAAGATATAGACAGGCGTTGTCATTCTAGTGAACTACATATGTACTTCCGAATGAAAACGCTGTGTCCACGTATTTATTCTGATATTGTAAATTTACGTTAAAGGAAACTAATTGAAATATATGCAATTTCGGCACCATATCAAAGTTAATAGTGAAGAAATAAAGTGACAAAATGGATATGATTTTATGGCTTTGTTCTTAGCAGACAGAAAAAAAAAATTCCTGTGTCATTATTGAACAAGAGCAACGCCTAGCGTGGCATAATACGCCTCGTCACTTAGCTTAAAGAGGGTCAGTTTGAATGAGTGGCCAAGTTACAATCCAATACCTTCAAACACTGCATAAGGAAATCCGGAAAACTGTAAAATCCTTGAAAATTTCTAAGTTCAAGGGGCATAACTCTGGAGAAACCAAAGCAATCATACCCAATTGCGAATTGGTACCCAATACCTTTAAGGACTGTATACAAAAGTCCAGAAACCTGTAAAATCTTTTAACATTTTCAAGTTCCAGGGCCATAACTCTGGCAAAACTAAAGCAATCACACCCAAATGCGAACTGGCACTGACCGTCGTTAATATAAAGCTATATACAAAGTTTTAATACAATACATGTAGGTCAACGGTGGGAGTATTCGACCATTTAAGCAATATCTACCTATTTTTAATTTGAAAACAGAATCTGGCAGAAATAATTTACGTGCATACTACAATATAAAAGTGCTTACCATCTTGTATAATGCAACCAAGACTAGTAGTATACACATATTATACCATAATAATTTGAAGGTGACAAACTGAGCTTGATGAAGTTAGGTTGATATGGTTGTGAATCACTTGCATCATGCTTGTATTAACTTGATAATAATATCTCATTTAAAGCTATATGCTTTTCTAATCTTTTGATGGGGTAACGCCATGTATCATTGTAAAGTCAGACAACATGACATATATTGTATATAATTTGCCAAGAAAAAATTTGCAATAAGTTAGGTAGATATGGTTGAGGATCACTAACTAATTATTGGGAGTTTCTACATGTTTTTTTCCACTAGATTGAATAGTGTGTTTTTCGGAATCTAATCTTGAAATTTCTTTACAGTTTACTCTATACAGACTGCAGAAAAAAAGTCCTGAAAACTGTAAAATCCTCGAAAATTTTTAAGTTCCAGGGCCATAACTCTGGCAAAACCAAAGCAATCATACCCAAATGCGAACTGGCACTGACCCTCATTGATATAAAGTTATATAGCTAGTTTCAAACCAATATCTTGAACGACTGCAAAAAAAAAAAAATCCGGAAAACTGTAAAATCCTTGAAAATGTCTTAGTTCAAGGGCCGTAACTATGACAAAACCAAAGCCATTATATCCAAATGCGAACTGGTACTGACCCTGATTGATATAAAGTTATATACTAACTTTTAATTCAATGCCTATAAAGACTGCAAAAAAAGGTCCGGAAAACTGTAAAATCCTTGAAAGGCCATAACTCTAGCAAAACCAAAGCAATCATATCCATTGCGAACTGGTACTGACCCTCATTGATATAAAGTTATATACCAAGTTTCAATCCAATATCTAGAAAGACTGCAGAAAAAAATCCGGAAAACATGACCCCGGATGGACGGACGGACGAACGGACACGCACGGACGGACAACGCCATAACATAATACATCCCGTCGTATGACGGGCGTATAAAAAGGGCAGAAAAAATATATACTAGATTACACCATTTTATTCGAAATTTAAAAAAAAATCCTAGGGGAGGCCCCCGGACCTTCCGTACAAGAGGGGGTAGACCCCACTTTGTGCCTTGGGTCGGCACTTTGGGCTTCCTCTCAACCCCCACTTCTGCTTCTGGATCCGCCTCTGCATGTCTCTGCTCAAACTGTTAGTATCAAATATTACATTTGCAGACGGTTTTTATAGTAATCTCGAATGCGACACGACGAATTCAGTAAAATGTCATCATTATCTCGGTAATTACATCTTTTAACAACAGAAATGCAAGTGTAATAACTGATGCAACATCAATTAGTATATTTGTTCTTTATTTTCATGTTCAAGGTAAGGCGACATGGTAAATAGGAAAGAGGCCATTTTATATGAGAATAGGTGTAACAGATAATTGTGTGAAGAAGTGAACACGGTTATTAAACACGGTGGGGCCAAAACCAAAGTTTCTTGAAAACATGTTTCTTAGAGATTTTTCCTGGTGTACCGGGAAGAAGGAGGGTTTGGCACCAGTTATCTGGATAACCACACATGGAGTAGATGACCGCCGAAGCTTGTGTCGGACACACCGGCCTCCGATTTATTTTATTTTACTTTATTTTTCGGGGTCACTATTGAATCAACTCGCGTTTAATAACTCTTATTTTCATAATGATATATAGGAATTATAACCATTAATTTATCAGGAGTATTGTTTTTAAATCATAGTAAAATTCATTTAATTCAAATAAATGTTTTACTAATACATTATCGCGAAAAAAAAGGACCGGGATCCGTACTGTACCTATGTACAACTGAGGAGAATGAAGCTTGCCTGATGTATTTTCCACTTCTGATATGTACGAAGATGACTTTTCCTGCATATTTGTCATGAATAATATGCATGCGCGGAGAAAATTTTACAGTGTCATTATGTCAAATTTTAATTTGCTAGCCTTAAATTTAGCTTGAATGTAGATGCTACTTACCATATGTCATTTGAAAACTTTTGGTACTCCTGATTAAAAGTGATCACAGAGTATCAAAACTTATCAAATGACATGTATAAAGAACAAGACTACGGCAACTCTAAATCGACTTGTCAATTGTGTGATAGTCCATACTAATTTAATTGTTGTTTAGTGCCTTTGTGCCGCATGAAGGTTACTTCACTTATACACATGGTAGTGCCGCCTGCATGGTAGTAGCCTTGTCACAGACAAGTTGACCTATCCGAAGCCGAAGTAGATGTTTTCCTGGTAAACGCATCCTGTGGTATAGGGTATCGGTATATACTGCCTTATCCAAGAGATAGATAGATCTACATGTATAGCTCATAATATACCGTAGAGATAGATAGATCTACATGTATAGCTCATAATATGCCGTAGAGATAGATAGATCTACATGTATAGCTCATAATATACCGTAGAGATAGATAGATCTACATGTATAGCTCATAATATACGGTAGAGATAGATAGATCTACATGAATAGCTCATAATATACCGTAGAGATAGATAGATCTACATGTATTGCTCATAATAAACCGTAGAGATAGATAGATCTACACGTATAGCTCATAATATACCGTAGAGATAGATAGATCTACACTTATAGCTCATAATATACCGTAGAGATAGATAGATCTACACGTATAGCTCATAATATACCGTAGAGATAGATAGATCTACATGTATAGCTCATAATATACCGTAGAGATAGATAGATCTACATGTATAGCTCATAATATACCGTAGAGATAGATAGATCTACACTTATAGCTCATAATATACCGTAGAGATAGATAGATCTACACGTATAGCTCATAATATACCGTAGAGATAGATAGATCTACACTTATAGCTCATAATATACCGTAGAGATAGATACGGTAGATCTACATGTATAGCTCTTAATATACCGTAGGAAAATCCTAACAAACAGGCAGTTGAAATCCATCAGATCATTTTACAAAAGTTTTTACGAAATTTGTAAGGATTTTTCGTAACTTTCAATCCCAAATCTTGCAAATAAGGGGAACATCAACTGGAAATTATCAAAATAATGGTAATGGTTTTGATCCCAAAATACAACCCTTTTGTCAAAACTTTTCATACCCTGCATACTTATTTTAAAGTCATGGTCTTTTTAGGTAAAATTTATAAAAATCCTTTAAAATTTCGTAAGAACTTTTGTGAAATGGTCTGTAGGACCACATCGCTTTGCCACCATGCCACGTCATAATCACAGCGTCTTGTTGTTTCCATCAATATTGTAAGTGTTAGCTTTTAAGTTCATTGAAGTCATATAAATATACACAATCCACAATGTGATGGTCTACTGTTATTGATATAATTTATGTATATTATCCACTGTAATGGATATAGTTCATATTATCCACTGTAATGTAAATAACTTATCGCATCCACTGTAAAGCCGGTATAACCCAGTGGATGAGGTACTTGTATCCTGACCGGGAGACCCCGGGTTCGACTCCCGCCACGAGCACACCGGTGTCCTGTCTTTCGTATGAGACAGTAAAAACCGAGGTCCCGTGTCACGGTAGGCGTGACACGTAAAAGATCCCTCACTGCTTCGGGTGGGTCTGTTGCAAAGGTAGAAATTTGAATGCAATGCATCAAGCAGATGCCGTCACCATATACGTGAAGTAATCGTGGAGTGACGTAAAACAATAATCAATCAATCTTATCCCCTGTAATGCATGTGGCTTATCTACTGTAATGTATATAACTTAGGTTATCCACTGTAATGGATGTAGCTAATCTTATCCACTCTATCAACTGTAATGGATACAGCAGATTTAGTTTACATTGTACACTGTCAAGAATGAACTTATCCACCATGTATGTGATAAAGTTTTCAGTCCGGCTATCCACACTGTAACTTGTACACTTTGTAGTAGACACAGTCTAATCCAAACTTAATCTACCATGTAGTGACTATAGCATGCTTATTTCCACACTGCCTTTGTTTCACTTGCCACATTATTTAAGATGTTTGCTCTTTACTGAACACATTTGTTATGGGCCACTAGATATCCTTGACAAGCCAACTCAGTTACAGACACATTTGCCAGCCTAGCAATGTTTCATGTTTTTTTTGTTCAGAAGCTAAAATGTTGCACCGAAATTCACTGTAGCCTATACTGATTTCGAGTTGAATCTCACCCTGTTCATGTGGAAAGGCGTGCTCGTGTATTTGTCAAATGTCAACAGCATTCCAGTTTCCTTCACAGCTAAGCACAGGTCCAAACCATAGAGATAGCACACTCCTGGTGTGGCATTACAATTTATTACCTACATCTGATAGTTATCTGGAAAGATTTGAACTAGCATTACTTTAGACATGAAATCTCACTTGTGTAAGCTACTCGTGCCGACTTGTTTAAGCTTTTTGTGATGACTTGTGTAAGCTTCTTGTGCTGACTTGTGTAAGCTACTTGTACCAACTTGTATAAGCCACTCCTGTCATTCATATTAGACTTTATAAGAATCAAACAGGTTCCTTGTAGATATGCCATCCTATCATCGATATTGTTAATGTTATTTCCATTCAATTGTTTGTTTGTTTTTTTTTCATTTAAATTGTACGAGAGAGGACAGCTTATCAATTATTTCACACATCTTAACCCTGCAGAAGACTGCATCTGGATATGACAATTTTCCATATACCTACATGTAATGAAAATTCAGCAGCATATCGAAGTTTTATGTTGATGTCAACAATACATCAGTCATTTCGTCACATGAAAGCATCAGGTAACCAACCTCTCATACCTCGAGATGTAATGAGCAATCAAACCCAGATTGACTGCACCACAAGCCAAATGCTTAACCCTGCATCATGTGTGCCCTTAAACATCTAAGTATTACAAGCTTGAATGACATCTACAGAAAGACTAAAACCCAGATTGACTGCACCACAAACCAAATGCTTACTTAACCCTACATCATGTGTACCCTCAAGTATCAAGTATTACAACCTTGAATGACATCTACAGAATGACTAAAACCAAGATCGACTGCGCCACAAGCCAAATGCTTAACCCTACATCATGTGTGCCCTCAAATATCCAAGTATTACAAGCTTGAATAACATTTACAGAATTATACAAAGAAATGAAGATGAATTCTTTAATTTAATCGTAATTGAGTATACCAACAATGTATACATTATCATGTTTGCAATAATATAAATACAGAAAAATAATATCTACTAGGACTGAATCATGAGTTATATCAATTAGGATCTACTAGGACTGAATCATGAGTTATATCAATTAGGATCTACTAGGACTGACTCATGAGTTATATCAATTAGGATCTTTACTATGAGTAATGCTTCTACATTACATCATATATCTCACACATTGCAGAATTCTGAAATACAGTTTTTATTCAACATTAAAAAATACATATAAACATTAACAATACACTCTGAAAATGACATTATACAATTTCAATCTGACATAACTCAATAAAAACTGTACACATATGTATAATTAAAATCTTTTTTTTGTTGGAAAATCAACACTACAAAACCAATAAAAAACAAGAGCAACGCTAAGCGTAGCATCCCCTCACATGGCATAAAATTTAAATACACTTAAAATGTTGTAATTAATGTGTTGTCAAAGGTCTTATAAAAACAAATTTGTGACCTTGACCTTATAGAATTTGATCCTGAGGCAAGGTCATGACACTTCCTTGAGATGTGTAACATTATTGAAATCCATCAAGGCGTTAAAACGTTATGGCCCGGACAAGCGAACACACACACATAGATGCTCTGATAATTTGGGTTCCGTTTACCCGAAAAATCCACTTTCCAGACAAGAAAGTGCTGGAATGGATTTCCCGAATGATATTTTGATCCGATAATCCAGAAATCCGCGTTCCGGATCTGGACAAGGAAATACTGGTACGGAATTCCAAAAGTATGTGAAATTTGCTCCAACAATACGGACAAAATTTTGCTTTCCCGGACATGGCTGTAGCAAATAACTGCAGTTTAATTAATATACAAAGCAACTATGCTTATCTCCTCTCTGTGCTGATTGACTGTTTGTTTAACAGTTAAACGACACGTTTACCTGCTCACCTACCTATAGTATATTAATTACCTATCCAATTAAGAATTGATCGCTTGTGGTGTAGTCAAACATCATGTTAGCATTGATGATTGCTTTTTAATGAGTCAATACATGCTCACACAAAAAATGAAGAGTACTGTTACTTGAATGATAGTAAATAAAAGTAAATTGGGGCTTTAAATAGTAAACAAACTTTAGGTAGCATCACTCTTCTATCAGAGATCGATCATTGATGATTGCTTTTTAATGAGTCAGTACATGCTCACACAAGAAATGAAGAGTGCTGTTACTTGAATGATAGTAAATAAAAGTAAATTGGGGCTTTAAATGGTAAACAAACTTTAGGTAGCGTCACTCTTCTATCAGAGATCGATCATTGATAACGTATCCTTACTTTGTGCTAATCAGTGCTCATTACATTATTTTGTAGAGAAGTTTTAACTTTTAGTTATTTTTCTGTTTTTAAGTTATAGAATAGTTTTACATTTAAAACATGAACATTGTATTAATTTATCCGGACATAAATTCTTTCCAATTATAAATTTGTATGACACAGCAGGACGTTAGATAAACACTACGATCATGATAGAAGTGAAATTAATTAGTCAAGCACGAGGTATTTACAAAGGTGACTGTCAACATTTAAATGGAAGACAATGAGTTGAAAAATCATGCAGGTTTCAGAAGTTTGGCTACAATTAATGTACAATTTACTGAAGATGTTAATACATTAAATCCGTAATACATATATAATTCTTCGTATAAAAATTAAACGCATATAAGCATTATTACTGTGTTTTATCATGTACTGTATACACCCTTCTTTCACCAAGAAATAAGATTCTTTAACATCTAATATGTACCGGTACTATGATCTGGTAATCCGGAAAATCTGTTTATTCGGACAAATTGGCCAGGAAGAAACGTGTCCGGATAAATGAAGCATCACTGTATATACATACATACACACGGACGGTGGCGTTACTATATCCCCTCCACAACAAGTTGCGCGAGGGGACAATTCAAAATTTTATGAAATAAATTTTGCATTAGAAATCAGAAGTAGTAAAACAAATAGTTGAGTCTTTTCTACACTGATGCTGCGTGTTTCTTCATGGTATTTTCCATCAAAAGTTGGTATACATGTACATGTAGTGACAATAAATCAATCACTAAAAGCAACACCATATTGCAAGTTTCATGCCAGAATGCTGAGTAAGACAACAACAAAAATGATCAAAATTCACAATGACCTGGACCTTGGAGCTATGACTTTGACTCAAGGTCATGACACACCATCTTTTGCATAAGAAACATTTATATCAAGTATAACCTTTAAAGAATTAGGGAGACCGAATTACATGATTTTATATTCAAGAAGTCAGAAGTAGGCCAATGAGAATTCATACAATGGGGGAAGGAATCCTGTAATATTAAAATTTATATATAGTTAAATATGAGCACAGTAGTAAAGCCATTTTTCCTTTTGGTATCAAGTAAATAGAAGTAATCTACACACTGCAACATTTAAAGAAAATGACCCATGTTTGTGCTTCTAGCTTGAATGTGCTCTGCTCTGAAAAACTTGTGTGGCTTAATGTCTATGGTAGTTAACTGAAACCACATTTGTGTTATGACAAAGATTTAAGATTTAAATAAAAACAAAAATGTGTAGGTAATTCACGTTTATCTTTACCAGTTTAAGTTTAAGTTAACACACAAATCAAACCTTAATCCTATCATCCTTTACTTGAAAAAGAAATGAAAACCTCTACATAGTTCAAGACACATTTTACGGGCCTTTTCAAATTTTTGTTTGAAATTAAATTAAGTTATTTTCATTGAAAAACTACACTGTTGATAGTGTCCCTTCTGTCAAAATTTTCAAAAAGAAAGACAACTCTAACACAACTGTGTAAGATCAGTAAATGTGAATAAAGGATATTTTTGTCAAGTGCTGTTCACAATCTTCAATACAGAATTTTTCACTTGGAAGTAAATAATTAGTAGCTACCATTGTATCTATTATCAACAGTAAGGATAGTATTTGCTAGATTCTTTTATCCTCATATCAGTTTTGTTTTTTTAAACTATACTGTATGTAAAATGTAATTACTGACCTTAATCATTAAACTATACTGTATGTAAAATGTAATTACTGACCTTAATCATTAAATATCAGTAGTATAAATATAAATGCATCAAGTTACTGTTAATTAACAATATATAACTAAAATAACATAAGTAATTGTAAATGATATCATTCCTCTGACTCCATTCAAATCAGTGAAAAACCTGATCTTTCTTGTCTTTTTGCATTTTAATTAACAACACAAAAACTTCAAAAACTTGAACCAAAACAAATTTGGAGTGATTTTAACTGTCCCTGTACACTTTGAGTTATTGAGTTAACTTTGATTCTTACATATGAAATGCAAGGAAAAAAGCCATAATTAATAAACACTGATCATGATCATTGTTAAATAAACATGTTTTACAAGAGTTTGTTCATTTTGTTAGACTCCTCTTCAACTGATGTCTTGGTATAAATTTCCCAGAGTTTTAATTTACCACTATCTACATGTATATTAATCCTTCAAGTTCAAGAAAGTTTGCAGCCATTCTTCATCTTATTCTACTGGCATCCTTCCTTCTCCATTTTTTTCTACAGGATCCTGTAAAATAAGTAATTAATACATGCATATCAAAATTCATTATTATTTTTATCTGCTATGCATATTATGGAAAAGTACTGCATGAAAATTTCTCAAACATTTTATAATTAACTAGGTTGTACAATTTGTTTTTGTTACAACCATGACACATTGAGGAGTTTTTTGAAGCATTGGGTATGCTTGCAGTCAGTACTGGAAAAAATTATTAGCAGCGCAAATACAACCAGGCACAATGCAGACAGACTGTCAGTCTGTATACTACCAGGTATAATGCAGACAGACTGTCAGTCCTTATACTGCCAGGTATAATGCAGGTAGACTGTCAGTCCTTATACTGCCAAGTATAATGTAGGTAGACTGTCAGTCCTTATACAGTGCCAGGCACAATGCAGATAGACTGTCAGTCCTAATACTGCCAGATATAATGCAGGTAGACTGTCAGTCCTTGTACAGCCAAGTATAATGCAGGTAGGCTGTCAGTCCTTATACTGCCAGGTATAATGCAGGTAGACTGTCAGTCCTTATACTCCCAGGTATAATGCAGGTAGACTGTCAGTCCTTATACAAGGAATAATGAAGGTAAACTGTCAGTTCTTATACAGTCAGGTATAATGCACGTAGACTGTCAGTCCTTATACTGCCAGACGGACAGTCTCACGAAAGAGATTTAATGTCCCCATTAAGCGGGGGACAATAAAGATACTAAGGGTATAAAAGTTTAAAATCTGAAGAACTGAATATAATACCACCAAATCATAATATCATACCACCAAATCACAATACAAAATATAATACCACCAAATCATAATATCATACCACCAAATCATAATATCATACCACCAAATCACAATACAAAATATAATACCACCAAATCATAATATCATACCATCAAATCATAATATCATACCACCAAATCACAATACAAAATATAATACCACCAAATCATAATATCATACCACCAAATCACAATACAAAATATAATACCACCAAATCATAATATCATACCATCAAATCATAATATCATACCACCAAATCACAATACAAAGTATAATACCACCACATCATAATATCATACCATCAAATCATAATATCATACCACCAAATCATAATATCATACCACCAAATCATAATACAAAGTATAATACCACCAAATCATAATATAATACCACCAAATCATAATATCATACCACCAAATCACAATACAAAGTATAATACCACCAAATCATAATATCATACCACCAAATCATAATACCATACCATCAAATCATAATATAATACCACCAAATCATAAATTGCTGAAATTATAAATACCTAATTTACTTTGGATGAATCTAAAAAATCTTTAAATGAAGTTCTTTTAAAATTGCATTGGTTTGAAACAATGTCGGAGATACAGTAATGAAAGACTATGAGTCAAATGGAGACTGAAAAGGAGAAATACCAATCTCCCCAAAAATGATGTTTATCTCATGAAGATGTGTAAGAAGAACTATAATAAGAAAATATCCAACACTAAAACACTCCTAACACAATGAAACAAAAGAGGTTTGACTCCTATAAGATGTATTTGTGTTTGTATCCTTGCTTCAAACTGCAGTTTCACCATCTATCAATTTCTCTTCCTTATACAAGTGAAGGCATTTTTAATAAACTACACAATATTTCATTCAAATTCTTAAAGGAGCATGGTCCGATTGAAGTCGGGAAAAGTATAAAAAATGTAAACGGATTTCTTAAACGGCAATCGATTGTTAGTATATTATCCAAGATGTGTAAAAAGTATCGATACAAAATTCGATGTCGTTAACGAGATATGCCCGTTTCAAATTTGCAACATAACCAGGCCAACTACTTGAATATTGATGAGATTGGTCAGAAGAAATCACGTGACAATGAAACGCGAACTTTACCTGATTTTATTATTTGTTCCACTTTCCTTTTTTTGGCCTTTGAGACTGTGTATAGTTATTTTCTACCACACTTTTCCTTTTCTCGTGCTCGTTTTCCTCCATGTGAACCATTTTGTTGTTTTCTTTAGTGAATATCCGCGCACGTACATGATTATGGGCGGAGCATTGCCTTATCTGGGGAATAGATACCAGCCGAATTTAATTCGACTCAATTACCTTTATTCTACAAAAACATTGAGGGATTTTAGTTTTAAATTTTGCAATTAACACAACGTTTATAATTTATGTAATACAGGAAAAATAAGATTTTGTCGTAATTTATCCTTTTCATGCTAAAATTTTCCAGTCTCCGACTATGTCCCTTTAAGGAATCACTAACTGTAAGAGGAAGAAGATAGTTTGAACATGGTCATCTGTCTGCCTATATTGAGACACTTAAGACCATTTAGCTCAGAAATGTTCTTATCTCCAATGGCATTTCAGAGGTGTTGGAAAGTTTTCTAACATGTCAGACAATTTCAGTGATTTGGAAAATTTCATCAGTCAGGACACTGCAATATACATAAACAATTCGAATTTTGTCTATCGGAATGAAATGTTGTTAGTCAAAACATTCAGAATGACACATTTTAACACCTTTTCAAAAATTACCTGGTGAAACATTTTTCTTCATAAACAGTAAATGGAACACTTTCTCCATGTAGAATATACAGAAAAACATTTGAAAGATAAAAAATTGATTTTGCAATTGGAAAAATGTAGTTTTCTCTTGGAAAAATTTGGTTAAAAAGAAAGATAACTCTTACTCTAAAAAGATACCTGAAGATTTATTTAGAATACTACTATGGTACAATAATCTGATCAGTTAACAATAAATGTGCTTACTTAAAAATCCAGTATGAAAAAGTCATAGTTATGTAAATGATTGATGAAATGGAATGGAACATTTTTCAATTCTGAAGAGTTAAGGGACAAATTCCAGTTAAACACAAATCTGAAAGAATATGAAGGTGTAATTCAGAATGTAGAATAATGATTTAGAAAAAGAATTACAAATACTATAAAATATTATGACCCATTGATACCATATATCAAATGTAAGTAATGTAATTAAGAATGGAGGAGGGTAAAAAAAAAAATTACAATATACTTAGTTCCTATTCACGATATCTAAATTAATTACATAAACAGAAAATATCTTTCATGAGTATAATTGAACCATAGAAGATAGTGAATGATCTAGAATCCATAGATTCATATCTTATTTAATTAAATTAGTACATAAAAGGCTACAAATACAGAATCTATCTCTCTTGATTCCTACTAAAAGTAAATTTATATACAAAACTGGAATATATTCCACCTTCTGTGAAACATAACTTGAGTCAATTATAGAATTATTGTGGAAATGCGAAACTATAACTACAAGAATTCATATTTTTCAGATGGAAAATTGATCTGATCTATCTGTTGAAATTATTAATTCACAACCTATCACACTCGATTACACTATACTATCAAGAATATCTACTTTATTTACTGTAATAAAATAAGTACATACAGTTTACCATGCATAGACTATCCCAAGTTACTGTTCTTGATTTTCATACTGCAGAGTTTGATTCAATTTTTGCTCCAGACTGCTTTCTACTTCGAACACATATATCCAATAAAGTCATGATTTTCATAATGCCTTCTGTTTACACAAATAGACAAAATCTGAAAAAAGAGGAGAATAATTCAAAACAAGCATACATACATTAATAATGTCAGAAATTTATCATAAGGAGGAAGAAGGGTACCAAATCTGAGAATTCTGTGAGACTGAATGGCTTATTAATACAATCAAAATGCATTAATATTAAGCAAGTTTTTGACATGTGCACTGTTTATTTCCTAACTGATTCACAAGTATTATATATTTCTATTTACATGCGTTAAGAGAAATACAGAATTGAATTTATATAACAACAAACTGAAATAAATATTTCTAACAGTGAAAAACTGAATGTACACTTTCAACATTTTATAAGAAGAGGGCATCAAAATGTAAAATTCATGCCCAATCGTCTATCAATTTTTTCACATCAACTATGTTTAAACTAATTACATGTATATAAATTAAATGAAATAAAATTCCATTTTTGTGACACAAAATTGAAATTTGGACATCTGAGTCATTAAATTCTGTTTCTTTACAGTTTACATCAATTGCCTCGGTTTACTTCGGTTTTTACTGTCTCATCCGAAAGACATGACACCGGCATGACCAGAGCGGGACTCGAACCCCGGCCTCCTGATCAAGAGTCCGACGCGATACCACTAGGCCACGCCGGCTTAAGATGGACTGGTAATAGATATACCACACTAAAGTGATCAAATAAGTGCAGTGATGACATGTTAAAAAAAGAATCACAAGGCGATATAGGGCATTAATCAGCATGGCTTCATTAGCTAATTAAACTATAGCTGTATAGCAGAGACGTATAGTTATGACCCCTTCCACTATATAACCCCTTGCTTCCCATGAAATCTTAACACAATGAAGTCACTGTACTTCATACAAGTTTACACATGATAGCTTTCCTTTGTGAAAAGTTTGGAAGAAATGCAATTATTAGAGGTGTCCACAAAACAGGGTTACTACCTTTGTCTCAAGGACAATTTAATGTGTTGCGATTATCTGCCTTTGTGCAAGTCTAGACATGCATCTCTTTCCTTATACCAAAATTGCAATCAAATCTATACAATGCTTAAGGAAGTATTACTATGATTGATTATTGTTTTACGTTACTCCACGATTATTTCACATATATGGTGACGGCATCTGCCTGATGCATTGCATACGTGTCACGCTTACCCTGACACGGGACCTCGATATTTACTGCCTCATCCGAAAGACAGAACATTGGTGTGCCCAGGGCAGGAGTCGAACCACGGACCTCTCGATCACGAGCCGAGCACCTTACACACTAGGCCACACCGGCTTAGTATTACTATGACAAAGATAACATCTGTAAAGCTAAAGATTTCTAAGTGTCCAGAGCCAACATTTACATGGTCCAATTATATCCCTTCTGATCATGCAATTCTACACAGTTGATTGTGCCAAGTTTAGCTGAAATACTCATTATGGTTATACAAATGTGATGACGAAAAGAACATACAAACTGTAAGTGTCAAGGGCTACAACTCCTGTAAAATGAATGGGATAATGGTAATCTCCCTTCTTAGAAAATATCACATGATGATTTTCCTTTCCATAAAGTTTGGTTGAAATTTACCCATGGATTTTAGAGATATGATGTATACAGATGGGGAGATGGATGGATGAAATTTATTTTGTGTGATTAAAATTAATTTGCTGTGGCTGCTTTGTGTTTGTGTTTGTCCTGATTAATAAGTCTATTAAAAGGTTATGAAATTATCAGGGGCAGATCTGCATATATTGATGCAAGCAGAAACATCTGCACTTTAAAGACCATGAAAGAAACTACCAGTGACAGTGTATATTTCTACTTATACAGTGTCTACAATTCAAAATAAAAAAGTGACTGAGAGACATACTCTATGAGCCTTAAAACCTCGAGGCTGACTAAAAGGAATTATAAATTGGATTCAGAATTATTGTTGTACAAACTGGGTAATTAATATCTATTTAGTGTGACAAAGAATGGTATGTAACTTACCTGTATTTAACTGTCTGCCCATCATACTTGTAATGAAATCTACCAGGTTGATATATACACCTAGAAACATCAGAATAAGAACTGTTGAGAGTTTAATTAAACATAATCTTTGTTCATACTTTAAATATAACTAAGAACGGTGCTTTTATTTTTTGTGTGCTTGATGAATTTACTGAAAACATTTTTAATTAAGTTTAGTTCTCTTTTTATTCAAGTATCACTCTTTGACGATACTTAATAAATACAGTCTTTCTCACTAATGGAAGAAAATGCATCTGGACTGGCATTTCATGTCTGATTACAAGACTGAATGTTCTCTGCAAGTTTTCTGTGTGGCTTGCATGCTCAATCATGTTTCCAATGGTATACACACCCATTTTCTATTGTAAAGTATGTTTTTGTACACTGGTGGTCAGTTGATCAATAATACTGTGAATGTTTTGTAATGATATTGTATGTAGCATTACTGGTTGGGATTGACCTGATTTCTAACAAATAATGTTTTCTTGCTAGGGGAATTGTGGAAGCTGAAAATGACAGATTCATGTGGCAAAAATTATGTTTCAATAAAAGTTTTGATGTCATTATACAAAACTGAATGTGTCTTACGTCATTTTGCAGGAATAGAGATGCCTTTGTCACTCAAAACATCAGTCCTGCACTTAATATTTAATCCTCTATGATCAAAGACTACAATTTTAACAGGTTGAGCACATCCCTCTAAAGAGAGATATTCTCTGTTTAGATAGATATTTCATTAGTATTTAAAAAATTGTCTCTCTAAAGAGGGATTTTTCCAGCTTAATGCATGAGTTCCTTAATACATGTACTAAAAATCAAAATTTTGGAATTTGGATTTGAAAATTAAATGTGAACATCTTCATAATGCCCTAAACAATATTTGTAAAGAATCTTTGTGATTTCTATCAACCGTTTTTGTGTTTATAGCTACAGAAGTTTTACATCACCAAGCTCAAAAAAAGTACTTCCTACAGGTCAACATCTTTTACAAACATTGTTCAGTATGTACTGTAGATATGTGATGTTTAAGTTTCAGGTCAAAACTATAAATTATGCTTTTTCAGTTCTTGGGAACTCATGCATTAAGGTTGAAAAATTCCTCTTTAGAGAGACATTTTTAAAATGCCAGCAAATGTCTCTCTAAACTGGGAATGTCTCTCTTTAGAGGGATGTGCCCAACCTGTTTAACCTGGAAACTCCATCATAAAAAGCAAACAATACAGGAATTACAATCAAATAAAAGAAAAATATGAGAAAACACTGAAAAAAAATTGATGAAATTGCCAGGGAGAAATAAATTCTATATATATGAATAGTATTGTCATTTTTGTTTCTTGGGCTGAGAAAAAGCTTTTGGACCTGGGTGGCACTTAACCACACACTTCTAAATGACCTGTGGAGGCAAAAAGTTTTTTGCACCGACAATAAATATCAATTATGTATATTTAATAAAGAGTATGCACACCAGTAACCCATTCCCATCTCTTATAGCTGAATTATCAAAGAAGGATAACCATTATCAAAGAAGGATAACTCTTGTAGTTACAATATAAACATGTAGTATGTGGCAAATGGACGATGTTTAATTGACAAGCAATGAACCAAACAAATAAAAAACTGAAACCTCTGATTAGATGCCACTTGTCTTAAAAGACTATTTCTGGTTGGGAGTAAACTGGACTTATAGATTTCCACTGTGTTGGTGGGGAAATTTGTCAACATGAACAAAAGAATAGACAACCTGTATGGTATATAAATAACATCAAAATATTTTGCGTAAACTCAATGATGTTGAATAAATTAGGAGAGAATCTTTCTCCTAAATTTTTACTGAAATAATTGTACATCCATGACCAATGTAAAAAAAAAAGATGAAAATTCAAATCTCCAAACGAAAAACCTCCTGATCTGTTATGATAAAAAGTTCACAGATATGTTTTCCTATATAGATTAAAGTTAATCACAGTCTAAAACTAAGCAAATGAGAGACTTATTGTTCTTAAAACTCTATGTATTATACTTTCTTATATGGTGGGTTACCAGAGTCTGCTACATTTCTTAAAGACAAATGTATGAGCTTCAATAACAGCCAATATGTGTAGATAAACTAAAATATTCAACATCGTAAGAAAATTGATACGAGTTTGTTGTTTTATTGTGGTTGTATTTCAGGTTTTCAGTCACATGATTAATGTTTTGGAAGCAGGAAATTATTGAATTCCTGAACTATATGTAACACAAGCTAGCACTTGACCAAGGTCTCTGAAAAAAGAAACTGAGAGTGTACCTTTGTTTACTAAGAAACTGCCTCAAATGCATGCTTTACAAGTCATTCCCTTCTACAGGATTTCTTGGCCAGCTTGCTGAAATCTTTCATGACCTTTTCTTGTCGTTTGGACACTGCAATATATTACAGATTATAAGATAGGCATAAAAGAGACTATACCAAGAGATATGTGTCATATTACAATCTATCAACATTAATAATGTTTATATCATTATTTCTCAATAATTCCCTTGTGTCTGCACGTGAAAATGACTGAATATTGTCAGATACTTATGGGAACTTCATTAGGTAATCACTTCATTTTATATTACAACTTTCCAATTATTATCTATTACATAACAAATATAATGTGTACTGCTGAAGCAATACATTCTCCCTTTTGTTTCTACTGTCAACTTTGTACGTGCATCCTCTCTAAAGAGTACAGTAACTGTGTTAAATGTATGTCAACAATGACACTAATCAAACTTGATCTGTAACATATCACACAACTCCTACAGACTGGTTTACTGCATAGGTCGCTACCCCTTCTAAAAGTATATCAATCATAACTTATCAAACTGTTGTCAAACTTGATATGCAAGTTGTCACACTAAATCTCCAAAGCATCTTTCATCTTGATAATTTGAAGGAAAGCTGAAAAAGTTTCTTTGGGTCAGTATTTCCACATGAAATGAGTATAAAGCGAGTCCTATATGAGTCCTATATGAAATTTGCCAACTTTTCACCTACAATACTAGATCAACTACACACTATGAAATAAATATATTTTACCAACTACTTCTATACATGTCAAAATAAATAAATCAACAAATATATATATATATATATATACTGACCCTGTATTCAAAATATATGTCAAAAGCAAAAACTAAATCTTCCATTAGCTTCAAGAACTCTCAAGTTTCTAAAAAAGCACACTTTCTCTTACTCTAAATGAAACTTACATAGAAAATGTTTATCACATAAAGTCATAGGGATATAAATATAGACAAATTTTTACAGTGAGATGAACAAGTTTTCAAGTCTATAAGCTCAAAGGTACTTTTACTATTAAGAATAAAGAAATTTTTCCAAAAGGAGACAAGAATATTGTATTATCATGTCTATATACTGTCTCTTTTTAATTATTGTATGACACTTTGGGGAAACAGTTCTTAACAAAATTGTTTATGTCTCTAAAAGTTGCACAAGAAAATTGCTAGGAATATTCTACACTATTGATAAACCATATGACTTCCCAAGTGAACCCCTATCCATAGAATTAAATTCGAATGATTGCCAAATAAGATTAAACTATCAAAAGTGCATATAAGTATACAAATGTGTAAATGGAATAGCTCCACCTTATCTTCAAGAAATGATTCGTGAAACATCATCTGACCATGAATTATGTTTGGTTACAAATTTAAAAATTCGAAAACTTCTTTAGAAATCTATGAGAAGTCTCCACATGTTTCTGAAACAGTTATATGGATCAGAATTCCCAATGAAATAAGATGTTCTAAATCAGTCAAATTATATTATATTTTGTCTAATTTAACACATTATATATGTCTCCTATTCCCTTTTTTAAGTAGGAACAGAACATGTTGAATCCTTGCTTATTTGTATCATGTTATTGCTTGTTATTGCTTACTAGTATTGTTATTGCTTGTTATTGCATACTTGTAATTATGTTATTGCATACTTGTAATTATGTTATTGCTTGTTATTGCATACTAGTATTTGATACAGCACTACATATCATGTATAGAAGGCCTCAGGGGAGAGTAGTTATTGTACTTATTGAGTCATTTAAGAAACTTTTTCCTTGAAAGAGTTGGCAAATTTATATTTGTTTATTTGATGTAATTTGTATCATAAATTGAGGGAGATAACTCTTATTAAAATACAGACAGTTTTCACAAGGTTTAAAATAACAAATAGCAATCCTAGATTTGTCAATTATTAAGATTGAACCTTGACAAATAACCTATGAAGTGTTACATGTTATCAAGTGTACAGTCATTTGACAGATAATTTACAAGTTGTTAAATATTATCAAGTGTACAGACTTTTGACAGGTAATTTACAAGTTCTTAGATGTGACCACAGATGACTTGACAGAAAAAACCACCACTAAAATACATTATGAACAAAGAACACCCTTAAATGAAACTTTGCATTTCAATGGTTGTTTTTAATAATGAGACTTACCCATGGTTGTGTGTCTTAGCTTACAAGACATGAAAAATGAGAAGTGCTGTATTTCAAAATTCTTCACTGCTTCCCATATGATTTGAATTCACTTTTGTATATAAAACAATCTCATTCTTTGAAATTTCTTTCTTGATTGTATAGTAGCCACACAGAGATACAAAGTGTAGGTAAACCTAAGATGTACTGCCCAGGCATGTGTGCAAACCTAAGCTGTACTGCCCAGGCATGTGTGCAAACCTAAGCTGTACTGCCCAGGCATGTGTGCAAACCTAAGCTGTACTGCCCAGGCATGTGTGCGGACCTAAGCTACACTGCCCAGGAATGTGTGAAAATGTAAGCTGTATTGCCCAGGCATGCGTGCAAACCTAAGCTGTACTGCCCAGGCATGTGTGCAAACCTAAGCTACACTGCCAAGGCATATGTGCAAACCTAAGCTGTATTGCCCAGGCATGTGTGCAAACCTAAGCTGTACTGCCCAGGCATGTGTGCAAACCTAAGCTGTACTGCTCAGCTGTATTGCCCAGGTATGTGTGCAAACTTAAGCTGTACTGTCCAGGCATGTGTGCAAACTTAAGCTGTACTGCCCTGGCATGTGTGCAAACCTAAGCTGTACTGCCCAGGCATGTGTGCAAACCTAAGCTTAACTGCCCAGGCATGTATGCAAATGTAAGCTGTATTGCCTAGGCATGTGTGCAAACCTATGCAGTATTGCCCAGGCATGTGTGCAAACCTAAGCTGTACTGCCCAGGCATGTGTGCAAACCTAAGCTGTACTGCTCAGCTGTATTGCCCAGGTATGTGTGCAAACTTAAGCTGTACTGTCCAGGCATGTGTGCAAACTTAAGCTGTACTGCCCTGGCATGTGTGCAAACCTAAGCTGTACTGCCCAGGCATGTGTGCAAACCTAAGCTTAACTGCCCAGGCATGTATGCAAATGTAAGCTGTATTGCCTAGGCATGTGTGCAAACCTATGCAGTATTGCCCAGGCATGTGTGCAAACCTAAGCTGTACTGCCCAGGCATGTGTGCAAACCTAAAATGTACTGCCCAGGCATGTGTGCATTCCTAAGATGTACTGCCCAGGCATATGTGCCAATGTAAGCTGTACTGCCCTGGCA
This sequence comes from Pteria penguin, assembly GCA_035048485.1. Taxonomy (NCBI): domain Eukaryota; kingdom Metazoa; phylum Mollusca; class Bivalvia; order Pterioida; family Pteriidae; genus Pteria; species Pteria penguin. The sequence continues at coordinate 11,495,161 of CM068588.1, read as the reverse complement.
TGTGTGCATTATATTGTGGGAGAGAACTGTGGCAGGTCATCCTCTGTAAATTGTTATCAAAGATACAGACAGATACTGTGTAGCCATGATTACAATATACCTACAGGAATACATTATCATAGTTGCCATTATCTTCACAAATCTTCAGTACATGTTCTAACATCAATGTTCCTACAAAGACAAAAGACACACGGTGATGTAACATATACATTTAATCATTTAAAATGTAATGTTAATATTCTCTGCTAGTTGGCATCCATGTTCCCTGCAATTTGCAAGTTCCCTTCAATATTTATACATTTTTGGAAAACTGTCCTTGATAAAATAAATTTGTTGTTTATAAGATTTGTCTTGCTGATACACCACAGATATTATCACTTTATCCACATCTCTCATAAACTGGTACTCTGAAATGACAATTAATACACTATTTTCGCTGTGTTGAAAACTAGTAATTTTGTCCTTCTGGGAAGTTGATTCCAGTATTAACAGTTTACTACAGTTGTATTTCAGAGGTTGACATACAATCTCTAAGACAAGTCATTGAAGCAGTAACAGATCACCAAACCTAGATCTTAATCATTCTGCTGCATTTGATAGTCCAGTGCTCAAAGTAGCATTTGGTTTTTGGTCCCTAAAAAGCAACCATCTCAAAATTTTGGTTCCCTTTTTAAGTTTTTAGTCACCATAAGGTAAATTTTTAGTTGCAATCGAAATAAACTTCATTTTATTGAACAGAGATAAATTTTTTTTTTTTATGACATCACCTTTCCATTTAAAGAAGGTGCATCCACCCATAGATAGATTGACAGAACATATCGTACAGCCCCTAGCTTCTTCAATTGTGATTCGTCCTTACTGATGGACTATGAAGTATAACACTCAACTTTTGAGTACACTTCATACTGGAAGAAGAAGAAGAAGAACATTCTGCCATTCTGAACTTGCAACCATGAAAATTCATGCAGTCGTTTGGTTGCAGGAGCCCCTAGCTTCTTCAATTGTGACGGATATTTACCGTATGATTCATCCTTACTGATAGACTTTTTATTTTCTGACTCATTCTGTTTAGAAGTCTTTGATAGCACATTAAAACCAAAATTGGCTAGCTTGTTGCTAAACTTAGCCATTGATTCACAGTGGTTTATTTTAAGGAATCATTCTGCAAAGTGTAGCAAATGATGTCTTCTGACTGAAATTTTATCTGTCTAAGTTATGAAAACTTTAAAACACAGAAAAAATGGACTACACAAAAGTTGGTCATGATTTTGCAAGTTTGCAAGTTTGATAGACTTTTGCTCACAATATCAATATTTTGGTCACATATTCGACTATTTTGGTTGAAAATTAGAGCACTAATCCATTAAGCAATTGACATTACCAACCACATACTTAATAAAAAGATAGACAGAGTGATGATGATTTTGATCCAACCTAATAGTATGCATCACACACTGAAGTACATGGAATTTTAAATTCCTAATGAGTTTTCAGAAGATGACAAAGCTGGCTGGTGGTAACCAAATTTAAACATTAAAAGTAAATATAACTAGTGGGTATTGTTTTTTTAACAAAAAACACATGTCTTCCCTTCCTTATGGATGTTTTTGAGAATGGGCCATTACAAGTAAAAGAATCTGACTAGGATTTTAAAACATTATAGGAATATAATCTAAGATACCGGTACTGTGTAGAAATGATTGTACAGTAAAACATGCTTATAATGAAGTACCAGGGACGACCAATTTTGTTTCATTATAAATGTATTTTGTTACAACCATTGCATTTATAATAAATTTTCTGACAAGGGGTACTAAAACTGACTTGAGTTAAGTTCAGGGTCAAAACTTTTGACACCGTTCATATATATTGTATTATATGCTATAAAATTAAAGTCCATGAGTCAAACAATTTACAAATTACAATTTAGAATCTTCTTTTAAATGACCTTGAAACAGTAGGTTTTTTTTTTTTTAATTTTACCTTGAGATTGTAAATGTAGGTCAAGGTCAAAATTTGTATGCCGTGCACCTTGCCTAACTGTTACCTTTCTATGTTCCAAGTTTCAAGTTCTTGTCACTGTCATCTTTCTATGTTCCAAGTTCTTACCTCAAAGGTATTCAAGTTACGGCCTGGACAAATTGCTTTTTTAATTTGACCTTGAGATTGTAAATGTAGGTCAAGGTCAAAATTTTTTATGCCATATACCTTGCCTTACTATCACCTTTCTAAGTTCTAAGTTTCAAGTTCTTACCTCAAAGTGTATTCAAGTTACAGCTTGGATAAATTTTTTTTAATTTGACCTTGAGATTGTAAATGTAGGACAAGGTCAAAAATCTTTATGCTGTGCACCTTGCCTTAGTGTCACTTTTTTATGTTCCAAGTTCTTACCTCAAAGGGTATTCAAGTTATGGCCTGGACAAAATTTTTTTTAAATTTGACCTTGAGATTGTAAATGTAAGTCAAGGTCAAAAATTTTTTGCCGTGCACCTTGCCTTACTGTCACCTCTCTATGTTGCAAGTTTCAAGTTCTTACCTCAAAGGGTATTCAGGTTACGGCCCGGACAAAATTTGGATGAAGAAAAAGAAGAATGAGAAGAAGAAGAAGAAGAATAAGAAAATTGACAAAAACAGTATGTCTCCCCTTTGAAGGGGAGACATAATAAATTTTGATTTGTTAGGAAAGGGTCTTGTCGCAAGGAATACACACAAGAAATATTTAAGCCCAGATCTCTTACTGTTCATAACTTATGACCAAGGTTAAACTTTCTAAAAATAGTCCAAACTTCGGCAAAAATTTGTGTACAGAATACACGTGTGAAGTATTAAAGCTCTGTCTCTAATGGTTCTTAAGTTATGATCCAGATTAAAGTTTTGTTTAAATAGGTCAATCTTCAAGGTCAAAGTTAAAATGTACAAAATTTTGATACATAATGAAAGGTCTTGTCACAAGACATACACATATAAAATATTTAAGCCCTATCTTACACTTTTCAAAAGTTATGACCAAAGGTAAAGTTTTAAAAAAGTAGGTCAAACTTCAAGGTTAAGATCACAAAGTCAAAGAGTTTGGAATCCATTGAAAGGTCTTAGCACAAAAAAATAATTATGTGAAATACTAAAGCACTGTCTCTAATGGTTCTAAAGTTATGATTAAGGTTAAAGTTTTTGTCTATGGATGATGATGACAACAACAAAGACACAAGGGGTATTAACAATAGCTCTCCAGACATCCTATGGCAGAAATTCTACTCCTGAAGCAAATTATCATTCTTCATCATGTTCAAGAACTTTATCATTACACAAATACACATAAGTGTACATCACATCATTATTTTAGATCTAGATCTTGTGTTAAAGTCATTTTCTTCAGTCCTATTGCTTTTCAAAATTAATAAGAGAAAAAGGTTTTTATTATTCAAATACCGAAATATAAAATTTTTTAATTAAAATGCTTACTTTTTTTATTCCTCTGAAAGGATACATTCAGATCTATCATCCTATATCATCTTTTTCTGACAAAATCTTTCAAGGTCAAAATGAGCCTTTTGACAGTGATCTAACTAATGATACCAATCAAAGCGGAGCTTGCATGAAACAACACTGCACTGGTCTAAGCCTACAAAACACAAGAGGCTTTAAGAATACTGCATAAGAATGTATTACAATACACAAGGTATTATAATTCCTATCTGCATTGCATTTAAATGCTTATCATAAAACTTCAGTATTTGAGGGAACATATATTACTTTCTATCCAATTTGTAAAATTTGACTCTGACATGACAGACAGACAGATCCCAATGTGTAGCTTTGCAGGCCACACAAAAGCTATCTAAATGTCTTACATTGATTCTGATGTCTCATTCATATGAATGCACTTTGAATTGTAATTTGCATTTAGATTTAATGCACATTAAACTTATAGCAATACTGCACTCACATGGTAAATCTTTAATGCACTCACATGATAAATCTTTAATGCACTCACATGGTAAATCTTTAATGCATATCAAAGTCAATGCAAAAAAGGACAACAATCATTTACTGGAGATCATTTAGACTCCTTTGTATAAGAGTAATATATATATATATATATCATGTAGAGAAAAGTAATGTCATAATGACATTTGATTGATATAAAATGAAACTGTTTTACATTCACAGTTTTCTTCTAAATGCTAGTGTAGATTTCTAGCATACATCATACATGCTGTTTACCTGCATATGTTTTATTTGCTTGTGCCATGATTTGATTGGAATTGGATTCCCATTGCATTCACATAAGTTTGATGCAAATTATCTTAATTTATACATTTAATATGAATGCAATATCAAAAATTCCCTTCACTGTGCATCTACTTTGATATTTAATTTGGGTTTAATTAATATTAAACACTCACTGAATGAGGCATTACATTCCCAGACACACATATTTGACATGTGTACACCTGTTCAGTAGCAAAACAACCATTCCTTGACTTCCATATTAATAACAATAGCAACACCTAGCATGGCATCATACAACCGTAGCCTAGTTTGAAGGAGAGTATGGAAACATTCCACTTTTAAATTGTTAAATTGTTTCATCCCTAATACTTCATTCTATATCCTGCCTACAAGGTTTTCCAACCAAGTACAGTACAGTCTGGGTGGAACTTTGAATGCCCAGTGTCCACAGTGGGCAGACTACCTGAAATTTCAGTGGGCATTAGGAGTGGACGTTTACCTGAGCTATCAAGCTGTCCACTTACCTGTATGTTAATTCTACTTGACTCTCACAAGAATGTCCACTATGTTCAGTGAACATTTTTAATGCCCACTCTAAAAATGCCCACTGTGACCAGTGGGCAAATTAAGTTCCTACCGGACTGTACTGTAGTACTACGACCTTCAACTTTGACTTTCAAAAACAATGAACGGCTCTGTTTTGGCATGAGGAATAAGTGTAGCAAGTTTGACAGTCCTAGCCCTAACAGTTTGGGCTGTCTCCTGTCTACAAGGGTTTCCTACCAAGTAGTACTACAACCCTGACCTTTGACCTTCAAAAACAATAAGCGTCTTTGTCTTCGCATGAGAATTAAGTGTAGCATGTTTGACAGACATAGCTCCAATGGTTTGATCAGTATCCTGTCTACAAGGGTTTCCTATCAAGTAGTACTACCAACTTGAACTTTGACTCTGACCTTGAAAAACAATAGGTGTCTTTGTCTTGGCATAAGGAGTAAAGGTACCAAGTTTGACAGTCTTAGTCCCAACAGTTTGGTCTGTATCCTGTATACAAAGTCCAGACAGACGGACCATACCATAATACATCTAGTCAAAGACGGGCATATAAAAAGGAATCAGCAGCTACTTTACAGTATTTTGATACTGACACAAAATTTATTAAAAATTTACTCTGATACATTTTGTTAAAATATAAACAAAACAAAACAAAACAAAATAACAATAACAAGGGGCATAACTCTGGCAAATCCAAAGCAATTATATTATACCGAAATGCAAACTGGTACTGGTTCTCACTGACATAATTATATATGTCTTATATATTACTTTGAAACACTGTATAAAGAAATCTGGAAAACTGTAAAATCCTTGAAAATCTCCAAGTTCAAGAGGAACAACTCAGGCAAATCCAAAGCAAATATACCCAAACGCAAACTGGTGCTGATTCTCATTGATATAAAGCAATTAACCAAGTTTTAATCCAATATCTTTGAAGACTGCTGAAAAAAGTATGAAAACTCTGAAGTCCTTGAAAATTTCTAAGTTCAAGGGCTGTAACTCTTCTGGTAAAACCAAAGTGATCATATCCAGATGCAAAGTGGTTCTGACTCTCATTGGTATAACGTTGTATACCAAGTTTTAATTCAATACCTTTAAAGACTGCAGAAAAAAGTCCAGAAAACTGTAAAATCCTTGAAAATTTCTACATGTAAATTCAAAGGCCATAATTCTAGCAAAGTTAACATAGCCAAATGCAAACTGGTGCTGACCCTCTTTAATATAAAGTTGTATGCCAAGTTTCAATTCAATACCTTGAAAGACTGCAGAAAAAAGTCCTGAAAACATGACCTCCGAAGGACGAATTCATGCATGCACAGACGGACAATTCCATAACATATTACATCTCATGTTATGACAGGTGGATAGAAATCAAGTAATTGTCTGACCAAATTTAGACGGCACAATTGTTTATTAATACCACAACTTTAAATTCCATTGTTGGGGCAGACTTGGTGTAGTTTTTAAGCGCTTGGCTTGTGGCGCCGACGGTCCATGTTCGATTCCTGGGTTGCGCCACTATGTTTATGGCGTTGGTAACCTCCTGCTTCCATGTCGTGATTTAACTGAAATATTGATGAAAGTGACGTAAAACCCCTATCAACCAACTAAATTTCATTGTTACAAGGAAAGGATATAAATAATACAACCTTTTCAGCATAATATAAACTGGAGCATTACTTTTCCTAATCTGTTCACAAAGTGATGCAGGCATCTCACTCGATTTTATGGAATGAGGAAATTCTGTTGGGGTGGGGCCTAGTTTTGTTTGTTTGTTTGTTTGTTTGATTTTTGGCGTTAATTAATTTATTTAAGATAATGATACCATATTAGAAAAATTACAATTATCAGTTTTAGATGCATAAAATACAATTAGTCGAATCAAGTTAATTGCGATTACAGTTCCTAATAAAACATGCATATTAGCAGAATGCTTCTCATCATACATAAACATTGGTATAGCGCTGTGTATTACCCATTGCCTTATTGCTTGACAGAAAGAAAACGGGTACATGTATTGTTCCCTGTGCTGATTAGCATGTTTGACACAATTCTCAGACCAACATCATTTCTAACAAAGTAGTAATCAAGATGTAGTTTAATTTAATGTCGCCGGTTCACAAATGGAGACAAATAAACCAAGTATCATTCCTGGTTTTCTCTCGGATTTGTTCCTTAACATCTAATTTTTTTGCAATTTTGAACAAAAAAATAAGAGGGCAATAATTACTCTTCGAACCATTGGCTACAGTACAGTCCGGGTGGAACTTAATTTGCCCACTGGTCACAGTGGGCATTTTTAGAGTGGGCATTAAATTGTCCACTGGACACAGTGGACATTCTTGTAAGAGTCAGTTAGAATTAACATACAGGTGGGTGGACGGCTTGATAGCTCAGGTAAATGCCCATTCCCAATGCCCAATGAAATTTCAGGTGGACTGCCCACTGTGGACAGTGGGCATTCATAGTTCCACCCGGACTGTACTGTACTATCAAGATATGCTGAATGTCTATGGTAGATCTGTTGAACTTTTCAAAGATTAACAGAATATCCTGCTAAACAGAGTAAGTTTAATACTCTTCAAGGATAAATAGAATATCCTGCTTAACAGAGTAGGTTTAATGGTAATGGATTGTCAATGGAAGTGAAATTGTACTAAAACAATTAATCCAGAGAGTTATAGTCAAAACGGCCCAAGACAAAAAGGCCCACACCAGAACGGCTCACACCACAACTGACCATTCTTTTACCACACTGGCCGAACTTTGTAATATTTTGACAATGGATATTGACTTTGATTTCAAAATAGAATTTTTTCACCTAGTGTTTAAATTATACTCAATACAGATAGTAAGAGGACAAATAATTTTATATTTCAATAAACTGCCATCAGCATAAAATTATTCCTATTTCGTGAGGGCCGTTTTTTATTTTTGGGCCGTTTTGACTATACACCAATCAGGAAGAAAAGTCATAATTCTGCTCTCTATAGCAGTAGGAGATGACAGATATATCTTTTATGTTCAAGAGAATTAAGCATGTCAAGGGCAGTGTAACTTTTAAAACAGTAATGAATCTATAGTTTTCATCATGATCTTTAGGGTGATGCCATGCCTTACAAGATCTATATTTTATCAAAGTTAACCAATGATAAACTTCATTTCACTATTACTTAAGAATTTATATTTTCCATAATGAAATGTGTAAATTCTTCTTTCCTTGAATTTGTTACCAACTGTATTTTAACTCCAATTTAATCTTTTGCTACTTGACCAGTTACTAAAAGCCCAGCTACCAGTACTGTAAGTACTTTGATTATTCAGATAAGGTCTGAAAGTTCTATATTCTTCATTCACACAGAACTGTCCTTTACATCGGTAACTCTAGATACCTTTAATGTCACTTTGTCATGATTGTCATTTAAATTATAATGTGCACATAGTCATTGCTATGCCATGTTATAATACAGGGCTCGAAATTAACGTATGTCCGTAAGTCTGTGACTAATAAATTATGCCACGGACTAACAGATTTCTCATTGTATAAGTCCGACAGACTAATGAAAACTCTGTGATACCCACTCAAATCCTCTCACCCGCCCTGCAAACGATATGACTGAAAACTTATTTTTCTGGAAATCTGTAACCTATTTTTAGTAACAATACGGAGTATCGCAACTACTAAAATCCCTCACGGTTTGCATTTAGTAACTTACCAAATCTATTATTTGCGATGTGGGCTCTTTTATGTGGGCAAGTTACATCACAATTATATGACGTCATAACAATTACAAAATGGGCGTGTATGTTGACGTTATTTTAGTTGCGATATTCCGTATTCGATGGAAAGTAACGAGAGTCAGAGTCGCTGGTGCGCTTCGTTGAAACAGATTATAGAGCAGCTTCAATACATTTTCGAATAACATTGACGTTGTTTTGCATGGTGATCGTGGGGCCACAAAGAAATGTGGCGATTAGTCCGCCAGACTAGTGCTTGAAAAACTTAGTTTCGAGCCCTGTAATATATATATCATATCATAATGTTATACATATCGACAATAACCATTACATGTCGGCTTGGCCAAGACCAGGTGTCCCCTTTGTGTTGCACATAGACCAAAATTTCAAGACTAGCAAATTTAATCGAATTTATACTCTATGTAACCTTCTAACATTTAAGTAAAATCTCTGAAATATTTTTGCAAATCTGCCAAAGGATAAAAAAGTTATTGCTGCTGTATACCTGATGAATTAGAGGGCTACGGCCTATACATACTTCTGCATAATTTGCAAATTAAACACATTTAAGCGAACAAACAATATATATTAGAAGCACAAATTATCAAAATAATATGTCAAGAATAAAACATGACATTATACCAATACATGTGACACAGGAAGATGAAAATTAAACAGCATCTAAATGATAATTGAGTAGGTATTTACTTTTGATAAAATAATACTAGCAGTGAGATTAATTTATAAATCCTTCTTTTCCTCAGAAGTTATTATAATTTAGAAATTAAGTTCCAATTTTACGGTCTCTATGTTGAACAATTTATCATTTATGCACCTTTCAGAGTCAAAATTTCAGGGCTATGTACTATACAAAAGTTATTAGATGTTACTTGTTAAAGAACTAATTACTCAAACAATTTGTATTTCAAGTAAACATTATGTAAAAGGTGTGATAAGATACACATCCACTGTCCAATGAGAAATTTATTTCCTTATTATTTTCTTTTATATGACTAGTTTTAAAGAAATATTGAATATATATAATTACAGTGCCCGCCACTTATTTGAATGTCGCATTATTGAATATTTCGTTTTATTGAATAAGATGCTGAAATCCAAAACCATTTTCTATTAAATCTATTGAAAATCTGCCACATAAGTATACCTTTGTTAAAACTTCAATGTATCACGCTAAAGGTCATGTTGTTTACTACGGTGCGAGCGACCTATCAATTAGAGATAAATGGTTCACACCTGTCCAGGTAAAAGCTGTTGACCAAATCACACGTTAATTGTGGAATAGGCCGTAGCGGTAAGGATGAAAGGATTGATTAATTACCAACTGCCGAAGCCAGATCGTACGCAAGATCACCGAAAACATCGATAAGATGTCCACGCTGTTAGCCAGCAGCATTGCGTGAAGACTGACCCTACAAGATGCCATCCACTTACTCAGTAAGGCCTGGCGAACCGCCAAACCCACAACCATCGCCAACTGCTTCCAAAAGGCTGTCTTTGTTTCGTCAGACAACGACGCAACTGAAACTGACAATGTCCGGCTGCCAGAGATAGCTAGACGTTTGATGCCTTCATCACAAACGATGGCAACCTAGAAAGCTAAGCTGCCTGGACTGAGGAGAAAATATGCGCCAGTTTCCCTGAAGACGAAACCCGACCATGCGACACTAGTGACGACGAGGTGGCTGAAGAAACGGTACCAGTAATGTACGGTGAACGTAAAGATGCAATAGCCATACTTTGACAATTTCTTGAGGAAAAGTAAAGCGATGACTTCAGCTTGTTCTATCAGATAGAAAATTTTACTCGCTTGAATATGCCGTTTAATTTGCCTTTGTTAAAATAAATTGTTGAACCCGTCTTATGTCTTTGATCACCCTGGTTACACGACTGAGATACAATTACATGTGTTTCAATGGACAGCGGATTTATCTTTACGGTCAGATGAGCAGGTGTAATGTAACTATTTAATAACATTTGGTCACTGAACTTAAAAAGACATTTGCAAAATTATCGAAAATGTAGACTGTTGACTTCCATGTAGTTTCAAGCAAACAAGAAGAGGATCTAAGAGAGATAACTCTAGTGTATCTATATATAGATACATGTACAGTGATTCCATTACAGATACCGCAAAAGTTATACGCTTATGCAATTCTTGCACAATCTGTCGATCTTCTGGTCTTTGAAACTGCATTCATTCATCATGCCGTGTAAATGAATATTTGTTTATTTGAATAATAAAGTTCTGATAAATAGCTTATTCAATTAAGCAGCTTGCACTGTAGTATTATCAGTTGCTTAGAATTAATAATGATATTTAGACATGTTAGATAAACAGTAACATATATTTTATATATGTACTGTGTTTATTCTGGTGTGATAAGACATATTTAGCCTGAATTAAACCTATTTTTTTTAGTAATAATACACTAAAAGTGACTTTTAAGTAGGGGCTACGGACTATACACTTTCAAGTGCTACTTTATAGCTATACATATGAACACGTATAGCATGTATAAAGAGCTGGTTTTTCAAATTAAGTGTCTTAGACTTTGACAAATATGTTGAAGATCCTGGATGCATTTGTAATAAATACAAATATTGAATTTATCATAACTTTGATCCTAATGATTATTTTTCTGTTTTTTGTCTTCTTTGATGGTCAGTGGTCATAGACTCATAATAAATTCTTTTTTAAAGATTTTTGGGATACATGAGTATACATCTGATCTTTGGAATATAATTTTCTCATTCTATTAGGTCCTGACTGTGACAAAAGCAATTTCTAATGTATGGTCTGTAGCCCTATGTATTTTTTCAAATTTTCAAGCATTAGAATCTTTTATCAATATTCTACGCAAATAAATTCTAGCGCATTGAAAGAATAAATAACCAGAAGCAGATATTTATGGTAGAAAATCATCAATAATTAAAAATTCTATGTCAAAAGTCCTTTTTAGGTAAAATTAACAATTCAAAGCTCTAAAACATTATTTGGTAAGTTTTTCATAACATCAAAGTGTATTCACTGATTAATAACATTGCTTGTACATAAAATCACATATCTTTTGTACTATGTTCACTGTACCAACAATAAACATGATTTTATGAAAAGTTTTATTATAGGGGCTACGGACTATACAGGGCTACGGACAAATTTCTGTGGTCTATAGCTTCTTAAGCTTTTACTGCAACAGATTCTCTTTTTTGTTGATTGATCTACCCGTCGATCTCTATACATTAAAAGAAAAGAAAATCATCTCTGCACTTTTGTTTTTAACATGGAGCATATTGAAAAATGGGGCTACGGGCTATACGCAAAAATTAGCCATTTATAAGAAACATTTTCAACCAAAGTACAAATTGCACAGCAAAACAATTATGATAATTTTTTAGAATATGATTTCCCATTGAAAAATAAATGTTAAAACATGCCTTGAAGTTAGTTTTAATGAAAAATGTACTTGTTTTCAATAGGATATCCATTTTTACTATTTTTATAACGAAAATAGTTGTACACATATTTTGGCATACTTTCATCAATACTTTCTAAGATATTCCATTCCCATAAAAAATAAAATAAAGCTAAATGATTTCTTTAAGCGATAAAAGAAAAATGTTTAGATTTAGAGTTGATACAATTTTTATATAACCGATTTAAAAATATAAGAAAATTTGTTGCAACATAAAAATGGTCTAAAAATGGGAATTTTTTAACCTTTATTGTACACTTTCTCATATCTGGACTTACATAACATAGTAATGTTATATACCGCCAGAAAGCTCTTTACCAGCTCTCTGCAATGACAACAAAACCTTTGTAATAACATGTAACTATTAAGAATTACACTTCTATAACATAAAAAATGTGAAAAGGGACACTTGATCTCGGCCAAGCCGATGTACATGTTAATGTGTTACGCCAATAAAGAATTTAATTTAATTTTAATTTAATTATTTTTCGTTGGTTAACACTGTTAATAACAGGTGGTGTCAAATCAAGCAATTCTGTCGCCTGAGATTCTGTCCTTCTCCCACTTTGGATATCAGCGGTTTGTGGGGAGAGGGTCAGAGAAAATTTGGAATTTTAGCGATACCAGGCGGTATCGGTACTGTACATGCCTCTGGTGACTAATAAGCGTTTGCACAGCGAACTTGCAATCTATAATCCAATAAATGAAAATTTAACTTACTCGATCTTAGCGATATACTTTCCAAATAAGGTCTATAATCTCTGCTAACTGCTGTTTTATCTGCAAACACAGCAATACTCTCATTTCGGTGCATATAAATGCCGAAATTACCACTATTTGCCGAAATTACCAAATAGATTGCCGAAATTACCATCAAAGTTACCTAAATTACTACACATATGATAGATAATAGCATTATTTACCATGAGAAATGCTTTATTAATAATTTTATACACATTTCGAGACTATTTTCAGACACAATGTTATACAGCCTTGAAGGAAAGCCGTGAAGGAAAGACTATCATGGATTTGTGTTGGAGAAAACATCGATCTCGTTCATTGTTTGTACGCTTTGTGGTAATGATATATAACCGATTTTTAAAAATGTCAATAAAAATGTATCATAAATCTGAACTAGTTCTTTTTTTTTTTTCTAGAAAAGGTATATGGAAAATTGTGTTATATGACTTCTATATAGTCATCAGGCTAGTACAGGAATCCTGTTTGTTTTAGCGAATTCTATTATAAATTTAATTTCAATCAAATATTTCATCACCGTGACTTTTCCTATGCGAAAGACTAATTATATTTATGAATTCTGATAAATTGGCTTTGTAATTGTACAAACTTCTTAAACGAGAAATCATCCTTACACAAACAGCATACAATTACACGATCTATTAATTGTTATCCAATGATCAAAAGTGCAACGCTTTAATGATGAGTTTTCCGAAACACTTTAATTACGGGCAACTTATTTGATGTAGAGATATGGTTTCCTTTGATTTTAATTAAGAGTATGTCTAAATAAACAATAAAACGTATAAAAATGAAATGTGTGATATGAAATCACCACAACCATGGATACAACGTATCCCTGTGTTTCGTGTCTACACGAATGCGAAGATGATACCATCCAGTGCCATAATTGTTCAAGATGGGTGCATCGGTAAGTACATTTTTATATCACTATATATGTAAAAGAAATTTATTTAATAAAGCGATAAACCAATTACAAGTTCCAGACTGTCATATGATTTTATAATTATTTGTTTGATTTCGTAAGTAGAAATGCCTTCATATAATCAAATTATTTTACAAATCCAAGTCAATATATATCATTACATAAATATATATCGTATTAAGCGTTTCGTTCATAAGTCAAATCTTAGCAAGTTTTGTCAACAATATATTATAAGTTTAGCAATCGGCATTTTTATTAAGTAATCATGTTTAGATGCATATATTAGAATATTCGAATGTTTGATAGCGTAGATGTATGTGTATAAGTTTAAACAAGGTTATATATATAGATATATCTTTTTTTTTTTAATGTATATTCAAAGAGTATGAAACACACCGATTTCATTAATGTAGCATTTTTACGCAATAGTTTAAAACTAGCATTTTCTAAGCAATTCAAATGTACAATGTAATATAATTGTTGATAAAAATCTCATTATTAAAAAATAAACTAAATCAACTGTTATATAAATCATTAACGCATAACAATGTTTATAAATTCCTGTATTTATTGATAATATACGATACATTTCTTCCATACATTTGTATGTTACGGAATCATAAACTTTTCGATAAATAAAACATTAGTCGGAACTTGCTATATTTTTCCCACGACATTTTGTGTATTTTGTGGAGTATGGCTTCCCTGCACGTGCGGGGCATGTCTGTATTACGTAATGATTATCCATCGGGTATTAATAAACTAATTAGTGATAGTTATACATTCACCTTACGGTTTGTGATCGATAAACGTGCGTCTAACAAAGTCATTGTTATTTTGTATGTGATACATATTTAATGAATTTTTAGTGACCACCCCTATATAGATACAGTACAGCCTACGCGGATTACACATTTTCCGCTCTGCCGCCGCAGACAGTTTAAGTTTATAGTGGAAAATCACCGCAACCGTTGCGGTGATTTTTCGCGGCGACCCACCGCAATTTATCTCTCTTTCCATATCCGAGAGCTATGTCAAAAGCTCTGACCCGTATTTAACCATCGTGACCCATCGCAATCGCCGCAACCCACCGCAATCCCACCGCGACCCATCGCAATCGTCGAGTCTGGTATTAAAATCATCGCTATTCATTGCAATTATTAGGCTTTGTATTGCATTGAAAATTTAGACATTGATTATTGTAAACTTATTTATAACATAGTTTGCAAAAATAAATATTTTAAGCCCCATGCTTGATTATCTACACTAAGGAACAAATTAAAGACCTTAAAAATGTATGTTGTAGTGGTCACAGTGTTCTGGGTGTGGACAAAACATTCAATCTGTGCAACATGCATGTCACTGCAACATGCTATAAAAACATCTCCGTTGTAAATGAAAAAACGCAAGATCATCCCATATTTTAGGCCCATTATACATTCATGACAATAGCGATTTCCAAACCTATGCAGCATTTTTCAATCATTTAGCAGTTGTTTTGGCCGACACAGATACATCAAATTTAATCATTGGAAGCGACGAGGAGATGGCATTAGTCAATGCAATAACACACGCATTCCCAAATGCCACACACATTATTTGGTTTGCCATTTCTGCATGCAGTAGGCCAATGACGTAAGATCTCGCAGAACGCGACATTGCATTCGTAACACTTCAGCAGCCGACACATTTTGTAAAGAAAAACACGATGCAATCTCGTCACGAATGCTTGTGCAGCTGGCAATGCAAGGAATCATGGGTCAAGGCTGTGTTCCAGGTTCGTACTCGCAGACATATTTAAGTTGGAATGGTTGTAAAGCGGCAGGATTTGAAATTCAAGACGGTACCACGAAAGAATCGATATCACAAGTAAGTAATTTTGATAGTTTTGAGATCGATTTGTCATATGTACTGTATTTATTTAAAAAAAAAGACTAAACTCTCCTTAATCTTTTTTTAGATTTTTGCACGTGGCCGCGTGGCCACCGGCCAAGGAAGGCTCAAGTGAGCTATTGTCATTGTATGTCCAGCGTCGATCTGTCTGTTGTCTTTCGTCGAAAGATTTCATATTTTCAACTTCTTCTTCAGAACCACTAAAAGAATTTTGATGAAACGTTGGTAAGGAATGTAACTGTGATAGAATTTTGACAACATCCTAGATTTTGGAATTTTTATGAATTTTTCAAGCCCCCCCCCCTTCCCATGTGGGGGGTGGGGGTGGGGAGCTGGACATTTTTCCACTAATTCAACTTGTGCAGCAGAACCACAGGTAGAAATGAAGTACTCATGGTAGCAACCACCACAGGTTTTAATAAAATGGGAATTTCAACAATTGAGAAGTGTAATATATATAAACAGAGCATGCTGAACTCAGGTTTGAAGTCCATTTTACTCTATCTCTTCCAATACAGGTGTTATAGGAGTTTATAAGACGCCTGCGTGGGTTGACGCGAGAAGAGAAAAAAGTGTTATTTGAAAACAAAGCGTCCTCATTATAATGTGAGAAGGGTGAACAAGAAATATCCAGTGTAACCCGGTCCTCCTAAATGAAGAACTCTAAAGAACACTGAAGAACTCTCAGGTTAATTTTGATATGGATGGGTAAAATTGAAAAATAAATTGATATTTAGGTGTATTATGTTTGTTGGGGTTTAGATGAAAGGAAAGTGTCATAATTGTGAATTGAATATAGCTGGGTTTATGAATCGCGTTGCGCGTAAAATGCCATATTGGAAATTCATTGCGATCGCTGGTGACTTTCTGTTGAAGTGTTTTTGAATGATAATTATTATTGATTATATATTAATTATTCATCCTTTATTTATTAGCGGAGCAGAATGGAAAAAGCATAAAATGCACTGTTTTAAAAGCAACAAAGAATGGATGCATTTTTTTCATGGACATTATCTTTTAGTTTTAGATCTACAACTTTTTATACGCCCGTCCAATAGACGGGACGTATTATGTTATGGCGCTGTCCGTGCGTCCTTCCGTCTGTCCGGGGTCATGTTTTCCAGACTTTTTTTGGACGTCTCTCAAGATATTGCGATGATATTTGATATATAGCTTTATATCAAGCAGCATCAGTACCAGTTCGAGTTTTGTTACAATTGACTTACTTTTGATAGATTTATGGCCCTTGGACTTATAAATTTCAAAATTTTGTCAAAAATTCATTAAAAATCTGTTTTTTGTCAAAACATTATGAAATTTTCTCATGAAACAAGTAAAGTGTACCAACTATCACATATGTTACGGTTTTTAGCTCACCTGAGCGTAGCTCAAGTGAGCTATTGTCATAGTGCAGCGTCCGTCGTCTGTCCATCGTTAACTTTTCTACATTTTTGACTTCTTCTCCAGAACCACTGCACAGAATTTCACCAAACTCCATAGGAAGTAAGTACTCAAGGTCCTCTACCAAGTTTGTGTTTTTTATGCCGATCCGTGATTCAAGATGGCTGCCATTAGCTCTGATTGGTTGACACAATTTCGACTTCTTCTCCAGAACTGCTGCACAGAATTTCACCAAACTTCATAGAAAGTAAGTACTCAAGGTCCTCTACCAAATTTGTGTTTTTTATGCCGATCCTTGATCCAAGATGGCCGCCATTGGCTCTGATTGGTTGACACATTTTCGACTTCTCCAGAACTGCTGCACAGAATTTCACCAAACTTCATAGGAAGTAAGTACTCAAGATCCTCTACCAAGTTTGTGGGGTTTTTTTGCCGATCCGTAATCCAAGATGGCCGCCATTGGCTCTGATTGGTTGACACATTTTCGACTTCTTCTCCAGAACTGCTGCACAGAATTTCACCAAACTTCATAGGAAGTAAGTACTCAAGATCCTCTACCAAGTTTGTGTTTTTGATGCCGATCCGTGATCCAAGATGTCCGCCATTGGCTCTGATTGGTTGACACATTTTCGACTTCTCTTCTTGAACCGCTGCACAGAATTTCACCAAACTTCATAGGAAATAAGTACTCAAGGTCCTCTACCAAGTTTGTGTTTTTTATGCCAATCCGGGACACAAGATGGCCGCTGCACAGAATTTCACCAAACTTCATAGAAAGTAAGTACTCAAGGTCTTCTACCAAGTTTGTGTTTTGTATGCCAGTCCGTGATCCAAGATGGCTGCCATTGGCTCTGAATGGTTGACACATTTTCGACTTTTCCTCCAGAACTGCTGCACAGAATTTCACCAAACTTCATAGGAAGTAAGTACTCAAGGTCCTCTACCAAGTTTGTGTTTTTTATGCCGATCCGTAATCCAAGATGGCGGCCATTGGCTCTGATTGGTTGACACATTTTCGACTTCTCCTCCAGAACTGCTGCACAGAATTACACCAAACTTCATAGGAAGTAAGTACTCAAGATCCTCTACCAAGTTTGTGTTTTTTATGCCGATCCGTAATCCAAGATGGCTGCCATTAGCTCTGATTGGTTGACACATTTTCGACTTCTTCTCCAGAACTGCTGCACAGAATTTCACCAAACTTCATAGAAAGTAAGTACTCAAGGTCCTCTACCAAATTTGTGTTTTTTATGCCGATCCTTGATCCAAGATGGCCGCCATTGGCTCTGATTGGTTGACACATTTTCGACTTCTCCAGAACTGCTGCACAGAATTTCACCAAACTTCATAGGAAGTAAGTACTCAAGATCCTCTACCAAGTTTGTGGGTATTTTTTGCTGATCCGTAATCCAAGATGGCCGCCATTGGCTCTGATTGGTTGACACATTTTCGACTTCTCCAGAACTGCTGCACAGAATTTCACCAAACTTCATAGGAAGTAAGTACTAAAGATCCTCTACCAAGTTTGTTTTTTTAAAACCGATCCGTGATCCAAGATGGCCGCCATTGGCTCTGATTGGTTGACACATTTTCGACTTCTCTTCTTGAACCGCTGCACAGAAATTCACCAAACTTCATAGGAAATAAGTACTCAAGGTCCTCTACCAAGTTTGTGTTTTGTATGCCAGTCCGTGATCCAAGATGGCTGCCATTGGCTCTGAATGGTTGACACATTTTCGACTTCTCCTCCAGAACTGCTGCACAGAATTTCACCAAACTTCATAGGAAGTAAGTACTCAAGGTCCTCTACCAAGTTTGTGTTTTTTATGCCGATCCGTAATCCAAGATGGCGGCCATTGGCTCTGATTGGTTGACACATTTTCGACTTCTCCTCCAGAACTGCTGCACAGAATTACGCCAAACTTCATAGGAAGTAAGTACTCAAGATCCTCTACCAAGTTTGTGGGTTTTTTTTGCTAATCCGTAATCCAAAATGGCCGCCATTGGCTCTGATTGGTTGACACATTTTCGACGTCTCTTCCAGAACCGCTGCACAGAATTTCACCAAACTTCATAGGAAGTAAGTACTCAAGATCCTCTACCAAGTTTGTGTTTTGTATGCCAGTCCGTGATCCAAGATGGCTGCCATTGGCTCTGAATGGTTGACACATTTTCGACTTCTCCTCCAGAACTGCTGCACAGAATTTCACCAAACTTCATAGGAAGTAAGTACTCAAGGTCCTCTACCAAGTTTGTGTTTTTTATGCCGATCCGTAATCCAAGATGGCGGCCATTGGCTCTGATTGGTTGACACATTTTCGACTTCTCCTCCAGAACTGCTGCACAGAATTACGCCAAACTTCATAGGAAGTAAGTACTCAAGATCCTCTACCAAGTTTGTGGGTTTTTTTGCTGATCCGTAATCCAAAATGGCCGCCATTGGCTCTGATTGGTTGACACATTTTCGACGTCTCTTCCAGAACCGCTGCACAGAATTTCACCAAACTTCATAGGAAGTAAGTACTCAAGATCCTCTACCAAGTTTGTGTTTTTTATGCCGATCCGGGATACAAGATGGCCATCATTGGCTCTGATTGGTTGACACATTTTCGACTTCTCTTCCAGAACCGCTGCACAGAATTTCACCAAACTTCATAGGAAGTAAGTACTCAAGGTCCTCTACTAAGTTTGTGTTTTATGCCGATCCGTGATCCAAGATGGCCGCCATTGGCTCTGATTGGTTGACACATTTTCAACTTCTTCTCCAGAACAGCTGCATAGAATTTCATCAAACTTCATGGAAAGCAAGTACTCAAGGTCTTCTACCACATTTGTGTTTTTTATGCCGATCCGTGATCCAAGATGGCCGCCATTGACTCTGATTGGTTGACACATTTTCGACTTCTTCACCAGAACCACTGCACAGAAATTCATCCAACAGCATAGAAAGTAAGTACTCAAGGTCCTCAACCAAGTTTGGTGTTTTTTATGCCGATCCAAGATCCAAGATGGCCGCCATTGACTCTGATTGGTTGACACATTTTCAACTTATTCTCCAGAACCACTGCACAAAATTTCACCAAACTGCATAGAAAGTAAGTACTCAAGGTCCTCTACCAAGTATAGGTTTTTCATGCTGATCCATAATCCAAGATGGCCGCCATTGGCTGTTTGATCGACACATTTTCATCTTCCTCTCCAGAACCCCTGCACAGAATTTCTTGCTTGCTTCTAAATATGCACTTTGTGCACAGGTGAGCAATATAGGCCCACTTGGGCCTCTTGTTAATATCTTTTTCTTCATATTTTAGAAATTTATGATTTTAGGGGGGGGGGGGGGGTTGACCATATGTCCTAGGTCATGTTTTCCGTACTTTTTTTTGCTGTCTTTCAAGACATTGAGTTGAAATTTAGTATATAGCTTTATATCAAGCAGCGTCAGTACCAGTTCAAGTTTTGTTACAATTGACTTACTTTTGATGGGTTTATAGCCCTTGGACTTATAAATTTCAAGATTTTTTCAGAAATTCATTAAAAATCTATTTTATGTCAAAACATTACGAAATTTATCATGAAACAAGTAAAATGTACCAACTATCTCATATGTTACGGGTTTTAATATCTTTTTCTTCATTTTTGAGAAATTTATGATTTTAGGGGGGGGGTGCGGTTGACCATATGTCCTAGGTCATGTTTTCCGGACTTTTTTTTGTCGTCTTTCAAGATATTGAGTTGAAATATGATATATAGGCTTATTCAAAGCGGCATCAGTACCAGTTCGAGTTTAGTTACGATTGACATAATTTTGACGGATTTATGGCTCTTGGATTTTGTTTTGAAAATTCATTAAAAATCTAATTTTTGTAAAAACATTATGAAATTTATCATGAAACAAGTAAAATGTACAAACCTCCACATATTTCACAGGTATTGATATCTTTTTCTTCATTTTTGAGAAATTTATAATTTTAGAAGGGGGGGGGGGGTCTAGTTCTAAAAAATTTCAAGTATTTTTTTTGCAGGTCAATTTCCAAGATGGGTTGCATAGGACCATTTCTGCAGGAGATATTGCCTTTGGACTTATTCCTATGATAAAATGCTATGAAACGCAATTAACTTTAGTAAACGGCAGATGTTTTTCATGAAAATCATGCAAAATGCGAATTGATCCTGTCCCAATTAAGCGACGGGCGTATTATGCCACGCTAGGCGTTGCTCTTGTTAAAGTTATGTTTTACATATTATTTCTCTGAAATACTATTCAAATTGAAATAAAATCATATACATATATATTACTTGCTACCTCTTTTCTAAGTGATAATGTATGACCTTACAAGTTACGACATATAATTGATACAATTTATTTCCAAAGTTTTTAAAAACATATTTAATATATGGTAAGGTTTGTGTCGCCTCAAATGTATGATGAGTACATGAATAAATTTATTATTTGAATAAAACATTTATTCATGTATTGTAGTATCTGAACAAAAATACTACAATAAATGAGGGGTGGACAAGGGGGTACCCCTCTTCTGCCCGCCCCTACCTCCCCCTCCCGTAGTATCCGATGCGATATTTTTTTGTTTTTTTTTTTTAAGTATAAGACCCTCCCCCACTGTATAATTTTCTTCCTCTCCCATCCTGTCTCTCATCCCCCTTCTCCGACTCTCGCCTCCCGTCTCCAGCCCCTTAACCCCACCCCTTCTGTCTTATCCTGTCCACCCTCACCCCCCTTACATGAATAAAATCATTATTATTATTATATATATTATATACAGTTGCGCAAATCCTTACCAGAATAATTACCATAATCGATTTTAAGGACACGCAGTCTGCGAATAGAATAGCTCTTGGTGTATTGCTGTCTTAATATACAGAGTAGTAAGGACATACAAGAATGAAATGAAATTCGTCCTCAATTTCATTGAGTTTACAATGATTACATATACGATTGACTCTAGCCAATTTCAAGTTAAAGAAATGAAACCTTTTTCCCATTGACACCTCACCTAATCAGATGATTTAGATCCGATCTATTCATTCATTCATTCAATCATTCATTCATGTTCACTTTGTGAAAGAAAAAATTAGCTTTATTTCTTTCACCATTTTTTTCAATAAACTTACAAATTAAATAAAATATTCATAAAAAGCTTTAAAAATTAGTGAATATCATCAGAATAAAATTATTTAGATAGATATATTGATGAGGGGGTGGACAGGGGGAAACCTCCTCACTCCCCTCCCGCCCCTTTGCCTCTCCTCTTCCGCCCATCACCTCCCTCCCTTCAACCCATTACCATCCCCTCTCCCTTACCTCCCACCTCCCTCTTACCCTGTCCCCCCCCTCCCCTATTGATAGCTTAATGAATAAATATGCCAATTATTATGTTTAAGCAAGAACAATTACAAGTATTTCCAATATGGTACATGTTTCGTAGCTAGCACATAAATAATTAATTTTTCAAATATAAAAAATTACTTTCTAACTCTAAACCCTTACAAACTATACATTTTTAAAATTGTAGGATCCCCCTCTGTCAAAATATCAAATTATAATTGTAAACTTTGACCTCACATATCGAAATAAAACCTATATTTCTTTTGTTAACAGTATATCTAGTTTTTAGTTCTACATTTAAGCGGACTTGCTTTAAATAAATAAATAAATAAATAAATAAAAAAAAAATAAAAAAATCGATTATCATTCCAAAACCGATCGCAACGTCCAACTTTAAATAACTTGCCAATATGGCGTTTTACGCGCAACGCGATTCATAAACCCAGCTATATTCAATTCACAATTATGACACTTTCCTTTCATCTAAACCCCAACAAACCTTATATATTTATATTTGTATGATTATAATACACCTAAATATCATTTTATTTTTCCATTTTACTCATCCATATCGAAATTAACCTTAGAGTTCTTTAGTGTTCTTTAGAGTTCTTCATTTAGGAGGACCCAGTGTAACCTGCTATATCACATGAAAAAAGCATGCTGAATTCAAATTTGCAAACCATTCATCTGTATCTTGTAAGGTTATTGAGCTATAGTGCTATAAATGTACCCAGGGTAGGGCTTCTGCGGATAAAAAAACATCAAAACTCAATAGAAAAAACTGTAGGCAACAGAAAAACAGTATAAACGAGATGTTTTTGTGAAACACTAATGCCCCCGAGGCAACAAAGTCCAAAATGGGTATTTTTACAATAAAGGTCATGTTCAAGGTCACAAGGTCATCGACCTTGGTATCAGCTGAAAGGGTTTCATTAGTGAGTATACATGCCAGATATGAAGTTATGGCAAAGGTTAAAGTTTTGCCACAAAGTCAGACAGACATACAGATCAAAAACAACATGCCCCAAAATTTCATTCCGGGGGCATCACAACACTTAAAGGTAGGAATAATTATTCTTTGATTGTAAAACAGTTATTTAATCCTTGTACAAAACTACACAGTTGCATGCTTCAGGACTTCTTGAAAAAAAGTAAAGAGTGCAATTGCAACAAGTACTAATTTATTAAGGTTCATTTACTAAAATTCATTTACTAAAATGGGTAGGTGCATGAGTGTGTTTCAACTGTTAGGGGTGAGGGGGGGGGTCTGTATCACATATGACAAGTATGATATATTTATATTGTATACAATATCTACAACTCAGTTTCTCAATTAATGGCACTTTTTTACTATGCAGCATGCTGTCTTGCTATTTTATGTCTACATTCATGCCTAACAAATAATAGTAACACAGTAGCAATAACTAGCATGGTGGATACAGGATTTTTAAAAAAAAAAATTTCGGGGGGAGGGGGAGGGTCTGAATCCCACACACCTAATCATGACAGAATACCTGTATCTTTCATCACATAGTTTTATTAAATTTGAAACTCAACTTAAATGTTTGTCAATAAATGAATAACTGACATAATTCTGAATCACTCAATCAGTCATCAGTCAGTGACAGAAATCAGCTGATTCGTTTGCCAAGTCCTGAATTTCCTCAATGACCTCAGTCTCATCTCTTGTCTAAACCACTTGCACTTTCATATTTTTGCATTATTACCTACTAATTTTGTTGATAGTCTATTATTATCATAAATCCCTGTATGAAAAGGGGATTACCATCGGTCAATACTCGTTAATTTCTGACATTCTGGGCTGGTTACTGAAACGTGTATTTGGCGCTCGTAAGAGTTATCGTTCTTTCGTGCGAAGACAACTCACAAAATGGCAAAATGTACTATGAATACGGAGATATTATTTGCATTTTAACATCAATTACTCTAGATAAATGCCCATCTACTAATTTCTTTCATCTAAAAGGAGGTATATGATAATTAACTTTGGTTAAATGGCGAACATACACTTCAGACGAGCTATTTATACTGACATACACACGGGGAATCCCTATGAATGTCATATACCAAAAATATAACATTCCATGCCTCGATTTCAACTGCCATTCAGAACATAATTCCAAGGGTTTATCCATACTGACACGTACAAATAATGAGGGTAATCCCTGACGACATTTCCAGCGAAGCCATATTACGTCACACAGCGCCACCTGGTGAGCGTGGTGGATGCTACTCATGGTCCCTTGAAAGTGTTGATAATTCTCATACAGATTTGTCAAAAAGTTTTTGAGCATTCCTTGGTTGTAAATTATTATAAATTTAAGGGTTATGAATTTTAATTTCAGATGCATAAACAATTGCTTAATGTTAATGATGATTCAAATTTTACATTTGGTTTCAGTGCAAAATGAAGTTATTATACACAATAATTATTAGGGAATATATACATGTATATTTATCTGCAAATTGTTCAATCTGTCAGTTGAGTAAGAAAATTGTGTTCGGGTGAGTGATGTAGGCCCACTTGGACCTCTTAATTTTCTGTAAAATTTATTTTCCAGAATTGCTTTGCATTAATCTATGTGTATGATGTATCTGAAAGAAAGTTGGTACAGTATTGTAATGAATATAGCACAGCAACAGATCAAGTTGCTGTTCTGTGAAATTTTATCTATTTTTGACGATTTATTGCACTGTATCCTGCTTTCCTAATATTTTCTAGATTATACTTTGAGACATTGGATTGCAATTTAGTACACTGTTCTTTATACATTTACAGTACATGTAGCAATTTTAGATGTGTAAATCATAACATGTATTTCATTTGTTAAGGTTGAGCCTTCTTTAGAATACGACAGCTAAACTGATTACTTCACTTTAACTTGTACATGTATACATGTAGGGGACATTAGAAACTTTCTCATACTCTGTGAATCAACTGTGGCTTACAGAGTTTACTTACTGCACAGAGATTCTTCATACCATTACACTTAAAAACTGTAAAGTGATGCATTATAATTATATGCACATAGTAACTTGTCCTTGTGGGTACTTTTGATGCATTTTATGTCCCCAAAGATTCAAGGATGTACTTTTGTGGCCTGTCTATTTGTCCATTCCTCTGTGTCAAAAATAATTCCACATAACTTTCCTGCTGTAAGAGATGGGTTTTTATATTTCACATGCATATTTCTTGTGACAAGACTTTTCCATTCATGCAATAATTTTTGACCTTGTGACCTTGACCATGACCATTGACCTACATTTAAAAAACATAACATTGGATATACCTTTTCATTGGGAATTGATGGAGCTTCACACTGCACATGTGTATTCCTTGTGACAAGAGCTTTTTGTTGGTACCAAAATTTTTGATCTTTTGAAGTTTGACTTGGTTTTTTAAGCTAACAGTTTCTACTGACAAAGGTGATGCTGGGGCATTAGTATTTCACAAATACAGCTTGTTCTCATTTGCATCCAAGAAGGCTAGGCTATGGACACTAAGGATGTAATCATTATTCATTATTAAATATTGATTATACAGAGAATTAATATTAAAGCATGGAAGTACATTGATAAAGTTTTCATCAAGGATCATGCATGAAGCTTTATTTTAAGACTTCTATATGTTCACATCCTTCCCTGTTGGAGGTTTTGATCCATGAAGCAGTTCAGATTTTCTGTACCTCACAAATACTCAACCAGCTCATGCACAGATACAGACCAAACCGTTGGGGCTAAGACAGCCAAACTTGGTACCTTTATTTATTATGCCAAGGCAAAGATACCTAATTTTTTTCAAGGTCAGAGGTTAGGGGGTAAAGATTCTAGTTCTACTTGGAAGGAAACCCTTCTTACCCATTGCATGGATCTGAATAATATTTCACAAAATTGTTGCCCAGGACCTAACGGTTTTTCATGACCTGACTCAAAGGTCATATCTGCAAGGTCAAGGTCATTATGCATATGATGTGTAAATCTTTGTTTGGGCCATAACTGTTTACCCCTGACATGGATTTGAATATTTCACAGACCCAAGGTCAAGTCTTGACCTTGAATGAAGGTTATATCTTCCAGGTCAATGCCACACTTCATATGATGGATAAATATTTGTCTGGGTCGTAACTTTTTACTTCTCGAGTTGATTTGAGTAATATTTCACAGAATTGTTGCAAAGGACCCAAGGATGTGTCATTATTTTGAACCAAGGTCATATCTGCAAGGACAAGGTCACAGTGCATAGGATGGATAAATTTTTAGTAAATCCATAACTTTTACCCATCGTACAGATTTGAATGATATTTCACAGAAATGTTGGCAAAGGGAGGGGGGGGGGGGGAATGTTGTTTCAATACTTTCAAATTTCATCCCATCAAACTAGGCGATGGGTGTATGCCATACTAGGCATTGCTCTTGTTATCTGTATATCTGAGTATAGTAAAAATCCCAAACTTGTACCATTTGTCTCTTTTTAATGTGTATGCATTTCTTTCATTGAGGTGTCATGTCAGGAGATATTCATACCCCCTTCCCATCCCCCAGACAAAGTTTTGGGGATATATAGGAATCACACTATTCGTCTGTCTGTCCATCTGTCCATCAACCTTGTCAGGGCCATAACATCTTTATGCTGTACTGCAAACCAAGAATGTTTCACACAAATGTTGTCCATGACTCAAGGATATATCATGGCCTTGAATTAAGGTTATATCTACAAGGTCAGGGTCACAGTGTACACAGCCCAAATTCTTGTCCGGGCCATAATTTCTTCATTCTATATTGTGGATTAATACTATATAAGGACCACACAATTGTTCATTTGTTGTGCTACATTGTGGACATTATATGAGGAATTTGATGAAGGGAGATAATCATGGTCCTTTTTAAATTTTTATTCAACTTTGTTGCTGCTGGGGGTATGTGTTCCATTAGGATAGCTCTAGTAATACTTCTAGAAGTAACCTGTGTTTATTTCTTGGATTACTTCATACTAGACAGAAATTCAGACTTGTATGCAAGGTAACCATTACACCAGCTAGGGATTTCTTAATCCAATGAAAAATGAGATTGAGTGATTGATTATTGTTTTATGCAACGGACCCACCCGAAGCATTGATGGATCTTTTACGTGCCATGCCTACCATGACATGGGACCTTGGTTTTTACTGTTTCATCCAAAAAATAGAACAACGGTGTGCCCAAGGCGGGAGTTGAACCCAAGACCTCTCGATCATGAGCTGAGCACCTTATCCACTTGGCTACACCGGATTACAAATGAGACATTTACTGTATTGATCAAAAGACTGAACACCACTGATTCATGGTCGAACTCTGAACCTCTTGACTATGAGCCAAGCATACTACTGACAGAGTTATTTATAATATACCACAAAACTTTTGTATAAACGTAAATGATGATTTCCTGTGTGTTAGGAACACCCTTTTGGTATGCTGTCCTCCAAAAGCAATGCATTGAAAGTTTCTTTCACTTGGCAAGTTCTAACTGCAAGTCGTAGCCCTATATGAATGATAGGCTGGGTAAGATCTTGACTTTAAAGGTTTTATGATTCATGCAATGGACAGAAAACCAGTGAGACCCAAGCAGGATTCAATCCAAGGACCTTCTTGTCTTTTCAACACTTTATACAATGTAATCACCTAGTATCTTTTTCACAAAAAAGAGTAATCCATTAACATGTAACCCCATGGGTAGGAATTTGTACTTGAGTACTTTCGTATTTTGCATTAAGTACATGTATTTATAAATTTGCCTAGAGCAATTTTGCAACTGCAGATCTTGATCTTTGAATATTCCTCAAGGTATTGCAACTTTTAAAACTTGCAGATGGTCTATCTGTGTTAAGAGCAATATACATTGTATGTCATCAACATATTGCCCATGTGCTACTAGTTCTCATTTGTCAGGAAATATCATCACATTATGACTAAATTTATTATGATAATTAACTTGAACTAATAGACATTTTTTTTTTTTATTTCATTTTAATTATTGATGAATACTTATACAATATTCAATACAGTCATACAACATTCAATACAGTCAAAGATATCAAATCACATGTTCATAATTTCATTTATTCCACAACTTAAGAAACATTTTCAGATGTGACGTTAAATTTAAATTTGTACACAAAATACGTCTAGATAAATTTATATCATTTGCTCTGTGTTCGTTATACTGATTTTTATACGTCCATCATAGACTGGACGTATTATGGTCTGTCTGCTATGGGACGCGATAACTTTAGTAAACTTTAGTGGTTTTTCATGAAACTTATACAGAATGCTTACATGACATAGAGGAAGAACCCTTTTGTTTTAATTTCCTGTCGTTACCAAGTCATAAGACTTTGATTTCTTTCATGGAGAGAATAATGGCAGTTTCTATGGGACACCACATCTTTAGTAATAGTGAATGGATTTTCACAAAACTTGTACAGAATACTCTAATAAAATAAAAGAAGATGCCTTTTGATTTTCATAATATCCCCTTTGTTTGTACAGAGTTATGGGTCTTCGATTTTTTGTTTTTGTGAAATTATGAGAAATTCATCTCTCATTCCAACTGTTTCGAATTTGAATTGGTGGTAGAATTATGTATGAACTTTGAATATATATTACGGGAATTTTTTTATGGTCCCCATGGATGCCCTATAATAATCACTCTGTCTGTCCATCTGTCTGTCTGTCTTTCTGTCAACAAAAAACTTTAACATTGGCCATATCTAATACATTTTCACAGATAGAGCTTTCATTTTCAGCATGTGTGTTCCTATTGACCTTTGACCTGCATTTCAAAAACTTAAACAGGGTATAAACTCTACTGAAATTTTTACGAGCCATGTGGGTTTGTAAGATTGAAAATTCAGGGGAAAATGACAAAAACAAAATGACAGCTCTGATGTAGTATAACAACATAGACAAATATAACAACATACACAAATTTCAGCAAAAAGTAAGCAGTGGGATTTTTGCATTGATTTTTTAAATCACAAAGGAAATAACAGAAAAAAATTGGAGTATATGGTCTTCTACCCGTAACCCGTAATGGGAGATCACTAACTGAAATAAATGTTTTTATCAATAAAATCAATAGGAGAAACAAGGAGCCATATCTACCTAGATCAATAAAGGCTGTATCAACTATAAAGAATTTTAGTCGCCACATAGGTGAGGAAAAACATATTTTTGGTCGACCACAGCAAGATTTACTTGTTTTGGGCGGATGGGCGAGTGTTAAATTTATTCCGTTTCACAATGACCATAATTATTGACCTGTTTGAAGTAGGGCTTTCAAATTTGGCATCTGCATTCCTTATGACAAGACCTTTCTGTTGGTACCAAATTAAGGTCATAATGATTGGCATTCTGTGGGCCCTTCAGTTTTCTAGTTTCTTCTGTAATCCCACAATTTTGACATAAAAGTGAAAAAGAGGAGGAGGGGGTTAAATTCTTCTCATTGTCACGACTTATTAATTACGGCATTCATGGACTTCCATGATATTTCACAGGTTTGTTGCTCAGGCCAAAGTATTTGTTGCCTTTACCTTAGGCGTTGTTCTTGTTGATTTTATGTCATCTGTTTTAGTTTAACTATGTAATGCCAACAACTGTCTACATTTACTATAGCATCTGTCTTTCACACTTGTCACCTATATTTCATACACTATAGATCTGCAATATACATATACTGTGTGCATTTACATCCTTTTCAGCTTTCATAGTAACCACATACTTCCACATTTTTGATTGGAAACTGTAGAGCATGTAGGGTTGGATACTGTTTATAATGATACTACACCAGTTTTTTCTTAAAAATGCAATAGGAATAATATTAAAACGATATTTAAGCAGATTGTTTTTCTCCAGGGTGTCTACTACAGTCAAATTGAAAAGATCAGTAATTTCTGAAATGGTATTTAGTACTGTATGAATACAACATAGCATAATTTACAATCCAAGTACATGAACACATCAGTACCTACATACTATCCTTTTTGTACTACACTTTACCATTTACAGCACGTCAATACATTGTAATATATGTACCACATTTACTCGAATATAATATACACTTTTTTTAGCCAAATTGACTCATGAGTTTTCTACTGCGTATTATACATAGGGTTAGAAATCTTGGACCTTTTTTCTACTAAGGGTGAAACGATAAACCGTTTTACGGTATACCGCGGTATATGGGGCCACAGTTCGGTTCACGGTATGGAGGCTGAAGCGACAGTACGGCAACAGTTCGCTTCTGTATTTGTTTGGTCGAAAATGTTTATTTGGTTTCTTCTGGGTCCGCCTAAGTTTGTTTACAAAATGTCGGCGAACGAGGTAGAGTTGGAGGCTCGGCCGGCCTCATTCAAGTCGAAAGTTTGGGACCATTTTGACTTTAAAGATGATATTGTCAATGGAACTAAAAGTCTACGCAAAGACAGCACTACTGGTAAACAGTGCTTCTCCATCGTATCATATAAAGCCGAAGCACGTCGAATATGGCGACCCATATACATAGGCACCACCCGAATATAACTTTAACAGGATGCACCAGAGTGCCGAAACAACCCGTAACGGGATGCACCAGAGTGCCGATACAACCCGTAACTGGCAGTTACGTTTACAAGAAGCTCCCACGCATATATTTAATTGCTCAGGGGATTTAATTTCCCAGCGAGAGGGTGTTTTCTACAGCTGGAGATATTGTGACTGCACAGTGATCAACTTTAACTCCAGAAAATGTTAGTATTTTGATTTTCTTAAAAAAAAAAACATGAAATTAGAATGAATATCATCATTTTCTAGTGAATAAGCTGACCACTATATGCAAAAAGAAAATGTTAATAAAACAGATAAATGTTATATTTATTAATTCTTTTTATACCTGCAGTACAAAAGCCGTATCGCGATACGTATCATATCGTGGCATTGGTATACGTATTGTATCGTGAGGTACCTGTATCGTTGCACTCCTATTTTCTACGCTTTTTAGCTTCAATGACGGATTTAGGGTGTGTGTGTGTCAGTTCAAGTATCTAAAGCCGTCATCAAACCCACGAGGCGTGAGATATGTCTTTTGTCTGTATACTGTCTGTTTCCCATAGTTATTGCCCAATGTGACAACATAAGTAATGTCTACAATGTGCCATTCAGTGAACACGATAGAATTCTTGCGTTTTAGCAACGGTTTCTGATTAGCAGATTGCATGTGTGATCCATATGATTTAGCCTTAATTGGTTAATTGATAGTTGCGCAACAGTTGAAACTACTTGACCGTAACATCACAAGCATCGGCAGTTTGGATAACCATCATTCATTCATTCTTTCTCTATTTTGTCTTCATAAACATTTGCGATCTCCGCATAAAGTTCAGGTAATATAGTAGGCAGGCATATTCATTCTAACGAGAAAAAAATAAAATGAAGCGGTCGTTTTGGATGAGGGCACTAGTTACGAAATTTTAAGTCTATGTGATTTTGATTGTAAATGAAATAAAAGAGAGAAAAGCGTTGATATTACACGATGAATAAAGGCTGGTCATTCTATGCCGCTTTTGATAATAATACACAAGTCACATTATGTGATTACATTGTAAAAGGTGTTCGCCAAAGCAGCTGACATCATCATTGATGTCATATATATGTGCTGAAAATCACAATTTCGTCTCACGGTCTTGTCGTTTCAAAACTAAATTGACATCATGTTTTCAATTAGACGTTTTTTCGTGATTTTCGAAGTCATTTTTCAAGTGTGTATTATACTTGGGTGCGTATTATATTTGAGTAAATATGGTATGTACAATATTGGCAACATAATTACATGTACAGCATCAGCAACCTGTTACTTTCATGTGCTAACATTACGTATATTTTTTTCTGTTCACTGATGTTGAACGTTATACAGCTTTGTCCTCTCACTTTTAGTCCATCATAACTCATGCACTATAATCCTTGGGTTAGTAACACATTGTAATGGTTGAGTTATGTATGTCCTTTGTGTGGGTATTATTTCGTTATTTTTTTATCCTGATAACATCACAAAGTTCCTAAGGTTTTCTGTCACTGGTTTCCTACTCTACATAATTTCGCTTGGTTTTTGATTCTATAATATACTGCCAAAGTCTTTTCATAACCTGTTGTCTCAATCAAAACAGTTTCCAATTTCAGAAAAATTTTCGTTATCATTTTGTCCTCTAAATATCCATGCTATTTCTTTATTGTCTTTCTTTTAAATATGATGTGTTGTCATTAAAACACTATCTACCTATCACGTACATATGCTGAGATGTGCAGTTTGACTTCCTTTGTTTAAGTCCAAGTCCGTAGAAAAAAATTTCACTTCCATTTGCTTGCGTCCATGTCTGGCTGTTGGTGGGCAAGTCAGGTCCAGTCCTGCCTGCCCACCTGGGCTGTGGTTCCTCTTCTTGGCGGCAGCTGAAAGAACTAAGACAGTAGACGGGTTAGCACTGAACAACAAAGGTACATAAGTCATTTAAAATAAATATAGATCTATAATTGAAGAGGGACTTGACTTTAAAGTGAACATTAACTTTATGTATAGTCTTTACTTTGAATGAATGATAGTGTACGGGAACTTTACTTTGAATGCCCTACAGTTGCCATTAATAGACAGTAGACGGGTTAGCACTGAACAACAAAGGTACATAAGTCATTGAAAATCGAAATAGATCTATAATTGAAAAGAGGGACTTGACTTTAAAGTGAACATTAACTTTATGTATAGTCTTTACTTTGAATGAATGATTGTGTACGGGAACTTTACTTTGAATGCCCTACAGTTGCCATTAAAAGACGATCTACACATTAAATCCATACATACATTCAGGCCTGAAGTTCCATCCATGCATCCGTCTCCACCACTGCAATAGACGCAGAAAAAAAAATTTCACTTCCCTTTGTTTGCGTCCATGTCTGGCTGTTGGTGGGCAAGTCAGGTCCAGTCCTTCCTGCCCACCTGGGCTGTGGTTCCTCTTCTTGGCGGCAGCTGGAAGAACTAAGACAGTAGACGGGTTAGCACTGAACAACAAAGGTACATAAGTCATTGATAATCGATATAGATCTATAATTGAAAAGAGGGACTTGACTTTAAAGTGAACATTAACTTTATGTATAGTCTTTACTTTGAATGATTGATAGTGTACGGGAACTTTACTTTGAATGCCCTACAGTTGCCATTAAAAGACGATCCACACATTCCATCCATACATACATTCAGACCTGAAGTTCCATCCATGCATCCGTCTCCACCACTGCAATAGACGTAGAAAAAAAAATTTCACTTCCCTTTGTTTGCATCCATGTCTGGCTGTTGGTGGGCAAGTCAGGTCCAGTCCTGCCTGCCCACCTGGGCTGTGGTTCCTCTTCTTGGCGGCAGCTGGAAGAACTAAGACAGTAGACGGGTTAGCACTGAACAACAAAGGTACACAAGTCATTGAAAATGGATATAGATCTATAATTGAAAAGAGGGACTTGACTTTAAAGTGAACATTAACTTTATGTATAGTCTTTACTTTGAATGAATGATAGTGTACGGGAACTTTACTTTGAATGCCCTACAGTTCCCATTAAAAGACGATCCACACATTACATCCATCCATACATTCAGGCCTGAAGTTCCATCCATGCGTCCGTCTCCACCACTCCAATAGACGTAGAAGAAAAAATTTCACTTCCCTTTGTTTGCATCCATGTCTGGCTGTTGGTGGGCGAGTCAGGTCCAGTCCTGCCTGCCCACCTGGGCTGTGGTTCCTCTTCTTGGCGGCAGCTGGAAGAACTAAGACAGTAGACGGGTTAGCACTGAACAACAAAGGTACATAAGTCATTTATAATCGATATAGATCTATAATTGAAAAGAGGGACTTGACTTTAAGGTGAACATTAACTTTATGTATAGTCTTTACTTTGAATGAATGATAGTGTACGGGAAGTTTACTTTGAATGCCCTACAGTTGCCATTAAAAGACGATCCACACATTACATCCATACATACATTCAGGCCTGAAGTTCCATCCATGCATCCGTCTCCACCACTCCAATAGACGTAGAAAAAAAAAATTTCACTTCCCTTTGTTTGCATCCATGTCTGGCTGTTGGTGGGCAAGTCAGGTCCAGTCCTGCCTGCCCACCTGGGCTGTGGTTCCTCTTCTTGGCGGCAGCTGGAAGAACTAAGACAGTAGACGAGTTAGCACTGAACAACAAAGGTACATAAGTCATTTAAAATAAATATAGATCTATAATTGAAAAGAGGGACTTGACTTTAAAGTAAACATTAACTTATGTATAGTCTTTACTTTGAATGAATGATAGTGTACGGGAACTTTACTTTGAATGCCCTACAGTTGCCATTAAAAGACGATCCACACATTCCATCCATACATGCATTCAGGCCTGAAGTTCCATCCATGCATCCGTCTCCACCACTGCAATAGACGTCGAAAAAAAAATTTCACTTCCCTTCGTTTGCATCCATGTCTGGCTGTTGGTGGGCGAGTCAGGTCCAGTCCTGCCTGCCCACCTGGGCTGTGGTTCCTCTTCTTGGCGGCAGCTGGAAAAACTAAGACAGTAGACGGGTTAGCACTGAACAACAAAGGTACATAAGTCATTGATAATCGATATAGATCTATAATTGAAAAGAGGGGCTTGACTTTAAGGTGAACATTAACTTTATGTATAGTCTTTACTTTGAATGAATGATAGTGTACGGGAACTTTACTTTGAATACCCTACAGTTGCCATTAAAAGACGATCCACACATTACATCCATACATACATCCAGGCCTGAAGTTCCATCCATGCATCCGTCTCCACCACTGCAATAGACGTAGAAAAAAAAATTTCACTTCACTTTGTTTGCATCCATGTCTGGCTGTTGGTGGGCAAGACAGGTCCAGTCCTGCCTGCCCACCTGGACTGTGGTTCCTCTTCTTGGCGGCAGCTGGAAGAACTAAGACAGTAGACGGGTTAGCACTGAACAACAAAGGTACATAAGTCATTGAAAATAAATATAGATCTATAATTGAAAAGAGGGACTTGACTTTAAAGTGAACATTAACTTTATGTATAGTCTTTACTTTGAATGAATGATAGTGTACGGGAACTTTACTTTGAATGCCCTACAGTTGCCATTAAAAGACGATCCACACATTCCATCCATACATACATTCAGGCCTGAAGTTCCATCCATGCATCCGTCTCCACCACTCTAATAGACGTAGAAAAAAAAATTTCACTTCCCTTTGTTTGCATCCATGTCTGGCTGTTGGTGGGCAAGTCAGGTCCAGTCCTGCCTGCCCACCTGGGCTGTGGTTCCTCTTCTTGGCGGCAGCTGGAAGAACTAAGACAGTAGACGGGTTAGCACTGAACAACAAAGGTACATAAGTCATTTAAAATAAATATAGATCTATAATTGAAAAGAGGGACTTGACTTTAAAGTGAACATTAACTTATGTATAGTCTTTACTTTGAATGAATGATAGTGTACGGGAACTTTACTTTGAATGCCCTACAGTTGCCATTAAAAGACGATCCACACATTACATCCATACATACATTCAGGCCTGAAGTTCCATCCATGCATCCGTCTCCACCACTCCAATAGACGTAGAAAAAAAAATTTCACTTCCCTTTGTTTGCATCCATGTCTGGCTGTTGGTGGGCGAGTCAGGTCCAGTCCTGCCTGCCCACCTGGGCTGTGGTTCCTCTTCTTGGCGGCAGCTGGAAGGACTAAGACAGTAGACGGGTTAGCACTGAACAACAAAGGTACATAAGTCATTGATAATCGATATAGATCTATAATTGAAAAGAGGGACTTGACTTTAAGGTGAACATTAACTTTATGTATAGTCTTTACTTTGAATGAATGATAGTGTACGGGAACTTTACTTTGAATGCCCTACAGTTGCCATTAAAAGACGATCCACACATTACATTCATACATACATTCAGGCCTGAAGTTCCATCCATGCATCCGTCTCCACCACTGCAATAGACGTAGAAAAAAAAATTTCACTTCCCTTTGTTTGCGTCCATGTCTGGCTGTTGGTGGGCAAGTCAGGTCCAGTCCTGCCTGCCCACCTGGGCTGTGGTTCCTCTTCTTGGCGGCAGCTGGAAGAACTAAGACAGTAGACGGGTTAGCACTGAACAACAAAGGTACATAAGTCATTTAAAATAAATATAGATCTATAATTGAAAAGAGGGACTTGACTTTAAAGTAAACATTAACTTATGTATAGTCTTTACTTTGAATGAATGATAGTGTACGGGAACTTTACTTTGAATGCCCTACAGTTGCCATTAAAAAACGATCCACACATTACATCCATACATACATCCAGGCCTGAAGTTCCATCCATGCATCCGTCTCCACCACTGCAATAGACGTAGAAAAAAAAATTTCACTTCCCTTCGTTTGCATCCATGTCTGGCTGTTGGTGGGCGAGACAGGTCCAGTCCTGCCTGCCCACCTGGGCTGTGGTTCCTCTTCTTGGCGGCAGCTGGAAAAACTAAGACAGTAGACGGGTTAGCACTGAACAACAAAGGTACATAAGTCATTGATAATCGATATAGATCTATAATTGAAAAGAGGGGCTTGATTTTAAGGTGAACATTAACTTTATGTATAGTCTTTACTTTGAATGAATGATAGTGTACGGGAACTTTACTTTGAATGCCCTACAGTTGCCATTAAAAGACGATCCACACATTACATCCATACATACATCCAGACCTGAAGTTCCATCCATGCATCCGTCTCCACCACTGCAATAGACGTAGAAAAAAAAAATTCACTTCCCTTTGTTTGCATCCATGTCTGGCTGTTGGTGGGCAAGTCAGGTCCAGTCCTGCCTGCCCACCTGGGCTGTGGTTCCTCTTCTTGGTGGCAGCTGGAAGAACTAAGACAGTAGACGGGTTAGCACTGAACAACAAAGGTACATAAGTCATTGATAATCGATATAGATCTATAATTGAAAAGAGGGGCTTGACTTTAAGGTGAACATTAACTTTATGTATAGTCTTTACTTTGAATGAATGATAGTGTACGGGAACTTTACTTTGAATGCCCTACAGTTGCCATTAAAAGACGATCCACACATTCCATCCATACATACATTCAGGCCTGAAGTTCCATCCATGCATCCGTCTCCACCACTCCAATAGACGTAGAAAAAAAAATTTCACTTCCCTTTGTTTGCATCCATGTCTGGCTGTTGGTGGGCAAGTCAGGTCCAGTCCTGCCTGCCCACCTGGGCTGTGGTTCCTCTTCTTGGCGGCAGCTGGAAGAACTAAGACAGTAGACGGGTTAGCACTGAACAACAAAGGTACATAAGTCATTTAAAATAAATATAGATCTATAATTGAAAAGAGGGACTTGACTTTAAAGTGAACATTAACTTATGTATAGTCTTTACTTTGAATGAATGATAGTGTACGGGAACTTTACTTTGAATGCCCTACAGTTGCCATTAAAAGACGATCCACACATTACATCCATACATACATCCAGGCCTGAAGTTCCATCCATGCATCCGTCTCCACCACTGCAATAGACGTAGAAAAAAAAATTTCACTTCCCTTTGTTTGCATCCATGTCTGGCTGTTGGTGGGCAAGACAGGTCCAGTCCTGCCTGCCCACCTGGGCTGTGGTTCCTCTTCTTGGCGGCAGCTGGAAGAACTAAGACAGTAGACGGGTTAGCACTGAACAACAAAGGTACATAAGTCATTGAAAATAAATATAGATCTATAATTGAAAAGAGGGACTTGACTTTAAAGTGAACATTAACTTTATGTATAGTCTTTACTTTGAATGAATGATAGTGTACGGGAACTTTACTTTGAATGCCCTACAGTTGCCATTAAAAGACGATCCACACATTCCATCCATACATACATTCAGGCCTGAAGTTCCATCCATGCATCCGTCTCCACCACTCCAATAGACGTAGAAAAAAAAATTTCACTTCCCTTTGTTTGCATCCATGTCTGGCTGTTGGTGGGCAAGTCAGGTCCAGTCCTGCCTGCCCACCTGGGCTGTGGTTCCTCTTCTGGGCGGCAGCTGGAAGAACTAAGACAGTAGACGGGTTAGCACTGAACAACAAAGGTACATAAGTCATTTAAAATAAATATAGATCTATAATTGAAAAGAGGGACTTGACTTTAAAGTGAACATTAACTTATGTATAGTCTTTACTTTGAATGAATGATAGTGTACGGGAACTTTACTTTGAATGCCCTACAGTTGCCATTAAAAGACGATCCACACATTACATCCATACATACATTCAGGCCTGAAGTTCCATCCATGCATCCGTCTCCACCACTCCAATAGACGTAGAAAAAAAAATTTCACTTCCCTTTGTTTGCATCCATGTCTGGCTGTTGGTGGGCGAGTCAGGTCCAGTCCTGCCTGCCCACCTGGGCTGTGGTTCCTCTTCTGGGCGGCAGCTGGAAGAACTAAGACAGTAGACGGGTTAGCACTGAACAACAAAGGTACATAAGTCATTGATAATCGATATAGATCTATAATTGAAAAGAGGGACTTGACTTTAAGGTGAACATTAACTTTATGTATAGTCTTTACTTTGAATGAATGATAGTGTACGGGAACTTTACTTTGAATGCCCTACAGTTGCCATTAAAAGACGATCCACACATTACATTCATACATACATTCAGGCCTGAAGTTCCATCCATGCATCCGTCTCCACCACTGCAATAGACGTAGAAAAAAAAATTTCACTTCCCTTCGTTTGCATCCATGTCTGGCTGATGGTGGGCGAGTCAGGTCCAGTCCTGCCTGCCCACCTGGGCTGTGGTTTCTCTTCTTGGCGGCAGCTGGAAAAACTAAGACAGTAGACGGGTTAGCACTGAACAACAAAGGTACATAAGTCATTGATAATCGATATAGATCTATAATTGAAAAGAGGGACTTGACTTTAAGGTGAACATTAACTTTATGTATAGTCTTTACTTTGAGTGAATGATAGTTTACAGGAACTTTACTTTGAATGCCGTACAGTTGCCATTAAAAGACGATCCACACATTACATCCATACATACATCCAGGCCAGAAGTTCCATCCATGCATCCGTCTCCACCACTCCAATAGACGTAGAAAAAAAAATTTCACTTCCCTTTGTTTGCGTCCATGTCTGGCTGTTGGTGGGCAAGTCAGGTCCAGTCCTGCCTGCCCACCTGTGCTGTGGTTCCTCTTCTTGGCGGCAGCTGGAAGAACTAAGACAGTAGACGGGTTAGCACTGAACAACAAAGGTACATAAGTCATTGAAAATCGATATAGATCTATAATTAGCTCACCTGAGCCAAAGTCTCAAGTGAGCTATTGTGATCAATCAGTGTCCGTCATTAGCTCTTCTACATTTTCGATTTCTTCTGCAGAACCGCTGTACAGAATTTCACCAAGCTTCATAGGAAGTAAGTACTCAAGGTCCCCTACCAAGTTTTTCTTTTTCGTGCCCATCCGTAATCCAAGATGGCTGCCATTGGCTCTGATTGGTTGACACATTTTCAACTTCTTCTCCAGAACAGCAACAGAGAATTCCAAGAAACCTCATAGGCAGTAAGTACTCAAGGTTCTCTACCAAGTGTGTGTTTTTCGTGCCAATCTGTAATCCAATATGGCCGCCATTGGCTCTGATTGGTTGACACATTTTCGACTTCTTCTCCAGAAGTGCTGTTCAGAATTTCACCAAACCTCATAAGAAGTAAGTACTCGAGGTTCTCTACCAAGTGTGTGTTTTTCATGCCAATCTGTAATCCAAGATGGCTGCCATTGACTCTGATTGGTAGACACATTTTCAACTTCTTCTCCAGAAGCGCTGCACAGAATTTCACCAAACCTCATAGGAAGTAAGTACTCAAGGTTCTCTACCAAGTGTGTGTTTTTCATGCCAATCTGTAATCCAAGATGGCTGCCATTGACTCTGATTGGTTGACACATTTTCAACTTCTTCTCCAGAAGCGCTGCACAGAATTTCACCAAACCTCATAGGAAGTAAGTACTCAAGGTTCTCTACCAAGTGTGTGTTTTTCATGCCAATCTGTAATCCAAGATGGCTGCCATTGACTCTGATTGGTTGACACATTTTCAACTTCTTCTCCAGAACCGCTGCACAGAATTTCACCAAACCTCATAGGAAGTAAGTAGTCAAGGTCCTATACCATGTTTGTGTTTTCGTGCCGATCCGTTATCCAAGATGGCTGCCATTGGCTCTGATTGGTTGACACATTTTGGACTTTTTCTCCAGAAGCGCTGCACAGAATTTTACCAAAAATTTTAGGAAGGAAGTACTTGAGGTCCTCTACCAAGTTTGTGTTTTTCATGCCGATCCATAATCCAAGATGGCCGCCATTGGCTCTGATTGGTTGAGACATTTTTGAGTTCTTCCCCATAAGCACTGCACAGAATTTCACCAAACCTCATAGGAAGTAACTACTTAAGGTCCTCTCCCAAGTTTGTGTTTTTAATGCTGATCCGTAATCCAAGATGGCTGCCATTGGCTCTGAGTGGTTGACACATTTTGGACATCTTCTCCAGAAGCGCTGCACAGAATTTCACCAAACTTGATAGGAAGTAACAACTTGAGGTCCTCTACAAAGTTTGTGTTTTTCTTGTCGATCTGTGATCCAAGATGGCTGAAATTGGCTCTGAATGGTAGACGCATTTTCGACTTTTTCTCCAGAACGGCTGCACAGAATTTCACCAAACCTTGTAGGAGGTAACTAATCAAAGTCCTCTACAAAGTTTGTGTTTTTCGTGCCCATCCGTAATCCAAGATGGCTGCCATTAGCTCTGATTGGTTGACACATTTTTTACTTCTTCTCCATAAGCACTGCACAGAATTTCACCAAACCTCATAGGAAGTAAGTACTCAAGGTCCTCTACAAAGTATGTGTTTTTAATGCTGATCCGTAATCCAAGATGGCTGCCATTGGCTCTGATTGGTTGACACATTTTCGACTTCTTCTCCAGACGGTTGCACAGAATTTATCCAAACCTCATAGGAAGTAAGGACTTATGTTCCTCTACCATGTTTGTGTTTTTTTGTGCCGATCCATAATCAAAGATGACGGCCATTGACTCTGATTGGTTGACACATTTTGGACACTTCAAAACGACTGCACAAAATTTCACCAAACGTTATAGAAAGTCTTGTAGAAAAAAAGCAAAATTTTCTACTGAAATGAGCTGTCATTTTATTGTAATTAAGCAATTTCTGCTCAGGTGAGTGATATAGACGCATTTAGACCTCTTGTTGAAAAGAGGGACTTGACTTTAAAGTGAACATTAACTTTATGTATAGTCTTTACTTTGAATGAATGATTTTGTACGGTAACTTTACTTTGAATGCCCTACAGTTCCCATTAAAAGACGATCCACACATTACTTCCATACGTACATTCAGGCCTGAAGTTCCATCCATGCATCCGTCTCCACCACTGCAATAGACGTAGAAAAAAAAATTTCACTTCCCTTTGTTTGCATCCACGTCTGGCTGTTGGTGGGCAAGACAGGTCCAATCCTGCCTGCCCACCTGGGCTGTGGTTCCTCTTCTTGGCGGCAGCTGGGAGAACTAAGACAGTAGACGGGTTTGCACTGAACAACAAAGGTACATAAGTCATTTAAAATAAATATAGATCTATAATTGAAAAGAGGGACTTGACTTTAAAGTGAACATTAACTTATGTATAGTCTTTACTTTGAATGAACGATAGTGTACGGGAACTTTACTTTGAATGCCCTACAGTTGCCATTAAAAGACGATCCACACATTACATCCATACATCCATTCAGGCCTGAAGTTCCATCCATGCATCCGTCTCCACCACTGCAATAGACGTAGAAAAAAAAATTTCACTTCCCTTTGTTTGCATCCATGTCTGGCTGTTGGTGGGCGAGTCAGGTCCAGTCCTGGCTGCCCACCTGGGCTGTGGTTCCTCTTCTTGGCGGCAGCTGGAAGAACTAAGACAGTAGACGGGTTAGCACTGAACAACAAAGGTACATAAGTCATTTAAAATAAATATAGATCTATAATTGAAAAGAGGGACTTGACTTTAAAGTAAACATTAACTTATGTATAGTCTTTACTTTGAATGAATGATAGTGTACGGGAACTTTACTTTGAATGCCCTACAGTTGCCATTAAAAGACGATCCACACATTCCATCCATACATACATTCAGGCCTGAAGTTCCATCCATGCATCCGTCTCCACCACTGCAATAGACGTAGAAAAAAAAAATTCACTTCCCTTTGTTTGCATCCATGTCTGGCTGTTGGTGGGCAAGTCAGGTCCAGTCCTGCCTGCCCACCTGGGCTGTGGTTCCTCTTCTTGGTGGCAGCTGGAAGAACTAAGACAGTAGACGGGTTAGCACTGAACAACAAAGGTACATAAGTCATTGATAATCGATATAGATCTATAATTGAAAAGAGGGGCTTGACTTTAAGGTGAACATTAACTTTATGTATAGTCTTTACTTTGAATGAATGATAGTGTACGGGAACTTTACTTTGAATGCCCTACAGTTGCCATTAAAAGACGATCCACACATTGCATCCATAGATACATCCAGGCCTGAAGTTCCATCCATGCATCAGTCTCCACCACTGCAATAGACGTAGAAAAAAAATTTTCACTTCCCTTTGTTTGCATCCATGTCTGGCTGTTGGTGGGCAAGACAGGTCCAGTCCTGCCTGCCCACCTGGGCTGTGGTTCCTCTTCT
Source organism: Pteria penguin (assembly GCA_035048485.1). Classification (NCBI taxonomy): domain Eukaryota; kingdom Metazoa; phylum Mollusca; class Bivalvia; order Pterioida; family Pteriidae; genus Pteria; species Pteria penguin. The sequence goes on along the minus strand of CM068588.1, from coordinate 11,452,017 downwards.
TGGCGGCAGCTGGAAGAACTAAGACAGTAGACGGGTTAGCACTGAACAACAAAGGTACATAAGTCATTGAAAATAAATATAGATCTATAATTGAAAAGAGGGACTTGACTTTAAAGTGAACATTAACTTTATGTATAGTCTTTACTTTGAATGAATGATAGTGTACGGGAACTTTACTTTGAATGCCCTACAGTTGCCATTAAAAGACGATCCACACATTCCATCCATACATACATCCAGGCCTGAAGTTCCATCCATGCATCCGTCTCCACCACTGCAATAGACGTAGAAAAAAAAATTTCACTTCCTTTTGTTTGCATCCATGTCTGGCTGTTGGTGGGCGAGTCAGGTCCAGTCCTGGCTGCCCACCTGGGCTGTGGTTCCTCTTCTTGGCGGCAGCTGGAAGAACTAAGACAGTAGACAGATAAGCACTGAACAAAAAAGGTACATATGTCATTGATAATCAATATAGATCTATAATTGAAAAGAGGGACTTGACTTTAAGGTGAACATTAACTTTATGTATAGTCTTTACTTTGAATGAATGATAGTTTACGGGAACTTTACTTTGAATGCCCTACAGTTGCCATTAAAAGACGATCCACACATTACATCCATACATACATCCAGGCCTGAAGTTCCATCCATGCATCCGTCTCCACCACTCCAATACACGTAGAAAAAAAAATTTCACTTCCCTTTGTTTGCGTCCATGTCTGGCTGTTGGTGGGCAAGTCAGGTCCAGTCCTGCCTGCCCACCTGGGCTGTGGTTCCTCTTCATGGCGGCAGCTGGAAAAACTAAGACAGTAGGCGGGTTAGCACTGAACAACAAAGGTACATAAGTCATTGATAATCGATATAGATCTATAATTGAAAAGAGGGACTTGACTTTAAGGTAAACATTAACTTTATGTATAGTCTTTACTTTGAATGAATGATAGTGTACGGGAACTTTACTTTGAATGCCCTACAGTTGCCATTAAAAGACGATCCACACATTACATCCATACATACATCCAGGCCTGAAGTTCCATCCATGCATCCGTCTCCACCACTCCAATAGACGTAGAAAAAAAAATTTCACTTCCCTTTGTTTGCGTCCATGTCTGGCTGTTGGTGGGCAAGTCAGGTCCAGTCCTGCCTGCCCACCTGGGCTGTGGTTCCTCTTCTTGGCGGCAGCTGGAAGAACTAAGACAGTAGACGGGTTAGCACTGAACAACAAAGGTACATAAGTCATTGAAAATCGATATAGATCTATAATTGAAAAGGGACTTGACTTTAAAGTGAACATTAACTTATGTATAGTTTTTACTTTGAATGAATGATAGTGTACGGGAACTTTACTTTGAATGCCCTACAGTTGCCATTAAAAGACGATCCACACATTACATCCATACATACATCCAGGCCTGAAGTTCCATCCATGCATCCGTCTCCACCACTCCAATAGACGTAGAAAAAAAAATTTCACTTCCCTTTGTTTGCGTCCATGTCTGGCTGTTGGTGGGCAAGTCAGGTCCAGTCCTGCCTGCCCACCTGGGCTGTGGTTCCTCTTCTTGGCGGCAGCTGGAAGAACTAAGACAGTAGACGGGTTAGCACTGAACAACAAAGGTACATAAGTCATTGATAATCGATATAGATCTATAATTGAAAAGAGGGACTTGACTTTAAGGTGAACATTAACTTTATGTATAGTCTTTACTTTGAATGAATGATAGTTTACGGGAACTTTACTTTGAATGCCCTACAGTTGCCATTAAAAGACGATCCACACATTACATCCATACATACATCCAGGCCTGAAGTTCCATCCATGCATCCGTCTCCACCACTCCAATACACGTAGAAAAAAAAATTTCACTTCCCTTTGTTTGCGTCCATGTCTGGCTGTTGGTGGGCAAGTCAGGTCCAGTCCTGCCTGCCCACCTGGGCTGTGGTTCCTCTTCATGGCGGCAGCTGGAAAAACTAAGACAGTAGACGGGTTAGCACTGAACAACAAAGGTACATAAGTCATTGATAATCGATATAGATCTATAATTGAAAAGAGGGACTTGACTTTAAGGTGAACATTAACTTTATGTATAGTCTTTACTTTGAATGAATGATAGTTTACGGGAACTTTACTTTGAATGCCCTACAGTTGCCATTAAAAGACGATCCACACATTACATCCATACATACATCCAGGCCTGAAGTTCCATCCATGCATCCGTCTCCACCACTCCAATACACGTAGAAAAAAAAATTTCACTTCCCTTTGTTTGCGTCCATGTCTGGCTGTTGGTGGGCAAGTCAGGTCCAGTCCTGCCTGCCCACCTGGGCTGTGGTTCCTCTTCTTGGCGGCAGCTGGAAGAACTAAGACAGTAGACGGGTTAGCACTGAACAACAAAGGTACATAAGTCATTGAAAATCGATATAGATCTATAATTGAAAAGAGGGACTTGACTTTAAAGTGAACATTAACTTATGTATAGTTTTTACTTTGAATGAATGATAGTGTACGGGAACTTTACTTTGAATGCCCTACAGTTGCCATTAAAAGACGATCCACACATTACATCCATACATACATCCAGGCCTGAAGTTCCATCCATGCATCCGTCTCCACCACTCCAATAGACATAGAAAAAAAAATTTCACTTCCCTTTGTTTGCGTCCATGTCTGGCTGTTGGTGGGCAAGTCAGGTCCAGTCCTGCCTGCCCACCTGGGCTGTGGTTCCTCTTCTTGGCGGCAGCTGGAAGAACTAAGACAGTAGACGGGTTAGCACTGAACAACAAAGGTACATAAGTCATTGATAATCGATATAGATCTATAATTGAAAAGAGGGACTTGACTTTAAGGTGAACATTAACTTTATGTATAGTCTTTACTTTGAATGAGTGATAGTTTACGGGAACTTTACTTTGAATGCCCTACAGTTGCCATTAAAAGACGATCCACACATTACATCCATACATACATCCAGGCCTGAAGTTCCATCCATGCATCCGTCTCCACCACTCCAATACACGTAGAAAAAAAAATTTCACTTCCCTTTGTTTGCGTCCATGTCTGGCTGTTGGTGGGCAAGTCAGGTCCAGTCCTGCCTGCCCACCTGGGCTGTGGTTCCTCTTCATGGCGGCAGCTGGAAAAACTAAGACAGTAGACGGGTTAGCACTGAACAACAAAGGTACATAAGTCATTGATAATCGATATAGATCTACAATTGAAAAGAGGGACTTGACTTTAAGGTGAACATTAACTTTATGTATAGTCTTTACTTTGAATGAATGATAGTTTACGGGAACTTTACTTTGAATGCCCTACAGTTGCCATTAAAAGACGATCCACACATTACATCCATACATACATCCAGGCCTGAAGTTCCATCCATGCATCCGTCTCCACCACTCCAATAGACGTAGAAAAAAAAATTTCACTTCCCTTTGTTTGCGTCCATGTCTGGCTGTTGGTGGGCAAGTCAGGTCCAGTCCTGCCTGCCCACCTGGGCTGTGGTTCCTCTTCTTGGCGGCAGCTGGAAGAACTAAGACAGTAGACGGGTTAGCACTGAACAACAAAGGTACATAAGTCATTGATAATCGATATAGATCTATAATTGAAAAGAGGGACTTGACTTTAAGGTGAACATTAACTTTATCTATAGTCTTTACTTTGAATGAATGATAGTTTACGGGAACTTTACTTTGAATGCCCTACAGTTGCCATTAAAAGACGATCCACACATTACATCCATACATACATCCAGGCCTGAAGTTCCATCCATGCATCCGTCTCCACCACTCCAATACACGTAGAAAAAAAATTTCACTTCCCTTTGCGTCCATGTCTGGCTGTTGGTGGGCAAGTCAGGTCCAGTCCTGCCTGCCCACCTGGGCTGTGGTTCCTCTTCTTGGCGGCAGCTGGAAGAACTAAGACAGTAGACGGGTTAGCACTGAACAACAAAGGTACATAAGTCATTGATAATCGATATAGATCTATAATTGAAAAGAGGGACTTGACTTTAAGGTGAACATTAACTTTATGTATAGTCTTTACTTTGAATGAATGATAGTTTACGGGAACTTTACTTTGAATGCCCTACAGTTGCCATTAAAAGACGATCCACACATTACATCCATACATACATCCAGGCCTGAAGTTCCATCCATGCATCCGTCTCCACCACTCCAATACACGTAGAAAAAAAAATTTCACTTCCCTTTGTTTGCGTCCATGTCTGGCTGTTGGTGGGCAAGTCAGGTCCAGTCCTGCCTGCCCACCTGGGCTGTGGTTCCTCTTCATGGCGGCAGCTGGAAATACTAAGACAGTAGACGGGTTAGCACTGAACAACAAAGGTACATAAGTCATTGATAATCAATATAGATCTATAATTGAAAAGAGGGACTTGACTTTAAGGTGAACATTAACTTTATGTATAGTCTTTACTTTGAATGAATGATAGTGTACGGGAACTTTACTTTGAATGCGATACAGTTGCCATTAAAAGACGATCCACACATTACATCCATACATACATCCAGGCCTGAAGTTCCATCCATGCATCCGTCTCCACCACTCCAATAGACGTAGAAAAAAAAATTTCACTTCCCTTTGTTTGCGTCCATGTCTGGCTGTTGGTGGGCAAGTCAGGTCCAGTCCTGCCTGCCCACCTGGGCTGTGGTTCCTCTTCTTGGCGGCAGCTGGAAGAACTAAGACAGTAGACGGGTTAGCACTGAACAACAAAGGTACATAAGTCATTGAAAATCGATATAGATCTATAATTGAAAAGAGGGACTTGACTTTAAAGTGAACATTAACTTATGTATAGTTTTTACTTTGAATGAATGATAGTGTACGGGAACTTTACTTTGAATGCCCTACAGTTGCCATTAAAAGACGATCCACACATTACATCCATACATACATCCAGGCCTGAAGTTCCATCCATGCATCCGTCTCCACCACTCCAATAGACGTAGAAAAAAAAATTTCACTTCCCTTTGTTTGCGTCCATGTCTGGCTGTTGGTGGGCAAGTCAGGTCCAGTCCTGCCTGCCCACCCACCTGGGCTGTGGTTCCTCTTCTTGGCGGCAGCTGGAAGAACTAAGACAGTAGACGGGTTAGCACTGAACAACAAAGGTACATAAGTCATTGAAAATCGATATAGATCTATAATTGAAAAGAGGGACTTGACTTTAAAGTGAACATTAACTTATGTATAGTTTTTACTTTGAATGAATGATAGTTTACGGGAACTTTACTTTGAATGCCCTACAGTTGCCATTAAAAGACGATCCACACATTACATCCATACATACATCCAGGCCTGAAGTTCCATCCATGCATCCCTCTCCACCACTCCAATAGATGTAGAAAAAAAAATTTCACTTCCCTTTGTTTGCGTCCATGTCTGGCTGTTGGTGGGCAAGTCAGGTCCAGTCCTGCCTGCCCACCTGGGCTGTGGTTCCTCTTCTTGGCGGCAGCTGGAAGAACTAAGACAGTAGACGGGTTAGCACTGAACAACAAAGGTACATAAGTCATTGATAATCGATATAGATCTATAATTGAAAAGAGGGACTTGACTTTAAGGTGAACATTAACTTTATGTATAGTCTTTACTTTGAATGAATGATAGTGTCCGGGAACTTTACTTTGAATGCCCTACAGTTGCCATTAAAAGACGATCCACACATTACATCCATACATACATCCAGGCCTGAAGTTCCATCCATGCATCCGTCTCCACCACTCCAATAGACGTAGAAAAAAAAATTTCACTTCCCTTTGTTTGCGTCCATGTCTGGCTGTTGGTGGGCAAGTCAGGTCCAGTCCTGCCTGCCCACCTGGGCTGTGGTTCCTCTTCTTGGCGGCAGCTGGAAGAACTAAGACAGTAGACGGGTTAGCACTGAACAACAAAGGTACATAAGTCATTGATAATCGATATAGATCTATAATTGAAAAGAGGGACTTGACTTTAAGGTGAACATTAACTTTATGTATAGTCTTTACTTTGAATGAATGATAGTTTACGGGAACTTTACTTTGAATGCCCTACAGTTGCCATTAAAAGACGATCCACACATTACATCCATACATACATCCAGGCCTGAAGTTCCATCCATGCATCCGTCTCCACCACTCCAATACACGTAGAAAAAAAAATTTCACTTCCCTTTGTTTGCGTCCATGTCTGGCTGTTGGTGGGCAAGTCAGGTCCAGTCCTGCCTGCCCACCTGGGCTGTGGTTCCTCTTCATGGCGGCAGCTGGAAAAACTAAGACAGTAGACGGGTTAGCACTGAACAACAAAGGTACATAAGTCATTGATAATCGATATAGATCTATAATTGAAAAGAGGGACTTGACTTTAAGGTGAACATTAACTTTATGTATAGTCTTTACTTTGAATGAATGATAGTGTACGGGAACTTTACTTTGAATGCCCTACAGTTGCCATTAAAAGACGATCCACACATTACATCCATACATACATCCAGGCCTGAAGTTCCATCCATGCATCCGTCTCCACCACTCCAATAGACGTAGAAAAAAAATTTCACTTCCCTTTGTTTGCGTCCATGTCTGGCTGTTGGTGGGCAAGTCAGGTCCAGTCCTGCCTGCCCACCTGGGCTGTGGTTCCTCTTCTTGGCGGCAGCTGGAAGAACTAAGACAGTAGACGGGTTAGCACTGAACAACAAAGGTACATAAGTCATTGAAAATCGATATAGATCTATAATTGAAAAGAGGGACTTGACTTTAAAGTGAACATTAACTTATGTATAGTCTTTACTTTGAATGAATGATAGTGTACGGGAACTTTACTTTGAATGCCCTACAGTTGCCATTAAAAGACGATCCACACATTACATCCATACATACATCCAGGCCTGAAGTTCCATCCATGCATCCGTCTCCACCACTCCAATACACGTAGAAAAAAAAATTTCACTTCCCTTTGTTTGCGTCGATGTCTGGCTGTTGGTGGGCAAGTCAGGTCCAGTCCTGCCTGCCCACCTGGGCTGTGGTTCCTCTTCATGGCGGCAGCTGGAAAAACTAAGACAGTAGACGGGTTAGCACTGAACAACAAAGGTACATAAGTCATTGATAATCGATATAGATCTATAATTGAAAAGAGGGACTTGACTTTAAGGTGAACATTAACTTTATGTATAGTCTTTACTTTGAATGAAAGATAATGTACGGGAACTTTACTTTGAATGCCCTACAGTTGCCATTAAAAGACGATCCACACATTACATCCATACATACATCCAGGCCTGAAGTTCCATCCATGCATCCGTCTCCACCACTCCAATACACGTAGAAAAAAAAATTTCACTTCCCTTTGTTTGCGTCCATGTCTGGCTGTTGGTGGGCAAGTCAGGTCCAGTCCTGCCTGCCCACCTGGGCTGTGGTTCCTCTTCTTGGCGGCAGCTGGAAGAACTAAGACAGTAGACGGGTTAGCACTGAACAACAAAGGTACATAAGTCATTGAAAATCGATATAGATCTATAATTGAAAAGAGGGACTTGACTTTAAAGTGAACATTAACTTTATGTATAGTCTTTACTTTGAATGAAAGATAGTGTACGGGAACTTTACTTTGAATGCCCTACAGTTGCCATTAAAAGACGATCCACACATTACATCCATACATACATCCAGGCCTGAAGTTCCATCCATGCATCCGTCTCCACCACTCCAATAGACGTAGAAAAAAAATTTCACTTCCCTTTGTTTGCGTCCATGTCTGGCTGTTGGTGGGCAAGTCAGGTCCAGTCCTGCCTGCCCACCTGGGCTGTGGTTCCTCTTCTTGGCGGCAGCTGGAAGAACTAAGACAGTAGACGGGTTAGCACTGAACAACAAAGGTACATAAGTCATTGAAAATCGATATAGATCTATAATTGAAAAGAGGGACTTGACTTTAAAGTGAACATTAACTTATGTATAGTTTTTACTTTGAATGAATGATAGTGTACGGGAACTTTACTTTGAATGCCCTACAGTTGCCATTAAAAGACGATCCACACATTACATCCATACATACATCCAGGCCTGAAGTTCCATCCATGCATCCGTCTCCACCACTCCAATAGACGTAGAAAAAAAAATTTCACTTCCCTTTGTTTGCGTCCATGTCTGGCTGTTGGTGGGCAAGTCAGGTCCAGTCCTGCCTGCCCACCTGGGCTGTGGTTCCTCTTCTTGGCGGCAGCTGGAAGAACTAAGACAGTAGACGGGTTAGCACTGAACAACAAAGGTACATAAGTCATTGAAAATCGATATAGATCTATAATTGAAAAGAGGGACTTGACTTTAAGGTGAACATTAACTTTATGTATAGTCTTTACTTTGAATGAATGATAGTTTACGGGAACTTTACTTTGAATGCCCTACAGTTGCCATTAAAAGACGATCCACACATTACATCCATACATACATCCAGGCCTGAAGTTCCATCCATGCATCCGTCTCCACCACTCCAATACACGTAGAAAAAAAAATTTCACTTCCCTTTGTTTGCGTCCATGTCTGGCTGTTGGTGGGCAAGTCAGGTCCAGTCCTGCCTGCCCACCTGGGCTGTGGTTCCTCTTCATGGCGGCAGCTGGAAAAACTAAGACAGTAGACGGGTTAGCACTGAACAACAAAGGTACATAAGTCATTGATAATCGATATAGATCTACAATTGAAAAGAGGGACTTGACTTTAAGGTGAACATTAACTTTATGTATAGTCTTTACTTTGAATGAATGATAGTTTACGGGAACTTTACTTTGAATGCCCTACAGTTGCCATTAAAAGACGATCCACACACTACATCCATACATACATCCAGGCCTGAAGTTCCATCCATGCATCCGTCTCCACCACTCCAATACACGTAGAAAAAAAAATTTCACTTCCCTTTGTTTGTGTCCATGTCTGGCTGTTGGTGGGCAAGTCAGGTCCAGTCCTGCCTGCCCACCTGGGCTGTGGTTCCTCTTCATGGCGGCAGCTGGAAAAACTAAGACAGTAGACGGGTTAGCACTGAACAACAAAGGTACATAAGTCATTGATAATCGATATAGATCTATAATTGAAAAGAGGGACTTGACTTTAAGGTGAACATTAACTTTATGTATAGTCTTTACTTTGAATGAATGATAGTTTACGGGAACTTTACTTTGAATGCCCTACAGTTGCCATTAAAAGACGATCCACACATTACATCCATACATATATCCAGGCCTGAAGTTCCATCCATGCATCCGTCTCCACCACTCCAATACACGTAGAAAAAAAAATTTCACTTCCCTTTGTTTGCGTCCATGTCTGGCTGTTGGTGGGCAAGTCAGGTCCAGTCCTGCCTGCCCACCTGGGCTGTGGTTCCTCTTCATGGCGGCAGCTGGAAAAACTAAGACAGTAGACGGGTTAGCACTGAACAACAAAGGTACATAAGTCATTGATAATCGATATAGATCTATAATTGAAAAGAGGGACTTGACTTTAAGGTGAACATTAACTTTATGTATAGTCTTTACTTTGAATGAATGATAGTGTACGGGAACTTTACTTTGAATGCCCTACAGTTGCCATTAAAAGACGATCCACACATTACATCCATACATACATCCAGGCCTGAAGTTCCATCCATGCATCCGTCTCCACCACTCCAATAGACGTAGAAAAAAAAATTTCACTTCCCTTTGTTTGCGTCCATGTCTGGCTGTTGGTGGGCAAGTCAGGTCCAGTCCTGCCTGCCCACCTGGGCTGTGGTTCCTCTTCTTGGCGGCAGCTGGAAGAACTAAGACAGTAGACGGGTTAGCACTGAACAACAAAGGTACATAAGGCATTGAAAATCGATATAGATCTATAATTGAAAAGAGGGACTTGACTTTAAAGTGAACATTAACTTATGTATAGTTTTTACTTTGAATGAATGATAGTGTACGGGAACTTTACTTTGAATGCCCTACAGTTGCCATTAAAAGACGATCCACACATTACATCCATACATACATCCAGGCCTGAAGTTCCATCCATGCATCCGTCTCCACCACTCCAATAGACGTAGAAAAAAAAATTTCACTTCCCTTTGTTTGCGTCCATGTCTGGCTGTTGGTGGGCAAGTCAGGTCCAGTCCTGCCTGCCCACCTGGGCTGTGGTTCCTCTTCTTGGCGGCAGCTGGAAGAACTAAGACAGTAGACGGGTTAGCACTGAACAACAAAGGTACATAAGTCATTGAAAATCGATATAGATCTATAATTGAAAAGAGGGACTTGACTTTAAGGTGAACATTAACTTTATGTATAGTCTTTACTTTGAATGAATGATAGTTTACGGGAACTTTACTTTGAATGCCCTACAGTTGCCATTAAAAGACGATCCACACATTACATCCATACATACATCCAGGCCTGAAGTTCCATCCATGCATCCGTCTCCACCACTCCAATACACGTAGAAAAAAAAATTTCACTTCCCTTTGTTTGCGTCCATGTCTGGCTGTTGGTGGGCAAGTCAGGTCCAGTCCTGCCTGCCCACCTGGGCTGTGGTTCCTCTTCATGGCGGCAGCTGGAAAAACTAAGACAGTAGACGGGTTAGCACTGAACAACAAAGGTACATAAGTCATTGATAATCGATACAGATCTACAATTGAAAAGAGGGACTTGACTTTAAGGTGAACATTTACTTTATGTATAGTCTTTACTTTGAATGAATGATAGTTTACGGGAACTTTACTTTGAATGCCCTACAGTTGCCATTAAAAGACGATCCACACATTACATCCATACATACATCCAGGCCTGAAGTTCCATCCATGCATCCGTCTCCACCACTCCAATACACGTAGAAAAAAAAATTTCACTTCCCTTTGTTTGTGTCCATGTCTGGCTGTTGGTGGGCAAGTCAGGTCCAGTCCTGCCTGCCCACCTGGGCTGTGGTTCCTCTTCATGGCGGCAGCTGGAAAAACTAAGACAGTAGACGGGTTAGCACTGAACAACAAAGGTACATAAGTCATTGATAATCGATATAGATCTATAATTGAAAAGAGGGACTTGACTTTAAGGTGAACATTAACTTTATGTATAGTCTTTACTTTGAATGAATGATAGTGTACGGGAACTTTACTTTGAATGCCCTACAGTTGCCATTAAAAGACGATCCACACATTACATCCATACATACATCCAGGCCTGAAGTTCCATCCATGCATCCGTCTCCACCACTCCAATAGACGTAGAAAAAAAAATTTCACTTCCCTTTGTTTGCGTCCATGTCTGGCTGTTGGTGGGCAAGTCAGGTCCAGTCCTGCCTGCCCACCTGGGCTGTGGTTCCTCTTCTTGGCGGCAGCTGGAAGAACTAAGACAGTAGACGGGTTAGCACTGAACAACAAAGGTACATAAGGCATTGAAAATCGATATAGATCTATAATTGAAAAGAGGGACTTGACTTTAAAGTGAACATTAACTTATGTATAGTTTTTACTTTGAATGAATGATAGTGTACGGGAACTTTACTTTGAATGCCCTACAGTTGCCATTAAAAGACGATCCACACATTACATCCATACATACATCCAGGCCTGAAGTTCCATCCATGCATCCGTCTCCACCACTCCAATAGACGTAGAAAAAAAAATTTCACTTCCCTTTGTTTGCGTCCATGTCTGGCTGTTGGTGGGCAAGTCAGGTCCAGTCCTGCCTGCCCACCTGGGCTGTGGTTCCTCTTCTTGGCGGCAGCTGGAAGAACTAAGACAGTAGACGGGTTAGCACTGAACAACAAAGGTACATAAGTCATTGAAAATCGATATAGATCTATAATTGAAAAGAGGGACTTGACTTTAAAGTGAACATTAACTTTATGTATAGTCTTTACTTTGAATGAATGATAGTGTACGGGAACTTTACTTTGAATGCCCTACAGTTGCCATTAAAAGACGATCCACACATTACATCCATACATACATCCAGGCCTGAAGTTCCATCCATGCATCCGTCTCCACCACTCCAATAGACGTAGAAAAAAAAATTTCACTTCCCTTTGTTTGCGTCCATGTCTGGCTGTTGGTGGGCAAGTCAGGTCCAGTCCTGCCTGCCCACCTGGGCTGTGGTTCCTCTTCTTGGCGGCAGCTGGAAGAACTAAGACAGTAGACGGGTTAGCACTGAACAACAAAGGTACATAAGTCATTGAAAATCGATATAGATCTATAATTGAAAAGAGGGACTTGACTTTAAGGTGAACATTAACTTTATGTATAGTCTTTACTTTGAATGAATGATAGTTTACGGGAACTTTACTTTGAATGCCCTACAGTTGCCATTAAAAGACGATCCACACATTACATCCATACATACATCCAGGCCTGAAGTTCCATCCATGCATCCGTCTCCACCACTCCAATACACGTAGAAAAAAAAATTTCACTTCCCTTTGTTTGCGTCCATGTCTGGCTGTTGGTGGGCAAGTCAGGTCCAGTCCTGCCTGCCCACCTGGGCTGTGGTTCCTCTTCATGGCGGCAGCTGGAAAAACTAAGACAGTAGACGGGTTAGCACTGAACAACAAAGGTACATAAGTCATTGATAATCGATAGAGATCTATAATTGAAAAGAGGGACTTGACTTTAAGGTGAACATTAACTTTATGTATAGTCTTTACTTTGAATGAATGATAGTTTACGGGAACTTTACTTTGAATGCCCTACAGTTGCCATTAAAAGACGATCCACACACTACATCCATACATACATCCAGGCCTGAAGTTCCATCCATGCATCCGTCTCCACCACTCCAATACACGTAGAAAAAAAAATTTCACTTCCCTTTGTTTGTGTCCATGTCTGGCTGTTGGTGGGCAAGTCAGGTCCAGTCCTGCCTGCCCACCTGGGCTGTGGTTCCTCTTCATGGCGGCAGCTGGAAAAACTAAGACAGTAGACGGGTTAGCACTGAACAACAAAGGTACATAAGTCATTGATAATCGATATAGATCTATAATTGAAAAGAGGGACTTGACTTTAAGGTGAACATTAACTTTTTGTATAGTCTTTACTTTGAATGAATGATAGTTTACGGGAACTTTACTTTGAATGCCCTACAGTTGCCATTAAAAGACGATCCACACACTACATCCATACATACATCCAGGCCTGAAGTTCCATCCATGCATCCGTCTCCACCACTCCAATACACGTAGAAAAAAAAATTTCACTTCCCTTTGTTTGTGTCCATGTCTGGCTGTTGGTGGGCAAGTCAGGTCCAGTCCTGCCTGCCCACCTGGGCTGTGGTTCCTCTTCATGGCGGCAGCTGGAAAAACTAAGACAGTAGACGGGTTAGCACTGAACAACAAAGGTACATAAGTCATTGATAATCGATATAGATCTATAATTGAAAAGAGGGACTTGACTTTAAGGTGAACATTAACTTTATGTATAGTCTTTACTTTGAATGAATGATAGTGTACGGGAACTTTACTTTGAATGCCCTACAGTTGCCATTAAAAGACGATCCACACATTACATCCATACATACATCCAGGCCTGAAGTTCCATCCATGCATCCGTCTCCACCACTCCAATAGACGTAGAAAAAAAATTTCACTTCCCTTTGTTTGCGTCCATGTCTGGCTGTTGGTGGGCAAGTCAGGTCCAGTCCTGCCTGCCCACCTGGGCTGTGGTTCCTCTTCTTGGCGGCAGCTGGAAGAACTAAGACAGTAGACGGGTTAGCACTGAACAACAAAGGTACATAAGTCATTGAAAATCGATATAGATCTATAATTGAAAAGAGGGACTTGACTTTAAAGTGAACATTAACTTATGTATAGTCTTTACTTTGAATGAATGATAGTGTACGGGAACTTTACTTTGAATGCCCTACAGTTGCCATTAAAAGACGATCCACACATTACATCCATACATACATCCAGGCCTGAAGTTCCATCCATGCATCCGTCTCCACCACTCCAATACACGTAGAAAAAAAAATTTCACTTCCCTTTGTTTGCGTCCATGTCTGGCTGTTGGTGGGCAAGTCAGGTCCAGTCCTGCCTGCCCACCTGGGCTGTGGTTCCTCTTCATGGCGGCAGCTGGAAAAACTAAGACAGTAGACGGGTTAGCACTGAACAACAAAGGTACATAAGTCATTGATAATCGATATAGATCTATAATTGAAAAGAGGGACTTGACTTTAAGGTGAACATTAACTTTATGTATAGTCTTTACTTTGAATGAATGATAATGTACGGGAACTTTACTTTGAATGCCCTACAGTTGCCATTAAAAGACGATCCACACATTACATCCATACATACATCCAGGCCTGAAGTTCCATCCATGCATCCGTCTCCACCACTCCAATACACGTAGAAAAAAAATTTCACTTCCCTTTGTTTGCGTCCATGTCTGGCTGTTGGTGGGCAAGTCAGGTCCAGTCCTGCCTGCCCACCTGGGCTGTGGTTCCTCTTCTTGGCGGCAGCTGGAAGAACTAAGACAGTAGACGGGTTAGCACTGAACAACAAAGGTACATAAGTCATTGAAAATCGATATAGATCTATAATTGAAAAGAGGGACTTGACTTTAAAGTGAACATTAACTTATGTATAGTTTTTACTTTGAATGAATGATAGTGTACGGGAACTTTACTTTGAATGCCCTACAGTTGCCATTAAAAGACGATCCACACATTACATCCATACATACATCCAGGCCTGAAGTTCCATCCATGCATCCGTCTCCACCACTCCAATAGACGTAGAAAAAAAAATTTCACTTCCCTTTGTTTGCGTCCATGTCTGGCTGTTGGTGGGCAAGTCAGGTCCAGTCCTGCCTGCCCACCTGGGCTGTGGTTCCTCTTCTTGGCGGCAGCTGGAAGAACTAAGACAGTAGACGGGTTAGCACTGAACAACAAAGGTACATAAGTCATTGAAAATCGATATAGATCTATAATTGAAAAGAGGGACTTGACTTTAAGGTGAACATTAACTTTATGTATAGTCTTTACTTTGAATGAATGATAGTTTACGGGAACTTTACTTTGAATGCCCTACAGTTGCCATTAAAAGACGATCCACACATTACATCCATACATACATCCAGGCCTGAAGTTCCATCCATGGATCCGTCTCCACCACTCCAATACACGTAGAAAAAAAAATTTCACTTCCCTTTGTTTGCGTCCATGTCTGGCTGTTGGTGGGCAAGTCAGGTCCAGTCCTGCCTGCCCACCTGGGCTGTGGTTCCTCTTCATGGCGGCAGCTGGAAAAACTAAGACAGTAGACGGGTTAGCACTGAACAACAAAGGTACATAAGTCATTGATAATCGATACAGATCTACAATTGAAAAGAGGGACTTGACTTTAAGGTGAACATTTACTTTATGTATAGTCTTTACTTTGAATGAATGATAGTTTACGGGAACTTTACTTTGAATGCCCTACAGTTGCCATTAAAAGACGATCCACACACTACATCCATACATACATCCAGGCCTGAAGTTCCATCCATGCATCCGTCTCCACCACTCCAATACACGTAGAAAAAAAAATTTCACTTCCCTTTGTTTGTGTCCATGTCTGGCTGTTGGTGGGCAAGTCAGGTCCAGTCCTGCCTGCCCACCTGGGCTGTGGTTCCTCTTCATGGCGGCAGCTGGAAAAACTAAGACAGTAGACGGGTTAGCACTGAACAACAAAGGTACATAAGTCATTGATAATCGATATAGATCTATAATTGAAAAGAGGGACTTGACTTTAAGGTGAACATTAACTTTATGTATAGTCTTTACTTTGAATGAATGATAGTTTTACGGGAACTTTACTTTGAATGCCCTACAGTTGCCATTAAAAGACGATCCACACATTACATCCATACATATATCCAGGCCTGAAGTTCCATCCATGCATCCGTCTCCACCACTCCAATACACGTAGAAAAAAAAATTTCACTTCCCTTTGTTTGCGTCCATGTCTGGCTGTTGGTGGGCAAGTCAGGTCCAGTCCTGCCTGCCCACCTGGGCTGTGGTTCCTCTTCATGGCGGCAGCTGGAAAAACTAAGACAGTAGACGGGTTAGCACTGAACAACAAAGGTACATAAGTCATTGATAATCGATATAGATCTATAATTGAAAAGAGGGACTTGACTTTAAGGTGAACATTAACTTTATGTATAGTCTTTACTTTGAATGAATGATAGTGTACGGGAACTTTACTTTGAATGCCCTACAGTTGCCATTAAAAGACGATCCACACATTACATCCATACATACATCCAGGCCTGAAGTTCCATCCATGCATCCGTCTCCACCACTCCAATAGACGTAGAAAAAAAAATTTCACTTCCCTTTGTTTGCGTCCATGTCTGGCTGTTGGTGGGCAAGTCAGGTCCAGTCCTGCCTGCCCACCTGGGCTGTGGTTCCTCTTCTTGGCGGCAGCTGGAAGAACTAAGACAGTAGACGGGTTAGCACTGAACAACAAAGGTACATAAGGCATTGAAAATCGATATAGATCTATAATTGAAAAGAGGGACTTGACTTTAAAGTGAACATTAACTTATGTATAGTTTTTACTTTGAATGAATGATAGTGTACGGGAACTTTACTTTGAATGCCCTACAGTTGCCATTAAAAGACGATCCACACATTACATCCATACATACATCCAGGCCTGAAGTTCCATCCATGCATCCGTCTCCACCACTCCAATAGACGTAGAAAAAAAATTTCACTTCCCTTTGTTTGCGTCCATGTCTGGCTGTTGGTGGGCAAGTCAGGTCCAGTCCTGCCTGCCCACCTGGGCTGTGGTTCCTCTTCTTGGCGGCAGCTGGAAGAACTAAGACAGTAGACGGGTTAGCACTGAACAACAAAGGTACATAAGTCATTGAAAATCGATATAGATCTATAATTGAAAAGAGGGACTTGACTTTAAAGTGAACATTAACTTATGTATAGTCTTTACTTTGAATGAATGATAGTGTACGGGAACTTTACTTTGAATGCCCTACAGTTGCCATTAAAAGACGATCCACACATTACATCCATACATACATCCAGGCCTGAAGTTCCATCCATGCATCCGTCTCCACCACTCCAATACACGTAGAAAAAAAAATTTCACTTCCCTTTGTTTGCGTCCATGTCTGGCTGTTGGTGGGCAAGTCAGGTCCAGTCCTGCCTGCCCACCTGGGCTGTGGTTCCTCTTCATGGCGGCAGCTGGAAAAACTAAGACAGTAGACGGGTTAGCACTGAACAACAAAGGTACATAAGTCATTGATAATCGATATAGATCTATAATTGAAAAGAGGGACTTGACTTTAAGGTGAACATTAACTTTATGTATAGTCTTTACTTTGAATGAAAGATAATGTACGGGAACTTTACTTTGAATGCCCTACAGTTGCCATTAAAAGACGATCCACACATTACATCCATACATACATCCAGGCCTGAAGTTCCATCCATGCATCCGTCTCCACCACTCCAATACACGTAGAAAAAAAATTTCACTTCCCTTTGTTTGCGTCCATGTCTGGCTGTTGGTGGGCAAGTCAGGTCCAGTCCTGCCTGCCCACCTGGGCTGTGGTTCCTCTTCTTGGCGGCAGCTGGAAGAACTAAGACAGTAGACGGGTTAGCACTGAACAACAAAGGTACATAAGTCATTGAAAATCGATATAGATCTATAATTGAAAAGAGGGACTTGACTTTAAAGTGAACATTAACTTATGTATAGTTTTTACTTTGAATGAATGATAGTGTACGGGAACTTTACTTTGAATGCCCTACAGTTGCCATTAAAAGACGATCCACACATTACATCCATACATACATCCAGGCCTGAAGTTCCATCCATGCATCCGTCTCCACCACTCCAATAGACGTAGAAAAAAAAATTTCACTTCCCTTTGTTTGCGTCCATGTCTGGCTGTTGGTGGGCAAGTCAGGTCCAGTCCTGCCTGCCCACCTGGGCTGTGGTTCCTCTTCTTGGCGGCAGCTGGAAGAACTAAGACAGTAGACGGGTTAGCACTGAACAACAAAGGTACATAAGTCATTGAAAATCGATATAGATCTATAATTGAAAAGAGGGACTTGACTTTAAGGTGAACATTAACTTTATGTATAGTCTTTACTTTGAATGAATGATAGTTTACGGGAACTTTACTTTGAATGCCCTACAGTTGCCATTAAAAGACGATCCACACATTACATCCATACATACATCCAGGCCTGAAGTTCCATCCATGGATCCGTCTCCACCACTCCAATACACGTAGAAAAAAAAATTTCACTTCCCTTTGTTTGCGTCCATGTCTGGCTGTTGGTGGGCAAGTCAGGTCCAGTCCTGCCTGCCCACCTGGGCTGTGGTTCCTCTTCATGGCGGCAGCTGGAAAAACTAAGACAGTAGACGGGTTAGCACTGAACAACAAAGGTACATAAGTCATTGATAATCGATACAGATCTACAATTGAAAAGAGGGACTTGACTTTAAGGTGAACATTAACTTTATGTATAGTCTTTACTTTGAATGAATGATAGTTTACGGGAACTTTACTTTGAATGCCCTACAGTTGCCATTAAAAGACGATCCACACACTACATCCATACATACATCCAGGCCTGAAGTTCCATCCATGCATCCGTCTCCACCACTCCAATACACGTAGAAAAAAAAATTTCACTTCCCTTTGTTTGTGTCCATGTCTGGCTGTTGGTGGGCAAGTCAGGTCCAGTCCTGCCTGCCCACCTGGGCTGTGGTTCCTCTTCATGGCGGCAGCTGGAAAAACTAAGACAGTAGACGGGTTAGCACTGAACAACAAAGGTACATAAGTCATTGATAATCGATATAGATCTATAATTGAAAAGAGGGACTTGACTTTAAGGTGAACATTAACTTTATGTATAGTCTTTACTTTGAATGAATGATAGTTTACGGGAACTTTACTTTGAATGCCCTACAGTTGCCATTAAAAGACGATCCACACATTACATCCATACATATATCCAGGCCTGAAGTTCCATCCATGCATCCGTCTCCACCACTCCAATACACGTAGAAAAAAAAATTTCACTTCCCTTTGTTTGCGTCCATGTCTGGCTGTTGGTGGGCAAGTCAGGTCCAGTCCTGCCTGCCCACCTGGGCTGTGGTTCCTCTTCATGGCGGCAGCTGGAAAAACTAAGACAGTAGACGGGTTAGCACTGAACAACAAAGGTACATAAGTCATTGATAATCGATATAGATCTATAATTGAAAAGAGGGACTTGACTTTAAGGTGAACATTAACTTTATGTATAGTCTTTACTTTGAATGAATGATAGTGTACGGGAACTTTACTTTGAATGCCCTACAGTTGCCATTAAAAGACGATCCACACATTACATCCATACATACATCCAGGCCTGAAGTTCCATCCATGCATCCGTCTCCACCACTCCAATAGACGTAGAAAAAAAAATTTCACTTCCCTTTGTTTGCGTCCATGTCTGGCTGTTGGTGGGCAAGTCAGGTCCAGTCCTGCCTGCCCACCTGGGCTGTGGTTCCTCTTCTTGGCGGCAGCTGGAAGAACTAAGACAGTAGACGGGTTAGCACTGAACAACAAAGGTACATAAGGCATTGAAAATCGATATAGATCTATAATTGAAAAGAGGGACTTGACTTTAAAGTGAACATTAACTTATGTATAGTTTTTACTTTGAATGAATGATAGTGTACGGGAACTTTACTTTGAATGCCCTACAGTTGCCATTAAAAGACGATCCACACATTACATCCATACATACATCCAGGCCTGAAGTTCCATCCATGCATCCGTCTCCACCACTCCAATAGACGTAGAAAAAAAAATTTCACTTCCCTTTGTTTGCGTCCATGTCTGGCTGTTGGTGGGCAAGTCAGGTCCAGTCCTGCCTGCCCACCTGGGCTGTGGTTCCTCTTCTTGGCGGCAGCTGGAAGAACTAAGACAGTAGACGGGTTAGCACTGAACAACAAAGGTACATAAGTCATTGAAAATCGATATAGATCTATAATTGAAAAGAGGGACTTGACTTTAAGGTGAACATTAACTTTATGTATAGTCTTTACTTTGAATGAATGATAGTTTACGGGAACTTTACTTTGAATGCCCTACAGTTGCCATTAAAAGACGATCCACACATTACATCCATACATACATCCAGGCCTGAAGTTCCATCCATGCATCCGTCTCCACCACTCCAATACACGTAGAAAAAAAAATTTCACTTCCCTTTGTTTGCGTCCATGTCTGGCTGTTGGTGGGCAAGTCAGGTCCAGTCCTGCCTGCCCACCTGGGCTGTGGTTCCTCTTCATGGCGGCAGCTGGAAAAACTAAGACAGTAGACGGGTTAGCACTGAACAACAAAGGTACATAAGTCATTGATAATCGATACAGATCTACAATTGAAAAGAGGGACTTGACTTTAAGGTGAACATTAACTTTATGTATAGTCTTTACTTTGAATGAATGATAGTTTACGGGAACTTTACTTTGAATGCCCTACAGTTGCCATTAAAAGACGATCCACACACTACATCCATACATACATCCAGGCCTGAAGTTCCATCCATGCATCCGTCTCCACCACTCCAATACACGTAGAAAAAAAAATTTCACTTCCCTTTGTTTGTGTCCATGTCTGGCTGTTGGTGGGCAAGTCAGGTCCAGTCCTGCCTGCCCACCTGGGCTGTGGTTCCTCTTCATGGCGGCAGCTGGAAAAACTAAGACAGTAGACGGGTTAGCACTGAACAACAAAGGTACATAAGTCATTGATAATCGATATAGATCTATAATTGAAAAGAGGGACTTGACTTTAAGGTGAACATTAACTTTATGTATAGTCTTTACTTTGAATGAATGATAGTTTACGGGAACTTTACTTTGAATGCCCTACAGTTGCCATTAAAAGACGATCCACACATTACATCCATACATACATCCAGGCCTGAAGTTCCATCCATGCATCCGTCTCCACCACTCCAATACACGTAGAAAAAAAAATTTCACTTCCCTTTGTTTGCGTCCATGTCTGGCTGTTGGTGGGCAAGTCAGGTCCAGTCCTGCCTGCCCACCTGGGCTGTGGTTCCTCTTCATGGCGGCAGCTGGAAAAACTAAAACAGTAGACGGGTTAGCACTGAACAACAAAGGTACATAAGTCATTGATAATCGATATAGATCTATAATTGAAAAGAGGGACTTGACTTTAAGGTGAACATTAACTTTATGTATAGTCTTTACTTTGAATGAATGATAGTGTACGGGAACTTTACTTTGAATGCCCTACAGTTGCCATTAAAAGACGATCCACACATTACATCCATACATACATCCAGGCCTGAAGTTCCATCCATGCATCCGTCTCCACCACTCCAATAGACGTAGAAAAAAAAATTTCACTTCCCTTTGTTTGCGTCCATGTCTGGCTGTTGGTGGGCAAGTCAGGTCCAGTCCTGCCTGCCCACCTGGGCTGTGGTTCCTCTTCTTGGCGGCAGCTGGAAGAACTAAGACAGTAGACGGGTTAGCACTGAACAACAAAGGTACATAAGGCATTGAAAATCGATATAGATCTATAATTGAAAAGAGGGACTTGACTTTAAAGTGAACATTAACTTATGTATAGTTTTTACTTTGAATGAATGATAGTGTACGGGAACTTTACTTTGAATGCCCTACAGTTGCCATTAAAAGACGATCCACACATTACATCCATACATACATCCAGGCCTGAAGTTCCATCCATGCATCCGTCTCCACCACTCCAATAGACGTAGAAAAAAAAATTTCACTTCCCTTTGTTTGCGTCCATGTCTGGCTGTTGGTGGGCAAGTCAGGTCCAGTCCTGCCTGCCCACCTGGGCTGTGGTTCCTCTTCTTGGCGGCAGCTGGAAGAACTAAGACAGTAGACGGGTTAGCACTGAACAACAAAGGTACATAAGTCATTGAAAATCGATATAGATCTATAATTGAAAAGAGGGACTTGACTTTAAAGTGAACATTAACTTTATGTATAGTCTTTACTTTGAATGAATGATAGTGTACGGGAACTTTACTTTGAATGCCCTACAGTTGCCATTAAAAGACGATCCACACATTACATCCATACATACATCCAGGCCTGAAGTTCCATCCATGCATCCGTCTCCACCACTCCAATAGACGTAGAAAAAAAATTTCACTTCCCTTTGTTTGCGTCCATGTCTGGCTGTTGGTGGGCAAGTCAGGTCCAGTCCTGCCTGCCCACCTGGGCTGTGGTTCCTCTTCTTGGCGGCAGCTGGAAGAACTAAGACAGTAGACGGGTTAGCACTGAACAACAAAGGTACATAAGTCATTGAAAATCGATATAGATCTATAATTGAAAAGAGGGACTTGACTTTAAAGTGAACATTAACTTATGTATAGTTTTTACTTTGAATGAATGATAGTGTACGGGAACTTTACTTTGAATGCCCTACAGTTGCCATTAAAAGACGATCCACACATTACATCCATACATACATCCAGGCCTGAAGTTCCATCCATGCATCCGTCTCCACCACTCCAATAGACGTAGAAAAAAAAATTTCACTTCCCTTTGTTTGCGTCCATGTCTGGCTGTTGGTGGGCAAGTCAGGTCCAGTCCTGCCTGCCCACCTGGGCTGTGGTTCCTCTTCATGGCGGCAGCTGGAAAAACTAAGACAGTAGACGGGTTAGCACTGAACAACAAAGGTACATAAGTCATTGATAATCGATATAGATCTATAATTGAAAAGAGGGACTTGACTTTAAGGTGAACATTAACTTTATGTATAGTCTTTACTTTGAATGAATGATAGTTTACGGGAACTTTACTTTGAATGCCCTACAGTTGCCATTAAAAGACGATCCACACATTACATCCATACATACATCCAGGCCTGAAGTTTCATCCATGCATCCGTCTCCACCACTCCAATACACGTAGAAAAAAAAATTTCACTTCCCTTTGTTTGCGTCCATGTCTGGCTGTTGGTGGGCAAGTCAGGTCCAGTCCTGCCTGCCCACCTGGGCTGTGGTTCCTCTTCATGGCGGCAGCTGGAAAAACTAAGACAGTAGGCGGGTTAGCACTGAACAACAAAGGTACATAAGTCATTGATAATCGATATAGATCTATAATTGAAAAGAGGGACTTGACTTTAAGGTGAACATTAACTTTGTGTATAGTCTTTACTTTGAATGAATGATAGTGTACGGGAACTTTACTTTGAATGCCCTACAGTTGCCATTAAAAGACGATCCACACATTACATCCATACATACATCCAGGCCTGAAGTTCCATCCATGCATCCGTCTCCACCACTCCAATAGACGTAGAAAAAAAAATTTCACTTCCCTTTGTTTGCGTCCATGTCTGGCTGTTGGTGGGCAAGTCAGGTCCAGTCCTGCCTGCCCACCTGGGCTGTGGTTCCTCTTCTTGGCGGCAGCTGGAAGAACTAAGACAGTAGACGGGTTAGCACTGAACAACAAAGGTACATAAGTCATTGAAAATCGATATAGATCTATAATTGAAAAGAGGGACTTGACTTTAAAGTGAACATTAACTTATGTATAGTTTTTACTTTGAATGAATGATAGTGTACGGGAACTTTACTTTGAATGCCCTACAGTTGCCATTAAAAGACGATCCACACATTACATCCATACATACATCCAGGCCTGAAGTTCCATCCATGCATCCGTCTCCACCACTCCAATAGACGTAGAAAAAAAAATTTCACTTCCCTTTGTTTGCGTCCATGTCTGGCTGTTGGTGGGCAAGTCAGGTCCAGTCCTGCCTGCCCACCTGGGCTGTGGTTCCTCTTCTTGGCGGCAGCTGGAAGAACTAAGACAGTAGACGGGTTAGCACTGAACAACAAAGGTACATAAGTCATTGATAATCGATATAGATCTATAATTGAAAAGAGGGACTTGACTTTAAGGTGAACATTAACTTTATGTATAGTCTTTACTTTGAATGAATGATAGTTTACGGGAACTTTACTTTGAATGCCCTACAGTTGCCATTAAAAGACGATCCACACATTACATCCATACATACATCCAGGCCTGAAGTTCCATCCATGCATCCGTCTCCACCACTCCAATAGACGTAGAAAAAAAAATTTCACTTCCCTTTGTTTGCGTCCATGTCTGGCTGTTGGTGGGCAAGTCAGGTCCAGTCCTGCCTGCCCACCTGGGCTGTGGTTCCTCTTCTTGGCGGCAGCTGGAAGAACTAAGACAGTAGACGGGTTAGCACTGAACAACAAAGGTACATAAGTCATTGATAATCGATATAGATCTATAATTGAAAAGAGGGACTTGACTTTAAGGTGAACATTAACTTTATCTATAGTCTTTACTTTGAATGAATGATAGTTTACGGGAACTTTACTTTGAATGCCCTACAGTTGCCATTAAAAGACGATCCACACATTACATCCATACATACATCCAGGCCTGAAGTTCCATCCATGCATCCGTCTCCACCACTCCAATACACGTAGAAAAAAAAATTTCACTTCCCTTTGTTTGCGTCCATGTCTGGCTGTTGGTGGGCAAGTCAGGTCCAGTCCTGCCTGCCCACCTGGGCTGTGGTTCCTCTTCTTGGCGGCAGCTGGAAGAACTAAGACAGTAGACGGGTTAGCACTGAACAACAAAGGTACATAAGTCATTGATAATCGATATAGATCTATAATTGAAAAGAGGGACTTGACTTTAAGGTGAACATTAACTTTATGTATAGTCTTTACTTTGAATGAATGATAGTTTACGGGAACTTTACTTTGAATGCCCTACAGTTGCCATTAAAAGACGATCCACACATTACATCCATACATACATCCAGGCCTGAAGTTCCATCCATGCATCCGTCTCCACCACTCCAATACACGTAGAAAAAAAAATTTCACTTCCCTTTGTTTGCGTCCATGTCTGGCTGTTGGTGGGCAAGTCAGGTCCAGTCCTGCCTGCCCACCTGGGCTGTGGTTCCTCTTCATGGCGGCAGCTGGAAAAACTAAGACAGTAGACGGGTTAGCACTGAACAACAAAGGTACATAAGTCATTGATAATCAATATAGATCTATAATTGAAAAGAGGGACTTGACTTTAAGGTGAACATTAACTTTATGTATAGTCTTTACTTTGAATGAATGATAGTGTACGGGAACTTTACTTTGAATGCCCTACAGTTGCCATTAAAAGACGATCCACACATTACATCCATACATACATCCAGGCCTGAAGTTCCATCCATGCATCCGTCTCCACCACTCCAATAGACGTAGAAAAAAAAATTTCACTTCCCTTTGTTTGCGTCCATGTCTGGCTGTTGGTGGGCAAGTCAGGTCCAGTCCTGCCTGCCCACCTGGGCTGTGGTTCCTCTTCTTGGCGGCAGCTGGAAGAACTAAGACAGTAGACGGGTTAGCACTGAACAACAAAGGTACATAAGTCATTGAAAATCGATATAGATCTATAATTGAAAAGAGGGACTTGACTTTAAAGTGAACATTAACTTATGTATAGTTTTTACTTTGAATGAATGATAGTGTACGGGAACTTTACTTTGAATGCCCTACAGTTGCCATTAAAAGACGATCCACACATTACATCCATACATACATCCAGGCCTGAAGTTCCATCCATGCATCCGTCTCCACCACTCCAATAGACGTAGAAAAAAAAATTTCACTTCCCTTTGTTTGCGTCCATGTCTGGCTGTTGGTGGGCAAGTCAGGTCCAGTCCTGCCTGCCCACCTGGGCTGTGGTTCCTCTTCTTGGCGGCAGCTGGAAGAACTAAGACAGTAGACGGGTTAGCACTGAACAACAAAGGTACATAAGTCATTGATAATCGATATAGATCTATAATTGAAAAGAGGGACTTGACTTTAAGGTGAACATTAACTTTATGTATAGTCTTTACTTTGAATGAATGATAGTGTACGGGAACTTTACTTTGAATGCCCTACAGTTGCCATTAAAAGACGATCCACACATTACATCCATACATACATCCAGGCCTGAAGTTCCATCCATGCATCCGTCTCCACCACTCCAATAGACGTAGAAAAAAAAATTTCACTTCCCTTTGTTTGCGTCCATGTCTGGCTGTTGGTGGGCAAGTCAGGTCCAGTCCTGCCTGCCCACCTGGGCTGTGGTTCCTCTTCTTGGCGGCAGCTGGAAGAACTAAGACAGTAGACGGGTTAGCACTGAAGAACAAAGGTACATAAGTCATTGAAAATCGATATAGATCTATAATTGAAAAGAGGGACTTGACTTTAAAGTGAACATTAACTTATGTATAGTTTTTACTTTGAATGAATGATAGTGTACGGGAACTTTACTTTGAATGCCCTACAGTTGCCATTAAAAGACGATCCACACATTACATCCATACATACATCCAGGCCTGAAGTTCCATCCATGCATCCGTCTCCACCACTCCAATAGACGTAGAAAAAAAAATTTCACTTCCCTTTGTTTGCGTCCATGTCTGGCTGTTGGTGGGCAAGTCAGGTCCAGTCCTGCCTGCCCACCCACCTGGGCTGTGGTTCCTCTTCTTGGCGGCAGCTGGAAGAACTAAGACAGTAGACGGGTTAGCACTGAACAACAAAGGTACATAAGTCATTGAAAATCGATATAGATCTATAATTGAAAAGAGGAACTTGACTTTAAAGTGAACATTAACTTATGTATAGTTTTTACTTTGAATGAATGATAGTGTACGGGAACTTTACTTTGAATGCCCTACAGTTGCCATTAAAAGACGATCCACACATTACATCCATACATACATCCAGGCCTGAAGTTCCATCCATGCATCCCTCTCCACCACTCCAATAGATGTAGAAAAAAAAATTTCACTTCCCTTTGTTTGCGTCCATGTCTGGCTGTTGGTGGGCAAGTCAGGTCCAGTCCTGCCTGCCCACCTGGGCTGTGGTTCCTCTTCTTGGCGGCAGCTGGAAGAACTAAGACAGTAGACGGGTTAGCACTGAACAACAAAGGTACATAAGTCATTGATAATCGATATAGATCTATAATTGAAAAGAGGGACTTGACTTTAAGGTGAACATTAACTTTATGTATAGTCTTTACTTTGAATGAATGATAGTGTACGGGAACTTTACTTTGAATGCCCTACAGTTGCCATTAAAAGACGATCCACACATTACATCCATACATACATCCAGGCCTGAAGTTCCATCCATGCATCCGTCTCCACCACTCCAATAGACGTAGAAAAAAAAATTTCACTTCCCTTTGTTTGCGTCCATGTCTGGCTGTTGGTGGGCAAGTCAGGTCCAGTCCTGCCTGCCCACCTGGGCTGTGGTTCCTCTTCTTGGCGGCAGCTGGAAGAACTAAGACAGTAGACGGGTTAGCACTGAACAACAAAGGTACATAAGTCATTGATAATCGATATAGATCTATAATTGAAAAGAGGGACTTGACTTTAAGGTGAACATTAACTTTATGTATAGTCTTTACTTTGAATGAATGATAGTTTACGGGAACTTTACTTTGAATGCCCTACAGTTGCCATTAAAAGACGATCCACACATTACATCCATACATACATCCAGGCCTGAAGTTCCATCCATGCATCCGTCTCCACCACTCCCAATACACGTAGAAAAAAAAATTTCACTTCCCTTTGTTTGCGTCCATGTCTGGCTGTTGGTGGGCAAGTCAGGTCCAGTCCTGCCTGCCCACCTGGGCTGTGGTTCCTCTTCATGGCGGCAGCTGGAAAAACTAAGACAGTAGACGGGTTAGCACTGAACAACAAAGGTACATAAGTCATTGATAATCGATATAGATCTATAATTGAAAAGAGGGACTTGACTTTAAAGTGAACATTAACTTATGTATAGTCTTTACTTTGAATGAATGATAGTGTACGGGAACTTTACTTTGAATGCCCTACAGTTGCCATTAAAAGACGATCCACACATTACATCCATACATACATCCAGGCCTGAAGTTCCATCCATGCATCCGTCTCCACCACTCCAATAGACGTAGAAAAAAAAATTTCACTTCCCTTTGTTTGCGTCCATGTCTGGCTGTTGGTGGGCAAGTCAGGTCCAGTCCTGCCTGCCCACCTGGGCTGTGGTTCCTCTTCTTGGCGGCAGCTGGAAGAACTAAGACAGTAGACGGGTTAGCACTGAACAACAAAGGTACATAAGTCATTGAAAATCGATATAGATCTATAATTGAAAAGAGGGACTTGACTTTAAAGTGAATATTAACTTATGTATAGTCTTTACTTTGAATGAATGATAGTGTACGGGAACTTTACTTTGAATGCCCTACAGTTGCCATTAAGAGACGATCCACACATTACATCCATACATACATCCAGGCCTGAAGTTCCATCCATGCATCCGTCTCCACCACTCCAATACACGTAGAAAAAAAAATTTCACTTCCCTTTGTTTGCGTCCATGTCTGGCTGTTGGTGGGCAAGTCAGGTCCAGTCCTGCCTGCCCACCTGGGCTGTGGTTCCTCTTCATGGCGGCAGCTGGAAAAACTAAGACAGTAGACGGGTTAGCACTGAACAACAAAGGTACATAAGTCATTGATAATCGATATAGATCTATAATTGAAAAGAGGGACTTGACTTTAAGGTGAACATTAACTTTATGTATAGTCTTTACTTTGAATGAAAGATAATGTACGGGAACTTTACTTTGAATGCCCTACAGTTGCCATTAAAAGACGATCCACACATTACATCCATACATACATCCAGGCCTGAAGTTCCATCCATGCATCCGTCTCCACCACTCCAATACACGTAGAAAAAAAATTTCACTTCCCTTTGTTTGCGTCCATGTCTGGCTGTTGGTGGGCAAGTCAGGTCCAGTCCTGCCTGCCCACCTGGGCTGTGGTTCCTCTTCTTGGCGGCAGCTGGAAGAACTAAGACAGTAGACGGGTTAGCACTGAACAACAAAGGTACATAAGTCATTGAAAATCGATATAGATCTATAATTGAAAAGAGGGACTTGACTTTAAAGTGAACATTAACTTTATGTATAGTCTTTACTTTGAATGAAAGATAGTGTACGGGAACTTTACTTTGAATGCCCTACAGTTGCCATTAAAAGACGATCCACACATTACATCCATACATACATCCAGGCCTGAAGTTCCATCCATGCATCCGTCTCCACCACTCCAATAGACGTAGAAAAAAAATTTCACTTCCCTTTGTTTGCGTCCATGTCTGGCTGTTGGTGGGCAAGTCAGGTCCAGTCCTGCCTGCCCACCTGGGCTGTGGTTCCTCTTCTTGGCGGCAGCTGGAAGCACTAAGACAGTAGACGGGTTAGCACTGAACAACAAAGGTACATAAGTCATTGAAAATCGATATAGATCTATAATTGAAAAGAGGGACTTGACTTTAAAGTGAACATTAACTTATGTATAGTTTTTACTTTGAATGAATGATAGTGTACGGGAACTTTACTTTGAATGCCCTACAGTTGCCATTAAAAGACGATCCACACATTACATCCATACATACATCCAGGCCTGAAGTTCCATCCATGCATCCGTCTCCACCACTCCAATAGACGTAGAAAAAAAAATTTCACTTCCCTTTGTTTGCGTCCATGTCTGGCTGTTGGTGGGCAAGTCAGGTCCAGTCCTGCCTGCCCACCTGGGCTGTGGTTCCTCTTCTTGGCGGCAGCTGGAAGAACTAAGACAGTAGACGGGTTAGCACTGAACAACAAAGGTACATAAGTCATTGAAAATCGATATAGATCTATAATTGAAAAGAGGGACTTGACTTTAAGGTGAACATTAACTTTATGTATAGTCTTTACTTTGAATGAATGATAGTTTACGGGAACTTTACTTTGAATGCCCTACAGTTGCCATTAAAAGACGATCCACACATTACATCCATACATACATCCAGGCCTGAAGTTCCATCCATGCATCCGTCTCCACCACTCCAATACACGTAGAAAAAAAAATTTCACTTCCCTTTGTTTGCGTCCATGTCTGGCTGTTGGTGGGCAAGTCAGGTCCAGTCCTGCCTGCCCACCTGGGCTGTGGTTCCTCTTCATGGCGGCAGCTGGAAAAACTAAGACAGTAGACGGGTTAGCACTGAACAACAAAGGTACATAAGTCATTGATAATCGATACAGATCTACAATTGAAAAGAGGGACTTGACTTTAAGGTGAACATTTACTTTATGTATAGTCTTTACTTTGAATGAATGATAGTTTACGGGAACTTTACTTTGAATGCCCTACAGTTGCCATTAAAAGACGATCCACACACTACATCCATACATACATCCAGGCCTGAAGTTCCATCCATGCATCCGTCTCCACCACTCCAATACACGTAGAAAAAAAAATTTCACTTCCCTTTGTTTGCGTCCATGTCTGGCTGTTGGTGGGCAAGTCAGGTCCAGTCCTGCCTGCCCACCTGGGGTGTGGTTCCTCTTCATGGCGGCAGCTGGAAAAACTAAGACAGTAGACGGGTTAGCACTGAACAACAAAGGTACATAAGTCATTGATAATCGATATAGATCTATAATTGAAAAGAGGGACTTGACTTTAAGGTGAACATTAACTTTATGTATAGTCTTTACTTTGAATGAATGATAGTTTACGGGAACTTTACTTTGAATGCCCTACAGTTGCCATTAAAAGACGATCCACACATTACATCCATACATATATCCAGGCCTGAAGTTCCATCCATGCATCCGTCTCCACCACTCCAATACACGTAGAAAAAAAAATTTCACTTCCCTTTGTTTGCGTCCATGTCTGGCTGTTGGTGGGCAAGTCAGGTCCAGTCCTGCCTGCCCACCTGGGCTGTGGTTCCTCTTCATGGCGGCAGCTGGAAAAACTAAGACAGTAGACGGGTTAGCACTGAACAACAAAGGTACATAAGTCATTGATAATCGATATAGATCTATAATTGAAAAGAGGGACTTGACTTTAAGGTGAACATTAACTTTATGTATAGTCTTTACTTTGAATGAATGATTGTGTACGGGAACTTTACTTTGAATGCCCTACAGTTGCCATTAAAAGACGATCCACACATTACATCCATACATACATCCAGGCCTGAAGTTCCATCCATGCATCCGTCTCCACCACTCCAATAGACGTAGAAAAAAAAATTTCACTTCCCTTTGTTTGCGTCCATGTCTGGCTGTTGGTGGGCAAGTCAGGTCCAGTCCTGCCTGCCCACCTGGGCTGTGGTTCCTCTTCTTGGCGGCAGCTGGAAGAACTAAGACAGTAGACGGGTTAGCACTGAACAACAAAGGTACATAAGTCATTGAAAATCGATATAGATCTATAATTGAAAAGAGGGACTTGACTTTAAAGTGAACATTAACTTATGTATAGTTTTTACTTTGAATGAATGATAGTGTACGGGAACTTTACTTTGAATGCCCTACAGTTGCCATTAAAAGACGATCCACACATTACATCCATACATACATCCAGGCCTGAAGTTCCATCCATGCATCCGTCTCCACCACTCCAATAGACGTAGAAAAAAAAATTTCACTTCCCTTTGTTTGCGTCCATGTCTGGCTGTTGGTGGGCAAGTCAGGTCCAGTCCTGCCTGCCCACCTGGGCTGTGGTTCCTCTTCTTGGCGGCAGCTGGAAGAACTAAGACAGTAGACGGGTTAGCACTGAACAACAAAGGTACATAAGTCATTGAAAATCGATATAGATCTATAATTGAAAAGAGGGACTTGACTTTAAAGTGAATATTAACTTGTGTATAGTTTTTACTTTGAATGAATGATAGTGTACGGGAACTTTACTTTGAATGCCCTACAGTTGCCATTAAAAGACGATCCACACATTACATCCATACATACATCCAGGCCTGAAGTTCCATCCATGCATCCGTCTCCACCACTCCAATAGACGTAGAAAAAAAAATTTCACTTCCCTTTGTTTGCGTCCATGTCTGGCTGTTGGTGGGCAAGTCAGGTCCAGTCCTGCCTGCCCACCTGGGCTGTGGTTCCTCTTCTTGGCGGCAGCTGGAAGAACTAAGACAGTAGACGGGTTAGCACTGAACAACAAAGGTACATAAGTCATTGAAAATCGATATAGATCTATAATTGAAAAGAGGGACTTGACTTTAAAGTGAACATTAACTTGTGTATAGTTTTTACTTTGAATGAATGATAGTGTACGGGAACTTTACTTTGAATGCCCTACAGTTGCCATTAAAAGACGATCCACACATTACATCCATACATACATCCAGGCCTGAAGTTCCATCCATGCATCCGTCTCCACCACTCCAATAGACGTAGAAAAAAAAATTTCACTTCCCTTTGTTTGCGTCCATGTCTGGCTGTTGGTGGGCAAGTCAGGTCCAGTCCTGCCTGCCCACCTGGGCTGTGGTTCCTCTTCTTGGCGGCAGCTGGAAGAACTAAGACAGTAGACGGGTTAGCACTGAACAACAAAGGTACATAAGTCATTGATAATCGATATAGATCTATAATTGAAAAGAGGGACTTGACTTTAAGGTGAACATTAACTTTATGTATAGTCTTTACTTTGAATGAATGATAGTGTACGGGAACTTTACTTTGAATGCCCTACAGTTGCCATTAAAAGACGATCCACACATTACATCCATACATACATCCAGGCCTGAAGTTCCATCCATGCATCCGTCTCCACCACTCCAATAGACGTAGAAAAAAAAATTTCACTTCCCTTTGTTTGCGTTCATGTCTGGCTGTTGGTGGGCAAGTCAGGTCCAGTCCTGCCTGCCCACCTGGGCTGTGGTTCCTCTTCTTGGCGGCAGCTGGAAGAACTAACACAGTAGACGGGTTAGCACTGAACAACAAAGGTACATAAGTCATTGATAATCGATATAGATCTATAATTGAAAAGAGGGACTTGACTTTAAGGTGAACATTAACTTTATGTATAGTCTTTACTTTGAATGAATGATAGTGTACGGGAACTTTACTTTGAATGCCCTACAGTTGCCATTAAAAGACGATCCACACATTACATCCATACATACATCCAGGCCTGAAGTTCCATCCATGCATCCGTCTCCACCACTCCAATACACGTAGAAAAAAAAATTTCACTTCCCTTTGTTTGCGTCCATGTCTGGCTGTTGGTGGGCAAGTCAGGTCCAGTCCTGCCTGCCCACCTGGGCTGTGGTTCCTCTTCTTGGCGGCAGCTGGAAGAACTAAGACAGTAGACGGGTTAGCACTGAACAACAAAGGTACATAAGTCATTGAAAATCGATATAGATCTATAATTGAAAAGAGGGACTTGACTTTAAAGTGAACATTAACTTATGTATAGTTTTTACTTTGAATGAATGATAGTGTACGGGAACTTTACTTTGAATGCCGTACAGTTGCCATTAAAAGATGATCCACACATTACATCCATACATACATCCAGGCCTGAAGTTCCATCCATGCATCCGTCTCCACCACTCCAATAGACGTAGAAAAAAAAATTTCACTTCCCTTTGTTTGCGTCCATGTCTGGCTGTTGGTGGGCAAGTCAGGTCCAGTCCTGCCTGCCCACCTGGGCTGTGGTTCCTCTTCTTGGCGGCAGCTGGAAGAACTAAGACAGTAGACGGGTTAGCACTGAACAACAAAGGTACATAAGTCATTGAAAATCGATATAGATCTATAATTGAAAAGAGGGACTTGACTTTAAAGTGAACATTAACTTATGTATAGTTTTTACTTTGAATGAATGATAGTGTACGGGAACTTTACTTTGAATGCCCTACAGTTGCCATTAAAAGACGATCCACACATTACATCCATACATACATCCAGGCCTGAAGTTCCATCCATGCATCCGTCTCCACCACTCCAATAGACGTAGAAAAAAAAATTTCACTTCCCTTTGTTTGCGTCCATGTCTGGCTGTTGGTGGGCAAGTCAGGTCCAGTCCTGCCTGCCCACCTGGGCTGTGGTTCCTCTTCTTGGCGGCAGCTGGAAGAACTAAGACAGTAGACGGGTTAGCACTGAACAACAAAGGTACATAAGTCATTGATAATCGATATAGATCTATAATTGAAAAGAGGGACTTGACTTTAAGGTGAACATTAACTTTATGTATAGTCTTTACTTTGAATGAATGATAGTGTACGGGAACTTTACTTTGAATGCCCTACAGTTGCCATTAAAAGACGATCCACACATTACATCCATACATACATCCAGGCCTGAAGTTCCATCCATGCATCTGTCTCCACCACTCCAATACACGTAGAAAAAAAAATTTCACTTCCCTTTGTTTGCGTCCATGTCTGGCTGTTGGTGGGCAAGTCAGGTCCAGTCCTGCCTGCCCACCTGGGCTGTGGTTCCTCTTCTTGGCGGCAGCTGGAAGAACTAAGACAGTAGACGGGTTAGCACTGAACAACAAAGGTACATAAGTCATTGATAATCGATATAGATCTACAATTGAAAAGAGGGACTTGACTTTAAGGTGAACATTAACTTATGTATAGTTTTTACTTTGAATGAATGATAGTGTACGGGAACTTTACTTTGAATGCCCTACAGTTGCCATTAAAAGACGATCCACACATTACATCCATACATACATCCAGGCCTGAAGTTCCATCCATGCATCCGTCTCCACCACTGCAATAGACGTAGAAAAAAAAATTTCACTTCCCTTTGTTTGCGTCCATGTCTGGCTGTTGGTGGGCAAGTCAGGTCCAGTCCTGCCTGCCCACCTGGGCTGTGGTTCCTCTTCTTGGCGGCAGCTGGAAGAACTAAGACAGTAGACGGGTTAGCACTGAACAACAAAGGTACATAAGTCATTGATAATCGATATAGATCTATAATTGAAAAGAGGGACTTGACTTTAAGGTGAACATTAACTTTATGTATAGTCTTTACTTTGAATGAATGATAGTGTACGGGAACTTTACTTTGAATGCCCTACAGTTGCCATTAAAAGACGATCCACACATTACATCCATACATACATCCAGGCCTGAAGTTCCATCCATGCATCCGTCTCCACCACTCCAATACACGTAGAAAAAAAAATTTCACTTCCCTTTGTTTGCGTCCATGTCTGGCTGTTGGTGGGCAAGTCAGGTCCAGTCCTGCCTGCCCACCTGGGCTGTGGTTCCTCTTCTTGGCGGCAGCTGGAAGAACTAAGACAGTAGACGGGTTAGCACTGAACAACAAAGGTACATAAGTCATTGATAATCGATATAGATCTATAATTGAAAAGAGGGACTTGACTTTAAGGTGAACATTAACTTTATGTATAGTCTTTACTTTGAATGAATGATAGTTTACGGGAACTTTACTTTGAATGCCCTACAGTTGCCATTAAAAGACGATCCACACATTACATCCATACATACATCCAGGCCTGAAGTTCCATCCATGCATCCGTCTCCACCACTCCAATGCACGTAGAAAAAAAAATTTCACTTCCCTTTGTTTGCGTCCATGTCTGGCTGTTGGTGGGCAAGTCAGGTCCAGTCCTGCCTGCCCACCTGGGCTGTGGTTCCTCTTCATGGCGGCAGCTGGAAAAACTAAGACAGTAGACGGGTTAGCACTGAACAACAAAGGTACATAAGTCATTGATAATCGATATAGATCTATAATTGAAAAGAGGGACTTGACTTTAAGGTGAACATTAACTTTATGTATAGTCTTTACTTTGAATGAATGATAGTTTACGGGAACTTTACTTTGAATGCCCTACAGTTGCCATTAAAAGACGATCCACACATTACATCCATACATACATCCAGGCCTGAAGTTCCATCCATGCATCCGTCTCCACCACTCCAATACACGTAGAAAAAAAAATTTCACTTCCCTTTGTTTGCGTCCATGTCTGGCTGTTGGTGGGCAAGTCAGGTCCAGTCCTGCCTGCCCACCTGGGCTGTGGTTCCTCTTCATGGCGGCAGCTGGAAAAACTAAGACAGTAGACGGGTTAGCACTGAACAACAAAGGTACATAAGTCATTGATAATCGATATAGATCTATAATTGAAAAGAGGGACTTGACTTTAAGGTGAACATTAACTTTATGTATAGTCTTTACTTTGAATGAATGATAGTTTACGGGAACTTTACTTTGAATGCCCTACAGTTGCCATTAAAAGACGATCCACACATTACATCCATACATACATCCAGGCCTGAAGTTCCATCCATGCATCCGTCTCCACCACTCCAATACACGTAGAAAAAAAAATTTCACTTCCCTTTGTTTGCGTCCATGTCTGGCTGTTGGTGGGCAAGTCAGGTCCAGTCCTGCCTGCCCACCTGGGCTGTGGTTCCTCTTCATGGCGGCAGCTGGAAAAACTAAGACAGTAGACGGGTTACCACTGAACAACAAAGGTACATAAGTCATTGATAATCGATATAGATCTATAATTGAAAAGAGGGACTTGACTTTAAGGTGAACATTAACTTTATGTATAGTCTTTACTTTGAATGAATGATAGTGTACGGGAACTTTACTTTGAATGCCCTACAGTTGCCATTAAAAGACGATCCACACATTACATCCATACATACATCCAGGCCTGAAGTTCCATCCATGCATCCGTCTCCACCACTCCAATAGACGTAGAAAAAAAAATTTCACTTCCCTTTGTTTGCGTCCATGTCTGGCTGTTGGTGGGCAAGTCAGGTCCAGTCCTGCCTGCCCACCTGGGCTGTGGTTCCTCTTCTTGGCGGCAGCTGGAAGAACTAAGACAGTAGACGGGTTAGCACTGAACAACAAAGGTACATAAGTCATTGATAAATCGATATAGATCTATAATTGAAAAGAGGGACTTGACTTTAAAGTGAACATTAACTTTATGTATAGTCTTTACTTTGAATGAATGATAGTTTACGGGAACTTTACTTTGAATGCCCTACAGTTGCCATTAAAAGACGATCCACACATTACATCCATACATACATCCAGGCCTGAAGTTCCATCCATGCATCCGTCTCCACCACTCCAATACACGTAGAAAAAAATAATTTCACTTCCCTTTGTTTGCGTCCATGTCTGGCTGTTGGTGGGCAAGTCAGGTCCAGTCCTGCCTGCCCACCTGGGCTGTGGTTCCTCTTCTTGGCGGCAGCTGGAAGAACTAAGACAGTAGACGGGTTAGCACTGAACAACAAAGGTACATAAGTCATTGATAATCGATATAGATCTATAATTGAAAAGAGGGACTTGACTTTAAGGTGAACATTAACTTTATGTATAGTCTTTACTTTGAATGAATGATAGTGTACGGGAACTTTACTTTGAATGCCCTACAGTTGCCATTAAAAGACGATCCACACATTACATCCATACATACATCCAGGCCTGAAGTTCCATCCATGCATCCGTCTCCACCACTCCAATACACGTAGAAAAAAAAATTTCACTTCCCTTTGTTTGCGTCCATGTCTGGCTGTTGGTGGGCAAGTCAGGTCCAGTCCTGCCTGCCCACCTGGGCTGTGGTTCCTCTTCATGGCGGCAGCTGGAAAAACTAAGACAGTAGACGGGTTAGCACTGAACAACAAAGGTACATAAGTCATTGATAATCGATATAGATCTATAATTGAAAAGAGGGACTTGACTTTAAGGTGAACATTAACTTTATGTATAGTCTTTACTTTGAATGAATGATCGTTTACGGGAACTTTACTTTGAATGCCCTACAGTTGCCATTAAAAGACGATCCACACATTACATCCATACATACATCCAGGCCTGAAGTTCCATCCATGCATCCGTCTCCACCACTCCAATACACGTAGAAAAAAAAATTTCACTTCCCTTTGTTTGCGTCCATGTCTGGCTGTTGGTGGGCAAGTCAGGTCCAGTCCTGCCTGCCCACCTGGGCTGTGGTTCCTCTTCATGGCGGCAGCTGGAAGAACTAAGACAGTAGACGGGTTAGCACTGAACAACAAAGGTACATAAGTCATTGATAATCGATATAGATCTATAATTGAAAAGAGGGACTTGACTTTAAGGTGAACATTAACTTTATGTATAGTCTTTACTTTGAATGAATGATAGTGTACGGGAACTTTACTTTGAATGCCCTACAGTTGCCATTAAAAGACGATCCACACATTACATCCATACATACATCCAGGCCTGAAGTTCCATCCATGCATCCGTCTCCACCACTCCAATAGACGTAGAAAAAAAAATTTCACTTCCCTTTGTGTGCGTCCATGTCTGGCTGTTGGTGGGCAAGTCAGGTCCAGTCCTGCCTGCCCACCTGGGCTGTGGTTCCTCTTCTTGGCGGCAGCTGGAAGAACTAAGACAGTAGACGGGTTAGCACTGAACAACAAAGGTACATAAGTCATTGAAAATCGATATAGATCTATAATTGAAAAGAGGGACTTGACTTTAAAGTGAACATTAACTTTATGTATAGTCTTTACTTTGAATGAATGATAGTGTACGGGAACTTTACTTTGAATGCCCTACAGTTGCCATTAAAAGACGATCCACACATTACATCCATACATACATCCAGGCCTGAAGTTCCATGCATGCATCCGTCTCCACCACTCCAATAGACGTAGAAAAAAAAATTTCACTTCCCTTTGTTTGCGTCCATGTCTGGCTGTTGGTGGGCAAGTCAGGTCCAGTCCTGCCTGCCCACCTGGGCTGTGGTTCCTCTTCTTGGCGGCAGCTGGAAGAACTAAGACAGTAGACGGGTTAGCACTGAACAACAAAGGTACATAAGTCATTGATAATCGATATAGATCTATAATTGAAAAGAGGGACTTGACTTTAAGGTGAACATTAA
Source organism: Pteria penguin (assembly GCA_035048485.1). Classification (NCBI taxonomy): domain Eukaryota; kingdom Metazoa; phylum Mollusca; class Bivalvia; order Pterioida; family Pteriidae; genus Pteria; species Pteria penguin. Next base: position 11,413,314 of record CM068588.1, on the reverse strand, counting down.
CTTTATGTATAGTCTTTACTTTGAATGAATGATAGTTTACGGGAACTTTACTTTGAATGCCCTACAGTTGCCATTAAAAGACGATCCACACATTACATCCATACATACATCCAGGCCTGAAGTTCCATCCATGCATCCGTCTCCACCACTCCAATACACGTAGAAAAAAAAATTTCACTTCCCTTTGTTTGCGTCCATGTCTGGCTGTTGGTGGGCAAGTCAGGTCCAGTCCTGCCTGCCCACCTGGGCTGTGGTTCCTCTTCTTGGCGGCAGCTGGAAGAACTAAGACAGTAGACGGGTTAGCACTGAACAACAAAGGTACATAAGTCATTGATAATCGATATAGATCTATAATTGAAAAGAGGGACTTGACTTTAAGGTGAACATTAACTTTATGTATAGTTTTTACATTGAATGAATGATAGTTTACGGGAACTTTACTTTGAATGCCCTACAGTTGCCATTAAAAGACGATCCACACATTACATCCATACATACATCCAGGCCTGAAGTTCCATCCATGCATCCGTCTCCACCACTCCAATACACGTAGAAAAAAAAATTTCACTTCCCTTTGTTTGCGTCCATGTCTGGCTGTTGGTGGGCATGTCAGGTCCAGTCCTGCCTGCCCACCTGGGCTGTGGTTCCTCTTCATGGCGGCAGCTGGAAAAACTAAGACAGTAGACGGGTTAGCACTGAACAACAAAGGTACATAAGTCATTGATAATCAATATAGATCTATAATTGAAAAGAGGGACTTGACTTTAAGGTATACATTAACTTTATGTATAGTCTTTACTTTGAATGAATGATAGTGTAGGGGAACTTTACTTTGAATGCCCTACAGTTGCCATTAAAAGACGATCCACACATTACATCCATACATACATCCAGGCCTGAAGTTCCATCCATGCATCCGTCTCCACCACTCCAATAGACGTAGAAAAAAAATTTCACTTCCCTTTGTTTGCGTCCATGTCTGGCTGTTGGTGGGCAAGTCAGGTCCAGTCCTGCCTGCCCACCTGGGCTGTGGTTCCTCTTCTTGGCGGCAGCTGGAAGAACTAAGACAGTAGACGGGTTAGCACTGAACAACAAAGGTACATAAGTCATTGAAAATCGATATAGATCTATAATTGAAAAGAGGGACTTGACTTTAAAGTGAACATTAACTTATGTATAGTCTTTACTTTGAATGAATGATAGTGTACGGGAACTTTACTTTGAATGCCCTACAGTTGCCATTAAAAGACGATCCACACATTACATCCATACATACATCCAGGCCTGAAGTTCCATCCATGCATCCGTCTCCACCACTCCAATAGACGTAGAAAAAAAAATTTCACTTCCCTTTGTTTGCGTCCATGTCTGGCTGTTGGTGGGCAAGTCAGGTCCAGTCCTGCCTGCCCACCTGGGCTGTGGTTCCTCTTCTTGGCGGCAGCTGGAAGAACTAAGACAGTAGACGGGTTAGCACTGAACAACAAAGGTACATAAGTCATTGATAATCGATATAGATCTATAATTGAAAAGAGGGACTTGACTTTAAGGTGAACATTAACTTTATGTATAGTCTTTACTTTGAATGAATGATAGTTTACGGGAACTTTACTTTGAATGCCCTACAGTTGCCATTAAAAGACGATCCACACATTACATCCATACATACATCCAGGCCTGAAGTTCCATCCATGCATCCGTCTCCACCACTCCAATACACGTAGAAAAAAAAATTTCACTTCCCTTTGTTTGCGTCCATGTCTGGCTGTTGGTGGGCAAGTCAGGTCCAGTCCTGCCTGCCCACCTGGGCTGTGGTTCCTCTTCTTGGCGGCAGCTGGAAGAACTAAGACAGTAGACGGGTTAGCACTGAACAACAAAGGTACATAAGTCATTGATAATCGATATAGATCTATAATTGAAAAGAGGGACTTGACTTTAAGGTGAACATTAACTTTATGTATAGTCTTTACTTTGAATGAATGATAGTTTACGGGAACTTTACTTTGAATGCCCTACAGTTGCCATTAAAAGACGATCCACACATTACATCCATACATACATCCAGGCCTGAAGTTCCATCCATGCATCCGTCTCCACCACTCCAATACACGTAGAAAAAAAAATTTCACTTCCCTTTGTTTGCGTCCATGTCTGGCTGTTGGTGGGCATGTCAGGTCCAGTCCTGCCTGCCCACCTGGGCTGTGGTTCCTCTTCATGGCAGCAGCTGGAAAAACTAAGACAGTAGACGGGTTAGCACTGAACAACAAAGGTACATAAGTCATTGATAATCAATATAGATCTATAATTGAAAAGAGGGACTTGACTTTAAGGTATACATTAACTTTATGTATAGTCTTTACTTTGAATGAATGATAGTGTAGGGGAACTTTACTTTGAATGCCCTACAGTTGCCATTAAAAGACGATCCACACATTACATCCATACATACATCCAGGCCTGAAGTTCCATCCATGCATCCGTCTCCACCACTCCAATACACGTAGAAAAAAAAATTTCACTTCCCTTTGTTTGCGTCCATGTCTGGCTGTTGGTGGGCAAGTCAGGTCCAGTCCTGCCTGCCCACCTGGGCTGTGGTTCCTCTTCTTGGCGGCAGCTGGAAGAACTAAGACAGTAGACGGGTTAGCACTGAACAACAAAGGTACATAAGTCATTGATAATCGATATAGATCTATAATTGAAAAGAGGGACTTGACTTTAAGGTGAACATTAACTTTATGTATAGTCTTTACTTTGAATGAATGATAGTTTACGGGAACTTTACTTTGAATGCCCTACAGTTGCCATTAAAAGACGATCCACACATTACATCCATACATACATCCAGGCCTGAAGTTCCATCCATGCATCCGTCTCCACCACTCCAATACACGTAGAAAAAAAAATTTCACTTCCCTTTGTTTGCGTCCATGTCTGGCTGTTGGTGGGCAAGTCAGGTCCAGTCCTGCCTGCCCACCTGGGCTGTGGTTCCTCTTCTTGGCGGCAGCTGGAAGAACTAAGACAGTAGACGGGTTAGCACTGAACAACAAAGGTACATAAGTCATTGATAATCGATATAGATCTATAATTGAAAAGAGGGACTTGACTTTAAGGTGAACATTAACTTTATGTATAGTCTTTACTTTGAATGAATGATAGTGTACGGGAACTTTACTTTGAATGCCCTACAGTTGCCATTAAAAGACGATCCACACATTACATCCATACATACATCCAGGCCTGAAGTTCCATCCATGCATCCGTCTCCACCACTCCAATAGACGTAGAAAAAAAAATTTCACTTCCCTTTGTTTGCGTCCATGTCTGGCTGTTGGTGGGCAAGTCAGGTCCAGTCCTGCCTGCCCACCTGGGCTGTGGTTCCTCTTCTTGGCGGCAGCTGGAAGAACTAAGACAGTAGACGGGTTAGCACTGAACAACAAAGGTACATAAGTCATTGATAATCGATATAGATCTATAATTGAAAAGAGGGACTTGACTTTAAGGTGAACATTAACTTTATGTATAGTCTTTACTTTGAATGAATGATAGTTTACGGGAACTTTACTTTGAATGCCCTACAGTTGCCATTAAAAGACGATCCACACATTACATCCATACATACATCCAGGCCTGAAGTTCCATCCATGCATCCGTCTCCACCACTCCAATACACGTAGAAAAAAAAATTTCACTTCCCTTTGTTTGCGTCCATGTCTGGCTGTTGGTGGGCAAGTCAGGTCCAGTCCTGCCTGCCCACCTGGGCTGTGGTTCCTCTTCTTGGCGGCAGCTGGAAAAACTAAGACAGTAGACGGGTTAGCACTGAACAACAAAGGTACATAAGTCATTGATAATCGATATAGATCTATAATTGAAAAGAGGGACTTGACTTTAAGGTGAACATTAACTTTATGTATAGTCTTTACTTTGAATGAATGATAGTTTACGGGAACTTTACTTTGAATGCCCTACAGTTGCCATTAAAAGACGATCCACACATTACATCCATACATACATCCAGGCCTGAAGTTCCATCCATGCATCCGTCTCCACCACTCCAATACACGTAGAAAAAAAAATTTCACTTCCCTTTGTTTGCGTCCATGTCTGGCTGTTGGTGGGCAAGTCAGGTCCAGTCCTGCCTGCCCACCTGGGCTGTGGTTCCTCTTCATGGCGGCAGCTGGAAAAACTAAGACAGTAGACGGGTTAGCACTGAACAACAAAGGTACATAAGTCATTGATAATCGATATAGATCTATAATTGAAAAGAGGGACTTGACTTTAAAGTGAACATTAACTTATGTATAGTTTTTACTTTGAATGAATGATAGTGTACGGGAACTTTACTTTGAATGCCCTACAGTTGCCATTAAAAGACGATCCACACATTACATCCATACATACATCCAGGCCTGAAGTTCCATCCATGCATCCGTCTCCACCACTCCAATAGACGTAGAAAAAAAAATTTCACTTCCCTTTGTTTGCGTCCATGTCTGGCTGTTGGTGGGCAAGTCAGGTCCAGTCCTGCCTGCCCACCTGGGCTGTGGTTCCTCTTCTTGGCGGCAGCTGGAAGAACTAAGACAGTAGACGGGTTAGCACTGAACAACAAAGGTACATAAGTCATTGATAATCGATATAGATCTATAATTGAAAAGAGGGACTTGACTTTAAGGTGAACATTAACTTTATGTATAGTCTTTACTTTGAATGAATGACAGTGTACGGGAACTTTACTTTGAATGCCCTACAGTTGCCATTAAAAGACGATCCACACATTCCATCCATACATGCATTCAGGCCTGAAGTTCCATCCATGCATCCGTCTCCACCACTGCAATAGACGTAGAAAAAAAAATTTCACTTCCCTTTGTTTGCATCCATGTCTGGCTGTTGGTGGGCAAGTCAGGTCCAGTCCTGCCTGCCCACCTGGGCTGTGGTTCCTCTTCTTGGTGGCAGCTGGAAGAACTAAGACAGTAGACGGATTAGCACTGAACAACAAAGGTACACAAGTCATTTAAAATCGATATAGATCTATAATTGAAAAGAGGGACTTGACTTTAAAGTGAACATTAACTTTATGTATAGTCTTTACTTTGAATGAATGATAGTGTACGGGAAGTTTACTTTGAATGCCCTACAGTTGCCATTAAAAGACGATCCACACATTACATCCATACATACATTCAGGCCTGAAGTTCCATCCATGCATCCGTCTCCACCACTCCAATAGACGTAGAAAAAAAAATTTCACTTCCCTTTGTTTGCATCCATGTCTGGCTGTTGGTGGGCAAGTCAGGTCCAGTCCTGCCTGCCCACCTGGACTGTGGTTCCTCTTCTTGGCGGCAGAATTTTCACTTCCCTTTGTGTCAATGTCTGACTGTTGGTGGGCAAGTCAGGTCCAGTCCTGCCTAACCACCTGGGCTGTGGTTCCTCTCCTCCTTGATGGCAGCTGGAAGAACTAAGACAGTAGACGGTTTAGCCTTTGTTTGTTCCCAGGTCCAGTCCTGCTGTATGTTACTTTTCTGATAGTTTATTTCATCTCCCCTCTAGTTTAGTGTATTTATTTTCCTGTTTTGGAATGTCTGAGTTAACCTGAAATTCAGTAGTTTATGGATTTAAATTAATATTCATGATTGAGTATATTTTTTTATTATGTCACCTAAGCCAATGGCGCAAGTGAACTATAGTCATAGTGCACAGTCTGTAGTCGCCCATCTGTCATTTACTTTTTCACAATTGCAGATTTTGTATATATGATGTACCCAACGTCCCCTACTAAAATAGTGTTTGGGATCCAGATTCCCACAGGGTTAGGTCCAGGGTGGGGCCAAAAGTGCCCAAACCGGTACCCCTCTTCAAAAATCTTCTCCGGAATCAGTGCATAAATGGGGAAACTAATTGCATTTCAACAATCTATAAGGATGGATTATGAAAAATTGTGGTCAGAGTAAAGTTCCGTTAAATAAAAATTTAAACTTTTTTTTTAAATGTTCTTGGACTTGGTAATTTCAATGCAGAAAAGTGTCATGTTTTTCAGTTAATTGATATTGATGATTTCTTAATGACTATTTTGATCATGATCATGGTAAGGAATATAATTGTGAAAGAATTTTGTGAATATTTCAATTTTTGGATTTTTCATGAATTTTTGACTTCCAAAAAAGGGGGGGGGGGGGGGGGGCATTTTTCACTATTTCAACTTTTTCTGCATAACTGTGGGAAGGATTTTAATAGGTTTTGGTAGAAATAAATCACTTATGATCCCCTTCCAAATTCTGTTGTTTTCGTCCGGACCTCTTTACAGGTGGTGCTACCATAGTCAAATGTAGGTCACAAAAGCGTACCCTCTATTGACAATGTTCTTCTTCACACTGGCTGTATACAGAGACAAACAGAATGCATAGAAATGATATAGAGGGATGAATGAAGACGTATTTTCATTTTGGTTCCCTTCTAAAATCAAATTTAAGAATTTTTTTTCAGCATTTGTTTGGACTTGGTGGTTTCAATGCAGAAAAGTGTCATATTTCCTAGTTAATTGATAATGATGATTTCTTACGGACTAATGTGATCATAACTATGGTAAGGAATGTTACTTTCAAAGAATTTTGTCAATATCTCAATTTTTGGGAGTTTTTTAGCTCACCAGAGCGGAAGGCTCAAGTAAGCTATTGTCATAGTTAGTCCGGAGTCTGTCCGTCCGGCATCTGTCGTAAATTTTTCACATTTTGAACTTCTTCTTCAGAACCACTAAACAGAATTTGATGCAACTTGGTAGTTCCCATACAAGTGTTGTTTTTTTATTTTGTTATTTTTTGTCCAGATCCATTGACAGGTGGTGCCACCATGAGCAAAAGTAGGTCACAGAGGGTACCCTCCTTTGACAAACTACTTCGGACTGGGGGCATACAGAGACAAACCGAATGCAAAGGAATTATCTAGACAGATGTGTGAAGAAGTGTTGTTATTTTTGGTTCCATTCCGAAATCAAATTTTTTATTTTTTTTTTTTTTCAACATTTTTTTGGACTTGGTAATTTCAATGCAGAAAAGAGTAATTTCAATGCAGAAAAGTGTTATGTTTTTCAGTTAATTGATAATGATGAGTTCTTATGGACTATTTTGATCATAATTATGGTAAGGAATATTATTGTGAAAGAATTTTGTCAATATCTCAAGTTTTGGATTTTTTTATGAATTTTTTAAGACTTCCAAGAAAAAGAGGGGGGGGGGGGGTGTTGGACAGTTTTTCACATTTTCAACTTATTCTACAGAACTACTTAAAGAATGAAACTGGGTAGGATGCAAGTACTCATGGTCTCTTGCAAGAGTTATTTTTTTTTGTCCAGATCAATCAGCAGGTGGCACCACCATAGGCAAAATTAGGTCACAGAGGGTACCCTGCTTTAACAAACTTCTTTTTCAGATTGGAGGCATACAGAGACAAACTGAATGCATAGGAATGATCTAGAGATGATGTGAAGAAGTGTTATTGTATTTGGTTCCTGTCCGAAATCAAATTTTTGACGTTTTTTCGATGTCTTTTTGGACTTGGTGTTTTCAATTCAAAAAGAAGCGACTTTACTCATTATTGCTCCTTATATAATAATTTGATGCTGTAATTAACCCCCTGCAAATGAAGTTTGGGGGGGGGGTATATAGGAATCACCTTGTCCGTCCGTCCTGGTTCGTGTCCGGGCCATATCTTTTTATTGGGTGGATGGATTTAGATAATATTTCACAATATTGTTGCCCATGACCCAAGGGTGTGTCATGACCTTGACTCAAGGTCATAAGTCAAACATCAAGGTCACTGTGGACTTGGTTAAAACCATGGCCAGGCCATATCTTTTTATTGGGTGGATAGATTAAGATAATATTTCACAGGATTGTTGCCCATGACCCAAGGGTGTGTTATGACCTTGACCCAAGGTCATAAGTCATGGTGATAATAGACACAACAAGAAAAACTGTCTGCAACATAACTTTGTTCGAGCCATAACTTCTCACCCAGTGCACAGATTTCAATAACATTTCACAGAATTGTTGCTTAGGATCCAAGGGTGTGTTATTACTTTGAATCGCAGTCGTAGGTCAGAGGTCAAGGTCACAATAGACACAATTGGTATAAACTTGCCCGGCCATAACTTCTTCCCTTGTGCACAGATTTCAATAATATTTCATAGAATTGTTGCTTAGGATCTAAGGGTGCGCCATGACCTTGAACCAAGATCATAGGTCAAAGGCCAAGGTCACAATAGACAAAATGGGTAAAACCATGTTTTCATTGATTATACCTCAAAATGTGCTTGTAACTGGGACATCCATTACACTTATACCAGTGATGTATATTGGGATGAATTATTGCATGTTTCTACTTTGTTGCCGCTGGGGGGGGGGTCCTGTTAATCAAACCAAGGGGAAAGAATGCCACAGTAAAAGTTTTTTGTCAATATCTTAGTTTTTAGATGTTTTATGAAGATTATAAGATTGTAATATTACTGGTAATGAAAGGTTTAAAGGAATCTTAAAGTCGTGGGTTCAAACCCTGACGGGGGCAATATAGTTTTTGTAATCATATGTATGAAAAGAACTTTTATAGTGAAAATTTTTTCAATATCTCAATTTCTAGGTTTTTTAAATCTTTTTTTTCTTAAAAGATAAAGGAAGGAGGAGGGGGGATTATTCACATTTTCTTCTTTATCTTCAGAACTGTGTGAAGTCAAGATGCATCAACAGGTGGTGCCACCACAGGCCAATTTTATAATTTTATTCTATGCAAAAGGATAAAAAGGGGAAAGATGACTGCATCATCGCAATTTGCATTGACTTCTTCTTCCAATGAAGTGCAAACCATACAAATATTGATATATTTTCAATATTAAACATTTAAAATAATTGTTTGAAATATGAAGTCATCATGTTCTTTCATGAAATTAAAAAAACTTCCTAGATAATGCCACCATGTCTAAAAACTAGGTCTCACAATGGTACATATACCACTTGGTAATTAGTCCCCTACCGGCATCGCCGAAGGGACTATAGGTTTGCACTCCATCCGTCTGTCCGTCAGTCACACTCACGTTTTCCGGACTTTTTTTCAAAACGCTTGTTTTGTTTTTGATTATTGTTTTACGTCACTCCACGATTATTTCACGTATATGGTGACGGCATCTGCTTGATGCATTGCATACAAATTTAGACCTTTGCAACGGACCCACCCGAAGCAGTGAGGGATCTTTTACGTGCCACGCCTACCGTGACACGGGACCTCGGTTTTTACTGTCTCATCCGAAAGACAGAACACCGGTGTGCCCCGGGCGGGAGTCGAACCCGCGACCTCTCGATCACGAGCCGAGCACCTTATCCACTAGGCCACACCGGCTTTCTAAACGCTTGTAGATATTCATCAAATTTTGATGTGTGAGTCTACCACCATGAGTTACAGGTCAAGTGCGAGTTTCGTTTTGGTCCACTTATTTTTGACGGAATTATGGCCCTTGGAATAAGAAAATTTCTTTAAAATAGCATTTTCCGGACTTTTTTTTTCTAAACTCTTGTAGATATTCATCAAATTTTTGGTGTGTGAGTATACCACCATGAGTTACAGATCAAGTTTGAGTTTCGTTACAGTCCACTGATTTTTGACAGAATTACGGCCCTTGGAATTAGAAAATTTCTGTAAAAAAGCAGTTTTCCAGACTTTTTTTTTCTAAACGCTTGTAGATATTCATCCAATTTTTGGTGTGTGAGTATACCACCATGAGTTACAGATCAAGTTATAGTTTTGTTACGGTCCACTGATTTTTGACGGAATTACGGCCCTTGGAATTAGAAAATTTCTTTAAAATAGCAGTTTTCCGGACGTTTTTTTCTAAATGCTTGTAGATATTCATCCAAAAGTAAAAGCCACAGATTAAAAAGAGATACCAAGTAGCTTAAGGAAGAGCACTCGTGTTTACTCACGAGAGATACAGGTTCGAATCCTGTCTTGGTAAAACTTAACTTACATGTTGCAATATTGATATTTTGTAACCTCAGAGTACAGGTTTCTGTAGAGAAATCATCTTTTAACAAGAGCAACGCCTAGCGTGGCATAATACGCCCGTCGCTTAATTGGGACAGGATCAATTCGCATTTGGCATGATTTTAATGAAAAACATCTGACGTTTACTGAAGTTAATTGCGTTTCATAGCATTTTATCATAGGAATAAGTCCAAAGGCAATATCTCCTGCAGAAATGGTCCTATGCAACCCATCTTGGAAATTGACCTGCAAAAAACAACTTGAAATTTTTAAATTTCAGAACTAGCCCCCCCCCCCCTCCCAAACACCCCAACACCCCCCCCCCCCTTCTAAAATTATAAATTTCTCAAAAATGAAGAAAAAGATATCAATACCTGTAAAACATGTGGAGGTTGGTACATTTTACTTGTTTCATGATAAATTTCATAATGTTTTTACAAAAATTAGATTTTTAATGAATTTTCAAAACAAAATCCAAGGGCCATAAATCCGTCAAAATTATGTCAATCGTAACAAAACTCGAACTGGTACTGATGCCGCTTCGAATAAGCCTATATATCATATTTCAACTCAATATCTCGAAAGACGGCAAAAAAAGTCCGGAAAACATGACCTAGGACATATGGTCAACCGCCCCCCCCCCCCCCCCCCCCAAAAAAAAAATAATAAATTTCTCAAAAATGTAGAAAAAAATATTAAAACCCGTAACATATGAGATGGTTGGTACATTTTACTTGTTTCATGATAAATTTCATAATGTTTTGACATAAAATAGTTTAATGAATTTCTGAAAAAGTCCAAGGGCTATAAACCCGTCAAAAGTAAGTCAATTGTAACATAACTCGAACTGGTACTGACGCTGCTTGATATAAAGCTATATACTAAATTTCAATTCAATGTCTTGAAAGACGGCAAAAAAAAGTCCGGAAAACATGACCTAGGACATATGGTCAAACCGCCCTTCCCGCTAAAATCATAAATTTCTCAAAAATGAAGAAAAAGATATTAAAAACCGTAACATATGTGATAGTTGGTACACTTTACTTGTTTCATGAGAAATTTCATAATGTTTTGACAAAAAATAGATTTTTAATGAATTTTTGAAAAAATTTTGAAATTTATAAGTCCAAGGGCCATAAATCTGTCAAAAGTAGGTCAATCGTAATAAAACTCGAACTGGTACTGACGCCGCTTGAAATAAAGCTATATACCAAGTTTCATCGCAATATCTTGAAAGACGTCCAAAAAAAGTCCGGAAAACATGACCCCGGACAGACGGACGCACGGACAGCGCCATAACATAATACGTCCCGTCTATTGGACAGGCGTATAAAAATGAGTCGGGTTAGAAATTTTCTCTGTTTACTTTAAAAATCAAAGTACTTACAACACTGGCAGCCGGGCTTCTAGTAACTGGCCAAGTAGCAAAAGTTTAAATTGGAGTTAAAATACAGTTGATAACAAAATCAAGGAAAGAACAATTTACACGTTTCATTATGGAAAACAATTCTTAACTGATAGTGAAATGACGTTTATCATTGGTTAACTTTGATAAAATAGGCATGGCATCTACCCTTGATCATGATGAAATGTATTTAATAGAGTTATCGAACATGTCAAGAGTTCGATTGGTTATGGGTGAATAATGCTACGATGTAATGACTATTTTGATTGGTTTATGATATGAAGTATAATAAACAGTAGTCGATAAGGTAAAGTATTGTATATGTTCCCTCACTGCTTCGGGTGGGTCCGTTGCAGAGGTCAAAATTTGTATGCTCCGCATCAGGCAGATGCCGTCACCATATACGTGAAATATTTGTGGTGTGACGTTAAACAAAAATCAATCAATCAGTTGTATATGTTATTCGAATACTTAGATTTCAATACAGGCGCACGCTTTAATTGTCATAATAATTTCATGGATTTTATTGATGAACATAATGTAGGGTATATGGTATATGTTACATGAAGATTTGAAGTTGGAAACATTATCAATTTAATTGCCTTTGATTCCGTAATTTGATGGGATAGACTGTTAAATTTTTCATTATTGATGATCTTCTTGTATAACATTGATAATATCGAATCGGAATGTTTTGCGTGATTTTCTATATTTGCAAATGATTTGTCTTATTTTTCATTTTATAGTTTGTCGATTATATTCATAAAAATGATGAAGGTGCATGGTACATGATGTCACGCGAAGTGATTTCTGCAAAAATTGAAAATAAATCTGAGCGTATCGCCTTCCATTTCAAAACATGTGTTGTTTTATCTTTTAAATGATTTATGTTCGTTTGAGTGAAATGAATTTAGAACTTAAAACCATAAGTTCATTAGTGTTTTAAAAGTTACACTGCCCTTGTCATGATTTATTCTTTTGAACATAAAAAAATATATCGGTCATCTCTGATCGCTATAGAGAGCAGAAGGATATTCTATTTATCCTTGAAAAGTTCAACAGATCTACCATAGGAATTCAGCATATCTTGATCGTAGCCGACGGTTCAAAGTGTAATGCATGAAAAAATTCAATTATCGCCTTTTTTTGTTTGGTCAAAACTGCAAAAATTTAGATGCTTCAATCGGCACTGGCAGTTGATGTATCCTGATTACGCAACATGTTGCAACAATAGACAGTCTCGCCAACAAAACATCTTTCAGCTTATGCATTAGTGTGATGTCATCCATTGTAAGTATTTATTATGTTTTGAATGATATTATACAAGTCCGAGATTATACAGTAGAGTCGCATTATTATAGTTTGCTCTTATCTGAAAGATGTAAGCAAGTGTAGTCCAGTGGAGGAGTTGTCCGGCTTGTGAGACTCTGACTGATAACGTGTCTGACATCTAAATTGCAAAACAATTCGTAAGCAAGAACGAGCACCATGAAGTTTTCTTTGGAAAGTATTGAAGTGTGAACATTGTAACATGATGAGCAGCCACGGACCTTTAATGTGCATACCACCCAGTTAACTTGTGCATAAAAGTATGAAATAAAAAATAACCACACTGCAACATGTTTTGTTGCTGAATAGTAGCCACTAAAGCACTAAAAGTAAATAATCCGTCTTTTATTTAATCATTCAGAGAGAGAAATTTGAATGAATTCAAACTGAAGGTTTTTTATTGTTTTTGTCCTGTCTGGTGGCTGTTGTAAACCTTCGCCATAACTTTTGAACCGAAAAAGATAGACTTCATATTTGGCATGCATACTCCACGAATGAAGCCCTTCCCTTTCAATTGACACCAGACAAGGTCAGTGACCTTGAGACCTTCTCTGTGACCTTTGTGCTAAAAATAGCTTTTTCGGACCTTGTTGCCGCCTGGGACATAGTGTTTCACAAACACACCCTTTTTTTCTCTCTTTTTGTAACACGAAGTGTTACACTGTTATGGACCCGGGTCATGGGCGCTGCCATATTGGGATTCACCCCTTTGCTCATGTATTCCTACACTCTGTGAAATAGGTCTATGATTATGTGCATTAAATTTGCAAATATTCATGAACATTTGATACTTCTGGTATGTTATTAACTACATTTTCAGCAAATTATTTAGGAAGATGTATGGAAAGTCTATACCAGAGCTGAACAAACGCGATGATTATTTTTTAAACTAACTGGCATGTAACCTATGTTTTCATTCAGTCGTTGATTACTACGCACTGATCGCACATTTTCGGGCCTTTCCGTCCGCCCTTGCCAACCACAATAACAACATGCTTTCGATGACGTTATGCCGAAAAATTGATGTTTTACTTGATTCAAGTGGGACAGCAGACTGTATAAGTTAAATTTTTTCCTTTGCGTATTGTAAACATTCTGCGTAAGTTTCACCAGAGCTGGGTATTAACGTGAAATTGCCCCCCTTTCCAAATTCCGCGTTGCTAAGGGACGAATAGCGTCATGTATAAAATTCTTCCGAGAAACGAATTGATATTTAGTGCACCGACATAAGAAGTTTCTTCGGTTTCATATTCTTAAAATTCCATGATTAAATTATTAATCACAAATTGATTCATACATGAGTGACTTGACATCGCATCGTAAACAGCTGAACAGGCAGATTTCAAATCTGATTTGCTCCGGCGCGGCGAGATGAAATAACATGATGGAAAGCATGTTGCACGGTGGTACGCACGCATGTCATGTACGTTGTCAGTTTTGTTGGTTTATAATAAACTTGATTGTAATAATTGTGCACGTGAATGGTAGAACTTGCAAATCGTCCTTGATATGAGATTTAAGATGTACGTTAAGAACAGTGAACGAAGTTGGTTCAATCAGAATTTTTGATAGTTGGAGTCAGAGGCAATGTGGACAAAGTCAAAGAGTAGGTATAATGACTTTTGAATTTGAGGACGGTATATCGTGGTTATACATGTCTGAACGCTAATGTGTGGACCAATCAGAATTATCAAAACAAAACATGTTTCATGTAATTTGAGGACTCTATATCGTGGTTATACATGAAGTATGACACTCATTTATGAGTACACTTCGTAATGAAAGAAGAAGAACAAATGAATTAGAATATCTTTTTAACATCACTTTTTGTCCCCCACTTTTGTGAAAGCAAGGGGACATTACATCTCATAATACTCATTCCTCCATCTGTCAGTCTGGTCACAAAAACTTTAACCATGACAATAACTTTTGATCCAGTAGGAGTACAACTTCACATGTAGATTCCTTGTGATGAGACTTTCCACTTAAGATAATTACTTTTGACATCTTAGAATTCTTTTCAATTCACTTGTTTATCTTGACAGATATGTATCCTCAGGAACACCCTCATCTGATTACAAGCCCCTCCTAATTACAAACATAGATTCACCAAAGTTGCACCAGTGATTCATCTATGGGATGCACACTAGAGTACCTGGTTCGATTGCTTCATGTGACAGTTTTCCACTTCAGTGATTTGGTTAACCGGTTGGGGATATCTCAGATTGGGACAAACTAGTAAAAATAAAAGACTTCTGACTTGGCCGTATGCCAAGTCACCTCAACTAAACAGTGCGTGAAAATTCCCAAACTTGTGCTAATGGTTCATCTTGGGACCCAAACTTGAATGCAAGCTTCATATAACTATTCCCACTTCAATTTTGTTTCATTAAAAGAAAATTGATTAGAATAACTCAATAATGATTCAAGTATCATTTTAAATTTGTGCTGTTCATTGTAAGAATTAAACTAGTCCTGAATTAAGGGGGTAGTCTGGTGAACTAGTAAGAAGAATTAAAATCTACAACTGGCTATTTCATGCATATTCAATAAGAACAGACAAAGGTAGATTAAATAATAACAAAAACGTATTATGTTATGGAGCAAATTATTGTACTAGAATCAATGCAAATTAACACTGTTTCATGCCTATTTCGATATAGAGAAATGAGCAGTTTATATATATTTTTTCACAAATATGACACAGAAAAGTTTGGGGTTTTTTTTATTTTGGTAGATAAACTTATGAATTTATACTGATTGATTGAAAAAATAACAAGGGTTAGGGAAAGCTCTGACAACTTACGAAGCCTTTCATAGTGGCTATAGTAATTAAACAAACCTACTAAAATTATGACAATTTCACAAGAAGTACACTTATTTGATAATTTCTGTTATGTGCAATAGTCTGTCATAAGTCAAAACATCATAAAATTACAATAGGTAATGGAGCATTTTACAAAGAAATTTGATAGATATTACACCCTCCCCCATTTTGCTATAACCTCATTTGTGTGTAATATATATTGAATGAAATATTTCCTTTTCAGGATCAAGAAAGGAATTGATTTGTATACATATAAGCTTCAAACATTTCAAATTAAAACATATTTATATTCGATATTATCAAAATATATAAACACATTAATGCCTTCCCCCTTTCAGGAGGTTGGAGGCTATTTGGAAAACAAGTACATATATTTCCTTGAAAAATTTGCCTTTGTGGTACATATATAACTACTTCAATGAATATGTCAGTAACAACATTGTAGTATTATTTAAAAGTTAAAAATGTCTTCTTTTTAATGATATGTAAATCATGCCTCTTCTGTGAACAAGTCTGGAAATATAATGGCTCAAAGACACCATACTTTTCAACAGACAGCATATACAGCAGGTGCGACGACATCACGTCATTTAGACGTAACGTCTCAATGACATCATCCTCTACTGCATGATGTAAATCTGCAGCCCTTTTCAAATACATTAGCACTCTGAGGATTAAAAATAAAAACCTCTCTTGTTCATTGAATTTCGTTTTGATTGTTTCAAGATAATTAAATATAGTGGCCTTCGCTTTTAGTTGATTATCTTGTGCTTTTTTAGGTTTTAAAATATTTTACTTTTCCCATTTCGTATTTGCCGGCATAGAGTTTTGGTCAATAGAATAACTCTAAAAACAATTTTCTTCAATATCACATGATAATTTACAAACACATGCATAATAGACAAATTATTGAACATTACTTCTGTATTTTCTATCACGACTAAAAATAATACATCATCGTGACAGTACGAGTTACCTACCGTTAGGCAGATTACTTTTAGGTGTAAATCGTTCACCAGACTACATCCTTGATACTATTGATATTTTAAAACGATTTCCTCTTTATCTTCATATGAGTGTTACTCGGGACCTTCAGTCCTTTGATTTTTTTTTTTTTTTTTTTTATTTATTTATTTTTTTTTTTTTTTTTTTTTATTTTTTTTTGGTTCTGTTCCGAAATAAAATTTTTGACGTTTTTTCGACATTTTTTTTGGACTTCGTAATTTTAATACAGAAAAGTGTCATGTTTTTCAGTTAATTGATAATAATGACTTCTTATGGCCAAATCTGATCATATTTATGGTAAGGAATATTACTGTGAAAGAATTTTGTCAATATCTCATTTTTTGGATTTTTTTTATGAATTTTTTAAGACTTCCAAAAAAAGGGGGGGGGTTGGCCATTTTTCATATTTTCAACTTTTTCTGCAAAACTGTTGGAAGGATTTTAATAAATCTTGGTAGAAATAAATCACTTATGATCCCCTTCAAATTCTGTCGTTTTCGTCCAACCTCTTTACAGGTGGCGCCACCACAGTTAAAAGTAGGTCACAAAAGAGTACCCTTCTTTGACAATCTTCTCCTCCATACTGGCTGTATACAGAGACAATCAGAATGCATAGAAATGATCTAGAGGATGAGTGAAGAAATCTTGTCATTTTTGTTCCCTTCCAAAATCAAATTTTAGAAAAAATTTTCGACATTTCTTTTGACTTGGTGATTTCGATGCAGAAAAGTGTCATATTTCCTAGTTTATTGATAATGATGATTTCTTGTGGAATATTTTGATCATAATTATGGTAAGAAATGTTATTTTACAATTTTTGGATTTTCTATGAATTTTTTAAGACTTCCAAATGAGGATGTATAGGGACAATTCCTCACATTTTTAACTTCTGCTGTTATACCACATGAAAAATTTTAATGAAACATGGTATACATGAAGTACTATGGGTCCCCTATCAATTTTGTGCATTTCATCCAAATTGGTCAACAGATACTGCCACCATGTCTAAAAACTAGGTCTCACATGTGGTACATATACCACTTGGTAATTAAAATATGGAGAGTAGCGATTCAAATCCAGCTGTGGTCAAAAAAATTTTTTTTCATTTCTTTACACATCTAAATAAGTTTTTAGATGTTTCTCAACACTCAACATACGAAATTAGGCCATTTTAAGTTGGATCTGGACAATATTTGAAACAATTGTTGTTCGTGACCCTGACTTGAAATCAGTCAACAAAAGGCCCCACCTAAAGAAAATGACAAAGTTGTTGCCCTGAATCACATCTTGCAGAGACAAAGCAAATGCTGAATATCAAAATCATCCGAATGGATGTGTAAAAAAAAAACTGTTGTTGTTTTTTTATTCTGGTCTGAAATAAAATTTGATATATTTCCAACTTAGTCACAGTAATGCAAAAATAAATAATTCTTCCTTCCTGCATGACTGATAATCTAGGTACTCAGGTGAGCGATATAGGCCCACTTGGGCCTCTTGTTTGCTTTTCACTTTTGGAAGGTTGTTCCATCAAATAGGAAACCTTGAAGTGCTCTAAGTTTACCAGCGAAGATATAAATTTGAGGCTGAATGCATCCTTAATATAGAGTATGAAAATACACTGATGAAAACATGCCAATATATAAATCCGTTTTAAGTTTTGAAGATACGAAATCGGACGGACAGACAAAAAGAGCCATCAAAGTTGAGGCCGTGTGAATCTTTAATATGGAGTGTAACAAACGCTGGTCAAATTTATCAATAAATAAGCCTTTCTTTTGTATGTGAAGTTCTAGCTGCAGTGCGACATTGACTTTCAACAGTGATCCGAGAGTCCTTGGTCTGAAAGCCCATATCCAAATTCAAACATTATTGCCTGTTGAAAATTCTCTGAAAATAAGTTGTTTACGGGATTTTAATTCTATATTCTGAGTGAACTTGCTTTTCGTTTGGGGGGGGGGGGGGTTGGATATTTTGCCTACAAATTTGAATAAATACATAGGATACATAACATAAATACATAACTTTGAAGGGGGGGGGGGGCACATGTGTATTAGCCAAACTACTGGGTTATTTTTGGTGCTAAATCTGGATTATAACATATAAATATGTGGCGAAAATTGGGTGCCCGAGCCCCCCTCTAAATCCGCCACTGACATCAACCAGTATTCATAGTACACTTAGACAAGGTCATTTACCAGTATTAATAGTACACATAGACGAGGGCATTTACCAGTGCTTAAAGTACACATAGACGAGGACATTTACCAGTATTTATAGTACATATAGACGAGGACATTTACCAGTATTCATAGTACACATAGACGAGGACATGTACTAGTATTCATAGTACACATAGACGAGGACATGTACTAGTATCTATAGTACACATAGACGAGGACATTTACCAGTATTTATAGTACATATAGACGAGGACATTTACCAGTATTCATAGTACACATAGACGAGGACATTTACCAGTATTCATAGTACACAGACGAGGACATTTACCAGTATTCATAGTACACATAGACGAGGACATGTACTAGTATTTATAGTACAAATAGTCGAGAACATTAATCAGTATTGGTCCAAGTTTAAATTAATTAATGTTTTAGTGTAACAAATGTCATCATATATATCGTAGAATATCAGGGTCTCTTGTTGATATAATTGTTGACGACATTGTCATACACAAATGTACCTCAGACCCATTAACGGGTTGGGGGCAACCTCTCATTTGAGTAACTATCACTGTTTTCAGTTATCAATTTCATGCAATGAACAAGTACTAAATGAAAGGACTTGAAAGTCCTCAAGGTCGGAATTGCATGGTCAAGTACATCAAAGGTAATAAAGTCGTGATCCACCAAGAGATCACACACCAAGCGTGTAGTGTTTAGGATCAGTATTGACAAAAACACGGTCTGCGCACAGGTGCTCGTTTTCATATAAACAACGGCTCCGCCCCTGTACGTCTCCGTCTCGTACTATATAGTTATCTCATTCTCTCATCACTTTTGATATTGACAGTAGTGTGAAATTAACAATCTGGACAGTCTCCCGCTGTACATGTACATTTGGGGAAAACCACGTCTACACGTGGAGATCTATAAATAACTGGCTATTTTTAGTAGCATTACATATCAACAACTACAGAGACGTTTGTTTATCGCTGTGACGAGAAGATTGTAAAGTACTTCGAATTCCACTGCTATAAAAAGAAGCGATAGTTTTATTAATTATAATACAACGGATACTAGTACGGACTAGTAGTGCACTTCTTAAATTACGGCACAGCTACACAATAATGTCAATCGTACTTTTTCGGGACTTTCCGTCGAGTATTCGGAAAGACTGCATGTCCTCCAGCGCATGAATATAATTCGTCTAAATCAATGAAATAACGGCACATCTATTTTCTCATCTGATCACACTTATCTTGTATTGACTCGTACAATATGAATTATAAGTACTGAAAGTAAATCTAATCACGCTTTTTCTAAATATCGACGCACTATTTATACACGAGGAGGTATTTTCTGCGTTCCACGCATTCTCCACAGCTTATTGTAACGACTAGAGTCTGGAATTGCTACGCAATTCCGACCAAAAATTAAAGTTTCAAAATTTTGACTTAAACTTAAAATATACATCTTTACAATATACTGAACATAAAATACAAAAGAAGTTGACCTTTTCAACTTACCATTTTGGAGTTTATAACTGCAACATTTGTGCAGCTATAATCTCCAAAACAGTAACTTAAAAATATCAACTTGTTTTGTAAACAATATTTAGTATGCTGTAAACATGTGCCCTTTTTAATTTCAAATCATAATTCCAAAATTTCATATTTTAGAACTTGAAATTGATTACTGAAAAGCAGATGGTTACTCATTTGAGTGATAATCTCTAACATGAGAGGTTAACATGAGCCCCCCCAGCATGCTTAAGTCTGCAAACTAAACATTGTTGCACGAATGGACAATAGACCGATAGAACCAAACCATATCCTGAAATGAGTATGTACTCTATTTAGTTGAATTTCGTTATCTAAGGTTGACCCAGTTTAATAAAACATACATTTAGGCTAAATTTTAGCATTCCTATGACAGACGGTAAAAAGATGCCCGGTGCCATCTGACTAAGATTGCTCAATCGTAACTACTCGGCCATTTCCGTAACGGATGCATAATGTGTATTCTTACACAGGATTGTAATCTTATAACCATGTACATGTATACATAGTTTTGAGTACATCATTACATCATAGTACATTCGTTCGTAAATAAATAATTACTATTTGAATTTTCGTAATCGCAATTTCTAGTCTGAATTGATACTGAGCCAAAAATCAGATGCTTTCTCCGCACTATGTCTTGGTGTAAATTTTAAGTTCGGGGTACCATCAGGTAAACATCGAAATTACCTCCACTCACAAGACGTGGACAAATTTGTCCCCGTCTAAAAACTGTATATACTTATTTCTGAAAATGAAATAAAAATGCAGATGCAGTTTTAAAAAGTAACGGTTTTCTTTCTTTGCATACCACGCACTACCCAACACGTTGATCAACATATTCTGGTGCCCAAGAATCACTTTTTAAAACTAACGAGGCTGATAAATCAAAGTATCCTACATCAGGGACTGAGAATTTTTCAGTATTGTGAGATCTATACAGGCTTGTATTAATAATTCTACATACTATGACAAAACAAAATTGGCATGATACTAGCCAAACTGATCGTCTAACCTGTGTGGTACATATCGGAATTCGAACCTTTATCGCCTAGATTAGAATCCAAGTGCTCTACAACTCCCGAGTAATCAACATATAAAGACCGTGCCTTGCACCCCAAACTGTCCATACAACATTCCGACGTGTCTGGGATGTTCATAATTAACTCTGGTAAGCAATACATTTCTTCTGAAATGACCAATTGTATATATACAGGTGATCATTATACTAAGATATACATTAGATAACTCACCATATTTCTTATTGCAATACTCCAAAACATCCAGAATATCTCATGTTTTCAACCACAAACACCGACATTGAACACATACACAAAAACGAGAACAGTCCGTGCGCGCGGGAAAAATCATAGCCAATCAGTATAACTTGACAGGGATCAATTGACCAATGGCTATTAAGGGCACATTTGATGTATGTGAGAGCATCCACACCGCAAAACTATGGAGTATTTATCGAAAACATTTTGAACTCTTTTGGGGAGGTATTTCAAGATTTATAAAGGAGGCAGCTACGAGAACTTCAAGGGGAAGGGGGGGGGGGGGCGATGAAGACAAATTGGTATGTTGCATTACGATAAACTAAATGTTCATAGAAACCTCCCACTGGAATTTAATAATACTGAAACGGAAAAGACTGACAAGTTAAAAGTTACATCAACTTTGAGACAAAGTGACGATGCTATAATAAATGGACAACAGTTTTTATCATAACACCCCCCACCCCCCCTTTTGCAATTTACTCCCTCATTTCCATCTAATATCCCACTCTCCATAGTAACAATAATATTTCACAAGGTAAATTATTTATTTCAATATACATAATTATTTGTAGATTTACATCCCGGTAATGACACGAGTCATTGACTGTTGGTTCGCGTTGTAGCCGATCCAACCGAGTGTTCGATTCATGGCTAGTGTCCTTTCCTAACTTTAAGTTTTTGTAATTTAAAGTGAGCACATGACTATTGACGACACTAGTTTTAAATTGGTATTCTTTCAAATTTGCTACCATGTAGCTATATGATACAGTTGATAAAAACGACACAAACTCTCATCAAGGCAAACTAATATTTACCAATGGCGACCAATAGTTGTTAGAGATGGGTTTTACAGAGGCGAGCTCAATGTCTGCTTTTCCCCATTATATGAGAGGTCAGCAACATCCGGGTTCTACCCCAAGTAGGACCGAGATTGGTGAAAGCGACGTAAAATCTTTATACACCAAACCATATCAATAATTAATGTTAGTAAACATTATATACATACATGGACAAAACAAATATACGCAAATAAATAAATGATTGAATAATTAAAGAAGTCTTCGTCTCTTACTTATTCGAACACTCCAGTGGTTACGGTAATGTCAATATGTTGTGAGTCTGATTCACATCTCTCCGGATTGAATATCAGTTGCGGATTCAGAATTCTGAGTGGTCCGTCATATATTTCCCGACAGGGGATTTAACCATGTCATGTGGCGCAAGTACCAATGTTACGACCAAAAGAACCATCAGAGTTCAATTTGCAAGATTTCAGGACAAGTCCGGTCTCTTGGTCCCCAACCTTAAGCATGCATATAAGGGAGTTTGGTTTTGGTCTGTTTGTTTACCAGTTGGGAACGTTAAACTTCGTCATATCTTCTACGTGATTTGGGACACAAGATGTGTACATTCTCCGCTTAAAAAGTAAACTTTTGTTGTTTACTGAATTATAAGTGTTATAAAGTTCAAAACATTTATTATGCTTATACTTAATTATTACAATCTTGAATAATTAGTTTTTGTAATTTTTTCTGGCAAGCTGTCTAATTGGTCAAAGTTGCCATTCTGGATTCGAACCTCGGTGGAAAGCAAAATAGCAAATTTACTTTCATTTGTATCCTTTGATAATAAAATTGTAAATCTTCGGAATCTTCTCTTTTTTTCCGATAACAAGTAAACTTGTAAAATACACTTTTAATTATCTATCTATTTAAGATTAATACCATTACTATAAATATTTTTTCTATTATTATTAATAGGGGGGGGGGGGGGGTTAATAGCTTAAAAAACGAGTTGATTGCTCAGACATGCAGTGTAGAGGTAGCCAAAGGGGGGAGGGGTGGGTGGGTTATATACATGTACAGTTCTCGTCGCGCGGTCGGATACATGTATTAAAAGTTGTATAAAAATATTGAATTCAATGAATTTTGCAAGACTGCAGGTTATCTTTGTTACAATCTAAACACGTACAGAATTTATTACATTGTAGTGCCATGCATACCTTGGGCTACCACAGTTGCATTCTTGAGCATCTTTCAAGAGATATTAGTTGTTTAAACTGGCATCTGAGCCCTGTATTAATATTGATGTATATGTACCGATCACT
The DNA here is from genome assembly GCA_035048485.1 of Pteria penguin. Lineage (NCBI taxonomy): Eukaryota > Metazoa > Mollusca > Bivalvia > Pterioida > Pteriidae > Pteria > Pteria penguin. The sequence continues at coordinate 11,389,602 of CM068588.1, read as the reverse complement.
TCCTTATTTTTATAGCGGAAAGTCGGAAGGTACACAAGAGGGTGTTCTACATGCATGTTTACGCTCCCTTTTGTGACTGAATACTTTGAAATCAAAGGTCGCGCTTCTGTTCTGCTGTGACACGTAAGCCTGATCAAATCAAAGGAATGAAAGTCCTGAGAGACGGTCGTTAAAGTAAAAAAGCTATTTAGGAGTTCTACATTGACATAGACGTTAATTTGGAACGAGAACGACGGTGCTGTTCTCTTGCTGACTAGTTTTTGGGGTTTTTTGCTTAATCTGACAAATGGCTGTTAACTACTTTTTCTTAAATAAATCAAGACAATGACAAATAATTATATGGAAAAAAAATAGTCAGATGTCTTTTTAGATTTTAGAAAGGGTATAAAAAAAGGCTTCTAAAGACACCCTAGTGCATTTAGTTTGTCAATTTATGCTACCAGTCCCAAAAAATGGTTTTGTGAAGGTACTTTATGAGGTCTCCGTCACCCTTCTTTGATCTATTCCTATATTTGTATGGGACCTTGAGCACTTTAATATACCTACAAGATTCTTTCAAATAAAAAATCTTTTAATTAATTCTCAAGAAGTCCAACATTATGATTTATCTAATTATGCATTTTGATTAGCAGTAAAGATAGAACTTTTTAAACATTTTAGAAGACTATTTGGCACTTAAACCCATATCACAAGGGTCATGAAATTTACAATGTTGCAGAAGGTGTTCACAAGCTCTCTCAACTAACACTGAATGCTCATTGAAGATCAGCTTTAGTTCAAAATACTCTTTTACCATTAAGACAATTACATGTACTCAGGATTTCTCATAAGAGATACTTAGCAAAAAGAAAAAATATCTCATTTATATTGTAAAAATATAAAAAAAAATTAAAGTTAAATTACAAATCTAATTTCCATACAAAATATTAAAACTCTCCAAGAGTTATTCTTCTTTGTACATCACGCAACCTAATACACATGTATTGGTTTTTAATAGACTAAGCATTTCTTAATGTTAAGGAATCACTTTATGAAGCATGTTATATAAAAATCCCATAGCATAATAGGTCTAAGACAAATACATGTATTTCAGTCATGTAAAACTTAAACAGATTTAATGTCTTACTGTACATCATTTGGATATCAAAACATTGACATGAATAACAATCGACATAAGATCTATACAGTCATAATACTGTAAACATACATACAATATACACACCCATCAATATCTCAGAAATAACAATACCTGGTACTACATGCATACTTACAATAAACACACTCATCAATTTCCCAGATATAACAATACTACACGCATACTTACGATGCACACATCCATCAATATCACAGAAATCACAATACTACACACATACTTACCATACACACACCCATCAATACTACACACATACATGCAATATACACACCCATCAATATCCCAGAAATAACAATATTACACACAGACATACATGTATGATACATACACCCATCAATATCCCAGAAATAGTACACACATACTTACGATACACACACACACACCCATCAATATCCCATAAAATACAATACTACACACATACTTATCATACACACATCCAGACACATACTTACCATACACACATCCAGACACATACTTACTATACACACATCCATCAATATCCCAGAACTAACAATACTACACACATACTTACCATACACACATACTTACCATACACACATCCATCAATATCCCAGAACTAACAGTACTACACACATACTTACAATCCATCATTATCCAAGAAATAACCATATTACACACACACTTACAATACACACTCATCAATATCCCAGAAATAACAGTACTACACACATACTTATGATACAAACACCAATCAATGTCCTGCAAATTATTGTATGTTTCATTCCTGGAGTGTGCCATTGTATTACATAGGTTCATTATCCTAGTTTGACTCCTGTAGTATACCATTATGTTACATAGATTGGTTATCGTGATTGCTTCCTGGGGTATGCTACTATGTTACATTGGTTGGTTATTCTGGTTTGGTTCCTATAGTATACCACTATGTTACATAGGTTGGTTATTCTGGTCTGAATTTATAGTATACCACTATGTTTCATAGATTGGTTCCTGGAGTGTGCCATTGTATTACGTAGGTTGGTTATCCTAGTTTGGTTCCTGGAGTATGCCATTATATTACATAGGTTGGTTATCCTAGTTTGGTTCCTGGAGTATGCTACTATGTTACATAGGTTGGTTATTCTGGTTTAGTTCCTGTAGTATACCACTATGTTACATAGGTTGGTTAGTCTGGTTTGGTTCCTATAGTATACCACTGTGTTACATAGGTTGGTTATTCTGGTTTGGTTTCTATAGTATACCACTATGTTAGGTTGGTTATTCTGATTGTTTCCTGGGGTATGCCACTATGTTACATAGGTTGGTTATTCTGGTTTGGTTTCTATAGTATACCACTATGTTACATAGGTTGGTTATTCTAGTTTGGTTCCTATAGTATGCCACTATGTTACATAGGTTGGTTTTCCTGGTTGGTTCCTGGAGTATGCCACTATGTTACATATATTGGTTCCTGGAGTGTGCCATTGTATTACATAGGTTGGTTATCCTAGTTTGGTTCCTGGAGTATGCTACTGTGTTACATAGATTGGTTGTCCTGGTTTGGTTCCTGGAGTGTGCCATTATATTACATAGGTTGGTTATCCTAGTTTGGTTCCTGGAGTATGCTACTATGTTACATAGGTTTTTTATTCTGGTTTGGTTCTTGTAGTATACCAATATGTTACATAGGTTGGTTATTCTGGTTTGGTTCCTATAGTATGCCACTATGTTACATAGGTTGGTTATTCTGGTTTGGTTCCTATAGTATACCACTGTAACATAGGTTGGTTATTCTAGTTTGGTTCCTATAGTATGCCACTATGTTACATAGGTTGGTTTTCCTGGTTGGTTCCTGGAGTATACCACTATGTTACATATATTGGTTATCCTGGTTTGGTTCCTGGAGTATGCCACTATGTTACATAGATTGGTTATGCTGGTTTGGTTCCTGTAGTATATCACTATGTTACAAAGGTTGGTTATTCTGGTTAGATTCCTGTAGTATGCCACTGTTACATAGGTTGGTTATCCTGGTTTGGTTCCTGAAGAGGCCACTATGTTACATAGGTTGGTTATCCTGGTTTGGTTCCTGTAGTATACCACTATGTTACATACGTTGGTTATTCTAGTTTGGTTCCTATAGTATGCCACTATGTTACATAGGTTGGTTTTCCTGGTTGGTTCCTGGAGTATACCACTATGTTACATATATTGGTTATCCTGGTTTGGTTCCTGGAGTATGCCACTATGTTACATAGATTGGTTATGCTGGTTTGGTTCCTGTAGTATATCACTATGTTACATAGGATGGTTATTCTGGTTTAGTTCCTGTAGTATACCACTATGTTACATAGGTTGGTTAGTCTGGTTTCGTTCCTATAGTATACCACTGTGTTACATAGGTTGGTTATTCTGGTTTGGTTTCTATAGTATACCACTATGTTAGGTTGGTTAATCTGATTGTTTCCTGGGGTATGCCACTATGTTACATAGGTTGGTTATTCTGGTTTGGTTTCTATAGTATACCACTGTTAGGTTGGTTATTCTGATTGCTTCCTGGGGTATGCCACTATGTTACATAGGTTGGTTATTCTGGTTTGGTTTCTATAGTATACCACTATGTTACATAGGTTGGTTATTCTAGTTTGGTTCCTATAGTATGCCACTATGTTACATAGGTTGGTTTTCCTGGTTGGTTCCTGGAGTATGCCACTATGTTACATATATTGGTTCCTGGAGTGTGCCATTGTATTACATAGGTTGGTTATCCTAGTTTGGTTCCTGGAGTATGCTACTGTGTTACATAGATTGGTTGTCCTGGTTTGGTTCCTGGAGTGTGCCATTATATTACATAGGTTGGTTATCCTAGTTTGGTTCCTGGAGTATGCTACTATGTTACATAGGTTTTTTATTCTGGTTTGGTTCCTATAGTATGCCAATATGTTACATAGGTTGGTTATTCTGGTTTGGTTCCTATAGTATGCCACTATGTTACATAGGTTGGTTATTCTGGTTTGGTTCCTATAGTATACCACTATGTTACATAGGTTGGTTTTCCTGGTTGGTTCCTGGAGTATTACACTATGTTACATATATTGGTTATGCTGGTTTGGTTCCTGGAGTATGCCACTATGTTACATAGATTGGTTATGCTGGTTTGGTTCCTGTAGTATATCACTATGTTACAAAGGTTGGTTATTCTGGTTAGATTCCTGTAGTATGCCACTGTTACATAGGTTGGTTATCCTGTTTTGGTTCCTGAAGAGGCCACTATGTTACATAGGTTGGTTATCCTGGTTTGGTTCCTGTAGTATACCACTATGTTACATACGTTGGTTATTTAGACTGGTTAGATTCCTGTAGTATGCCACTATGTTACATAGGTTGGTTATTCTGGTTAGATTCCTGTAGTATGCCACTATGTTACATAGGTTGGTTATCCTGGTTTGGTTCCTGTAGTATACCAATATGTTACATAGGTTGGTTATTCTGGTTAGATTCCTGTAGTATGCCACTATGTTACATAGGTTGGTTATCCTGGTTTGGTTCCTGAAGAGGCCACTATGTTACATAGGTTGGTTATCCTGGTTAGATTCCTGTAGTATGCCACTATGTTACACAGGTTGTTATCTTCTATGCCCCTATGTGACTGAACAAACAAATGTCGAAAGTGACTTAACTTTAATCAACTTACTTTATAGATAGGTACAGGAGGATGCCTTCCCTTATCAACCGTTTAAGTAGCTACAGGAGGGTGCCTTCCTCTGATGACCTTATAAATAGGTACAGGAACGTGTCTTCCTCTGATGAATTTATGAGTAGGTACAGGAAGGTGCCTTCTTCAGATGAGCAGGTTCAGGAGGATACATTTCTCTCATGACCATATAAATAGGTACAGAACAGTATCTTCCTCTGACAACCTTATTAATGACTACAGAACGTTATCTTCTTCTGAAGTGTTCTACATTTTCCTCCTTCCCTTGACAGTTTGAGTATCACATCCACATCTCTGATGTATTCTTCCTTCTCCTCCTTCCCTTGACAGTTTGAGTATCACATCCACATCTCTGATGTAGTCTTCCTTCTTCTTCTTCCCTTGACAGTTTGAGTATCACATCCACACCTCTGATGTATTCTTCTTTCTTCTTCCCTTGACAGTTTGAGTATTACATCCACATCTCTGATATATTCTTCCTTCTTCTTCTTCCCTGGACAGTTTGAGTATTACATCCACATCTCTGATGTATTCTTCTTCCTTCTTCTTCCTTTGACAGTTTGAGTATCACATCCACATCTCTGATGTATTCTTCCTTCTTCTTCTTCCCTTGACAGTTTGAGTATTACATCCACATCTCTGATGTATTCTTCCTTCTCCACCTTCCTTTAACAGTTTGTGTATCACATCCACATCTCTGATGTAGTCTTCCTTCTTCTTCTTCCCTTGACAATTTTAGTATTACATCCACATCTCTGATGTATTCTTCCTTCTTCTTCTTCCCTCGACAGTTTGAGTATCACATCCACATCTCTCATGTAGTCTTCCTTCTTCTTCTTCCCTTGACAGTTTGAGTATCACATCCACATCTCTGATGTATTCTTCCTTCTCCACCTTCCTTTAACAGTTTGAGTATCACATCCACATTTCTGATGTATTCTTCCTTCTCCACCTTCCTTTAACAGTTTCTGTATCACATCCACATCTCTGATGTAGTCTTCCTTCTTCTTCTTCCCTTGACAATTTTAGTATCACATCCACACCTCTGATGTATTCTTCCTTCTTCTTCCCTTGACAGTTTGAGTATTACATCCACATCTCTGATGTATTCTTCCTTCTCTTCCTTCCTTTAACAGTTTAAGTATCACATCCACATCTCTGATGTAGTCTTCCTTCTTCTTCTTCCCTTGACAGTTTGAGTATCACATCCACATCTCTGATGTATTCTTCCTTCTCTTCCTTCCTTTAACAGTTTAAGAACAGATCCCAGTTATTCAGTTTGAGTATTACATCCGCTTCTCTGATGTATTCTTCCTCTTTCTTCTTCCCTTGACAGTTTGAGTATCACATTCACATCTCTGATGTATTCTTCCTTCTCCTCCTTCCTTTAACAGTTTAAGTATCATATCCACATCTCTGATGTATTCTTTCTTCTTCTTCTTCCCTTGACAGTTTGTGTATCACATCCACATCTCTGATGTATTCTTCCTTCTCCTCCTTCCTTTAACAGTTTAAGTATCACATCCACATCTCTGATGTAGTCTTCCTTATTCTTCTTCCCTTGACAGTTTGAGTATCACATCCACATCTCTGATGTATTCTTCCTTCTCTTCCTTCCTTTAACAGTTTAAGAACAGATCCCAGTTATTCAATTTTCAGATATCTTTCTATCAATTTTGAGGTGCTGTATTAAACTTGAGCATTATTGAGTTTCATTGTAACCTTTGATATGGCTACCAATAAACATTTTGAGATTTTCCAAGTTACTGATTTGACAGAACATTGAATTTCTTCATTGCCTCATATAGGCAGAAATACACAATTCCCAATAAGAAATTTTCTAGCAGATATTTTTTGTTCAGAATTCAAATACAAGATCTCTGAAATACATATTTCTAAATAAAGACAGGAACTTTGGACCTTTCCCTTGTACCTTTTATGAAATTGGCACTTGGAAAGTGACACTTGCATTTATTCCGTAAACCATCAATAAGAGTTATCTCTCTTGATGATATAGTCTTGCCAGCACAACGCTCAGTACCTACAATATGCATTACAGTCTTTGCAAAAACGCATAAAATAGTATGTAAAATACCTATTAGGCAATTCCAAGAAAATGATTGGAAATATTTGCCTCACTTTCTTCTTCAGATTCCCTTTGAACAGGGGTTTCAATTGATTCATTTCCTTTCCTTGGAGAAGTATAATGACTACTCAGGTTATGAATCCTGATTTATATGAGCATTGAAGTGTGACTAACAATATGATAATAAGTGTTATTATGCCTTTTGCTGCGGGTAAAGAAAAGTACGGAGTCAAAACGGAACTTCTGCCAGTTATCGTACACGGACAGGGTGGAACTCTTCAACGCAGAGATATAAACAAGAGGCCCAAGTGGGCCTATATCGCTCATCTGAGCACAAAGTGCATATTTACAAGCAAGAAATTCTGTGCAGGGGTTCTGGAGAGGAAGATGAAAATGTGTCAATCAAACAGAGCCAATGGCGGCCATCTTGGATTACGGATCGGCATGAAAAACCTATACTTGGTAGAGGACCTTGAGTACTTACTTTCTATGCAGTTTGGTGAAATTTTGTGCAGTGGTTCTGGAGAATAAGTTGAAAATGTGTCAACCAATCAGAGTCAATGGTGGCCATCTTGGATCACGGATCGGCATGAAAAACACCAAACTTGGTTGAGGACCTTGAGTACTTACTTTCTATGCAGTTTGATGAATTTCTGTACAGTGGTTCTGGAGAAGAAGTCGAAAATGTGTCAACCAATCAGAGTCAATGGTGGCCATCTTGGATCACGGATCGGCATAAAAAACAAAAATGTGGTAGAGGATGTTGAGTACTTACTTTCCATGAAGTTTGATGAAATTCTATGCAGTTGTTCTGGAGAAGAAGTCGAAAATGTGTCAACCAATCAGAGTCAATGGCGGTTATCTTGGATCACGGTTCGGCATAAAAAAAACACAAACTTGGTAGAGGACCTTGAGTACTTACTTACTATGAGGTTTGATGAAATTCTGTGCAGCCGATCTGGAGAAGTTGAAAATGTTTCAACCAATCAGAGCCAATGGCGGCCATCTTGGATCACGGACTGGCATAAAAAACACAAACTTGGTAGAAGACCTTGAGTACTTACTTTCTATGAAGTTTAGTGAAATTCTGTGCAGCGGTTCTGGAGAAGAAGTCAAAAATGTGTCAACCAATCAGAGCCAATGGCGGCCATTTTGGATCATGGATCGGCATAAAAAACACAAACTTGGTAGAGGACTTTGAGTACTTACTTCCTATGAAGTTTGGTGAAATTTTGTGTAGCGGTTCTGGAGGAGAAGTCGAAAATGTGTCAACCAATAAGAGCCAATGGCGGCCATCTTGGATCACGGATGGGCATAAAAAAGACAAACTTTGTAGAGGACTTTGAGTACTTACTTCCTATGAAGTTTAGTGAAATTTTGTGCAGCAGTTCTGGAGAAGAAGTCGAAAATGTGTCAACCAATCAGAGCCAATGACGGCCATCTTGGATTACGGATCGGCAAAAAAAACACAAACTTGGTAGAGGACTTTGAGTACTTACTTCCTATGAAGTTTAGTGAAATTCTGTACAGCATTTCTGGAGGAGAAGTCGAAAATGTGTCAACCAATCAGAGCCAATGGCGGCCATCTTGGATCAAGGATCGGCATAAAAAACACAAACTTGATAGAGGACCTTGAGTACTTACTTCCTATGAAGTTTGGTGAAATTCTGTGCTGCAGTTCTGGAGAAGAAGTCGAAAATGTGTCAACCAATCAGAACCAATGGCGGCCATCTTGGATCACAGATCGGCATAAAAAACACAAACTTGGTAGAGGACTTTGAGTACTTACTTCCTATGAAGTTTAGTGAAATTCTGTGTAGTATTTCTGGAGGAGAAGTCAAAAATGTGTCAACCAATCAGAGCCAATGGCGGCCATCTTGGATCACAGATCGGCATAAAAAACACAAACTTGGTAGAGGACTTTGAGTACTTACTTCCTATGAAGTTTAGTGAAATTCTGTGTAGCATTTCTGGAGGAGAAGTCGAAAATGTGTCAACCAATCAAAGCCAATGGCAGCCATCTTGGATCACGGATGGGCATAAAAAACACAAACTTTGTAGAGAACCTTGAGTACTTACTTCCTATGGAGTTTGGTGAAATTCTGTGCGCGGTTCTTGAGAAGAAGTCGAAAATGTAGAAAAGTTAACGACGGACGCTGCACTATGACAATAGCTCACTTGAGCTACGCTCAGGTGAGCTAAAAAAATTGACTCCCGCCTCTCTGATGTATTCTTCCTTCTCTTCCTTCCTTTAACAGTTAAAGTATCATATCCACATCTCTGATGTATTCTTCCTTCTCTTCCTTCCTTTAACAGTTTAAGTATCACATCCACATCTCTGATGTATTCTTCCTTCTCTTCCTTTCTTTAACAGTTAAAGTATCATATCCACATCTCTGATGTATTCTTCCTTCTCTTCCTTCCTTTAACAGTCGGAATATTACATCCACATCTCTGATGTATTCTTCCTCCTTCTTCTTCCCTTGACAGTTTATGTATCATATCCACATCTCTGATGTATTCTTCCTTCTCTTCCTTCCTTTAACAGTCGGAGTATTACATCCACATCTCTGATGTATTCTTCCTTCTTCTTCTTCCCTTGACAGTTTATGTATCACATCCACATCTCTGATGTATTCTTCCTTCTCTTCCTTCTTTTAACAGTCGGAGTATCACATTCACATCTCTGATGTATTCTTTCTTCTTCTTCCCTTGACAGTTTGCGTGTCACATCCACATCTCTGATGTATTTTTCCTTCTCTTCCTTCCTTTAACAGTTAAAGTATCACATCCACATCTCTGATGTATTCTTCCTTCTCTTCCTTCCTTTAACAGTTTAAGTATCACATCCACATCTCTGATGTATTTTTCCTTCTCTTCCTTCCTTTAACAGTCGGAGTATCACATCTACATCTCTGATGTATTATTTCTTCTTCTTCTTCTTCCCTTGACAGTTTGTGTATCACATCCACATCTCTGATGTATTCTTCCTTCTCTTCCTTCCTTTAACAGTTAAAGTATCACATCCACATCTCTGATGTATTCTTTCTTCTTCTTCTTCCTATACATTGGTTATCCTGGTTTGGTTCCTGTAGTATACCACTATATTACATAGGTTGGTTATTCTGGTTAGATTCCTGTAGTATGCCACTATGTTACATAGGTTAATTATCCTGGTTTGGTTCCTGTAGTATACCACTATGTTACATAGGTTGGTTATTCTGGTTAGATTCCTGTAGTATGCCACTATGTTACATAGGTTGGTTATCCTGGTTTGGTTCCTGAAGAGGCCACTATGTTACATAGGTTGGTTATCCTGGTTAGATTCCTGTAGTATGCCACTATGTTACACAGGTTGTTATCTTCTATGCCCCTATGTGACTGAACAAACAAATGTCGAAAGTGACTTGACTTTAATCAACTTACTTTATAGATAGGTACAGGAGGATGCCTTCCCTTATCAACCGTTTAAGTAGCTACAGGAGGGTGCCTTCCTCTGATGACCTTATAAATAGGTACAGGAATGTGTCTTCCTCTGATGAATTCATGAGTAGGTACAGGAAGGTGCCTTCTTCAGATGAGCAGGTTCAGGAGGATACATTTCTCTCATGACCATATAAATAGGTACAGAACAGTATCTTCCTCTGACAACCTTATTAATGACTACAGGACGTTATCTTCTTCTGAAGTGTTCTACATTTTCCTCCTTCCCTTGACAGTTTGAGTATCACATCCACATCTCTGATGTATTCTTCCTTCTCCTCCTTCCCTTGACAGTTTGAGTATCACATCCACATCTCTGATGTATTCTTCCTTCTCCTCCTTCCCTTGACAGTTTGAGTATCACATCCACATCTCTGATGTATTCTTCCTTCTCCTCCTTCCCTTGACAGTTTGAGTATCACATCCACATCTCTGATGTATTCTTCCTTCTCCTCCTTCCCTTGACAGTTTGAGTATCACATCCACATCTCTGATGTATTCTTCCTTCTTCTTCTTCTTCCCTTGACAGTTTGAGTATTACATCCACATCTCTGATGTATTCTTCCTTCTTCTTCTTCCCTTGACAGTTTGAGTATTACATCCACATCTTTGATGTATTCTTCTTCCTTCTTCTTCCTTTGACAGTTTGAGTATTACATCCACATCTTTGATGTATTCTTCCTTCTCCTCCTTCCTTTAAAAGTCGGAGTATCACATCTACATCTCTGATGTATTCTTTCTTCTTCTTCTTCCCATGACAGTTTGAGTATCACATCCACATCTCTGATGTAGTCTTCCTTCTTCCTCTTCCCTTGACAGTTTGTGTATCACATCCACATCTCTGATGTATTCTTCCTTCTCCTCCTTCCTTTAACAGTTTGTGTATCACATCCACTTGGTGTAATGGTTAAGCACCGACGATCCGCGTTCGATTCCCAGGTTGCGCCACTATGTTTAAGAGGTTGGTAACCTCCTACTTCCATGTCGCGATATAAATAAAATATTGTTGAAAGCGACGTAAAACACCAATCAACCAACCAACCAACTCATGTATTCTTCCTCCTTCTTCTTCCCTTGACAGTTTGAGTATCACATCCACATCTCTGATGTAGTCTTCCTTCTTCTTCTTCCCTTGACAGTTTGTGTATCACATCCACATCTCTGATGTATTCTTCCTTCTCCTTCTTCCTTTAAAAGTCGGAGTATCACATCTACATCTCTGATGTATTCTTTCTTCTTTTTCTTCCCTTGACACTGTTTGAGTGTCACATCCACATCTCTGATGTAGTCTTCCTTCTTCTTCTTCCCTTGACAGTTTGTGTATCACATCCACATCTCTGATGTATTCTTCCTTCTCCTCCTTCCTTTAACAGTTGGAGTATCACATCTACATCTCTGATGTATTCTTTCTTCTTCTTCTTCCCTTGACAGTTTGTGTATCACATCCACATCTCTGATGTATTCTTCCTTCTCCTCCTTCCTTTAACAGTTGGAGTATCACATCTACATCTCTGATGTATTCTTTCTTCTTCTTCTTCCCTTGACAGTTGGAGTATCACATCCACATCTCTGATGTAGTCTTCCTTCTTCTTCTTCCCTTGACAGTTTGTGTATCACATCCACATCTCTGATGTATTCTTCCTTCTCCTCCTTCTTTTAAAAGTCGGAGTATCACATCTACATCTCTGATGTATTCTTTCTTCTTCTTCTTCCCTTGACAGTTTGAGTGTCACATTCACATCTCTGATGTATTCTTCCTTCTTTTTCTTCCCTTGACAGTTTGTGTATTACATCCACATCTCTGATGTATTCTTCCTTCTCCTCCTTCCTTTAACAGTTTGTGTATCGCATCCACATCTCTGATGTATTCTTCCTTCACCTCCTTCCTTTAACAGTCGGAGTATTACATCCACATCTCTGATGTAGTCTTCCTTCTTCTTCTTCCCTTGCCAGTTTGTGTATTACATCCACATCTCTGATGTATTCTTCCTTCTCCTCCTTCCCATGAAAGTTTGAGTATCACATCCACACCTCTGATGTAGTCTTCCTTCTTCTTCTTCCCTTGACAGTTTGAGTATTACATCCACATCTCTGATGTAGTCTTCCTTCCACTTCTTCCCTTGACAATTTGAGTATCACATCCACATCTCTGATGTATTCTTCCTTCTTCTTCTTCCCTTGACAGTTTGAGTATCACATCCACATCTCTGATGTATTCTTCCTTCCCCTTCTTCTTTTAACAGTTTGTGTATCACATCCACATCTCTGATGTAGTCTTCCTTCTTCTTCTTCCCTTGACAGTTTGTGTATCACATCCACATCTCTGTATAGTCTTCCTTCTTTTTCCCTTGACAGTTTGTGTATCACATCTACATCTCTAATGTAGTCTTCCTTCTTCTTCTTCCCTTGCCAGTTTGTGTATTACATCCACATCTCTGATGTATTCTTCCTTCTCCTCCTTCCCATGAAAGTTTGAGTATCACATCCACACCTCTGATGTAGTCTTCCTTCTTCTTCTTCCCTTGACAGTTTGAGTATTACATCCACATCTCTGATGTAGTCTTCCTTCCACTTCTTCCCTTGACAATTTGAGTATCACATCCACATCTCTGATGTATTCTTCCTTCTTCTTCCCTTGACAGTTTGAGTATCACATCCACATCTCTGATGTATTCTTCCTTCCCCTTCTTCTTTTAACAGTTTGTGTATCACATCCACATCTCTGATGTAGTCTTCCTTCTTCTTCTTCCCTTGACAGTTTGTGTATCACATCCACATCTCTGTATAGTCTTCCTTCTTTTTCCCTTGACAGTTTGTGTATCACATCCACATCTCTGATGTATTCTTGCTTCTCCTCCTTCCTTTAAAAGTCGGAGTATCACATCTACATCTCTGATGTATTCTTTTTTCTTCTTCTTCCCTTGACAGTTTGAGTGTCACATCCACATCTCTGATGTATTCTTCCTTCTTTTTCTTCCCTTGACAGTTTGTGTATTACATCCACATCTCTGATGTATTCTTCCTTCTCCTCCTTCCTTTAAAAGTCGGAGTATCACATCTACATCTCTGATGTATTCTTTCTTCTTCTTCTTCCTTTGACAGTTTGAGTGTCACATCCACATCTCTGATGTAGTCCTCCTTCTTTTTCTTCCCTTGACAGTTTGTGTATTACATCCACATCTCTGATGTATTCTTCCTTATTCTCCTTCCTTTAACAGTCGGAGTATCACATCTACATCTCTGATGTATTCTTTCTTCTTCTTCTTCCCTTGACAGTTTGAGTGTCACATCCACATCTCTGATGTAGTCTTCCTTCTTCTTCATCCCTTGACAGTTTGTGTATCACATCCACATCTCTGATGTATTCTTCCTTCTCCTCCTTCCTTTAACAGTCGGAGTATCACATCTACATCTCTGATGTATTCTTTCTTCTTCTTCTTCCCTTGACAGTTTGAGTGTCACATCCACATCTCTGATGTATTCTTTCTTCTTTTTCTTCCCTTGACAGTTTGTGTATCACATCCACATCTCTGATGTATTCTTCCTTCTCCTCCTTCCTTTAACAGTCGCAGTATCACATCTACATCTCTGATGTATTCTTTCTTCTTCTTCTTCCCTTGACAGTTTGAGTATCACATCCACATCTCTGATGTATTCTTTCTTCTTCTTCTTCCCTTGACAGTTTGAGTGTCACATCCACATCTCTGATGTAGTCTTCCTTCTTCTTCTTCCCTTGACAGTTTGTGTATCACATCCACATCTCTGATGTATTCTTCCTTCTCCTCCTTCCTTTAACATTCGGAGTATCACATCCACAACTCTGATGTATTCTTACTTCTTCTTCTTCCCTTGACAGTTTGAGTATCACATCCACATCTCTGATGTACTCTTCCTTCCCCACCTTCCTTTGACAGCAGGTGAAGAGCCTACCTGGTGAATCAAGTTATGGTGTAGAATTTAGTACAATGTATAACAGAGACACATTTGGCACTTTCATGACACTCCTGTACATCTGATATGCTATGAAGTTATTATTCAATTGTTCAGTACAGTCATTTCAATAGTATCCATACATTCACAGTGATGTTGAAAAGTATCAGTCGGTGTCAGAAGTTTTTGACTGACAAAATTTCATTCGGACTGACAAAATTCTGAAACTGTTTCTGTATATTTCATTTTCCTAACTGACAAAATTTTCAAAATCACTCAAAATGACTAACAAAATTGAAAACTCTTCAACATCTCTGCTGATTCACCTGTTCAGATGTACATGTACAAATTCATACTGGAGTTGTCTCTCTTTGACATACAAGTTATGCCAACAAAACAGAATAAAATTGTCACAGTTACTAGGTCATGTGATGCAATTGCAATCAATTGTAACATTGAGAAAACAAAAACACAGTACTGAATAGGTGCATACCTCATGCAGTCTGTAATGTAAAGGAAATAAGCACTAAATGTTCTTGATTCATAAAGACACATCTGTTGTTCACAGTATTTACATAAATTATATGGTTATCTTTCCCCTTTATCACACTATGCAGACAAGTGTACAGAGATTGAGAACATAAGCATTGGTACACACTACTACTAAACATCTGTGCAATGAAATATACATCCTTGTGTTGTAAACATATCTCTTTCTTTTTTGTCTGGCTATAAATTTTTTTCAGGTCTTTTAAATGTTATTCTAGAATCACTCCTCTTTCAGAATAACCAATGATAATAAAAAAAATATTATTGTATTTCTGAGAAGTTGGGATAATAATTCAAACTTTAAACAAAATTTGTTAACCATCATTACATTTGACTCAATTATTTCCCAAATTGCATAGAATTACATATCTTGGTATGATAAATGATGATAATTGATATATATTCCATATACATACAACATATTACATATACATACCACATATACATACCACATATCACATATACATACCACATATACATACCACATATCACATATACATACCACATATACATACCACATACCACATATACATACCACATATCCCATATACATACCACATGTACATACCACATACAGCTGAATGTCATATCACATGGTGGTGAATTATGTTGTTTAGAAGAATCAAGTTTATTTTCACTTTGAATGTGTTATCAGAAACAGCTGCATACTGTATGTGTACATATATTAGTGCATCCACATTTCAGCACTAATACTGCTAAAATATGAACCTCACTAAAATAAGTACATAGACAATATAAACAACGAAAATGAAATTATGCTGAACACTGTCTGCATAGTGTGTTAATTTCTGAAGATAAAGCAGAGAGACTTTGAATATGGCTGTTTTATTTATTTCAACTGAGATTAATTGTCCCCCAAAAGTATCAATCATAGTCAAACATCCAACCTGACCACACACCTGACCACACCTGGACTCTTATCGGTCAGGAATGTTATTTATCAGATCAATCATAACAATATAATAACTATCACATATCTGTTGCAAAGATCCCTCTACAATGCAATCTAGAAAACAAAAATTGTTTTTGACATTAGATTTCACAATCCCATCTTTTTATTTGCCAGGATTCTGTGATAATTGAGTATTACATTAAGAACATGATTAAATATGATTTTTGGGATTTCATCATATCGGAATGATATGCGAGTTTTTATTATCGGTCTGAAGAGTGCTTATTGGCAAAACTAATCAAACCAACACTTTTCAAAACTGTTAAAATGCGATAGATTATCAAATATTAAAAGCTATCTTCAATCACCAGCTGTCATTCTTTATTAACCTTACAAATATCTAGGTGTTATATTACAGAATGGAACAAACATATTGACAACATAACATCAAACAACACAATTTCCTAAAACGTAATCTTAAAGTTGCCTCCCCAAAAATTAAAGAGAGAGCATATTGGTCATTAGTAAGACCAAAATTAGAGTACAACAGTTGCACAATGGATCCTCACCATCAGTCTCAAATCCATTTGGTTAGAAATGGGCGGCATGGGGCAGCCAGGTATGTCGCTAATAGATTCCATAACACCAGCTCTGTTAGTGACAATTGTTACAACAACTAAACTGGCCGACCTTACAACAATGTTGCCTGCGAACCCACCTCATCTGTTTGTACAAAATCATCCATAACATAACTGCCATACACCCAACAGACCATCTCTTAGACAGCAGAACTATTAACAGTAATCCCTTTAGCTTCCAACACATATCTACAAACAAAGACACTTACAAGTTTTTGTTCTACCCCTCTACAATAATTCAATGGAATATGCTTCTGGCTTACAGTCTCCACTGACAAGCTGGATGCCTTCAAAAAGTAGGTTACAATACCTGCTCTTCTATTAAATTCTTTCACTAAACAGCAACTTTAACATGTACATAGTTTTCATCAGTTGTAAACTCTTTTAAAGTTTTATCCCCTGCCACGGTACGCAAGTTAATATAGGCACGTAATGGTCAATATTGACCGAGTGTATTTCACGAAAAGAAGAAGAAAAGATAAAAAGATCTAACTACTTAAGACACCCTTCAAGATCATTCTGATGCATTCACATTATAAATCTATATAGGAATTATGAAAAAAATTTCTCAAGAAAGGTATCCTCTGAGGCCTATGTCACCCCGGATCCAACCATTGACAAATCTGGTAGTAAAACAACAACAACACTGGCAGAGGATCATCAGTGCTTCATCCTCACAAAGTTTCATTAAAAGCTCCTCTTTACTATGGCTATAGCTCACACAAGCGAGCTAACAAATGCTGGGATAGAGTCACCTAAATTTATTTCCTTTACTCTAAAACTTGCAAAGCTATTTTAGAGATTGAAAAGTACCAGATAGCATTAGATTTAGCACCAGTAACATACTGTGTATTTGTTTCCACAAAGAGTTCTTACAATGTCAATATCAACTATAATTTCATTCAATACCTTCATGCATTCTATGTTGTTTATATTTGAAGTATGTTGTTGATAAAGCTGCATGGCATTAGGAATGTTAGCAGATATAACACACCCACTGCTGTATATCTCACTGTATATAATGTTTTTCTTCCTTGAAGCTTAAAAGAAATACTCTGCTACATGGAAGGGAAGAATGTCCTCTAGAAATCTTCACTTGAAATCTGCCATGGTCTTTACTTCCAATGTTTCATTCTTAATTTCTATCTCAAAGGAATGTCAATCCTGTCATTGAATTCCATCTAAAAATATCAAATTGTAACACTGAAATGTTGCATTATGCATTCTGTATGATTCAAATAAGAGGTACATTTAAATCATATCAATTCTGATTGCATGAGGAAATATTTAATAAAACTGTATAAGAGTATTTATCTATGACATTATATCAAGCTTGTGTAACAATGCTGATTGTACTACTAAGTGCAGGATCTATTCAGTGTGATTGACATGCAAATTACATACTAATGTATTTAATGTAAGTAATTTTCAAGATAGTAGAGCCTTAGTCCAACCAGCCATATCCTCCTTTAGGATTCAGTAGATATACTATCACACATGATAATAATTTACAAACTTATCAAAGTGATGAATTGTTAAACATGAAATTCTTTACTTTTGTATTTAATTTACAACAAAATACAGAGTTATCTCCACTTTGATTATCCATGCTAGCTATCTTAATTCTTTTTACAGTCAATTATTGATACAGGTTTTCCTTAGAATGGATAAAACATGCACAATGCTAAATTATTATTTTTTAAGTATGGACATAAATACCATTGTTATTTGAAGAACTATTTCAAATCAAATTCAAGAATATAAATTTCCAATCTTTAACATACATTGTGAGAGTTATCTTTCTTGCACCACAATTTACAATTTCTTGCTTGTCTCTCTTGTGATATCTGAATGTGAAGTAGAATGGCGGGGATGATGTCAAATGTGTTAAAAGGTAAACAGGATCAAAAGTTTCTCTGTAAAGATATTTTAGAAAACCTTAATAAGCTTTTCTGAAATGTATTTTATATATTAGTTTGTTTGAACTTTATTTTTTTACAACACTCATATCATTGGAATCAGTTATTAGCACAGGAGAACACTTTATCCAAATAAAACAAATGACTTTAAACAAGTACATCTACACACTTTTATAATGAGGATTTGAACACATATTTAACAGCAGTGAAAGAATATAAATAATTCTAAAACACTGCAAAGCCAGATTAGCAATATCCACTGAAGCCCTTCATTCTATATGTACATATTGTATATTACACATGCACAATGACACATTTTAAACAATCATGGATTTAATGGTCATGTTATGCATTATTCATTATTTCCTTATTGCTTTTTTTTTTGTCTGGTTGATCGGTATATTACAATACTTTCAACAATTTTCAGTCGTAAAGTGACATGGAAACAGGAGGTAACCAATCTTAAACTTAGTGGCGCAATCAAGGAATCGAACCTAGATGAGTAAGAATGGGAGACACCTATTACAGAGTAATAATATAAAGAACTACTCACACATATTCTGATCAGATATACCTTTAAAAACAAGTTGTAGTCAATATTTATTGAATTTATAAGAAAGTATTTACTGTCATAACATTTTACAAACTTTAAAAGAAGGATGATCTGGTATATTACAATATTTTTGACATAAAAATCATAAATAATAAATATAAGAACATTTATGTGTTATAATTTTGTGCATCAGATGCACATTTGCTCATGGCTGAATGAATGGAATTCTAATAATATGTAAATATTTGAAGAGCAGAGTTAAAACCAACGTGGCTGAAAAAGTGAGCCAAAGAATCAATCTAAGGACAGAGCTATGCATGGGGGAGGTACTCCTTAGTTTTAGGGTGATTTACAAAATTTCAAGACTGAAAATTTTAAGTATATATTTCACATCAATACAAAAGTACTGGAAACTAGACTCATAAAAATGTGTTGTACTTATGGACGAGTCCTTTAATTATGAGCTACCACTTAAGCAATTGTCTTCAATGTGGAATTGTCAATTTAATAAGACAGCATGTTAAGATAGCTTTATCTAATATTACCATATAAACATGTCCAGCTTGAAAATATTATAAGATGGAGGATAAGATTGTGTCCAATCCATGAAGAAGTCAGGTGAATAATTTTGACCAGAGGTCTGATCTGCCCGAAAAGTCCACCACAATCTACCTAGTATTAAATGCAAAACATACTAAAATTAAACATTGCAAATTTGTTTATTTATAGTTAAATTATAGTATTATGCTAAAACATTCATTATTTGATGTTTCTAGAGCTGATCTCATTGCCAATTTATTAAATGCATTTACATTTTTATGATGTTTTTACGGAAATTTTCCCTTCCTTTGGAAGTGTTTTTCTAATTTTTCAATACATTTTTTCAACAACTAATGAAAAAAGGGTAACTACATGGAGGTAACTGTATTTCCTTGAGCAGAACAAAGTACCGGTAGGTCAAGAAGAACACTCTCTAAAGGTAAATCTCCATTGTTCTGTGAATACATAAGATATACTGTTACCCATGAGACAAAAAGCTTTCGATGAAGTGATTTAACCACATTTTAACTACAATTATTTGAAATTTGACTCGTCAGGAAATTTGAATTATTCAAGTCAAAGTACATTTGTAAATGAGAATCAGTTGTACATGAAAGCAGGACTGTAATTTTCAAACACATATTAGCCCCAAAATAATTGTCTGGAGCATTTGGCTCTAATTTTGTAGATTTAAACCATTCCAGTATTTTTGTTATGCTAAAGACCGACCATCGTTTCTCTGCAATCTGATGCAGATGAAGTAAAGAGAGGTTTTCAAGTCAAATGATTTATTCTTCTATATAAAGAAATCCACTAACTCTCAAGTCAATTTGTCCTTATCTCAGCAAATTTCCACATGAACTAAGCTAGCTTGACCCTAGGTTTAGCAGACATCTCTATCACCACAGACCCTAGCAATAGATATTATAAACCCTTGATATTATATTGATAACTTGCCATTACCAAGCTGTATTGCCATGCTGGGTAGTAATGTCAGAAATGCTTATTGATCACTAAGCCTTGATTATGTTTTGTTTCCTTCATCATAAACATCATTACTACAATCAGTGCCATTTTCAAAAGCATCTTCATGCACTTGCTCTAGCTTAATCATCAGAAGTATCTGAATAAAATTTGAAAGAGAGATTATATTCTTAATTACCAAAGAGAAAATTATAAAGGACTCTTCAGGAACGCCCACAAAACATGAGTGTTTTGCATCCTTAGACATTAAATAGCCAATACACCATAATAATACTAATACATGCAAGATAAGGTACATAGTTTTCATGTTTCATGAACTTTCATTATTCATTATATTTATATTCATTATAACTTTCATTATACATCTTAATAGTCCTCCGAAGGGAAGTGTCATAAAACAAAGAACAATTAACTCAGTATTCACAATATTTCGGTCTCCTGACCTTCTTCTAGTGAATTTTATTGGTATTGGTGACTTAAGCTATGTAATATCCATCATATTTCATAACCGATATAAGAAAAATTACATTTAACAAAGAATTACGTCATAGCGTAAATACGTATAACATTTAGCGCACTCCCTCCCACTTATTTAAGAACATCTTATGTGATTATTTTTGTCATTTTAAAATCAGTGTAAGACCCCCACCCCCTACTACATAATTTCCCTTTCCCGCTCCCCCACCCCCCTTCTCTATTTTTCCTCCTCTGTCCTCTCACCCTATCCGACACCTCATATATAACATATATGTATTATATAGTTATTATCTTAAATGTCTTATAGTTATATTTGTAATAACGCTATATATTGAATATGTTATTTTAGCGGAAACGTGCTAAATGTTATACGTATATACGCTATGATGTAATTCTTTGTTAATTGTAATTTTTCATGTATCGGTTATGAAATATGATGGATATTACATAGCTTAAGCCACCAATACCAATAAAATTCACTAGAAGAAGGTCAGGAGACCGAAATATTGTGAATACTGAGTTAATTGTTCTTTGTTTTAACTTTATTATAACTTTCATTATTCATTATATATATTCATTATAACTTTCATTATTCATTATAACTTTATTATAACTTTCATTTATATTCATTATAACTTTCATTATTCATTATATATATATATATATTCATTATAACTTTCATTATTTATTATATATATATTCATTATAACTTTCATTATTCATTATATATATATTCATTATAACTTTTATTATTCATTATTCATTATATTTATATTCATTATAACTTTTATTATTCAAAATTCATTATATACATGTATATATTCATTACAACTTTCATTATTCATTATATATATATTCATTAAAACTGTTATTATTCAATATATATATATTCATTATATATATATATTCATTATAACTTTCATTATTCATTATATATAGTCATTACAACTTTCATTATATATATATTCATTATAACTCTCATTACTCAATATATATAATATTCATTATAACTTTTATTATTTATTATATATATATTTATTATAACTTTTATTATTCATTATTCATTATTATTATTCATTATTATATATATTCATTATAACTTCTATTATTTCACATACATAGTGTTGGCACTTGTCTGGCACATGGCTTCAATAGGTTTACCCATGATGCAACAGCATTTTAAATATAATTGTCACAGTGTAGTCTCCCTGTGGTATGAAGGAACATTGTCTAAGGTAACCACTGGACACAGTGTGGTATTCACTTGAGGATATTCACCTTCATCTATAATACCTACAGTTAAAAGAAAATATCAAGAGAAAACTGAAATCTTATGTATATATTGTACAGACATTAACTTGAGTTAGTGAGCAGGTGTTAAAGTCAGGTGTACCAATTAAAGTAATTTAAAAATAAGGTATATAATCTTATATTAATTCATTTCTATCAGCAGTAGCAAGGTCAGACATTTCATCAAAGTGGATGGATCAGGGTATAACAATTAACATAATTATCTAGATATACAACTTGGTGTGTTGTCTACACAGACGTAACAATTAACATCATCATCTAGATATACAACTTGGTGAGTTGTCTACACAGACGTATCAACTAACATAATCAACTAGATATACCATTTGGTATGGTCTATATAGGTTATCAGTGGGTATCATATCACCCATTGTTGTCTGCATTATCAATCGTTTCCCGGCAAGAGACCTTAGAAATCAAGACTCATGTCACCCATTTCTGTGCAGTTAACTTCCTTGTTGTGATCAAAGCATGTGGGAAAAGTTCAACAATCATACAAAGATGGAGTTCTCATGCAATACTTTTACTGAGAGACAAGAAACTGTTTTAGATTCTAGATATAAAGTACACCTATCAAATCAAAGCCAGAAATCTATGATAAAAAAGTGAGCATTATATTCATAAGAAGCAGGGAGGTTTCACAAGTTGATATGTAATATGTTAAATGTTCTTAATGTCTTTGCTGTGTTTATACAGCCTTTAACATTTAATCTTAGAACACTGAAATAAAAATGTATTGTCAGAAATTATCTAACGTTTTGAAAATGCATTTTTCAATTCGAGAAAAGTGTATCAAAGCTATATTGACAATACCCATCCATTCCCACTTACACCTATAATCAAGGGTGTGAATCAAAAGATTATAGGGCAATACAAAAAGTTCAAAGATCTCAGTGTTCATTGTTATACTATTAATTATGCTATGGCAATGTACATTGGGATATTCTCCTTGAACTTTTTGTATTTAGTTAGCAATCTTATGATTCACATTCTATTTGTTGCAACAGTGTAATTATCATCTTGGTTGCACTTACCACATGATTATATACATCAATTATAAAGGGCCACATTTCAATCACTGATCAAAGTTGCATTTCCTGAAAAAGAATTGAACAGAGTACATTACTGGTATCTGTACATTATGACAGAGTACATTACTGGTATCTGTACATTATGACAGAGTACATTACTGGTATCTGTACATTATAACAGAGTACATTACTGGTATCTGTACATTATGACAGAGTACATTACTGGTATCTGTACATTATGACAGAGTACATTACTGGTATCTGTACATTATGACAGAGTACATTACTGGTATCTGTACATTATGACAGAGTACATTACTGGTATCTGTACATTATGACAGAGTACATTACTGGTATCTGTACATTATGACAGAGTACATTACTGGTATCTGTACATTATGACAGAGTACATTACTGGTATCTGTACATTATGACAGAGTACATTTCTGGTATCTGTACATTATGACAGAGTACATTACTGGAATCTGTACATTATGACAGAGTACATCACTGGTATCTGTACATTATGACAGAGTACATCACTGGTATCTGTACATTATGACAGAGTACATTACTGGTATCTGTACATTATAACAGAGTACATTACTGGTATCTGTACATTATAACAGAGTACATTACTGGTATCTGTACATTATAACAGAGTACATTACTGGTATCTGTACATTATGACAGAGTACATTACTGGTATCTGTACATTATGAAAGAGTACATTACTGGTATCTGTACATTATGAAAGAGTACATTACTGGTATCTGTACATTATAACAGAGTACATTACTGGTATCTGTACATTATGACAGAGTACATTACTGGTATCTGTACATTATGACAGAGTACATTACTGGTATCTGTACATTATGACAGAGTACATTACTGGTATCTGTACATTATGACAGAGTACATTACTGGTATCTGTACATTATGACAGAGTACATTACTGGTATCTGTACATTATGACAGAGTACATTACTGGTATCTGTACATTATAACAGAGTACATTACTGGTATCTGTACATTATAACAGAGTACATTACTGGTATCTGTACATTATGGCAGAGTACATTACTGGTATCTGTACATTATAACAGAGTACATTACTGGTATCTGTACATTATGACAGAGTACATTACTGGTATCTGTACATTATAACAGAGTACATTACTGGTATCTGTACATTATGACAGAGTACATTACTGGTATCTGTACATAATGACAGAGTACATTACTGGTATCTGTACATTATAACAGAGTACATTACTGGTATCTGTACATTATGACAGAGTACATCACTGGTATCTGTACATTATGACAGAGTACATTACTGGTATCTGTACATTATGACAGAGTACATTACTGGTATCTGTACATTATGAAAGAGTACATTACTGGTATCTGTACATTATGACAGAGTACATTACTGGTATCTGTACATTATAACAGAGTACATTACTGGTATCTGTACATTATGACAGAGTACATTACTGGTATCTGTACATTATGACAGAGTACATTACTGGTATCTGTACATTATGACAGAGTACATCACTGGTATCTGTACATTATGACAGAGTACATTACTGGTATCTGTACATTATGACAGAGTACATTACTGGTATCTGTACATTACAACAGAGTACATTACTGGTATCTGTACATTATAACAGAGTACATTACTGGTATCTGTACATTATGACAGAGTACATCACTGGTATCTGTACATTATGACAGAGTACATTACTGGTATCTGTACATTATGACAGAGTACATTACTGGTATCTGTACATTATGAAAGAGTACATTACTGGTATCTGTACATTATGACAGAGTACATTACTGGTATCTGTACATTATAACAGAGTACATTACTGGTATCTGTACATTATGACAGAGTACATTACTGGTATCTGTACATTATGACAGAGTACATTACTGGTATCTGTACATTATAACAGAGTACATTACTGGTATCTGTACATTATAACAGAGTACATTACTGGTATCTGTACACATTATAACAGAGTACATTACTGGTATCTGTACATTATGACAGAGTACATTACTGGTATCTGTACATTATAAAAGAGTAGATATGTTGAACCCTTAACACTGTTCATAAAAAAATTCCAAACATATGAATTTACTATATAGACTAGAATATATAGTGTTAACCAGAGAACAGTGTTCCTCAAAGAGTGTATGTGACATTTCACAAAATCAGTTCAACCAAACTCTGACACATCAAACATAGACGAAGGATGTGGCACACAGACGAGCAAACAACAATGATCTCTGAGTGCCGCTTCACTTCACAAACAACAATAATCTCTGAGTGCCATTACACTTCACAAACAACAATGATCTCTGAGTGCTGCTTCACTTCACAAACAACAGTAATCTCTGAGTACCATTACACTTCACAAACAACAATGATCTCTGAATGCCATTACACTTCACAAACAACAATAATCTCTGAGTGCCATTACACTTCACAAACAACAATAATCTCTGAGTGCCATTACACTTCACAAACAACAATAATCTCTGAGTGCCATTACACTTCACAAACAACAATGATCTCTGAGTGCTTTTTCACTTCACAAACAACAGTAATCTCTGAGTGCCATTACATTTCACAAACAACAATAATCTCTGAATGCCATTACACTTCACAAACAACAATAATCTCTGAGTGCCATTACACTTCACAAACAACAATAATCTCTGAGTGCCATTACACTTCACAAACAACAATAATCTCTGAGTGCCATTACACTTCACAAACAACAATAATCTCTGAGTGCCATTACACTTCACAAACAACAATAATCTCTGAGCGCCATTACACTTCACAAACAACAATAATCTCTGAGCGCCATTACACTTCACAAACAACAATGATCTCTGAGTGCCATTACACTTCACAAACAACAATAATCTCTGAGTGCCATTACACTTCACAAACAACAATAATCTCTGAGCGCCATTACACTTCACAAACAAAAATGATCTCTGCCACTTCCGTTCACGAACAACAATGATCTCCGAGTGCCGCTTCACTTCATAAGGAACAAATTCTCTGTCATTATACTTCATGTTTCTCTCTTACATTATCATTACATTATGCAACATCAAGAGGATTCCCTTATATAGTGTGAAGGATTTGCTACATCACAACATACCTGTGAACAGCTTATTATGACACATCTAGAGATTTTTCATCTGAAAATTTAAGTCTTTAATCAGAGGTTTTAATCAGTCCGCAACATATCACTATTCTTTTTATAATTAAAGAAAAATAACATATTTGTAATGATTTACTATCACCATCATGGAGCATTATACTTGATTTATTAATGTTATTTGAGACTATTGTACTTTTGATTAGTATTGACAGATATTCATAATAAATATAGTATGAATTTATATGGCAATGTATACAAGCCTTTCTGGATGAAATACAAATATCTTTAAGTGATTTTAAGTTTAGTAGTCCTCAGTATTGTTTCTGTTGACTACTGTACCAAAATTTAAATCAGGTATAAAGCGAAAATTATTATGAGAGTCCATCTATACTCTAAAAACAAGTCCATTAAAACTGGTGGTCTCAAAATGAAGGTTTCAGGTTTTTATAGTTTTAGTTTTTTGTCAGTTATACCTCATGTGTTTGCCAGACAACACATGTATAACCCATTACAGCTGTATCTGTTTATATTATTTCTATTAGAGTTATCCTTCTTGGATTATGTCTCCTATCAGGTAACAGTGATTAGTGATGGTAATTTTAATTTAAAAATTCTATAGATGCAACTGAACTGTCAAGATCCATTGATCCAATCTATTTACAAAATGTACGCAAACTTTTCCCTAGACATACGTACAGCCTCAGAGACATACTGATTAGGTACCCAGTGAAAGTCCGCTACTCTCATGATATCTCATCCACAACAGAAAGTGAAAAGTTGGTTGGTTGATTGGTGTTTTACGTCGCTTTCAACAATATTTCAGTTATATCGCGACATGGAAGCAGGAGGTTACCAACCTCTTAAACATAGTGGCGCAACCCGGGAATCGAACACTTCATTGATGAATATAAAATACCATATAACTGAATTATTCCATATTTAACGTTCAACACACACAAATCCAGATCTTCATCAGCATGTTATGTATGCAGGATTCAGTTAACATGTTATGTATGCAGGATTCATCAATATGTTATGTATGCAGGATTCAGTTAACATGTTATGTATGCAGGATTCAGTTAACATGTTATGTATGCAGGATTCAGTTAACATGTTATGTATGCAGGATTCAGTTAACATGTTATGTATGCAGGATTCATCAACATGTTATGTATGCAGGATTCAGTTAACATGTTATGTATGCAGGATTCATCAACATGTTATGTATGCAGGATTCAGTTAACATGTTATGTATGCAGGATTCAGTTAACATGTTATGTATGCAGGATTCATCAACATGTTATGTATGCAGGATTCAGTTAACATGTTATGTATGCAGGATTCAGTTAACATGTTATGTATGCAGGATTCAGTTAACATGTTATGTATGCAGGATTCAGTTAACATGTTATGTATGCAGGATTCAGTTAACATGTTATGTATGCAGGATTCATCAACATGTTATGTATGCAGGATTCAGTTAACATGTTATGTATGCAGGATTCATCAACATGTTATGTATGCAGGATTCAGTTAACATGTTATGTATTCAGGATTCATCAACATGTTATGTATGCAGGATTCAGTTAACATGTTATGTATGCAGGATTCAGTTAACATGTTATGTATGCAGGATTCAGTTAACATGTTATGTATGCAGGATTCATCAACATGTTATGTATGCAGGATTCAGTTAACATGTTATGTATGCAGCATTCAGTTATCATGTTATGTATGCAGGATTCAGTTAACATGTTATGTATGCAGGATTCATCAACATGTTATGTATGCAGGATTCAGTTAACATGTTATGTATGCAGGATTCAGTTAACATGTTATGTATGCAGGATTCAGTTAACATGTTATGTATGCAGAATTCAGTTATCTAATTAATATTTACCACCGCTAATACTATATTTTTATGTATAAGGAATTGTCTGTCATTTTGAGGACATTTAATCAATCATTATCAGCTACACAGAAATGGTGAGGGTGGCATAATTATAATTGTAACTCTATAAATAAGAAGCAGTGTTGGAATAAAAGCTTGAAGGTTGACAAGCTACTTACAACAGCTTTTTGTAGGACTACTTGTGGTTGATATGAAGCTTGTATTATAAGATGCACATCTTTATATATTTGATATAGGGGCCAGGTAGCGCAGTTGGTAGCGCGCTATTGTGGTTTGTAAAATCAATGAGACTGTGTGTAGGATTTTGTTTCTTTGTTTATCCTGGTAGTTAGTTTGT
Source organism: Pteria penguin (assembly GCA_035048485.1). Taxonomy (NCBI): domain Eukaryota; kingdom Metazoa; phylum Mollusca; class Bivalvia; order Pterioida; family Pteriidae; genus Pteria; species Pteria penguin. The sequence continues at coordinate 11,360,910 of CM068588.1, read as the reverse complement.
AAATATCAAGGGAATTGAGAAGATTTTCCTGCACCAAGTTAAATGCTACCATCATCCAATTCTAGGCAAGAATCTTGCATATTTTATAAGTTTGGTGATATATATTGGATGTGCACTTATCTTATTACTTTGATTGCTGAAATAATATCTAACTTCACAGCTGTCAATCATTTCTTCCAAATAAGAGTAATAAAGGTCATCATATTTTATTTTTAATTTCTGTGGATGTAAAGTGAGTAAAAGTGGTCCATATTGTCCTTAAGGTAATTGACCATGATTCAAAATTGAGACTGACTTCACCACTATCAATAAATTTCTGCCTGCACAGAATCATTGTCATGATACACGCAGTAAAACATTGGCCCAATTTAGCATGACATCTTTTATAATCAATAATCATCGTTGATAAAACTGATAGGAATGAAATCTTAATGACATGCCATACAATTATCACATTTAGTTTGATATTTTTAATGCATTAATGATTACTTCTCTATTCAATACTCCTGCTCTCTTATTTTCTCTTTTTATTCATAATTCAAAATTCTTTCTGTTTATTTTTCTGTGTATTTTAAGATTCATTTCTATTGTTTCTGACTTCAGCAGTTTTTGGGTAATTTTTTTTTTAACTTGTATTTAATTACCTTAAATTGACACGTAAATCCAAGCCTCCCTGCCTTAAGTCTTCAGTAAGCAGATAAAATTTTTATGTTAATTTTTTACATAAATTTCTTAAATATATAACCATCATAAATAGATGGTTTGTTTTAGCTAGTGTTACCGTATTTTAAATCCATCTAGAAAACTTCTGTTGGAGTTATTCCTCTTTTACCACACTTTTTCAAAATACATGAATTTTAAACAAATATAAATGTGTTTATTTGAGCGATTCTTAGTAATATCCTACCATATTATTGCATTCTATGATGACAACACCTGCCTGATGCAATGCACAGAAATGCAGGTCTTTGTAACAGACTCATCTGAATCTGTGGGGATTATTAATGTGCCTTTCTACCTGATGACACAGATCTCAGTCCTCAATGATTAAACAGAAAAATGGGACACAAATGAGCTTACAGTGGCATTTGAACCCAAGACCTCTCGACACCAACCAGGACCTCTCGGTCACCAGCCAAGACCTCTAGGTCACCAACCAACACCTCTCTGTCTCGAGCCAAGACCTCTCCTTCACCAACCAAGACCTCTCTGTCACCAACCAAGACCTCTCCGTCACCAGCCAAGACCTCTCCGTCACCAGCCAAGACCTCTCTACCTCAAGCCAAGCACCTAATCACTGGGGCTAAGCTAGCTCTGTATAAATGTGTACTTTAATCTGGATTTGAAAACTTAGAAAATTTGTTGAAATAAAATCAAAGATTAGATTTACCTTGGAATTGGAGAAACCGGGTTTAAATAAAACGTCTTTTTCAAAATTTCAGTAGATCCTACTTATCTATATAATCAAACCTCTTAAAGCAAAATTTCTTTTAAAATTCTGAAAAATTTTTATTCAACTTCCTGGCATGTATTCTCTTTGAAATGTTTTAGACTTGATAAGATATAGTTCTGTTCTTATCAGACCTCGTTGAAACTCCAAAGATCTCAAAATGTTTGTTTACTACCACTGTGCTTCATTGGTGACAAAAAAATAATAAAGAGCATGATTCATTTATATGTACCTGTATTATTATATACCTGGTCAATCTTACTGCTACAGATGAAATGACATAAAAGGTATAAGAAATACAAAGCCGTAGGTAATGCTGTTATGGTTTGTCACCTGATTATGCTGACAGCTAGATAAACTGATGTGTAGGAGGACACCAAGGTCTCAAGAATGCCAACATCCACAAAACACAGATGATGTCAGTCAGGAGAAGCACTCTTCATACAAGCTGACATATAAAAGAGAATTTTAAATAAGTCAGTGTAAAAAATCACATATAACTAATATCTACAAAACTTATGAGATATGATAGGAATGGGATCCATATATCAACTGACTATATCAATCTAGAAATTAATTATTCTGATATAGATATATGTTATATACTAATGTATACATTATATATTATACAATATATACATTAAATATTATACACTGATGTATACACTATATATCATACACTAATGTATATATTATACATTAATGAATATGCTGTATTTTTTAGAAAGAAGCAGAAGTGTAGTAATAAGCATTGTCTTGTTTTTTTATATTATACATTAATGAATATGCTGTATTTTTTAGAAAGAAGCAGAAGTGTAGTAATAAGCATTGTCTTGTTTTTTTATAAACTATTTTTTTTTTTTAAATTTTCTTTTGAAATATACATCTAAAAATTTGATTTGGTTTGACTGACCTGTAGTTTGATTTCACCTATATGGTGGAATTTTGTTCGTTTCTGTGTCTTACAACACAACAAGATCATTCCCACTAATATAGTAATTGATGCTATATGCTTTATATGGTGATTGATGCCATCTGTTTTATATGGTGATTGAAGCGATATGCTTTATATGGTGATTGATGCCATATGCTTTATATGGTAACTGATGCCATCTACTTTATATGGTGATTGTTGCCATCTACTTTATATTGTGATTAATGCCATCTACTTTATATGGTGATTGATGCCATCTACCTGGTGAATCGCACAGAAATTTTTACCAGTATACACGGACCCACCTGAAGCAGTGAGGAAACTTAATGTGCCACGTCTACCACGACACAAAACCTGGGTTTTTAGTGTCTCATCCAGAAGACAGGACGCTAATGAGTTACTGGTGGACTTGAACTTAGGACCTGATAGTCACAAGCCAAGTATCTTGTCAATGGAGCTTATAAACCAACTCTATATGTTGGGAGTTTTAAAAGTGGAGAAACTGAAGAAGATATTTGACCTCTTGACAAAGACACTGGCAAGCTTGCCCACTTCACCTCTTCCAATACTAAAATTGCTTCTAGTTGTATCTACTGTCAATAAAATGTGAAAGAATTAGACATACTACCAAACTGATGTTACCAAAACCTATAATTCATCTCTGACTACCATTGGTTCTCCATTTCAAATTGCTTCCATACTCCTTGCTCCTATAATGAAAATTGACAATGCGCCACATTTGAATTTTTCAAATACACATAGTTTTTATAATAGAAATAGCAGATTTTAATTAATAAATTAATGTTTGTTATAATGTTACATGTTTAACTATCTGAAGTTTTGAAATCAATAAAGTGAAAAAATTGTAGTCAAGGAAGAAAAAATATGAAAATGCCATAGTAATACAATTTTTAAGTGGCCTAGGCAAGATTTTGACAATATATCATGCATGGCTACAATATGTGTTTTTAACATTGGATATTTTCTGTAATTTAAAAAAAAACCAAATATTTAACAATATCTCATTAACATGCAGGGTTCAATACTCCCACAAATGAAACAGTTTAACACTGTAACTGTATTATTCAATGATACAGTTTATAACAATAGATGTACATTACTTACACAGTAAATGAATTTAAACATACAATTAAATTCATTTATGCTTTAAAACCAATGTTTTTAGTATAATTATATACATGAGGCTTAATGGTTAAGACATTTTCAGCTTATATAATATACTCTAAGTTTCTCCCTTGAGGGCTTTGCATACGGAAATCAAATAGTCCAACCCTGTCTCACAAAACTTATCATGAAACATAATGAAGTCCTGAACTGAATATCATATCAATTTGTATATAAAACTACCATAATATCTTTGCAGATTGTTTCAAGTTTTACTACTGTGACCAATAATAAGAAAAGAAAAAAGACAGAGAAATGGATAAGAAAGACTGATATTTATTTATTATTTACGGTGACTTGCCTTATAGTCATACTACTTGAGCACACAAATGAAATGAAATCTTCAAACAAGCTATGTAGCCTGATGATCTATCTGAGGTTCAACTGCAGAAGATGTCACACTTTTGATTTGCCCATGTCCTTTGTAAAAGCTCATACCAGTGTGTGTTACCATTGTCTCTAAAATCACATGACAAGCATCAAGTACTACACAACAAGATCTGCTATATAACTTCCATGGCAGTAATGTTTATATCTGTGTAAATTATCTAATTTTATACATTAAATTCTCCATTGGGGAATTTGGTTATAATATGATAACAAAAACACTCTGTATCCAAATACTTTCAGCCTCCTGGCCTTTATCTTATGTGGTAAAGAAAATGTACAGGGTATCAATTACTGCTGCTTAAAAGTGTAAATAACAAAGTACCAAAGTAAAAACACTACATACAGGTCAGCTGGCTGATAATGTGTGGGAACACAGTGTTTTGATTATGTCTAATAGTGACATTTAAACTAGTAATATGGTTTATAATTTATAATAACTTATTTACGGATCATTGACTTTTTTCAACATAAATTTCAACAGACATACATTAATCTTTCTTGTTGTTTTTGCAAATATATGTATGACTATGGACAAGTAGTAGATATTTAATATCATGCTTATGGAATCAGATAACCAAAATGTAGATTTTTAACAATTTAATGTTTATAAAAGAGTTATAATTTACTTCACTATTACATTGATTCCGACTTTAGACAAAATTTATTTCATTCTGAAAAACACAAATATGATTCCAAAATGTTTACCCCACACAATGTATATTTATACAGTCACCCAAAACATATTTTTCTGAAACTGTTTTGATAAATAGTGTATCTATACTGTCTTTCTCTTGTGTGAGATAACTGAATCGTCAATTATTTCTTCTATAATTATTTTTTTACCATAAAAAAGAAATAGTACAGTACCAATTTAGCAGGTGTTAATATTGCATATCTAACCTCAGGATTTTCATCAGATTGATTCATTCTGTTCATGTCAATGTTGTTACTTCCTATATGGTAATCAAAAAATTCATGAAGACAATCAACAGAAATAGACAACTTTTAAAGTACCCACTGCCTATTTGTAAAATCATTTTTCATTAGGTTTATTGATATAAACCAAGTTTATACAAGTCAAATTTCAGCAGACCCTATACCCCTTAGGAGACTTATCACATATGTTTTTAATTAATATCGCTTGATAACCTCTTCTATATTTAGAATACAGCCTTGTTTTGAGATACAATCCAGACATTAGAGCCATTATTCAAGCGTGTGGATAATTATTCTTTGCAAATTTATATTGCTGACTTCAATGATAGAGGATTAACCTTCTCCATCCCCACCTCTCTCTATGGAACTGATTGCTAAGGACTGACATATTATTTTCATGTATTTTAGGACCATTATATATGATTCCATTAATTGAATTTATTATTATGTATTTTTGATCGGACTGTTCATTTAATTCTTATATAAACAATTAAATTTACTATCCCCAAGATGTTATAAGGGGAATTTTCCATTTCATTTGTCAGTTGTTGATCCCAAATGCCAATGTATGAAATTCTTGCAATAAATACTTTAAAATTTCAAATTTGTTTTTATTGTATAAAATTACATACAAGATTCAGTTTGTACATGTTTAAATTAAGAATGTGAATACAATAGGACTTGTTTACTACCATATGCACTTCATTTGTTATGCTAATAAGTGATTAGTTCACTATACAATACGGCCATGCCTGGTGCATTTGTACAGTCTAAAGTAGGATACCCCATTTCAGGATTATGTGTCAGAGTTCAATTATACTTGTATTAGAGTTATCTCTCTTTGAATGGGAATTTGCTGAAAGTGTTTGGATGTCAGTTCCATAAGGGCTATCAAGTTGTCGAGATATGACAAATTCATAAAGAGCCTGTAGTAAACAACGTACAAGGCAAAAACAGGATGAATACAAAAAGCCTGAAGATTACTGTGCAAATACTTAATATGCACTACATTTTTTAAAGAACTGCTGGATCATTTAAGCCTACAACCCTTTTGTTTTTTAACACAATCAAAGCTGAGAAAGACATCATCACCTTATTGGACTGATTAAGTTTTCATTTAACAAACAATAAGATATCCCCAATGAGTTTAGTGTATAATGTGGCATGCTGTTAAGTGTGTTCCACTGTAGCTGACTGATTCATTTCATTTGATTTTGATTTCATTTACAAACTCCACCTATTATTCTGCATGCACAATGTAACTGTAGCACAAGTATAGTGGTGGTACCTGTTCAATGGTGGCACCTGTATAGTGGTGGTACCTGTGTGGTGGTAGCACCTGTCAGGTATGCTATTAATTTCAAGTTGTGCATTAACACTGTTCAAACTGATTACTTCATTACTTATACAATCTAACCAACCTAGTCCTGTATTTTACTGCTCTTGCAAACTGGTAAAAATCTGCCAAAGGTAGCAATCATCTTTTTCTTCTTTCAATTACACCTCACATGAGGATAACACAAACTGAAATGTAAAACAAATCAAGTAATAAATTGTATAATCACCTAGGTGCATAACAAATTCTAAATGACACTCATTTTCAGTTAACATACATCTTCTTTCACATAAGTATATAACTATACATAAATCTTATAGTTATGCATTAAAGGTCCCCTAACTGAAACAGTAAACAGTTTGCTTTACATGCCAGTGTCCGACATTTGATGAAAACTTTCCTATGGCTTTATTCAAAGGACCATGACAAACTATAATGAGGATTTTTTGCAAGGAATTCAGCGTCGAGAGCCTTCCTATCCTCAACTGAACACACCCAATTACCTGACTCTAACAATAGCAATATGAAGAAATATTGAGGAACCATACAATTCCAGGAATGAAATTCCGAGTAAACAATATACAATGTGTAGTACCAGTATTTGCCTCTGTGAATTTATATATTTCTTTTAAAATTATTGCTGATCATCATGTCTAACAGATTGTATAAGGAAACACTCATTTTGTATAACCAATTACATTTACTACACACTACCTCGGTCAAGTCCCTTGATACTTCAAAACTCTTATAGATAATCATTGCTCATTTTCTGCTAACTGTTAGACATGTTTCTGCCATCTGGCTGTCTAGACAAAGCTATAACATCATGCTCACTTAGCTTCTTTCCCAAAAAGGGGGACATAATTCCAACCTAGAACCAATCCTGCTAGCATTTAGTTGCTGAGGCCCCATGGCTGTACTAAGCTCCTGATGTAGTGATTGTTCGCAGTCAATCAGAATAAAGCACTCTGAGGGTCATCCATTATATCAAAACTCAGCCTGATCATCCTGTATGATAAATGGTTCTGCATCATCTGATATCATCTTCAAATTTAATTTCTGTCTTACTTACTTGAACACACTAAGCAGTACATGGTTTATTACTGAATGACACACTGGAAATTACACGTTTTAGTTAGTATTACTGCAATTTTTATATCCCTTTTTCAACTAATGAACAATAAATAAAGGAAAATTCTACAGTTATGAATTCGACTTAATGGAAAGTTTGGATAACATAGGATAAAAAAGGGGAAAATATCAAACTCCTTGACCCTGGATCAGACAATATTTTTTATACTCCAATGAAAGATTTGGTAATTGTTAATTTAATTTGTTTCACCAATTAATCAAACACATCCTAAATTTATTCTAGTTTCAGATACCTGGAACAGTGTATCAGTTTTATAAGGAATTTGACGATTTCACCTCAGTTGTATGGTATTAGTAATGTCCTTTATTAGTTTACTTTGTGCTTTTAAGCAGATCATCTTTGTGATTTTATACTTTATGATTATCTAAACAGACCTTTCTGACACGAGATATTCTCAGTAATTATTATCACCTGCACCATTTGTTCCTTATTATACACAAAATAATTATAATATCAAACCTGTTGAGACATACTACCAGGGGTATATGTGTATATTCAAGTGGTCCCATTTTTGTTCACTGTCACATGTGTATATAATCAGTGGTTCAGTTTTTGTGATGTCAACGGATTGCTGTATATATCAGTGGTTCAGTTTTTGTGATTGTCACATGCATATATTCCAGTGGTCTAGCTTTTGTGCGGTCACATACATATATTCCACGTGATCCAGTTTTTCTGATGCCACTAGTGTATTCCAGTAGTCCAGTTTTATGATTTGACATGTATATTACAGTTGTCCAGTTTTTGTGTTTTGTGATGCCACACATGTTTATTCCACTAGTCCAGTTTTTGTGATGTCACATGTATATTCCAGTGGTCCTGTTTTTCTGATGTCGTATATATTCCAGTGGTCCAGTTTTTGTAATGTCACATGTGTCGTATTCCAGTGAGTCCAGTTTTTGTGAAGTCAAATGCTTATATTCCATTAATCCAATTTCTGTGATTGTCACATGCCATATATTCCAGTGGTCTATGTTTTTGTGACTGTCACATGCATATATTGCACGTGATCCAGTTTTTGTGATGTCACAAGTGTATATTCCATGTGCGTCCAGGGTTTTTGTGATGTCACATGTATATATTCCAGTGATCCAGGTTTTGCTGTGATTTCACATGTATATTCCAGTGGTCCAGTTTTTTTGTGAAGTCACATGTGTATATTCCAGTGGTCCAGTTTTTGTGATTTCACATGTGTATATTCCAATGATCCAGTTTTTGTGATGTCACGTCTATATTCCAGTGGTTCCAGTTTTTGTGATGTCATTGTGTATCTTCCAGTGGTCCAGTTTTTTGTGATGTAACATGCATTATATTTCCAAAAGGTTTTGGGGGGATCCCGTTTTTGTGATGGTTACATATGTATATTCCAGTGATCCAGTTTTTGATGATTTCACATGTACATTCCAGTGGTCCAGTTTTTGTGGAAGTCACATGTATATATTCCAGTGGTCCAGTTTTTGTGTTGTTCACATTTATATATTTCCAATGATCCAGTTTTTGTAAGATGTCACCGATATACATTCCAGTGGTCTAATTTTTATGTGTTGCCATGTGTGTATTCCGGAGTGTTCCAGTTCCTGTGATGTTCACGTGTATATTCCACGTCTGTAGTTTCTGTGATAAGATGTTGGGATTGTTCGAGTTGGCGTATCTACTGATCAGCGAGCCTACAAGTCAATGATGACAATATAGATAGGGCACAATGTATTATGGATTATTGTTTTACATGTCATAACTAAAAGAGAATATGAGAGTTACCACCTCAGCAACAGTCACTTCCCATACACAATCCGTCTATGGAAATGACACATCAAACAAGATTCACACTTGCAATCCTATCGCTTGATTCCACGAGAAGTCCTGCTGAAATTCACTCGTAAAGGTGAAATATAACATTGTGGGACTACGCATGAGCAACAGTACACTAAAACATCGTTTATTTTTAAAGAATGTTGTCACAAGTGCGCTTAAAACAAAGACAAAAAGCATTTTCATCTTTACTGTAAGAGACTTTTTTTTTTGGGGGGGGGGGGGCGAATCCATTTATATTCTTATTGATCAATTAACACGTCAGCCAAGTCACCATTATTTGGCAATGTTTTATCTACCGTAGAATTGAAAACAAAGTTATATTTAACCGCAATTCAAACCTTATCATTATAACAAAACGATTCTGACAAAAAGCATTGCCAATAGCCCCCCCCCCCCACCCCACCCCCCCCCACCCCCCCCCCCCCCCCCCCCCCCCCCCCCCCCCCCCCCCCCCCCCCCCCCCCCCCCCCCCCCCCCCCCCCCCCCCCCCGCCCCCCCCCCCCCCCCCCCCCCCCCCCCCCCCCCCCCCCCCCGCCCCCCCCCCCCCCCCCCCCCCCCCCCCCCCCCCCCCCCCCCCCCCCCCCCCCCCCCCCCGCCCCCCCCCCCCCCCCCGCCCCCCCGACCCCCACACACACACACACACACGCATTACCCAACACCCAGTATGGTAATTTGATTTAAAATTTTTTCCTTTTGCTAATTTTCCCGTTTGTAATTGAACTAAAACACATTTTATAACAATATTTACAATTATATATATTAATACATTGTTAACATATAAATTTATAGACCCGTGGGAGAGACATAGGACACATGTACATGGAGGATAATGATATCGGAATACAAAAATAACACAAATACAAATGTATATCGGAGGACAAGGACAGAAAAGAAATATCAAAGAATTATATACACAAATATACACAAAGAAACATGAATATGGATCAGTGAATTCTCAATAGCCAATGAGCATTACATGTGTTCTTATTTTCTTTTTCGGTATATATGTAGTGTCTTATTTAGATCGCTACAAGCTAGGGTCACATGTTACAGACAAAAAATCTTTCGACTTAAACAGCTCTTTATAATGCTATTTCCTGATCAAAAATTGTATGAACAGAATAACAGCAATTATTCGAAACGCCTTATATCACAAAAAAAGGAAACAAATAAATCGCAGGTACAAGTATCTCGTTTTATCACATGTTTTGCCGTTTGATGCAGTGAAATATCGCTATGTCATAAAATTGGCCATAGGTGACGTCACAGCGTAGAATAAGAATTGTGTCAAGCAGGTGTATTGATGAAATGAACACCTATAACCCTGTGTGTAAAACATGTAATAAAAAGAATCTGAAATGAATTTTCATTTTCTCTACGGCATTTATTGCACTCGTTGTGTGTTTTATATCCCCTCTCGCCAAGGCCTCGGGGACATAAAAACCCGAGATATAGGATACGTACAAAGTATCTATGTCTCTGATTAAAACAAACAACTCGTTTCATAAATACTGTATGAAATGAAAGTTCATTTAAAATTTCCTTTATTTAGACCGCAACGATTTTATTTTGTACAGAAACAGTCTGATTTCAGGAGCATGTTTTCAGGAAACAAGATAATCCAAATGTGTAGAATTTCCTATAAATAATAGTTATGTGATTTTTGGCGGGAAAGTGTTCCATCAAAATTGTTGGCATTCCGACGGGAACAAATCTGCGCGCAACTTTTGGACAACATTTTTGTAACAGAATTCATACAGTCTCTGCTCTCGAATGCAATAAACAATTCGCATTTTGGTTCCACTTCATATACAGATACATCGATGACGTTCAGTGGCGTAGCTACCATTCCGCTAATTACTCACGTGCTTACACATCATTTTGTCAAGATTTACAGAGTCTCATGAAAGAGAGAGAGAGAGAGAGAGAGAGAGGTGGGGGTCGTTTTCCTTTCCCCCAAACCCCGTTGCCTTTCTTGTGCGTTACAAATCATTTGCACTCTGGCTACGCCCTTGACGTTTTGTCCGATGCACAACACGTTGTATTTTAGATCACTTCAATATTATATATTCCAAAGGAAAAACGTGAGATAAAACGATACAAACTGAGAGCGCATCTCCTGCTTTATACCTCGATAGTGATGATGGTTCGTTTTTCATGACAAATTGTGACGATTTCATTTTTCATTGTATTACCAAACTTCCCTTTCCTTGACTAGCCAACATACCTTCCTCTCCCGCATTATGGCGTCTTTATTTCAAAACTTATTCGCTATGCCAGGGGCATGTTCTAAATATGAGGATTTGAGTCCTGTAAGGACTCTTGCTACGAAAATTACTGTCACAAGTATATGTATTGCATTTAGGAACATTTGAAACTGTTCGCTCGGGAAGGTCTATGATCGATCTCGGTATCTATGATGCAATTTGAGATCCCCCTTTCAGGAATATTAAACTGGACATTTTGGGGTTTGATTATACACACTAACCATCTTGAAATTTCTTTACTGTGCTTGATTTGACATTATGTGTATACATGTACGTATCTTTATGTACATTTCCGACACTAGAATTTCAGTTCAACAGCATTTTTTTATACTGTGAATGGGATAATATGGTTGCTTATAGCTCACTGGTACGGATGTTTAACTTGCTTTACATGTGTTCACTGTTCGTTACTATTATTTGCAGGGAGTAATCCATTATGGATGTCAACAGAACAAATTCAGATGGAACACGTCACTGTAAGCTGGTAAGAAACCAAGGTGATCCACGAGACTGGATCCACATTCCATAGGCCAGACTGAAAATCAGCGAGTAAATCACAACTTTGATTTTGGTTTGAAGAAATTAAGAATAACCTAGCTGTTGGTTGTTTTGTACACGTACGCATTTGCTTTTTTGAAGTACTTATTCGTTGTTAGGTCTTTTTAAAGGGGTAGCACTCCAAGCTCCGCAAAACAATTAAGTGCATTTATTTTTGTTCTTACATGAACACTCTGTGTGGCACAAAAGTGGATGATCTATCTATTCAAGTTCGGTTCTCACATGGATTATTATATTCATAGCAGTCTCTAGGTGTGGTTGTAGATGAAATAATGAGCTCC